>CM076467.1:2228718-3471218 GCA_038419695.1 Scomberomorus guttatus | reverse complement strand
CTTTGATCCACAGGATGGCTCCAAAGGAAGCGGTACTACCCTTCTCACCACCGCCACAACCACCAGCACCAACAGCAGCAGCTTCTCCAAACTCCACAAACCCTCCAAGGACCACAAAGACAAGCCTCCAAAAGACTTGAAAGAGTCCAAAAGTGCCTTCAGAGACTCTGGCTGGGAACCCAGCAAAGCCCCCAAAGAACCTTCCAGGAAACCCAAAGAGAACCAGCCACTTAGAGATACAAATCCTAAGATGGGCTTCAAGGAACCCAAGTCTTTGTCCAAGGAGCATCGGACTGAGGGGATGACCCATGGGTCAGGGCTTAACAAGCGTCTGTCTACCCCTGATGGTGACGATCATGTGACCAAAAAACGTAAAAAGGGATTTGTGGATTCATCAGGGAAGCAAACATCTGGGTCGGACACTCAACATTTGGATAAGAAACTGTTGAAGGATAGATCACAGATGCAAATGAATAAATTACGACCAGAGGGCGATGAGGCTGATCGCAGGAAGGTGTCGACGCTTCCTCCTTTCCAGGAACTGGTGGACCCCAATGACTCTGATATGGAGGACCAGTCTACCAAATCAGATGTAAGTAGAACTGTTCTTGGTCTGTGTTAAGAGTAAAGTAGTTGATTTCATTGTCCCTTTTATTATCATTGTAGCACCACATTGTATCTTGTAGCGGTCCAGCATATTAGACTCACTGAACTGAGCTTTCAGGGCTCTTTACTGGAAAAAAGTTTGGAGGGGTTGTGGAAAAGTATCCAATTCTTCCACGACTTAAAGGGGGAGCGTTTGTTGGTGGTCAGTCCTTCTTTGGTGTGGAAGGGCTATAAAATCAAATGACCAACAGGGACAGAATCTTATTTAATGGTGGTCTGGTAGGCTCTAGGGGGCTGGGTAGGGGAATTAGAAGAAGGGGTGGGCACCAATAAACCTAGTGGGAGTTCAGCTGCATTCATCTGGGTGGCCAAACAGGAAGTGGACAACACTGGTTTCAGGGGCAAGATTCAGATACAAGATCCCGTTTTGTTGCCTTATTGAGATCAGCTGTACTGAAAATCTTTTTATATTGGAAATACTTGAATATGGATGTAAAATGTGTTGAGTTTTATAAACTCTATACCTCCAGCTCAAGGGCAGGATTAGAAAAACTTCAAGTCCACAGAGGTTCTTTTCATGAATAGGCTGACATTTGACTGGGTTGCCTGGTCCACACACATTTGGTGGAGAACCTCCCCATAAAAAAGGGCTGTTTTAAAGCCAAATAGTAGACAAGAAAGATTTATGGTTTTACAACACCTGAGGAGAAAGGGGAGACGCGGCAGTGAATAGCACAGAGTTCCCCTTTAATCCTTTTAGCTTTTCAAAGAAGAAAAAGGGTGAGCATTTGTGGAAGAAAGGTCTAAATCCCTGTGCTTTGACAAGCTTTCTTTTATGCAATGCTGTTTTCATTTCTATTCTCAAATGCTTGTATAAAGTGTGGTTCTCTGTAGGGGCAGCTTGTTTAGGCAGGGGAGTTATTACTTAGCACAAGCAAAACCTGTGTTTTTGTCTGTGCTGTATGAAAATGCCTTTTAAGTTGTCCCATACAGGGACTGGGGGTCGGGTAGGTTGTAAAGGGGATGTGGGGTGACAAATGCCAGGTGTTTGATTCTCCCCAGGCTAGCAACCCCGGTGGCCGAGTGCCGGCCGAGCCAGAGCACCGCTCTCATTTCTCATGTGACCGCTTGTTTGATCTCGGTGTTTCCACTGAGCAGTGGGCCAGAAACGGCACAGAGGAGGAAATGTGGAGTAGGTGATGACATGAAGGGAAAGCAAGCTGGTGTGTTAGCATGAGAACCTTGTTTTTAGCACGCTGGATGTGGGTACAGACTGAGTGATTTGTCACCTGCACACGTTTGTTTAAACCTAAGCTCTTGTGAATTGGAATCATCACAGAGGCATGTAATGTAGATGGGTTCCTGATAAAATATGTTTTGAGACTCATGGTGTCAGAACTGTCACATTTTTTCACCCTACTTGAGTTTGCAGGCCTGAGAAATTTAATTGGCTAATATTTGATTGATTAATCGCTTAAGTTTTTTGTTTTCAGCAAAATTCTCTGGTTCCAGCTTCTCAAATATGAATATTTTCTGGTTTTCTTAGTCTTCTGTGATAGAAAACTCAATATTTTTTTGTTTTTGTTCACCATGGGCTCTGGAAACTTGTGATGGGTATTTTTTGATATTTTCCCACATTCTGTAAAACAAATGAGAAAAAGTTCAGCTTATTAATGGCTGATGAAAATACAGTTCATTGCAGTCCTACTTTAATGGTCTAACTCGGTAAGTATGAGCCTCTCCCAAACAGTTGAAATGTCTGTTTACAGAATTTTTTTTTTAACAATCTGCATAATTTGTTTCTGTTAAAGTGAAATAATAGATTATTTCTAGTTGCACACCACTTTTTATGGACAAAAGCAAGGAGATAAAACACTTAACCCAAAACACAAACATGAAACATTCTTTTAAGATAAATAATATTTTAAAAAGATTAAACAAAAAGTTATAATATACAGTGCTGTCTTTGTGGACCCTAAATCAGATAAGCTCTTCTGTGTGGTAGACCAGCTGCAGCTCTTGGCTGATAAATCCTCTTCTTGAAGTATTCTACAAACCATTGGTGTTACAAATTAGGGATGTCCCAAATTGAATCTTTTAGGCCAGATCCCAAACTGAGGTCTTTAACTTGAACTGCCACAACCAACACTGAAGTTAGTTTAACCAGTCCAATTTTAGGTAGGAATATGTTTGATAACTGAATAACTGCATTAATTCAAATTCACAGGCAAGTTTAATGTTACCCTGTCATCAAGTTACTCACATAGTTGGTGTTAAATTAGCAACAGCTGCTACCTGAATGTTTTGTACATCGCTCTAATAAGAGAAAGGAGAGATTAAAAGGTTCAATGACAGATTCAGTTAGTGTTGAATCTTAGAAAAGCTGTGTATTTTGCCAAGTGGTAGAACTCAGTCAATCACAATGGTTTATTTTAGCCAATACGATCCATTGAGATATGTCTGGATCAGCCTGAATTAGTATCAGGACACCTCTAATTCAAACACTAGAATTTGTAGTGTATTGGGTGTATTTCCTACACCCTTTGCACCACAACACGTATCACCAGCAGTATTACTCTGAATTTACCTGGTTAGTAACTGTAATTTTATTAAAAACTTTTTTTAAATGTCCAAAACACATACTGATATGTAATGATTTCATCAAATATTCAGTTTTGGTTAAAAAAAAAAAATGTTAGCACTACTACCTCTATTGTAGATGGACATTTCAACCAATTGGTTGTGCATGTTTTTAAAAAAAATGTCATACTTTGGAGGGTATGCCTTTAGTTCTGAGGTTAGCACTGAAAACACCATAAACATGATACAATCATGAGTGGTTTTTTTTCTTCTTGAGAAAAAACACCCAAAAGGCATCTTTGGGGAATCTGACATGTTTCACTCATGTGTTTAAAATTGATCATTAAGTTTGAGCTAAGTACAACACAGTTTCAGCAAGATATCTTAACTCAAAATGTGCTCTACAGAATAGTTGAGAAAACTGTTAACAAGTTAACTGCAGCATGAGTGAAAATGTGCCGTACATTTATGTACATTTATTTACAAACCACTAAATTTGAGTATAAATGACTGTGCCTTGTTTGAATTAATCTACAGTGTCAAACTGAAAAGCTTCTTAATTCACATTTGAAATAGTTCTGTTTGGATAGCCCCTGCTGAATTAGACAAGCAAACCCAATAGTGTTGGTCAGCTTGGTCTTGTTTGCTGGCATATCTTTTTGGTTGTCTCAACTGTGCCAAGAGTTAAGAGAAGAAACCAGATTGATGCCAGCAAACTACAACTAAAGACTATTTATTGTCTTTGAAGAGGGCTGCTTTGGCGGCTTTGAGTAAAGTAGGACAAAAGCCCTAAAAGGAGTGGTAGCAAGATTTATGGCACACTGAAGAAGCTGTCCCATAAACCAACAGACCAGCTGTGTGTTGTTTGTTGGCAGGAGGTGACAACCATTGAAGTCGCTCTGCCTTTTGTCCTCACATCTCTCTTTTTCTCTCATGTTTCCTCTGTGGGTCGCTTCTCACCACTGTGTTTTCTTGGGCAGCTCTGCTTTGCAGTGGTAGCCACCTTTATGAATGTGTGTTTGCATACCAAGATCCAAGTTCATTTTAAACTCCCTGTAGACTGATGCAGTGACACATATTAAACCCACATCTGCACCTGATCTGAATAGGTCACACACATTATCCAACCTGGCTTCACAAGCCTCTCAACTGTGGACGCTGCATGGATTTGATGAACAGTAGCTTCTATTACAGATGGTTTATGTTGTTGACAACTACCTACTAGTCCAAAAAAAAGAGATGAAGAGAAAAAGGGTGGGTAAGTGGAAGAGGGTAAGACAAAAACAACTGAAACTTACGTTTATTTGGAACTTATTTTAAGCAGTGGTGGACAGTAGTATTAAAGTAATGAAGTATTTTTGTACTTTTTACTCCACTACATTTATCTAACAGCTAAAGTTACTAGCTACTTTTCAGATTAGGATTTCACATAACGGAAAACACATGATAAGCTTATAAAATACAATGCATTGATAAAGATTAAACCAGTGATTTCCAACCAGTGTGTAGTTGGGGCCCTTGTCACATAGATGTCTGGGTTTCTGGCAGTTCCACCACAGACTGATATCCCCTCTCAACTTCTCAGATGGTTTCATTTAGATAACTGTAAGATTAAAGCTGTAAATATATCCAATATTTTACTGCAAAAACAGCAAAGATCAGAGGAAAGTAAATTAATACAGATTTGTGTGGCACAATTTAGTTTTTTCTTCTTTCTTCACACATTAATCATTTCATGACCCCTCAAATTTATCTTGTGACCCTTTGGAGGGAACACAACCCATACCCATTAGTTTCATTATCGATTAATCTGTCGATTATTTTCTCCATTAATCAATTAGTTATTTGGTCCATAAAATGTCAGAAAATAGTGAAAAATGTCAGTCACTGTTTCCCAAAGCCCAAGATGACATCTTCAAATGTTTTGTTTTGTTTACAACCCAAAGATTTACTGTGACTTTTATGACCGTTTACGATCATAGAAGACTAAAGAAACAAGAAAATATTCACATTTGAGAAGCTGGAACCAGAGAATTTTGATATTTTTTTCTTAAAAAATTACTCAAAATGATTAATTGATTAATCGTTGCAGCTATAATTATGTGTCATTTAGGAATGGCCAGTATGACAATAAAAATTCATCAGCCATCACATTTTTGGCATACTACTGAAATACAACATTTCTGTACTTGCAGTGTTTTTTTTGCATGAGTTGTCACATTGGTGACTGTTTCTAAATTATCTTTTTTTATGTCATGTAATATAAAAAGCTCCCTTGGCCATAAAAAATACATTTTTGACAGATTATGTTGTGCATAAACCTTCTCTCCAATAATTCTTCACAATGTGTATCAATATCATGATGTCAAATTACACCTACTGTAATTTAGGATTTTATCTGCATTGTCCGCTCCTGGTGTCATTCTGTAATATTCTGTAATATAGCAGTTATGTGTATAAAAACTGCAGTTGGGGACTTTAATCTCTGTACACAGTGATGACAAGAAATTACTTGTGAATCAGTTTTCTAACACACAACACTGAACATACTGTATGTCCAACCTACATTCGATTCATTCATATGTGTGTTTGTTGTATTGGAGGGCTGTTAACAGTACTTCTTATTAGAAAGCCCAATAAGTGTTTATCATTTATGATGAAAATAGAAACTGTTTGAGGTAAAATTAACTTTAATGTAAGCAGTTGTGTTGTCTGTCCTACACTGGCCAGCTCTAAAGTCTTTGATACTGAGTCATTAGTCGCTCCCCCTTCCTCTTCAAACAGGGCTTTTAGATGTGTGGACAGCTCATAAATTGCAACAGGGATGCAGTGTCAGTATTCAGGGCAAGAAAGAGCTCACACTAGCAGACTTGGCTGCAGATGAAATGGACACATCCAGATTGTCAGACGTGATTATCTGGCCCCTGATTTGTGACAGCTCTGAAGACCCTTGAAACTGAATGCAATTGTGCTTCTGTTGTGTCCAGATAGTCTGGAATCACTGAAAAATGGACAACTAGTCAAAAGTCAAAGCTGCTTATTAGAGTTGTTGTGCCTTAAACCACTGAGTCATGCTGAAATACAGTATATTTATATATAAACCAACAGTACCACCATGACATTGAGCAGTTGTATTGAGGGTTATCACACAGTGCAGTGATAAATTGCATAGCTTTTCTTGTTTTTGAAAACCCCACTTTCCTCCAGTGTCTTTCCACACAATTTCCTGGCCTGTTTTATGCCCAATCTGCCTCCCTCAAACAGAGCACTCCACCCATGTAGCATTGCACTCCTATAACACACATTGTTCTTGCTTTTGTTTGTTCTTCTCAAGACAGCTTAGATTGTATTTCAGGACGGTTCTGGGAGGATGGTGAAAAAAAAAAGTTAGTGAAAAACCCTGCAGTGTCTCCAATTTTGTCCACCAGAGAGTACTGACAAGTTTATGCTTCAACTGTAAAATGTTCCACTCAATACCCAATACCATAAGCAAAATTAAATAAGCAAATTTAAGGAATCTTTATATTTAAAAAAATGTTTGTTTGTTTTTTTTTTTAAAAAGGCACATACTTGGTAATTTCATGTATGGCAATATTTCCTCAGGTTATTTCCAAGGTAAATCAGTGTGAGAGGTTGTTGAGGTTGTGAAAGGGACTGTAAAGACACAGTGTGTATCTGATCAGGAGTGGAGTGTCATGAAACAAAACATGAATGTGCTTGCAGTGCAGTGTTCGACAGCAGGTCAGATTTCCACAAAACTTGTTTCCAGCAGGTTGATGCTTAAAAAATGTACTTGCCTGGCATTTATTTGCATCCCCAACAGTCTGTGTTTTTAGAGGATCTGCTATCTGCCTCATCACCCTGACCCTCCCCAAACTATTCTGGGAGTCTGGTATTGTTAGGAGTTCATTAACCTAGATTAACTGTGATTACTCTAATAGCTACTTTGAATTTCCAATTGTGCCTATCTCCAAATGAGATTAACAAAAAGTGGTGGAGGTTTTTCCTCTCCCTGTCCTCCAGCAGCACGAGAATGAATTGTTAGATGACAGTGCTTAGCTGTGTGTTAGCCACATTGTCTTAATCATGAGGTGAAGACCAGGTACCCACTAGAAGTTTCATCAGAGGAAGTCTCACCTTCTTCTAGGTGTTTGCACACTCACACAAATATTAAGACTCTGATAATAATGAACCATATTCTGACAGAAACTCAATCTCTGTTTCAGTGGCATTCTCCTATCTCACACAATCTCTGATCACTGCCAACAGGCACCAGCATTGAACATGAACAGTGGAAGTACAAATGTCAGGAATGTGGAGAAAAGAATTTGTGGAGCGCTTGGAGCTCTGCCCATTCTCACACCTGTGCACACCTGGGACGGCTGCAGGAAGTAGATGTGGTCGGCAGATTGCCAGTGTCTGTCAGTTTAAAAAAAACTGAATGACATGGAAGCCATCCCCCTGAACGATCATCTGAAAGGAGCTTTGCTGTCTGAACAGCCTTTCTGCACAATAATGTACTGGCCTTGAAAGTGCTGATTTAAACAAGCAGCTCAGTCTGATTGATGCAAAGTGTCTGCTGATGTAATTTCTGACTTGCCAGTTTATTATCCTGAACAATCTAAAGCAATCCAACAGAACATTACTGCATTAAACTCTGGACTATTTGACTGTAAATATATCACAAAAACAATCCATATCATGCTAAAAACTAATTATCAGGACACATGCAATTTGTATTAAATGTGTAACTAAGTGTAAAAGACCAGGCATATACTATGTCATAAAAAGTTGGTAGATATTGAATGAACCAAACATTTAAATAGAACCAACAAAGACCAAAATACAACATGTAATTCTTGTTTGAATGCACAACCATGCCAGGGGTACAGAGAATCAAACCCAGGTCTCTCAGGTGGTAGACACCGCTGCACCACCAGTGCATCCCCAAATATAAGGTCCTCTATAGAGTTGCAACAATTATTATATAATTCAATAATCCAATTTATCATGTAAGTCATTTTTTGAGCAAAAATACAAAAGATTATCTAGTTTTAGCTTCTCAAATGTGAGGTGACATTTGAGAAGCATTTTATAGAGCAAACAATAAATGGATAAATCAAGAAAATTATCATCAGATTAATGGATAATGAAAATGGTCATTAGCCCTAGTCCTTGACATGAAATTGTCTACAGTGATTTCCACACACAACAAATATGGTAAATCTGCCAAAAAACAGACATAATAATTGACTGATTGAGTGCGATGACACACAAGATGCTAAATGTATGGAGCTCTCTTATGTTTCAGCTGCAGGTTTGCAGAGTGGGTGTGCGGCACATCATTAGCCTCAAGTGATTTATAAAGTTGGTTTTAGACCCAAGGCTTGAGCAGTAAAGATGGCCTGGCTCTTTTCAGAGGAAGCCATGAGTACAGTGGCTAGTTAGATGGTTGTTGGCTCAGCGCTCGACTCACCTAGATGACTTCAAAGAACAAGCGCTGACGACAGACTGTCACCTCACATCTCCTGTTAAAAGCAGCACCTCAAAGACTACAGCCACTGACAAAACACACTGGCCACCTTTTTCATACAGCTGTGAATCTGATGAAACAGTCTGCATGTGTTCTTGGAATACAAATTAATAGTAAGTCAGGTTTAAAAGAGTGTTCTAGTAATTTAGTATCACACTTCCATAGTTTGGGACAAATCAAAGCAGCAGAGTTCAAGATATCCTGACTTTTAGTCCTTAGTATAGGTCAAATTCTAAAAATGCTGGAATGCCAATGATGCAACTTCACAGCATCTCCCTGTGTTGTAAATGTCCATGTCTTACAAACTCCTTGTCTACAGTTTGTTATGCAGGCTTTCCACAAAAAATGTGTTTTCTAAGCCCAAGATGGGATAACTCCCATAGGTCCTTCCCTTCTCTGCTTCAGTCCTCTTTGTTTGGCAGGCAGCAAATAACTAAATAATATTTAATCACACACTGAATAATCAACCATGAGAATTTGAACTTGGAATAAATCTGCAAATCAAACTCATACAAACAGTTCGAAGTCTTTCATTAAATATGGTGGGCAACAAAACATATCAGAGGAAATTCTGAATATATTTTGGCTTGACAGTGGTCAGTTTTCAAGGTGACAAATATCTGCACAAAATATTGTGTAATGTTGGTGTTTGTCAAAAACTGTCCTGATAAAACTCCATCCTCATCCATCAGTATTTTATTGTTTCTCTTCTCTCTCCCAGTCAGAACAACCCAGTCCAGCCAGTTCCAGCTCCAGTTCAGGCTTTGCTCCCACGCACCACAAACGGCAAGGTAATCATCTGGAACACACACAACTTACAGCTGATCTCTGATGTTTATTGGTGTTTTCAGTCAGAAATGATCTGTATAATGGAGCAGTTATAGCTCATATGGAGCACCAAGTGGTTTCAGTGTGACTGCTAGTCCTGTTTTATTTGGCAGTGACAGAAGAAGTTCAGCCAGTGCTGGAGACAGAGACAACACAGTTAAAATTCTAACTGAACATAATAGAGCTTTATTATCTAACCTTTTTGCTCTGAGAGCAAAATAACTGTATATGAGATAAGGAAAGGGAATTGAATACCTTCTCATTTAAACATGCCTAATGGGACATAATAACATTCATAAGTGGACAAACACCTTTATTAAAACACATAATGCAGCCAGCACTGCTCACCAGATTTTGATTTGAATTCTTTTCCAGAGAAAAGGAGCCTATTGGCTCTCATAACATTTCACTCTCAAACTTCATTGCTGAGATTTAACCACGGAGTAGGAGGTCCATGTTTAGGGGAAAGAATTTTGGAGATTTTTGAGAATTAAATCTGAAATATTTTGAGAAAAAATGTTACAAGGATAAAGCTTCAACTTTAAGAGAAGGCCATAATATTATAAGATAAAGTCCTACAATAATCATAAAAATAAGTTGTGATGTTATAAAAAAAAATGATGACAAACTCTTAATTTTTGTAAAATTTTATGAATAAAGTCATAATGTTACAAGCTGTTTGGTTTAATACTCTGGTGTTTAGTAGTTACAAACACAAAAAATAACTTATTTTCACTATATGACTTTTTATACAAAATTATGACTCTATTCTCACAACATTATGACTTTGTTCACTTAACACTTAGCCTAGGAGTGCTCCGGTAGCCCACTAGTTAAGAAGCATAATACATTACTGCAATGTGTGCGGTTCAATTCCAGCCACAGACCTTGTTGCATGTCAAACCCCTCTCTCTACCCCTTGTTCCTGCCTCTCTGCATTTTCAATGATCAAATAATTGCAAAAAAAATCTTTAAAAAAATACTTCCTAATAGTGGTCCTAATATTGACTCATAGAGGTCTACATGAACCACCAGACAGGTTGAAACAACTTGTCTGTGTAAGCCAGTTAACAAAACTACATATTTGGAAGTAAAAACAAAGGCACTGACATCATATCCTAATGGTGAATCAGACGCTCCATCCTGGTTCAGCTTTGACCTGCTTTACTCACTTTGCTTGTATGTGCAGTTTCACAGTGTAGTGCACTGTTGACCAACCTTTTGGGTGCCTTCACTTTCATATTTACTTGCAAATCAGTGGTTTAGATAATTGGCTGGCCTCTTGGACTATGGCTACTAGAGCTGCTGCATCCACAAAAATGGTGAGTAAAATGTTATGATCATGAACGATAGATGCGGAGGTCATAACTCTGAAATCATGACTCTCTGATTCTAGTATGTTTTGTTTGTGACCCTGAAATATGGGACATTATTAACTTTTATGATGCCTGGCTTATTGGGGAGCGTACGCTGAGGGTGACCTGCTTGTGTGTTTGTAATTTTTTCTGGATGCAGTGGTGGACTTCATCATCAGGAAAAGGGTGGCTATTCCTGCCACCACCCACACAGGTAACAGCTCCTCTGAGACCTGTGAGGGCCCACCCAGCCACCCCCCCCACTCCCCCCCAACCCCCTGTCACATCTGCATGGAGAATATTTTCCAGCTTGTCTATGTGCATGAAACTTCATGCATCTCCTTCTCACAGTCATGTCAGCAGGGTTTAATATAAAATCTTGGATATGATACCACATACCCTTCAGTCCACTCCAGCAACATGTATCAATGTCTTGTTACTGCCTATGATGTCTGAGACTGGGACATACTTTTTGTCTTTTACCTTGTTCAAAAACTATAAAACACATCAATGAGCCACACTTTTACACTGGGTGAACACACATACAACCAGACACACTGTCCTGCTGCCAGAAATACTCACTAGAGCACCACCGCTGAAAATAGTCCCCACCAAATGCACTATTTCATCCTGTTTGAGGGATGTGTGATTAAAAACTACAGTGACCTGCTGTTTTAGGAAATTACTGGACCTTTTTTAAAAATGAAGCGATTTTCATCTCCAGTAGAAACCAATGGGCTTGGAGCTGAGAGTCACAGACAGGGTAGAGAAGTCAGAAAGTATTGAGAGACAGACTAACACATTGTTGGTTTGGGTCTTTTCATGGGATCTGATGACATAAGAAATATATAGAACAACAATGTGCCTTTTTAAAAGTACAGTATAAATGTGTCCCCAGCCTCAAACCAGCAGTATTTTCTTCACCTCAAGGTTACTGCAGCCACAAGCTCCACTGGATCATCCCACCCTCACTCCACCACACAGCATGATCCGCTGCCTTTTGCATGTTTTCACTTGTGTTTAGTTCATATATATATTTTTAAAGCTTTATTCCAATGTGGTCTCTTGTTGTCACACAGTGCTGGGCCCGCTGCAGTCAGTGATGCAGGACCTGCACTCAGATGACAACGACGAGGATTCAGAGGAAGACGACGACAATGACATGGACTCTGACGTGGAGCGACCAGCACACGCACATCTCACACACCACCAACGCAGGTTAGTAAATGGTCCTTGTATGCTGGCTTGGATGTAGTCATCTGCAACACACACATTTGTTTAATCAAAAATAAAACCTAATGCATGGACACATGCAGTAAATACTAACAGGATTCAGAAATGGTAGAATATTAAAGCCCCTGAAAACATTCTCATTGCATATTCATCACTAAAGAAGAAACAATCAGAGTTAATAAAAAAACATAGTTATTTCTTAAGAGTTTAACACTCAAAAAGTCAGCTAATCCGCTTCATCAGGACTGATTGGGTGTGTTTTGTTCCAGTTTGATTGACAGTGACCAAACAACCCACCAGCTGTCATCACATTCTGATTCAAAAGTTAAATCCTGATTGGTGCACAGAAGTATGTGACATCATGTTTTTCCAACTGAGAGAATATACCAAAAAAATACCAAAATATCTCATGTAAAACACCCAAACTGTTCTAAGTTTGGCAGAAAAAGTGTGTTCATGTAGGACCCCAGCGCTCAGTTTTCAAGGCCTTCAACAAGAATGTTGCAGTTTTGTGATCTTCTGTATAAGCTCTTAGTGCAGTGGATTGTAGTGTGTTCTTACAAGCAGTCAAAAACAAGCCCTAAACAGAGCCCCGATCACCACATTGTGCGCAAGACTCCAGTCAGAACTTGTCTGAATTTATGCTCGATTTCACTCACCACCCCCACTGTACCATCGCCTCCACACGGTTCACAATGTCACACCCTGACAGCTACAATGTGAGTGCCAGTAAACATGCTTTGGCTAAATCACTGTATTAATGGTGGCATTGCTGAATACACATAACACATAAATCATCTCTAGTTTCTGGTTTTACAGGATTTTTGCATCAATTAGTGTGTTTACATTATTAACATGCACTCAAGAAACCTGGTTACTTTAAATTAGTTTATACATGCAGGTCAGTAATCAGATTTCTCTCCTACTCCCAAACTTATTTGGAAGCATGGCTTCCTTATTTTACCTGTATAAGTAATAAAAGACGCTGCGTTTATCCTTCTGACTTCTGAGAAATCTAGCTGGGAAAACCGTGATTACACTAACAAGGTTTCTTGTGTAAATGACGTTTATAAAATCAGCTTACTGGAGAAGCCCACTGTAACCCAGTTACTTGAGTGCATGTAGACACACCGAGTGCGATGAAGTAATTTTTTTTTTTTTCTGGTATTTAAAGCTGCACTAATCAATAATTGTATGTTCACAATGGATTCAATGACTGAGTGTAATGTGATAGATGTCTCTCAAAGTGATGAACCACCATCTCTGCAGTTCCCCTCAATTCTCAGAGCTTTTTGGCTTCTTTTAACTCATCGTTTCGGTTTTACAAACTCTGCAAACTCTTATCAAATACATTTCCAGCAGACAGCTGTTTTAAGTGTAAAAGCCCTGATAAACCACCTGTACACTACCTGCTCAGCACCAAACAGCAGACAGACACAGTTAGCAAATAGCTGGTGAACATAGTGGAGCATTTAGCAGCTAAAGAGACAGATATTTTCCTCAGGATTTGGTTTAGACCAAAAAAGAGTGAATGTTTTCATGTTTTTAGTGTTGGAGGACCCCTTAAAAATAAGATGGTGCATCTCAAGTGGCTTATCCTCAAATTACATTTCAATTAATAATAAAATATTGGACTC
Source organism: Scomberomorus guttatus (assembly GCA_038419695.1). NCBI lineage: Eukaryota > Metazoa > Chordata > Actinopteri > Scombriformes > Scombridae > Scomberomorus > Scomberomorus guttatus. Next base: position 3,457,446 of record CM076467.1, on the reverse strand, counting down.
ATAGCAACATTAGCATTGTTTTGGAGCCATGTTTGTGTCTACCTGATGGATCTGTGTCTGCTGGATGTGTAAATAGGCAACTGTTTACAGCTTGTCACACTGGCCAGAAAAATCAGTTAGTGCAGATTTGATTAAGTGGATTAACCAAAAGCAGACATTGTCATCTGATAGATTTTTTGTATTTTGTATGTACTATAACAACATATATATTAATATCACATTTCAAAGTTTCATATCACATAATACATCTGATCTATTACACTTTCCTAGTTCACACACAGCCTATTAACTTTAATAAATTTACCTGACAAAGATCTGATTGGGATAAATGTAGTTTATTCATGAACAGTCTCAGGTGTCTGTATCAGATTATTTGAGTGTTGACAGTGAGACTAAGTGAAGAAGTGTAATGCCTCTTCTAATGTAGTGAAGCATTTGTTCTCTTTTTCTCTCACCCTGTGCCTACCTACCCAGGGTCAGTTTGAGTGATGGCAGTGAGAGTGACAGCTCCTCCCCTTCATCCCCCTCCCGCAATGAGGCCCCGCCCTTATTAAAGACTACTAATAACCAGGTAAGATGATACTAAGCATATGTTTTTTGGCAATGTAATTTAATGTATCACAGGGCACTCTGAGTGCTGTGATCCAGTACACTCCTAAAAGCAATCACAACCTTGACTGTTGGTCTTTAAAGGCTGATATTGAAGGTTTTATGGCGAGTTTTTTATTGTGAAAGTGGAAAATCAGCTCTTGTACACTATTATTAGGCAGAAAATCTCTAAAATAAAGTGCAAAACACTCAGTACAGCCTGTTATCGTCTGTGTCAGAGGTGAATTACAGAGTTCCTCTGACCTCATTGAAAAGTGCTCCTTTTCCAAACCTCGTATCTCTGCTTTCGCTGCTTAATTCTGTAAGTTTCTTGAAACTGTGACTTAAAAAGAATATGATTTGTCAGCTTCAGTATGCCTTAACAAATGCTAGATTGTTGAAAGGGATTAATTCTCCTCCTATAAGACTTGTGAGAGTTGAATTGCGTGAACAATATACAGTAGAAATAGGAGCAGATATTACACATGGTAAGTATTTACCACCAACATTTCTATGCATCAAAGTCTTAGATATAATAAAACAATCTATTCCAGTATATGAATTATGAACTGCAAGAAAAATGAATATTCTATTGTTATGGTGTGTCCCCATATTTCAGCTTCTTTATAAAATATATTTTAGTAGATCTAAATGTTTGTGGATTGTTTTCAAAAGACTTTCTGATATGTAACCACAGTTCATTATTGGCAAACAGATGTAACTTAAGTAACTGCTTCAGTAGAATTGGCTTTTGTCTTGATGTGTTTATTTTGTCCTCCATCAGCTGCTGGAAGTGAAGAGTACCACCAAGCAGAACAAACAGGACAAGAACAAAAATCTAGATTGTGACAAGGTACACATGTTTTTGATGTTTGCTTTTTTCAGTTTAAAGCAGTCCATATAAAATAGATAAAACATTGCTAGTAACATTTGGGAAGTGTGTATATATTTAAGTTATTCAGACTGATGCAGGACAGCTCATACACACAATATGTCATTGTACCTCCTCCTCACAGAGTATAACATGACTGTGACACTGCTTGGCCTTGATACATTATGAAAGGGTGCTACAATAATACTAGATGCTTCCTATAGTTACTATAGAATCATTATTACTTTGTAATTGATTTTGCTTCAATGAGGAGCTGCAGCAAGCTGATAAGAATATATGTCTGCACTAAAGACTACTAAAGGATAAATATAAGAGAGAAACTAAAAGGTGACTGAATGTTTTTTTTAAGCAATTGCATTAAACACAACACTGCTCCTGAACAGTGCAGTTAAATAAAGTGAATTTACTTGCTCTGTTTGGCAAATATCAAAAGTACCAGTTTCAAATTTGAATGGTAGTTTTGAGTAAGTTATCAAAACAACAGTCCTATTATTCTCTGTTCAGCTGCTTCATGTTTCACCTGCTTTCCCCTGTTCTGATTGGACATGTTGTTTTTTGTATTGTTATTTTAATGGTTAATTTAACATCAGGCTGAGAGCCACCAGTTGAAAATGAGCCTTGTGGCTAACACTGGCACACTAACAGTGATGTTAATCAACGTGTATTATCCCTGTAAAAGAAATGAGTATGTGCAGACCCTTGTCTTGTGTAACGGCTACAGCTAGGCAGCAGCCTGGTAAGATGTGCGGGTCAAATTGTGTTGAGTTTGTGTGTGTGTGTTCATTACCTGCTGTCTAACACTGGGATTCTGTGTGTTTTCCAGGCTTATCTGGATGAGCTGGTGGAACTGCACAAAAGACTGATGACACTAAGAGAGGGTCATATACTGCAACAGGTGAGCTGCTACTGTTTCCGCCTCTTCCACTCTTATGTATCATCATTGTGTAACACTGTGAGCTGAAGCTGTTATTTTCTCATTATTGTTGTTTACCTTTGTGATCTAACCCACTCAGTCAGCCTGGTTTACTTCAGCTAGAAATGTCCAAGATCTCCCAAAATGCATTTCACATGTTGACAACCCCCAGACACAAACTTGTGATGAAGGTGGGTGTATGGATATTTAAATATCACTGTCCTGCCAAGTGATTTGTGAACACTGACGTGTTTGTTGGCAGTCACGGTTCTTTACAGGAATTGAATTCATGGTGTAGCTGCACTGCAGTCTCGTCAGTTGAAGCGACCAGTTAATGGTTGAAGCTGGTTTCTCTTTTATACTGGATTTCTCCCTGCATTACTGGTAGAGTCTGTGTCAGGTGGTGATCTCAGAGGGAGTCATTGGCTCTTTAATTCTGAGGGGCTGACAAGCTAATGGTTACTGTTGATTTTAAAGATGAGTTGAAAATATTTTTCCTATCTACTTGAGAGATTTGATCCGGAGCATATCATTGTGACAACATGGACAGTCATTACAACCTCTCTGCACCCAATTGTTAAAGACATGTCAAAACAAAATAATAAAAGATAAAATAACACATTCAAAAAATGTATAAAATAATTGAGCTATTGGTGAGTTTGCCAAATTACAAAATGAAACTGTTGGCTGTTACCTGGTGAACATGCTCTGTATTGTTTTTATATTTAAAGATCCCCTTGTGAATTGTGAACCTATCCATTAAGAGATATAAAATACTCTGCTTTGAATAATAATTTGTCTAATAAGGTTTTTTTCACAAAAGCTCAATTACCTTGTTAAAATCCCTAAAATGACATCTCCTTCTCCCTTATTGAAAAATCCAGAATCTATGAATATGAAAAATAATAATATTTCAAAAGTTTTCCTGCTGGACACAAGATGTCTCCTACTTCACTGTAAAGTCCATTCTCAGTGTTTGTGCACTGAGGCTTCAAGTTTCCACATCACACTTTTGTAAGTTGCACACTGAACCACAGTTGGCTCCAAACTTGTTGTGATGTCCCAAATCATGCTCGTAGGAACACACCTTTAACTTTAAGGTGAGCTCAGAGAAACTTTCCTCCTTCAGTAGATGAATGTGAAAACAAACTCTGTACATACATCATTCTGCACAGAGAATAGAGAATAGGTAAATTTGCATACACACTCCGCTAACGGTCAGATATCCTTTTTGAATGGATAAAGTAACATTAGCTGTGTAAAACCAACTTCTATATGGAGTGTTGCATTATGGGTTGTTTTGCATTAATGTTGCTAGGTTAGCAAGTGTCTTAAAGTCTGTTTATAGTGAGTGTGTTAGAGTCAGTCAGCACTAAAAGTGTTTGGTTAGTCCAGTTTAACCTGCAGGAGTTTCTGAAGGCTCGTGTAACATGTTTTTCTGCCACTGAGGAAATAAATTCATGACGAGTGAAAGTGAGTCCCAACTGTCTTCCGACGTCTCTACTACAGAAACAAATATGTCAAGCTGCCAAATACCACTGTCACAGATGATAAGCATCTCAAAAAGACAAACAGACAGTCTTGTAAATGCTAACTGCCGGAAAAAATAATTCTTGGCCGCTTCCAAGAGCCTGGCAGGAGAGTGTGTGAGTATGTAACTATACTATGATGTAAGTTATATGCAAAAAGTAACGTTATTTTTCCAAAAAACAGCTGTTGGAAAAGGGGGGGGGGGGTCGTCTTAAAATCAGGGTCACCTTATATTGGTATTATTATTTATATTTTTACCTTGAGCCCGAGTACGTTATGCCATCTAAAGTTACTGTGACTAAACGTATTGAAAAACACTTTGAGGAGAAGAAGGGTGAGTTAAAAGTCAAGCTAACGTTAGCTCTGACCACCTACTGCTGGACAGCTCTCACAAACAAAAACTACGTCACAACTTTTCTAAAAAATTAACCGGTTAGTTATCGGTTAATGAGTGTTGGTCTGTTAAAAGCACAATTAACCGAAACTGACATCCCTAGAAGTAACAATAAGCAAAACACATTTTTGAGTGCAAAAAGAAGTGGTGAATCACCAAACAAGCAGGCGTCCTAGCTGGATAGCAGTCTTGGCGCTGTCTTTGACTTCCAAGTAAAAGACTGATAAACATAAACAAAGTTGCCAGTTTATGAGGTGCACCTCACTAAAACTAATACATGAAGGTTCTAATATTCAGCTTTTGTGGAGACTGTTCAACAGAGGTGTTAATTCAAGTTTTGCTCATTTTAACAGCTGTAGTTGGTGCTTCTGTGTACAGCGTTGTACTGAGAGGTGTTTCTAATATTTCGTCTTCTTTCATTGATATTAATGAGTTGGACAAATCCTGGTTCAAACACTGACCTAACTAACCATCATAGTAGTTTTGATAATCTCAACGTAATGTGACTTTGTCTATGTTTGGCCGGTAATCAATGCAAATGAAATGGAAAGGAGAAAATTACATGACCACAACAGAGTCGGAAATGCACAGTGCTTTTCCAGTAGACTCAATGTACCGAAGTGTCAGATTACATTGCCAATAAGAAAACATATTTATAGTTTGGGCTGTGATGGCATCATTATATTTCTCTTTTAATTATTTTCTATGTTATCAAATACTAAACCACCATAGAAGAACAACGTCTGCCTAATGCATGTATTGGGAGGCTGTCTCACAGTTTTCACTGATCTCAGCATAATATCACTGCATGCCAGTGCTATTGGTCAGCTATATTGTTGCATTGGATTAGAAGAGGAGCTGTGATGTGTTACAGATCCTCTGTAATCTGCAGCTTCATCTGGAAGCAATGAATTATTTGGTTAACCTCTTTCCACCTAAGAGATTGCATGTTTCTTGCTTATATTCTCAAGGCCTATCATATGACTGAATTAAAGGATCTTCCCAGCAGCCGCTGCCAACTTCTGCCTCGCTCTCCTAACAAGACGTCTGGTTCTGAGGGAAGACGAAATCCCATCCAAAACAGCATCATCCGCGTAGAGCTTTAATTTGTACAGTAATCAAGCTAATCTAGCGGAGTTCACCAACTGGCTCCACTTCCTGTTACAAGAGATAAGTCACATTCTCTCCTGCACATTGGTGGTGACCACATATTGGAAAACAGAGAAGTGTAATGCAGACGGCATGTCTGAAGACAGTGGAACACAACATGAGTTTGGTAGCTGTTTGCAGTTGAACGGATCCCAAACAGCAATGGGCCAAATCGCCACTCACCCGACTACAACACGGTACTAAAGTTGACTGACAGCGAGGTGACGCCTGCCTGAGCATCTGACTTGAACCAGCCATCATACCTATGGGCTGCAACTCTCCCCACATGTAGAGTGAAGCTTTGTTGTGTGACCAGGAGCAGTTTGTGTAGGCAGTGTTAATAAATTGACTCATTTTGAAATGCCATGCAAGGCAGGTATAGACGAGCTAGGAGACACAGCAGGAGGTGATTTTATTTATTTTTTTCTAATTAATTTCAGACACTCAATCTGCCTTTTTAAAGTCTGTCCCACTCATGTTTTAAAAGCATACAATTGTTACATTAACCCAATGGTGGCCCTGCAAAACACCTGATCTGATACACCTGCCAGGAGTCTGCTGACATACTACTGAGGGCTGAAACTTGCAGTCATATCATAATTTAAGGACCAGTGTGTAGGATTTAGTGGTATCTAGTGGGGAGTTTGCAGATTGCAACCAACTGAATACCCCTCCCCCTCCCAGCACGTAGGAGAGCCAGTGTTTGATTTGCCCATTCTGGGCTACAGTAGAAACATGGCGGTGCAACATGGTGGGCTCCGTGGAAGAGGATCCGCTCCCTATGTAGATATAAAGGGCTCATTCTAAGGTAACAAAAACACAATGATTCTTATTTTTATGGGATTATTATACACTAATTAAAACATACTTATGAATACTATATTCCATTTCTGCCAAGTCCGTTTCGCTAGATACCACTAAATTCTACACATTGCACCTTTAAAACTGCTGGCTGGGGCGCCCTGGTAGCAGAATAGTTATTGTGCATGCCACATATCTGCAACGTCCCTGGTTCGAGTCCAGCAAGGGACCTTTGTTGCAACTGTCCAATAAAGACAAAAAGTGCCCCTACACCCCACCAAAAGATTTTGTGACCCGTGCACTTTATTTTCCCCCACTACTGCCTACAAATCAGATGTGAACCAGGTAACTACTTACTGTAAACATCATATTTTGAATATGATCCAAATGACTGAAACTGTGCATGTAAGTGTGCAGGTGAGCTCTAGAAGTAGATCAGTTGAACAGAACATATAATGATAAAAGTTATTTCAGTTTACCTGAAATTTAAGATATTAAAGGAAATAAAGTTGAACCTCAAATTGAAGCTCTTAAAGAAATTAAAGTGGCAGTTGAAAGACAAGTACTGGAGGATACCTGAATGACAGTTAAAATGGAAGTTCTGAAAAGAGTTCGAAGTTTCATTTTAAATGTCAGTGCTGATTGAAGCTGAAATGTCAGATGAAGCATAAGTGCTGAAAGCAGTTGAAGTGTCAGCTGAAATGTTTAGTCCTGAGAGGAGTTCAAGTGTCAGTTCAGAAACTGAAAGAAAATGTCAGTTGAAGTATTGGTGGAAATGTTAACGCTGAACTAAAAGGACATGAAGTATAAGTTTTAAAAGGTGGCATTTGGAGGATAAGCACTAGAAGGAATTTAATGTCTCAACTGAAGGGAGCAGACTAATGATTTCAGATTACTGGTATGTATTTTCTGCTTATGTACGCTTATGTAAAGCTCAGTTCATGATCAATTCAATTGTTAAATGAAAGAGGCTGTGTGGGTAGTGATATTTAATTTTCCTGTCCTTGATTTCATATTTAATTGATCATGAACTGCAACCAGTGAAAATATTTATGATGGGCAGATATTTACTTGCATACTGTATGCAGGTGAAATGTTGATGAATGTGAACCCTGGAGCTGTAATTACAGACGTGAATAGAAATGCGTTCTGTGCTTACCCATTGTACCCTCTGTTTTCCAGATTGTAAACCTCATCGAAGAGACAGGACACTTCCACATCACAAACACTACTTTTGACTTCGACCTTTGCTCCTTGGACAGAAGTACAGTAAGGAAACTCCAGAGTTACCTGGAAACCTCCGGACTGTCCTGAGGCTCTGAGCAGCTGGCTGCTGGATCTGTCTCCACATATACTTTTGTTTTTTCTTGAATGAACTCCAACTACTTTGGATATAATGCAAAAGCCCCACTGTGGCTCCAGCCTGCTGGTTGGACTGGGCTCTCTGAATGAAGAGGCCCCGCTACAGAAACCAGAGCCAGGTGTTGTGGGGATGAGCCCTGTCGATCAGGAGATCACCCGGAAAGCCTTGAAAACTTCACTTGATTTAAAAAAGAAAGTGGGGGAGTTGCGACCTTGTTGCTCTTAATGAATGTGCATATTGTTACCATGTATGTTTCTTGATTTGTTGTTCATTGTGACAAATGCATGGTCAACATTGCCTTACAACATTGTAAGTCTTATTTATTGAATTTAATTTGCAGGTGTGTGTGTGTATTTGAAATGGCAAAAAAAGAGAAACGGCAGAATGAGACTTTGTTGAAGCACTTCACAACAGGCATATCTTTGAATCTGTGTGACATTTGAGCATCACTTTGACTCTCCGTATGTCACTGACTTGAAATGAAATTGTCAGACAGAATAATTTCATTGGAAACAAAAAACTGCCACAGCAACTTGTGTGCAACATTATTGCCCAATTCACTATGTATTTTGTTCCAGCAAATGCTATTTGTGAAAGTGCAACTTCTATTATCCAAATAACTACTTTCAGCAGCCATGCAGCACTCCTCAATCCTGTCAGATCACTTTTTCCTTCAAGATATTAGTCTGAAAGAAAACAGTCCATGAAGGGGAGTGGTTTAGTTAACAACAAGCAGTGCGCTCCATTTGCAGCCACATATTTTGGAAAATAGTGGGTCAGGGTTCTGCCCAGTTGAAGCCTTATCACTTGCAAATGAATTTTGGTGCACTGAAACATCCCCAGCCCCAGCATATTCCACACAGGAGAGAGCAGTGTCTCTGTGGGCTGCCTTTGGGATACAATAGAAGAAGCTTAGGTTTATGTCCAACACATGTAGGTGCAAAGCAGTGGAGAACAGCATGTTTTGATTGACAAAGATCCAATAGGAATCTCGAATCATTGTCTATTAAAATAAATGTGTGGTTTGTAGTTAAGGTCTCAGTATGCTTCAAATGAACTAGTTTGTAGTATGTGTTATCCGACCACACCTAAAGGTAAAACAGTTTAGAGCTGTTGTGAATGCACACAGTCGATGGCCAATTGTCGTCATAGATCAAGATATGTATTATACAAATATGGATAACAGTCAACACTTATGGACAGTCTCCCCTCAGAAGCATTCATGGTGTTGCACTCAGTTTTACACACAAGTGATGGAAGTAGTTTTGTGAAAAAAAGAGCCATCCATCACCTACTTTCACACCTACACACATTTAACCAATTCACGTGAAGTGGATGGGATTGGCAGATTGCCCGTTTTAGAAAGTTGCTAAAATTATCAGACGCAGATCCCGAGAGGCACTTCACTGGAAGCATACTGAGGCCTTCAGTGTGCAGGCGTTACTTAAACTTTGCAAGACTGTATTTTATATTAAAAACAGCAAAAACAATCTTTTGTTACTAATTAAAGCCCCTTTATGTAGAATTGGAAAAGTTCCTGCTTTGGCGCCGTCCAATGGTAGTATGACAGCACTGTCGTTACCTCTTTCTCCTTCATGGATCTGACTGACTGCAAAGATTTTCACCAGGATTTTATTTTTCTTCAAACAAAAACCATCCGAACAATAGGAAAGGGCCTGTCACCACTTAAAAATCAACACATGGTGGCTTTAAATAACTGCTGTATTTCTGTTTAGTGTTGCAAACTCATTACACAAAATGCATATATCTGTACTGCACATGCATCACATTTTACAAATTACATCATGCACAGACACAGATGGGCTCTCCAGTTTTAAGCAGTGGAACACCACAATGTGTTCATACAAGTGCAGCATCACGTGGCAGTTTTTTATTCCCATATTTTGACACTGTACAATGTGAGGCATGAGTGGCTGCTGGAGTGAGCTGAGCACAAATCATGAGGTGAAAGTTCTGATCATTCATTTGAAAAAATAATTTTTTTTTTTACCAAATCCAGGAATAATGTGTTGCAGCAGGTCCTGCCTTCCTGCTCATTGGCTGCAACTTGAAGAAAGCTTTGTTGTGTCGGCTCATTTTCTGCTACTGGGCCAATAGAACATGCCAAAAGCATAGTTAATAGAATCAGTTGGTTGGATATTACTAATGTTTGTCTACAGAATATGATTTAAAGGAAATCATTATCTCTTTGCCATGGGGGGAATGGATTTGTAGATCAGACCCGAGCCCTGTAGGGGGAAAGGGAGAATAAACTCCCTTTAAGATGTCAGAAACAAGTAAAGACACAGCTCATGTGTTCTGCATTTCTGCAATGTCTGAAATGTTTTGGGTAAATTTAACAAACAAACAAAAAAAGAGCCAATGGGACTTTTGGCTGACAGGTACTGTTACGGGTGTATGAAAAAGCGATCTTTTATTTATTTTGTGGGAGTTTCATTTGTTAAATCAAAGCTCAGCATTAATTTTCCAAGGAGAATACCTTTGTTTGATTTGCAACAGAGGACACTTTGTCCCTTTGCCAGTCTGATAAACTAAAGTTCAGGATGGTGAACAGCGGTGGTCCTTTCCAAAAGACCTTAAAGGGTTTTTCTTGCCCTGTGTTCTGTCTTATGGTTTCTTGTGTATTTTGAGGACATACAATAAATATTCTGTATGATGTACAGATGAGTTATTAAGCAACGTGTGGGGGAGTTTTTTTAGTTGCCTTTATGTTCTTTGTGTGTGTGTGTGTGTATATATTTTGTCCTGGTGTACAAATTCAGTTCTTCAAAACCAAAATACTTGGTAGCATGATGCACTGTTAAATTCTTCCTTACTGGCAGTGTTATCTTTAAAGTCTTGGTGGAAACTTTCCTTCCAGGAAAGGGTATCTGAATTATAAAGACACTCACAGGATTTCAAGTTAAAGCCCCTATGTGTAGGATTAGAAAATATCCAACTTTGGCGCCCCCCAATGGTTAAATAAATGAGCTGAACGCAACACAGTACATAGACCTCACCAATTTCCTCTGAGCTTCTTTCATTTTTCTACAAACAACTTATGTCTATCAATAGTTTGAATGATATTTAAATGACAAAAAAATCTACACATAGAGGCTTTACAATGTAGTATTTCCTGTATGTAGTTCATTTACCAGTGGCAACACTGACACCAGTATTTTATATAGGAAATAACTAAGAATCTACAGTGTCAAAGTTTGTGATTTGAACTGTATGTTTTTATATGTATATCTTTCCAAGGGAAGCTGTAAAATTGGGTTTTAAAAGGGATATATCATGCTATTTGTGATTTGTTATTTTTGTACTGTTATGATGTTGGATGTTAAACATGGTCAAAGTTCTAAAAGGTATGTAGAAATGCTCCCTGCAAGTCAAAAGTCAGGGCTTCAACCTCCTCTGAGCACTTCGGCTCGAACTTGTATGGATGTTTTTGAGAAGTTTTCATTTCAAGTAAAGAACGAGAAAATGTAGTGAAATCCTGCTATTATAGTTTGTTTACGTAGCCTCCAGAAACGCCAGGAGTCTGCCACTCGGCAGAGTGGGTTCTTAAAGAGACAGGAGCCAAAACAGCCTGTTTCAGACAGAGGCTGAACTGAGGGGCTGCATAAAGGGCTAGTATAAGCTAAATAATGAGTTTTTAACTGTAAATCATGCAAAGATATTCCAGTAGAGCCCTAGAATAAAAATATAGACCTGAAAATGTGCAGAATATGTCCTCTTTAACAAATTATCTGTAGGTAACTTCAGCCAAATACATGTGGTCAAATTGTCATTTCACCTGTGCTTCATGTAGCGTGTAATATTCTTTAATGGGAGCAACAAATAGTTTTCAGTGATAGCTAGCCACTATGGTAGCCTTTTCATGACTGAATTAGCAGGAATGGGTGATAGTTTCTGCAGGTCAGGTCAAACTTTGTAATTCCATATTTCAACACAAACTGTATCTTATAGTAATTGCTCAGCAGAGCCTGTCCCATTGTACTGTCACTGAGAAACACAGCTTTCTTTTGTTAACATTTGGAAACCTTCACCAGAGTATCTTTCAAAACCCTCAGTATCCCACAGTCAGTTATGCAAATTTGCTGTTCCAATCACATTTCAGACATCTCTGCAACCAAAGCACTGCACTGAGATTATTGAATTTAAATCATTCAATCATCTCACCGTGAACAGCAGTACAACAAAAGTAGGAAGAATATTGAATAGGCACTTTAATTTTTGGGTCTTTCTGATCGTTTCAAGCCATTCAAGCCTTGATCTCTCTAACCAAGTTGGTTTTGCAACCATATCGGTGTAAATTTTGAAATAGCAATGTCATCTTGTCAATAGCTGTTTCAGATCAAACAGATCAGCCTGCTGCCCTTCCGTCCTCTGAAAGTCACAAACCTCAATACCCCCATAGGACACTACTGTCCCATGTCATGTTATTTAGATCAACTACTGATAAAAATCCTGCTCTTCATCTTCTCCAGTTCACTCCAATCACAACACAGTCTGACAAATTTGGAGACTTTAAAATAATAAATCTACCAACACTCTGGCCCGACACTGAGCCCCCAGCTGTCAAAACTAAATAAAACCTGAGCAGAAACTTGAGCAGTGACTTGTGTGTGCAACACTGAAGCTGTTGTCTGTATGAAGGGTACTTGTGGCAGGCCTAATCAAAACCATGCAGTGCTGCTGTCCTTAGTCCTTCTGCAGATGCTGAGGATCTGCAGGAAACCCTCAGAATTGTTATGTTTTTTATGTGAAATATTTGTGTCACAAGTCATATCTTTAAACCTGAAAATACAAGAATGATAATCATCTGTTGTGCAGGCAGTGTTTGTGCGACCCACCCTAATCAAATAAAGGGGTAAAAGGTCAGTATCAGGGTAAATGATTTGATTCTGGGATCAAAATGCTGATCTGCCTCCTCTAGTGGATGACAAACTGCCTTTATGTTCTTTTTATGTCAGTCTAAGTGGGTGGTCTGATAGAAAAACTGGAAGTCATCCAGTTTCCACATTTATTGTGGGTGTTTTTTTTTTTTGTTTTTTTGTTTTTTGTTTTGTTGTTTTTTTTAACAGAGGAAGAATCACACATGCTTCCATCAGCCTCCATGTCATGCATCTTACCAGGCCTGCACTGGAACAAGCTGTTCCTGCTGACTCTGGGATAAATGTTAAAAACGTCTCTGTGTAGGAGTTGGTAGGTGTTCACCTATATTTAGTTATGGTGCAAATCTGTGCTGTTCCAGTCCATTTTAATCTGGTGGATTTTTATCAAAAAGTCATGTTTTTGCCCCACTAGTAGGATGTCACCTCACAGCACCACCTTTAGGCTAAAATTTCCACTTGTACACAACAAATTCATTTCATTCATTCATGCAGCTTTTGGTTTTAGTGACCCCATGGCATTTACACTAACACCACCCTCAGATCAAGCTATTCATTTTTAGCCTCACTGTGTAAAGGCCTCAGTATGCTTCATATGATGTGTGATGCCTGATATTATTACCTCGTCCTTGCTGCATCCCACTGCCTCCCCAATCTCTCTTGCAAGAATTCTGTCTGTTGAACATCTTTGTAGTCTCAACACAATAAACTATATTAGTGGAGGTGACAGCGCACACTACAGTGATGGAAGATTGAACAAAATTTTAAGTTCAAACTCCACCTACTTTCACACCTCCACACACCTGGCCAACTGTTTGTTTCTGAAAGTCATAAAAAAAATTGTTGGTATATTATCAAACTTGTTCATTGTGTAAAAAAAACAAAAACCATTAGCCATGATTTGACTAATGGGTTTTGAAATGTTATATAGTACAGACCTTATAGACCTAATTATAAGTTTATAGGAGGTGTGCTGTCACTACTTCACTGTGTTTCAGCACAAGGCCTTCATGCTAAAAGGATAAAAGCCAGACACGGCCGGATTAACCTGTTTGGGGACCCAGGAAAAGAGGAAATACCAAAAACCAGTTCTCCTATACTGGAATACCACCTGGCCCAGGTTTTCTGTATGTCAGTTATTTTGTGGTAATTTGATGAAATATAACTTCATTAATGAAAAAGCACCATGCGGGTATAGTATAAACTAAAGTGATGTTGTTAGAACTAGATTTTGACACAGGGCCCTTCTATAAGACATGCATGATTGAGTTGATTTTGTATTTAGTGGTGCAAATTTCCAAACAAATTTTCAAGTAATCATATTACCAAAAAGTAAAGACTCTTAGTGAACCTAGGGCATTTGGGGCCCCAGGACAGTTCCCCACTTTGTCCAGCCCAGCCTTGCCTATACTGTATATACAGCTTAAGTGAGTGCAATGTGATAACTTTGGTAACACTGACATTTCATCTATCCACCATCTGATCAACATTTTAATGTGTCCAGTACTTTGGTTTGTGACCAAATACCTGCAAAACTAATGACACTCCCATCAGCCTCAGTTGTAGTTTGTGTTTAGTCCTAAAAACAAGTTAAACTAAGATGGTGAACATAGTGAACATTATACCTGCTAAACATCAGCATATTAGCTTCGTCACTGTGAGCATGTTAGCATGGTGTTGTTAGAATTGAGCTCAAAGCACCACTGTGCCTAAGTACAGCCTGACAGAACATGACTGAAGACTCTTCGCCTCAGTGTTGGATTTCATGGTGTTTTGTAGACTGTCAGGGGGGAACTTTAATTATATCAGAGTTGGAAAACACTGGCTGTAATATAAAATATAAAATTACCAGACATGCTAAGGATAGACAGTTGGACACAGCTGAAAAGGTTAAAGTTGGGTTACCAGTGGAGGAAGCGTAGGCTTTAATCATATCACGCTTCCACCTTTTCACTACCTCATTAATCCTCCTCCTTTCCACCAGCAACACCATGCTGAAGCCTGAGCTGTTTAGGTTCTACATCACACACTGGCTCCAGCTGGGTTTCATCCACATGCTGCAGATCTCAGTTCAGACCTTTGTGATTGTTTTTATATCATTTTTTTCTACAGTTGTTTGGACAATCCAGAGTGAGGACCCAACACCCTCACACCTGCCGCCTCTTCTCCCACTCCTACAACTTTTCAGACCCTGAATGACCTCTTTAAAGGTCATAAGTTCAGCACTAATGACAGGGAGACCAAGTTTAAACACAGCATGTACCATAAATATAACCAGCTGATCATTGTATGTGTGCTGCGATTAAAAATCTCCAAGAATGATCAAAATTTGTATTGAGTTAAATGTCACAATTGTGTACTCTATATGACATCTTAATGTTATCAAAAGGCTGGGGTTCACACCATGTGGGTTTGTTCTGCTTTACATCTTTATTCCAACTCCACAGAGCTTATCCCTCCTTTTCAGTTGAGTGAACATGAAGATAAAGAAAATATCTTTCCATTAGCAACACGGATTGCAAATGATTTCACAGGAAAAGTCATTTTTGATGCGTGTTAACATGGAGAATTACAGGCTCAGTAAATGTGAAGCAGTTATAGTTCAACAGTTTGGGAAACACTCCCTTTCCATTCCCAGAGTGAGATGAAAAGATGGATATAAATCTCATGTCTGTGTTGAATAGCTGGAGTCAGGGAGTAGTTAGCCTAGCTTAGCATAAAGCCTGGAAGCAGGAGCATCACTAATTAACATAATGTAACTGTTTGTTTAACCGTACATAAACAGAAATGTAAGAATGGCAAGTTGTGGTTTCAATGGGGAGTTACATGCTGGAATTGTGTTTTTCTTGCAAATTAATTGAAAAAACTGAAATATCATATTGACATAAGTATTTAGACCCTTTGCCATGACATTTGAAATTTAGCTCAGGTGCCTTCCATTTCTCTTGATCATCTTTGAGATGTTTCTACACCTTGATCGGAGTCCACCTGTGGTAAATTCAATTGACTGGGCATGATTTGGAAAGGAACACACCTGTCTATATAAGGTTGACAATGCATATCAGAGCAAAAACGAAGCAATGAGGTCGAAGGAACTGCCTGCAGAGCTCAGAGACAGGATTGTGTTGAGGCACAGATCTGGGGAAGGCTACAAAAAATTCTGCTGCATTGAAGGTTCCCAAGAGCACAGTGGCCTCCATAATTCTTAAATGGAAGAAGTTTGGAACAACCAGGACTCTTCCTAGAGCTGGCTGGTAGCCAGACTGATCAATCGGGGGAGAAGGGCCTTGGTAAGAGAGGTAACCAAGAACTCGATGGTCATTCTGGGCTGAGCTCCACAGATCCTGTGTGGAGATGGGAGAAACTTCAAGAAGGACAACCATCACTGCAACACTCCACCGATCTGGGCTTTATGTCAGAGTGGCCAGACAGGAGCCTCTCCTCAGTCAAAAACACAGGAAAACCCGCTTGGAGTTTGCAAAAAAGCACCTAAAGGACTCTCAGACTGTGATAAACAAGATTCTCTGGTCTAATGAAACCAAGATTGAACTGTTTGGCCTCAATTCTAAGCGTCATGTCTGGAGGAAACCAGGCACCACTCATCACCTGCCCAATACCATCCCAACGGTGAAGCATGGTGGTGGTGGCAGCATCATGCTGTGGGGGTGTTTTTCAGAGGCAGGGACTGGGGGACTGGTCAGGGTTGAGGGAAAGCTCCTTCATGAAAACCTGGTCCAGAGCGCTCAGGACCTCAGACTGGACTGTGTACTGAGTAAAGGGTCTGAATACTTATGTCAATGTGATATTTCAGTTTTTCCTTTTTTTAAAAATTTGCAAAAATTTCTAAAATTCTGTCTTCACTTTGTCATTATGGGGTAGATTGATGTGAGAAAAAATGAATTTAAACAATTTTAGTATAAGGCTGCAGCATAACAAAATGTTAAAAAAGTGAAGGGGTCTGAATACTTTCTGAATGCACTCTGTAACCTTTGAATGAAGCCATACTGTAATAATATATTCATATAGCATCATCTCCATCAATACATCTGCACATAGAAGACTTACCTGAGGCTTCAGTACAAATAGGAAAGTTTCATTTGTGAATAATTTCACTCCCACTCCAAATGGAGACAAGAAAGAGAGAAAGTGGCTGCTTAGACTCCTGGATTAATTTAAGCTATTTTCCTCTGAGAGAATGGAGCTGAGGGAGGGAGGGGGGGCATAGAGGAAGAATGGAGCCCGGGGGGGGGTGGGGGGGGGTGGAACAGTTCAGAGTCCAGGCCAGTCAGCAGGACATCCTGTTTGAGCTTCCAAATACCATTTCCTCCAATAAAAAGGGGGAGACCTTCGAAATAATCTCCCACAGAAGAGACACAGAGACATTGATTGTCACCCTGGCACAAGGCCAAGGCTGAGGAGAAAGGCTCCCCTCCCGCAGAGCCTCTGGACGGCAGTCAAAAAGCACCTCGAGGAAGTCATTAAAGCTCAAGGTTGATGAAAAGTCTCTCCTTCCTCCCTCATCTCACCTCCCTGTGTCGTCTGAAGGCACGCTGTGGAGAAACACCACAAACACTCTCTACATTTTTGAGTTATTTGCACAGTAGCTTTCAGGGCCTATAACCTGAAACACTTTTGTTCTAATTTATTGTTGCAAATTTTTAGGTAGTATCTTGAATGTCTTGAAGTTGCTCAACTCAAGATCTCAAAAATCCTTCAAATACAAGTCTGAAATCTTGAATTTTAAGTGAGAAATTGGCTCAGTCATGTACAGTACCAGTCAAAAGTTTGGACACACATTCCCATTCAATGGGATGGGTGAATGGGAATGTGTGTCCAAACTTTTGACTGGTACTGTAGTTCCATACATACTCCAATACAGAACAAAACAGCTTTTAGTTCACCAATGCACACTGACAATGTGTGTGCTGTTGCCCCCTGGCAACACACTCTATGAGTGCATGAACTCGATCCATTTACAATATTTACAGAAGCCCACTCTGGCAAAAATGTTACCATGGCAACAGATAAGGCGCAAAAAAATTTTTTCTCCAAAATGGCAAGACATAAAACTACAGTTTTTATATGTATCTTTCTATCTAGCTCCCATTGGTTGTTGATATTGATGAGAAAAATAGTCATTACAGTACATGAAAAGGAGTTCTATGAATCTGCACTCGAAAAAAAAAGCACTCCAGTTTTCTTTTACTGGTGCTTACCAAAGCAACCACCTTGAAAATTTTAGCAAACCCTTTGCAAACATTAGCAACCATGTCAAACATCCAAGTAACTAGCAACTAGTATGCTAGCAACTATGTAACAACACCCTAGCTACCACTTTGAATATGTAGGTAACTACTTAGACACTACTTTATTACTACTTTAATTTTCATATCTCTGGTTATGATAACAATTTACTAGTTTAAATAATTGCTGAGATCTCAGAATGTGGTGACATCCCTAAAAAATGTGTCCAATGGGGAAACAAATACGAGCAGTTTGACGATCATACATGTTGTACACAAACTAACAATTTAGCCATGTTAGCTAGCTCTTTATTTGAAGGTAAAAACAAAAATGAGCACACCTTTAATGTCATAAATGATACTGCGTGCACAACTACAGTAAATGCTGTAGGTCATAGTTAATCCAAAATGTGGGTCTGTAAACTGTAATGGATAACAGACACCTTCACTTTCTATTCCAGACAAGTTCGGCTAACCTTGGAGTTAGTTTACAACCTGTCCTATAATCTAACTGCTTGTGTATCTTGACCTGTCTGACCGCTTTTTAGCAATGTCACCACATTCTGAGTTCTCAGCAATTACTTTGGTGAGTACAGCGGCATCATAACTGATAGAACAGATGGCTGAAGCAATGAAAATACAACCTAAGTTGTAATAAATTGTGGTCGTCCTTTAATAGACAGAGTTTAGACATCAAGCGCTCAAGTACATACTTTTTTGTAGAAGGTTTAGCCTTTTCTAGTTTTATGTCCTTGCTCAATTTTAAAACTGATTTTATATTGAAAGTTCCACTGATAACACTCAGACTGCCCTTTTTCTTTGTAAAGTGCTTTGTACGTCTGTTGAAAAGTACATTTTAGTTGTGTTGGTTCGATCATGAATGCACCATTCTTCTGGAACACACACAAAAAATGTCCATAAAAATCAATGCTGGTTTGTCTTTCATTGGTTTTTCCCAGGTAGAAGAGAAAAACTGCAGTCAGCTGTGATGATGTGTTTCTGTTTTTATCTTCTATTCATTCCAATTCATCAAACACTTCTTGTTCACTTGATACAAAAATGGATACATCTTCTTTATGTTTAAAGACAAGTTTCATTCAGGTAATGTATGTTTATTGTGTGAAACTGAACAATACACTGAACCATTATTTTAAATACATACAAATAAGGAATGAAAGTAGAAAGTTCAGAGGTTCCAGCTCATGTAAATCAGCTGAATCACAGCTCCTTTGAAGTGTTTATTCATATTTGCCTACACAGCTCATTGCTGTCTCTTCCACTGGGGAAGCTGACAGCAAAATGAAGACCACCAAAGCATGCACGGCCTCTGTTTGCAAAGGGATTTCAGCCCCCTGACCACTCCGCCATTGTCATCAAATTTGCACAGAGCTGCAATAATTCAAAGACACTTATCATATGCTTTTGGCTTGCTTGTGTCTCCCATTTCCCCCTGTGGCCAATCGTGTTGACCTTCCTGTCAGCTCCCCTGTGGAATTCTGGGTGGCGGGCGGTTCTCCTCCCCTACACCCCGGACTCACAGAATGCATACAAATTAGCCTTTCAAAAATCAGATCAAGTTATGTAAAGAACAAAAGCAAGCAGACTTCAAAGGGGAGGGACAAGGAGGGATGCTGCATGCAGAGGCTTCAGCCAGCTTTCTCCTCTCCTCCTCCCCTCAGCTCCCCGAGACCCCCTGCACCAGCAAAATGGGTCCAGCCTTTTGGAGCGAATCCCAATCCCAAACCTGGTCTTTGATTTTGGGGGGCTTGGCACTGCTCCTTCTCCCCCTGCTTTGTTCCTCTTGATGGATCTAGGCGGGCCGGCGAACCATGACCCCTGCCGGCCCACCCCGTCTGTGTGAACGCATACACACACACACACACACACACACACACACATGCAGACAATGCCAAGCCGCCACAGAACCCCAACAGGAAAGGAGGGGAAATTGAGAAGGGGGCAGGAGAAAAAAAATGTCGACAAATGTGCTGAAAGCGTCTCTGAATCAAAGTCTCATCCTTGACAGAGATTACAGGCGCGGTGAGTGTCGTTGCTGCTTTCATTGTGTCTGTTCTGATAAGTTAGCCATGTGTGATGGGCGAGGAGGAGAGTCTGGACCGCGGCCTATTCAGCTGCTCTGAACCACCTGCCACCAGATGGACCCGAGTGTGAACTTGAACAAGGAAGAGGGAAAAAAACACTTCAATTCCCAGCCCTCCCGGCATCCGCCTCATTTTCTCTCTAACTGTGTTATCAAACCGGGCATTATATCTGCTTTGTAGTGCAGTCACTGCCGAGTTGACAAGCTTTTACAGTCGCTTGGTGCAGAATATTTCATGCTGGGGACTTTTTGTGTGCTGAAGCCAAAAACAAAGCAGCTGCTCATCAAGCAGCTCATAAGAGGCTACAGGAAACCAGTGAGATATCTGGCTATCACTTTCAATGACCAGCATGTGAATAGTACTTTAGATAGATCCCTTCTGCATTCATAGAACACTAAAACTTAACCTATTCATATGAATTCCATCTTATTACAACTTATTTCCATAACTTTGGCCATCATTTTCTATCACTTATGAATGCTGAGATACAGTGTGGGAACACATCAGGTTGGAAGCAAGCCAACAGTTTATCCAGATTATCTAAATCACTTTATTTAGAGGTCAAACTGAAAGTGAAGATACCCAAAATGTCTAATAATTCTTCATTTCACAGGAAAAAGTACAGTAGGTCAAAGTTGAAGGAGGATGTAGGTCTGTAAGTTGTGATGGATGTTTATAAGGGACAGTTTGGGTGTTAACTTAACTAATTTAACCGCTTACCTTTATTTTCACTTCAAAATAAGTTTGACTAACTTTTTTTATTGATGTCACCATGTTCCCAGATCTTAGTAATTAACTTGGTATGCACAATGATAAAATTACTGATAGAAATGACAGACAAAACTAAGAAAAAAAGACCCAAGTTGCAAAAAAAAGCCCAGAATTATCTTGTGCTTCAGCTCCACAAGTTTCTTGTATTTATGATTTACTGTATACAGTATATATCTTTTTTAATTAAATAGATATGATTCTTATATAAGATTATCAGCAAATGCACACATGTCCTCTATGACTACTGAACCCTAATGTCATCAGGAATGCCTTTTAGTTTGCCTGTATGTAAAACAAACAGAAGGAAGTTTGGTTTTATTCCAGAAGCCATAAGACTTGTGAACAGCCACAGTACAAGAAATGGTCAGTTTACCATGTGTATGAACTGATAAGAAATCTTGGATGGAGGTGCAACGGGTACAAAAGCTCATATAAAAAAAATATTATTTGGTTGTTGAAATTAAAATATTTTTTATTAAATAAAATAAATAAATGTGGAATGGCGAGTTGACACTGCATTGTGGTGCTTATCTCTGCCAACTCTGCTGGAGACGGCCATGTGCTTCCTCTGATACACATGGCCATGCCAGTCGCTGCTTCTCATCTGCACTACTACTGGAGATTGCACTCAGGTCCTCCAAATATGTGTTAAGATACTCTGCTTCAAATAATAATTCTTGTCTGATATGTTTTTTTCCACAAAAAAATAAACGTACTGGTTAACAAAATATGTAACTAACTGTTGGAGACAAGAGTGTATGGTCACTGGATGCTTCAAGTTTCCACAGTGGCATACTGGACCATAATTGGTTGTGATGTCATAAATCCTGCAGGTGAAGTAACACAAAGCACCTTTTTCAACTGGAGGGGGGATGGGTGGTATCACATATTTTGTATCATTCTTGTATATGTAGTAAAAATGGGACACTCATTTCATAAAAACGATGTGCCAGTAATGTAGTTCACTGTCAACATTAATAGGCTACAGTACACACTATATGAGTACACGCTTACAGAATTCAGACCCACCAAAAGAAAGAGACAATAGATGTGAGCAGCACTTTTCTTCACAGACGGCAAATTCTTCATCTAACTTGTGATGACATGCTGTTATGAGCTCTGTAAAACACAATAAATGCTAAGTCCATCCAGTGGGGCCAGATGTGCTAATGGCTTCCAGAGAGCACCAGAGAGATGGTCCAGCCTGGAGGTAGGTAAGTGAGTGCCGCTGCTTCACTTCCTGCGCTTTAATTAGAACCAAATGAAAAGGAGCCCCCCTTCAGTCTACTCTTAATTGACTTAATGGTTGAGTGGTGCCCTGCCTGACTGGAGCTGGGGGGAAAGCCTCATTAGCACTCCGCTTTTCACCAGGCCTACAAAACAAATCATCAATAGCCGAGCAGACAAATGTGCTAGTTAGAGACTGCTAGACATGTTCTACAAAACATTAAATAACTTTGGAAGCATTTATGACTAGCTTTAGGGAGATTCTCAGCTTTCTGAGGCAATTTGAATGGTGTTGCTCTGACAATCAGGGCCAATTTACGGTGCGTTTTTTTTTTTTTCCACACCTGCATTCTGTGAAGACCCGCCCCTACTCTGCCTCTGATTGGAACCCTAACCATCTCACTCCTTATGCCTAAATCTAACCAACCTAACTAACAAAGGCAACAAGTAATAGCCAATCAGAGGCAGAGTTGGGCAGGTCTTCGCGGAATGCAGGTGGGAAAAAAATAAGGCGGGAACAGAAGCTTGCTGACTCACTTGAGTGGAAATTTCCTTGATCAGAGTGTGCACTCATGAGTCACCTTTTCACTCCCAACTGAAAAAAAATTTGGTGTGGGCATGAAAGATACTTCTAATTGAAATACAGTAGTTTGAAAGTCGTACTGTATGTCATGAAAAAAATGGAAAATTAGTCTCCATGTATACAAATCTATAGATTCAGTTTTGGGACTATCTCATGAATTGCTGTGATACTGCGTGTTGGTGATATCTTTGTTGGACTGCAAGGCATACTGGGTAATGTAGGCCCAGCAAAAGCCCTCCTGTTTGCACCAAAACACTGACAGAACGTTGAAACTGAAAACCAGTAACACAAAAAAAAAAACGACAGCGTAACAAAAAAACTGTCACTCAAAGACAGACATTAATAAAAAAATCTGAAGATTGACATTGAAAAACATATAATGCAAAAAATATCAAAATAAAATAAGATAAGAGCGTAAGATTGTAAGTTTTCAATGCCCGTGTTTTATTGTTCAGTGGAATTTGTTTCAGTGCCAATACAACTTTTTCCAATACAAGTGTTTTAATGCCAATGTTTACTTTTTCAGTTCAGGTTTTGCTGTCAATGCCAAATTTTATTATCAATGCCAAAATTTAACTGTTGCTGTCCTCATAGAACTCATAGACCAAGAGGATGGAAACAACGGTGATTCAGAGCCTGACAGCTGGTACACAGATGAGGAGTACAAGGAAGGCCTCAATCCATTTGAAGACAAAAAGTGAGTAACATATGTTGTATCAAATGATTGGTCTTATTGTGTACCTTGAATGAAAACCACCATAATTGTTTGTCATCTATGTGTGTAACTGTGCTATTTGGATAAGATGCTGTGTAACATTGTTATTGATTATTGATTCGTGGGGCACACCCAACGGAGTGAAAGAGAGAGAGAAAGTTCCCTGACTGTAATGAACTTTTAGGTAGAGGGGGAGGGTACATTGCTCTTCTCCTGTAAGGTAGGGGGGCAGGGTAATATTGTTTAGGCAGGCTGAGGCTATCAGGTGAGGGGGGAGGGGTACATTGCTGTCAGACAGGTACAGAGAGCTGGGGACAGGCTGGCAAATGTTGAGGACTGAAGGGGTATTGCTGTCTGTATCCAGCTATGTCATAGTAATACTCACTCAGAAAAAGGTGTATTTTCACCAATTGAGGAAACAAAAATTCCCTGGTTGACTATAGAGTTATTCAACAAAACACACACTGCACCAGAAACAAAGGGTAGGTTCCCCTTAATCATATGATGTATATCTTGATACTGACTGAAAGAATAAGCTCAGAATTGGCAAAAATATAAAACTATGTCCAGGCATGTAGGTTTAAGAGGGTTAAAGACTCCAAAGGTTAATTATGGATCAGCCAACCACATTTTGAAGTTCATTACGCCCATTTTGACTTTTGGAGAGGCTTTTGATCCGTGTTAGTCCAACTGCAGAAGCTCAATGCTTGGTCCACAACACTTTCGGCAATAGAACTTGTGTGAGTCCAATAGCACCCAGATTTAAAGGAGTAAAACAGGAAACAAAACTTTATTAAAATATACTCCTTGATTTGTACAGTACCCCCAAATTTCCAAACTTCTTTTTCCTTTAGAAACTCAACTGTGAACTGAACTCCTGAATTGCAAATCATCAACAGAGATCCTTAAGGAAATATTGAGATTAAAGGAATAGTTCAACATTTGAGTAAATATGTTTGTTCCCTTTGTTGCATGTCACACCTGTCACCTCTCTTTTGTCCACCTTTGAATAAATGCAAATGTCCATCAAATACTTTTAAGTATAACTTAAATATAAGTATTGCTAGAGTAGTGCTAGTGTCAGAACCTGTTTAGCCTTAACATAAAGAATTGAAGCAGGGGAAAACAGCTAGCCTGGTTCTGTCCAAAAGTAAAAAACCTATCAAGACCTCTAAAACTAGTTAATTAACACATTGTATCTTGTTTGTTTAATCCACCAACAAACAGAAATGTAACACATCTACAGCAATGCTAGTAGCTCAGCAGTGCTTTGAGTTAAATGCTGACATCAGCATGCTAACATGCTCACACTGACAGTGCTAACATTTATGTTGCATGTCCACCACCTTAGTTTGGCATGTTAGCATGTTAACATTTGCTAATTAACATCAAAAACAAAGTGCAGCTTATTCTGGTGGGAATGTCATTAGTTTTGCAGGTATTTGGTCATAAACCAAAGTATTGGATGAATAAAATTTTGACCTGATGATGACACTAGATAAAAAGTCAAGGGGTTACCAAAGTTATTAGAAATCATCCTGAGAGGGACATGAATGTCTGTACCAAACTTCATGGCACTCCATCCAATAGTTGTGAAGATATTTTACTCAAAATATCAACCTCATGGCGGCGCCAAAGTCATTAGGATTCATCCCCTGGGGACCAGGAATGTCTGCACAAAATGGCAATCCATTTAATAGCAGTTGTTGAGAATGGTTCAGTCTGTACCAAAATGGTGGCCCGACCAACATTGCCATCCCTAGAGAACCAAACTGCTAGTATGACTAAAATTGTCATTTTTAGCTGGAACAAGCTATTTCTTGACAAACAACAGCTGGATGCAGTGACTTTGCACAGCACCACTGACAGAGGCTGAAACCAAAAGTTGTGGTCACTGACTGTATCTGGCAGTCCGATGTTACACCTTGAGACACAGAAGTACTGGACAGATGGATACACTGTTGTGTATCAAGAGACAGTTCCAGCACTAAAACCACAAATTACAAATGACAGAGCCAGGCTAGCTGCATCACCCTGCTTTAGTCTTTATGCTAAGCTAGGCTAACTACTTCCTGACTCAAGCTCTGTACTTACACACAGACATGAGAGTGATATCCATCTTCTAATCTCAAAGTTAAGCTTTGCAAATAAGCTTATTTTCTAAAATGCTAAAATATTAATTTAAACCACATATAGACTACAGAGATCAAGCTTAATCTTTTAATAGAAAGTGTCTCACCTAGTGCATATTGGGAGAGGTTCCAGCCCCACACCACCCAGAACAAGATAAACACAGAAGTTAAACTACTTCTTTAAACTGACAAAGAGAAAAACCACAATACTCTGCATCAGCTCAAAGAAAAACTGGGAAGTAGACTGACCTGACCCCTTCTCATGAATGGATACAACCGTCTTTTTTTGATGCTGTCGCATATGGTATCAGTTTACTAATTATTCTTCTCATTATTTCCTCATAAATGAAGCAGAATAAGGGGTGCACCCAGGTTGTGTTTGGACTCATTTGTCCAGTTAAGGACCTTGGCCTCTCCGGCATGTTTGATTAGTCTGGACAAGCCAGTAAGACCCGCTCCGGTTCTGCGTGCAAGCCAAGTCTGTCACACTGAAAAGTTTTTCTCAATTATTTTTAAATGTCACATCTGATTTCCATTACACATAGGGTAAAAAGAAAACAAGTTTATTTTCTGAAGACCCAAGCCCTGGTGCACTGATACTTCTTGACCAAAGATTTTGAAGATGAATGCTCCTCTGCTCATGATTTAAGTAAAAAATTAAAAATTGAACTCAGGGAATGGAATGTTAAAGGAATTGTTCAAGATTTTGGGGAATATGCATATTTGTTTTTTTTCCTAGAGTGAAATGAGAAGATGGACATCAATCTGATGTTTATGTGTTAAAGTACAGAGCTAGGCTAGGCTAAGCTAGGCTAATCACGTCCTGACTCCAGCTCTGTACTTAACACACAGAAACGAAGGTGGTTTTGTCTTCTCATTTCACTCTTGGAAACAAAGCAAATAAGTGTATTCCCCAAAAATGTTTGACTTTTACTTTTAAGATGCACAATTTTTATGTTAAAGTCTAAGGCTGCTGTGAAAAATTGGATGTCACTAAATTTCCTGCTTCTAAATTTGGATAAATCTGAGATGTTGGTCTTGGCCCTACTAGACAGAGACACCAATTTGATCAAGTAACAGTAATGCTCAACAACTGTGTGATTTCACAAAGTGTGGAAGCCAAGAATCTTGGTGTTACGTTTGATCCCAGCCTCTCCTTTGATAAGCACATTAAAGAAATCATCAAGACTGCCTTTTTCCACTTACGTAACATAGCTAAAATTCAGTCTTCCCTGTCCATGGCTGATGCAGAGACTAATACATGCATTTGTTTCATGCAGACTTGATTACTTTAATGTTCTGTTTTCAGGTCTGCCACGTGCTAGTACTAGAAGTCTTCAGATGGTTCAAAATGCTGCAGCTAGAATCTCAACTAAAACAAGAACATTTTAACTTATTACACCAATCTTAGCCTCCCTTCATTGGTAAATGGACTGCATTTATATAGTGCCTTTATAGTCTTATCAACCACTCAAAGCGCTTTTACACTACATGCCAACATTCACCCATTCACACACACATTCATATACTGATGGCAGAGGCTGCCATGCAAGGTGCTGACGTGCTCATCAGGAGCAATACAGTGCTTCTTATCCAAAGCACCCCACAATGTTTCTATGTTCACCCATTCACACACATTTGTGGTGCAGTATCTTGCCCAAGGACACTTCAACATGTGGATTGGAGGAGCCGGGGATCGAACCACCGACCTTCTGATTAGTGGGCGACCCTTCGTTGGCTTCCTATCCATGTTAGATCAGACTTTAAAGTGCTTCTGATGACTTATAAAATCCTAAATGGGCATGCCCCATTATACCTGTCTGATCTCCTTAAACCTTATA
Organism: Scomberomorus guttatus; assembly: GCA_038419695.1. Classification (NCBI taxonomy): domain Eukaryota; kingdom Metazoa; phylum Chordata; class Actinopteri; order Scombriformes; family Scombridae; genus Scomberomorus; species Scomberomorus guttatus. The sequence goes on along the minus strand of CM076467.1, from coordinate 3,430,304 downwards.
TTGCATCTCGAGCTCTGCACTCTGAAAAAGCAGGGCTCCCGTGTACCCAGAGTTAAAATGAAGTCAAAGGGCGGCAGGGCTTTTTCCTATCGGGCCCCGTTCTTATGGAATAACCTTCCTGCTGACGTCAGACAATCTGAGTCTGTTGAGTCCTTTAAATCTAAACTTAAAACTCATCTTTTTACCTTGACCTACAATTAGTTGCCTTTAATTGAGTACTTCATGACCTTGTACTGCATGGCACATCAGTTTCTGTCTCAATGAATTTACTAAGCACTGTCCTGCTGACGAGATTATTGATTATTACATCTGCTCTGATAACCACTGGCATCTCTCTAACCTTCTGTTTGTTTGTTCCACAAGCACATAAGCATGTGCCCCTCTCTCTTCTCTCCCTCTCTCTCCCTATTTTCTCCTCCTGTCCTCTCTTGTCTCTCAGGCATCTCTTACTGGACCAGCACCCATCCTGGAGTTCAGCCTCTCCTCATGTCTCTCTCTCTGAATGATGTCTTTATCCTTCTCTGTCTCCTGTGTGAATAATGTCTTTTCTTGTCTCCTCTCTTCTATGTGAATGGTGTGATGTGAGTCTCCCCTGTGTGCATGTGTAGTCTGTCCTCCTGACGGGTCTCCATGGTGATGGAGGTCGTGTGGCTCAGGTCCTATTCTGTTCTGGTGGCACCTGGAAGCTGCTTGGCATCTTCTTCATCACATTCTTCATATATATTATAAATCCATTATAATTTTGATATCCTATTCAATGCTGTATTCTGTAATGTGTGTTCTATTCTGTACACACAACATCTATTGCACATCTGTCCATCCTGGGAGAGGGATCCCTCTTCCTGAGGTTTCTTCCATTTTTTTCCCCGTTAAAGGGCTTTTTAGGGAGTTTTTTCCTTCTTGGAATGGAGGGTCTAAGGACAGAGGATGTTGTATTGCTGTACAATGTATTGTATTGCAGACTGTAAAGCCTCCTGAGGCAAATTTGTGATTTGTGATATTGTGCTATACAAATAAAGTTGACTTGATTTGACTTGTCTTTCTTTTTTGTCTTCGTGTGAATTGGTACAATTTGTTGGGGTATGTGTATGTCCAATGAATTGGGGCTAAAACAAAGGGAGCATCTCATCCGTAACTGACAGATTCCAGTTTGCCATAAACCCCCCACAAGCTATCCAACTGGGTAAGATGGAGATAAGTTTGTACCTATGAAACCACCACACACACACACACACACACACACACAAACCTCTTTCCTGTCTACAGCACATCACACTATACTCACTCACACTCTTGCTAAGAATATGATAAATGTAAATGTTTGCATGTTGATAAGTGATGTTACTTTATTTACCATTCATTTTTATTTCCCTGCATCAAATAAAGTTATAAAGATGTTTCAATGTTTTTAGTTTGTTGAATCCATAGTGTGACTTCATTTCTTTTGCAGCTCCATGTGTCATAAATACTGATGCCATTCATTCTCAAAGGAGAACTTTCCAGATTGTAGTCTGATGCTTAATAAATACAGTCCCTGACTTCTAGTTATATGGGCCCCATATATGAGACTTACATGGTTGGAGGCTCTGGTGGTGTGATAGTATCACCTAGTGGTGAACACTAATGCTGCCATGGTTAAATGCAGGGTATCTGCACAATTCTCAACTTCAACTATACAAGGAAAAAATAGTACTATTTCCACGGCAAGAACCAAAACTGCCCTTGAAACTATACAACCCTGACTACAGGTCTGACATTACATGAAATGGTATGATGAATATAAAACAAGAGATGGCCACCGCTGAATATTTGGCAATATAGTGGCGCTATAGGTCTGATATTACATTAAACAGTATGATGAATAATGTCAAGCAGATATGGCTGAATATGAACATATCTGCTGGAACAGTGGAAGGGTGCAAACAGTCACATCCCTCTTTACACAGGCCTACTTGTGTTTTTCCCCCTTGAAATCTTCACAGAGTAACTTATAGACTGCACAGAGCATTTGAAATAGTTTTATTGTGATATTCACAGTCGTTTATGATTAGAACAGTTGTTTGTCAATCACATTTCTATCAAACCATAGAGTGCTATACCACGTTTTGTTCAGAAGAATGAAGCCTTTCCGGTCAAATTAATCTTACAAGTAAGCGAAAATATCTGAAAGCATGACGGCTGAAATAAAAAATACCTGGGTTTTGCCGAAATATGATTTGCATTTAAGTGTTATTTTTACATGTTCAGACATGTCTGCCTTGACCGCAGGTCGTAGGAGGTAGTGAATATATACATGACCCTAGGTGTGTAGGTGCAGGTCTGTTATTCTTGTAAGCTCTGAAGGCTCTGCCAGAGGGCTGTAGGCTACATCGTCGTGTTCATTTTTGTTGTTGTTGCGGTAACTGCTGTTTGAACTCTCTCGCTTCCTGTAGTTGTTGGATACCTGACACCACACGCGCAGGTGTTTGTCACATAGAATCGTAACTCATTGTTTTTATACAGATGAAAATGTAATGCCTCCCCTCCTAAAAATTAAGACATTGAATTACCAGAAACTATTCTAAGACTTGGTAAGGATCCGCGTGACTCTGTAAATGACAGCTGAAGAATGAAGATTTTACTAATTATGTCCTGCATGGAAGCCTGTGATTTATGTTATTTATATGGCGGTTTAAATTAATTTTGGACTAATAGTACTTTAAAATATGCACAATTACAAAAACGATTAGTTTTTTTCCCCTGAGGTGCTGTTAATTACGTACTCTTAAAGTGTAATGGACCTCGACATTACACTTTCAATTGTTTCCTCTCTCAAAACTGGATTGACAAGTCATAGAATTTCCAGTGCCCCCATTTCTAGATGCAAAGAACTTCTCTAAGTGTTCCATTTAATAACTACATCTGATAATCACGTGTTGGCCTGCATGTCTAATACATTGTTCATTGTACAAATCTTGTATCGTTACCCTTAATTTCCCTGTGAATGCAACCGAAACCCCTTCATACAATAGAGCAAATAAAGCCATCCATACACCACAATATGCAAAATGTTCTGACTGTGCCAGTCCAGTCTTTATTGAGGAATCCAAAAATGACTACAGGTGTTTCCCAGTTCATTTCAGTCCAGTGGTAAACTGATGTTGAACATGCTTTGCAATTCATGCAACAAGGCTACACAAAGTTGGAAGTGATCAAATGTCTGCCAGTTTAAGATGGTTCTAAGCACGCAATGACTGTTTCCACATGCAAGCTGTGGCTGTCCTTTGTTTTTTGTCAACCAAGGTGGATTTTTTTTCCCCCCCCAAACTGGGAAGATTAACTTAAAACCACTAACGTCAAACACATGTAAACTGGAGTCTTATGAACAAAGAGTCACCAGCTGAATACCTACAGTGTAGAATATAACAAGCTCATAAGCAAGAACAGAAACAAACTGCGAATGCCCAATAAGAGCTTTATTAAAACACCAATTTTAACATGGGAATGCCACAAAAGCAAGTTTCAACACAAAAACTGCAGCACCAGAAAAAAAAAAAAAAAAAAAAAAAAAGCCAAAACACAAAAAATGAGCTTCTTTGAAGCCACTTTTAAAAAATACCCCAGGTGAGTAAATGCAAGCTCAACCATAAAAATAACTCCTAAAAAGGTGTTCTACACTAAGACATTTAACCACTTGATGCAGACTTCGTCCTGAGATGGCACAACTTCCAGAGCACTTCAGGTTATACAGTCTTCTGCTGACCCTTCTTTCCAATCAGAGACTTGTGGATGTGAGGGATCACACCTGGAAAACAAGGGACATAAGACGCGTAAATCACTTGCTGTTTAAAAAACAAAAAACAAAGCCATGACTAAAACTAAAGCTCAAATCATTTGACACAAAGTCAAAAAGGTTAACATGCATTGTTGAGCTGAAAAGTCAATATAATCTGTTGGATTAGCATAAAAATTAACTTTTTAAAATAGAGATCAAAAGAGATTATAAAGTAAAATAAACTTCAATTATTGTACTGGTGTTGGCTTCTGTTAGACTAAAGTTAATCATTGTAAGAGAAACTTCATAATTGTCTGATATTTTAGGGACTGAAGGATTCATTCATTTATGTAATAATCTATCATGAAAACTCATCATACCCAGTATTTTATAGCCTCTTGGGTAAGTACAACTTAAAAATCTGCTTAACGCAAAACAATGCACTCATACATTTTAAAATGATACCGATCAGAGCTTTGTGGCAATGTACAACTGTTGAAAGACACCAAGGTGTAGAATTGTTTTCATACCTCCACCAGCAATGGTGGCCTTGATAAGTGAATCCAGCTCCTCGTCTCCTCTGATGGCCAGCTGCAAGTGGCGTGGAGTTATACGCTTCACTTTAAGATCCTTTGAAGCATTTCCTGCCAACTCCAGAACCTAAAAAGGATAAAACCAGGGTCTAGACATTCATACTGGGCGCATAAAACCACACCGACAACTTGACAGAGCTTAGATAAGGTGGACGAGCTAAGATGGAACTAAGGCTAACGTTACCTCAGCGGTGAGGTATTCGAGGATAGCCGCGCTGTATACCGCTGCGGTGGCTCCCACTCTGCCGTGGCTGGTGGTCCTGGACTTGAGGTGTCTGTGGATACGACCCACCGGGAACTGCAGCGGCAAAAACAAAAGCGGGCATGAGTGCAGAGTAACAAAGGCTTCACTGTCCGGTCGTTAAGAGACGGCTGCCGGCTGAGTAACCTCAGCGACGTCTGGTTGTTAGCTTGTGTTAGCACAGCCGAGGCAATGAATGAATTACAGTGGACAAACCTGCAGTCCTGCTCTCTGCGAGCGCGAAATAGCCTTCGTCTTGGTCTTCCCGGAGTCTTTACCTGCCTTGCCACCAGCCTGGAAAACACAACTATTACTTAGTTTGAGGTCGCCAACTCACATATTACTGTGGAGTAACACTTAATATAGGTGGTCAATTTAACCGCCTCTTACAGCCATTTGGAATCATTCTGTTGCTAGCTCAAAGCTGAGTTAGCTAGCATGCTAAGCTACTACGGTATAACAGCTAGCATTGGCGGCTAACAGTTAGCTATTCTCTGCCGCACAGGGGCGGCTATATAGCATTTATCGCCAACAGACCGTCAACATACACAGTCCAGCGCTCTGATATCTCGCTAGAACAACGTGAAATTCTTACCATATTTAAAATCTTCAAATAACTTCTAACACTGCAGCGCAAAAGACGAACGGCTTATTGCCTAATATCGACTATTGGTTTGAACTACAACCCCCCCGTCTACAATCGTCCGTTATATATAGCCAATCTTTATCCGGGTAACTGCAGAAAGCGCGCTAGCCAATCATAATTCGTCATGTGTTTCTTGGCACAGCGTTCAGCCAATGAACAAGAAATGACCCCAATTTTGCGGGAAAAATGGTACGTTTCCGTTCAAAGTACTGATGGGTAATGTAGTTCTCACATTTACATAGTGTGTTCCCATTGTCTTTTCCAAAATAAAATAAGTTAGTTTTAATTGTGTAATCAGCATTATTTCACAGGCAAGGTATTCTTTTATTCGTGTAAGAAACCAAAGAAAATGCATAATATTTGAAGTTGTTTCATCAACAGTTCAAGTTAATATGTTGACTGAAAATATGGACATCTGTTTATTTGGACAACTTCCATTTATCATTACATGAACCATGACAGGCACAAGGCTAACTAATAACATCAATGTGATTTACTGCAATCATTCATAAAATACTGTCCAATTGGTAATAAAAAATGTCAATATATTATAAAACTATAAAAGCAACTCACCAGCAACAACTGTAACAATATATCTGCAAAAGTGGCTTACTATTTTATAATTAAAAGAGAATTTCTGCACATAAGTTGTGCAGTTGATTGGAAGTTGCTTCTTCAGCCTTTTATGGGATTTTTTTCATTCTCTCACTTTCTGGGTTCTTTCTGGGTTTCTGTGCAGTTAGGGTTTTAGCAATGTAGGAGCAGTTTACATTCTACAATTACAAACACATGGTGGTTATTTTATAGGCTGCTTATTCTAGACTCAATATCTGACTATATTTGATGACAATTAGGCAAAAACAAACAAACAAACAAAAGGGATTCAGTATTTTCCCACAGGAATTGTATCTCTTGAAGTGTGGTGAGGACTTTAAACATCATTTCAATTCTCATTTGTCATGGTGAAGTAATGAGGAAAACAATATATGAAACATACTGTATATACAACTGTAAAGTCCATTCTCAGTGCATGTGCACTGGAGGCTTTCCACATCACACTTGTGTAAACACTGTCTGAGTACTGGACCACGATTGGCTCTAAACTAGTTGTGATGTCACAAATCCTGCTTGTAGGTGCACATGCAAACTCAGATTTTCGGTTAGCTCAGAGAAATTTTCCACTTTCAGCAGATGGGTGTGAACACTAACTCTGCACATACATCATTCTGCTCAGAGAAGCTGAAACAGCAAGTAACAAGAAGTAAAACACATTTTTGAGTTGAGGGGGAGTTTAAAGGAAAACATAAAAAAAAGAGAGAGATGTTGTTATTGGCTGAAGGAACAAAGACAAAAAAGATTGTATAGTTTTTTACTGGGTGATGTTTTACAGGGTAAGAGGGCCAGTTAATCCTGATATCAGCAACAGTTGAAGGAACAGACTGGTGAGGAGCCATGAAACCAGACAGCCTCCTTTTAATTCTACCTTACTGCAGTGTTAATGTTACAGGCTCCATTCAGGGGGTGTGTGTCGGGACTTGATAAGACTATCTGTGTGTGTGTGTGTGTGTGTGTGAGAGAGAGAGAGAGAGAGGGAGGGAAACAAACAAGGGAGTAAACACACACACATGATTAAAATACAAATTTATTATAGCTAAAAGGACCAGATGAAATGTAAAAATTAAATTAAAATAATAATGATATAAAAATGTAGATATTATTAAATTATATACCAGTGCTCTGCAATCAATACTTCATGTGAGTAATAAAGAGAGGCCTACTTTCCAAAGATGTTTGAATATTCTTAGAGTCATGATCCAATCATCCATTCTCTAAACTGTCCCAAATAAGTGTTTTCTGACCACATAAATGATTATACTGACGTTGAGTTTATTGTAATGTTGTAGTTTCTTATTGTAGCCACATGAGGGCAGTGAAGGCCCATTGTTCAACATACAGTGTCTGTTCTAAACACACTCGTAACCATCACTTCCACTTCACTATATCACTCTAACTACAGTTAGAGTAAATGTTATGTCAAGTTTCAGATGCAGAATGTGTCATTGTTGCTACAAATTTAGTCAAATGTTTATAATCTAATCTCTATATATCTGATTGAACTAGGTAGTGTTTTTTGAAGAAATATTATTTCAGTCTCCCAGTTTTTAGATCTTTTTAAAATCTGTCTCTCACAAGTCTTCCAACTTTATAGAAGTCCACTACTAAATTACTGAAGTAGTCACTTTAATGTTAAGTGTGATGATGTCTCACTGATCGACATGCACAAATTTTGAGGGATATATTCAAAACACTTTCTAAGGTTCTAGACTTTTTCATTGAACCTAAGCCCCTCAACCCTATTTGGAATTGCTGATGAAGATGTGCTTTTGACCACAACTAAACATCTTTTTTTGTTGTCTTTTTCCACTACTGATGATCTTTTCTGACATACTTTCAGAGTTTTTTGGTATGAGTACACTTCACTCCCCCGAAAAATGCCAAAACATTGTATTTATTCAAACATTGTATTTATCGTATTCATTCTTTTAGTTTGTTACTGTTTGTGTGCAAATAACTTTTGGTTTGTTTTGGGACCAGTAGGAAAGGGTGGGAGTGGAGGGTTGTGGTGTGTTTTTGAGCCATGAAATCCCTGGAAAAACTGATTCTGTTCACCATCCTGTCAGCCATGAGACCACAGCTGGACCCCCAGCTGTTTGCCTACAGGGCCAAATGAGGGACAGAGGATGTTGTGGCAGGTCTCCTCCACTCCCTCCTTCAACATCTGGAATCACCTGTCAACTTCACTTCAGTCTTTGTTGACTTCAGCTCAGCCTTCAATGCAATTCAACACCACCATCCCTTTACACCCTCAACACAAATGACTGTACCAGCCCTTCACCCATCACTACATCCATGGACTGAACCCCACCTGCATTGGTGGCAAGACAGTAGAACAGGTCAACAACTTCAAATATCTTGGATTCATTATATATATCTCACTATTATCCATAAATGATCCCAGCAAAGACTCCATGTCATACACAAACTCAGAGTTCTTTCTGTTGTCCCCCACCTCCTGTTGTTGCTTTACAAAAGTATAATTGAACCTTACTGTACTGTTGTTTCCCCTGCTTCTTTACTATGTTAACTACAATGGTAGAAGTACTTTGATCTTTTAGTACAAGAAACAAATGTTAGAAAGTACAGAAGTATTGGCAGCAAAATGTTCTTGATGTATCAAAAGTAAACATAGTAATTATGCAAGATGGCCACATTTAAAGTGTTATTTTTTTATCATATATTGTATATATTATTGGAATATAATACTGATTCATTGCAGGATTTGAATGTGGTTAAGGTAAAGCACAACATACTGCTGAGTAGCCTTAATGGATATTTTATAAACTGATCATATGCTTTACATATAAAATATTGATCTGAAAGGTAACTAGTAACTCTAGCTGCAACATAAATGCAGTGCAGTAAAAGTGCAATATCTAAGTCTGGAATGTAGGGGAGTAAAAATAAAAAGTAGCATAAAATGGAAATACTCAACTAAAGTACAAGTACCTCAAAATTGAGTAAATGTACATTCCACCACTGGTTAACTATTTCCATACTACCTCCAAAACCATCTGTCTCCCTATACCCAGTCTCTCCAACATGAATGTCATCACACTTTTAAAATCAAATGACACTGATCACCCTCTAGATCCAGACTTACCTGTGTGAGTGCATACACGTGTATATACAGTAAGTATGGGCTGTGATACAGGTAGGGGCATGTGTATTTGTGACCAAGTGTATATTTCATGTATTGTGTATATTGGTATGTTGCTGTCATTTCTTAAAATGACATTTCCTCCTCCTCCCTCATTAAATACTTAAACAGCAAGTAACAAGAAGCAAAACACATTTTTGAATCATTGTTTTTTGTTTTTGTTGTTATTGACTGAAGGAACTACAAAAAAGATTGTATAGTTTTTTACTGGGTGATGTTTTACAGGGTAAGAGGGCCAGTTAATCCTGATATCAGCAACAGTTGAAGGAACAGACTGGTGAGGAGCCATGAAACCAGACAGCCTCCTTTTAATTCTACCTTACTGCAGTGTTAATGTTACAGGCTCCAGTCAGGGGGTGTGTGTCAGGACTTGATAAGACTATCTGTGTGTGTGTGTGTGTCTGAGACAACATGCACAGCTGGTGGTGGGCTGGTCACGTCTAAATCACATACCATTCATTCTCAGGCATACTCCCCTTTCAGCAGTCACTCACTCACTCTCTCCCTTGACCTCTACCATGCTCACTCATTTTCTCCTCCCTCTCTTCTTCAGTCACCGTCAATCACCTCTCAGTCTCTCCTGCTCTCTGTCACAGCTTTAAATGCTCTATTTCTGAAAGTTTGGAGAGTCTCTTTCTCCCTGTGTCCTTCACTATCGCTCCATCTGTCACAATGTCCACACTTAGTTCCTCCACTTGTGGAGTTTCATTTATTAGATCGCTCCTTCAGTCACCCCTGAGGTCAGAGATGACTGAGAACTTTGCAGAGGATGCTGATCATTGGTTGAAAGTTTGATTTTGGAGAGGAAACTACGGATGCCTGGAGGATGTGGTTAGCCTAGCTTAGCATAAACACTGGAAACAGTTGGAAACAGCTAGCCTGGCCCAGTCCAAAATTCAGAAATACACCATCCAACACCTCGAAAGCTCACTAATTTACACGATGTAGCTTATTTGTTTAATCCATACTCAAACAGACATGTAAAAATAACAGAGTTATATGTTGGAACTATTTCTTGACAAACAATAGTTTATCCACCCGCCCACAGTGCTTCTATGCAGCGTCTCCGGCTATAGTGCAGGTTGCCAGAATCGTTCAGTGAGCATAGTTTTGGTAGCATATAGGGATCCATACAGGCACAGTGGTACCAAATCTGGCAAACTGACTGTGATGACAGGACTCAGGGAAGCTGCACACAGTCACTGCACCCAGCTATTGTTTGTCAAGAAGTAGTTCCAGCACATTATTTTTTTTTTTTACATTTTCCAACAAGTGAAAACAGGGATTTGGATTTAAAAATACTAAATAGTTTAAATGACCTATATTTGGCATATAACAAGATAACTGAACAGTTAACACAAGGACACAGGATTAGAACTTGGAAAAGCACTTTTACCCTGTAGACAAACTCCTGCACTGGTCTTTCACTTTACATGTCCCTGTTACACATGTGCTGGAGTCTGGATGTACACTTTAGTTTGAGATATTCTATTATAAATGTGATATAATGCTGCTGGAGTGGAGCAAATTTAAAGCACAGTGCTTGCAAGGAAGACTCTTAGAAACACAAAACATCATGGCCCACATAGAGGTTTGAAAAGCTTACAACATATGTTGTAACATATGTTACAGAGAGGGAAGTGGATCAGGAAATCGGCAAACGTCTCTACAACCCACATGGGGAAAAACAAGAGGATGGGACAGGAAGAGAGGGAGAGCTCAGAGGAAGAAGGGATGGACAAAGAGCGTGAGAAATTGTGATGTCACTCCGCCTGCTGGGACTCAAGTAAAAAAAAAAGAAGACAGAAAAGTTTGGTGGGAAAAGACTCCAGAGCTGTTCAGATTACTGGGTTGCTGGTTTACTAAGACCTCAAAACCAATTTTTAATAAATGCACTTTGTAATCAGTCAGACTGAATTATAGCTGATCTACCTTTTAAAACAAAAATTGTGAGCTAATTTATAAATGAATACCAACCAACACTGGGAATTCAGCTCTTTTGATTGGTCATAGTATAAAATGATGACATCATCCCAAAAGCATGTGGGTCAGTGAAGAGCATAAATATTCACACTCATTAGCAGGAAGCTTGAGTTTATGTTGTTGCCTCTTTTGTTCTCAGCTCATGTTGTGTCGCTCACACAGACAGGATGATCCTGCATGTGTGTGTGTTCCAGCTCATCTACATCAGTGTGTGGTTATCCTTCTGTCTGCTGTGTTTGTTTCATTGAAGCTCCAAAAATAATGTGATTCATCATTGAGAAAAGCTAACAGTATGACGCTCCCACAATGGGTTCCTAGAAGCTGCAATCTTCATTAGCCTAAAATATATACAGTACACCCCAAAATACCAAAGTTCTGATGGAATGCACAAGATTCGTAGATTTTCTAAAGACGTGTTAAGACAGAAACTGAAGCAAATTTTCACCTCACGTAATTTGCACGATTTTAATCGCTGCAAGGTTTGTGTTTATTCCCTCTGAACAGCTAATGTACCGCCTGTAGAGACATTAGCTATAAGCTGACTAGCAATGGACGGACCAAACGTGTCTGGGAGTGTGTCTGTGTGTTTGTGTCAGCTCAGTGTGTCATATGTTCTCTGAACTGGTTAGCAAAGCTACTGTCTATGTTAAGCTAACATCACTAATTTTAAAGTTAAATATTTATGCTCTAATGCAGAAGTGTAGAGTTGGGAGTGCTTGGCCCCCCTTGCTCGAGCCATTAAAAACAGCCTTCATACATCACTGTAATTGTTGAGTGCTACATCTGGCAAAACTATCCCCTTTACTAAAAATGATTATTGGTCATGGCTGTTTGTCTAAGTATCAGTACAGCCTCCTGTGTGTAGGATTTGAAAATGAAAACTTCTGGTGGCAGCATCAGAAAAGGCACTAAGACAGACAGCAATACATGCAAATCCATCTTAGAATTCTTATTGCTCTTTTCTGTATGGATGTATGTAATATGTGTTGCCCCACGCTTCCACACAGTACTATAACATGTTAAATTAAGTGAAAAGTACATTTAAAGTGCCTTTTAATCCATCATAAAAATCCTCGTAAGCTTGTTCAGAACTGTGATGTGTTTGGACACTTTTGTCCTTCCATAAGTGATGTGACGTATCCATGGAAGCGATCTATGATTACACCCTTTCAATAATAACTCCATCTATAGATATGCAACTTCATCATCCTTTTTTTGAGTCTCCCAAACCATAAATTTGTTTTTGCTCAAATTTAATGATTATGATTTACATCAAACCACCTTTTAAGTTTACTCATTTCATTTTCAATATCATCCAAAAGTATTTTTAAATCTTCTCCAGAACAACAACACAATTCTGCAAATCCAAATGTCAAATAAAATTGCATTATTTTTGATGACACTTCACAAATATCATTAATATAAAGTTTAGGGCCCATTTAACCTTTAACATTTAGATTTACTGTTGGCACACTGTAAACAGTACATATTGTTGTCTTTTCCAAATAACTACTTCACTATATGTGAACTATTCCTCTTATGCCATGTGCCAGCACTCTGTATTGTAATATTTCCTGATTTAATTTGACTATTATTATCTCTGCTCTACAAACACAAATACTATACCTCAATCATTTGAAATTTGCAATAATCACACGTTTTCTGTTTTGGGTTGTGTTTTCTGTATTTGCAGCATGTTTTCTGTATTTGCAGCATGTTTGTATGTTTGGTTGTGTTTTTTTTTTACTTGTATGTTTCTGTATTCACTTGTGTTTTGTCTTTTTGCATGTGTTCTCAACATGTTTTCTAAAGCTGCAGTGCTTGATTTAGCTCCAGCAGCTATCTCAAAGCTGCTGATATCAGAAAGAGGGAATAGGTTGTGTAGAAAGAAGATATTTCCTGCAAATTTATTTTCTTAAGTGTATATCATAAAAATGCATGCACTGATTAATTTGTTAATTATTGATGTTGTTACTATGCATCATCAACCACAGTTGTCATACAAGTAGACATGCCATAAAACTAACAGCACTTCATTTACAAGCCCTATATTGCTCCTGTGTAGGCTTACAGAATGGAAAAACAAAGGAAATCTCAAAATCGCAGACCAAGCAATATTACAACACTCCCTTGGGTGGGGGAGGTATGATGGCTTCATTATAATCTTGTACAATACAGTGCACAGAATGAGTTAACCAGTGACTGTTAATGGATTTTTACAACTGCATATAGTGAAACTATGACCACACTCCCCGACACACACACACACACACACACACACACACACACACACACACACACACACACACACACACACACACAGACACACACTCACCCTGGTCGCAGCTGGGCGACTAGTCCAGCAGGACTTTGACAGATGGTCCAATGGGACGCTGGAGAGGGAGGGAGGGAGGAAACAAGGGCTAAAGAGAAGGGTGGATGGAGGATGGATAGGAGGGGACAATGCTAATGGATGCAGAAGTGTGTGCATGTGTGTGTGTATGCAGGAGGGGAGTCATCTGTTCCTGAAAGAGTGGAAGAATAAGAATAAGGGTTATAAACCTCACGGGAGGCAAGACAGGACAATGATAGTCCTGCTGACGCTACATTTGCACTTATATAGACATTTAGACGTGTGTGTATTCAGTTCATACACACAAACACACAGGAACACACTGGAACCTCTCCATACTTTGTTTTGTTTCCAAATCAGATCTTGTAGTTTATTATTACTAAAATGGAGAGTGAAGATCAAGTACTTTTGAACAAATTCAATTACTATGACATGAGCTTTCATTCATGATAAATGGGACATTAATTGGATCACCGGCCTGCTCGCTTATTACATAGAGCTTTATGATTGGCTACTGTTTCGATTATGTCACAAAAATTGCCTGCAATATTAGCATCAGTAACTTTGTGTTTACAGTCAATGAACAAACAGAGGCCCCGCCCCCGCGCTGTCAGTCAAAAATACTCGCGTTGTGGCCACACCCACCCTGTCGAAACCCCCTCCGCGAAAGCCAGGTGGAAAGACACGCGGCTTCGGTCGACTTCCGGTAATTACTATCAAAATAAAATTCGCATTATTCGATAATGTTCTGCGATGTAAATAAAGGCATGTGTTTAGAGAAGATTGTGTATGTATTTAAATTATTATTTACATGTAGCTGCTTCCAACAACCATGTCAGTGTTGTCTTCTTTATAATAGGCTACTTGTCTATATTTTCAATATGAGCACAAATAGACAATGTACATCAACTTAATGGCTTCTTTTCCCTATTTTCATTTTGTTTGCTGTTAGTTAAAGGTCCATGCGGCCCTGTGGTTTTGCACATTGTAATCTATGTACAACAAATTGCATATTCATAAATTGAATAACTGCCCCCCAAACCCACACCAGAAAGTCTCTGGGTTTTCATTTTTTATTGGTTGGGTTAGTTGTTCAACTATTTTTCTGACAGTTTTATTTAAACCAAGTTCCTCTTAAAATCAGCCGTCTATAAACTCATCACAGCAAACTAAACTCTTAACTAAACTGTCTCACAACTATAATTAGCACCAGATTACCCAGTTAACCAAAATACGTGCCAATGAAGTCATGACAACATAACCTTGTGACCACACGGATGTCAGGAAAACATAAATGTTAAGTCATGGCAACGTGAAAAGTGAAAGTCCAGGATACGTCTTGGGTACGATCATGTAGGTAATCTTGATGTTGGGGTCACATTGTCTATTGGGGGCCACATTGTTGTGTAAAGATAAATTCACTCACCTATCCCTTTGGTTTAAGTATGCGATTTAGAAATTCTTGCAATTTCAGTGTGGACATCAGTGATTGATATTTGTCAATGTTTTAGTTGCTTATTAAGTGGCACAAAACTTACTGCGGATGAACTAACTTACTGTTTAATAACTGCGGCTGTGTTTTACCTGCTACTGTCTGTTAAATAGGTCTCAGAAATGACCTTTCCATGATGTTTAGTTACCCTTATTGCCATTCATTAAGTTTTATTTATTTATTAAGTTATCTATTCACTGGGCGGACACAGATTCAAAACTAGGGCTTGGTAGTCCTCATTTGCCCAGTAATTATTACTTTTGTAAAATTATAAAGAATGTTTAATCTTTCTAGTAAATGTCCTGGAAAATTATTAGGTAATTATGTCCTGTGAAATAAAGCGTTACCATTTTATTTCCCAATATAGACCTATAGGTCCACACTCTTTCACAGCCCTTCTCCTCATGTGGCTAGGAATAATGTTTTGGGGGACAAATAGGCCTACTGGAAGCTCTGATATGTGATTTCCCCTCAGTCAGTCATTGGCGAACAATAATGAATTTAGGAGCTGTTGTATGTTGCAGAAACATCACTCCCAAAAGACCAACAAAAAGCAAACGCACACATTAAAAAGGTTAATAATCAAAGAGACTCTACAGTCTTGGATTACATCAGGATATATATATATATATATATATATATATATATATATATATATATATATATATATATATATATATATATATATAAGCAGTCATGTACAAAGCTGTGATCACAAATGTTGACTGGGGTGTGAACAAAGCTGGGATGGTTTTATTGTTCTTTGTGGCAATGTTTGCGCTTTTATTTAGAGGGAAACGCATAGTCTTCCTGTAATGCTGTTGCGACATTTGCGAGCTTGATGCAACTTCCTGAAAGATTGACAGCTCGGACCGCTTTCCAGCAGTGGAAACGATAGCTCCCGTTGTGTGAGGGAAGCAGTTACAACTCATATCGTCAACTGATTTTTCTCGGGTTTACTCGGTACTTTCAGAGAAGTTTACGAGAGGAGCGCTCAGTTGGGAGTTCTTAAGGACCTACGGGTTATGAAAGTGGAGCGGACGCTTCCAACAAAGTAGAAGAGGAGGCGGACCTGTACGTTTGATGGCTGCTGGGGATGGAGCCCAGCTGCCGGCCACAGTAGCGGCCAGCCGCAGCGTGGAGAAAGCGCTGGAGGAAGCTGCTGCCAGCGGGGCTCTCAACCTGTCCAACCGAAAACTGAAGGAGTTTCCTCGCAGCGCCAGGAACTATGACCTGTCCGACATTACACATGCAGGTCGGTTTGCTTGTCGCTGTTTTCTTTAATTTTACAAAGCAGTACTAGCGAGCTAGCTGTTATTATGAGAAGCGTCTTTTGTTTTACCGCCACCTGCTTCTTTCTTCTATCACGAAGGCGCATCCTTCCGCAGCTCCGTTAATAACCCTGCAGTTTCATTTTGTCCCATTGACTGTCACAACTCTAAACCTCCTCAAATATGAAATACTTCTTTCTAATTATTAGCAGCCACCTTATACTTAGGCACATGTCTACTCCACCAAACTGCTGTTGTTTCAACAAGAAGTCAATTTTTAAAATGGACTCATACCGTTAGTCTTCTCTCATCAAACTGTAGTATGAGCTCAGTGTTGTTAGCATGCAGTGTGCACCACTCATAGGATTGTTTATCTTAAAGTAAAACTTTTTACTTGGTGGACTATATCAAACTCGAGTTATATTATGTGGTATTTAATTTGCCCTTTAAGCAAAACCATATGAACTTCCAGCTTTGTAAAAGAAGTTTGGAGTGTTTCTCTCTTAAAGTGGACTTCAAAGAAGAAGGGAGTAAGAAAACAAACTTTAACCTGTCCTTTCAAACCTACTACATTGCCTTTGAGTCTTTGTATTTGAGGTCAGATCTTCTTTCACTGAGTTTTGTTCAAATGTTGGGGACTTAACTGTAGAGTTGTTTTCCTGTGTTTTTGTTTTGATTGTTGAGCCCATAGTGTGACTACACGCAGCCTGCAGGACTGTTATCTCAATGTGTGTGAAGAGACTGTCAGTGTCACTTCATCTCATTTAAAGGGCTATTGCTAATGACAACAGAGAGTAAAACTTAACAGTGAGGAAGGTATGGGTGACACTGGATTTAAGGGAACTACCTTGGCCTCGCCTTGTTGAAAAGAGGATTACCCCATCCAGGTTTACTGAAATCAATCCGGCTACGCTGCAATTTAAAGCAACACCCCATATCCTCTGCTGCTGCTTTCTGTGCTCTGGTAATTATGACCATCTGCTCATAACAACCCAGGTCTAGGCCCTGTGGGACGAGGAGGCCTTGAACACACGTAAACACACGCACAGACACCTGCCACTGGAGCAACCCAACCCTAATGACTATAGAAGTGATGAATATATCCCATACCTATAATGCCACTTGATTAAGATGTGTTTATCCAAGTTCAGGTTCTTGGATAAACGAATAATCCAGCTAGGCAAGTCATTAAAAACTAGAGCTGCTCTCAAAGTTAGGTTTAAGACATTCAGAGGATCTTTTGGAGAGCATTTAACAGCATGCCAGAGGTCCTGGAAGGGGCTCTGCACGGTTTTAGGGGTGAATGAGAGGGTTCTGGGAATTCTTGAGGAAGTCTTTAAGGTGTTCCATGTGTCTTTGAGATGGGTTTGTTACTTTTAGATGTCCGTTAGGGCTCATACAGAGGTTGATGAACCTGCAGAAATTGGGGAGTTCAGGGAGTCCTCAGAAGATTGAAAAACAGGTTACTTTCTCTTCTAATAAGTAGTTAGTATGTTAGTTTTCATTGGTGTTATCTCCTCAGTCTGTAAACAGTCTTACTAATTCATCAACAACAATATTTTGTCATTACACAGATAGCTTAAACTGCAATAGTGCTTTGGCACAGTGGTCATTTTGCCTTGTTAAACACAGGTGTAACTAATAACATGAATCATGGCTGCATTCCATGTTGGTGTGACAGTGCAGCCCTGATGTTGTGCATACTGGCCCAGCGGCAACAACCACGGCTTGAAATTGAAGCCAATGCGGAAGTACCTTAAAGTGCAATACCACTGACAGATGCTAGGTGCTTGCTCCAAAAAATCCCTAGCTCCAATAGGCTCCCATTCAAAAAGCATCAACTTCTCTCATGAAATAGTATGTCAATGTATTTTTTCAACGAGTCATTATGGTCTCAATCACTAAATTCAGGTCCTCTAATAAGTTTACTGGTGGTAATTTTGGAAATTATTACTCCGTTAAGATTTGAAGACTTATAGTAGCTTTGATGTCTGCTGTGTGGGTGTTAATTGACAGCTGTGATTGACAGTTGGCTCACCTGCTGTTCTCCCCAGCTCCAGGACGCACTGAGTTGGACTATTGTCACAGTATTTCACTAAGTTTAATATTACTTGATAACGATACTTGTCATGTTAGGACAATTTAGCTAAAGTAGCTAATGTTAGCCCAAGTATACATCGCTCGGTGTTCCCAGTAAGCTAGCGTTAGCTTGGGTCTGAGGTAGCGGGGCATGTGTCCAGAGCGTGAAAGGCAACACCCTGCACTACTTATTTGGAAGATCCTGACTCCAAACGGAAAAGATGGCACCGACCATAAGCTGCAACTCTGGGCTTCAAACCGGTTCCAACACAAACCAACAGCTGATGCCACACCTCGCTACCTCCATCTTTATATACAGACACTGTTCCACCTAAATGGAGCTGAGCCATCATTAATGTTGTTATTTTCACCTGTGTTTTTCTGAGGGTGTGGGACTGAACCTCTGTACGTATTTGAAATGTGTCTGCTGCACTTTTTTAAGGCTGAATGATTTCAGGAAAATATCAAAGTGCAATTTTTCTGACCAATATTGCAATTTAAATTTAATTAAAGTAGGGCTGCAACTAATGATTATTTTCATTACTGATTAATCTGTGATGGATTAATGGATTAACAAAAAGTGGCGTTATACTTTTTGATAACAGCTGCATAGTTGTCAACTGTGTTCACCAGGTTTGTCACCATGCTTTTGGTCTATTTTTCATTTTATTTGTCTGGCCAGCTCACAGATTACCAGTAATAGTTGTCATTTTACATAACTTTCACTTGCGACAGTTTATGTGTTAATTATGTAAATTATTATTAAGGTTGCAGCTTTTGTGATTTGTGATCATGATTATGATAAAAACAATTCAGCCCCACGCTGAGTTTTGAAAATGTTCTAGGAGGGCTGCAACTAACAATGATTTTCATTGTTTTCATTAATGTGACAGTTACTTTTTCAATTAAGTGATTAATCATTTGGTCTATAGAACATTTCTAACTTTTTGTTCAATGTTTTGAACAACATGTGTAACAAAATAAACTCAGCTCAGTGGTAGGGGCGTAACAGTTTGTGTACTTGTCCCGAACCGCTTGGTACAGGATGTTCAGTTCAGTACACGACTTTCCTCTCTTTGGTATGTTCTGTGACCCAAACAATTACTGTCAAAATAGTTGAATAATCCACTTATTTCGACGTGCGGAACAATAATTCTAGCGCTTGAGTTCCACCTGGAATGTTTTGGCAGTGCACCACTTAGCTGTAGCATGCTCATGTATACTAGCCAGCTCAGTCAAGATATCCTGGTTACCCTGGTTACCCATGCCCATGTAATGTTGCTGCTGTCATTATTATTAAAATATGTGTTACCCCTGTATTTAAACAATATCATGTCTCCCCGTCCCCTCTCTGTGACTGTCAAGTTTGAGTGAAGCCGTTCAGAACAACTATAAATATATTTAATTTTTCTGCTGTACCGAAATTATACCAAACCGTGACCCCAAAACCGAGGTACATACCAAACCATGAATTTTGTGTACTGTTACGCCCCTACTCAGTGGTCCACTTACTTTGTGGAGCTTTCAACAACATTTCAGTTTTCATCAGCGAGTGGCGCTTTAGAAGGTATTTAGTGTATTATCACAGAAGAAAACCAGCAAACATTCACATTTGTTAAGCTGAAACCAGTGAATGTTTGGCCTTTTTGCATATAAAAATGACTGATTATTAAAATTGTTGCAGATCAAATTTTTGTCAATCGATTAATCTACTAATTTTTTCGAAAGGTGGCATCAATTAAATGTTTGGTCAGGTTTGTAATCTTGGTTACTTATTCTTTGATCACATAGTTCCTGATTTAAATCAATATGTTGCAAATTTTAGAACTAGGCAAAGTTCTTGTCTGGCCTCTTGTGTTTAGACAGCATTTAATAATTGAGAATTTTTAATTTTCTGAAACTAAGGTATTGTATCAGCACTCGTATCACAACATTTCACCGCCATAGTTTTTCCTGCTATGACAAGTCAAAAATCAAGTGAAATGTCTTCAACAAGAACTCTTGCTTTCCATTGGCCACAGAAAACCAGGAATGACTCTTTGAGGTGTTTATTCCAGACAGAGACAGTCAGGACAGTTGATGTAATCTCTACAGATTTCAAGCAATATCATCGCAAAATGTAACCCTGGGGTTGTGTTGAACCTTGACTTCACCTCTAAATAGTGCAGGGCTGCTGCTGACATCACTGTTACTCACACTGGGTCGTAGTGATTCATTTGTTATTCATTCAGCTGTAATTCTAGGGTCGCGTGCCTCTATTGGCCAAATTGTAGACGTTTGGTCTTGAATACATGTTTTTGCAGCACCTAGACTATCTTTGTGCTAATGTCTAGTATTTGTGTGATGAGGTGCTCTCCGTTTCACTGAGATACCTGGTAGTTATGTCTGCTCAGTCAGACATTATATCAACTCTGATATACAGCAGTCCCTGGCTGAGAAACCTGTGTGTCTGTTTCCCTGTGTGTGTGTGTGTGTATGTATGTGTGGTGACAGTCCTCGCTGATTCACCAAACTATCATGATGGTAGTCAGGTTTGGTCTTGCCAGGTTGGATTTAAACTAATCTACTTGTCAAATGAAGGACACAGTGGGCTAAAGTATGATGTATTACAAGCACAATGTAAGCTAAACTTTTCTCACAAGATAACAGTCAAATCTTAGTAAACTGCAGTTATACAGTATTACAGGTGCCTCTTAGTGTTAATGTGATCATATATTACAGACTTTCTTCTCCTTACTCAAAGCTCAGCAGTGAGTGTTGTTTGTCTTGGTGAGGCCAAGAGATTGAAGGGAACAAAGAGCATTACATTCTAATACCTAATACGCTTTAGTGAGCTAAGTAACAAAGAGGATAACATTGTTTGAAATTAGAAAAGTCCAGGAGAAAATGTACAATTGCAGTTGTAGCAGACATCCTCCTAGACCAGAGCAGCAACACTTTAATCAAGGTTTAAAGAAGAACACCACTTATTTAAGTGTTGCTTTTACACTAAAAGAACATACAGAAAGGCTGTATCTGAGAAAGACTGCTTCATGATTTTGCTTCAACCAGATAAAGTACTTAATTTGTCATTTGCTGGATTAGTTAAAAACAGACATTTCTGTCAGCTTCTAAACTCAGTTTCCAGGAAATGAACTAAATCGTCATAATCACAATATAAAAGTACATACAGTATACAGTGGTAGAGGATTTTAACCATATCGCCTATTACTAATGCCTAAGTATCTAATATACTGTTACTGTTTATTATAACTGGCTTGTAAATTTTATAGGAGTGTAAATATTCACTCCTTTTAGCTCTGGTTTGGTCTCATTTACTTGAGTGTTGGACAGTTAGTGTATAGCTGGCTTGTCTGAGCTTGTTTGTTGGAATGGGCTGTCCAGCTTTTATATGAGGAGGACTGATGAGAACCATCACACTCCATGTCATCTGTGTGTGGGCTAGAGAACCAATGCACTGAGCTGAAAGCTGGGAAGAGCTGCAGAGTTGGTTGTTATTTCTCTGTGGGTTTGGAATTCCTACCAGCCCTTACCAGCACATTACATCGAGTCATTGTCAAAAATGGGACTTAATGGAGTTTTAAATGTCCTAAGAAAGCATCCTGCTGAGTCTGTGTTCTTCTGTTTATTATGTAAGAGACCAATGCTGGGCTGCTGACTTTATCTTTAGACGTTTTCTTGCACATTTTTGTATTTAAATTTCACGTCGACTTTTACACAAGTAAAGACGCAGCTCATCATGTCCATAGTGAGTTGCAGTGTGTAGGATTCTAGTCGAGCTGTGTTGTTTTATAGAAGGAGATGATGGTGGTGAACTGGGATAAGACTGGGCTGTGTTTATGATAACATCACCCCCCCTTCTTCCCCACTGGAGCAGCTTCCCTCAGGAAGGTCAAAGGTTCACACACACACACACACACACACAAACACAAAGAAGGAGACTTGGCTTGCCTCTTGCAGTGTTTCCCGGTAGCTCAGAGCGGTTGGAGGGAACAAAGCCCAGCCATTGTATGTTGTGTGCACCTTGTGGACTGGCAAGTCTGTGTTTTAAAGCGGTCTTTGATAAATATACACAGCCCACCCCTGGGCAAATGCTTTCATAATTGTGGGTTTTGAAAGGATGATAATATCTGTGCTCCAGGATTGAGGCTGTCAAATAAGAGATGATGATGCCAATATTCTGCATTTTTAAATTTGATCACTTTCATATCAAATGAAATGAAAATGTATTTATAACTAATGGAAAGTGTGATTTATCTTTTTAAATGAAAATCACATGCTTTGGTCTTTTTGGTTCCAGATTTTAAGAGAAGCGTCTGCACAAATGCATTCATCTGCAGAGGAAAAATAACACCGGAGAAACAATTCGACATACATTTCAATGAAATGAAGTCATCAGTTAGAGGAAGACAGTTTTTTTTCTTGTTGCTGACATTCCTACAAAATGACTACAGCAATGAATGAAAACCTCTGTATCTTCATAAAGGTTGTATTTATTTCATATTTCATTTTTCTTCTGAGTTTGCTATGAAGCTCTTGTTCTTGTCAGACTTCTTTCTGGCAGGAGAGGAGATGGTCTCCACTTTCAACAGCATTACCCAGATGGAGGCGCATGGTTTGGTAGAGTCTCTTCATACCAAAACATTTACAATCAGGACCACATTGGGTCCTCCACAGTGACAATATATCCAGTCATCTCATGCTGTCTTCACTTCATATGGGACGGATTGTAGAGTTAGTGAAGGTTCCCATGTTTATGAGTCATTTGATAGTTATAATTGTGACTTAGATGATGTAACTTAGATGTGAACAGTATTAACAAGCTAGAAAACTGGTTATTATGCTAACTCTGATACGACATGAATGTGGCTAAAGCCCTGTTTGCGCAGGACTAGTATTGCTGGTGGACCTCATAAGAGTTGTAATAATTGCAGAGCTTTTTATACAAATCTTCCTATGCCTGTAATCTAAAGGGCTGCAATTCATGATTATTTTCGTTATCGATTAATCTGTTGAAATGTTTAGTTTCATCTGACAAACAGTCCAAAACCCAAACATGTTCAGTTCACTATCATAGGTGACAAAGACAAGTATCACTTTAGAAGCTAGAACCAGCATGTTTGGCACTTTTTCTTGATAAATGACTTGAACAAGTAATTGCAACACAGTATTTAGCATTCTTTGTTTTGGGAATCCTGTAGTTTTCTGGTTTTCTGGTTTTCTGTGCTTTGTTTTCTACTGAGTGGAAAACAATGAGTCTGCAGTGGAACTGATTAATGAGAGGTTTGATAATTGGCTGCAAATTCAGGAGGTTTATCTACTGATCATGGAGACCCCTTTAGAGGAGAAGCAAGCTCACATCCATCAAGTGATGCTTGACATGTGTGGCAGTATTTAAGACCTTGATTTGCTCCAAACCAAGTGCTTGTCAGATCATCTATAGCATCTCAGTGTCCAACGTAACATTTTTCCTGTTGGCCCACTTGGCCAGTAGATTACTGGCCCCTTGTATATTTTCACAAAAATGAAAATAACAATTTTTTCCATAATTTTGGTGATTTATTCATTGTATACATAATACAGGTGCATGAGCTACTTCTTCCTCCAGCCACCCACAACGCTTCTCTGGCCTCGAAATAGCACGTCTCTTCCAACGAGTGAGGAGAGCGACGTGCTGCAGGCTTACTCTTTTTTTTTTTTTCAAAGGGACTTACCCATGACTCTGGCCATCACTGGCCCGCCCAGTCAACTTGCCCTGCAGGCCATCGGGCCTTTGGTTATGTCAGATGCATCTGAAGCCCCCCGCTCTCTGTGTCTGACAATATTTCTGACTGTCTGAAATCGACAGTTTGACAATCGTACCCACTGTACGCAGTGATTGACCAGGTGTTTGGAGGTGAGAAATCAGGCGGGGTTTGAACTTGCACGTTGACCACTTCTTTTATGTGCTGTCTGGTGAAAACTGCTTTTGAACTTGAGCATTGTGTTCATGTTGGGGATGAAAAGTCCAGACCTTGCTGCTCCTTGGGTTTAAATTGCTTTTCTGATTTTTAATGTAGGCCCACTGTGCAGCTGTAGTATGTAGAAAATAACAAAATATTAGATGCTCAATATTAAAGAGCTGGGATTGTGTTTGTAATAACCCAGATATTGAATTCTTACTTTATTAAAAAAATCTTGTAGCAAAAGATGATTTGGGTGGAATTAAGTTTGCTCAATAGCAGGAGAAATGGAAATGTTGGTGCATGGGCACAAAGTTAATAATATGACCTCCAGTCTTGTATGACCTCTGGGGATGTGCGAGACAAGAGCTTGTTGTTGAGAGCAGGAGGGGAGCTGGTCAGCCAGCCAGCACACAGACTCCATACCACAACTGAGAAGCCCAGCAGCTGACTTAGAGAAATAATGAATGAGCAAAGGAGGTGTGTGTGTGTGTGTGTGTGTGTGTGTGTGTGTGTGTGTGTGTGTGTGTGTGTGTGTGTGTGTGTGTGTGTGTGTGTGTGTGTGTGTGTGTGTGTGTGTGTGTGTGTGTGTGTGTGTGTGTGTGTGTGTGTGTGGGGGAGGGATATTTCCATGCTATGTTCCTGTAAAGTGGCTTACAATGAGCCCTGATATTGGCCTTTTATCAAATATCCAACCCTTTCTCATTTTCTACACTGTGTTATTTAATAGATTTCATTTATAAAGGCTCAATTTATAAATGAGCCATCAGTCTACACACCCCATTCTGAAAAAACAATAAAGGCTGTTGGTTCAGTTCTACAAATTCAAGTGAAATACTGAAAGACTTCATTGGTCAGGGTGATTTAAAACCACTTTGGCTCTTTGGTGTGTGTTTGTTTTGTTTAGGTTCAGCAGTTTTAAGGCTGTGATGGTAGCTGTTATTGTCATTATCCAGCCTGTTTAGAAACACCAAAACCTAAATTCCTGTTTATTTTCTCCTGTCCTCCTTTCAGGCACAGAAACAAAAAGGCATTATGATTTGAAAGGTGGCTCTGAAAAGTTTGTAGCTTTCTCTGTTGAGGAGGACGGCAGCTGTAGTAAACTTGGATTTGCAAGAGTTACATTGGAATTTAGTGGTGGACCAGTTTCATGGTGAAAAAAGTATAATGTACATAAAGTTTTTAAACTTTAGACAGAGCCAGGCCAGCTGTTTCCCCCCCCGCTTACAGTTGTTATGCAAAGCTAGGTTAACCATGTCCTGACTCCAGCTGTGGGATTAAAATAACATTGTTGGACTCATTATGGACAGTTTGAATTGTTGAAATTTTTGTCACACATTCTTCTTTCTTGTCAAAACCTTTTTCCTACATTACCCACAACGCAACTTGACTGCCAACAGTTCAGTCAGAGATTGCGGTGTGTTATGTTAGTAGCGGCTAATGTAGCCTGGAGCTGCTAGCCTCCAGCAGAGATGAGGAGCAGGCTACAGAGGTCTGGTAACCTCACTTCTTTCTAACTCCACACCCCCGGATTTGTTTCAAACTTGTAGTCTTCAGCCCCAACCAACGCTGACTCAAGTCTTACGGGGGGTTATGTGCCTGACTGTTTCTTGGCTGACACCCGTAACTTCCTGGAGTCTTCACTGGTTGCCTGGCAGCTTTTACTGGAACAGCCCATCACTGTACGTTCCTAGTAAGAGACAGAGACTCCAGTACTCCCAATCAGAGCAGTTTTTTTCTTGTAGTGGTTAGAAACAGCCTCAAACTGCTTGTGTGAAAGAGAGATTGGGACAAAGGAATAAAATGCTTTTTTTTATTGTATTACTACATTATTCATGGGAGTGTTTTTTATTTTATTTTTTAGATTCACTATGTTCCACAACTACAGACAGTGAAAACTCCCCACGCCCTTTAAACAAATGGCCTGGTGTGTGTTGCTGAAAAGCTTTCTGGCTAAGCTGTTAGAAACTACAGAACTCCACTGTATGCTCGGGTTAATGGTCAGGTTGAGCAAGCCCTGATTTCAGCTCACAACACTGTGTGTGTGTGTGTGTGTGTGTGTGTGTGTGTGTGTGTACGCGCAGTCTGAGCTCAACATATGGATGTAGCCCTCTCTCAGTTGTTTACATCTGTTCTGTGTCATTAAGTGAGACGTGCATGTTAGCGCAGTGTGTGCGAATGTGTGTTCGCCCCCCACCCCCCGTGTTTTATTTCCTCTGTGCTGCGGATGTGGGCTGCCAGTTCACTCAGTCTTCACTTCTGCTTTGTCTGTCTTCTTCTCTGAGTCCTCGCTGATTACCTCACACTTTCTGTCAGCCAACATGTTTTCATCCAACCGTCAAGCCAGTTTTAAAGGACTTTTGTCGTAAATGTCACAGAAAGTGAAATGCCAGATGGATCTGTTTCTGTCCACTGGACTGAACCAAATAGTCAACTCACTCAGAAAAGATATTCATGAGAAAACTGGAAGGAGTCTTTCATGAACTGATAAATACTAGACCTAGTGTCAGCTAATGAATGCCATGGCTTGTGTAATTATAAAAAGAAGTTCCCCTCTTGTAGCACAGAGTAGTGTGCACATGTTCATGCATTGTTGCGTTCACGGGGACCAGAAACCATTTATTCATCCCCAACAGAGGGTCAATAAGGCAACATTATACTAAACCCTTTTGTCATGCTGTAATAAACAGTATTTTTAGTTGCATGTCTAAATGTTTCTCTCTCTCTCTGTTTGAGACCTGCACAGCAGCTGGTGGGGGACGGTGGGGGCTGTGGGGGCTGGGGTGGGGGGGATTCCCTCCTCAGTCCCATGGGAGGTAACCAGAGAAAAGGCAGAGACACAGAGAGGGAGGCTGTGGGACAACACTACCAGCCTGCCAAAAAACATATACTGTGCCATACATAGCCCAGGTCTGGAGCCTGTGTGTGTGTGTGTGTGTGTGTGTGTGTGTGTGTGTGTGTGTGTGTGTGTGTTGGGGCAAGAACTCCTCCATGGTTGCCATAGCCATTGTTCCTTAGGTACTGAGTCTGGAGGAGGACAGCATGTTTTGTAAGGTAACTGGATGCCAACAGCATGTAGCTGGGTGAAGGCGTGAAGGTCTCCCTGTATAACCAGGTATCAGCTGGTTGAGGCTTACCTTGCAAGGCAGCTGGATATGCGAGATCACGTGAGAATCCATCTTGTCAGGCTTCAAGATATATGCCTGTGTCCGAAGCACCAGTGGTTCGGACCAGTCAGCGTCCTATGAGGATTCTTGCATGATCTCCTGAGCTCATGAATCCAACTGCCCCGTAAGGTAAGACAGTGATAGATGGTTCATCCAGTCACCTGTCAAGTATTTTTTTAAAGTGCCTGCCCTTTTCCAAACTGTTTCTAAGGACGACTTCTCAGATAGTTCTGTGTAACAAACCATCTGGCGTGTCAGGTTAGGCTGAGGCTTCTATAGATTGGACAGTCACACAGAAAAAACTGTAAACTGTGCCCTCTGAGCATTTTTCATGTGGTGGTGGGAACTTACATCATATCTTACACTTGAGCACTTGAGAGTGAGATTGCATTCACAAGCTTACTTCTGAATAAGGAAGTCATTTTTTCTTGCCTTAATTATATTGTTTGTTTGTTTTTATTTATTTAACTGCATTTAGTTTTAAAGCTATAAATTCCAACTGGTCTGGCCTTGGGGTCCACTTCATTTAGTTATGGCCTAAACATCAGCTCACTTAACACCCATCTATTTTATTCTCATCCATACTCTGAACTATTTATTCTTTTATTCGTAGCTGTGGAGAGCTGGAGCCTATTCCATTAAAAACATTTGCAACTATTTCAGGCTGATTCTGGATTTTGAAACTATTTTTACAGCATAACATGTCAATGTTTTTTGTCCCCAATCTGAGACCTTTAATATTGGGTATCTGCCGATAGTCCAATCCAATATTTATCAAATTCTACAGTACCAGTCAAAAGTTGGGACACACTTTCCCATTCAACTGAATATATGTAGCTTACTAAATTCGGCACACCTTATTTTTCACAAGCTACTTGATCCAAATACTGATGGTTCTGGTTCAAAACTATAAAGTTGATTAGCTTAAAGTATTGATATATGATATGAATGAAAGTTTAACATGGATAAAGTGACTCCTGAAATTGATGTGAAGCAAATCTGTGTATTTTATATACCTCTGTGTCAGAACTCAGTCACTTGTAACGCTGTGCCCCAATCATTTTTAACATTCACACACGGCAGTCTTAAAGGGCAGCAGTGCTGCAACACTGGCAGGCTGAGGTGAACAGAACAATTGAGTACAGTCAAGAAAGGATCAGACTTTGATCAGGTTTATTTTAGCTGATACTGATCCATTAACATATGCTCCTATTGACCCAGATAGCGATCTCTAGGATTGGCTTGAGACATCTCTTGCAAGTAATCCTAATAAGCAAAAAAGAGAAAAAGAAAATTGGATCATTTGTCCCACCATCCTTCTGTCATTTAATTTGCTCATTCCATGTTGATACGACATCTGTCTGGAAGCTCAAGTAACTGGCTTCTGTAAAAAGCCACTACAGACAAAGCAGCTGGTAATACAACCAAGCGACACCCTCTTGGGCTTTATTAGACAGTAGTAGAGATATGTTAGGCAACGGATGACTAAACCAAAGGTTCAGGCTGGATTCGAAACCAGGACATCAGGGTTGTATGTCAGTGTCTCTACTCTCTTTGTTTTCTTTATGTGTTGAGTTGTAGCACTCGTCTCCTCTAGGCTCACCAGGCAGCCATTAGTTAATGGGCCTCAGCCCCATCATTCCTGCCTCTGTGTTTGTCCAGCAACACAATGTAACACCGTAAGAGTGTGTGTAAATAATCTTATGGTGTGGAGTGGACTGCCTAGTGAATAATGAAAGCCCAGGCCCTGTATGTCTTATGTAACCCAGCTGATCCATTAACTCCCATAGTGTTTGGTGTCCAGATGGCTGATTCACTGAGGAAGTTGGTACATGAGAGAGAAGGAATCGGGCCTTACATGGGTTGAATGTTAAGATTTGTGTGTGCTTGAACTGCTTGCAGCCAGGCATAGTTATGTGGGATAAACCCACTTTCAGTGTGAGTGGGGTCATCCACTATAGAGTTATTATAGGTTAGTGTAACATTTTAGTTGATAAAATCTGCTCTTCTGAGCCTCAGGGTAGGGTGAATGTTGATTTCTTAACTTTTCATAAGGATACCAAATACAGGAAGTCCAGAGACCATTTTTAATAAACCGAAAGATGACAATTTGTAATAAGGTAAGCGGTGATGTGTGAGGAAGTGAAGTTGCAGACTGAGATCTTGTGGGAACTGTGATGACCAGGGATTTACCCATGACAGCAGTCCGGTGTAAATGGGTCAAATGAGAGTTTAATGCATGTTCATTATCTTGCATTTAATGTGTTGTTTGAGTCTTTCACAACAATGCTTGAGCATGGTTGGAGTGTGAAAGTTGTAGTATTACCTCATTAACCTGATTTAAGTACTGCCCTTGACAATGTAGACCATAATATGCTACCTGACAGGCTGAGGCTGGCTAGGTGTCAGTGGTTCCGCTCTTAAATGTTTTGTCTCTTTAACAGGGATTTTTCTGTCACAATTGGCATCTATTCCTTTTCTGTCCATGCAGTTTCTCTGGTGTTCCCCAAGGCTTCATGCTTGGTCCTTTACCGTTTTCTGTTTACCCTTGGGTCATTATCAGCTGGCATAATATTTCATAATATTTCATGTGTGTAACACTTCTTTTTTTAATCCCAACGATTTAAGTAGACCATCAATTCTTAATGACATAAAGAGATGGATGTTGACGAAACTGAGATATTAATCATAGTCACCTATTCCTGTTGTGTTGTTATGCCGGTTTGCAAAAATTTAGCATACCATTTTAACTCATGTCGTTGTTTTAACAGTCACATCACAAAACTGGGCCAGTCATGCTTCCTTTAGAAGTAGTGATATACTGATGCAACTTCCTGGTTAGGTTACTGTAACACAGTTTTCTCTGGCTTATCTCTGTTGTTAATGAATTGACTCAAATTATTCAGAACTCTGCTACAAGACTTCTAACAAACACCAAACAACTTGCTCACATTACTCCAATTTTAGTTTCATTACACTGGCCCAGGTGTTTTAGAATTGATTTTTAAAAATTGTTTAATTACCTACAAGGTATTACATGGCAAAGCCCCATGGTATATTGCTAAAAGACAGTATTCTGTATGATGTCTACAGTCACTAGTGCTCTTTATCTCTCAAACTAAACTCAGATCGAAAGGAGACATAGCTTTTGCAAGCAAAGCGTCTAAATGTTTAATTTACTTGTATAGTTTGTCCTTTTGACTGAGTAAAATAAAATATACTTGCATATGGATCCCAGTGTTCCTCCTACAGATTCTTACCCTAACCAACAACATATCCTTATCTAATCCCAGTGGTATAACGTAACCTAACTGTAACCATTTTCAATGTTGTACCTAAACTAAGACATCACAGGTTTATGTATAATCTAATTTAATTCAATCTATTGTCAAATACCAGTCTTCCAGTTAGATGGGTTATACTGGAAATGCATACATAGTTCATTTTCTTTTCCGTGGTGGTAACTGGTTTTGACGATTTGGCAGTTGCCATGACGATTGGAACACTTTTACATTTCTTTTTTCTGCTTCATCTGTTTGCATGTTTATCACCTTTCAATCTGTTGCTCCCAGAATAGGAAAATACATCCTCTCTCTGCTTTCAGTGCATTTTGAAAACTGTGTCTGACTGTGTTCGTAGTGCATTTCCCCTTTTGCATGACCACATTGAGCTTTGCTTACGAGAGCTAAATCAAACCTGCCGTCTGTGGGAGGGACAGAAGAGTGAGGAGGAGGTGGAGAGAAGCAAGGGTGAAAGATGGAAGGGGAGAGGGGAGGGTGTAGGAGGAAGGAGACACACTGAGGGGAGGGCAAGTGAATCAGGTCTGACTTAATTTGCCAAGCACAATACATCTGAAAGGGAGAGTTACTCCCTATCATCTGCTGTAGCCTGAAGATTAATCTCTCAGGGAGTGTCTAACCATCTTTCATCTGAATTTTAGTTTTCTACTCATTTGACCTTCTGTGAGAAGGAAAAACATCCCTTCTTGCTCTCTTTTTAACCTGTTTTTTTCCAGCACTGCATTCTCTTCTCACTCTAAGGCTCTTTCTCTCTGTTAAGAGTAAGATGGAAAACTAAAGGCAATGCAAATAAATGTGTACAGTACAGAGATAAGTGTAACTGTGGGAATCTGCTATTGTAGCTCCTATCAAAAGTGAAATAAATTCCGACAAGTTCAAAACAATGTTATTTACATGTTGTATCTTGTTATCTAGCTGAGTCACTTGGGTTGTGGTTAGTCACAACAGTGTGTGTAGACCTGACAACCATACAGGACACCATGTACCGTGTAGCTCAAGAAATATCTCAAAGGCATACTCCCAATGCCACACTTGTCATGTGTGTGTGTATTGTTCATAAAACAGCTGTTGACTGATTGGAAGTTGATATTTTTTCACTTTTCACAGAGCTAAGCTAGAAGTTTCCCCTGCTGCCAGTGTTTGTGCTAAGCTAGGCTAAGCATGTCTGTACTGGACACAAACTGTAGATGAAGTTGATTTTTGTGCTAAAAATATTTTGAACTCAGGCTTCACTTACTTTTTCCTAAGCTTTTGACTGTATCTCATGGCTGTTTTCAAAGAATGGAACTTGCCCAGTTGTTGCCACATGACCTAAACTTTGGTCATGTGATGCTGGTTTTGGTCTGGTGTTCACTGACAGCTCATGTTGTCTGTTTCTGGTTTTAATTTCACACTGTGTCCCAATGCATACTACATACTAATTGTATACAGTGTGTGCTATTTGATAATTGTCTCACACTATTTTTGCAGTTAGCGTGCAAGAAATCAGCAAACTTAACCACTTAGGAAACTAACAGGAAATGATACTGATGCTTGTCATTTAAAGTGCAACTTTAGTGCCAGTTAAACACAAATAGCTAAATGTTTTTTTCCAGAGATTTCCTTGTTGTTATTATTATTTCATAAAGCTGTTTTGCTAACACTCACAAGTAATTTTAAGTTTTTCCATCTGTGAGCAGCTCTTCCATTTCCTTAGTGCAGTGCAGTGTGGGACAATATTGTCCATCACCAGCACACTCAAAAATCAAGTGTTTTAGTCTGCATACTGACTATGTTTTTAGTATTTTTATTTCATTTGATTTGATTTTGTCACTATTCCAGTGTGAACACTACATGTTAACCTGTTTAGAATTAGTATGGGTGTCCCGTGTGATGTCATACTGATGTCATCAACCTGTCCACTCCATGGTGGGGTTCTGTCTTTAGGGCGTACCAGCAGAGATCTTGTGGTGTTGAATAGCTTGTAGTAAGTGTTTGAAGACTCTGGCTAGATGTTCCGACAGTCCAGCCACACAAGGGAGTCCCACTGGGAAGCTACTTAGTGAACCTTAGGTTTAGAATATTTTTTGTTACAGATACAGTATCTGTTCCCAAGGTTAAGAATGAACCTCCACACTCAAATGAAGGTGATATTGGTTGTCTGAATCTGTGTTGAGGTGAGGCATGCCAACAAGTGTATTTACTTTAATCATACTGACCTGAATATATAAAATGACAACCAAAAGCACTGATTGTATACTGATTGAAACTGTGCAAAGACAGTGCTGATTGGAATCATATTTGGGGTTTGACAGTCAAGGATATAAGAGTTAGATTGTGATAATAAAAGTGATATCTTGGGCTGAGTGAACATCCAAATGTCTCGCCTTGTTTTGAATGTGAATTCAGTAGCATTATATAGCACCAGTCACAGCACATCTCCATCTCCTACTCAACTACAGAACATCACGTAGTGCTTTCCATTCTCACAGTCAGGCCTAGTCATGCATCAGTCACACACACACACACACACACACACACACACTCTCACACTAGCAGAGCTGTGGTGTTCAGCTCCTGTCTACAGTGCTTCTTCTCGACTCGCTGTAACTAACACTGTAACAGGAATCAACACCACCACATCCTGTCTTACAGCAGTGCGGACTTGCGTTGTCATTGGCAACGTTGTGAAATAAACCCAAACAGAATCAGATCGGATAGCATTCTCCAGTGCTTTTCTAGTATTTTAAATAAGCCAGGATAAGGGTGAAGTGTGGCAGGTAGATACTGGATGCTGATTTGAGAGTGCTGACAGTGTCAAGTCATACTTAAAATGCTTTCATGATTTTTGAATAACCTGTTAAATTGTGGATTAAATATTTGAATGCCCTGTAACCTGTATCTAAATTTTGGAGAAGAGATAGATAATATCTCTGGATATATAAACCAACATTAACTCTAAGCCTCTAGCTAAGTGATGTGAATCCTTCCTTCTGCCTCACTTCTCAATGGTCAGAAGGATTTCCATTTTAGTAGTAGAGGAACAGGCACTCGACATCTTTGGCCAGCAAACCTTGTATTTACTTTCATTACCTTTTTATATAAATGTCAATCCAGTAAAGCTATCTAATATGTTAATGTGCATTACCTATGGAGGCAATACAGCAAGTAAGAATACATTTTTCCAATAGTGCAGATATCTATCAATGTCTTCTAGTGTCATTTTTACAACTTTTTAGCTGTAGTTTCTGCTGTCTAAACATGTCTACCCTGTTTTGCCCTCTTTGTCCTGCTGTCATTACAGCCATGTCTGGTCTGCTAAAACAGAAATGTAAAATGAAAGACAAACTGAATGATCTGCACAACAAACAGGTTTTGAATGAGACTCTTGAACAGAACCCAGAAGTTCCAGTTTCGCTTCTTTTCTCTGTCACTCTGTAACAGTTATTTATGCCTGCCCACACAGATATTGCACAAATCAAATGTAGGGCTGTAGTCAACCAAAGAAAATCTTGGTTGACTGAAATTCTACCTACTCTTCAACCAATCGATTGGTCGATGGGGGGGGAAAAAAATCTGCACGCCCCTGAAAATAAACACCAAAATACACAAGTGCAAACAAACACCGAGAGGATATATTTTGGGCTTTTTTCAGAATTAACTTCACAGTTGTCCAGGAGTGGGCCCGGGTGGGTACATTTTCTTTTTCTTTTTCTTTTTTTTTGTTTATTTTATATATTATTGTCGCCATTTTCCTATTTTTGTCTCTTGGTCATGTCATGGTTGTGTCTCTTAGGTTATTTGTATGTTCATAAAAGGAAAAGAGAGAACAGTTATTGTAAGAGCAAGATGTAAAAATGTCAACCTCACAGTGGTTGATTGTTGAAATCCTGGATTTGTGGGGCAAAATACCTGGAGTGTATACATTTATTTTCATTTATTTTTCATGCAATGAAATCCTCCCCCAATCGACACGCGGTTGCAGTTCCTTTGTCGTAGCTGATTACGAGCAGCCATGATCAGAGCCAGTGTTGTGGACAAGTTGTTCTCCACACAGCAGGAATGGCACAACAAAAATGTCCCATCTTTATGTAGACCTCTTTTTATTCACAAAATAATAAGTATTTGCATTGTTGACTATGGCTACAGGTTCATCTTAATAGCTGACTCTATTTGCATTAGAGTGCAGCCACAGGTGTTTCCCAGCAGTCCCTGCAGCCCTGTGGACTGAAGCCAGTGAAGAGCTGCCCTTTTTGTTGAGTCACTCCTCTCGGGGGTTTAGTTGTCTTGGCATCCTCGTGGTCGGCCTCTGTTTTGCCTCTTTCTGGCTGCTCCTCAACTCTTTTGTCTATGCTCTCCTGCTGGTATTATCTGCCTATTACTCATTCACTCCACCCCTTCTTCTGTACCTTTTTTTTTGTGAACCTTGCCTCCTTTCTTCACAAGGTGATATGAGTAGAGCTTCATTTTGTGAACACATAAGCACACACCTCTGCACACACCGGGAGGCCCGGGGTCCCTCTTTTCTTCTATGTCCTTGTCACGCTGAGGGCTGATGGGGGTGTGAGGTTTCTTGGCTGAGTAGCATGGAATAAATTTCCAAGCTTTTGTTGACATTGTTGGTGCTTCATTAGCACCACAAAGCTCATTTACTCTTTTTACATTGTCTTTCATTGAAGAATATACCCTGTTTATGCCTTCATCCTGTTCCTTAGAACTCAGTCATGGCCCTAAAGTAGGTGAGGCACCCAGAAACCTGATATCTACTTATTTCTGAAGGTATGTCTTTGGTTAGCATGACAAGACACAGGGAAACACAGGAGATGGAAAAATTAAAGAGACACCTCAAAGTTTTATACAATCCAATGCAGCAGCCCTGCAGTAAATACTGTGTTAGGATTACAATTTTCTCTGTTTGTTGAGACTGTCTTAAAGGAGTTGATTCAAATGGTTATTTTTGAAGCAGTATTATTAGTTGTTAGTGTTATTTTAACAAAGTGTTATTGCTCACTCTTTGCTTATTCACATACCTGGTAGCTCGGTCTGACCACATATTCCACCATTCTATATTCTTCCTGCCAAGATCATGGTATGATTTTCATTATCATTATTTTTTTTAGTAGGTGGTGTGCAGTTCTGAGCTGAAATACAGACTAAGCTTTCAGGTTATGTCACTGTCATCTTATTGTTTTTGCATTGAAAGGTCACAGACAAATACAGCTGCAGCTAACAATTATTTTCATCATCAATTAATCTGCAGATCATTTTCTAGATTAGTTGATTAAAGGATATTAGCTTCAGATAAACTTTTAAATACAGTTTTACACAAAAGGATGACTGTGAATTTTGTCCCCCATCACTTACATTGAAAGCACATTTGGAAAGGATCTTTTAATGGCCAGTATGAACTGGAAATCTGTTTCAATGTTTATATGGACTCCTGACTATTGTTGTGAGATAGACAAACTGTGAACACGTCCTTTAATTGTTTGGTCTATAAATGTATGTCATAAAAAGTAAAAACATGCTCATCACAGTTTCTGAGAGCCCAAGGTGACGTGTTCAGATTGCTTGTTTTGTCCAACCAATAGTCTGAGAGATATTCAGTTTACTGATATAAAACAAGCAGCTAATTCTCACACCAGAGAACATGTTATATGGTATTTTTGCTGGAAAAATGGATGGTCAAAATAGATGCTGATTACTTTTTTGTTGATTAATTGACTAATCATGTCAGCTCTACAGATGAAAATTGTCATAGTTGAAACTAATTAAACTGAGTGTAGCGGAGAGGCGTGCAATGCTTAAAGTAGCAAAGCACCACAAAGGTTCAGCAACTTTGCTGTTCATAGGGAAACACGGCCTGTGCAAAATGACTCTGCTGCTGGTCATGTGGAGAGAGCCTTAAAGCTGCAACCATGAGTTGATTAATTGATTAGTCGATCAACTAAAAATTTATCTGGAACAATTTTGGTAATCACATTATCGTTCCTGTCATTTCTTTTAAATAAAAATGCAAAATATTTGCTGATAGCAGCATCTCAAATGTAAGGATTTGATGTTGTATCATACATGATAGTAAACTGATTGTCTTTGGGTTTTGGACTGATCAGACAAAACAAGACATTTTAAGAAGTCACCTTGGGCTTTAAGAAATTATAACAGGCATTCTTCATTATTATCTGACATTTTATAGACTAAACGATTATTGGATTAATAGATAAAATAATAGGCAAATTAAACAATAATGAAAACAGTTGTTAGTTGCAGCTGTAGAGACCTCTGCTCACCTGGCAAGTCACTGCATAAAGTGGGCGTTCTTGTTAGATTGGTTTCAGAAAGTTACAGAAATTGTTGGACGCAGCCCTTCCTCACAAAATGGAATGGTAAATGGACTGCATTTATATAGCCCCTTTCTAGTCTACCAACCACGCAAAGCGCTGTACACTGCATGTCAACATTCACCCATTCACATACACACTGATGGCAGAGGCTGCCATGCAAGGTGCCAACCTGCTCATCACCTGCTAATACTCATTCACACACACACACACACACACACACACACACACTGCCATCGGGAGCAATTTGTGGTTCAGTATCTTGCCCAAGGACACTTCAGCATGTGGACTGGAGGAGCAGGGGATCGAACCACCGATCTTCCGGTTAGTGGACGACCTGCTCTACCTCCTGAGCCGAAGCCGCTGGAGGGTGTGGTTTTCAGATTCTGTTCAACAATCCGACAAG
The DNA here is from genome assembly GCA_038419695.1 of Scomberomorus guttatus. NCBI lineage: Eukaryota > Metazoa > Chordata > Actinopteri > Scombriformes > Scombridae > Scomberomorus > Scomberomorus guttatus. Next base: position 3,392,980 of record CM076467.1, on the reverse strand, counting down.
CATGTTTGAAGCATCTGATATCTAAAGGTAGATGGACTCAGGACCAATGAAACCTGGCATCCGATGTTTGTTTCTGGATCAGTGTGATTTTCTGAGCTCAGAGCTTGATTATTAGCATGTCCTGACTAGAACCAAAATGTGTCCGTATTAGTACTTTCTGACTTTGTTTTCCACTCCACGCTCTAGTGAGCTGTTGATGAACCAAACCACACCCAATCACAAACCACACCTGAGTTTCACCATAGTAACAAGAATTGACTGCCATGGTTTTCAGAAGGCCAATATCAGCCCCAATAACTGCTCAGATAGCACAGTGTGAGATTTCTAGATTAGTTGATTAAAGGATATCAGCTTCAGACTGTGGATTTTGTCCCCCATCACTTACATTGAAAGCACATTTGGAAAGGATCTTTTAATGGCCAGTATGAACTGGAAATCTGTTTCAGTGTTTATATGGACTCCTGACTAAGTAAGACAGACTTGACAAATTGTGAATACGTCCTTTAATTGGTCTATAAAGTGTCATAAAAACATGCCCATTACAGTTTCTGAGAACACAGTGTGAGGATGACTCTACCTTCTCATGCTACTGTCACTTTACAGGACCAGTCTACAGGATGTCTTTTTAAGACTTGACTGTAAAACTGTCTAACCAAGCTTGTGTAGTACTCTTCTTTATGTAGTATACTACTTTGTAGTATACTTCTGTTGTAAAATGAAATGAGACTTTGGAACAGCAAAGACTTGTCTGGTTGTCAGTTGGATTACACAGGACCTGACTGAGGCATTGTGCAATACAATCTGTAATATGACACTATTGTTGGCTGTATTTCCTTTGTATTTTTTTGTTTTTTTTACAGGGAATTTACCGACCTGTTTTGATACACTGATGGGGCCTTCCTTGTGTTAAGAGTCTCTGGGGTTTAGAAGCCCTGCTTACCAGCAGTGTTGTAAGTTCTACAGGTCAATAGGTCAGCAGTGATGTAAGTGTCTGAAGCAGATCCTCCTCCATCACAGCCTGAACTGTAATTAGACGCAGTGTTCTGCTCTGACAGGCCAATCCTCCGGTTTCTGCTGATCCTTTGAAATCCTCTGACACTGTTTTAGGCTGTATGATCTGGCCTCACAGTTACAGTTTTATAAAGTGTTTAAAGGTTGCATGCAAGCCCATCATACACATCAGACTCCTGCTGCACTGCTATGTGGGTTGAAACTTTTAATCGTGTTGCACTTCTGGCCACACCCCAAGCAGTGATTTCATAGCAGGTGTTTTGCGTTAGCTGTCAGAGAGGGTCCACGTGTAGAAGCCAGCATTCACTGAAACTCGCTGGGGTTGGTGGAATCAGTTTTTGTTAACCGTGGTGCTAACCTGGCAACCGAGACTGTTGCAGATGCACAAACATCAACAAAACAATGCTGAGCGCTAAGGTGAGGTCAAAGACAGTTCCCCAGAGCTTTCTAAAAGCCCCACATAGCCTTAAAAGAGGAAGATGTACACATGCTCTGGCTTGCATGGATCTACTTTGCTCTTGTGTTGTCTTTTTTTCAAACATTCTTCTCTCCAGGCTAATGATAGGTGACCCTGTTTTTAAGCCTGTCACAAAATCTGCATGGTCACCATGGTAACTGAGCAGGGGTCAATCCAGGTCAGCAGAAGCCTTAAAGTGGCTAACATGGATTAATCCTTTCAGATGGGACGTGGTTTGTGTGACAACAAACAATGTGGTAGATAGTTTTCTCAAATGTGTTCTGAATGTGGATGAAAACTCATTGGAGACAAGAATGTATTAATATTGTCAAATAACCTAATAAAGAGACTGAACTGCCATTTAGTTTCACTTTGTTCATTCAGCTTGACATGGTGTTGGTGTTAGCAGATTCCTGTTTCCTGTTTTGCTCTAACCAATCAGTAGTAAGTCATGTATTTGTTCCGCCAAAGTAATTTTCAGTTGACACAGAATCTGTAGTGTTTACTGGGAGCAGTTCACTTAATGTTTTTTGAGATAATCAAATCAAAGAAATGTCAATTTAAGATTTACTTTCAACTAGGGCTGCAACTAACAATTATTTTTATTATTTCAATTAATCTGTCGATTATTTTTTTATTAATTGATTGATTAATTTTTATTCATTGATTAGTCATTTGGTCTATAAAAGGTCAGAAAATGGTGACAAATGTCAATCACTGTTTCCCAAAGCCCAAGAAGTGACCTAAAATGTCTTGTTTTGTCTCAACCAACAGGACTAAAGAAACCAGAAAATATTCACATTTGATAGGCTGAAACCAGAGAATCAATATGCTGTATTTGTCCCATATCCCAACCATATCAAGTATTGAAACTCCACACTTACCTGAAGTGGCTACATGATTGTATGGTGTTCTGTTTGCAGCAGTCAGTTCCTGGCAGATAATATGAAATGTGAGCAGGGAAGCCAAATCCAATCACAGTCACTGATGACACATTTGACACTTGACTATAATGCCAGGACCAGCATGATTCAGCTCTTTAACAGGAAGGATTTTATTTGTTGCCATCATGACATGTTGGCCCTCCTCCTCCTCTTCATGGAGCTTTGTTGAGCCATGCTGAGCTGACAGAGCTGGCTCTGGACCTCAGAGCATGTCTGTTTAAAGCCAGCGTCCTGCTGTCTGAACCATGGCAGGCCAGTGACAGACTGGACATTTCACTGCCACTCTGTCTCATTCCACAGCAGATGCTTTTCCCATGAAGCCTATAGTGAGTCAGTCTGGCTTTGTTACAACAGCTACTAGGACATTTGGGCAGAAATGCCTCCTGGGAAAAACAACAGAGTAGGAAAGGCTGTGTGAGATTTATCAGCTGTTAGTGTGTGTGTGTGTGTGTGTTTTTGTATGTAATCTTGTCTTTTTGTACTTAGAGGACCAAATATGGTCCAGCTCTGTTAGTGGTTGTAAAAAAGTAAAGATAAGAACAGGGAATATGTCTAGTGTAAGCGGTTCAGAAATAAATTCAGTCATTGCAAGGTGCTCATAAGAGTAAAAATATGTCCGTGCATGCACAGACATAAAAGTCTTTTATTTTGCAGTAGATTAAGTTCCAAACCATCACTTCCTTGTTAAATCAAACTGGTAATCTTTTGCAACAACGGATACGGAGACGAGACAACCTCTCCATCCCCCAGAGCAGACACACAAAACACACTGCTGTTTCCACCCCCACCTATTGTTCAGACAGCTCCCCTCTAGCTATGGGACAGTGAAGACGGGGCGAGAGAGATCAGGCTTTAGTGCTACTGTACAGTATCTATCCACTCTCACATTTACTGTATGTATACTGTATGTATATGTATAAACACACACACACACAGTCATACATGGCACCATGCTGCTGTGTTTATTAAGGCCATGTGAAGTGGTCCTGATCATCAAATTGGTCTGATTTCTTTGTTTACTCTGTGATGTATGGAGAACAGTCTTAAGTAGTAAAGTATATATCCTGTCTGCTTAATTAAACACAGTTGGACATTATTTCCCTTTATTTAATGTTCTTTCTTATTCTGTCAATTTATCTGTGAGCTATTTTAGAGATTAAAAATAGGCTGATTTTGCCATCTCTTTTCTTTATTTTTTTTAATTGGTCAGTAATTTCATTTTAGCACGATAAAGTAAAACATAATGTAAAAAAATGTTTTATTCTTAAGAAAGTCCTTATTAAGCTTTGTGAATTCTGTTTAACTTTTGATATAATGACAGATAATGAACAGAAAGTAACTCTTCAAATGTAATGTTAGACAAAAACTCAATACTAAAAAGCAATAATGGAAAAAACAACTGTACAATAAATAACTGTACAATGAAAATGTAACTGGTGAAGCTGCACAATGTCTGTCATATAAATGAATGTCACAGATGGGTTGATAACAATGGGATATGGTCCATTCAAACTGTATAGCAGCCAAAATCCTTGATTATTTTCACGTTTCCTTCTTTCTGCATTTTTTAGTTTAAATCTTGTGCAAATGACAAAAAAAGTCCTATAGAAGCCCAAACAAAGAGAGGAACTGCCTCCTCCTCCAGCCCTGCTGCTCACAAAGGCGATCAATAAACAGCCATTGGGCTGTCTGCCATTGACAGACTTCTGTCTCATCCTGCTGCCAGTGAAAGCTCAGTGCTAATGGTGCTTTTTGGAATCACCACGGCTCTATAGACAATCTACTGATGTTTTTATTGTGTCTGCTGCATGCTCACATTTCTTTTACCTCACACACAGCCTGATGTAGAGTTTAAGTGATACAGATATTTCTGCAGAGAGGAAGGTGTGTTGATGACAGGGTTAGCACTGAGCAGTCATCAGCAACAGGGAGGTTTGGGGAGGAGAAGAAATACATGGGAGCTAGAAGAAATTTGAGGGAGAGGGGTGAGAAAATAAGAACATAGAAAAATAGAGAGAACATTGATGGAAGATGGTATGATGTAATCAGGCTAAATCATCATTTTGGAGCATTAAGTGATTTGTGACAAAACAGAGAGAGCCCGTTGATCCTGTAAATGATAGTTTCCCAACATAGAACACTATTTAGAGCTTTTGAAGCACATTGCATTTACAAAAGAACAAAGTTCTCTACCAACCACACCTTAGTAGTTTTATGATTTCACAATTATGAGAAAAATATCAAATTCAAATTGGAGGAGTTTATTCAAACAGGGGAAGTCATATCATTCACGGGTGTATAGCACAATGTATTTTTCAAATGTATGAGTGAAAAATTCCCCATATATTTATCAGTAATGTCCTCAAAACTCCAGGATCAGTCAGGCTATACACTATCTGCTTTTCAGCCCACTGGAGTGGGAAATTAAAATGAAGTCAAAAAGGGACTTAGTTATGGAAAGTGATGAAAATGTTTGTGCATGAGCCATGATGGGCTAGGCTCATTTTAATTCTTAACTGTAATTGACTGGTATTCTTATATGTATCCTTCAAGGTGGATGATAATGGCCTACATACCACAACTGTGGAAACAAGTGGAAAGCCAATAGTAGCTATTTTTGGAAACACTCACCCAGTTTGGTCAGGAGTGGACGAGTGTCGGCCTTGCCAAGGTTCTGTCACAGCAGTGTGGGTTCTCTGCTCCGAGATGTTTGTTCATTTTAGGCTGGTGGTTTTGGAAAGTAGTGGGGATGCTTTCATATGGCACAAGGAAACATAAAACACCAAACCAAAGTATGAATTTGATTGAAAGCACTCGGTAAATAATTGTTTATGCGCTTTATTGTACAAAACAGACCTGTCTTCACAGGTTAACGAGACATTCTACAGATTTTACACAACTCAGCCTGTGAGAATAAAGTCATCTGTGCTCTGCAAGGAACTTTTTTCAGTGAAAAAAATTCCCTGGAAACAAATTTATAACAGAAATCCTGCATTACAAACTGGGGCATGGAGTTTGAAAGAAATGGGCATGTGAATTCTAATAAGATACTCTTCTTCTAGGTTTGCTTTCCCATTATTTTTTTTCTTGGTTTGGAAATGTTTGCTTTTAACTCTGTTATCCATTTTTTGTAAAAATCGTTTATTTATTATTACATTTTTTGGTGGAAGCTCTCATTCTCTGTGAGATTATTTTTTATGGCATTTTGCCATTATTTGACAGTTGACAGTGATGGAAAACATGAGGGGGACAGAGGTGAATGACATTGAACAAAGGTTCACAGCTAGGTTCAAGCTGTTGAAGTTGTAGTTAGTGAACATAATAGGCATCTTCACAGGGTCTGACTTTGATTATTTTTTAGAACATCACCCCCAAAGCTGATTGATATTGGAATGACGATTATAATTTGAAGACAAATAATTCCAAAAGTCTGTGTAAACCTCTTCTAGTCATTGCTTTTACCAGCATGTATCTTCATTTCCTCAGTTTTGGGGCAGAAGGAGTTCTGTAGAAACTCTTATGGATCCGTCTAACGTTTGGTCATTTTGTGTGTTTTCAGATCTGTCTAAGAACCGTCTGTGTGAGCTGCCGGAGGAGCTCTGTCAGTTCATCTCTCTGGAGACGCTGAGCCTTTATCACAATGGGATGCGTTCACTGTCCTCCAACCTGGGCAACCTCCAGGCCCTCACCTACCTCAATCTCAGGTAACTCATCACCACACACAAGCTACCGTATGAGTCAGTTAGTCTGCTTACTGTACTGTAGTCTGCTTTGTCAGGTGTTTAAAAATCGCCTACAATTAAAAGTCTACTTCAGCAGCAGCCATGGGTGCTTTCACACCTGTAGTCTGATTTATTTGGTCTGTTGCCTTTAGGCAGCAACTAAAGATTATTTTCATTATTGATCAAACTGATGATTATTTTCTCAATTAATCAATTCGTTGTTTGGTCTATAAAATGTTCACTGTCCAAAGCCCAATATGCAACCTGAAATGTCTGTGTTTTGTCAAGACCAACAGTCCACCACCCAAAGATATCAAAACGATTAATCGATCATCAAAATAGTTGCCGATTCATTTTCTGTCCACCAACTAATCAATTAGTTTCAATTTAGATCTGGTACAGTTTGTCTTTACACAGAACACACAAACAAAGTAAGACGTCTAAACATGATGTCATAGGGACTGACAAGTAACTCATTCATTGGACAGTTTTGGTGATGTCATCCTGCATCATCAGAACTACATGGACATGTGGGGAAATCAGATATTGGTCACTGATATCAAGTCAGTCAGTGCTTTATTTGCTCTCAATGCGTTTATTTATCTTCTCTGGTGTCACAAAGAGCTCACAAAATAATAATTATGAACATTATTTTTCGAGAGCAGTTTGTTTCTTTTTATGTCATAAGTATAGTTGGTGTGGTGGTAACTATGTATAACACACCTCTGTTTGACCTCCTTTTTACTTTCTGACTAATCAGGGAAAATCCTCACACTTATGCACATAGGTGTTACCATGGTTACCAAATGATCCTGTATAATTATACAGATCGCTTCAGTTTCCATGATCAACAGTTCATGCTTAAATTACATATCTACCATCACACTGTCCTGTGGTTGGTCTGCTTTGTGAGATCTTCATTGTTGTTGTGGTAAGAAATTGGACCAGCTCTATTCTCTGTTATCTGTTGTATCTGATATTTCATTGTAGCTAGCTTTTTAGGTCATAAAAACTTCAAAATTAGACACGTCCCCTTCCTAAAGGCTCTGACACACCAGGTCAGCTTCAAAGAACAAGCACTGACAAACACTGTCAGCTGTGTCACTTTGTGTCATCTCAAGTCTTCTTAAAAGTTGAACTTGAACACTCCGCAGAGTCGACAGCCAACACTGTACCAACAGTCTGCAGGTGCATGACGTCTCTGAAGCGCAGCTGTTGTTAGAAAACTGCATTTGAACTTCAGTGTTTGTTTATGCTGGAGATGAAGAGAGGCCATCCATAACTTCCTATAACAACAGTACCACGTTGACACTAGGGCTGAACAATTACTTGAAATGATATTGAAACAGCAATATGGCCTACTGCAATTTTCAAACCGCAGGAGGAGCAATATTTGTTAAAGGCAAAATGTGTGTCAAAATACCATTTTGAATTAAATATTGTCATGCTGCAGAGATGACCTGGCCTACACATCATATTCTACAGACTTAAGAAAACATCTTTGTTTGATACAGATTCCTGCAAAAATCACACCATAATCATTTTAATGTTTTTCATTGACAATGAAAATAATGATGTAAAAATGATCATGCCCTCTAATATTGCAAATCATATCTCTATTGCAATAACAGTCAAAATAATAACAATTAGATTTTTTTTTTCAAAATTGTTCAGCCCTAATTGACACTCCTCTTTACTCAACACTATCATTTTACTGTTGCTAAGAGACCAGACAAACCCTCCAGGTGGCTGACTATACAGCCAGCAAGTGTCAGCTGAAAGCAAATATACTGTATACACACGCTGTAAACACTTTGTACCACACCACTTTTAGTATGCTCACCAGTTAGCTACAATATTATACTCTCTTCTAACTATAAGACAATATATAATTTTTTTTATTTTTATGAATTTTTAGTGAGCTTTTAAACAAGAGTGTGTGATTATACCTTTGAAATCCAATGCACCCTTGCACCAGGCCCAGGTGGATGTGCCTCTTGAATGACATCACTGTGTGTGTGTGCGTGTGTGTGCACGCATGTGCTTGTCTCCACAGTCGTAATCTTCTGTCCAGTTTACCCCCGTCGGTGTTTCAGCTTCCCCTCCTGCGAGTGCTCATCGTCAGCAACAACAAGCTGTCTTCACTGCCCACCTCCATATACTCCCTCACACACCTCCGACAGCTGGTACGATACACACACTTCAGTACAGATGTTTTTATAGTATGTCCCTGTGAATCATAGTCAGAAGTCAATAGTGGCTGTATTTAAAGTTTAAAGCAAGAATTCTCCAGATCCATTTCTGATGTGATGAAACATGTCAGTAGTCAATACATATGTCTTAAAGTAGAAAAAACAACATAACATCATTCAGTCTTCTCTGGTCTGTGTGTCTGCAGTTGTACATCAATGGTTTTGAGTCACTTTCTGTGTTTTTCTCTCTCAGGATGTAAGCTGCAATGAGCTGCAGTGTTTGCCTGCAGAGCTCGGCCAGTTAGAGTGTCTGAGGGACTTAAACCTGAGGAGAAACCAGCTGACCACTTTGCCTCAAGGTACAGACACACTTGGCCATCAACTTCTCACCCCATCTAGTTATCTCTGCCCCGAAACAAACCCCATGTGCTCACCTCAGCTCACAGTGCAACCATCCAGCATTTTTCAAACTTCAGTGATATATTTGCCCAGACACCATGAAGTGTTTGTACCCACTTCAAATCCGTTGATATCAGTGCATCTATAGCTATAGAGGATGATAAAGATATCTCATCCACTAATACTAACCTTCTTTTAGTCTGCAAAGTATATTTATAACACTCCGATCAAAGTAGTGCTCTATGTGTACCATGTTAGATGGTAATTGCATCGTTACTGTAAGCTATCGATCGAAGTATTGAACTGCTTCTGACTTACTACAAGCCTAATGGGTCTTACACCATCACAGCCTCATTCTCCAGCTCATTAGCAAAAACTTAAAAACAAGGATAGACAGACTACCAGTTTTCCTAAATCCAAATTTAGCCAAATTATGATGTAAGTTTTAATTTAATGATGGCTCAATCTCCACTAAGCAAACACTAACTTGCTACTACATGAGCTGTTTAAAGTGAAGAGTAGAAGAGCTGATATTAATATGACATACCTGACCTGACACATGATGAGATAATAGCCATTAAATGTTGCCAGACCAGCAAATAAAGGCTTGGTTAAAAAGTATTAAGGGTTACAAGGTTACTTGTTAAATTCAGCATTATGCATATCTCCACAGCATTAATTCCATCTGTATAACAACAGGGTAGTGACATGCTCACTCTGCAGCTCTGATTTTCTCGTTTCCAATAGCATCCACTTTTTTTCACTCGCTGTTCACTCACTTCCTGCAGACTGTCTCTTTTTCACATTATTTCCACCTCATGGAAGTGAAAGGGTGGAATAATAACTTTTTTTGGATAGCACTTTTGTTAACACAGTTATAAAGTGCTTTAACAAAAGACGTAACAGACAGTTATCCACTTAAAGTTAAAAGTAAAACCAGATAAGGACAACTTTTAATGTGAAATATCTGTTCAGGAAGTGCTGAGAATTAGCATTTGAAACATGAAATAGTTGAAATACTGAAAGAAGTTTAAACAGCAGTTAAAATGGAAGTACTGAAATCTACAGTACTAGTCAAAGGTTTGGACACACCTTCCCATTCCCTTGAATGAGGAAGTGTGTCCAGACTTTTGACTGGTACTGTTAGTGTAAGCAGTGAATGAAGTTGAAGTGTCACTTTAAGTAAGCAGCGTGTAGGGTTATGGTACCAGTTGAAGTGACAGTGCTGAAGCTCAAGCACTGAGGGGAGTCGAAATTCTGGAAGTGTAAGTGGTAACTGAAGAAGGAAGTGTCAGTTGAAGTTGAAGTGTGGTAGAAATGAACGTCTGTTCATGTGTATAAACTGAAAGAAGACAGCTGAAGTGTAAGAAGTGAAAGCAGTTAGAGTAAATGTATGAACAGTGGAAGTTGTGGGAGAAGAGCTTTTTTTGTTCAAAGGTGAAGATGTGAGACTTAAAAGGGTTTGAAGTGATTGTTGAGGTGTAAGCACTGAAAGGAGTTGAGGTGTCAGTGTTATCAGGCCCCGATTAGTATTTGAAAAATGACAGCGGTAATTTACTCTCAAACAATAATTAACCAACATCATCACAGATTTAAACTAGATATGTCTGAATGTTAAAATAACTGGGACTATTTAAGACAACAATTTAAGACAACACACTCTCTCTTTCCCGTCCAGAAATCTCCGAGCTCCCCCTAGTCCGGCTTGATGTGTCCTGCAATCGGATTTCCCACGTGCCCTTGCGCTACCGCCACCTCCGGCATCTCCAGAGCATCTCGCTGGACAACAACCCGCTGCAAATGCCGCCTGCGCAGATCTGCTCCAAGGGCAAATACCACATCTTCAAGTACCTCAACATGGAGGCCTGCAAGAGGAGCCAGGAAGAGCTGGAGAGACACCTGAGACCCACCGGCTTCAACAGCTGGTGAGGAGGAGGGGCAAGAAGGAGAAGAGGGGGGAGGGAGTAGCTAAAGGGAGGAGACAGAGACAAGGCAATGCAAGGAGATGGTCAGGGTCAAGTTCCTGCTGGTCACAATTTCTAGGTTTAGGAGTGGAGGCAGGATAAATAACTTCTACAAATATGCAGTTTTGCAGGAATGTAGCAGAATTTAAATGCTGAGACCATCCTGTTTGTGAAGAGGCAGCTTATACAGTACTGTAAATGATGCTGACACCTGACTACAGTGCTACACTGCTGGCGGCAGTAGTTGCAACTTCTTGCATTGTGATCATATTGAAGTGACAGCTATACTTAAGTACTGTTTGCTGATAGTGGCAGCTTCTGCAGCTAGTCATTATAGGATTATGGAATTACAGAAATAAATATTTTTTGCCAACTCAATGTGCACTTGAGGATGCTGTTCTACCAAAAAAGGAATAATGTGAACATGATGGGAAGAGGTACAGTAATTGTAGAATAGGAAAGGTTGATAAACGATGACAGTGAAAGGGTATGTTAAATAACCGGAAGGCAGGTTTCATCAAATATTTATAAACTTAAATTGAGCCCTTTGAACTGCCTAGTGAACTATTTCCATGTAACAGGCAGGACTAAGGACAGAGATAAAAGACAGAGGAGCTGTGTGTGATAGAGTACTGGTCTGGAGGAAAAAAATGAGTCACTGCCTTTTAGACTAATGACCCCCTGTGTATTTACTGTGTGTGTGTGTGTGTGTGTTTAACTAATGTGTACTCTGCATGTTTCCCTGCAGTCTGTCAGACCAGGAGCTGTTCACAGGTCAGTTCGGAGGGCTGGACTCTGGCTTCAACAGTGTAGACAGTGGAAGCAAACGATGGTCTGGGAATGAGGTAAAACTACTGGACACACACACAAATAAACAAAAACAGAATAAAAAGACATATCAGACATGGTCAGGACATCCCTGAGACCAGTTGTTGAACTTGTGTGACCCAAAAAAAAAATGTTATAACAATACAAATACAGCCTACTTCCATATTAACCCAGAGTGGTGGAAGGTGTTTATAGTGTTAACCATCGACTCCAGATCAATGACTCAGTGACTATCTGTTGGTCTATGTCTAGTCAGCAGATGACTTCTCAGAGCGTTCTCTTCGCATGGCTGAGGTCAGCAGAGACCGGAGGAACCTGGAGGAGGAGGAAGAGGAGGATGGATCTCCTCTTGAAGCTAACAAAGGTGAGGAAGGGCATACCTACTGTAAGTCAGTGTTTTTCATGTCATTAAGTGTATTAAACAGTGATCTGGAGTAAAATAGTAGAAGGTATTTTCCAATTTTCCAGCTAAAAAAGGTTTCTGAAACAGTAGATTTGTTCACACACTTAGAGGAAATGAAATCTTATGACTCTGTGCAGTGAATGGAGAGGCTGAGCAGGTGGACTTCATTGACAGCAGTGTGACAGAGGAAGAGGAGGAGGATCCAACCACACCTGTCCTCACAGCACCTCCTCAGGTACCCATCATTCACAGACTGATTAGCAATTGTGTCTTATCCTCTTGTTGCTCAATGTCTTGTCTTTTATGTAATCTTGTTATTGATTGTGTCACTGACTTCCAGGAGCAGAAAGAGAGATCTTCGCCCTCCCAAACCCAGGAGTCAACGATATGCCGGTAAGTCTTGTAAAGCATACTGTAAAAGATACCCTTTACATTGGCACTGCTGATTTTGAACAGGATAAACTAGAGTATACATATTCAATAGATGGAGTCCGGCCCGGATCTGGACTGAATAACAATTTAGTCTGGACCAGGAACAAAGTTTGACTGCAACCTGACTCAGACCGCCTTTGAGTGACACATCGCTATCACACCACCTTAGCTGTCTTCATTAAGCCGCCCACAAGATGCTGCAGTTAGCCAGGTTGTTGTGCACAAGAGACCATTGTGCTTGATTTGCAATGAAACAATGGCCATAATGAAGAGTGGGAATGTAAAATGCCACTCCGACACCAAACATGCCTATTTTGCACAAAACTATCCCAAAAACATGGAGGTAAGAACCACAAAGATGAACCAGTTGTAATTGTGACATCAAGACTCCAACAGAATAATTGTAAAATCAAACATTTTTGGTTACATTTGGTTACACAATGGAGGTGTCACATCTCCCATAAATACAGAAATGCTGTTCATGTACAGAGTTCTGGAGCTTTTGTACTAAAATCTCATCATGTAATGCACACTTAGTCTTTTCACTGAACTAGAGTAATATTTGTTAAAAGCACAAACCCATCATTTTCTTGTGTAAAACAATAATATTCATTTAAAGTGCAAAACACAAATATCAGTTTAAAACAAAAATTGTGTTTAAATCACAAAATAGAAAATTGAAACAGAAAAGTGTAAAACAACAATATTGGTTTAAAGTGCAAAACAGGAATATCTGTTTAAAGTACAAACTGTTCTGGAGGAGAGCATTGTTCTCCCAGAGAACATGGATGAGGATGTCAGAGTTTCTAGTGACAGCAGATGGTGGAAGGAGTAAAGGGTGACTGAAAAATACCTCTGACAATTTGTTAATCTGCTTTATGGAGGGGGAAGGAAGGATGAGAAGCAAAAGGGTTTATGGGAAATCTGCTTTCCCTAACACTACTGGCGTTGGACACTAGGAATGACCTCTACCAAGGTCTCATTTGTTTACAGTACTTGTGGAATCCCAGTTCATTTGAAAACCATTTACATATCACCTTTAATTGTACTCAGCCTGTTTCTGTGACAATGTTTCATCTACATTCAGCAGGGATTCAGTTTCCCTGGCTGGAAACTGTGTACTTAGTCACTCTGAGTGACAAAGACTGACAAGGTTTTATCACCTTTTCTCTCTTTTCCTTCCTTGTTTTACAAGGTCACTTGACAGAATATTTGAAGAGCTGGGAAAAGTCAATAGACTTCAGTTCCCATTCCTTACAGTGTTAGTCACCCACTGCCCCTCACTCTGCATGCTGTGTGCTGTTATCTTGGAAAGTTAACAGTCTTGACATGCTGACTCACCCAGTCTTAGGTTTATCACATTGTGGCAACTGAACAGCATTGTTGAAATGTTCATGTACCTAGCAGATGTAAAACAAAGCATGACGGGTAGTGTAAGAGCACACTGAGCACATACTTACAGAACTGGAGTTCCATCTAAGAAACTTATTTTTCGTTGTATCTCGTCACTGTAATACAATAGCTGGTTTATGTTGTTTCATTCAGAGTGTGGTGATCAGCAGTGAGCAGGAGGTTTGCAGAGGAGATGTTTCTGATGTTTTACTGAACAGCAGAAGATAACAAAGCCTTTTTTCAACCTGCTTCAAGTTGTCTTCACTCTTAACAATCTCTGCCAGCATCAGAAACTTGTTTATACATTTTTGATTAGGTGCATATCAGCTGCTGTGTGGGTTCCGTAGCTATGCTACAACCCCTTAATGCATAACTAAATCTCCCTGTTTCCAGACCTCTGAATCACTGCTGACATGTCTGATTTGTTCAGTGATTGGAGAATTGGGAGCAGGCCAAAGCACAACCTGCAGGGTGCCGGATTGTGCCAGTTTGGTGTGGTGTCCTCTCCATTTGAATGTGGCACACAAAAAGCTGCTTCTGCCAACCAGAACTGTCGGCTCTGTGTGTGCTGGCACATAAACAAAATACCATGCGTGCATTAACGATGCAGACTAATAATAGCATATTTCACATGGCTTGTAGTGGCTGAAACCGAATGGTAAAGGTTCTATACTGCCTTTTCATTTACAAGCTGTAAAAAGATGAAATGAGAGTTTATCACAGCATCTCTATCACCTGCTGCTGTGTGATTATCAGCTGATAGAGATTATACGTCATACCTGCTGCCTCATATGCTGCTTTCCCTCCATTGCACTGAGTTTCCCCATCCTTGCAGCTAAGTAACAAACATGCCGGCACAGCCAAATGGAGCGCTGCCATTGACCACTGTTTCCCCAGTTGGAAAAACAATCTACCACTCAGAGCTTGGGGGGGCAACAGCAGGAAGGATGTGTTAGTTGCTACTGATTGGTTAGGGCAAAAAACCCCAAAATAATCTAAATATCATGTCAGTCTGGATAAATGAAGTGAAACACAATTCAGTGATTAGCAGGCTAAAACATTGTATTTTTGAGATGCATATATCTCCATATGTTCCATGTAGCTTCTATATTAAAACTGTCTTCTGTCTTAATACTCATATTTGTGTCGTCAGCAGCCAGATTGAGGTCCCTGTTAGTGCTGAAGCCCAGCAGGCAGCTTTTATCATGCTGCTCTGTTGTTCCATAACTAAGATAACTACATTGTTGGGATTTTGTGTCCCAGCAGTTCTATTGGCTACATATTAATATGTGACACAGAGCTATTGTTCTCAGCCTCTGGGGCACTAAGCAGCATGCTTCATTGTTCAGAAGCTTTGAGTTTTATTAACTGGGCTCAGGCCAAATTACTAACATTCATTCAGAGCTGGAGCCCTCATTAAGCCTCATATACTGTACATGCCTTAGATTTGGTAACTGGATTGCCAGAGTATTTCCTCAAACTCAGGCAGATTTAGTTTAGCTGTTGCACAATCCAAAATCTGCTCCACAATCATGTTGTAGCTCAAACAAACGGATGTTCCAAATCTTGGCTTCCAACACTTCCTCTAGGACTTCTAAAAATAGATACAGAGACTTAAAATGGAAACTCTACAAACAGTTTCTAAACATATTTTTACATTTAAATGGTAAAAATGATTTGACACAAACCAGCCTTCAGAATAAAGGCGCAAGTCTATCAAATCACTTTAATAGACTTGTCTTCATGTGATGTCTCTCGCGTTGTTTTTACTTTGTATTCTAGAGCTTTAATCTGCTGTCATGTTTAGCTTTCATAAAATGGGCTGGATGTTTCTCATGATGACGTACAGTGTGCTATTGTTGTGTACATGGATGTTCTTGGCCATGTTTCTGCCCAGTTGGGCTACTGTTTATGGGTTGATAGAAATGATGGTGTTTGTTTGCAGCTTGTGATAATTCAGACTCTTTTTGTACTATTTGGGCAGTTCCTCTGATGAAAGTTCACATTCCAATGAGATTATCCTTCCTCTCCTCTAATAAGAAAAGCTTTGATTGAGACCGGCAGGGACATTGTTGCCGGGACCATTCTGCCAAAACTTTATAAAGAAAAATAAGATTTACAGAACAATGATTTCTGTTTGTTCCACACACAATGTTGACTGATAAAAAAAAAAAAAAGATAAAAAAAAATATTGCCTAAACTTAACCGAGCTGTGTGTATTTTAGCTGAGCAAATAAAGCTATTTGACTAAAGCTATTATTATGTCATACAGTACACACACATATATATTGGATGAACAAACTATCTACCAATCTAACCCATTAGGTGGGTTTGTAGCTCTGTTTGGGCTATTTACAGTCAGTCAAATCAGTCAAAATTCAGTGGTATTTCCCTCCTACAGGCTGCAACATTTCAAAAAGGTTATATCACAATGTATTTCCATTCTGTCCCGAGGCAAACAGTGGAGTTGGCAGTGATGTGAACTGCAGCTCAGGCAAACTGGCCTTTCTAAATAGTGAAAAAATGAATTGAAATTTTTTAGAAATGTTTTTTAGAGAAATTCAGATCAAAATATTTCATTCTTATTTGCCGGTGTTCTCTCTCTCTCTTCTCTGCAGGTCCACCCTCCATGTGGAGGTGGCTCCCTCTTCATCAGCCTCGTCGTCTCCCCTGTCCCCCTCCAGCCCCACCCTGGAGGAGCGCAGGAGGCCGGGCACCCTGCTCATCTGGCAGGAGAGAGAGCGTCTGCAGCAGCAGCAGAGAGAGAAGACCAGGTAAACTCATTCTCATTATTTATGTAGACGTTTTAAAGACAAAAATGAGATATTTTTATTTTTAAATGTTTAATGTCATAATGGGTTCAAGGCTTCATACCCTGGAGTAGAGGTCCTCACAGGTCCAAAATGTTGAACCTGAACCCAACATGTGTAAATTAATTCTCAAAAAGTCTGATGGCTACAGGCGTTTAAATGAAAAAGAATATTATCGGGAAGAATATTCCAATCTGCATCACATATAATGTATATATGGCTATCAAAACGGTGCTCAAAAATTTAGGACCAAATTCTCACAATGTGACTGCTGCTACGACCCACATCTACAAACCAGCCAATCAAAATATGACATGAACATTTCGTAAGTGCCAAAAAGAAAAAAAGAAGTTTGTGTGACTTTTCGAAACATCGGTGCTGCATATGGATGATGCAAGATGCCTGTTCTGCTTTCATATTCTTTTCTCTGTTCCCATCCAAGCGTCTCACAATCTTGACACAGATTAGAACCAAGATATCACAGCGTTGTTTTCTCTCTGTGTCGGCTACAGTGTGACTCGATCACTTGACTCCACAGTTTACTGCAGATAGAGGAAGAAGCATTCGATGCCATCTTAGGGAAGGGTGTAAATGTATAAATGGATTGGACACAGACATCACATGACATTAACAACATGAATCTGACTCAGTATTACTGTTTACTCAGATGTGGACTGGAACAGTGTGAATGTGTGCTTTCCTAAGCTGCCATGTGTTCAGTCAGACCAGTTCTTTGTGAGAGGAAACTCCCTTCTGTCTTTCATATCTAATTATATGCTCTCCATGTCAAAACTCTAATTTTTGCAGTTTTCTGAAGTCATCGACCAAAACAGGAAGTCATGTGGCCACTGCACCACAGACAGGAAGTAGCTCAGGGTAAGTAAAGCCTGTTGAACAGATGATATTTACAGCAGAAAGACACATCTGACTCTGTCTGTTCGCATTCATATCACCTTTCATTCATTCTTGCATTTCTTCAGTCTTAAGTCAGATCACAAATGGAGGGAAGTTCAAGGGTGTGGAAGTGTAGATTTTCTTTAACAATAAACTTTGGTGTCTATCTCCCCCTAGTGGTGCATCACCAGAGAACAGTAACGCCCACAGTGGCCTGCGGCAGAGATGTGCAGTGAGTACTGTCCTTCATACTGTCAGCGAACAGTGCTGAGTGCTGGACTGTATGACAATCTGAAATGTTGTTTTCTCTTATCAGAGTGCTGATCAGATGAGTGTTGTGTCTCCTTCAATACTTCTGCAACGCTCCAGCAGCAGAACAGGTACCACACACATACAGACCAACACTTGAATGGAAGTCAGCATACAGTATACACATTAACATAATTCAGTAGCTACAGAGGCTGCTGATAACTTCTCAGCTTTCTGGTGAAACTAATGTTGTCACACATTAAACTGGCTGCAACACATCACATCAGTGAGCCACACTGTTGCACAAACACACTAGTTTATTTAGGCTCGATCCCACACACACCATCCTGCTGCCAGAAAAACTCACTAGATGTGGATTCATCTGCTGCTGAAAATAGGGCACTATTTCTCCCTGTTTGAGTATGAACATATTGCTACAATATGTATGGAAGGTCAGATTCTCAGTATGGGTTAATGATTCTTTAATATTTCTGATGTGTAAACCAGAATTTGGTCAGTGTATTTAGGCAAAGTTGTTTGACAGCGGTTTGACAAAATAGTTCTGACAACTTTCATTTACTAGCTCTTTCCAGAGCTTTCAACCGCATCTCACTGTATGTGGACCTTGAGTCATGGTTATTTTGTCAAACGTGTCCTGTTTTGTCCTGTCATATAAATTCAGAGGTATACAGATGTGATATAGAAGTGTAACTTGCATAATAAATGTGTAACATTGACCTGAATGTTTGTCAGACGTCCCGTCCTCCCCAAAGATGTCCCCTCCTCCTGGTCAGGCCCAGAAACCCAACAGCTTCCTGTTCCGCACCTCCTCCCGCAGCAACGTCAAACCTGCAGGTGACCAAATAACACAACACACATGCTTCACATCTTCATCCAATGCTGCAGAAATGATCTGACACTCTCCGCTGTCTTTGTGTCACGGCCAGTTTTCACTCTGGGTGAGTCCGGCAGAAGTGAGTCTCGCACGACGCTGCGTTCTCCTAAAGAGGAGAGACCAGACATCATGCAGCTACGCAAGGTAACCCACCACCAACTCATAATGTACCAGGGTTGATCTATCTGGGACCATGGCTGGGTTTTTATTATCTTAAACTCTTGATTTTCACTTAACACTCCCACACACAGTCAGCACTCAGCGGATTTATTGGACATTGCGTCAGATGATCTGTGCCCAACAAAGCTCATCTGACTGAAATGTAGAGTTCAATACAGAACTGTTAATCCTTTAAAATTAAAAACCCTCTACTACACTGATGGTATCACATATATATTGTTGCCACACACACTTATGCAAACCATCACTACTATGATTTAAATAGTGTCAAGTCAAATCAAAATTTATTTGTAAAGCACATTTAAAACAGCCACAGTTGACTAAAGTACCGAAATGAATATTAGAAGATGAAGTCAGGATGTCAAAATCAACTCGTATTGAATGCCAACGAGCAGAGGTGGGCAGCGACTTAAAGGTTTCTGGGGTCTGTGGTGTAAATACTTTTATAAGAGACTTTCCAAGTCTGACATGAATTCATATCTGACAAAACACTCTCTTCTCTGTCTCTCCTCAGACTCTGGAGTCTCGGCTGAAGATCACTCTACCAGAGGATCTGGGTGAGGCTTTATCCAACGGCACCGTCCTCTGCCAGCTGGTCAATCAGATTCGACCGCGCTCCGTGTCAATCATCCACATTCCCTCCCCAGCAGTGGTGAGTCTGGCAAGCTACCAAATCCTGTCCTCAATTAGGACACTAAACCATACCAGTGATTATCCTCTCACTTTTTTATTGAGTGAGTGAGTGGCGACAGTGTCTATTGTTCAGAAAAAACTTTTATTTTTTAACTTTATAGAATTTACAGTATATATAAAAATGTGAGACTATCAAACAAAAGCACACATTCCTGGTGTTATGGAGGAAAAAGAACTAATTTGTGCACAGGAATGAATGAATCATGCTCTCAAAACAATAGTTCTTGCATTCAAATTACTATATTGTGTTCTCAAAATATATAAAATGTACATTTCCACAGCACTAATTCCATCAGTACAACTAGCTAAACTCAACATTTCCTGCAGATGTTTCACATTAAAGCACATGAATGGATGGCACTGAGTGTGAAGCATCTGCAGGATGTGTCGTGTAGAGCTGTTACTTAATTATTTTCATTTTCATTTCATTTTCTTGATTAATTGATAAGTCATTAAGTCTATAAAATGGTGGAAAATGTTGATTGCTGTTTCCCATGATGACGTCCTCACATGTCTTGTTTTGTCCCGACCAACAACCCAAACATATTCAGTTTACTGTCATAGAAACCAGAAAATATTCACTCTTAAGAAGCTAGAACCAGAGGATTTTATCATTTTTGTAAAAATGACTCAAAACAATTAATTGAATATCAAAGTTAATTTTCTGTCGGACTAATTGATCAACTAATCGTTGCAGCTGTAGTGTTGTTTAGTTGACAGTAGCTTAACAATGATTGAAAAAGCTGCAAAATAGAAGTGACAGGAAATAATGAATAAACACAGTATTAGTGGTAGAGAAGAGAGTGAGAGCTGCAGAGTGGTGAGTATGACATGACTGTTGTAGTGATGGAATTAGCGATGTGGAAATGTTCATTATAATGAATTTATCAAGACAACAGATAAACATGGAGGAAGCGAGTTTGCATTAACAGCAAAGTAAAACAGGAGTAGGTCAGAAAACATCTTACTAAAATATGAACAAATATAATATCTCTCTGCCGTTGAGGTAAATAAAGGCCCTGGGAACAAAGCAATAGTTCCACTCTAACCTGCTGTTACTCAATGTTGTTTTCAGCCAAAACTGAGCTCAGCAAAGTGTCGACTCAACGTGGAAAACTTCATTAGTGCTTGTCGCAAGCTGGGAGTCCCTGAGGTAAAGTCCATGTCTCATTATGATTCTCATTGTCCTGTCCTTTCATCACTGCATCTAGACATTTAGCATACTTTAATGCATTTAAATTCAATGCTGTTGTTTCTTCAAAAACATTCCAGTATTGCATTGTGTAAAACAGCAGTTAGTTGAGAGCTGTGTGCTTTAAGCTCATTTGTGTTGCTACATGACTGTCAGGGTTGGACTGATGAGGCTGTTGAAGAATTGGATCACAAACATCAGTCCAACCCTAACTGTGCTTTGTGTAATTCTACACTCTGGTTTGTCCTTCTCTTGTCTCCTAGTTATAACAATGTAACTACTTGTATTTTCCTCCTCTGTGTGTGTGTGTGTGTGTGTGTGTGTGTCCTCCGTCTTTCTCCTGTCCAGACGGACGTGTGTGTGCGCTCTGATGTGCTTCTGTGTAAGCTGCCCGCTGTGCTGCGCTGCGTGACGGCCCTTCTAGCCGTGGAGTGGGGGGACACGGCGGAGGAAAAGTCCCCCCGCCACTCCTCACCTTCGTCTTCATCGTCCTTCTCCTCGCTGCTGTCCACAGATTTCCTGCTCTTCTACTGTGTGGCCATGGCCCTGCTCTACGTCCTCTACTGCTACCTGCTCACCTAGAGGAGCAGCACGCAACACACACTACATATATATTCACATGTCTGCATACTTACTGAACACACACATACACACACACACACACAGAGTGACAGAAATGTGTCAGAAATAGCTGTAGAGTTAAAGTGTGCGAGTCCTTTCCAACACACACAGCTGCTCACACAGTTGTCATCTCAGACAATACTCTGCAGTGTGTGTGTGTGTGTGTGTGTGTTTGAGTATGCATACCCTCCATGACTGTAGAGCAGATGTCATAAGATCTGAGAGTGTGTGTTGACACTCCACAGCTGCACTGGTTGGATGTTAAACATATAGAGCAGGCAGCCAAGCACCTTTAAGAAACAAAGTGACTACACTACACAGAGCACACTCTTCATGCAGAGGAACAGAAAGCACTACACTGATGGACAGATACTAGAAAGCAGATGAACATTGAAATGCCTTAGCCTAGTTTAGCCTTCACTCTGTAATGCACAGCATGGGAGATAGGAGTTTTCTGTAAAACTGTCTGAAGCAGAGCTGCTCCAGAAGCAGAAACAATCTCATTGGTTGAGACATGAATGGGCGAGTAAAGGAACCACAGCCTCAGTCAAATCCCAATTATCATTCCTGGCCAACACCTGAATAACTTCCTTGACGATGTCTGATTTTGCACGCTGTAAACATAACTACACTGGCAACACTTAGTTATTGTTATTGTCTTGTCAATGTTGAGATCACAGAAAAAAAGGAGACGCTTTAATAGTTTGTCTTTCACACTATCTTCATTGTTGTGGTTTATTCAGTCTGCTGCTGACCTTCCTTCACATTCTGATATTCTGCACTGCTCATATGCTTAGTTGTATCTTGCCGATGCATATAGTAGTGCTCATTTCTGAGGACGTACACAGCCAACACTATAAATGCAGACTGTGTGGGGTGGTCATCATGTGTATATATGAAAGCGTAGCTAAAATTAAAGCTGCATCCGTTCATTTTTTGTTGTTGTGTTTTTGCCGCTTCAGGGCAGCACAACAAGCTGTAAACAACTTTTAACATATTATCACTTTGTAAAGTTGTTATGTTGAACATGTTAGCAAACAGCCTATCTGAGCCTTTAGCTGCTAAGTGCTCCACTATGTTCACCAGCTAGTCTCTAACTGTGTCTGTCTGCTGTTTGGTATTGGGCAGGTAGTGTACAGTGGGTTGTTGTGGTACAGAGACTGAATCAAAACAGTAGAAGTTGTGGGCGGGAAAACCAAAACAATGAGCTAAAAGACACAAAAATACCTCTGTAGAGCTGAGGGGAACTGTAGAGTTGGGGATAATTCTTTGTGGATTTGTCACAGCGAGTGACGTCTCTAATACTACACTTATATGACCCATTGTTAATATTAAAAAAATTATTAGTGCAGCTTTAAGTATATTAGACGCTTAATTTTTTGTTCTAATTCTACTCACTAAAATACATGAGTTTAAAGGGAAAATATGGTTTTTTACAACTTGAGTTGTATTTCTGTGGCTGTGTTCCATCAGTTATGATAACACTGTATTAAGAGTTAGAGCCAGGAACGGTCCACAAGAAGTCAGACTATCACACAGGTTGGAAACAACCCTCCAGGTTAGCTGAAGAGAAAATGAAAGTGAACGGTTAACTTATTTCCCAAACACAGTTTACAGACTTAGTTCCTAAACATCAGCACATAGTGCATGTTTTGGTGTATAGTAGGTTATGGAATTGGGAAACAGCCTCCCGTGATGCTGCTGTGGGATAACTAGATAGATAGATTTGTTTTTCACCACTTCACTTTCAGAACTTAGCCTCACTCATCCAGAGAGACTGTGGTTCTTTGGCTCTGCTCACCAAGTCTGAGATTATTCCTGCTTTCAGAGCAGCTCTCCCTCTGAGAAATGTTCAAACTAAAACTCCAGTCTGTGTGTTATCAAGCCAACACTTGTCCTGAGAGAGAAAAGAAGCTGTTGAAGTAACCTGAGACTGAACTGTGAATGTGATTTTTAGCCTTGAGACCGATGCAAGTTAGTGAAATAAGGAAGGACAGTGAGACAAATGATACAGTGCCTCTTACTGAACACTGACCACTAGCAGAGACTGCTTCTTTTTGTGTGTGCGATGTTAACTGTGAGCAGCAGGGGGAGGTGTTGCTGCATCTATCGCCCTCCAGGCTTCATGTGTCCAAACTGACGGTACAAACCCTCCAGGAGGAAGCGCGTGTGTGTGTGTGTGTGTGTGTAAAGTCTTTTTTTCATTGTCATTGTCACTGGTCTGTGTGACCAGCTGGCTTTGTGTTCATGTTTGTATAAATGTAAACAGGTTATTAAATTATTGTTTTTTTATTTATTTTTCAATTCTGTTGTGTGTTTGGTTCTGTTGAGCTCGGTGAAACAGCAGAGGCTTCACTAATGTGGTTAAGCCTGTAAGACAACAGCCTCCTAAAGCTTTGTGAGATCAATGTGCCTGCTTTAAATCACAAAGGTTTATAAGATGTGATCAATATTCAATTATTCAGAGTTAAAACAACATTGATTGTTTAAAAGTTTTCCCTCATCACTGGATTGGTAAATCATTGATTCCCCAGAGGCTAAACATTTAGCACAGCATCAGACGGCCTCTGCTGTTTCTACCACACGCTGTGTCTGGCTTATTGCTCATAGAAGCTCAATTTCTGCAACTAAACGCAGATTGGAATCTGATTACGATGCTTATTTGACTGATTTGGGGTTTGAAGGCTAGAACTGATAGATATTTTGGATTGAAGCTACTAAAGCCTTAAAAATCCAGAACATTCAGTGTTTCTAAACAGAATTTGACTCTTATCAAGGCCCCGGAAACAATGTTTAAACCATAATGGGACACTAAAACTTTTGACTGAAAATAAATTAATAAAATGAGTTGACCAACATAACTTATTCAGAGAGAAAACTTTAGTTAGAGAAATGTTAGATACGAATAAATAACCTAAAATGTCAGTTTTTAGGCCATTTTGTGTAATTGTGGAAGCAGTGGAACATGATAATATCAGAGTTGAACAGTTCTGATACCGTCCCCAACAATATATTGGTCTAACACGACTCCCAAAGTACTGAAACAGGACATAAAAAAGCCATTCAGTTGAAATTGCAATATAGTTTTATACCTCCGTCCACTTCATGTCTACATCTCTGCTGTCTCAAGGTCAGTGTCCACTGTAAAATCCTCCCTCCCCATGTTTTTATTAGCCTGCTGTTAAGATGAAATTTATACAGTTTCAATTCAAATGTATATTTTATAAATCAAACTGGATAAGCAACTGACAGTAATTTACTCACTGGCTTAGACCCAGCTATATTCTTAAATATGTTAGAGGAACAGAAATACTGTTGTATTTTATATTTATACAATATCCTTGTATTATTATTAAGAAACATTTTTGAGTTTATATAAATCTATATGTAAAGTTTTTTTCCCTTCCGCTGTAAAGAAATTATTAAAAATGAACTTTGACCATGTGCTGTTTGTCTGCTCGCCTGCTGTCGTGCTTTTGCTTCATCAGCCGAGAACTTCAACAGAGATCAGGCTATCTGCAGCCGCCTCAACATCTTATTCTGACAGGGAAATATTCATTTAAGGTCCACTTATCAGCTTTTACCACAATTTGTTTAGAGGATAAGGCTAGCAATTTTCTGTTTTTCTTATTGTCAACAAATCTCATGTTTGGAGCCAAACCATCAATGAACTGATCTACTAACAAGTATTGTGTGTGTATCCAAAGCCTGATGGAGATATATCAGGCCGATAGAGCTCCATTCATCCTGCTGTCACAAATAATCACTAGAACACCAAATATGGATTCATCCACTGCTGAAAATAGTCCCCAACAAATGCACTATTTTATCCCGTTTGAGTAACATTTGCTAAAAACTACAGTGACCAGCTGTTTTAGGAAATTACTGAACAGTTTTGACCAATTATTTTATATATTTGACTTGTTTGTGTTTATTTGTTCCTTCTGAACCAATGTGCTTGGGGTAAACTCATTTGGGACCATCATCTCAGTCACTGTCTAAGTTAACCTGACGTAACTCAGTAACCAGTTAATCCTCTTGTAAAACCAAAAAATGTTCAAACACTTGGTAAACTGGTAAAGCATTAATCTCACACCTTTATGTTGCTTGTCTAAACATGTTTTTTTGAATGTGGCATCTTCAACTCGTAGTGTGCTAAACCAGAATGGGCTCATTACTGCCCCCAGTGGCTGATAAATGTTAGACACTCCCTTTAACAACTTTATTTTATCACATCAGGAAAAGTACATTTCAAGCGCAAAGTGTCTCATTGTCAAGTACAGAGGAACTAAAATTGCCTGATTTTAAGTGTTTTAGGTGGATCCCATTATCCTCCAATGCAAAACACAACAAAATGGAGGAACTACTCACAGCAGATACTTTTTTTTTTTTTTTTAACTGGGTGGTGTTGAAGAGATGGGACTTATTCCTCTGTACCTGACAAAGAGCCAAATTAGGCTCAAGTCTTTTCCTAATGTCATAATATCAATATTTGACAGGGAGGATTCAACATTGTTGCACAGTTGCATTTTTTTTTGTAACTCAGCACCTGCACCGGAAAGGTGTGTGTGTATGTGTGTTTTACACACTGATTCAAAGTTGAAACCCTCACTTTAACTACAGTGAATGGAACCAGTCATAGTGGGTGTTTTTCACCTGTCAGCCACAGGGGGCAGCAATGAGCTAATTCTAATCTAAAAAACAAACCTCAACAGGCCACAGAAAGGTGACAAAAGCTTTAGCAGAACCAGTTTCAAGAGAAAACACAGTAACACTTTATAATAAGGGTACAAATCATATACTTAAGTAATGCTTTACTAATGCATGACTCATGATGATTTAATGCATGAATTAATGCAGGATGTATCATGAATTCCTGTTGCTCACCATTAACAAATGATCAAGTCACTATGACTTTATGTGATTAGTTCACTTACGAGATCATTGGTTAAGGAATGTTAATTCACAGTTACTTTATACATTAATTGATATGCAACCAAATTAGCTGAATTCCTTTTACATAAAGTTTATTTCAGGAACATGTATTTGCTCAGCCTCTCTGGTGAAAAAAAATTCCTATTTCTATGAGAATAGACACTCAGTTGTCAGTTTATTGGGTAGGCGTATGGCACTTCTGTTGAGCTTAAACATGTCTGATCGTTCTCTAATTTGTCAGTTGGTACCTGCTGGATGATTTTGGTTTTGGTGTATCTTTCTCTGCCGTGCTACACTCCACTGCTTTCAACAACAACACAAATACAAAAAAAAAACCAACAACAACTCATATTCCACCCACTATGTTGTAAATGTGTCAAAAATACCATTGAGTCTATTCTCAGAAATATGAAGCTATTTTTTGTAGCAGAGAGGCTGAGGAAAAGCATGTTCCTGAAATAAACCTTATGTAGGAGGAATCCAGCTAATTTGGTCGCATATCAATTGATGTATGAAGTAACAGTGAATTAACATTCCTTAACTGATGATCTACTGAGTGTGAACCAATCACATAAAGTCCATGTGACTGTAGCATTTGTTAATGGTGAGCAACAGGAATGCATGACACATCCTGCATTAATTCATGCATTAAATCATCATAAGTCATGCATTAGTTAAGCATTACTTAAGTATATGATTTGTATCCTTATTATAAAGTGTTGCTGAAAACACTTTAAGAAGGGATTTGTTGACAGTAAGAGAAATATAGAATAATGCCAGCCTTGTTCTTTCTATACAAAATTGAGATAACTGGAGGAGTAAAAACACAATCAAACCTCAAAACATGACAGCTCACTGATCTGAACAGTTTGGTTCCTTCATGTTGGTTCTGATTTGTTCTTTAAGTCAATTCCACAACACAAACAACAAAAAGTGGTAAATTTGTGAGCTGCTTGCAGATACTCTGATCTGAACCCACTGTGCCCTGTGCTTTCGCCTCTTCAAAAAGCTGCTTTGTGCTCTCCAAACAGCAGCTTTGCAGCTGTAGAGTCCCGCTGGCCTTGTTGCAGCAGGTGAGTTTGTAGAGTCGAGGTCAGAGGAACAGCAGAAATCAGCATTTAGGTTTTTGCTGCAACTTTCACGAGGAGCTCTGACGTCTCCTCTCTGCATCGCTCCAGCCTCAAGTCTGCCTCCTGCTCACACACACCAGCGGAGCTGTGAGTGTGTGTTGTCAAGCTCTGGATTATCTGTGTTGCATGTGTATAGTCAGACTCCAGGTTCATCAGTTAATCAAGTAATCACCATAAAGGCAGCAGCACTGATTATGTAGATTTAATCATGTGTTAGAGACTTTATGGTAAATGTCAGGAGTTGTGGGGGAGTGAGTTCTACAAGGTTTTAGAGGTCACTGAGGACGATCCAGGGGCCCATGTGACAGTCTGTAAAATGAAAAAGCTTGAGAACAGAGGCAGCCATGCAGCAGTGACTACAAATCCATCCACATTCATTTTAAAGCATGGAAATACAACCACAAACCGTACAGTGTTATGTGATTATAGGAGAGCTACAAATGACGTTAGCAGTGCTTGTCAAAAGTGCAGAATTATTTGTGATCACTTCAATTCACAACAAATCATCTCAGCTAAATTAAGAGATGACTCTTATTTTCTCTTCCAGAATCTATAAAATATCATAAAACTGTGAAATGTCCATCACAGTTTCTCAGAGTCCAAGGTTACATCTTCTAAGGTGTTTTTTTTTTGTCCGACCAACCATCCAAAACCCAAGAAATTCAATTTACAGTGATATAACACAGAAAATACTCTGATCGGAGAGGCTGGCATCAGAAAATATTTGGCAGTTTTTGCTTGAAAAAGTATTTAAATGATTAATCAATTATCAAAATAGTTGCTGATTAATTTTCCGTCATTTGACTAATCCATCAATTCACTGCAGCTCTAACTGTGTATGTACCCGGTCACATAAGTCCTGAATTATACATTTAAGAATATAAAACCTATTAACGACCATATAATATTATGTCAAGGAGCAGTCACCATCACAGACACCTCATCAGCAAATATAAGCAGATAACCAAACTACCACCAGCCAAGTTAAATCAGTACCAGAGCAAATTACCTGAGAAAAAAAATCATGACTACAACAAAAACTAATATTGAGTGTGTTTTACCAAACCATGCAGCAAGCTGACCACACACACACACACACACACAGGCCCATAAGCTGCATCTTTACATCAGAGACTCTTTAAACAAGCAATGGATAATTCAATCCATCATAAAACACATTTGACCTGCACACTCTAATACAGCCATTATACATCTACTCACCACTGTTACAGATGGGGAGTGAACAGTCTTAACAGCTTCCACTAGTGTCCCTCTAACATTTTATTAAATACTTTTCTCAAAGATCTGGTGGTTAATGGCCTCAGTTTGAAAGTTGTCATGCTCTTGTTTAACGTGCAGTCTCTGTACAGCTAATTACATCAGCTGTATGAAACCAGTGAGGGACGGAAAGCCTGGGGGGACAACCAGACAACACCAAGACAGTGAAATATGAATGAACACAGGGTTAGCTCACAGTTAAAATTCATCGCTTTGACACCACGTTCAAACCTCTCTTTATCTTCATTAAACAACATACAGTCACTCCACAGGATGATTTCCCTCTGGGTGATCCTGAGAACCCACATCATCTGCACCTATGCCCTGCTGCCTCCAAGTTCCCATAAATACAGTACACACATTAGACACACTGTATACTGTACAAGGATCCACAAACATATCAGCACTCTGATGCAGGAATAATATTAGCCACACCAGGTTTTTATTGTGTCAGTTTATGGTTTTAAACACACTTTATCTAAGAGTATGCACCAGGTGAGCACTATATGAAGTAAATATAATAAAGACATTAAAACTGCAATAATGAAAAACCTGTTTTTGCTGATATTGTACCAAATTCAACCCAAAGTACTTCATATCATCTGTAATTTAGTACAGCTGATAAGATGTTCATTGTGATGATCACCAGTTATGATCTTAAATGTGAAAAAGGCAAATACATGTTGTCACACTCCGTCCCTGAGTGAAGGTGATTTAGCCAAGAATTAACTAGAAAAAGCTCAAAAACAGTTTCTTAAAGGATGGCAAGCCAAGATGATGTCCGTTAGTGTTATGGTGTATTTATTGTGCTCCAAAAGAAAAGGTGATTTGCTCACTTGTTCAAAGGTTATTTACAATATTTACAAGACATCAGAAAACTGGACCTACTCTTACCAGCAGTCTGCTCAGCACCACACTTCAACACAGAAAAAGGGTCGGCTCCTCCCACTGGATTATACCAACAAACTTAACAATGAACACTGAAACGACTACAATATGACCACTGCAGTCCTACTACTTGCACATATTCAACACATTTATGCCAAGTGTTATATTTAAAGAAAATACTGTAAACGTTTTACAAAACTCTTAATTAGGTCAAATTGCTCTCACTTGGGTGCCCCACTCTGGCACATAAATAGACAGCCTTTTCCTGTGCTCGGGCCCTTGTTTCCAGACCAGGAAGTGCTACAGGGATGTGAAACAAATTAGAACATAATATACTGCACTACCGTTAAATTACAGAAAATAAATCAATCTCTCCAACGTAAATGTTTGAACTAAAAAAGATAATATATAGCACAAGATATTGCTTGATGTAAGATAGTAGATCGGTCAAGCTTGTGCACCCACTAGACTGGACTTAGCATACACACACTTTAAAACGAGAGCAATATTGAAGAGCCAACGGGACGATAATTGATGTCAGATTTTGACGATTCAGGTGCCCGTTACATAATACACAATATTCTCACCATCATTCATTCCTTACATCTTAAAGATTTCATTAAAGCCACTGTGTGGAGAATTTGAACATTTCAGACTTTAGTGCCCCCCAGTGGTAGTATTAAAAAAGACACAGTGGCCTACAGCAATGCAGGCCGCTACCCCACAACTACATCATACTCTGTTAGACTTGATAGTAATATGGGTTGATTTTTATCAGCCTATAAGAGGAAACACCACTTTCTAGTGTTGTTTAAACGGATTGAGCCAATATTTGATGCATAATTTAGATGTGTCTTTAAAGTTGAGGATTTTAGCAGCACTTCTTAGCAGCACAGTTTAAGCAGCACACCATTAAAATCAATGGTGTGAGGCAGAGTGTGATGTAAGTGTGCAGAGGAGGGATGGACACAGAGGGAGGCTGAGGATGTGGGATAGTTTGTTCATGACCTCCAACGGCTGAGACCAGCAGCACTGAACTGATGGACAGAACTGCAGAGTGTGACAGTAGTCATCTGTTAGTGCCAAGCTCAGTGTCCAGCTCTGAGGACATTAGTTATCACTGAATCCCACATGGAGTGTGGGATTGGTTATATATTCATTGTATTAATGGGTTTTAGAGATGCTACATATACTTAGATGCTATAATCTTGGATATTTAAAGTCCCCATTTACTCAAAATTGTGTTTTTCCTCTTGTTCCTGCAGTTGGATGTTGTTCTCTTCTCTGTGCAGAATGCTGATGTGCAGAGTTTTCACATTCTTCTCAAAATCAGATTTTAAGCAGTTGGCCTATGAGCATGATTTGTGACATCACAACTAGTTTGGAATCCTGGTCCAGTATTCATGTGGAAACTTGAAGCCTCCAGTGCACAAACACTGAGAATGGACTTTACAGTGAAGTAGGAGACATCTTGTGTCCAGATGTTAAACTTCTGAAATAAAATAGATTTACATATTTATAGATTCTGGAATTTTTAATGAGGGAGAAGGAGATGACATTTTGAGGATTTTAATGTGGTAATTATACTTACTTTGTAGGAAAAACCATATCAGACACACATTATTGTTCCAAGCAGAGTATTTTTATTATTTCATGTCTGGAGGGGATCTTTTATGATTATTTCCATTTGTCTGTTGGTAGACAATAGGCTATACAAAATGTAATTACCACATTAAAAATGGGACCCAATCTAAATCATGACTGTTTTTAAACCAATAGAACCAGAAAAAAATTTAATTAATTGACATTTTGATGAGAATTTGTCATTTAAAATAAGTAATGTTGCATCACAAATGTGAATTGTATACTATAGCTGGACCAATACCAGAGTTTTGTGGCCAATACCAGAATTTCAGAAATCTGGTAATGATATATCCTCCAATATTATTTTTATATTTTTATTTTACATTACCACTTTTCATAATAGTCCCATAAATTTGGTTTTTAACATATTTACCAAGCGGGACATTTTACAGTTGAAAAATAAACTTGTCAGTGCTCTCTGGTAAACAAATGATGTCATGGCATTACAGTTTTAAATGACCTCAGACATGTCTTTGGCATTTCTGGACTGCAATTTCTTGTTATTTATTGGCTGACATATAGAATTTATAAGTATAAGTATATAAGTTCATATCAGACAATATATCGGCTGGCAGACTTATTATCTGTCTCTATTGTATACAGCTGGATTTCATTTTAGTTTCATTTGAGTCAGTTTTTATAAATTATAGGCAAACTCCATTTTCTGAAAATGTGTCATATAATTTATTCTTAGCTCACTCAGTTACTCATATGAGTGATGGTTATTTCACATTAAGAGCTCAGTTATTCAAGATATTCAAACTGTAACAGCACTCAAAGAGCTGGGTCAACTAGAGGAGGAGGAACAGGATCATCTGAGCAAAGATCATGTTAGCCTGGATTAGTGAAGCCACATTTGAAGAGCAGGGTTGCAGTAATGTGGGACAGCACTCAAACTAATTTAGCCTATCTGACCTGTTCACATTAGCCGAATTAGCTAGTGTAGCTATCTACACACCTAACCAACATACAGACCCTCTGAATTCATGACTAGCATGGTTTGAATGAAACAAATACCTCATTTAAAGTCTGAACAGAGAGCCTTCTTTTCCATTAAACATCACAGCTTTTCTATTTTACAACATAAGTGGATAGCTGGTTGTTTTTATTCCGATCCTCCTGGTTGCTTGTTGCGAAGGAAAGTAGAAGTAAGTCTGATTTAACGGCTTTTCATTTCCCAGAGGCAATAAACTCTCCAGCGTTTGACAGGGTGTGTGGATGTTTCTGATATCCACTGTAGCCTATATGAGATTGAAATTACATGCTTTGCTACAGAATGCCACTGAGCCTGTCTTATAAATGTGTTAACTCTTTCACCACCCAGTTGCCCTTTATGTTCACACGTCACAGTTTAAAAGAACACACACTGCTGGTATTCCATTTCACAGACAGACTGTAGCCTTATCTTACCTTATTTAAGATATCTTACTTCAGCAATTATAACTATTCCTTGTTCATTCCCTGTTGTCCGTAGGCAATACTACATAAGTGAAATATTAATGCAGCAATATATTTACCAGAGGGCAACTGACATGGATATACATTTTCATAAATATTGGACATTGCATGTAGGTGATAACTATCACTTCCTGTGTCCACTATGTAGCACTAGAGAACTCCTGCTAATTATACATCATTTTGCTTTATATCATGTGTAAACCACACCATGTAAATTTCATGTAAATCGGATGATGTTTGTCACATAAGGCTGACTTCCTGTTGCCAGTAGGTGGTGCTACACAAGTGGGTCATTAATGCATCAATACATTTAGTGGAGGTCGCCTGACAAGCATATGCATTTTCATGAATATCGGTTGTTGCGTTAAGGAGTTAAATATCACTTCCTGTGTCCTCTATGTGGCGCTAGAGAACACACACTAATTATACGTCATGTTGCTATATATCATGTATAGACCACACCATGTAAATTTCATGTAAATCGGATGATGTTTGTCACATAAGGCTCCTGTTGTCAGTAGGTGGCACTATGATAATGACTCAATATGGGCATGTAGATGTCTTCAGGCCTGGACTCTTATCCAGCATGTGAAATTTGGGCCAGATTGGACAATGTAAAGTCAAATTACAACAGTTTCCTCTTTCATGGTGAAACATACAAATTTTCCACATCACCACGGCAATGGCGTTCCACGAAAACTCAAAAGCTTTGCAATTTGGCATTGTGAAGGTCTTGAGATTTCGCTGATCAAATCCACCTCAAGACCTGATGAATCCTCTAGGAGGAGTTTTGAAAAGTTCCATACCTGTAAAGTGCTTAAAATGGCGTATTGTCACATGACCTATGACATCATCGTTTAAGCCATCGACTATTCCTTCGCAATTTAGCGTCACATTAGTCTGACGGTTATACCAATCAAATTTCAAATGAATCCTATAAATCGTCTAGGAGGGGTTAAAAAAAGTTCACATACAATACAGGAAAAACACACAAAATTCAAAATGGCCGACTTCCATTTGGGTGAAGCTAATGAAAGCCAATGTGAAATATGTCGGAAGTGATGATAGCAACGGGCGTACCAAATCAAAGCAACTTTATTTTTTACAGTGTTTACAAAGAGTGGTTATATCATGAATGATTGAATTGAATGATACTGATATGCCCGTCCTCCGGTTAAGGGGCTGATCTCCATGGCTGGCCCTCACTATGT
Organism: Scomberomorus guttatus; assembly: GCA_038419695.1. NCBI lineage: Eukaryota > Metazoa > Chordata > Actinopteri > Scombriformes > Scombridae > Scomberomorus > Scomberomorus guttatus. The sequence continues at coordinate 3,359,158 of CM076467.1, read as the reverse complement.
TGGTGCTCTGATTGACATTTTAGATTGGAGCACCCAAAAAAGTGCAACAATAGTACCTCCAGTCCAGACAAAGTCCTCCCAGGCCTCAAAACAAAAAAGCAAGTGGGGATCAGCGTCATTCAATGAGTGGTGGGATGGCCTAGGTAGCACATGAAGCTTGGTGGCTGTCGGGTGAAAAATGACTGACTGGTAAGGCTTTGAAAATCAAACCAGATGAAAACCCATGCAAGTCAACTGGGGAAAAAGAAAGGAAAAACGTTAAGGAAACTTTCCAAAAACTATATACAAGCACACCTGTCTGTAAGAAAAAAAACGAGATTTCCCTCATTTGGCGCCCTAAACAATTGCTTATGTGGCCTGGGCCACGGGCCGCCCCTGCTGCTCTGTATGGGGTCTCCAGTGTGTACCAATGACACGATGCTACATGATGCTCTTTATTCAACTGTAAATTATTGTTTACAACAATACATTCTGTTCATTTTGCCATAGTGACAGCACAGCAGTGACGTACTGTAGGGCTTGTTGGAGATTATTATTAAAGCTGCAGAGTGCCTGTAACTGAGCCATTATTCAATATCTTGGAAAGTCACCAATTCATATCAAAAAGCATACAGTACAGTATCTTACCTGCATCAACTCACTATTCTATTCCTCCCTTCCCAGGATTCCTTGTGTTCCCCCCAACTCATCACGGAGGACGAGGGGCTGAGTCGGCTGGCCCAGACCATCCAGGTGTTGGTTGACCTGGCTGACGGTGCCCAGCGCACTCCAAGGCAGGAAATATCTGGGGCTGCAGGCTCAACACAATGCTAGCACCGTGTAGAGATTTAACAGTATCATACCAAAGAGATCCATCTCAGGGCCAGTGTTTGTTTTTAACATTCTTCATATTTTACTTGTTTTTACATTGACTTTAAAAGCGTGTCCATCTTCCAAACTTAAAATAAATGGTAACATTTCAAAATTTGACTTTAAAGTCTTGTTGTGTGTTTACTTATATCTCATAATAAAGATTACATACATTTAAGGAATAGTACAATATTTTTGAGAAATACACTTATTGTCTTTCTTTCAAGAATGAGATGAGAAAATTGATATATCTCATGTCTGTGTGGTCATTATGGAGCTGTAGTCAGGATGTGGTTAGCCTAGCTTAGCATAAAGACTGGAAGTAGGGGGAAATCATAAATTGTTGGTTTTACATTTCTGTTCGTGTACAGATGGACATAGCAAGGCTAGTTGTTTCCCCCTGCTTCCAGTCTTTATGCTAAACTAGGCCTCCCTCAAGCTTTAATCCTTGGTAAAGTGGCAGAACAGAAATAGCATATAGCAAAGAAGAACAGGATGTGAATGAGGGTGACAGCAAAGGAATTAGAAGATCATACCATGAAGAAAATTCCACTACAAAAATTAAAATGAGGTAAAAAGACAATGAATGAAAATATGCAAAAATATGTGGATTCTACTTTTAACAGCATGTAGAATAGCAGCAGTTATCAGCAGAAGCAGAGAAAAAGGCAAATGAGAGACAGGTGGTTTTTTCTGGACATGGTGGGGATTGTGGGATACATTTATTTTGGAAACAGCAGCAGAAACCAGGTTTCATGCCTTTAACATGTGAACCAGTCAACCTGTGTCACGTTCACTACTGCTAAAGCGTAGCAAAACACCCTAAAAAGGGTGGCGAATTGAACATCCTGTTTCATAGCACTGGTTCCTTTCAGCCATGTGTGTCTTCTTCAGGCACTTATCACAACACTGACAGTGAGGGTTTAATTAATGGTGCGAAATGCTCCAATCCAAGGTGCGTTGGCGTGTGTTGGGTACACTGTTTTCACCCTTGACTCATTCGTCAGTAAACAGATCTGTTGCAAGGCTGTTGCAAAATGTTACACACTGTGAGGAAGGGTGATGTTGCTCCAGCTGTAAGGCATTTCAAATCAGTGTTTTTATACTGAATGCACCCCAGGATTCATGCTGTAAACCAGGTGACCGGTGCAACTGGCTCAAGAGTTTCTTTCCCATTATACCAATCTTCCAAGGGTCAGTTCACCCAAATTATATCAATGCATGTTCTTGCCTCTTTCAACTGTATTCAGCCATGCAGATATGTTTGGGTTTTTTGTCCAGATTTTGAGATATCTATTGCTGCGATTTCTGCCTCCACCACAATACAATGGAGGTGAAGTATTCAGTTTGTGCTGCTCAAAGCATTGAACACACTAAAAAGAGGTATGAGTTTTGTTCATGACAAAGTAGTTCCTATGAAAGCTGGTCATAGTGAGGTCAGTCATTTATCCAGTTTATGTATAAAACTCCTAAGAAATTGTTCTGGTTTTAGACATTTATACTAGCTACTATCTGTATCTACATTTTACAAAAATATCTGTATTTGTATTTACCCAAGAGTGTAGTTCATATTCGAACAAGGTATTTTTATTGTATTTGTTTACATCCCTAGTTTATACCAGACAGTTCAAATATTTGACTAAGCTTAATTTGTCATTTCTGTTATCTAATTTCTGTTTTTCTCACCCATATTCTTGTACTGCACAGCCCAGCTAATATAATTATTATTTCAATTTCAAATCTTTTTACACTTTAAAATATTACTTTGCAGAATTTAACTCTGAGTGGCTTTATATAACCTGGCCCTGGGCACTATTTTTGGAAAGAGATGTTGCTGTTGAATATTTTGAACTGTCATTTTTAAATGCTGTGAGCACCACAAATGAATATTTATTCACCTCTGTTTCATTGACGTGGAGGCAGAAATCTCAGACACATATCCTATAATATTGTAGTTTTGGTGCACTGACCCTTTAACAGGGTCATTACAACTCTATAGACAACCAGCATAAACTGCAGCACCAGCAGGTCTCCAATCCAGAGCATGAGCACTATGTGTGGAAGCCAGAAGTCTCAGCATCTGGCCAAATAATCTTTTATTAGCAACAAATCTATCGAGGCCCTCAGATGCTATATATTACAGTCATTCTGTGCTGTGGGACTGTAAAAATCTTGCTTACTTCACCTTTAATCAGAGGTGACTATCTGGAGGGGTGACAGAATGCTGAACCTAGAGATGAAAAGTTGTTGAAAAACAAATAAAGGCAGTTTCATGGCCACTCTTGAATGCTGTTGTAACTGCTAAGCTATCGAGCATGCAGCGTGACACAAGGACCCACCTGTTTATTTCTATGCATCACCACATACAGGCTCTCTATCACGCCACCTCCCTATCAAGGCTGAGACGAAGAGAGCTGCCTTCACTTTATTAATCAGCTCTGGCTTTAATCACGAGTCAATTAGCAGCGTGGCCTAATTGACTATCATCTTAATTGCTCTATCACGCTCCGCCTTGGAGGACCGTCTGCTGCCGGCTTATCGCCTCACTTCTCGATAAGACACACACTTAATGAATGCTCACACTTGTGTATGGAAATGCCGTCTGCCTGATTCCTCTCACGTCCGAGCAGATGCCCCTGTGAGGCCTACTGCTAACTGAGGCAGGGACTGAAGAGGCAGCCTGACATTTATGGGATGTAATTGAAGATGGGTATGAACCCCCACGCTCCGACATAGATGGATATCAGCCAGCAGCAGATCTGCTGTCCTGCTTCATCAGCCTGCAGTGATACGAGGCTCAGAAGAGGGGAAGAAGGTGACTGTTAAATGGAGAAGCTACAGATAAAAGCAGTTCACACTTGCGGTTCTGAGTCTGTTTTCACACTGAGATCCACTTGGTCTATGAGTCAGTTTGCTCTGACTCACTGTGGGCAGGACCACAGGCTCCAGTCACATCTGAGACTGTGTCTGCAGCTCCAAGCGTTGATAACTGCTTGACAATATGCCGAACTAAATTATTTTCAGAAGCCAAGGCTAAGACAAAGATGAGAATCATTTTGAAACTCTGTAAACATGGTTTACAGTGAACATCAAACACATTTGAAATTTGGGAGAGCTATAATCAAATAATTGAGTGCAACCTTAAAGCTGCACTAATCAATATCTTTATATAAACAATGGATCAAATGACTGTGTAATATGAAAGGTGTTGCTTATAGTGATGGACCCAAGAATTATCACCTGACTGCCTCTCAACTCTACAGAGCATTTTAGCCTCTTTCAATTTAACGTTTGGTTTTTCAGCCCACATCTTTACTTGTTTTGGTTCACTCTCACCAACCTGGTTTCCAGCAGCAGCAGGCAGCTGTTTTCAGTGAAAAAGCTTTGATAAACTCACTGTACACTATCTGCCCAGCATCTAATAGCAAAGTTAATGAATAGCCAGTGAACTAAAATGGGAGTGAATATTGGACTTACATTTATCAGGTGGGCATTGGGATGCATTCAACACATTTGTTAGACTTCAAAGATACACACAATGGGTTTTGGTGAGAAACACTGAATGTAAACATAACTGTGTTTAACAAAAAACTGAGTTAACTCCACTTACTAGCTTTTTCGAGAGCTTTCAACTGCATCTAATGATCTTCTTCAGCAGATAGAGTTTCCTCAGTCAACATGTGACTTATGAATGTATGGATTTTGGTCACATGATGGTTGTGTATGGGTGTAGATGGTAACCCCTGTCTCTGTTCAGAGATAGGCTCTGGTGTTAGATGTGAATGTTTCTCTAGTCGTCCACTGATTCCTGCTCGATGACCTTTGACCTCTGCTCAGCAGATGCTGTGAATGGTTTTGGTCTGATGTTCACAGAGAGCTGATGATGATGTCTGTTTCTGGTGTTCATTCAGTCTCTTGTTCACAGTCCTTGCTGTTTCATTGATGTAGTGTTCCCCACAGCTGTCACATCATACATTCCAGTTTTCCTTTTGGAGGGGGGTGGGGTCCTGTCTTTAGGGTGAACCAGCAGAGATGTAATGGTATATTAATTGGATTGCCCAATAAAGCCCTACAGACTCCAGTATGTCCAGAATTCGGCTGCCAGGGTTCTCATTCGCATAAAACCCTGGCAACACATCACCCCCACCCTACAGCATCTCCACTGGCTCCCCGTCAAGTCTTGAATGACATTAAAAGTTCTCTTCCTCACGTACAAATGTCTTCATTATTTGGCTCCTGACTAACCTCTGTGATCTTCTCACCATCTACACCCTTTCTTGCAATCTGCGCTCCTCAGACACCGGACTCCTTGCCACGCCTCACATCAGGCTGTGCTCTGTGGGGGACAGAGCCTTCAGTGCTGCAGCTCCTCAGCTCTGGGACGCTCTCCCTGCATCAATACATGTTTAGCCAAGCTTTTCATTAACTCACCTTTTGTGTGTGTGTGTGTGTGTGTGTGTGTATAAAGTGTCTTTGAGCTACGAGAAAGTTGCTTAAAATTGAATATATTATTATTATTGCAATTATTATTATTAAGGTGTTTAACAATGAATTTCTTACTGAATGAAACTAGATTTAATGGAAATTATGATTTGCAAAGTATATAATTATATCATTTTTATGTTTTACAGAAATTTGCAGAATACATCAGATGATGTCATATGAGGAATCAGTTTCCCCACAGTGCACTGTGTGGTAGTAGGTGTCATTTATTAGAAAGTCTGTCTTTTTCATTAGTTTGGTTTGTTCATCAAGATGAATTACTGTTTGTGTAATAATAATAATTCGAAACTAATGAAAAAACCCCAAATCTGTAGTGTTAACAAAGATGTATCACAGCTAGCTAGAAAGAATCAGCTATTGGATTGAACCATTAAGGTTTAATGAAGAAAAAACAAACAGTAATATAAAAAACATTTACCACTGACATTGTTTTTACTTGTGTTCTCCATTCAAATTCAGGTTGTAAAAAACAGAGAAAGGCTGAAACCAACCTTTGTACTAGTCACCACTATTCATTAAAATATGTCAAATTGTGAACAAGCAAACACTAAAGCCTGATTTGACTGGAAAATTCAAAAAGCTCTGAGGTGACCATCTGCCCATTGTCAGGTCAGGTCAAAGGCTGACTAGCTGACTGTACACATTGTACCTCTGGGTGGCCGACTGCCTGAGGCTAGAGACCAAGGCATTAGTGAGGAGGAGCGCACTGGATTAGATTTGGTAGACATGAACCCCTCTGTACATATGGTAGGATTCAAAGTTGTGATAAAGTGAAGACAAGAACAGGGCTACTGCACAGTATCTTTTCACTGTAAGGGAACACTGACAGGAAGCATGGAAAATTATTTTATTACAATTTTTGTGTCAAAAAACATAATGCAACCATTCCATCATCTAAAATCTAAATGAGGCTGGATTTGGGAACATGTGGGAACACTGATGAGTGTATTTCACTGCAGGTATGATATGTGTCACTATGCTTCCAACTAACCTTAATTACTAATCTCATCGACAGCCAGAAACAGCTGGTGACTTCAAATTCTCTTAACATCCCTTCCCTTATCTTTTTTATTTCCTAACAAGTTTCCTGAACACCGGCAGTGACTCATCACCTGTGAATCATTATTTTTTTGGAAATCATCTAGTTGATGTTAAATCCAGAGTCTTTGTGTCCCTGCTGTAATGTGTTTCTGCTTCTGCAGCTCACCATACATACGCATGGGGGGAGTATGGGTGAGCCCTGACATGAGGCCTCCATCTCCTCCTCTTCCTCACACAGTGATCATCTACTTGGAATGGAGGATGGCAACAGAAACCTCCACCTGGACAGAAAAGACAACAAAACTCAGGCAGTTGCCTTATTTTCTTTCTATTTGACAATCTCCACTGATCCTTTGAGAGAAGGTTGTGGTAAGAAACCAGAATTTGTTTTCTTATTGAATCCAAAAAGATCATGTATATAAGGTGGTGCATCTCCCAGACAAGTATCTTGATTGGAATCAATTATTTGTTGCACACAAATTCTAAGATCTCTATTTTAAAGCTGTATTAGTTTATTGTTTGGCCACTAGGGGGCAGCAGAACAAGCTGAAAACACAACATGTCAGCCTATTTACACATCTGGCAAACACAGAGCAACATTAGTATATGACATCTTGAATGATTCATGGATAATTCATGGGTAAAACAGCCTTTCTTTACTGTCAAATAGAGACAGGGACAGTGCCTCACCCCTGGACCCCAAACTGACCTCTTTGCCAAGTGGCAGGACATATTAGCAGGACATTACCCAAAACTTAAACACTGTGACAAAATGAAGATTGAACAGACCTCCTGAGAGACCATTTCTGACCAATAACTAAATTATGGCCTGAACTAAAAACATGGACATGGACATGGACAGAGAACCCCTTTCTCTTATCTAAACAGACCAAGAGTCATAAACTCTAACTCACGTTCCTGGAGTCTCCCTGCAAATCTGAGCCAAACCTAAAATTCCATGTAAATTAAATGTCTAATCATTATGTAAGTTATGTAATGTTATTTGTCATGTAAATACACAAAGAATTGTATAACATTGATAGTTGTGTGATTATCTGTTCAGGAGATATTAATTCTAGATTTTACTACAATTTCTATTACATGTGACACTACTGCCCTCTAGTGACAAGAGTTAAATTTCCTTATGTTAAGAGTTAATGAATGTTTGGTAACTATGCAATTGTATTTTAAAATCACCTACATCTAAGTGTTTAACTTTTGATCTATTAACCTCATAGAGTCATATTTTAATAGTTAAATTAGATAAGTAGTTGTATTAAAAGAATGAATTTTCTGAAGTAATAGGAATGTAAAGATATAATGTATAATTTCAGGTTGAACTTTTCTTGTATTATTAAACAATAGTCATATGGAATATTTTATATTACGAAGTAAGAGTTATGTTGAATTTATATTTGAATATAAATTGTTTCTGTTTAATCTAGTCACATAGTCATTGCTTTAATCTTTATTTCATTTCACTATAGTATTAAACTTTTATTTCAGTGTAGATGGTTTGAGATGTACAGATGGTTTGACAAAGTTGAATCAATTAAGGTTGGATGTCTAGACATCATGAAGTGTTAATATGAAGGTTAATGTTTGATATGTATGTTTTGAAAGTTATGATGTAAACCACACCTTAAAAGTCCTTGAAACAAAGAAATTAAATATTCATCAGTAATTCGGCGCAAAAACATTTAAAACACACTCAAAACTCTGCCTGTTTTATGCAAACTTATAAAACAGCCTCAAAGAGATTCTTCTTAAACGCGCAAAATGTGGCTTAAAAGTCAATTTATGACAGACAACCACAACACCCACGTATTATCTTGACTCAACCTGGCCTAGGTTGGGCTTGCAGCATCAAGTTGACACCGCTACCAACTACAGCTGAACCAATGCAAAGGGTTGATATTGAATAACGTTTATATATTTAGAGAAGGCAACACGTTAGCCTTGAGTCATACACTTCGAGCCACTATTTCTCAAGAATTTTCTTTATTATTTTGTGTTTATTATCATATACAGTATATGCATTATTTTTTCTCTATTTATTATCTTATGCTTTATCATGTATCCTCAAGATGTTTAGCTATTAATAAATGTCTATTTATATTATGATGATGGCAGTTTGTGGGCTGTAAAACCAAAAACAATTAGCTAAAAGAGGCTAAAAGGCACCACAGAGCTGAGGGGAACTGCAGAGTTGGATATAATTCTCTTTGGATTTGTCACTATATGCACTATACCATTTACATTATACAGAGTCATTTGATCCATTGTTAACATAAAAAGTTGAAAAGTGCACTATCACAATGTCCAATGCAAATCACTTATCCAAGCATGCCTTCTTATTTTCTGACTCTACCCAACACATAATTGCTCAGGGCTATGCACAATTTAGCCAAATTAATTCACATTATAGCCAAACACTTTGAGGTATCATAATGCTCTTGATAAGTCTTCATGATGCAATTATAAATGTGACGCAATTCAATTTTAATGCAGAAATGGTTAAAAATGTCTTTTGAGCAAACAAACTCTCAGTGAAATTAAAGAAGCTGTGTTTACATTCTGCTTTTCTCACCAAAACACATTAAATGTATCCTTGAGGTCTAACAAGCAAGCTGAATGCATTTCCTTCCTCATAAAACACATGCAGGCACAATTTAAGGAATGGAAGAATTTGAAATCTACTTTATTAACATCCACGTTTGCTTGTTAACAGTCTTCTTCCTTGCCTTTGTTGATGAATTGCAACATTTCTTGTCATGTTACCACCACCAAATGTCAATCAGCGGAATGGCGTGACACCATCTGCAGGACTGTGTATCCTGTCATCTGCATGCCCTCGTGCATGTGCATAAATGTCTACATAAGCACAATACTAACAAAATAGGGAACCACTCTCAAAGGTCAGAAACTCTGCAGAAGGCCTTTAATCAGCTGAAACTGATCTGAATATTTTTATAAGCCTTGATCTTGATCTAAGAAACCTTGGACAAATGTTTGTTAATATGTACAATAATTCAAGTCATAAAATACAGGCACAGGTGTGAGTTCAACTTTGGACTAATGTTGGAGCTAGAAGAAAGACTTTGCAAAGAAAAGCAGAGAAAGGGCTCACTTTCTGTTTGTGTATGTTCGCTGCCAAGTTCATTTGAATGTCAAGGCCAAACAATCTGTTCTTTTAGCTACCACAGAGTGCCATTGAAACAGAAACAAAGAAAGAAAACAAACAGTTGGGAGCCAACACATGTCTGGTGCTCGGCCTCCTAATAAAAGTAGATTCATAGAGTAAACTAACTCAAAGTAAGCCTGTGTTTAAACAAGCTGTGTTGTGTCTGCAGTGGATTCAGTAATAGCTTCTGTCCATGCTGAGCTTCTCTTCCAGGCTTAGCTGCTTATGCTACTGCTGTCTGCAGGTGAAGGATAGAAGCAGGTAGGGTTGCAACTAATGAGCATATTATTGTTTTTGATGAATTTATAACTAGCTTAGTCAGTAAAATGTCTTCAAATTGCTTTTTTTTCCATTCACCCAAAGATATTCAGTTTACAATGACATAAACAGAGAATAAAAGCAACAAATACACTGGAGAAGCTGGAACCATGGATTTTTTGGTACTGATTTTTGGATCATAAATGACAAACAATTACTCAACTGTTAACTAACCAACTCATTGATCGTCTAATCGTTTCAGCACTAGAAGCAGTGAGCCTTCACATGTTCAAATGTCAACTGCATATTAAAGGCTATAAAATGTATCCACACTTTTTTTAACAGTTCTTTGGTTATTGCATTTGTCATCTGTTTCTGTTGCTTTTTATATTCCAGTGTGTTTAGTTTTGTAACTTTTGCTTACTGAGTCATGACTTACTGCTGCGTTTTATTCACTCCCCAACAGGAATCAATAATTTAATTATAGCCGTTTTTTTATTAATTGGTAAACTCAGAGTTACCAGAGCCATTCAGTAGTCAGCTTTGTGAGACTAGTTATCCAAGATGCTAACTGACTGACTAGTGTTTACATCACAAAAACCCAGACCATATTCATGCCAAATAGAAAAAATAGGAAAACAATAGGAGTGACAAAATCCATGAAAATGAACTCTCACACTATTGATACATTGTTTTAGCCTTACTAAGGCTCAGAAGTTTCTACCAACATGGCTGTTATATCCCTGGGACACTCTCCTCTATCTCTAATACCTAAATTCAAAAGCTTTTTTATTAAAACAGTCCTGTACATGTAAAATACCACTGGCAAGCAAACCGATGGCATTTCTGAGTAGCCTAACATACAGTATTCCAAAAATAATAATATAAGAGTAGTGACTATGCCCTAAGTCTGAACGTAAAAGGATTGAAAACTGAGAAATAACAGGGCACAGTTAAGCCAGATAAGAACACTGAATAAAAATACTGAACACTTGAGTTTTGGTATATATATACTGTATTTGTATATTTCACAGGTGCTTCATTAATTTCCCTTAGGAAGGTCTTTTTGGCAACCTTAGTTGGTGCTTTGATATTGGGCTTTTCACTGTGGATTTTTTCATCAGACTTTTTTCCTTTTCTTAGTTAACAATGTAAATGTTGACTGTCAGAATAAATTTTAATTAATTCCATGGGAAATATTTTTGGTCCCCATGAAGGGAGTTAATCAGTGCAAAGCAAATTGACGCCTTGAATCAGTAGATGAACAGGAGAAGGTCTCTGCTTCATCTCTTCTTTAAAATATTTTATATAGCTGATCCTAACAAAAAAACAGAGGCATCATACCTGCACTGAACCTGGAGTACATCTGTGAGCAGATGGCTCTGGTCTGATGATGAACTTGCTGACCCTGCCACTGGTTGGTGGGGGGCAAGGGGTTATAATCTGTCAGGAACAGAGGAACAAGAGATGTCACAACACTGCTATGCTGACAAAAACCCTCTCTTTCACTACATGTGGACAAAGTGTTCCTGACTGTGTGCTGGACCTACACTGTCTGGAGTGAGTCCAGTGTCCAGCAGCAGGGAAACCTTGACATGGAGGAGGACAAGGCTGCACAGGGAGCGGCGAGTGAAAGTCACTGATCCCAAAACCAGCAGGGCTCTGCTGCCAGTTGAAGTGGACAGCTGGAACACACAGAAGCACAGAAGGAATCTGATCACTGATCAATGACCTGCTTGTCATGATTGACAACAAGTATGCATAAATATGTGCTTTTATCTTTCTTCTTCAACATTATTTCAGTTTCAAAGGAATTTGGAGAAAATAACCAACAAACCTGAACAACTACAAGTAGATGATATGGAGGGGCTGCAATACAAAAACTATTTAGAGGTCATGACTGTTGATAAAGTTTTGTGAATAAAGTTACAAAATGTTCAGTTGTGACTGAAGACTTGTACACATAAAAGAGTATATGTCTGTTCACACCACCATTCAATCTGAAGATTCTCATCCAATCATAGCTGAAATAAGACTGAAATAAGCAATCAGTAAGCAGCATCTACTTTCTGATATTTATTTTATTTTTTTAGTACTGTGCGGTGTATTTAAGTTACAGAAAACAATTTTAAAGCTATCAATAATCAGGCTATTCAGACTTTTCTCACAGAAGTCCAGATGACAGGTATGCAGGGGAATTTTTATAAGATACAAATAAAATTGGGAACAACAAAGCAAAAAACTGCATCGGCTCTTGCTTTACTTCCTGTTTACCAGCCTTTGTTTTTTGTTTTGAGTCCAGTTCTGCTAAAACTTGTACTGTACACAAATATCTTTTTTTCTGCTCACTTGGAATAAGCTTTGTGAAAGTTTTGGCATGTAAGCATTCTCTCAACACTACAATTAGACTAATTACTGTCAATCACACATCAAAGAAAACACACATATTTGTACCTTTTTCTTGCTGTGATGAAACACAGACAAGCTAGCTTAAAACCCAGCATCTGAACCAGGAATTCTCAATCTGCCCCTTTCCGAACCAGAAACCCTGGATGACCAGTGAGGTCCAGCAACTGCTGAAAGCCCGTAATGCAACGGTCAAGTCCAGAAACTGCAAGGCCTACAGCACAGCCAGAACTAACCCCCAAAAGAGCATCAGAACGGCCAAATAAAACACCAATCCCCGGCGCATGTGTCAAGGCATTCAGTCTATCACAGATTAAAAAAGCTCCAACGCCTGTTCCACTGTCCACGATGCCTCCCTCCCAGACGAGCAAAATCTTTTCTACACCTGCTTCGACAAAGACAATACTCACCCAACCACCAAAACCCCCATCCCTCCAGGAGACCAGGTGCTCATTCTGACCATCACTGAGGTCAGAGGATCACTACACAGAGTAAGCACACAGAAAGCTGCTGACCCAGACGGCATACCTGAATGGGTCCTCTGGGAATACTCCGACCAGCTGACTGAGGTCTTCACTACACTATTTAACCTCTCACTGTCCCAGTCCATAGTTCCCAGATGCTTCAAGAATCAACACCACCTCCATCATCCCTGTCCCCAAGAAATCATCAACCACGTTTGACTGACTAACACTCACCCCCATTGCCATGGAGTGCTTTGAGAGACTGGTCCTGGTCCACATAAAAGACACTATCCCCCCCCACAATTTGACCCACATCAGTTTAACCACACATCAGGTAACCACACCTCCTCCACCCTGACCCTCAGCACAGGAGCCTTAGTCCTCCTTTTGTTGCATATGTGCCTGCACATTGTGTGATGACAATAAAATTGAATTGAATTTCAAAAGCCTTTTTACTAGCTATTGTGAATTGACCAACAGGTGAAGGCTCTTGTGAATGATGGGTGATTACTGCACTGATGTAATCAATGGACCCTGCCGAGTGGGCAAACATGTCTGATTGCCAAGTGCAGCAATGAAAAGTATAAAATGCCTGAGGGAAAACAGCAGACATGGCTTGTGGAGGTAGGTAGCAGCATTGTTTTCTACCATCAGCTTGACAAAAATGCCTTGTGTTTCAAAAACATTGAATTCCTATTTCACAAATGTTTGGAGGTAATGAAAATGTGTAGAGTCGTATTTAAGCTTCATTGAGCAATAATGTAAAAATTATGTACACATGTAATTGAATTGCTGTGGTGAAAGCCATCTGGAGACATTCAAGGCAGGATTCTTTCTATAAAACAAATCAGCCGTTTTATTAGCATCAATCACAGAGTGGCTGCAACAGAGTAGGGCCTCTCATCTCCACTGACAAGCTGGACACATCACACACAGGGAGTGACAAAACTACACCAAGGACCAATAAAATGGGGACTCTTAACTTCTTGGGAAGCTGTGTTGCTGGGCCCTAAACTGCCTCCTAAACTCTAGCCTTTAACCTCCACCCAGTGTCCCTCGACTCTGTGTACACACTGGGCGGAGAAGGGTTCCAACGGGAAAATATGCAAATTCTACCAGCTTTGAGACAGATGAGGTACTTGCCCATTTCCTGTTGTTATGGGATGCCAATGGTATCAACTGATGAGTGAAGAATAGACAGAGGCGATATATCATTGTTTTGATAAATTACATACAATTATTTTACTTCAGCATCTTTGGATTAGTGTCACATGTAGCAATTAAGTCATTTTATCATTCTGTTAGGAAACATAAATTCAGAAACTAGAATTATTCAGATTTATTACATTGTGGGTTTTTTCTGGTAAGTCAATCAGCCATGTGACATTGGATATACCGTATGTTGCAGTGACAAGAATGTCATGTGACAGTAGCAGCGGACACGAGTTGACACACACACACACACACACATGTTGATACTGCAATCACCAGCTTTATTACCTGTGAACATGGGGACAAAAAGAGGTCAATTTTACTATTAAATTGTTTTGTGAGAGGTTGCGATGGTGGGGGACTTGTTGTTTCAGGTACCAGTGAGATGATGAAATAGGAGCTGAATGTTGAGCGTTTCTTTGCTGGACAAAATGCAGTGGCTTCATTCAAATGAATGATGGGGCTGCCTTTTTCCACACAGTGCTGCTGTCTGTCTAAACTTGGACTTACTTTACAATTTTCTCTTCCCCAAACTGCTGACAAAAAAGCAGCTCTGCCCACCACCACAACCTCATGCTTATGTGACTGAAGCTTTGCTATTGTTGTCTTGCAAAGCACCAATTTGGACCCAAATTTATATCCTGGTTTCTTTAGTCCTCCAGGCCAGGCCCCTGAGTTCATGAAATGGTTCCAGGGGCCCTGGAAAAGTTAGAAATAGGCTAGTAAAAGGCAATCTATTGTTCAATATGTATCTTCAATTGTGACCTTATGGTGGAGGAGTTGAAGCCATAAATCTTTCACCAACCAACAAAGCTATCACAAAAACAAACAATCCTTGCAAGCTGCCTTTCTGTCTGTGACATTCCAATGGCTTACCCTTTTAATGATCCTAACTGTGTTATGTCTCCCACATCCTGTTACAAGAGGACATATGGCACAATAACGAAGAAAAGATGCCTTTTCATTGGGTATTGAAGAGTAAAAAAAAGAATTACAAAGCCCAGTCAGTGACTCCATCCTCAAAAACATGGACTCACTAACATTTGATCTTATGCCTCTCTTTCTCTTTTTGGTTTTCTTTGGTACAAACATCACAGACTGCCAGTGTTCACTCCATCCCCAGCTTCAGCTTGGGCTCCACAGAGCTCAGTCAAACTAAAGTAGAAGTATGCAAAACATGCCTCAGTGGGTTTTGTTGGAGAAATGGGAAGTTCACAGAGGCAGCCTGCTGACTGTCATGCTCAAACCTGGTGTAATGAGGTGAGACGGTGCTTGTCCAGACTTCACTGGGGTTTATCTGCCTATTCACACCGATTCCATTTCATGCTTCCATCTCCTTTTTGTCCTGGAAGGAGGGTGTATTTTAAGGCAGTGGTTCTTAATCATTAGGATAGCTGGGGACATCCTCATAGGCTCATAAATCCCTTTCAGATCTGAATTAGAGATAGGAACCAATACGGACAGATTTTAGGTATTGATTTCTTGACTCTGAGGGAGAAACTATAAAGGCCAACATCAGGCACAAAAATGAAAATAAAATGCCATATTATCAGGTTTTTAATGACAAATATTAACAGATTCAGTGGTGATTCCCTCCCAGCTGTGACCTGGCTGAACTTGTATGAATTTGAGCTGTGATTCCAAGCTCTGAATCCATAAGCTCCTACAAGCACCTCATCCTGAGTTTCAGTGTTGGTGTCCCACTGTGGTCTAAGTGTAGTTTTAGAAGCTTCCTACCCTCATAAGAACAGGGTACAAGCATCTGCAAGTAAAAGCAGAAAGCTACAGCTGCAGCAGAAGTCATCAGGACCACATTGAATATGTGGAGGTAAATAAAGGACCAACCATGACAAATAAGGTTGTTACAGTGTTACTTTCCAAAGAAGCTGCATGTAGTCCTACTGACTAGGGAGGTCAATGAATGATGATATTTTTGAGATATGTTACTATCTTAGTGAAAGGGTGATAATGCTAACATATTTAGTAGGTATAATTGTACCATCTTAGTTTAGCATGTTAGTATGCTAATATTGGCCAATTGGCACTAAACACAAAGTACAGCTGAGCCTGATGGGAATAAACCTAACTATTGGACAGTTTTTTTTTACATTATGAAGGTGCTAGATGAAAAGTCAAGATAAACAAAGTCTATAAAATGTATCTGAATGTGCAGTATCAAATTTCATGGCAATCCATTAAATAATTGTCAAGATATTTTACTGTGAACTACAAATGTCAACCTCATGGTGGAGCTGGACGATGACAAAGGTGGGATTCATCCTCTGGGGACCAGGAATGTGAGTACAAAACTTCATGGCAATCCATCCAATAGTTGTTGAGATATTTAACATCATGTTATCTGTGTTAGGTAAATACCAATCTGGAATTTTCTCATTTTGATCCCCATAACTTAAATGTAGCATCTGTCTTATCTGATACAAAGAACTGATTATCACATATTTGACTATATTGTGATAGTGAACAATGTTTTTCAAGATACTTCCTCACAACATACCATACCTTGATGATATTTTTAACAATGGGTGTGATAGTTTGTTTAATCAAATGTCATTGATTATAGTATAATTATAAGGGCAGAGGTAAGTTTAAGCAATCTGATTTCAAGTTGCACATTTGACTCTTTTTTCCTTCTCTTTAATGGTTGGTGAATTACTGTAAGATTTTGCACATTTTTTGAGCATGGTAAGTAAGCTCAGTTCAATCAGAACAGACTAATTTTACAGATATTAAGTTTGTTATATTTTTTGCTGTGAGGCATATTTTGCCTTTATTGAACAGATGATAGAGAGGCAGACTACCACTGGAGGGTGACTAAGTTGGACATTTTCAAATTTTACACATGGTGGCTTTTAAAATTACTGAAAGGGTATGCTGACTGATTAAAAACATGCCATGCTAAAATTAAAAGATTATGTTTATTTGATGTTGCATTGGGGAGATAGTACTTCCATCACAAAGAGTAAGACATAGATTGTAAAACCAATGTGAGGACAGAGAGTGTTTGTTACCTGTGTTTGGTGGAGCAAAGTGAAAGTTATGTGATCTGAGATGATTCTGCTCATATTGCATCAGGGTCTGTCTCTGCAGGGCACCTGAGAAAAAGAAAATGAATGAAAGAATAAGATGCAATGTCCAACCAGTGACCATGAGCTGATTTGTTTTTAATATACTTTTGTCTTTTTTCAATTCACTGCATTTGTTGTGTTTCCAACCCTCTGTGTGACTGACAATAAGAGAAACTTGGATTTTAATAACCTGAGTCCAGGAGGGGTCTTGAATGGAGCCACCCTGGTCTGAAACTGTGATGTCCAAAGTCTCGTCTGTAACCCTGAAACACTAAACATTCAGACATCATAAAACTACACCTCTGTTACACCTCTGGTTTCACATCACTTCACATGCTCACAGTTCATACACCCAATCCTTCAAGCATTCATACAGTACACACGTAATGGTCATACCTGAAGACATGGGTAGCTGCGGATGTCTGCTGCTTTTATGTCCAAAAAACGGTGCAGATGTTCAGTGAGTCACCTACATAAAAGTTGAGATTGGGGTTTCAAGCTATCTGAAACATTTTCCCTTGTGATAGCAGGAAGATATTCAATACTGCATTCTCACAGGCCTGACTAGTTTGCCCAGAATTACTGGTTACCATGAATACAACACATTCTGTGTTGATGTGCTGATGATAGTCCCTTGACTGAAACATTTTCAGTTTGTGTATTTTTTGCACTGTTTTGGTTATTTTCACCATGTAAAGTAAAATATATTTTTGCAGCAATTGGGATCTTTTTAGATTTCTATCTTTCATTATGTGCAGGTTGCATTTCAGTAATAGTGGTTCCATAATATCTCTTTTTGTCACTTGGGTGAAACTGATGTGGGTTTTTTTAAGCTAAAAACAATTTTTGCACTCAAGGCTGTGAATACTTTATGACTTCTCCCAGAATCTAAACGTTATTTGGACCAGAGACATGAAAAACCACTAAAACGCAGAGTGACATTATTATATTCACTGATAGTACATAAAGAAAGCATATGTGTGCTGTGTATGTTTGTAGAATCAGTCTGGATCAGGTCAGGGAAAGGTCTTCCACTGTAGTATTGATCAGTTGTACAGCACAGTAAACATGGAGTCAATAAACTGTGTCATTACAGACGTGAACCTGTCACTGGACTGAACCATATAAAATCAAAGGTCAATAACATGTCAGCGCACAGTATGTCAGACTAACAACAGTGTGTGTGCTGACCTTGTCCTGAAAGGAAGGGGGGGTGAGGCAGCTGTACTCCCCAGGCATCAGCGGCCTGCTGCAACAGCAGGCTGCTGATGCATCAGTGGGCCAGTGCATCCCAGTGGATGCCATCCGGCATGCGGTGCTGCAGGTTGAGGCGGAAGTGGAAGTGTAGGTCAAGGACGTCCAAGCCATAAGCATCAGCCAGCCGACCACTGTACAAGTTAGCTTCAATGATGTGGTAGCATACTGTAGGACCCAAGTGGCTTATCTGTCATGATTCAACAATGGTGATCAGTGATTCAACCCATACTCAGTTCATTACCTATATTATTATTTGCTGTTCTAAACAATGTTTGGTAGTATTTTTGGCCAATAAGTCAATGTTATCATTTACTATCTTTTTATAATACATACTGTATGTATTACATAATATTAAGACAAAATCCTCATATGGAGATTTCGTGCTTAATTGGTCTCATATCTCCAGTAAGTTACATTTCACCAAAGATCTTGACAGAGATCTTCTGTTACAGCTCATGGCCACTCTTTTGTTAGAATTGTTACATGTTAAACATTTCTTAATTTTCACATTAGGATGACTTTAAGAGACATTGTGCCAACAATGTTAAAGACAAACTACTGTATACTGCCAACAGGCAAAGTGTGCAGTTTACTGACTTTCACAGTTTGACAAACCAGAAGTAATAAAACATCAAAACTAAATATCTTCTTCTTAATGTATGGTGGGGCAAAGTTGGTGAGGAGATCAAGTTAACTGATGAGTCCAGTTTTCTCTGCAGCCCTCCCTTCTTTTTTAAAGACACTTAAAAACAGTAGTTTTTCACAAGTTCATTTTGGAAACAAGACTTTGGGCCATATTTTAATCGTGCAAGTGCAACGACCAGCACAGAGTAGTAGGTCTTGCATGGACTGTGTGGGCGTCTCCACCTGATATTTTGGTTCATTTACTGTATGTGCAGCAGTGCAAAGTGCAGAAGGGCTAGATTAAGTGGGATATAGATTAGCAGGTGTGGTGATTAATAAATACACTCTCAGCCAATCACATCACTTGTCTCATAGCCCTGAAACAGCTGAGTGTGATAGGCTCAGAATGGCAACAACACCCCAACAAAAGAAAGATGCTTCCTTAGAAGATTCCCCTGCTAAATATTGTTATCTCGAAGGTGCAAAGTGAGTTATAACCGACCGGTCTGATGTGTGTAGAGGTGTGTGTGGTTATTCTGTAGCAGCCTGGTGTAATTTGCTCATGATTTAATGAACACATTGAATACAGTGGTCCACTGTATGGCACTACACAAATGAGAGGCTGCAGATTTCTCAACCCATCTGCCCTGTGCCCTCTTATCAGCTATGATACAGTATATAATTTATGAACTAATTATTTTATATTACACAAACTAATGATAAAATAACAAATTATAATACTACTAATAATTAATAAACATTATTATCATTACATTGTTTGTTAACAGTAAAATAACTATCAACTAGTTAACAAGTTTAATTAACTATCAGTCTTATGGTTATTATAAAGTGTTACCTTATTCCCTCACTGCAGCAATTTTGTTGCAAGTATAAAGTTTGTTCTTGTGGATTAAATCACCAAATCTTCAGTACGCTGACATTGTGCCAGCAATGTCTAAGACCAACTTCCACCAGAAGACCAACAACTTGTTTTGTGCTACATTTGAATGAATCTCCCACCTGTGCACCAAAATACCATACATGCAGGCAAAGCACATTTTAAGGTCCGGAAAAATACCAAACTGTCAGAGTTGTAACGTTAGCATACTCACATGCTCTCAATAACAATGCTAACATTTTGATTTTTAGCTGTAATAATGTTTAACTTGTACACCTTTTTAGTGTGTTAGTATGCTGAGATTTGCTAATTAGCACAAAACATAAAGTAGTACATCTAGCTCAGGCTTATGGGAATATAAGTGGTCTTGCAGGTATTTTGTCATGGGAGAGACTAAATGCCCTTGTCGGGCATGCTTACCCAGTATGCCTTGCGGTCTGACAAAGATACCCGAGGGCCGATTGGTTAGGGTTAGGCATGGGGAGTAAGATGGTAAGGGTTAGGGTAAAAATATCAGGGTCAGAGGCAGGGTCAGAGTAGAGGTGGGTCTTCAAGGAAGGCATACTGGGTAAGCATTCCCAACAAAAGCATTTAGTCTCTCCCATTTGGTCATAAACCACACTGTTTGGACACACTGAAACTTTGATCTGATGATGGCACTAAATGAAGAGTCAGGGAATGACAGTCAGTAGGAGTCCTCTGGGAAGTGTGGATATCTGTTCCAAATTGAAAGGCAATCCTTTTTGAAATAGTTTCAAGATATTTCAGTCTGGACCAAAGTGGTGCACAGATTGACGACCTTGCCTTCCCTAGAGCCACAGCACTAGCATGGCTGAAGCCAACGTGGAAGTACCTTAAAATGCAATGCCACTGATGGCTGCTAAGATGATCTAACTGACTCCTATTCAAAAAGTGTTAACTTCTCTCTAGAAATACTAATACAATCATTGTTTTCAATGAGTCATTATGGTCTCAATCTCTATATTTGGGCCCTCTAATAAGTGTGCTGGTGGTCATTTTGGAAATTATTGCTCTGTTAATAAAATTTGAAGACTTATAGTAGCTTTGATGTCTGCTGTGTGGGCGTTGATTGACAGCTGTGATTGACAGATTGCGCCACTCGGTGTTCCCAGTAAGCTAGTGTTAGCTTTGGTCCAAGGTAGCGAGGTGTGTTTCCAGAGTGTAAATGCAACACCCCACACTCCTTATTTGGAAGGTCCTGGCTACAAAAGGAAAAGATGGCACCGACCATAACCTGCAGATCTGGGCTTCAAACCGGCTCCATTGCAAACCAACAGGTGATGTCACACCTTGCTACATCCATCATGATATACAATCTATGGTTCCAACGGTTCACTGACTAAAAGTATCTTTGCAGTAACTTTGCAGAAGATCCATAGAGACTCTGTCGGTGAGTCAGTGATACACTGACTCACTGGAACCACAACACTTGTTTTTAAGAAATCCTGCAGTATTGTGCACAATAAGCCTCCCTTAGGTTTCTTGTGGAGGAGTACAGAGGTTGTGATTTATATTTTGTAAGCATGTGGTCAGCATACTAAATAATGATGTTACAGACACCAGAAAAGGTGAACACTTCTGATTCAGCAGACACAAACTCATTAATTCAGTCAAG
This sequence comes from Scomberomorus guttatus, assembly GCA_038419695.1. Classification (NCBI taxonomy): domain Eukaryota; kingdom Metazoa; phylum Chordata; class Actinopteri; order Scombriformes; family Scombridae; genus Scomberomorus; species Scomberomorus guttatus. The sequence goes on along the minus strand of CM076467.1, from coordinate 3,337,740 downwards.
GCTGTGTGTCCAGTGTTATCTAGACAGATAACAAGCTCTACCTCTCAAAGAGAAATTTGCCATGATATGCTCAAGAGTAAGGCAGTACAACAAAAATAATCTGATGAGTGTCTCAGATAAAGATTGAAAGGTCCAAGCCAATATGAGAATGTGAAACAGAAAGTTAGGAATCTTTTGAGAAGCCAATCTTTTTGTATGTTTCATCTCTGCAGCCCTTGTGTTTCTACAATTCCAACGTGCAGCTGCTTCTTTCTCTGCCCTCTGGATGAAGGTGTGCCAACAAGTGAAATCAGCTGGCGTAGAGTTTGGTTGGAGATCCACTGGCGGAGAGATACTCACTTCAGGCACTAAGAATACACCCTTGATCTTCTTGCGGCATGGCCAGAGTCCACAGGATGAGACAGTCGTGGCAAACAATGGTTTTAATCTGACCAAAGAACTTGTGGAGATTCTCTTTGTACTGTTGAAGACACTCCAGGCCGTACCTGCCATACAAGACATTAAAAACTGGATAAGTGGAGTTTAGCATTTTTAGACTCTTTAATCAATTTCCTTCCACAAATCTCAAGGCAAAAATAAGATGTTAAAAAGTATTTTTTTAATTTAAAGTGACCTATGACCTTAGATGTACAGTCTGCCATAGATCCAAACATGTACAATAAACTGCTATTGGTTAATAATATTGCCTATGCTGATTAGGGCTGCACAATTTATCAAAAAAAAGCAACCTCAATTCAGGCCTCTATGCAATCTCAGAGTTTGCATTAGCAGGGAGTCCTGTTACATCAAAACAAACGCTCCTAATTTCTCCCTAAGTTGCATTAACAAATGACAAGTGTGCACAGGAAGAGAGAAACTGACATAGATGTAAACAAATCTAACAAGTGTGACAGACAGAAACAGGTAGTGAATAAAAAAGCTTTGTAGAAACCATAAAAATGTGTTAAGAGTTGTGGAAACCCAGTGATAGTGAGAATAAATAATAATAAATAATAAAGAAGAAGAATAAAAAATAAATTTATTTACCTCCAGTTCTGACAAAAATGCAGTGCATGTACCATAAAAAGTTGTGCAGTCTACTGTGTAAACATACAGAAAGGCCAGAAGACAGGCTTGTGCGGCAGGGATTTCCTGCCACACAAGCACTCAAACATCCCACAGAGCTTTAAAGAGACTATGGGAAGTTGTGATTCTCATTTTGACCAGAATCATGCAGTCCTAATGTTTATATATTGGTCTGCCTCTTCAGTATGCAGAGATCAGTCCCATCTGATGCCATGCTACTACAGGTAAATAATCGAACAAGACTAAAAGCCTTCAGTCATGCTAGCAGCTCTGTGAGGCTGTACTTAGGCACAGCTGTGGTTAGCGCTAAATACTAACCTCAGCATACTATCATGCACACAATGACAATAAAATGCTGATGTTTAGCAGATACTGTATAATGTTTACCATGTCTTAATTTAATGTGTTAGGATACTAATATTGCCAATTAGCACTAAACACAAAGTACAGCTGATTGGAATGTCATTTGTAGAAGAAATTTAGCAATAAATCTAAGTATTGGACAAATTGCTGACATCATGGAGGTGCTAGATGACAAGTCAAAAGATAACCAGTTATTACAAATCATCCTGTGGGGAACATGAATGTCTGTACCAAATTTCATGGCAATTTATTTAATAGTTGTCAAGATATTTCAATCGGAAACCAAAAAAAGTTCAACCTCATGGTGACACTAGAGGAAAAAGTCAGGGGTCCACCAAAGTCAGTAGAAAAGAGCAGGTATTGCTTTAAAAATGTCCTGTTCATTCATTTGCAACAATGCTCACAATGGCCTGATACAACCAGATGTTGACAGGAAAAGTACCACAGTATAAACAGGGTTGACAAATTCCTCACCCCAATACAGAGTGTGGTAAGGCTGGCTGCTCAAGAAAATCTTTTCCCAGTGTCACCAGCAATAAATTGAAAATAACACTAATAGATAATTAAAATGAAAGAACACAACAGACATGATGCAGCAATAAACACACTATAAATGCTCTAAATAAAATCTATGATTTGTTTGTCAAAGGCTGCACGCAGACTAAGACTGCCCTTTACAAATCTTTGGCTAGACATTATAAGAATAATACACAAAACATGGATAATAAAAGCCCACTGTGGTGTCTGTGGATGGAGAATAATTAGATTCTTTACCTTTCCCTGACTAAGCAAAGATGCACATGGAAGAAAAGAGAAGAAAAGAAAAAAGAAGGTTCTGGCTATGAAAAACAGTAGGCAGAAGAGTTTTCATGATTCATTCATGATTAAGATTAAACATCTAATAATTATGAGTGTCATGACTAATGTTATCGTGATTGTTGGTGCTGTTGTTTTTATTAAATAGAACTACCAAGTGTGCACCCTTGGTAGTGTGAAGGAAAGAGGGGGGACTCCAAGCTTTTAATCAATGTCCTGTTTATGATGACACACCACCTAACAACAGAGATATTCACTTAGAAAACATTCTGGATGTGCTCCAAAACCTGTAAGCAGGCCAAGCAACACATCAGAATGCCTAAATGGAGTGCTGCCTCTGTATGCATGGCACAGTGCCAGGCTATGACTTAAGTTAAGTTTCACTTATGACTTTTAAATCAGTCCTGTCAGTATGTTTTGATGAGACTGTTCTCCCAAGAAACAAGAAAAAAAAAAAAAATGACAGCATCAGTAATTTCTTGAAATGCCTAAATATAACTAAGGACCTCTAGTTGAAAGAAAAGAAAAGAGCCATAATATATAGATGACAATATAGAACCACAGAACTTCTTTAAGGAAGGAGGTCAGGGTGGATGGGTCGGTCAACAAAACAAAACAAAACAGGATCAATGTTGTTTTAGGTGTGGGTCATCAGCTCACCTTGCTCCAGACTGCCCTGCATGGAAAGTGATTTGCCGAAACTGCAATAGGATGGGACACTTCGCCCACGTATTTAAGTCAAAGAAAAACATGGCCAAAGTACGAGAAGTGGTTGTTCTTGAAATGAATACAGTGCACATGATAAAATAAGATAAGTCACAAAATTTCACATGTAGTGACCATAAATGCAAAGTCAACTTCCTGTCCTGTGGAGCTAGTGGTGGATACGGGCTGCTGTGTCCATCATTCCTGAGCACCTCTACAGAGAGCACTTAAGTGATGTGTTGCTGGCTGAGCCACTATCAAGGTTAGTGCCTGTCAGCTACAGCGCAGCATGAAAACACTGCAGTGCCAGCTAGACTATATGTTGTGAAGACAGGCACAGCTTTGTTGGGAATGGAGTTATTCAGGGCACTGAGACTTTCTATTGGAAACAACACTATGCTCTCACCTGCGGCTCCAGTAGCAGAGATCAAAGCTGGACCAGTGAATGGGGAGAAATTGGGCCTTGCTAAAGGTTTCATTCACCGTATAAAGGTCAGGGAAGGTGTCCAGCCTGTCCACCAAAAGCGGTGGAGGCTCCCGCTCTCTATTAAACAAGCTGTCTCTGCTGAACTGGACAGGCTACTGGAAATGGGCGCGATAGAGAGGACTGACGCTTTGGGTATCACACATCGTCGCCACACAACAGAAGAACGGTGCAGTGAGAATGACTTACGTGAGCCAAAAAAGGCAAGAGTGATGGACAGCCACCCACATCCCCATGTGGATGAACTTTTTTCTGAAATGCGTGGAGCCACTGTGTTCTCCACCACTGATTTGGCTAATGCTTATCATCAGGTGTTACTGGCAGAAGAAAGCCGGGATATGACTGCATTTATAACACATGAAGGGCTTTTCAGGTTCCATCAGGTGCCATAAGGACTGCGTTCTCCAAGCTGATGTCCTTGGTGTTGAAAGGCCTCAAGGGGGTCCATAACTTTCTGGATGATGTGATGTGAATGTGAGTCTATAGCACAGACAAGGAGGACCATGACCGTAATCTGCAGGTGGTGCTTGCTGCACTTAAGGAAACTGGCCTCCAGCTCAACAATGAAAAGTGCGACTTTAACCAGACCATCCTACGATTCCTTGGGCACACCATCTAAGCCCAGGGTTTGCTGCCGGACAGGGATCACCTCAGAGCTATTACAGAAGCTCCAGGGCCTAGTGAGACACCACACTACACTCCTGGGGCTCAAAGCGTGGTATGCAAAGTTTGTGCAAAACTACACGTCTCTGGTGGAGCCCAGAGACGCCAATGCCTGTGTGATGACACATTTCAGTGGAGCTTAATTTTATAACTGTTGCAGCACCAAATACAAGTCACATAATCATTATAAGCCCATAGTGAAGAATACATATACGACACAGAAATTGCATCACCAAAATGCACGCATATGCATGCTTACACACATTCACACACTAACAGATGAAAATGAGCACTTTGCCTAATAAATTCAAGTGGCATAAAGTCTAAATTGCCACAAGAAAAAGGTCTTTGTCCAAAAACAAAACTCATACAATACTGGCAAGTGAAGCCTGCATGCATCCTTCTGTCCACGCACAAGTGGTGCAAGCACATACAAACGAGGCAGGAGGGTTTTTTTTCCTCCAAGTTTGCAGAATTCCTTTAAGTGAGAGACATCACACGCAGGAAAGTGTCTCTGTATTATCCACAAACAAATGGAGCCAGCAAGCAAATCCCACCCACTGCCGGAGAAGCAGCTGTGCAATTGTGTCATCTCCAAACAGAATGCATCGAAAGCCTACAGATGTAAGGAGAGGTGCACAAGTGCCAAGGATCAAAGAGGGAAGCCTAGTCAGAGTAAGGAAGCCCTTCAATGTTAAGAATGGACTGTCAAAGTTCCATGGACCTGCCAGCGTGACACAGAATGCTGGAAGTGCTTACGTGCTGGAGGATAGACTTACATGGAACGCTACTCATCTCTCTCTCTGGTCCCAGAAAGTGTAACGGACATCATCACATGTCCTGCTCCAGTCCCTAAAATGGGGCCTGCACAACTGCTGGATGGTGACATGCACAGACCCACTAGGGTCAGAAAGAAGCCTGCGTGGCTTAATGATTATGAACATCAATCATTCTCTCAGGGCCTTTGGGGGGGGGGGGGGGGGGTATTAAAGAAGGGATGACAATGTGGAAAAAAAAGACAAATGTTGGACATTGTGAAAAAAGTGACTGTTTACCATATCTGAATATGACAAGTGGACTATAATGTGAATGTTGTTTTGGTTAAGATACTCTGTAGAGACAGGTGCCAATGTCTTGTGCAATTGCTTTGTTTACTTCAGCTTCAGTTAAAAGCTGTTTTAGAATAGGGGTTTCCTGCTGTTAGTAAGAAATTGAGAGAAGAAGAAGCAGTAAAGTTTGAGAATCAAGTTTATGCAAGTGTCTTTCTCCCTTTCCTTGCTGTTCTGATTACTTGGGCCTAAAGCAATGATCATATGTGTCGTTTTTGTAGATGTGATTTGTAACCATTTTGGAAGACACTGACAAAAAATGTCATCTTGCCAATAGGGGTGTCAGGTCAGAGAATTCCAATAGGTCTTTGGCAATGAGAAACATCTTTTAATGTTTATTTAGGACCTGTGGGTTTTGAAATTTAATTGAAAAATCCACATTTTTGTATTTTTTTCTTGATCCTTTCAGTATTCCAGATTTTATGTGTTGATAGTGTGGTAAGAGGTTACAAACCCTTTAACATAGCTTACCAGATTAACCCTGATCTGTTTGTAACTGGACAGTAACTAAAATATACAAAGTACAGAGTTTAAGACAAGAGAAAAACAACTTTCAGTGTAACTAAAGAGTATGCAAAGCTGTATTAGCCAGTGCTGCGTTTCAAGGGATTCATGGGATCAGTGACACTGCAAAAAAAAAAAAAAAAAACCCTTCCGTACAGCTCCGTAGAACTGAGTGTAGCTGCAGAGTTGGTAAGTTGATAATTTTCTGTGGGTTCACAACTACAAATGATCACTTGACCCATTGATGATATAAAAATATTTATTACTGCAACTTTAAGGTTTTCATTAAAGTGAGTGTTTGAATTTGTTTTTGCATTCTAGGATACAAGGTACATCTTTATACTAATGCTGCATTCATGTGAGATGCAATGTATGGGAAAAGAAACCCATGTTGACATGAGAGTGTGCACATTTGACAACTCAAGATGGTTGTATGATTGCAGAGTTGGTCATTCGAGGGTTAAAATACTGTGCATGTTCAATATTGCACTATATTCATTAAATATGCACTTAATTACCTTGAACTACAAACTAATATGGGTTGTCCATGTTTGTTTTGTCAGGCACTTCTGTATTATTTACATGATTTATTTATGATTTACATGTTGACATGAACGAGTCAGAAACTGGTAATTATGGTAAATCCCACAGGACATGAACGAGGCATGAAGTACATCACAATTAGCAGTAAATAAAATGAAAGAGCTTTCACATCATTCAGCTTTAGTCTATCATTATACGTCTGTGCACATTTTGATGTTCTGCTCTGCTGCTTGACATTTAGTTCAATATTTTCTCCCTTTAGGTAGAAGAGGAAATGTTCTGGAGCAGAGATTTGTATTAGGACAGGAGAACAACAGGATGGAGCTGCTTCTTGATTTTCTCCATCACAGGGAATGCTGACTTTTCTCCCTCCAGCAGCTGCTTGAGCGATTCCATTCAGTCTCTGTACATAATTAATCACACACACTCATCTCCCTCTCACTCCAACTGAGCCCGAACAAGCCTCAATTTTAATGAAATTCACACCAAACAAACGACTGGAGGACCAGGATGTGCAGTGGCAGACAGGCATTCCAGCGAACGAGAAAAAAAAACTGTTAACTTCTGAAACACACCTCTCAAGAGATCACTGTCATTTCCAACACAGACACTGTAGAGGAGATTTTTTTTTTACTCTGCAGAAATGAGTGGAGTTTGTGTGGAGGCTGCAGCAGTCAGACAAGTGGCAGCTGATGGTGTTCTGCTGTTTTAAGAGGTTGTCTGGAGCTACATCAGATGACAGGGAATGGATCTTACACAATATAGAAAAAGACACGTACAGAAGATAATGTGACACAAACTCCATTAAATAATTTTGCCTGATGGTGGGAGAACAGGAGTTACAGCATTTTCAGCCACATTTCTGGGGAAATGACTTGTGATTTGAAATTACTTCATTAGACCGAACAGAATACTGGACCAGAGCCATATCTATCAAGCTCCTCAGAGTGGGAAATCAGTCTGAACTGGCCAAAAATTCACAGTAATACATTTTGGTTCTGCTTACAGGACAAGTAAAGCATTTTATCAGCTTTCTTAACTTAGGAAATAACACAGAGACAACTGAACACATTCTGTGAGAGGATAAATATTCACTGATTACAGTGAGATTATTAAAAGATACTGTTTTGGCAAAAAAGTATGTTTTGACCAACTCTGTCTGGGATTTTAAAAAAGGAGTTTAATTAACAATTATCTCCGTTATTGATTCATTTTTTCTTGATTTATGGAATAATCTTTTGGTCTACAAAATGTCCAAAAAATGTGACAAAAAAAGAAAAGAATATCCCACTATATTCATACTGTTAACTAAATATTTGGGCATATCCAAAAAGAAAGAATGTGCTCTCTCCACAATACAGAAATCCTCACAACCTTTCCCATTTCAGCAGTAATAAATCAAACTTTGATCCCTCATATGACGCATCAGTTAACGTGCACATTCATTTACTTCTCCTTCACCCATCATTAAGTAATGGAAAAACGAGCTGCATTCAAGCAAATCACGTATTTATTTATTTTTTTGTTTATTCATTTCATTAATTCATTCATTCATAATTACTGATGGTGAAGCAATATTTTAGAGATATGTTCATATTGTTACAATGTATTCCCAACAGTGGATTGGGTGAGTTTACAGAAATGAATAATATTTCCCCACCTGTAGGGAACATAAGTTAACAGTAGGTGTAGTTTAAAACTGAACTAATCACTTGAAGAGATAAATGTCATGTTTTCAATAAAGGTGTTCCCCACAGAGTGTTTGCAGCATCACTGCTGTATGTGCAACTCTGCACAATACATGCAGATGCAGCAGCAGTATATGGACTGTAAATCACTGTGATTAGATAGTGCAAATGAGGATAATTTCACACAGCAAAGTCAATTACCTACCATTTTAATGTGTAAATACAGTATGTTTACTGTTAGTGTTTACTTACAGCCTCATGCAAATAGCTTAATGGCCATGATGACACTGAAGGTATTTGTTTATTTTATCACCATATTCTGCATATTCTAGACAGCTTAAAAAGCCTACACTTTTAAACAAAAGTATATTTTACCACTGTCTAATACCCCAAAACTGCAACTGTCAGAAAACTACATGTCACCATAATTTCTACTTTGTGGCTCTGAATGTTGCAAAACAGCAATGTTACACACTCTCCTAGTTGTCCTTCTCCTGCTGAGAGTCAGTGCAGGAAGATTCATAAATAACTAAGTCCTACTCTGAGGTAGGAGTGGATTTAGTCCTAGTTTAACTTTTAGTGCAATTCCTAGCAGGGTTTCTGAGACACTTGATGAATACAAGCCCCAGTTATCAAAACAACTGCAGTTGTGTCTTAACCTAAAGGGAATTTTCAGAGACACACTAAAGGAACAGCCATCTCACATATTGTAGCAAACCTGTACTGTACATGGAAGTCAGCACATTAAGATCTAATAAACAACCACCTGTTATGTGACTGAAGTTCCATACTTATGGAGGTGATATGATGAACGAAGCGTTCATCAGTAGAACAGAAACTCTATGAAGTTACCTGGTGATGCACAGGAGCTGATGACGATGACATCAGGCTTGAGTCCTTGCTGAAAGTCCTCCAGGACACTCTCCACATACGGCGAGTAGATGCGTGTCAGGAAGTAGAAACGCAGCAGATGGTGGTCAGAGCGGTACTGCTGCACCTCTCTATATTCAGTGCCATTAGTCATGGGACCCAAACGACCTCCTTCCACCAGGCTGTCCCAATCAAAGGAAAGCTCCCCCTGGACAGCAGAAAGGTAATCATTACCATTGGATCATAACATTGGAAAACATTTCTTTATCCATAACACAGCCGCATTTCACAGTTAACATAACAGCAGGTCAGTGCTTCCCAACCTTTTATGATCTCTTAAAATGAAGCCATGTCTACCTGTCCCTCTCATCATAGGTTAGATACTGTATAATGTCAATTCATTGTGAGCATTGTCCTGTGGCTCAGGAGGTAAAGCGGGTCATCCACTAATCAGAAGATTGGCGGTTCGATTCCCGGCTCCGAAGTGTCCTTGGGCAAAATACTGGACCCTAAATTGCTCCTGATGACTGTGCCAGCACCCTGCGTGGTAGCTTGCCACCGTGTGTGTGTTAGATTTCCGCAGGTTGGGACCTTGTATGGTAGCCCCTGTACCCATTCAGCATTTGACTGTGTGTGAATGGGTGAATGTGACTCGTAGTGTAAAAAGCGCTTTGAGTGGTTGGAAGACTAGAAAGGAGCTGTACAAGTACAGTCCATTTACCATCTCAGATTATTACATTTGAATCCTTTTTAGAGGCCACAGGCTATATTCACAAATCATCTTAAATCCTCCTGAATGGAACTGAAAGTTCCTGCCTGAGAATTTCCTCTTCAGATGAGTTCACAGAGCCACTGTTAGTAAGGGATGGAGAGAACACGTACTCTAAGAGAAGGGGTGGGCTAAGGAGATAGCATTCAGACAGCAACAGATAGATTGTTTTTGAAATTTCATAAACATGTTTTATATATTCTATAATCTGGATCACAGATGTCCTACATGAAACAAAATGAAATATTGACTTGTCAAGTAAACTGTGTGTGGAATCAAACACCATCTGCATGTTGATACTGTACATAGTTCCATTTTCTTCATCCTTTGATGGAGTAATTGCGGAGTTGTGCAAACTAATATCTTCACTATGAGCCAAGACCTTTTTTAAGTTCATCATAGTTGTATTTTTCAAGGTTGACTCAGACTTCCTCTACCTTCACCTCTACAGTACCTTTTCCTTTTAATACTAAGTGAATTACTCTTAGTCCAGAAACTTAGCAGTCTTAAAGGAAAGATTCATGTCTTTAAACAGTAGTCAGGAGCATAGGCGGTGTGTGGACATCCTGCTGGGAGAGGTTAAACTGAACTGCTGACACAGGTGTTTTCATTATTTTAACTTTACTAGTATGCAGTGTAGGGTGCACAATAGCCAGCAGTAAATTTAAGGAAGGCTTAGCTTTCTCTAGCCTACATTACCCAGCACCCCTGATCAGGAGCCTATACAACCATTGAAACAGCTTTTAATCATTCCTCCTGTTAATAGTGACCATTAAAAGATCCCTTCCACAGTGTGGACAAAATCCACACTCATGTGTCTGAAGCTATTATGGGGCTTAGTATGAAGCTTCAGTCCAAATTAGTCAAATCAAGTGGACATCCTCCAGCATTACAGCCATATTAGTACTAATTTCCTTCTTTTTCTTTCAATCCTTCCACCACAGCTCAACAGAGAAACTCTGTCCAGGGAAACACAAAGAGGTAATTTTATACTAAAAAGACTAACTTTGGAAGATAGTCACTTCATTTGTGTAAGTGTTGCAGCCTCATCTAGCTTCAGATACACTTTTGAATACAGGACATAGAAGGAGGACTTTGTCCCCCATCACTTACATTAATGCAGAAGGAATCTTGTAATGGTCAGTATGAACAGGTGGAATTATTACAGCAAAAAAAACATTTCAACGTTCACATTGGCACCTGAGCGATGTTTTAAGATACACTTTTTATAAAAAATTGTGAAACTCTCCTTGAAAGTTAGGACTGACAAACCTTTTATTTTCACAGTTTCACCTAACTCTGCCAGTTAGAAACTACTGGTTCACCCTGAAGATGTTTTATGATATGGCCTCTTTTCACAGGAAAAGCAAAGTCAGGACAAAATTATTTTGTGTACATGTTCATCTCGCAACCCCTCCAATTTATCATGTGGACCCTTAGAAAAGTCTCTATCTTTAGTTTGAAACCACTTTATTAGGTGACTACTGTAATCTACAAAGGAATAGGGGTCTATTTAAAGGTGGAAAACCAAGGATTAAATTGCTTTTTGTTAATATTGGTAGCAATTTTCCTTCTGATCATCACCTCACATAGATCACAATTTTCCTTGTCTCTTAATTGCTACTACATCACTGTGCACAGCACTCTAATAAAGTCTGTTCTGGCAGCTTTGGTTGCTTTGAAAGGCAATTTATTTCCAATTGATAAAGAGGGAATGAGGATGGAAGTCAGACTGAGCCAAGGCCTTTGAGGCGACAAAAGTGAATTGCCTTGAAACGGCAGGTTCTGTAGTGTGACTCCAGGTACGCTGCTGCTGTTTCATGTGAATGAAAAAAAGCTGTAGGATTTACTTTGGACTTGAGCTGAGGCAGAGTCAAGTACTGATCCCTCTGAAGCAGCAGAACCAGGTCTTTGTACATGGAGCGCTGTACTGAAATCAAAGAACAAATCCAACAGACTTCACACACATCAAGTAACAGAAAGATTTCCATCAATTACGATGAAAAATATGAGAAAAGGAACAGAGCAGTAAGGAATTTCAACGGTTTACATATCTGCTGAGCTATGAAGTGGTACTCTCAGGAAGATAACATTCTGTATCTGGTAAATACTGAACATGGGATGTTGTATCCCAGCTGGCACCTTCTTTCTGTTCAATCATTTAATCCCAAAATATTCCAGGAAACATTTTAGGATCAAGAAAATTTGGAGAACAGGATACTGATTTTTTAGACAAGCAAAGATTCTTATAATTTAAAGCTTTGACAGAGTAAAATATTCACTGTGTTTACACTTTGCTAATTTAAAATGCAGTTACTCATCAAACGTCTTGTTCATGTGTCTCATCTGAGCCACCAAGAACCACCACAAACTTGTTGTGCAGGAGCTGCCTGGCTTGACTCTGCGTTACAAATGTCCTCATGGTTGCACATCATGGTCAGCCCATCCGCTATTTAAAAATAACAATGACAAGAAACAACACACACAATCAAATAAACTGAAATCTGTGTTTGGGATATTGTTTGATTATTGATAATCCAGCAGCACCTTTATTTACAAATATCAACTTTTACAACTGCTACACTGCTCACTGCCACTTGTTTGTCAAAGTTGTAGCACCTGTGACAACTCAGCCCAAACTCCATTCAAATATATGCCAATTACATCGCATGGCGTCACCTGAGACCTGTCGTAGCTTAATTGTTAGGAAGAGAATATATTTATATAGGAACCGAGTACTACTTACAAATGTCAACCTTTAAAACTGCTTCACTTCTCACTGCCTCTTCTTTTCAAGTTAGTCGTTACAACGGTAACCTACCAAATAGGCCATATTTAGATTATTTAGAAATAGATGTTTCGTAAATGTAAGCCGAATTGAATAATTAAGTTCTTCTATTACTTTACTAAAGGGTGTTAAAAGTTATATCGTCTATTTTATTTCAGTAGTAATGTTTCCTCACCGTGCTGTCGGGGTCCTGGCTCTGCTGCTCTTCACCTGATAACAAAGAGCACCGCCACAGATCCTCCTGCCGCACAGCTCACCAATTACATCATATTTCCATACAGGAACTAATTATTTCACGTTGACCAGTTGCAAAAAGTGGCTGACCCTTCCCCTTCTCCCGTGACGACTCTGCATACACACACACAGTTTTATTGTTTTGCTGTAATACCTACAGTGTCACATTTATTCAGGGCCCAGCCAGGACTGTAGTAATACCCAGGTCACGAGTCTCTTCTTCACCTGAAAGAATTCAACAAAACAAAACAAAAGAAAAAGTTGCTTTTTTAAAAATTAATTAATTTTTTTAACATTGTATTTATTCCGTTAATATTTTTAGTCTGATCTTCAGCCTTGGTGCCCACTTTGTTTTCACCTCATTATTCAGTCTGGTCCTATTTTTGTGCGCAGTTTTCTGCTTGGAATGTCTTATTTTGCCCTTACCAATAGACCTTTTTCACAGCAGACATCTTGACTTGTCATAGTATGAAAAGCACATGCGTTACTAAAAACATTAGGGATTGCTCTGTTCTATTCAAATGTCAAGCTCCAGTGTGACAGTGCGACAGTGCCAGCATGCATAATAGCCAGACCCTGAAACCGAAATGGCTAAATGGAATTCAGCCATCATTCATTTTATCATTTACACCTTTCTGTGACATGTCAAAATGTCTTCTGTGATTTATCCATTGCTGTATCCATCACAATGTTATTTTCAGGCAACACAGAGGCCATAGATAGCAGTCAAAAAAATCTGAGATGTGGACAGCAGTTCAAAGCTCTGTTGAGCCAAGCTACAGATCAAATGATATATATGTCTATAATTTTTATTTCCTACTTGAGGGTCTAAATGCTGTTTCAAAGCCTTAACAACACTGCTAGGAAAAAAATTGTGGTTGGTAAATAATTTGGCTATGTTTTATTTGTTGGCCAAAAAGTAGAACATTTAAATATATTGAGCTGGAATCAGCCTGTAAACAAGTGTTACTTTACATTCTACATTTAAAAACTTTACTTGCTAAAACCCACAAATTCTTGGATAAAATACCAAAGACATGTCTTCAAAAGTAGCTGTAGCCTTGAATGTATGTCCCAATATTCCAAATGAACGAATGCGCCTATCTGCTTTTTTTGCTGAGAGTTAGATGAGAAGATTGATATTACTCTCGGACCAACTTGCCGGATGTTCTTTGACTACATGTTGCATGTGTGTGTGTGTATACTTGAGTAAAATGCATGTAAGGTAACTGTGCTGTGATGTGTCAGTCCAGCTCAGCCTTGGGTAGACTGCTCAGAGTGGGCTCATTTATTGGTGTCATTGCCTGCTACAGTCGCATAGCAATGGAGATGAAATAGTTTGTAGCAGTTTGTTTTGTCTTTGGTTTGATCTCGTGCTCTGGAGCAGAATCAGAACTATTGTGTGTTTGAAGGACTTTCTGTTTGGATATGTTTATTGTGAAGCAACAGAGTTGCAAAAGGGGCAGCTGGTCTTCCTGAAAATAATGCTCGACTGCCTGTGGATGACATGAGGTCCCTCTGCTTATTCTTGACATTTACAGGCCAGATTGCCATGAAGTGTTGAGGATATTCATGCTTCACAAAAGATGGACATTTTCGATGACCTGGACCTTTTTTCTTAGCTATCATTGTACAATCGTATCCACTTCTACAGCAAATATAAAAACTATGGGGGAGATTTCCATGACATTTACAGAACATATCTGTGTTCCTCAAAGCATGAAACTTTACACTTTGGACACTCCATGAACTTTCCTCTAGTGCAACACATCAACCTTGCACACAAGATGATACATTTTCATAATTTAAAGCCACCATGTGTAAAATTTGAAAATTTCCTTAATCTTGTTTATTAATCTTGTGAGCTTCAGAAGTGCTGGCCAGTGGATTTTGTTACCTTTAGACAGAACCAGGCTAGCCATTTCCCTCTGTTTCCAGTCTTTGTGCTAAGCTAAGCTAACCAGCTGCTGGCTGTAGCATTATATTTAACAGATTCTGATATTTAGAGATTGGTATTAATCTTCTTGGCAAGAGAGCAAATAAGTGTATTTCCCCAAATTCCACTCTTTAACACCATTTCCCACAAGTCCAAGTCTGTAAAACTTAAAGGGAGCTTTTTGAATGCTTCAAATTAAGACTGCCCACTGAAAAAAAACAACAGCATCCTTTATTTGTTCAAATGGCTAATAACTTGACAAAGGACCTCTAGTAGCATTGTGAATTATGACTACTAGCAAAGGCAGAAATAGCATGACATTGTTACACAGTGTCAAAAGGGAAAGAGGAGTGGAGGCGATGTTGACATGGAAGACCGATGTTCAGTCAACTCACAGCCATTCCCTAACCACAGCCAGTTATTCTCTCCATTTTTTGTGCCTAAACTTAACCAAATCTTAACCATAGTGGTGGCATATATGGGTCTATGGATCATTTTTAAAAGCAATGAGGAAACATCATATTTAGTTGTTTGGAGACTGTAACATTCATAAAATCATGGTTTAAATTTTAAAAGCAAGAGCTGTATTACTGTAGAGATTCTTTTTAGAAAATACGTAGACAGTAAACCCCAGGAATGTGTTTGACTTTTTCAGAAAGACGGATGAAAGAAACCCTCAAGAAGCTAGTTTGCAAAAGCTAATAGAACCATGGCTAGCACAGAAGTGACATCAGGAGTGAAATTAACTGAATGTCCTTTAATGCTTCACATTTTATCATAAGAACATGACCTGGTGGTGTGGGTAGGAGCTTATGATGTAACAAAACCTGACTGGCTGCTGTTTATAAACCCCCTCCTTTATTTGTGTGGCTCACCAACTGAAGGCTAGCCCGAGGACCCGAGGACAGACATTAGCGTATTTATACACCTTCCTCAGCCCTGTGGCTGCACAGAGTTTGATTTATAGACAGGGGTCCTGGAAAAACTCAGCTCTTTTCATTTAGATCACGTCTGCTGTCTGGCGCAAAATCCACCCCACAGGTTTGTTTGGGCGCCCGGCGCCCGGGTAATGGGCTAGGAAAACGTCTACATCGATATATCTCCCCATGAGGCCATTCCTCCTCGCTGTCCAATAGCGTTCCACTCGAACCGTGGACTCTCCAAATGCATTAGTCTCCAGGGAGATGAGAGCTGCCTCTCGCAGATATCTCATTTCCAACAGAGTGGAATCCATTAAGAGCAGGTGAGAATGGAGACTACCCACGATGTAAAGCCTTTATACTCACTCATCACCCAGGAACTATAAGATCATCATAACACCACTGTGGGAAACTGGCACTGATATTAGGAAGGGTTTATTTTAAAGGTGGCATTTTCAGCCTTCAGTCCTACAATCATTACTGAAGTCTTACACATCTCACATCTTTACTTTACTCATCATTATATAACTCCAGCTGAGGCAGTAGGCTGGTATAAGGAGAGCACAGTTCTTCCACCTCAGGACCTGGGTTCAAACCTTTGTTCCACTGAAGTGCTTTTGAGCATGACACTGACGCCTACAGCTCCTTAGATCTGCCTACCAATGGGACAAGTAAAACCTTTTCAGAAGAGAGAACAGGTGTGCTTCTCTTGTACTGAACTCCAGCTGGGTGCTCTGCCTCATAAAACAGCAATGTTTGTAATTTCCAGGAAAAAAACAGGAAAAAATGTGGTGCTCCAAAGGTCAAAAAGAATCACGTCACTATCAATTGACAGACTTTGTTTTTAGTAAACAGTAAAATCTTTTTCCTACAGGGAACCATTAATAATTATAACGATGAAAACTGAGCAAACTCCATCCACTGATGAAGGCAGCAATAACATATCATTATTGCATTTCGGCATCATATCTTTCAGTTTTTCAAGTTCACACCCATCGACTTATCTACTAAATAGCTCACTAAAGTGCTGTCAGTTATGGTTTTTGTGTTTTGTTTTTGTTGGAGTCTGGATTACCCATAATGCAACCAATGGCATCTTTTCTTAGACACTCTCACTGTGTCCCAAATACATTCTACATATTAATTCTAAGCAGGTTTTGTGTATGGAGTGTATTCACACTGGAAAAGTGACAACATTTTGTATACTCAAAGCAGACAGCATGGATTTTTGAGTGTGTTGTAGATGGACACGATTATCCCAGAATGCAACACGCTGCAGAAGAGGACAAAGGAAAAACTGCACATGTTGAGGGGCAGCATTACACGTCTCGTAGCGTACAGACTACTGGAACCTCATAAAAAGATTAAAATGGATGAGAGAACAGCTGGAAAACTGGCTGAGGTTGCAGATGATGTGACGTCTGTTGCGGGAGGTTAGTGGGCTTCATTTGTTGTATACTAACTGCAAAAAACAGTGACGTCAAATGACATCCTCGGGGTTATTTTCTCAGACTTGACAAAGCTCGTCCAGAGCCACAGAAGACAACTGATTACTCCTCCTCATGACAGGTAATTTGATCTAAATGACTAAAATTAATGGAGTTTTTCTTTAATTATCTCTATGGATTGATTCATTTGTGTTCTTTTGAAAAGACTTTGGCCTCAAGATTGCATGACAGATTTAATTTTACGAGCACAGACGTTATCTGACTTGCAGTAGCTCATTCATATGCATCCTGTTCTTCCCTTTCAAACACATCAAAAGGCTGTCATCACATAATTGCATAGAAATTTCCATTAAATATTCTTCAAGTTGGAAAGAGCAAAAATAAGACAGAATGAAAGAAACTTGATTAAGGTTTTGTAAAAATATTTTATGTAACAATTCAAAAGTCATAACACACAGCAAAGACATTCAAATCAACGTGAGCGACCGGGGTGTGTCCTGCAAGCCCCAAGCATCCATCAAGTCCTCCACCGTGTAAACAGTGTTGAAAAGAAGCTGCTGTGTGATTGGCTCTCCTTCCTCCTGATAGTCATCTGTATCTCCAGATTTGCATTTTAGACATTCCTCATACAATACAATAAATTATAAAACCTAAAAATATGGAGGAGTTGACTTGTGGTAAACTTAACGTGAAGATTTTCAAGCGTTTGGGACACACCCCAGGTATGGAGAGACCTCTTTGGCACATAACACAAATCATAAAACATGAAATAAAACAAACTGTAAACAAAACAAGTTATTACAAAATGCGTTTTTTTTTTCACAGACAGCATAAACAGATTAAAAAATAACAATAATCCTAAAAAACAGATTTGGCAAATGTGACCGTCCCCAGCGATAACACTTGTCTCAGTCTGCAAGGCCTCCGTGCAAAACCGCGTCATTGTGGTTAATGCTAGCGCGCCAGGAGGCGGAGGGAGCGGGGTCAAAAGTGAGAGGAGATGGGGGGAATTTAAGGTTTCATTTTGAAGTCTGAAATGGTGCGAGTCCTGTTTGTTCTTTTGTGTCTCCGGTTTTAACTTTGTGTTTGTCCTCCTCTGGTGTGTGCGACAGCTCTGTGGTTTACCAGCCAAAGTCTCTTTAGTGCAAATAGGCTGTCAGCTGCTGCCTCCTCGGAGAGTGGAGGGTGGAGGGTGGAGGGTGGAGGAGAAGGTCATTTTCGCGGTGGAGGCGAGGCTGTGTTTGGTTTGGCACCTGGTACCGGTCTGTGAGAAAGAGAAGGAAAAAAAGAAGGCATTCTAGCTTAAGGTTAAAGTGATACATCACACTGAATGGCTGATATTTCCCTTTTAAGAATAAAGCAGGAAAAATTAACATTTTTTTCTGTCAACAAACCACGTGCAGACCCAAACAACCATGAATTTATCTACTAACAAATATTGTGTATGTATCCAAAGCCTGATAGATCTTATTCCTCTGTGTCATTGTTGCCAAAAAACTATTAAAAACACATCAATGAGCCACACTGTTGCACTGGGTGACATGTTCCTTCATTACCATGAACACACACACTGTCCTGCTGCCAGAAATACTCACTAGATCAGCAGCTCCCAACCCTCAGGGTACCGGGACTCAGAACATTTGCTACGGGCCGCGAGGGAACCATGATTCAGCAAAAAAAGCTAAATAATAATCATCATAGGCTGTGACTTCATGAGCTATTTTGGGGTAAATATCCTGAACCTTGAGCAGTCTGTGCTGCATTTTTTGTCATCACTCCCTGTATTTAAAAGTCAAAAGTCAGCAAGACACAATTTGGGCTTTTTAAGTAAGAATAATAAGCAATATCAAGTTAATGCTTGAAGATCCCCTCCAGACATAAAAAATACCCTGCTTTGAATAATAATTTGTGTCTAGCATGATGTTTCCACCAGAAAAATCCCAAATCTATGAATATGCAAACATTTGTTATATTAGACCACAATTGGCCCAAACCAGTTTTGATGTCATGGTGAAATCACGCTCGTAGGTACACGCCTTAAACTGAGATTAAAGATGAGCACAGAGAAACTTTCCTCCTTCAGCAGATGAACATGAAAACAAACTCTGCACATACATCATTCTGCACAGTGAAGAGCACAACATCCAACTGAAGGAACGATAGTTTGTAAGCCCAAAGTCTGACTCAGAATATTTATTTACTATCTCAAAGTAGTACTGCATAATGTTGACCTAGTCAAAAATCCATTTTAGGAAGGTTAGATTTTAATTGATCTCAGTCAGAGTTTGATTTATGACTGCTGAAATAGGTTCTTGTAACACAATCATCCCTGTTGCAAAGCTGCATGTTCCCTGTTATAAGAAAATTATTACTTATTAATTATAAATTATAAATTATTATTATTATTATTATTATTATTATCTAAGTTAAGAAAATTGATGAACAGTTTTTACCCCTTGTCCTAAGAGTTGGACAAAACATGCATTACCCTGAGAATTTCTGGTCAGTTAGGAGTGATTTTCTTCTCTGAGAAGCTTGATAAATACGGCCTGATGTCGGATCAGATCTTGGCATTGCCAATACTGCGATCAGAGAACCAGATGTAAAGACATTCAGATCCATCTGCTAGAATACAGGAGCAGAGGAACCATAAAACCTAAGGAACAATCACTTCGAGCTTTCGCGCCTGACTTTTACTACGTTGACAGATAAACTGCATGGAACGAAAAGCATGACTCTGCATCTGAAGACGGTAAGCACAAGCCTCCACACTGGGGGCCTGTCACTTATAAAAAATGAAAATTTAATTGCTGATAAAGAAGCGAGTCAATGCCTTGCATGGTTTGTAAACTCAGAGAGTTTATGTGCCTGAACCCACACCCGCTCTGAACAGAAAACAGCGTGAAATAAAAAAGGAATACTGTGAGGCAGTATTTCTCACAGATACAGCTCCTCCCTGGAACCTATACAGGACTCATAAAAAGTTCTTGCAAACAGGGTTGAAATCTAGAAAAATAGGTGGAAAAAATAACAATCAATAGATGTTTTATGAGCACAACTTTTCTCATTAGAGGTCTTTTAGAATTGCATTAAGAAAAGTAACATTCTCCTCGAGGTCAAGTGAATTCAGAGTAGTCACAAACAGTGTTAAGTGATACTTTCACAGGAGTGTAATGCTGTAAAGAATATTCAATACAGTATATTCAGTACAACAGCCTTGAGTGGGTGGAGGACATAATGTGCTACACTTCTATAGAAGTGCACTACACCAGTTCTGTGAGTGTGTGTGTACAAAGACCAGTAGATAATAATCAGGAGAACCATTCAAAAGAAAATACTCAATTCATAATTATAACATTTGAAATAAGAGAAGAGTACAGATTAACAAAACAACTACACAGTCTGTGTTTCAAGAAATGATTTAAACCACTAAAGTGAATCAGTTCCTCAGGCGACTTGTTCTGGCTGTTAGTGTTAGAGCTGTGATGATAAAGTAACCTTTGATCTTGAGTCTAGACTGAGGACAAAATGCTTTTGTCTTGGCTTCAAACAGAGAACAGAACAAATCAGAAGGACAGAAGTTCAGTCAGACAACTCAAGGGTCCTCACTGCAACATACACACTGGTGACAAATCAAAGGAAAAACCTGAATCCATGCAGATTCTTCTAGTCTTGGAAAGTCATGGCTCACTATGGTTTGATGAGTTTGACACCACCATCATCAAAACACCAAATGATGAATGGAAGATTGCCATGGGCGGGCTGCTTGTGCTTCTACTTTTTTATCAACTCAGTGTGAAATTTGGCTCTTGTGTGAAAATGGAGTAAGTGAAAATTGTCTTTGCTAATCTGACAGGTGGAAACATGCTAACACCAACATATAGGCCTGTTAGGGAACCAATATGACAACAGCAAAAAACGAAACTGTCAGGAGAGCAAGACCCCATAAAAGCTCATCAAATGGGCTGTTGTACTGCTGTTCTCTTTCAGACATGTTTTTAGCTGATATTTGTTTATAAAGTATGCTGAATCAGCTATTAGCAGCTCCTGATTGCAGTGCAGCAAAGGATGTACAGACAACTATCACTGTATTATTTTGATACTGAATAAAACTTAAAAATGTGATTCACAGTCAAGTTCTGCTGCCTCTTTATTCTCTGATTTCTAAGTGGGTATATGGAGGTTTATCAGCAATGGACATCAGAGATAATGATATCCTATTCATGACTGAGTTATGACTCCAAGAAGGAGGACAATTTGACTCTTCCTCACCTCACACAGTATCTTCACCTCACCTTAAACTCTCCGGCGCCCCCCTGGGGAGGCTTTGTCTTGTCTTGCTGTCCATGTCTGTTACACACCATATCCTGTCATTTCCCCAAGGTTAAAATGCCGTCCAGAGCTCAATTACCGAGGAGCAAAATGAATATTTCATCTCCCACCTCCCCCTGTAAAGTTAATCCCATCTGAATGGAGCTTATGATTGGTCACATTATGTGACTCCATCTGCTTTTCGTTTCCCATGAATGCGTTTAACACCACCTATTGCATTAATGATAAGACATAATGATTGTAATAATATATTATTGTACTTTTATGAGTAATATTTTGAGTAACTACAATACTGCCTGATAATTTATTGAAGTTTTCCTTTAGATGAAGTTCAGCTATCATGTTAGTCAATGACTGGGCCATCATAATCCATTCTCTGAGGTGGGAACATGTACACTGTACACACCAACACTCCCAAGCAAGCCTCAACAGTCTTCACAAATTCAGTCCTTACAAGCTGATCACCTACAGCAGATCATTAAAAACAGGTGTTCAGCTCCTCTCTGTTAGCAGCATCTCATGTTACTTCAGAGGTTCGCCTTCCTTACCAGAGCATCTATGACTACACTACACAATGTCTGTGTGCTTCTATGTTGTGCATTTGCCCACCTGAGAACTCTGAGAGGCGGGATGGCTGAGACTTTGCCCACAGGTTTGGGTCCTACTGCTGGGGGCATCATGACCAGCAGGCCCGGAGAGGGTTTGGAGGCGGGGGTCCGGGCTGGACTCACTGTGGGGGAGGCTCCTCTGGCTGGGCTGAGTGGGAGAGGCCTCTGAGGAGGGAAGGGGGACGGTCTGGGCTCAGACACTAACTAAACAAGAGAAACAGAAATATTGATTATTGACATTTTGCATATCATTCAGATGCGAGTGGACACCAAGTCACACCATCCAGGTCCCCCCCCCCCCCCTTTTTTTCAAACTGCACTTAAGTGGCTGAGTAAAATGTCTGAAATGTAGAATAAGAAAAAGAGAAAAACAAAAAGTTTAAAAAACAAAAAGGAGGGAAGGGTATCTTTTCCAAGTGGGATCAAACCCAACATGGTACACAACACAAAATCCCTGGCACATGGACACAGCAGGCAGGAGAAGTCCATTCCAGTTTCTGTACTGGAGAGAATCCAGGTTGTCTCCTGAATGTGTTCGGCTAGCTGATAAGAGGAACGTCTGTCCCACTTCACACAGGTAGTAGATTAAAAATCACCACAACAACCCAACTCTGAGATCAAATCACAAAATATACTCACATGAAATATTGGATATTTGACACAAACAAGAAAAAGCAATAGGGCATTCAAAACTTGATCTAATTTAATAGCATTTTACACTTCACAGGGACGTACTGATGAGAGCAGTTTTGCGGGATAAATCGATAAGAAAGCAATCAGATACAAACATACAGCAGTTTTATTTATTATTTCTTCAGGGTTCATAAAAAAATCTCTGCAATTCATCTAAGAAATACTCTGATACAGAGAGTTCAACAGTTTCACTCATCAACTCTGTATTTGGCGAAGCCTCTCCATTACATTCACAAATTAGTCATTTAGCTGCAGTCAGAAGCAGTATGAAGTTCTGAACCAACTGGTGAGAGATACTGAGAGAGCTGACTGAATGAATACATATATACATGTATACTGATGTACCTTTAAGGCCTATATTGAAGAAAAAATGACTTCAGGTTCGTAATTTAGTTAAAAAGGTATCTGTTCAATTCAAGAAAAAGTCTAAATGATTGGTACATCTCAAGCTTGTTTGAGATGGCTCAGCCGACAGATTCTTTAAAGTCTGGAAGCCTTTCCCCTCCTAGACTCCCACTTTGAACAAAACTTTGTATCAAAACATTAAGTATACTGTCCCTGGACATCCTTCCCCACCCTCTGTCTATTTGTGCATTGGGATTATTGTATCTTGTTGAGCTATGGTGTTGTGTGTTGTGATTTCTGTTATGTTGTGACAAGTAAATACATATGTTGGAAAAGTTCAATAAAAAATAAATAAAATAAGAGCAACATTGAAACATTTATCATAAACAATGAAACTAAGCCTTTCTTGAATAAGAGACTTAAAGCCACTGTGTAGATTATAAACATTTCCCACTCTAGTGCCCCCTTGTGGCAGCATCAAAAAAAATATGCTGTGGTAGACAGCAATGCCTACCTCAGTGTGGTGTAGTAGCATTGTGAATTAATTAACTTGTAGACAGTCCAATAGTCTGTGGCTGGACAAATGGGGGTGGTGGTTCCTATTTTTAAATAAGAGATGGATGGTGTGCTCCAATTATAGAGGTATCACATTGCTCAGCTTCCCTGGGAAAGCTTATGACAAGGTGCTGGAAAGGAGACTTTGGCCGATTGTCAAATTCAGCAGGAGCAATTCAAATTCCCTCCAGGTCATGAAACAATGGAGCAGCTCTTCACACTTGCAAAGATACAAGAGGGTTCATTATTGTTTGCCCGTCCAGACTACATATGTTATGCTGAGAAAGTTTATGACCATGTTCCTCGGGGTGTCTTGTGGAGAGTGCTGTAGGTACTGGGGCCGCAGGTGCAAGCCATCCAATCCTTGTATGACTGGACCAAAAGTGTCCCTATTCTTGGCAGGAAGTCAAGCATGAAAGGGTTGCTGCACCTTGTCATGGATTATCTTTGTGACTGGAGAGTGTCCAGTATGATGGCCTCAGGGTTGCGTCTCTGAAAATGTGGTTCTGCTGACTTGATCTACCTGTAAACTACAGTGTGCACTGGAACCTTTTGCAGTGTGAAGGGGTTGGGATGAAGGTCAGCACCTCCAAATCTGAGGCCATGGTACTCTGCTGGAAAATGGTGCAGGTTGGGACAGAGTTGCTGCCCCAAGTGAAGGAGTTCACAAGTAAGGGTAAATGGAATGAGTGATTATCTCTGTGAAGAGGGAGCTGATCCTGTTTCCAACCCTCTTCTATGGTCATGAGCTTTGGGTAATGACCAAAAGGCTGACCACAGGATGGCTGGGCTCAACCTTCAAGATAAGGCAAGGAGCTAAAACATTTGGAAAGAGCTTAGAGCAAAATTGCTGCTCTTCCATGTTAAAAGGAGCCAGCTGAGGCAGTTTGGGCATCTGATTACAATGTGTCCTGGACGTCTCCCTTTAGTGATTGGCTCTTTGCCTGGATGTTGCTTCACATCCCTTGGGTCAGTTCTGACTGACTAAGCTTTTACATTATGTGGTTTGAGTTTTAGTTTACAAGTTGTACAATTCAATTATAATTGATTAGGGTTCAGAAAATGGTTAAAAAGGGCCTTACCAGTGGAGATCGTGTCGGGTTGAGGGGCAGGGGTTTCTTGGGCGGGCTGAGTCTCTGTAGGGTTGGGGGGGATTTGGGTGGGGCTGCTGGGGGCTTGCCAGCTGGCAGAGGTGGGCGAACCACCTTGAGGTCCCGGGAACCACCCTGGGGCGACGGGGCTGGTCTCAGAGGTCGCACAATGTTGACTGGCTGCGTGCCATTGGGCGCAGGGCCTGGTCTGAGAGGAAGAACCTCTTTGCTGGTGTGAGGAAGCTAGAATAAAAAAACACAAAGTTAAATTATAGAAAAAAATCTTAAAATAACTGAAGAGCAATGTCTGACCAGATGATTCTTAGCAATTTGTCATCAATGTCAGTAGTTACTCTAAAAGTACAGCACCTTGAGGTGCATTACGTGTATAAAAGATGCTATATGAATACCATTTATTATTATTATTCCAATTACGACTCATTGATCCTGTTCCATTTTTTATTCTTTTTGTCTTCTTTCATGCTCCTCTTGTATCTCTTTCTTGCCAATGACAAATGTATCCTAACCCTGAGCTGCTAACCCATCCAATTAAATAAATGCTATAAAAACAGGGAAATAATGACATGATGAAATGCTGCTGAAAGCACCGTAAACCAGAGCATAGGAGTGTTGTGAAAGTGGGAGGGACAGACTCTAAGTGGTCAAACAATATAACAAGCTGCTGTAAAATGAGGCCATTTAATATGAAGGTCAACCTCATGGACGCTCCATTATTCACTAAAATACAGCAAGAGAAGCAGTCACCATCCCCTTCTCAATTCCTCCCTTTCTTCCTTCCCACCCACACACTCAGCTCACCCCCTTGTGGGTGCTGGCTTTGTTGATTGGTCCGACCACCTTCAGGTGAAAGGCAGGATTCAGATGGCCGTTCTTCCCTTTCTCTGCCGATGCCTCCGTCCTAAGCAGAGAAATGAGGACAGACAGAAAATAAACTGGAGTCAGATGCCTGAAAGCTGCCCTGCTTCATCACTCTTCTCCATCTGGCATTGATTTTATGGCCCCAGGTGGGAAAAGAGACAGTAGAGAAGTCAACATGAGGTTTCTCAACCAACATGATGTGAGAGGAAATGAGGAAGTGAAGGATAAACCAAATGTTTCAGCTCAGTGTCTTGGGGGCTGCTTTCTGATGAGGCTGTCAAGTTGAACTGAGTGGACTAGTCCCTCAACAGCTCTTTACAGGGCACGCACATACACACACACACACACACACACACACACACACACACACACACACACACGTACACACCTGCATAAACACATGTACCAAGATCAAGCCTAGCTTTATCTATGGTATTATACACTGGAACTTACATAAATGTATCGGCTAATAAATATTGGATGATGTAATTACTTGTCAAAATGTGAAAATGTTACATCTATATAACTAAGACAAACTAACTTAGCATTTTTGGAAATCTTTCCTTCTGACAGTTGAGATAAGTAGATACTTAACTAAGCTTGTGTGTGTTAAGCACAGAAATGGAGTCAGGACTTAGTTAGCCTAGCTTAGCATAAAGCAGTTCAGAGCTTTTTTGCTGAGAATGGCTGCCTGCTGCTGCTGGAAAAGAGGTTGAGAGTTTGTAGGCCAAAAAACCAAAACAATGAGCTAAAAGAGTCTAAAAAGCCCCATTGAGCTGCAGAGTCGGTGATAATTCTTTGAGGGTTCATTAGTGTAAACAAGGTCCACACACTAACTTTATCCAGAGCTTTCAACTGCATTTCAAGGCCTTAATCAGTGAATGGAGGATTCACAGACAGCTGATGTCCAGCGGCATCCCAGTGGGACTCTTAAGTGGCTGGACTGTCAGAACATCTTACCAGAGAATTGTGCAACCCCAGACAGGAAGACTGGAGTGGTGTATGACATCATTTTTTGTTTGTTAAGACCATTTTTTTTGAATGTTTTGAAGACTCAACTGTTTAAATCTCTGTTTGCTAGTAAGCAGCCTTCTTCTTCCCCAGACCTTTGCTAGTGCATTACTAAGTTTCTTGGCACATTATCATCACCAACTTTCAATCAGTACAATAGCGTAAAAAAAGATCGTCAGGCATGTGTATCATCCATCCTCCTTATGTTTGCAAACACATGCAATCCATTACAACAACACAGCTAACTAAAGTCTCCAAAATGACGTGAATCAACTACTCTCTGGCAGTATCAACAAAACCTGACCCTTCACAAAGGAAGGATTTATCATAGGTTGTTGTATTGGATTGAATTAGACTTTAGAGGTGTACTTAAATAAACTGGTAACTCACTGTATGTACATACTGCAGGCTCTTAGCTGATTAGAAGGCTCTCCAAGCATGCTGGATGTATATATGCTTGGAAAGGTATTTAATCAGCTGAAGCCACCCGCTGGCCCACTGTTGAACTGTAAATGAACCCAAACTATTGGCCATGCAACAAAACCAAAAAAGCAGAGGGTTTTCATTGCAGCTGGTGCCGTTAAGAGTCTTTTTAATCATCGTAGCGGCTCAATTTCCCATATCGTTAGCAATTCATTCAGTTGTCTCCTCTCTGTCTCACTTTAGCAGCAGTTACCGTAAAATCCTGCTGAGGCCCAATATCACTAGTATTTAGCCTTTCTCTCTGTCTTCATTTGGAAGGTCAGGCTCCTTAAAAGGCTGGATCGTCTCCAGACACATTTCTCATCTGTAAATCACTGTGGAAGACTTGAGTATTTTCAGAGGCACTTACTCAGCCAGTGTTATGACTAGGCTGTCTCTGTGGGTGAGGTATATGGAAGCGCTCATAAAGGAAGCTCTGGGGTTTATGAGGACATGGATTTTGTTTGGTCCTGATGGAGGTGAGCTGCAGCACAAAATGCTTCCATTTATGCTGATGTAGAGATAGAATGTTCCGGTATACACATCGATCTGCTTGGAGCGCTGGCAGACATGGCAATGCGTACTTCCTTCCTTCTGCCCTTCTTGTAATTCAACACTTCCTTTCCTCCTTGTTGTCCTTCTTTTCCTTTCTCATTTATTTCTTCCTACCTGCATTTTTCCTCTTCCTTCTTTTATTTCCTTCCTTTCCATGCATGATTCATTTCCTCCTTCCTTGCTGCCTTCTTTCACTTTGTTTCCCTCTTTTCTCATGCAGACAGTGTGAAATGCGAAGGCTCCACTGCATAATAATACACTGCTGTTTTTCAACAAATAAACCACTTCCAAGATAGAGAGTGGTCTGAGAGGACAATCAAGCAGTGGAAATACATAAAAGATTTTGTGTAAATCTTTCCTGTAGGGTAGCCACTAACAATCAATTAATCTTCTGTTTATTTTCTTGACTAAACTGTTCATAAAATAGAGAAAGTATATATATATATATATATATATATATATATATATAGTATATTATATATAATAGCCTGTTATGGGCACGTGCTGGGTTCAATTTTAGGCCTGTGAAGAGGCCTACTCAGAGCTGCCTCTCTGACCTCATGTCTGTTCATAAGTTAATGTGTAATTAATTACACAGACAGACAGACAGACAGACAGACAGACAGACAGACAGACAGACAGACAGACAGGACACAGTACTTGTTACTCTTGTTCTTCTCTCTCTGGGAAAGCCACTTATGGAAGTAGGACGTCTTGATCCTGTAGCAGTAGAAGAGCAGCAGCACTGTAGGCAGGATCACCAGGAAGGCAAACAGAAGTCCCACTACCAGTCCAACCTGACCTGTGGAGGCGCACACACAAACACACAAACACAGAGCAAGGTTACACGTACACTAGGATCAGTTTCCATCCAAATATAACAAATTTTAATTAAGTTTCTAGATAATCTGCAAAAGAAAACGCGAATGAATGTGTGTTTTCATCCACTACTGTTTTCTGAATATTAGGAGACAGTTGGTGGTGCTTATTCTCCAGTCCAGTGCCATTAAATCATTGCAGAAGAAGAGGACACAATGAGACAATGTAATTAAAAGACAGCCATTCTTGTGTCAAAGTCTGTTCCCCCTTCGCACAGTGTTTCCCTCCAGTAAAAATGATGTTTCCCATAGCACTCAACTCAGCAGTTGGGTGTAGGACTGAGTTTAGGTTATGGTTAGGCCTAGCAGAGATAACTGGCTGGGTTTGTGATAAGATTGGGTTCAGGTTAAGATAAGGGGAAACATGGTCAAAGCTCGAACGATGGAAAACATGGAAAATGTGATGGAAATATGACATTGATTTTTGTTTCATGTATTAATTTGAGGAACGTTACAGTCTCCTCATCGCTCCACACACATCTGGTGTTTTCGTCTCTTCAGTGGAGTGACGTTTAAGTCACATGCTTTATGTACGACATCACTTATTCACTAAGTCTGTTTACATTGCACTTTGTTTCTATCAATACTAAGAAATAACTCTCAGGTTTTTATTTTATAAGAACCAGTGGACGGAAACATGTACATGTTTACCATCATCACTAATGAAGAGGAAACTACGGTGGATTATGGCAGCATTTTAACTCTGTTGTGTGCATTTGTTTAGGAATCTTATCACCAGCAGTATAAGACACGCCTGTGAGGATAGATAGCATCGATTGGCCCGTTTCCATCGCACAAACTTACAGGAACCTCCTTAGGAACTCAAGAACCTTACCTGCGTTTCAATCAGAGGAACCAGGGTAAATTTAGTTCCTATTGCCAGAAAAGTCACTGCTCTGGGTGTCGAAGTTTGATTGGTCAAACACAACAGTGCAGGTTGTGTACAGCTTCATTCAGACAGTAAGTAGCACTGCTTGCCACCAGAATCAATAATAGGATGAGAGACAGACATTGCTCATTATGTTTATTGACATTAAAAACAAAGGTAAGTGGTCGACTTCCTGACTACTCTCAGAAGAGCAAGATAAAGAGAGAACAAGCAAGTGAAGAAGAGAAAAATGTCTCTTTTGTATCCATGCAAACAGCACAATGATTGTTGTTTCCTCTCATGTGAAAACTGCATCTGAAACACAGTTGTCATGTTTTGGTTCGTAGCTTAGATCCTGCATTTAGTTCCTTTCCCTTTTGGAACTATTTGGTTGAAAAGTGATTCTATTTCTTCCTGGTTTAAAAGTCTTCACCTTCAGTTTGGAACACAGGCTTTCTGTTATAAATTTGTATTCTTCAAGTCCAAGCCAAGATAACCTTGATGACATCACAGTGACATCATCAGGGCAGTACTCCTCTCATGACTAGTAAACCAACTGTGACATGTACAATTGGTGAAGTTCCACCTTAATACACTCACTGAGGTTACATTCAGAATGAATGTGAAACAGCATGTTGTTTTTACTTATTATTGGCCTTCCATCCACACTGAGAGTGTGTGGAATGTGTGTGTGTGTGTGTGAACTCACTGTCATACTGGACAGGTCCACTGTCCACGCTGCCTCCGAGTCCCGGCTTCTCACAGAAGGGTGGTGCCCAGCCTCGATTACAGTGGCAGTTCCCGTTGCTGTTACACACCTATGCACACACATAGAAACACACACGTAAGGCATTTGTTAATGTGATTTGCTTTTCGGTCTCAGTATAATCTTGTGTGTGTGCGCCCGGAGGTGTAGTCAAATTAGAAGCACTAATTTCTTGTTTACTACAGACTGGCACTGTGTGTGTTTTAATGGGATTTTTCCTTCTCTGTGGAATAATACTTACCTTTAGATATCCACCTTATAAATGGAACAAAGTGCAAAACATTGACATTATAAGCAGTGCTATCTCACATTTGCAAAATACTTTCCATTATCTGTGTATAGTATTGTATATTTTATATATTTTAAATCTTTTTTGCTTATTTTATCATGTTTGAATTAGATTGTGTTTCTCATTTGTCATGATTTCTTTGTCCTCAGGTCTTACTTGAGTTCTGAGTTCTCTGATACCACTTGTCTTAATCAAAACTGCCAACTGGACAAAGTGGGCCATTGCCCCAGGTGACCCAGACCCTCAAAGGGCTCTACAGGCCCCACATTAACTCAAGCACTTCTTACACTTAGATTACATATTCCTTAATCAAGTAAGGACAGACTAATTGAAACAAACCAAACATGGGGCATGTAGTTTTGCAGCATAGGAGTACTGACTGGTTTCTGTGGCTCAAGGCAGACTGAAGAATGACAGAATGCGAGAATCAGAGGGTTTAGGAGGGGCCCACTAGCTTTTAAAATCTGGCTCTAGTCTTAGCAAAGGATGAATAAAAATGAACACGGAAACACACAAAACCAGGCTCGGCTAACAACTCGGCTATCCACTATCTTTCCAAACTGCATCAGCAAGGGTTGGGTGGTATGACTATATATATATACGAGATCATGGAAAAATGTGAAGCCCTCCCTTTAATATCTCTGCTGTATTAGGCCACTATGGGCAATGTTGCAACTGACCTTTCACTAAGCCCCCCTTAGTTACTCTTACTACCCCTACGTCAAGCTTTCCATTCCCGCTCCGCACATACGCAGTTTACAATGAATTTCAGGTAGTGAATCTGACACATTATCATTGTATTTTTTGGAACAATGAGTCCTTGATTTTGGTTTCTAGCTGGTGAACTGTTAATTATTCAGGCTGAAATAACAACTACTGCTGACAGATTTTATGTAGTTAGATCAGAGGTTCCCAAACCCCGGGCCATGGACTGGTACCAGGAAGTAGGAACATTTGCTACCAGGGCTGTGAAGAAACCATATGATTCAACAAAAAAGCTTTTTTCATTTTTAAGCTATTTTTAGCCCATAATATCTTGAACTTGTCGCAGTTTGTTCTGCATTTTTCCTCATCACTCCCTGTCATGTCATGCTTTTTATAGTCAACATAAAATCGCTCTGCGGACCAAAAAAAGTTGGGAATTCCTGAGCTACATACAGGGTTCCCAACTATCATGCACTGAGAATGAAAGTCACGCAATTGACACAGATCTCACACCACACATTCCTTTTCTCAGGCTAAATCTTCATCTTCGCTTCCCCCGATGTAATGTGTCTAATGTTAGTGGTGTAAGCTAGAGCAGTCGACACGACCCTCCAAAATCTTCTTATACTGAGTATTTCTCTCACTACAGCCCCATGCACAACACTTTAGCATATTGAGAAATAAAAAGCTTGACCAGTTTCAGTTGCGAAGCTATGATTGAACAATCACTGTTCAGCGTGTGTCTGCATCATTGTGATTGATTTGCCAGGTATTTCATTCTGGCAAATATTGTATCTCAGCTGAATTTACAGAAAATTTAACACACTATTGAGATTACATTGATATGATATGATAGAAGATCCCACCCTACTACAAGCAAAAACTGAAGCTGTAACATTCCTGTTGAAATTAGCAGCTGTAGCAGTTACTTTCTCTGCCTGTAGGTGGCAACATCAGAATGTCTACATCTAGAGGTCTCACTCAAAAAAAAAAAAAGAAAAAAGAAAAGAGAAGTTACAGGCCAATTTCATGAAACACAACTTAACATTAAAAACATGACTGAGTACAGCACAGGTCATAAAGGTGTGTTTGGCCATATGCAGTGGACAACAATTTTGTCAAAATTGTGGCAACCATGAAAATGATTGCATTAGAATACTGAGATTTAAATCTACTACCATCTTCAATTCTTGATGTACTTTTAGTTATTAATGGTACACAAATTTTAGGGAAGTGAAACATGAGGTTCAGTCCCCACCCCAATAATTTTCATACAGTGCCTAAGAATAGAAAATGACTTCAAGCAACTTCACCCAAAACAGACCTCTGAATAATGACCAGTAAGTGGCCAAAATTTGAGACTTAAAGAGGCCAAATGTGACCTAAACAGGGAACAAATCCCTTTTCCTTCACTACATTTAGCAGTAAATTACCTAAGAGCTTTTAATTGACTTGTCTTAAATGTGTGAAAAAACTTTTATCTAGACTTGATTAATATCTCCAGACATCTTGTGTAATTCACCACCCCTAAATGAAGGAGAAAATACTCCCATGCTCCGATTACATCGAGATGTAATTATCCCATCAGTGATTAACATGCCTATTTACCCCATTAGACATGAAGGGCGCAGAGTTGTTTGCTGATTCTTATCGTTCCTTTACTTCAGATTCAGGAGGCTTGATGCGGTTCCTTTGTGAAAATGTTGTATGCTGGTTTATAAGAGCATATTTTGCAGGCAGTTCTACATCATATAAAAGATAAGAAGGTAAAAGCGTTAAGAAATGAAATGCTTTGACCTGTATTTAAACACACAGCGTTGATATACAATATATCCTTCAGCCTGCTAAAGTGACCAGGACTAATTGCTCTCCAGCTCCAATATGTTTTATGTGTCTCCAATGACAATCTCCTGTATGAAGTTTTTAAAAGATGCAAAGCAGTAGTGCTCTAAGAAGTGAGCAGCATTTCCCCTGCTCATTATTCCTGTTTATTTGCATTAACATCCAGCACTCTCCAAAAGCCTGAGGATCAATATGAATCAAATGATAATGCTAAATTAAAAAAACACATCCTAACACAGGAGGAAGGGATGACTGTCTATTTAGAATAATCCTGACTCAAAGCTATTTCCATTATCCATCCACTGTTACAGTGACAGGAGTGAACAAAAATGGGACAAACAGCATAAAACAACAAAGTGAAGAGAGAAAGAAGGAAGAGAGGGGGATTAAAGGAGGAGAGGATATGTCTGATGTGTTTCTTCTTGCTCATAATATTTCGAATCCTAATCAAATACCAATTCCTAGTGAATCGTAAGCCCATTTCTTATATAGTAGATGGGGTAAACAGAGACTTGAGTCTTGAGACTTCTGAGGTGTGAAATTTCAGTCGAGGCTGGTTTCGCTTCAAACGCTCAGGGTCAAAACAAGCAACAGACCATTTCAAAGCAAAAACTAGGCCATGCCAACAACACTGATAAACAAAACTGTTCTTTATTGAAAACTTAAATGTTTTAAAATGTCTTGGTTTTAAGGTCTGGGCACAAAAGAAAGTAGAACAGTAAAGTTATCTGCATTTTGCTAAAAAGTTGCTCAAAGTGCTAGTTGGTGAACAACTGTAGCTGGCAAGCTAACCACTATGCTAGCAACCTGGGAACATGCTAGTGCTAGACAGTCATAGTAGCTCTTTTAGCTAGCTGGCTTGAGAACTGTCAGTGAGCTAGCTACCTTGGTTGCTAACCGGACAATAAGTGAACACAGTTTATTTTATTTTAAGAGGTGTATTTGTACCATCTGCTCCTGTCTCATAACTGTCTGTAAATCCTGCCTCATTTGAGGAAGAGTTTATAGAGCAGAGCAGGTTTATACGCTAGTGGACTCTTTGGCTCTGCAATAATCAGTCACAATTTCTCTCTGAATTAGCCAGACAACAGCCTGACAAAGCACAAAAAGAGCACATTAACTTTCTAGCTAATGTCTCCTTATCTAACTTACTCTACTAAGTCTGGTGTCAGCTTAAAAACTTATCTGCAAATGTCAACATTGGTCATTTTGGAAACTAAATGGTGTGGACCTCATGTTATCATTGTAACTACGAATTTAATGCTGCAATTATTAGTCAATTAACTGATTAGTTGTCAACTATTAAATTAATCACCAACTATTTTCTGGTCTAGTTAGTCTTCTATGACAGTAAGCTGAATATTTTTGGGTTGTGGACTGTTGCTTGGGACAAAACAAAACATTTGAGGACGTCATCTCGGGCTTTGGGAAACAGTGATCTACATGTTTCACCATTTTCTGACATTTTATATACCAAACAATTAATTGATTAATCAAAAAGATAATTGACAGATTAATCGATAATGAAAATAACCATTAGTTGCAGCCCTATACAAGTTTCTGTCTAGCAAATGGTGTACATGTCAACTTCCAAGTTGTAATTCCAACTGGGAAAGTGGGATTTTTATGAAAGCTCCGATACGTCCTACTTGGCATTTAATAAGGAAGTGCCTGAAAACCAAACAAACGTAAAATCTCACATCAGCCAAAGTCTACTGTTCAATGTAATTACACCCAAATTTAATGGATATAATGCAATTGTCAATGCACAGATCAACTCAGTTATCATAAAAACTTCCTGTGATGTAAGATGACATGAACGCTCGCAAGTCCTTAACATGGGAATCCACCTGACATACCGTGAATGCAGCATTACAGTATTCTTCTGCTTCTATTCTACTGCTAACAAAATGCTGTATGTCCTTAGCTGGAAAACTATAGTTACCAGCATAATGTTAGTGTCTCAGCTTCCCTGCTGGCTCAGCTGGAAATCAAACACATACACCATCCCACCCACTCAGAGGCTTGGTGAGTGAAGGAACATTTCTGATATATATTATATTTACAGAAAATTTGAAAATCACTATTTTTGACTGCAAAAAGGGATGACTTTCAGTTGAGCTTTAAAACTATAGGTTATATTTTCCCCTGATGACACAGTTGAATATCATTTTATCCAGCTGCCAAACTAATAAACTGGTCATTTAAGGTTTGTAGTTTATAATAATCCAGTTGTAATACAGCATGACACTGGAATCAGGCAGTTTCCATTTGTATCTCACAATTGTTCAAGCTGGAGTAACCCAGGCCAGGAAACACAGGCCAGGGGACTGAGGGGAAAAGTGTCAATTCTTGAATCTTAAAAGGGAAAAGGAATGCAGGTTTAATCTTCCAGTGGCTTTACAAATATTACATGTCAGACAAAAATATCAGCTGTCAACATTTCAGCAGCTTCAGTCTGAAACCGCTCAGCTATCAAAAAGCCACACTGGTGAATCATTAATGGCCACTGACATATTGCATTACACTGCTGTATTCTTTCCTGAGCCCAGTGGAATCATATAGGCTTGTTTTTTACTCAGCTGTTCTGAAAGATGAGAAAATAAATCAGTCTTTTCTAAATAAAGTCAGGCATGCCTTTTTAATGTGATTTCTAACATCAAAATCAGATCATCAAATTACATATACAGTAACACCTGTGCTATTGTCAGGTGTAATTAATAAACTAGTAACTCAGTATACTGTATATTTACAGTATTAAATTCAATCCATATAACTAATTATCTATTCAGCCTATACAGTTTATGACAGCTTTGTCATTTTCTGTTCTGAACTCCTGGGAGCAGATTTATTACGTTTATTGCAAATTACTGTGAGAGCAGAATATTGTCATTGCTGCATGCTTCAATTAAGATGGGTATTTACTAACACTAATGATGTAAATGAGCACAGCTGCAGTTCATTTGAATGTACTGATGCTAATTAACACCTGATGCTGGGCTAAGATTGTCTTAACATTGAAGATCATCATGTGAATCTCTGAAAATCAATGCAGCACATAAGAAAGTGTACATAAATATGAACAATACTATCTTAGTAAGATCTCAAAAAGGTGCCACGGGAGTAAGGGATCCACCCACCACCTTAGAAAGCTGTGGTTCTATTCCCTGTAGCGGTATTCCCCACTAGGTTGTGACCTCCAGCAAGCACAAAGATTATGTTTGTGGGTGGGAAGCCAGTTAGGGATCATGACCTGGTCACTGCACTAGCAATTCCTACTTGTTGGAACCTCCTGCACATTATGCCCTCCAGAGGCCAACTGTAGGGTTAGTAGTGACAAAGACTGCACTCCATGGGCATGAGTGTGGGTGCTATCAGATGTCCATCTTGTCTATCTCATTTGTCTGTCCCGCAGAGTCAGCACTGGTCAGTGCTTTTGCTATGGAAGGGTTTGTTTATTTTTATCTCCATTTTGAATGAGTGGGTAGTGGATTAGTGGCTGCTCTCCAAGGACATGGAGATGCAGTTGAAGCAAACCCAGTATTTACAAGAGACTCACCAATAGTCTTACTCTCACAATTGGAGGCCACCTTGGAGGAAAGTAACTACAGTAATTATTCAAGTACTGTAGGGTATTTGTACTTTAGGTGAGTATTTCCATTTGATGCTACTTTATACTTCCACTCCACTACATTTCAGAGGGAAATATTGTACTTTCTACTCCACTACATTTATTTGACAGCTTTAGTTACTTTTCAGATGAAAATTTGACACAATGGATAATATAACAAGCTTTTAAAGATGAAACCAGTGGTTTACAACCTTTTTGGCTTTTGACGTCTTACAAAAAGCAGTGTGTAGTTGGGGTCACATTTCAGATGTCTTATGAGTTGTTAACAGCTCCACCAAATAGTGATTTTTCCCTCTAAACTTCTCATATGGTTTCATTTCAATACATGTTTAAATTATCCAATATTTCACCAAAAATCAAAGATTAGAGAAAATGTCCAAAAACTAAAAACAGATTTGATTATCAGAACTTTGTTTTTTCTTCTTTCCTCTCCCATTAATCATCTCACGACCCCTCAGATTTATCTGGTGACCCACTGGAGGGGCCCAACCCCTAGGTTGAGAACCATTGGACTAAACTAGCTAAGTGTATATAAAGTAGTTGAAACTAGCTCCACCTCCAGCAGCTACAACAACAGCTAACAGCTACAGTAACATGCTGCTTACACACTGATGCTTCAGTATTAATAATCTAATGATGTCATATATAATAATATATCAGTCAGAGGGACCAAACCACTACTTTTACTGCAATACTTTAACTACATCAAGCTCATTATACTTATGTACTTTTACTGTAGTAGGATTTTTCATGCAGGATTTTTACTTGTAATGGAGTATTTTTAAATTGCTGTATTGGTACTTTTACTTAAGTGAAGATTCATGAATACTTCTTCCACCACTGCCTGGCCCACTGTGGTTCTGGGCAGCTGTCATCTCCCTCATGTCTGAGTCCCTCACCAGCAACAGACATTCTGTTACCTAACTGGGTCCTGCAGCTTGTCCCAACCCTGTTTCTGTGGGAGTATCTTTTAACACAATTTTAACACTGACCCAGCCAGCAGTGGACTGTCGCTGACTCGCTTTACATGAATATCAAAGTTGAAAAATGTAAAGGACGGGCTGAAAAGCTCAGAAAAAAGAAATTAAAATCCTCAAAAACAGAAGTCCAAAAGTGTCAAAATAACTAGTTCTGCATTCAGCTCTGCTGGTGACAGCATCAGTAGCAGCCAGCAGCCAGAGAGGAGGACCAGAGCAGCAGAGTCAATTCACCACAGCCCACTGAGTCCTTTGAAAACACCAGTCAAGTTCTGCAGGTGAAGGCAGGCAGAAGACAACAGGGATAACAGAATCTAGGGTTGGTTAGCAGGATAATGTTATTAAGCTCTGTTTTCAGAGCTTCAATTACGATAATCAATTTTTTCTGACCTTTGCAAAACTGAAAATATAAGAGGGTAAAATGTATGGAATGGATTAAACAGTATTGTGTGCTCTAATTTAAATTGCTAATGTTAGCATAGCTTACTTAACGATAGTAGTAACCGGGCATTAAGGCCACTGCCAATGAAGATATCATTAGCTAATATCATTACTATGTGGGGTCACAGATGTTACAAATGGAATTAGGACTGACACATCCACTGTGTGAGCTAAGTTGCAACTCTATCAGAGTGTATTCTAGTATTAGAGGCTCTGTCCTGCTGTTCTTTTTATACAGAGAAGCTTACGCTTTGTCAATCAAGCAGATATTTATGATCTTTTTTAAAATGAGTCAGCTGAAAACATTAAGATGTCAGCTAGAGATGGGCTTTTCAGTTAAGCTGCAGAGTTAATTAGCCAGCTAGCTACAGCTGATCAAATCTGCTAGAGACATTTCAACCGTCAAAATTGATGGTCACCAGCTTCTGCTTACTACAGTGTGAATTCAAAGACTCACTGTTTCAAACATTACATGAATTTCGAGTAATAAATCTACCATGTTTTCACAATAAATGACATATGTGCAGTGCTGTTAATGGAAAGGTTTACAGGTGTGGCAACATTTATTAAGGGGGGCATGACTTAGCAAACAGTCAGTTGACAGTGTTTGCAGGTGGAAAGCTAGCAAACTTGGCCTGCTATGTTGATACCAGAGGATGTTAAAGGTATGACAGAGGCCAAACATGTAAAACACTGATGAGTGATGAGTGAAACTGATGCTCTACATGCGCTACTTCGTTAATAATGTTAAGAGTAATTACTTCCTGTGTGGAGATAAATTAGGTTGTTTTTACATAAAAGTGCAGCTTTAAAACCTGATAAAACCTGATAAAATTAACAAAAATCACAAATTGCAGAGGGAATTAAATATGGCATTATCATATTTATGTCTCTCAGGTTATGTTTTTTCAATTCCCTTTGAAAGATCTCTGAACAGCTGATAACATCCAACAATGATCGCATAGGTCAACATCAGAATTCTCTGATAAATAAACCCAATCTCTCTTAAAGTAACAAGTGTTTAAGCCCCAACCACTCCTCACCAGAGCTCAGATACTGATTCATAAACTATGTATGATTTCTCCTTATCTGCCTCAGGCTTGCTTGTACTGCTCCAATAAATAGTTCATCACTTCAGTTGCTGTTGTATTCCAGCCATCTATTTTCCTGCCTTTTACGACAGACTTGGTGACAGCGGTGCAAAGCACTACCTTTGCCCAAGGACACAGTGTGACAATAAGATTAGGGAGCCGTGCCCGGCAGCTAAGTGAGTTGAATCTGTTGCACGACTCTGCGTGTGCGTGCGAGTGTGTGTGTGTGCCTACCCCGTTGCGGTGACAGCGTGCGATGCAAGTCTCCAGCTCGGTAAAGGAGGCATTTTGGCATCGGCGGTCTCTGCACACCTGTGGCAACACAAGCAGAATGATCACATACTGTGTTAAAGATTACAGTGCACACTCACACACACACACACAAGCACACATGCAGACTTTGATCGGCCCTCTGCCAGTGCCCTTGGGCTTTGGAACAACCTGCCTGCCTGAGGAGATTGGGCAAGCAGCATCAGTATCCTGTTTTAAATCACCTCCAAAATCACTGCTTTTATAGACTTGTTTTTACAGCGTGTAATGATGTTTATTGAGCTGCTTTTACCAAACAGGTTTGGTCTCTCCTGCTACCCTTATACTCATTCTAAGAAACAAATACATTAACACCGGAGTGATGTTTTGTTTCATAAGGAGCTTTGTGAGTCATGTAATTTATCTAGCCTTAGTGTGTTAGGACAGATGTTAGGACAGATGTTAGGACAGGCAAAACCCAAAGATATTCAGTTTACTATCATGTATTACACAGAAGAACTTTAAATCCTCATATTTGTGGAGCTGGAACCCACCAATCTTTGCTTAAAAAATGATTAAAACAATTCAGTTATCAAAATAGTTGCAGATTAGTAATCAACTAATTAGCTAATTGCTGCAGCTCTTGTGTGTGAAGGGTGAGTCACTGACACTGAACTGGGGCTGGAGACTAATCAGGTGAAAAGGTGCTGAGACTCCTTTCTTTTTTGCTTTTCAGCTGTGTGAAGAGGAGATACCTGGTGGGATGGAAAAGTTAAAACACAGATTATAAAGACTGCTGAAGAAACATCTTCTTAGGCCTTTTAACTCCACCTGAACAGCCAATGATACATACAACAACGAAACCACCTAAATAAAACTTACAGTGGTCAAGAGAACCCAAAACATTTAAGTAGAACAAAAAAAACACAGTTAGTTTAGCACATTTACAGAAATAATGAATACCTACCCATAAGTATTTTTTTAAAATTGCTTCAGAATTCATAACATTTAAAATAAATGTGATCAGGTGTGTGCTGTGATGTTATTCTGGTGACACAATTACAATCATTTGTAATTTCTGAGCTGATTGTTTCGTCCATTTTTTGCCGACCACAGCAGAGTCTTTCCATCTGAATGTGATAATTTGAAGTATGTGTCTGCAGGTCTGCACTGACAAATGCATCTTTCCCAATCTGCTAATGTGTTGTGATTGGCTACTGGGTTAGAGTCTGTTGTCAGGAAAATGAAGAGTTGATTTGATTGAATGTTTAATCTTTGGCTTTAGGTAGGATATCAATTCATTCCAAGTCAAAAGGCTGAATTCCAAGTTCATTCATAAGTCACTGGTGTTGAAGTCAAAGTCTAGTTGTAAGTCTTTTTTGATCTTCTCAAGTAAACTCTTAAAGTAATCAAATTTATGACTGGACTCTCAAGTGAAAGTCATGAGACACAAGTCTGCGGCTCTGCTTCAAGACATAAAGAACAAAACAGAACAGAGTTACAAAACCGCAGAAGATTCAGAGGGACACTAAAGCTGAGAAACATAATTAATAAAAGGCTAATGCTACTGCTTTTTCACAGCAAACTTTTTCACTTGTCAAAGTAGGAAAAACAAAGGTGAAAAAGGCCTACATCTTTTTTATAGGTCTGTTTCCCAACATTAACAGTATGTGTGTGTTAAATCACTGATTTAACTCCAATGTTTCAGTTAATCTGTTCATTTATGAGTCATGTCACACAAATAACAGAATAGTTTCAGTGGAGTAGTTTTTGTTTCACAAGGTTATATTTTGTCAAAGAGCTTCAGCCCCGCTGTGATAAATGTGTTTTTTTTATGAGTGTGTTTGTGATGTTAATGCAGATCATCTGCTTAATCAGTGAAAGTGAAAACAGGTGTGCATCATTAGGTCTTCTTCGCTGTAAGTGACTGAGCTCTGTCAAGTTGAGGGAGGAAAAGTAAAACTGTTGTGTAGTAAATTACATTCTGTTACATTTGGTGCACTCATGGCTGTGTGTGTGTGTCCATAGATAAATTGTGATTGTCAGCAGTATCAATAGTGTTTATTATGTTACTCTTCTTCTTTGAAAGCTTTGTATCAGTCTAGCTCCCCTATGGCAACCTGAGTAGATGTTAGGCTCTAGTTAGGTGAAGCTGATGGTGTAGTCAGACTGAAATTTGGAAATCTCGCCCCGTTCTACAGAGGCATGAATTTCCCATTCATGCCTCTGTAGAACGGGGCGAGACACATTCGCTTCTGGGTGTAAATGAACCTGCCTCCTTCACCTCTTGCAGAGTTCAATCTGATTGAACTTTAACACATTAAATCGCAAAGCTCTCCAATGTCCAGCTGTTTAGAGAGGGTGTGGGATTGACCTCTCATTCAGGAAATACTTTGAATGTTGAATGTTTTTCTTATGGAAAATTGTACAATTTAAATTGTTATGTCTTGCAGCTGTTTTACAAGGCTGTCCTACAGAGAATCTGGTCCTTTGGCCTGAATTGTGTGTTTGATAACATGCTCAGCCAAGACCAAGACAAGTTGCATCGCATCATCAAGATGGCGAGTGGGATCATTGAGTGTGACCAGATGTCAGCTGCTCAGTTGTGTAAAAACCTCGTTCTCAGTAAGGCTGAGCGCATCCTCAATGACCCCACTCACCCTCTACACAACACATTCCAACCAACTAACTCGGGACAAAGGAAGGACTCTGCAAAGGAAAATAAGAACAACCAGGTTTAGCAAGTCTTTGTTCCTTCAGCAATTAGACTGTTAAATGAGAGGGATTTGATGGTATTTTGGCCAGGGCTGTGTGCAATGGTAATCCTTGTGCAACACTTGTATGATGCAATATATATTTTATTAGTTGATTCTAATGCTGATGCAAAGTTTGTTTTTCAGCGATCATGTAGTCCACTGTATATGAAGTGTTTATTTGTCTCTACAGTAGTGTGTGTGTGTGTCAGC
The DNA here is from genome assembly GCA_038419695.1 of Scomberomorus guttatus. NCBI lineage: Eukaryota > Metazoa > Chordata > Actinopteri > Scombriformes > Scombridae > Scomberomorus > Scomberomorus guttatus. Next base: position 3,295,601 of record CM076467.1, on the reverse strand, counting down.
GTATGCTAGAGCAAGGGTGCTAGGAAATGCTCTGTGTGTGTGTGTGTGTGTGCGCATACACGGGTGTATGTGTGTGAGTGCGTGTGTTGGGGGGATGGAAGGGGAGACTGCATATTGTATGGTTGTATTTACATCTGTTTTTATGACTGTTCTGTGTACTTCTGCACCTTGAACCCCCAAATTTCCCTATCAGGGATAATAAAGTTTACCTTGTCAAGTTGACAAGTTTACCTTGTTGTTAGCTTGCTAGCTCCTGTGGTTTACATCTCTGTCCATGTTATTTCCTGTCCCCCCCTGATTTTGTCAGATTTAAGTCTGACTTCTGAGCTTCAGAAGGCAAAGCGCCAGTCACAGGTCTATAATAATAGGATAAAGAGTAGGTGGCAGATGTTAGCTGTTGTTTTTGTTTTTTCTTTGACTTTAAGTCATCTTTGTTGCAGGGTTCATTTTTGCCTGTTTCATTAATATTTTTGTTAATAAATGCCACCTTTGTTGCACTTACACCTGCTCAACAACCTACTTCTTCAACATCACCTTAAAAGTTTTGCAGTGCCAAACAACTTCTTCTGCCCTTTATATGGAGTGTTGGCACTACAGATAACAGCTCTATAAGTAACACACAGACATGAGATTGATATCCATTATCTCATCTCACTCTCTGAAAGAAAGCGAATGAGTGTATTTCCCAAAATGTTGAACTACACCTTTAAACTTTAAACTTCCAGAAGGGACATAGTGGAAACATTTCAAAAGTGCATAATGCATAAAAGTTAGTGTATTACCCACTACAAGCCTTACGCAGCAGTAAAAAGTGTCTCTTTAAGTCTTTTTGGAGGGTTTTCTTGCAGACTGAAGGCCGTAATTCAAGACTTTATGTACCACTCCATCACTGAGTTGTACTATTACCCATATTAGTGTTTGCATTAGTCCCGTATCTTCTGCTCTGCCTGTTGTTGTTCGTTTAGCATTGTTAGCAGGGGAATCAATTTAGTGTACTGTAGGTGAATGTGTGACTGTGTGATTAGAAGCAGCAGCTTTGTGCTACGTGTGCATTTATTGCTGAGAAAAGGCCGGTTCAATATGATGACTCAAAATTCATCATGCTGGATGCCAAACAATATTCTCTGCTGACTATTTATAATATATTACTCATGCAGCACTATTCAGTCCTTTCAGCAGGGCCCTGCACAATAGCTGAAATGGAATTCAAGTGGCTGGAATGTGAAGCAATATAAGCAATACAGACAGACAGAGAAATAGAATTTACTGATGGAATGGAAGAGGCTGCAGAAATTACTCTGTGTGTAGTTTCATATATGTATTTCGCATGCATAATTCAGCACTTATTTTATGTGTGTGTATGTGTGGTGTGTGTGCCTTTAATAACAAAGATCTTTCAGAGAACAGATCTGCTGGGTCCCACTGACATTTAGTTTTGTATGAGGTGGGCTGGTGCAAAGCCCTGATCATTTATTCAGATGTAGAATATTAGTGACTAATAGCAATGGGAACACCGACAAATGAAGGCCATCTTCAGATGGAATAAAGAAACTTTCAGCAGACAAAGAAAGTGAATAGATCAAGTCTAAAAACTAGTACAGATAAAGTTCTTTTTCCCAATAAAGTTAAAAAAAAAAAGGTACATTTGAGATTGTAGCCTACAAACTTTTGGACATGTAATATTTTGCGAGCTGCTTGATCAAAATACTGGCGGTCACAATTCATTAATATTATGTGATACACTTAAAATGCTTTTATGATTTTATGTGTAAAAGTTGAAGTGGGAGATAGATTGTTTCACCCAAGAAGAACTACCACTCTGCTAGTCTTGTTGAACTGCAAAAACACAGTCCAATTGTAGAATGAAGTTTCTTTCTCTAAACCTGCATTCATTGAGCATTCATTGGATACTGAAACAGTTGCATATTTACACATCCAGTTAACATTCATTTGAGGTTGTGTTTGTGTCCACCTGATGAATGCAAGTCCAATATTCACTCTCCTTTTATCTCTGTTTTGGTCTCCACCAATTTCTGAGAAAAAAAAAATTGTCTCTTTAGCTGCTAAATGCTCCACTGTGTTCACCAGTTAGTTGCTAACTGTGTCTGTCTGCTGTTTGGTGCTGAGCAGGTAGTGTACAGCAGGTACAGCCTGCTGCCACTGCATCATCTCAATGCTTATGAAAGCAGTGAGACTGAACCAAAACAGCAAAGACTGAAACATGAGCTGAAAGATATAATAACTCTGAGGGGAACTGCAGAGTCCAGTGAATCGCATTCTCTATGGCTTCATCGCTACGAGCAACCTACTGATTAAAGCAGCTTTAACTGACATAACTAATTCAAAGATCCAGTGTAGGTCTGTAATCACCATATGGTATATTGATTAACTATTAAATCGATAAGCTTAAATATTTAGGATATACATAAGAGTTGAACTGTTGGTCTTGTTGAACGGTGCACAGTCCAACTGTAGAGTGGTGTTCTTTCTTTAACAAAGCATCTTTGACCTGTACAGACACCTGCTTGCAGAGAGCTAGACATTAGCTGCAAAGTTTTACTTTAGCAAGTTAAGGCGACGACACACATTAGGATTGTACAGTTATGTTTGGGTGTGACAACTGACTCCAGTCTGAGTCGGTGTTGACAGTCAGCAGATCATTCTAAATTCATTCCTTCCCCCTTTTCACACAGATTAGCAGGATAAACTTTTTAATGAATGTCAGTTTCTGTTGTGGTCCAGAAAAAGGAAGAATCTTTGTGTTCTCATGGGATTTCAGCATTTGCCTAGCAACGCGATTATAATCATAGCCTACCTATCAGGCAGTGTGTTGTCTCTGTATTTACTCAGTAGTTCTGACCTCCACAACTAAAAAGTCATCTTCGAGGGTTTACGCTAATCTTCAGGTCCGCCCTAAGCTTTACTCACGGAACAGCTAATACTGTCTGCTGCTGTCAGCATTTGTCAGCCTGGCAAAAGCGACGGTTAGCTCCTGCTAAAATTGAGAAGCCTGAAAGTTAACTACGTTGCTCTTTGCTAATAAAAAAAAGAGCAAGGAGAGATCTCATTACAGAATTAGTTAGTCTTGGAGCTGAGCAAATCCAGAAATTCTGCCAACCTGGAATTGAAGCCCCAGCTACAGTACACATGACATTATGCAGCTACACATGTTTCATTACATACACTGGTACATGTAAACACACCTCAACAGGAACTTTTGTTTGATGGTCTCCTCACCCATGAGCTACGGTGGCCTGTACAAACAGTACCACAGGAAAAAGGGGTAGGCTAACAAGCTGAAGCAGAGATCCCACAGGAATATGTAGTGAGGAGACACTACATCAGTGTTCAGATAGTAGATGAGAAACACTGCTCTGGCATTTGGTTTTTGGCTTGAGAACACAGCTTTAAATCCTTTGTGACTGAGATGCGCTGTGTTGCCAGGTGCCTTCTCCCTGCACCATCTTCTGTTACAGGTCAGTTGAAAACACTATGTAGGTGTTCTTGTTTTTGGCTGGTGGCCAGATACAGTAATTGTGGAGAAAAGTGTTGGTATTGATCAAAAACCCTGCTAACCCTATGGTCATTCCACGCTGTGGAGCTCAGAAAACCCTACACATTCTGTTAGAATAACAGGCCTGTGTATTGCTATTCAATTAGATCCTTAGACTTATAACAATTCTATAAAATAATTAATAATAATAATAATAATTAAATAATATAGATTAATTGAAAGAACATTTAAGCCCCGCCCGTTGTGGACCAACCTTTCCCTCCCCACACTTGGTGCCGGTCATGACGAGGCCAGGGTCAGGCAGGTCACCCTGGCCATCCTGGGTGCTGTAGACGTAGGTGCCACGACACTTCACCTCGATGCCATCTGTCTTGATGGTGGTGTCGATGGACACGGCGTTGGTGCCTTTGGGCTTCTTGGCAGCACTGTGGCACTGGATCTTACCACACTTGGCATCGCTGGACAGAAATACAAGCAGACAAACCCTTTAGCTTTTACTTTTCAAGGGTTCTTTTTTGGCAAATCTATAAGAACTGACAAAGAAAAAGACAAAATATACATCACCAGACATGTGAATTATTAAAAATGTTTAATCTTAATATCCATATTGTAGTGATACTTTAAATCCATGCTTAGGTGGGAGATGTGAAGTTTGGATAGGAGCCTTAACAACACTTTTTGAGGGAGGACAGAATATTACTTACATTTTTTTATCAACACCCACATCTTCCTCATTAATATAGAGATTCAAACAGGATAATACACACACACACACGCGCACACGCGCGCGCACACACACACACGTACGTTGCCTACCCTGAGAAAAACAAATGACGAGGATTACAGAATGATGAGCAGATAAGGGCTGTGCATAGATATTTCACTTGTCTTAATAACAGACAGATAGTGCATTTACATATAATCTAATCAGCCCTCTGACTCACTGTGGCCTGAAAACACTCTAATGACTCCTGTGGGACTCAATAATGGATTTGGGCAGTGGTGGATCATACGAGGCTGCCGTCAACCACCTTAATCCACAGCCTCATTTACATAGCTAAGTCGCTAATTTGACTCCATTAATTAGCTCTGGCACTGTGCCATCGAAACTGCCTCTCAGAGGCCTGTGTTGACAGTGTACAGAGCGCCTGGCTCTATGAGTGTGTGCGTGTTTGTTAATTCAGTTCACCAAAGGTGTGGTTTGCTTACAGCAGAAGAGCTCTGAATAGAACTAAATGTAATTTCTGTAGTGACAACTGAATGTATGATGATCAGTATAAAAGTGAACTGTGATAGTAAGAGAGGCTTTTGTTAATGCTGTACTAATTGATTTTTTGAGCCTTAAAGGCAAAACAAGCTATAAACACAGTATTGCAATATTGTGTTTGTGTCCACCTGATGAATGTAAGTCCAATATTCACTCTCTTTTAGCGCTGTCTTTGGTTTCTACTCCTGAGAAAAATATCTGGTTCTCAGGTTTTATCACACTAAAATATTTGTTCCCTTGGTGGGGGCTTATTTAGCAAATGTTTTGAAATAAATATTGAATATTACCAGGGTTTCCCTTGGATTTTTTTGAGACAAAGGTGGCAAAGGTTGGAGAACGTGCATGGTGTGGCGTAAGAAGTTTGTGCGCTTAAGTGACATCACAATTTGACAGATGAAAGTGTCCATAGGGATTTACTTTTTATATCAAGATGGAACAAAAAGATGAAAAATAAGAGTTGTGAGAAATGACAGTGTTTATTTTATAGGCCTGGAACAATATGCTTATCTCCCAATTCAATACTATCATAATACTTGCTGAATTGATTCAGAATCAATTCTAAATTCAAAACTGATTCTCGGTTGAATGAATAGAAAAGGCGGCACTATTTTCAGTCTCTTGCTCCAGTATACTGTGTGCCAAACCATTCACTGGTGTCCTTAGTCCACTGAAATACAATATGAAACATAACTGGCAGATATGAAAAGTGGTCCACAGCCTTTTTATTTTAAAAAGTAACTGCATTAATTAATTAATTAATTTGAAAGCATCTTACAGTCTCCTGCATGTAAGAGAATAACAAAATGAGGGGAGGCAGAGTGCTCTCCTGTGTTATTATTAACGTCATGTCTCCAGCAGTGGAGAGCAGCCGCACTGCTGCACTGTTAGCTCCGGGGAGGTTTTCTGAGGTGAAACAGACTGAGCACTGAGTTATTTTCTTCACCTCAGAGTTGGCTTAAGTTGTTTAATGTTGCAATGTGTGTTAGTCTCTGAGTGACGGCGTAGAAAGTATTCACAATATACTTCACGTTGGTTTGCAAAGGTAATTATTTAGTCTTTAAATCAAAACATGCTTGCAACTGCTGCTCTTTTTGAAGATGTATAACTCCCACATGTGCATGCTTTTGATTGTCCGGGTGCTGCACTGCCCTCGCAGTTGAGTTCCACCTTTTTCGTTCCATCAACGTCACATGCCAGAATTTTCAACAAAGGCAGCAGCCAGTAATACAAAGGCAGCCCACCTTTGAGTTAGATAGGCAGGGAAAACCCTGATTACATATTGCATAATATTCATTTTACTAGTCAACAAAGCTTTATTTTTCAGACTACAGCTGGTGATATTGACTCATCTCTTGCTTGAACGCAGTGTAAAGAGAGCGTGTCCTCACACAATAACATTATTGTATTGACTATTTTGGCTACTTGTTAGGTGTAGTTTGGTAAGGAAAATGCATAAATCAGAGTGTCAAACATTGTCTCATATCCAATGGAAGCCTATTTCTGCCAGGAAAAAGAGACAGAGTGCCAAAAATATAAAACTTTAATCTTTTTTTTTTCCAGATTTTTATGTCAAAATTTTACTGATACTCATAATTTTGTGAGTATTTAAAATCTTTTAATTATCAACATTTAATGCATTTTTTAAATCATTTTGTTGCAGAAGAGGGCTTCCATACATACATGTCTGACATGCCTCAGTTTTTTTATTTATTTAACTATGTTTATCATGTTTCTGTGGAGAGGCTTAGAATCTAAAAGAATATGTATCTTCCTGTATCATTGGAATCCATGTGCTTACTCATCAAGAGTAACATATGTCTTAAATCTGTGTAAAGCATCACCAGTATCTCTCACCTTTTCGCACATATCATGTAGTTGCCATGCTCGTCTTTCCCACAGTTTCCGAAAGCATTCCCTGCTGCATTGACATCTTCAAAGCAGGCATCATGGGCCGGACGGGCTCCTGGAAACACAACATATCCCGTCAGCCCTCTGCACTCTGGCTGTTTACTTTAATTCACTGTTGATAAAAATTTTAGCAATGTTCCCCTCCACAGACAACAAATGGCAACATGCTGACTCACAAAGCTCTTCATAACAGACAGACACAGCTAATGCTGGTCTCAGCCACCTGCTCGTCTAGAGCGGAGATGATCTTGAAGATCAGTGCTCGCCATACAAACACTGTAAACCCTCTTACAGCTAAGAGACGCAAAGGGATGTGTGGCAAATATTAGAATATCAAACCCAGAGTCAGGGAAACACTGTCTGAGGAAACACAAAGAAGGAATTTGATGCTAAAAAGACTGTAAATGTGGCAGATATCCACTTGATATGACTAACTCAGACTGCTGAAGCCTCATATAAGCTTCACATCAACTTTTAAATGCATTTTTGCATCACTTACACTGAAAGCACATTTGAAGGGGATCTTCTAATAGCCAGTATGAACAGGAGGAATGATTACAGAGAGGAAAACCTCTTTCACTGTTCATATGGACACCTGACTGTTGTTTTAATACACACTTGAAAAATTATGAACCTGTCCTTTCTGCTCAATAACGTCACCTTATGTAAATGTATAAAAATCATCAAGAACAGAGATAGATAACTAGACTATAGGATTGTTTTAGTCTAAACAAAAATGTCAACATATTGCCTTTTATCTATTGTGTTGATGTACAAACGCTGTCATACTTCTGAATGCTGTTTTCACATCTGAGAGTGAGATGGAAGACGCACTTCTAGCTTTGATGAGTGTTTATTTTGACAGACTAGTTCCAGCGCATGTTCATTGTATTATCAAGTCTGACATACAGTACAGTATAACTGTTGTCAAATCTTTTAGCACTTACATTATTTTTAACCACCAACACTGGCTATTGCAGGTAAATATCGCTGTAATAATGTGTGAGTGGGGGAAGTGTCTGGTCTACTGTATTGTGACTTTTCATTACCGTAGCCCCAGAGCTGCAGGCACTGCTGTTCGTGGGTGAGGCACATGCCGTTGTAGCAGTAGGCTACTCCGGACTGGCAGGTCGAGCCGTCCAGCAGGTAGACGTTGGCAGGACAGTAAGGAGAAGCCCCGGTGCAGTACTCTGGCAGGTCACATGCCCCCGCTGGGCCCCGGCACATGGTACCTGCCTGCTTCAACTGGTAGAGAGAGGGGACCAGCAGTGAGCGGGGAGGGAGAGTACAAGACAGCTGAAACAACATCAAGACCACATCTGATGTGGTGAACGCATAGCAGGCCAGCGTCTAGTTGTGTAAAAATCTAGCTTTAAAACCTTTAGTTGATATTGTGTTTAAATGGTGAATATTCCCAGTTAATTTACATTTAATAAATTGTCACAAACTAATGACATGAGAGCAAGCCTGGGCCAGGTAGTACTCCAGGATAGGAGTACTGGTTATAATCTTGGGCTTTAGACAAAACATAATTAAGAGACCATGTCTATTCTATACCAATGCAGAAAGAATGGGAGGAAAGGGGGTCAGTAGGGTCCCCTTAGTCCATTTTTGCCCCAGATCCCCCCTTGCAGGTTAATCCGATCACAAGAGAGCAAAAGATGGTCAGAGTACAACACAACACAGCAATTTTGACACTAAAAATAAGGAGAAATACAGTACATGGACAAAGCAAGACAACCACATGCTATCAGTCTATTGTGAGATTGTCAGGTGTATATATCTTTACTAACTTATGTTGTGTAAACAAGCTTTATTCACACCTTAAACTGTATTTAAGATCCAAATGTCACGCTGAATTTTGAGAAATGTTTATAAAATGACACACTGTACATCGAATATATTTTCATATATTTTGTTTTGATGAATTAAAGCAACTTAAAGCTGCATTAATTGTTAAAGGTCCCCTCAGACATTTTTTTAAGATATAAAATACTCTCCTTTGAATAATAATTTGATATGGTTTTTCAACAAAAAAGGTCAATTATGTCATTAAAATCCTTAAAATGACATCTACTCATTCTCCCTCATTAAAAATCCAGAATCTATGAATATGCAAATATTTTTTATTTCAAACGTTTAACTGCTGGATACAAGATGTCTCCTACTACTGTAAAGTCTATTCTCAGTGTTTGTGCACTGAAGGCTTCAAATTTCCACATCATACTTGTGTTAGTTGCATACTAGACCATGATTAGCTCCAAACTAGTTGTGATGTCACAAATCACACTTGTAGGTACACGTGTTAAACTTTCCTCCTTCAGCATGTGAATGTAAAAACAAACTCTGCACATGCATCATTCTGCACAGAGAAAGTACAAGAAGAAAAACACATTTTTGAGTGGAGGGGGACTTTAAACCAAAACAATGAGCTATAAAAAAAACTCTAAAGCTCTGTAGAACTGAGGGAATCTTAAGAATCTTATGAGTGAGACCTTTCAATTTACACATAGAAATTTGATCCATTGTTTATATAAAAAGTATTCATATGTGCAGCTTTAAGGAAGCTTTGTAGGAAATCAAAACCTTAAAAGTTCAATAAAATATATGGATGAAAACATGAAAAAGCAGCACCTGTAAAACAGCATCAGCTGCAGTAAGACTAAAGAAATAAGCCAAAATATGAAACATGTGTGACTGTGTAAAAAATATAAAAGTGTTAATATATGCAATTTCTAAATAATAAAGAGTAAAAATGTGAATATAAACATAAGCAATATGAAGAATGAGAGAACATATAGAATGAGAGCAGTGGTAGCTCTTCTGCAGAAAGTGCACAAGTTATTGCCACCCTCAGTACTGTGTCACTTCTGTCGGGTAGAATTTGTCTCAGCAGAATTTGGCATCACAGTTCTCTGTATTACAATGGGATGTCAGGATGTACATTTGAACACTGAGATCAGAGCACAGATGAAAAGTGTTGGCGTTATGTGAAGACGACGACTCGCGCTGTGAAGGGAACTGACACATGCTGTGGGTACAGTATGTCAACACACGGACATGATGACTGACAGTGAACTAATGATGAAACTGCAGATACTACTGTAAACCAAGTGAGCTCCCACCTACGCCACTCTGCCTACACGTATGTGTGTGTGTGTGTCTTACTTTGCAGCCTTCACAGCACACTCCATGGGCACACTGAGCCTCCTCCTTCAAGGTGCAATTATTGGCATTGCAGCAGTCATTGGTGCATTCCTGTAAACAGTTAAACACACACACACACTCGTTATCACAACAAAGTGGACACACATCAAAACTGCTTAAACTTACACACCCACACACCACCTTAGTCCACCTCTACTTCTTCATAAACACAACTATTAGTATCACTTTCTAATAACTTATCCTTTATAAAGGGTTTATAAGTTCTAACTCGTGGCTTTATTAATGTTAATAAATCATTTTAGTTGTTTGGTCTATAAAATGTCACAAAATGGTGAAAAATGTTGATCACTGTTTTCCAAAGCCTGAGGTGACCTCAAATCCTTAAATGTCTTGTTTTTCAACAGTCCACAACCCAAAGATATTCAGTTTATTGTCACAACGGACTAAATAAACTATTCACATTTAAGAAGCTGGAATCAGATAATTTGGACATAAAAAAAAAAAATCTTAAAAAATGACTAATGATTAATTGATTATCAAAATAGTTGGCGATTAATTTAGTAGTTGACAACTAATTGATTAATTAACTAATCGGTTAAAAATAATCAAGGGTAATAAAGCATCTGGTTAACAATGTTTCTTAAGTCATTAATAAATAGTCAAGAGTTTCGCCTTCTACTAAGACATCAAGTTAAAGGTTGTAAATATTAGTAAGTCATTAATAAAAAGTAATAAACTGTCAGGTTTCATATCAGGTTTAAAGAGGGATATCCCCATCAACTGTTTGTGGCCCTGATGCGAGTCCTTTAATATTGGGTTTCTGCTAATACATCTAATAAGTCTAATACAACAGCAGAAGATGCAATGTTGATTTAATAAGAATCTGGCACATTGAAAGAACAGCTGCAGCCTTCTGACTTTGGCACACAGTTGTGACGAGCTACTTAATCCAAATACTGAAGTTGATTGCCTTAAATTATTGACCTGATATGAATGAAAGTTTAACTTGAGAATGTGACTCCTGAAATTGACGTATTACTCGCACCCAAATAATTTGTCACCATCAACACAGATTTTGGCTCTGTTGTAAAGGAGAGCAGCGCCGCAACATCAGCAGGCTGAAGTGAACAAAACACAGTAGAGTCCAGTAATGCCAGTCAAACAGGCTCAGACTGGCCCTGATACTGATCCTTAGGATTAGCTGGGGACATTATTAGTTATATATTAAGTTATTAGTAATATTAATACATCATTAATAAAGTCATTTGTCTTCCAAAGTGAGGGGGTAGAGGCAGACAAAAAAATAAAATAAAAAAATAAAATAAAATAATGGCTCAAAATGGTCATCTGCAATTATAAACATTAATGAGTTATTAATAAAGGGTTATTACAATGTAAATGTTTAGGTTGTTGGAAATTCATTCTAATCCAGATGCCCTCAGACGTCACAGAGTCTCATGATGAACTAAAGAGCTAAAAAGAAAAGCAAGTGATGCTGAAAATGAGCAAACGCCAGCTTCAGCCTGGCAACACTAAAGTAGTTCTTATTAATGGCTTATAAGTGACTGATAAAGCATTGATTAAGCCATCAGTATGGTGACTTATTATAAAGTGGTACCCATTAAGCACACACATACACACACACACACACACACGCACACACACTGATCAGACACTTCTCTGTAGCAGCTCTCAGGTAACAGAGGACTGACTGTGACTGACAAATCACAATTTCAACAGATGTTGGCAGGAAGAAAAAAAAAATCCAGACAAGTGACTTTGCTGCTGATCTTGTGTCATTCTGTGCACACACACAGACAACATCTCCTGTTGCCATGGCGCCCTCCGCTGAGCCACGGTTATGCTCAAAACAAATGTGGGAGTTAACTCCAGCAAGAGGGGAAAAAAAGCCAATTATACCAGCAGGAAAGAAGGGAGAGGGGATTATGGGTGAACACAACAACAACAAAAAGCACTGACTTCTTTGTGTTGTGATGTTCGCTTCAACAACATGACAGAGACAATGTGATGGAGTTTGAATTCTAAACCTGAAATGTCTCTGTGACTTTGCCCCCCCACACACACACATTGTACAAAGCTATCTAAGTAGATTTTCAAAATAATAAAAAAAGGGTCTTTCTATATGTGTTGGTGGTTGTAAAAGATTTGTTTTTGAACTCCCTTCCTGAAAAACAAGACAGAGATGATTTTGTTTACAGTTGGTGAACCATATGTTTGTCATGTATATCATACATTTGTCTCTTGTGGGGGAAATATCAAGGTGAGACCATTAAGCAGCATTCTGTAGCTCGTCTCATTTGCAATGCTAAGAACAGGTGGCTTGTCAGCAGCCTGACTTGACTGTCAGCTGAGTGGGAGTCATAACAAACAGCCTCGCCAGCAGCGATGCTGCTGTCAGCCACCAATTTGCTTCTTCTGTTTTCAATTTGCTCTGCTGCTTGAACCAAAGAAGTTTACTTAACCTCTGGGTTTATTGAGCGCAAACACTTCATCCCGATTTGGGGAAACTTTCAGCAATCTTTTCAGCTGTGTTGCACAAAAGCAACGCAGAGCGCATAAATGATGAGGCTGGATTGATGCCGGGCTACGCAAGTTAAAACCTGAAATAAAAGAGTAGAAACAGCTCTTTGTTTATCCAGTGGAATGTAATATTTACTTAATTTTATACTTGACATACTTTATTTTAGACAAAAAAATTGCATCTGGCAAAAATAGACCCAGCACGTAAAGATAGAGGAGCACAGAGAAGGGCACCTGGTGAACACACATTGCAGGTTAGGCAATGTTATATTATCATATATTTATAGTTTTAACAACCTTTGGGTGGTTTAATTTATAACAATGTGTCATATTTTATAAACTCATCATAGGTTTTGCTGTGTAAAAGTAACTGGTAAGTACAGCTGTTAGATCAATTCAGTGGAGGATAAAGTAGCATCAAATGGAAGTACTTACATAGTACCTCAAAATTGTACTTGAGTAAATATGTTTGTCCAACCATCCAGGTAGCCATTATTTTCAGTTCTATTCAGCACAGTACAGGATAAAAATCATTTTACAAAGACAAGTCTGCAAGTTGATACCATCATGTCATATGGAAGTGAATGGAAAGGTTGTCTGATGTTCTAAAGGACCACAGCATGCTTTGAGAAACGGTTAGCCATAATTTTAAGTGCATATTATTTACAGTATGGTAATAATAGTAAAAACCATGCAAAAACACCATTATGGTCCTTTAAAATGAACCTATCACTAGAATTTGATTGTATTTTATGGGGTTGGGGTAGTTCAGATAAAATATCAAATGTGCTCACATCAGGTTCCCCACAGTCACACTCTTCTCCATCCTCCACAAAGCCGTTGCCACACTTCTTGCCCCCCACCAGGTCCTTCATGTTGGGCATGTTGTAGAGACACATGCCCCCTCCCTTCTGGAAGTAGCTGTCCAGGTCACGTTTGCTGCAGCGACTGAAGACCCGTGGAAATGGATGCCTGGGAGAAGGACATTTACACTCTTTTTTGACACTTAAACACACTTAAAATTTGCAAAAATATATCACAGATATTCTTGTCTTGCTAACAATAGTTCCTTGTGTTTCTATCTGGTGCTTTGAGATATTGTAGGTCAACATACAAAGGCATCCAGTAAAGTGAAAATGTTTTCCTTCATTCTGTTTTTTGTCTTCTGTTGAAATGTAAAGAACAGTGGAAATACAATATCAATAAAAATAGAAAATATTATGATGATCATGATAAAACAGAACAAAAAATCTCCAGCAACAAGTCAAGCTCTTTAGGCAGCCACACTAATATGTAATTAATTTTTTTCGTTTGGCTGACGATATTGTTATTCACATGTCAAGCTGTTAGCAACAACAACTCTGTGTGATTGAGCAGGTTTGTGCTGGTGCCTGATGCGGCGTCTGAGGCTCACCCGGTGGCAGCAGCCATCACACAGCCTCCCTGCTCGGCGGTGGCCTCCACACAGCAGCCGTCGTGGTCGTGGCTCATACCGAAGTTGTGGCCGATCTCATGGGCCATGGTGGCTGCAGCTCCGATGGAGAGCTCAGAGTGGTCCTGTGGGTGAATCAGAGGGAATTCCCATTTATATGACTCAGAACTCTGACAACATCATGCTAGACTGAGAGGTCAGGTGAGAGGAGTGTATCAATGCAAACATCCTGTTAGGACTGCATATGTGAAAAAAGTAGTATAAAGCCTTTTGTGTCTCCAGCAATTTTTAACCTTTTCTTTAAAAAACTGCCCATCGTGAGTCTCATGATGTTATAAGAGTGCAATGCTGCATTGGTGGAGTACTCTTGTAACCCTCTGGGGGACCCCAAGGAAAAAAAGAGCTGTAGGCACCTTTTGACCTCCCTATTTGTCCCACTCTCTCTGCATTGTCTATGTATTACTTAATTATTAATAACTGGTGTGTGGTAGCTTCATCAAGTATAGATCTGTTTAGGAATATGCACCATCTAACCACAATGTAAAGTAATAATAATGTAATAATGCCATAAAACTAAAAGGGCCTCAACATTATATAAGAATGCTTAAGGCTCCTTATCATTTCAGTTTATATTTTTGATTTAGTGATGCATACAGTTTTACCAAACAAATTCATGCAGTTAGTCAAATTACCATAATCATTGCCACATAGTGAACCTGGAGCCTCAGGGCTCACTTTTGTGAATCTGTTTCTTTATGTTTTTGTAAATGTTTCAAATTTTCTCAATACACATTAGTTGCCCTCTAGGATTATAATGAAGTCAAACCCAAACATATGTCCCAGACTCAGGCAGTGTATCTATGATGAAGTCACAGTTCAGGAGTCATTTCAGTGTTTGCAAGGTGCACCTCGCTCCTTATTGCATATATATTTGAGAGAGAATCGCACAAATAGTAAAAGGTCACATGTAAACCAATCTTCATTATTTGATTATATTCTGCTAACTGTGGTGGGAAAAGAAACATAACTTAACCTTTTTTCTACAGAAATCTAAATGACGTCACATAGTATTAGTCGCAGCAGAAATATATGCAGAGAACTGTACTGTACCAGTTATGTAAAAATAAAGGAACTGCTAAAAAGGTACAAAGTACAGCTGGGGCTGATGGGAATGTCATTAGTTTAGCTGGTATTTGGTCATAAGCCAAAAGTATTAGCGCTAGATTCATCATATGGGGACATACGTGTCTACATAGTTTCACAGCAACCTGTCTGTTATTTGTCAAAATATTTCAGGACCAAAGTGGTAGACTGACTGACACTGCCATCTGTATCATGCCTCTAGTGGCTAAAAATGACTGGAGAAGATCCATTTAGACTTATCAAAAGTCTAAATGCTTGATTAGTTGGCATAAACTGATCTGTTTAACACAATGCAAAATGATAAGATATGTCCAAAAATGCAAGGTACATCACCAGAGCATGTGACTGAAGTGATTGAAAGTGGAAATTAAACTCCTGTAGAAAGGAGGAACAGCTACAGTGTCCTAGTTCCAAAAGGTAAAAAAGTCAAACACACGAGAATAGAACTGCATTAACACACACACACACACACACACACACACACACACAAACACACACACACACACACACACACACACCAGTGACAGTATTCAGATGTATTTAGCTCCTCTTTGATCCTTTGAAAGCCGTCATTCACTCTTAGCTCTGCTTCTGAATTATGCATACTGTACTGTATAAAACAGGAATGTGTTAACTGTCTGGAAATGCTGATGTTCTGCAGTGAAATCCTGAACACACAAGTGAGGTGTGTGTGTAAAGTGTGCGCTGGTTGTGCAGTGCTGAGAGGTGACTCCACCGCTTGGTCAGCCACAGGACATTTGGATTCTAGAGGCCACCTCTGCCCACAGGAGAGCTAACAGCCTATTAGAAGCTAATCAAGCTTGGAAAAGCTATTGATCTCTCCAGCCACGTCCATTCAGTCCAGGGCTGCACACATATATGGAGCCACACAGTTACACAAGCTGAATGATACAATTTTAAAGCTGCAGGCAACCAGGCAACTTGCATCTAAAAATTTGACATCAATAAAGTGGGGCTGCAGCAGAGAACAGTGTCCCCTTCCTACAGGATTTTTCATTCTGAAATTTCGTAGTTTTAGCATCGTACTGTATGGCCTGTCCATCACTTTGGCCCAGATCCAGTATTCAATTTAGGGTGTTTTCAAACCTAAAGTTGGTTTACTCTGGTCTGAATCAGTAGATGAGTTGGTAAACTTTGTGTGTTTTCCCCCTGGTTCAGTTTTTTTTACACAGAGAAAAATCCAAGTGAACCAAAATGCATCACAAGTCACTTTGCTTATTGGTCAGATGTGTGTGTGTGGGGCGGGAGCAAGAACATAACACAGGAAGAAGGTCCTGAAGAAGGTTGTCTGGCCAAATACAATGTTCTTCATTGCATCAGGTTGGACCTCGATTAATTCCCTGGCTGTTAGCAACTGTTAAATTTACTCATCTGCATCCCAGCATGCAAAGCACACCTGTCTATGGGAGCCGTTTAGCTCAGACTCACAGAGTACGCCTTATAGTTGGGTTAGCTGAAAGCAGATGAACAGATATTTCTCTGTGGGTTCATCACTATGAGTGACATCTTTCACATTAAACATGGTTATTTGATCCATTGTTTATATGAAAATATTGACTCATCCAGCCTTAACGTCACCCCTGCTCAATATGTTCAACTTTAGCCTCACATAACCCTCATCAATTCATTTTAATCCTGACCCTACAGTAAATATGGGAACATAATGTACTGTAGAAGTGAATACCAGCAAAAAATCTTTATTTTGGAGGACATTGTGCACGCACAAAAGCATAGAAAATCAATAGAAGATGAATTCAAGCTGGGAGAAAAGATTGAGGGGAAAAAGGGAGAGAGTGAAAAGAAAACAGAGCAGAGAGCTGGGAGAGGAAATGACAGACAGCAAAGTAAAGCAGAAAGAGGAGAAATGTATTCCCACGTACCACGTTGATGCCTCCAGAGTTTTCCAGGCTGCACATCCCCTCCAGCGGTGCCATCCCAATAGTTGTCCCCTTGAAAATCACACCGCTATCAGAGCCACACAAACACACACACACACACACACACACACACACACACACACACACACACACACACACACACATAACGGAAAATCACTTAACCTTAATCTCCTCCCTGTTCACTTACTGGCTTCACAGTGGATGCACATTGATTGCAGATGCAACAGCACTGCATGGTGGCAGACATGATAAGCCTGTCAGACGTGGGGGACGGCGTGCAAAGAACCTCAATCCCTGATCTCCTGGCAGTTGTCACTTAGCATCCAAAAACAAAATCAAGCCCTGTCTGATGAATCAAAACAAAATAGGCCCTGTGGTATCAGCAGAACTAATTATGGAGCAAGAGGGGCCACCAATTTACTGCTTATGAATGAATGGGATGAATGTGTGTGTGTGTGTACACTGGCAGTCAAGCTATATGCCATTGCTGGCATGCTGAGTTGTTTGGTCCAATTACGCCTGACTGAAGCAAAGATCTTTTGCTTAATAAAATCTCTGTTTAACTAATCATTTGTCAATTTATACACTAACAAAGTCTGAAATGATCTGACCCAAAGACTGGGAGTGTTTATGTCATTACGAGCCGCACAGGCTCATCAGGAGGTGGGAGGTGTATGTGGGAGGGTGTGGATTTAATCAGCTTTCTTATTATGGTAGTTGAGGCACAATGATGATTATGAAGCCGTGTATTCACATCAGTAGGGCAGAGAGTCTGCAGGTTTTCAGTCCAAACAAAAACTAAAGCAGGTAATTTCACTGATTACTTCCTCCTGAGCTGAATACTTAATAAAAGAATGACAGGTAAATACTGCTGTGGAGAGTTCTGGGGAGTGTTGTTCCCAAACTTGTCAGGAAAGTGAGAACAGACATTACAGTTTCAGATGGACAGTGTGCTTAATGTCGCATGATCAATTAAGATACACAGCTGTTCATTTTCCCAGGTGATGTTATCATCTCTGTTCTATTGAGCGCTGCGCTGTTTGGATGCAGTCAATTGTTTTCTGCAGTGAATCTTTGGTTCTCGTTGGTGCCATAAGTCACCATCTAAAACATGCTTAGTTGCCAAGTAAACTTCCAGAGTCTTTATCTGTCTTTGATATTCGTAGATGTCAAAAGGCACTATTTTTTCTCTGACAGTTTGGTATTCCTGACCTTGAAACTGGCTTTGCCTGCATGTGTGGTATTTTAGTGCTCAGCTGGAAGAAGAGGCGCAAACACATGGGAGGTTTATTCAAATGAAGCAGCGCAAAGGGAGCTGTTGTTATTTTGGTGGAAATTGGGTCTTGGACGTTGCACTGAGAATAGAAATCTCAGAAGTACATCTGTTTCTGGTGTAACATCACTCTACTGAAGATTTAGTGATTTAATCAATAGGAGCAAACATTATACTTACAGCAAATGTGCAGCAATAACAGACATGTAAATAAACCATTTTGATTAAACACTCTCCATTCAGTAGATGTGTTTAAATTGGCATTACAAAAAACTGTTATAAGATAGATTTTTCAAGTGTGTCTTAAAACAGCAGTCAGGTGTCCATATGAACAGTGAAAGAGGTTTTCCTCGCTGTAATCATTCCTCCTGTTCATACTGGCTATTAAAAGATCCCCTTCAAGTGTGCTTTCAATGTAAGTGATGGGGGCCAAAATCCACAGTGTGTCCACACAGTCATTTAGTGCAAAAATGCATTTAAAAGTTGATGTGAAGCTTATATGAGGCTTCAGCAGTCTGAGTTAGTCATATCAAGTTGATATCTGCCACATTTACAGTCTTTTTAGCATCAAATTCCCTCTTTGTGTTTCCTCAGACAGTGTTTCCCTGTTGAGCTGTGGTGGAAGTATAGTAACAAAAAGAGGGACTTTGGCACTAAAAAGACTGTAAAGTTGAAAGATATCTACTTAATTTGACTCATTTGGACACTGAAGCTTCATATTAGCTTCAGATAAACTTTTAAGTACATTTTTACACAGAAAGAGGACTGTGCAGGCATCATTAATCCTGTAAATCATTTTTTGCTTTCTAATTGTTCTTTTCAGCAAGCGGTCTTTAATGTTCTGTTATATTTCTGTCTGAAATAATTCTGTGGTACAAACAATCCTGTGTGATTTCAATTACCGTATGATGTGAGCATTTACAATGTGAGATACAGAAGAATTAAAACTGAAATAGCATTGGATTGATGCGATTATACATTTTTTAAAAATTATTTATTTCCATCATCATTGTACTATAAACAACTGTAAAAAACACACACGATCTGCCTGTGGCTACAGATGTCTGCTATGTGTTCACATCGAGAAGCTCTGCAGCTTCCAGACAACGATATGATTTCCTGAGAGTGTATTTATTAATCACCACACCTGGTGATTTATATTCCACTTCACACAGCTATTTAACACTTTGCGCTGCTGCACATATGAACCAACATAGCAGGAGAAGACGCCCACACAGTCCTATCACTTTGTGCTGGACGTTGCACAATTAAAATAGGGCCCAAAGTCTTTTAGACCAGATTCTGTCTCTGAAACACAATTACAGGCAGTGGTGGAAGAAGTACTCAAATCCTTACTGCAGTAAAAGTACCAATACAGCAATGTAAAAATACATAAGTATTATGAGCTTGATGTAGTTAAAGTATTGCATTAAAAGTAGTGGTTTGGTCCCTCTGACTGATATATTATTATATATGACATCATTAGATTATTAATACTGAAGCATCAGTGTGTAAGCAGCATGTTACTGTTGTAGCTGCTGGAGGTGGAGCTAGTTTCAACTACTTTATATACAGTTAGCTAGTTTAGTCCAGTGGTTCTCAACCTAGGGGTTGGGCCCCTCCAGTGGGTCACCAGATACATCTGAGGGGTCGTGAGATGATTAATGGGAGAGGAAAGAAGAAAAAACAAAGTTCTGATAATCAAATCTGTTTTCAGTTTTTGGACTTTTTCTCTAATCTTTGATTTTTGCTGAAATATTGGATCATTTGAACATTTATTGAAATGAAACCATGTGAGAAGTTTAGAGGGAAAAATCACTATTTGGTGAGGCTGTTAACAACTCATAGACATCTGAGATGTGACCCCGACTACACACTGCTTTTTGTAAGACGTCAAAAGCCAAAAAGGTTGGAAACCACTGGTTTCATCTTTAACAATGTATTGTATTTTAAAAGCTTGTTATATTATCCATTGTGTCAAATCTTTATCTGAAAAGTAACTAAAGCTGTCAAATAAATGTAGTAGAGTAGAAAGTATAATATTTCCCTCTGAAATGTAGTGGAGTGGAAGTATAAAGTAGCATCAAATACTCAAGTAACGTACTAGTACCTCAAAATTGTATTTAAGTACAGTACTTGAGTAAATGTACTTAGTTACTTTCCACCACTGAATACATGCTTGGCAAGGTGGAGCTGCTGCTGCTTCTTTATGTAGCAACATAGTGTTTGCAAATGGAAATAGAAGGTAGAGCTACAACTATAATTTGGTTGGGACCAACATATCACACATTATTAGATGTAGTTTGACACAGATTTAATGTCAGTGTATGTCAGCCAATAAGAAAGAAGAGATGTCAGTAAAGAAGTGAGGTCATTTAAAAACAGTGTCTCTGTGACATAGTTTGTCCACCAGAGATTACTGACATGTTTATTTTGACTGTAAAATGTTGTGCTCAGTTCATATCTTGATCACAATTAAGGAGTCCTTATCAAAAAATGTTTATGTTTTTTTTATGTAAAACTGATTTATGGAAAAATTATTATTGGTCAATATACTGTATCATAATCAGATTTTTAAACTCTCAAATATCTTTATCAGTGTTTGCTGGTCAGGCTACTGTATAATAAAAAGGCTCACTCCTGCAGAGACCGCCAAGTGAACACACAAGACACAACTAAAGGACAGTCATGGAGTTGTTCTCTTTTGGTTGGATCAAGTGAACCAAACTGCAGGTATGAAAGTGACTCAAGCCTACAACTCTGTTTTCTTCCAACCTACATATGACTGTGTTTTGGGCTGTGAGTGCTGCCAAACTGCTTCTGAATACACAACAGAGTGTTACTGTGGCTGAACAGATTCAGTACAGACACTGACAGAGCGCTCATCAGTGCTGCTGGTGTAGATAAAGTATAATCGTGTGTGTGTGTGTATGTGTGTGTGTGTGTGTGTGTGTGTGTGTTGCTCACGTCAGCAGCTGAGCATTGTCGTGTTTCTTGCGGGACTTCAGCTTCTGTCTCCACTGGAGGAAGGACCAGAGAGTGGCATTTGGCTCCTCTGTGACAATACATTGATCCCTGTCGGTCCACACCTCCAGACCAATCAGAGGCACACGGATGTTCAGAGCCCTATAGAACTGAACACACACACACACACACAAACACACACACACACGCACACACGCACAGAAAAAACACAAGTGTGTACCTGCACACAACGGTTTGTCTATAATCTTGACATAAGCTTCCATAACACAGTCTAGTCACACAAGGCAATTATTCTCTAATCTCCACTAAAGGGCTGCTGAAGGACACATTGATTCAGTTGTGAATTTTCCTCATACTACAGTATATATCTGTGTACACTAATCATTTATTTAGAACACCAAAGACATCACATTTCAATGTAGATTAGTAATGGACGACATCAAGATACAACAATATCTATTAGCTTGTTGAATGTAGTCATTTGTTCTCTGGAGAGTTACAGTGTGCAGCAGAGAACCCATCAGCCTTACCTTATCCACATAATTGGCAATTTCCATTATCCTTGCCTTGGTTTTCTCATAGTCCTTATTCTGTCGTTTAAACTGCAGGACAGGGAAGATGGGGAAGTATTAGTAGCATGAATGAGGTCAGCTGTCAGAAAAATAAATAAATTGTTAGAGACAATCCTTTCTAAAGTTTCCTGCAGAGACAAATGACTCATGAAAACATCACTATAACCCAGCGACGTCTGCTTTACCACTTCCATCCAGGTCCATCATAATTATACCAATTGCAGGAGGAGAGGACCAGAGTCCTCTTATTGGTCACCATGACCTATTACCACAGCATTAATGTAGCAGACAGAACCCTTTTATGAAAATATAGCATCTCATCACTGGAGTTCAGTGTCCATTTAAAAGCCCTTCCACCTTTAGATTCCATCTAAATACGCTCCGTCATTACTCAGACAAATCCTTCCAGCTCACCGCCACATGTTTTTGCCTCAGCATGACTATTATGTGAGCTCAGAGCTTTCAGTATGAAAGAGCTCCATTAGCTGGAATGAGATAATTGTTTAAGATGTGGAACCTGTTTCTGCCCGTCTGCGCCTTTTGATGGTTGGCTGACGTCAGTGGACAGATGTGGTGCTGACACTGATGGTCACAGGAATATTCTGCTGTGGAGTGAATGGGGCAGGTGGGAGTTACTGTCAGCTTACCAGTGTGTTGTCAGCCACGATGTACAGCTCCATGTATTTGGTGGTGCCCCAAGTGTTCCTTTTCACCTGACATTAGGGAAGAAGGAAGATGAGAAAATGTTTATGCATCAGTCTTATTGGTTTGGTATAAAGTTGTATATGACACTATATTATACCATACTTACAATACTGTATTGTACTATACTATTCTATACTATATTATATTGTACTATATACTATACTATGCTATTACTCTACACTGCACTATACAATACTGTACTACACTATTCTATACTATACTGTGCTGTACAGTACTATACTATACCATATTGTACTATATTGCACTACTCTATACTACTATACTTGCGCTATATTAAAATTTATTTGAATATTAATTTAAATATTAAATCTTCTATAAATGATAAAGGATAACAAAACTCATTCTTTTTATTCCATTTTTTTTCAAAAAGAACACAAATACAAGAGGTCCATTTATTTTTTGTAGCTTGCTTTTAAGACCCAGTTACAATTTTATATTTATGTTTATATGTTTTTTATGTCAGCTAGATTTCTGTTGGAAGTTTTTTTGTTTTTATAAAAATATATACAATTTTATTCACAGAAAATAGATGGATAAAAATTCAATAGAACAAAATGCCCACAGTTTTCCTGGGAATGTTGTCATTTTTATTCCAACTATCATCCAGGTTTACAGTCAACAGTGTCCCATGGTCTTGATACTGCAGAGGTTGTTCCACATTAACAATAATACAATTCTGGGGGAAATTCTGAATATAAAAATCTTGAATTTCAAAAACAGATGCAGGTAGGTACTAGAGTCAGTATAGGACTGCAAAACTAAATGAAAAATGCCTCTACATCTCAGTAGAACCCTCGGGGTAAATGTGGAAACCAAGCCTGATTATTCAACCCAAGAACCTGCGCAGTCTAAAAATGGTCCATAAAGAGGTGAACAGCCTAGTGGCCTCCCAGTCATCCATGCTGCTGTGTTTACGAAGCTTTACAACTCCGTATATCCCTCCATCATTAAGTTTCCACCTTCCTAATTCTTGATTACAGCCATTAGTGAAAGGCCTTGCTGTAATTAAAAGTCATTGATTTGCATGCAGGGGGACTGCTGCCTGGGCTCGGCCTGGATGTAACACCAATGCTGTGGATTGGCGGGGAATCTGTTGCGCTGTGATGGCAGCCTGTGGAGCCTAGTACACACACATATCCACACTAATGCATTCACACATTGCATTGTTTATTTGAGAGGCAAATAGTGGCAAAAGCCTTGGGACTCAGTCTGGGGTCTGCTGTGGCTGGCATTTCTACATAACAACCCAAGATTAATGTGTGGCAGCGGAGGGAATTGGGAGAGCCAAGGGGTATGGTGCAGGAGGGAGGAAGATAAAGAAGTAGGGGAAAAGGATGATGCTCCGGTGGAGAGCTAAGAGGGCTTTAGCATATACGGAAGGGAGAAAGATGAGAACAGTTTAAAGTGATTGAGATTGTAAGTGGGAAAATGATAAATATGGGAATAAGAAAGAGAAGAAAAACCAAAGGATGACTCTTTGTCCCAGCAGTCTAGACAGAGGAAGGCAGAAGGGCCCACAGAGGAGCTATTTTATCATCTATAACTGCAGCTGAGCAAACTAGACTTCTTTGTGAAGGTACGGAAAATAGCATCAAAGCCATTGCGTAAACCGATTTAAAAAGCTGAGTCAAAGCCATAATTCCCTCCATTTCCAGGTGGTTCTGGAGTGATTTTGCGCTCTAAAATTGCACTGAAAGCAATTCAATATTGTGTTTGCATATGATGAAGATCATTTCCCTGGCAGAGCCAAATGTAGTTAGGTGATTGATTGTGATTTAGTTACGTAATAAACCAAATCAAAACAGAGTTATGACTCAGTTCATCACATCAGAGGTAGTAAATAAATCACAACTGTTTTTGTGTCTTTTTACGCATTCTCTAACAGCCCTGTGGTTCACTGTGACAACATGCTTGAGTGGTCCCATTGAAAGGCTGTGATGACTTAATTGTGAAGATCCTGGACACACTGAACACTAGGCTGATGGGTATTGTAAGGTGCTGTGTCATGGTTGGACTAAAGCAGATGAGGAAGGAACATTTCAAGCTACGATTTCTGACCTAAAAGTGGTACTGAGCTTAATTAGGGCTATTTCAGTCAGGCGAGGCATGTGGAACAGTAGTATTGACGTGAATATCAAGTATGTGTCTGGTAGCGTTTGGTGACTAGTCGCTGACCTCGTTGGTCCCTGCCAAGAATTCCTTGTAGCTGAAGAAGATGAATGCATAACCCCATGTGTGTGTTGGAGAATGATGCCATACGACTTTATCACGAACTTCAGTTGTCCTGAACTGACCTGCTCCATTTTGTTTGTATATCTACATAGGGGGCGGGTCCTCCTCCATGGAGACCACCATGTAGCACCGCCATGTTTCTACAGTAGCCCTAGAAAGGACAAACCAAACACTGGCTCTACAGAGGGCCTTTTCCATAGGTTCCCCTACACGCTTGGAAGGGGAGGGGGAAGTGTATTCAGTTGGTTGCAATCTGCAACCTCACCGCTAGATGCCACAAAATCCTACACACTGCTCCTTTAACAAAAATTTAAAAACACGAGTAACAAGAATAGGATAAAATTGAATTATTATTGAATCACTTAAGCTGTTATGGAAATAAAGTTAATTAGCGACAGCTGATATAATCTGCCACAAATGGTGTTTGTCATTTTAACTCTAACTAACTGGAAGAAATGGTCAGGACCACCTAAAAATACAACTGAAATGTTTTCTACATTTATCTTTGCTAACAAAAAAAGTTTAAAAGTTTCAATATGAAATATGCTAGCACCTAAGCACACAGGTCATGTGGGTTGCTGTATCTTAAAGATTTTAATAGTAAGGCCCAACAACTGCAATAGGTTTCTGTGTGTGGTAAAAAGTTTTCTGTGATTCAGTTAGGTGAACAGTTCTTTAATGGACTTAAGACATCTTTTTGAAGCCTGTCTTCTACTGTTGGTTCTGTCGATGGATACCAAGGTGGTGGAGGTTTCGGCTTTAGTGCACTGCATAGATTTTCCATTGGTGTTGAACCTGCATAAGAGTTATCTTGAATGTCAAAAAAAGGAGTTGATGTCATGGATTGTTTGCTGCAAGGAGTGGCTGTTTGGTGATGAATAAAGTTTGATCCAGTTGAATTTGCTTGAATAGCACATTTGATAATCGGTTGTGAAATTTTTAAATACAACTTTGAATAGAAGTTTGTTTTAAATGCTCTGCCTCCTAGCCTGGGCTCTAGTGTGATGTCTTTAAAACCATGAGATAAAGTGTTGCTGTATCAGAATATGCATATGTAGGTTTCTGAGAGCTGATGTTGTTATCTGAGCTGTAGACTTGAGACTTTATTTATTTTAATCCTCATAAAAATGTTTTAAGGTAAATGTTGAAAACGTATATAGTGTAACCCCCAGTGGAAAAGCCCCTGAAGCAGACCATCATGGGACAGATAATCTGCACTGAAAGCCAGACTAAGAAATCTCTTAGATGAGTTAACAACACACTGGAGGCAGAGTGAGGCAGGTTCCATTAGAGGTTTTTGCAAACTGACATCCCTGAAGATGTCAAGCACAATCCTCCCACACCTCTCTGCTCAGGTGTCTGATGTGACAATACTCTGACTGAATGAAACATAATTACCAAATGAACCCTGGTCCACCAAAAGTGGCACCAAGAGGCATTTATTGTTTTCTGTTGCATGTAAATGACATCAAAAGCCCTGAGGAGCAGAAGTTGTTACAAGGCTGTCTATTTCAAGTGTAATAAGACACTTTTTATTTTTTTGTGGTATTGCAGGAGCTATCTTTGTTCAGATTTAAAATTTTTTTTTTTTTTTAAATTAGTATCGTCACATTACTTATCAGGAAAACAACCTAATATACTGCAGTCTGACCTTTTTTTTTTTTTTTTTTTTTTTTTTTAATCACAACAGTGTTGATCTCACCCTTGAATGAAATGGCCTGAGCAGGTTGGAGATGTGGTTGAACTGTGTGCTGTGATGGCCGTGGCCACAGTTTCCACCTTTAACAGGCAGGTCCTCTGCATTCAGCAGTGAATGGTGGAGAGGATCCACACTGCTGATTGGCTCCAGGTAGTAGGTGTCACTGGAATTCAAGGATATCAGGCCTCTGTGTGAAGGAAGAAAGACAGGTTGGGAAAAGAGGGTCTGAAACATTGAGCACCATTACATATTTTTACTGCTGCCATTCATTGTTGTCTGAGAACACACAACTTTTAGAATCAATAATCTAAATTACCAGGATGTGAGCTTAAGTACTATACACTATTTACTGTGAACATTTTTTTTAATCTGATGTGACTGAAATGTTCAAATGTTGTTCAACCAGTGGGTATTATAAATCCTAGCATGGAGAAACATTATTTAATAACCATTGTGTATCAGCTGAAAAAACAATGAGTCCAAAAGATCTATAACTGCCCCAGTGTTTTGTGCTAATCAACACTAAAACTACTATTCTCTAGTTCTCACTTAGATTCCCAGGTGTTCACATATTACACTGACCCAATGCCGCCTATTCTGTATTTGTTTGGTTACCTGCTGTAGCTTCTCTTTCCCTCTTAAGGCACTTTTGGATTGGTACATATGCTTGAAGCTTTACAAGAGTAAAGCCTCATTGCAGGGTGCAGTAGTGAATTTTCACCAACTACCAGTTCATGATCCAGGGAGATGAAAAATACGAATCATCATTCTTCCAAGAGTTTCAAGCTCCCCACTGAACCCTTCGATGGCCTGTGGACCATTGATTGTGTGCTGTGCAATCCCCTGGTGTCACATAAAGCATAACTTGGGTTCTGTTTCATCGACTTATGGTAAACACTGTTGAAATACTTGTCTTTTAGATTCGCTGCAGTAACAGTTAGGCTCAGGAAAAATTACACTGTAAAAGCAGTTTTCTGTAATTTCATTGTAATTTTTTGTCCTTTTTCGGAACTCTAAGAACCAGTTTCAGTTTATATCAGTTGTTCTAGCTGCACTAGCTAAGCTGCTGTAGGCAAACAAACTTGATTACTGTTTTGACTGACATAAGACTGACCTGGAGAAAACAAATTTTACATGCAGAAAGCATCACAATCACAATGTAAGTGGAATGGTCAGACCACATCTGGATGTGGTTTGGCACACATTGTGATGAGATCACAGCCAGGTGTAAATGATGTCTGTACAGTTTTATAGAAGCAAAGAAAAAGGCCAAAGTGTTCGGAATTGGCGGGGAGGATTTTTGTAACTTTCCGAAAGCAACAATTCAATATTCACGCCCACTTTACACAGTGATTAGTCAGGTTTTGGTCAGGTAAGAAAGTGGTGCGGGGTTTCTCACAAACTTCTCACAACTACTTCTGTCACTTTTTGTGACACTGAAACACGATGAAAGCTATCTGGGAGTGACTGTCTGAAAATGTGTGTCCCTGTCTATGATGGCTTTCTGCCCCACCTTTGAGTGTAGACATTTGCAAAAGGTATAAACACTTTTTCCTTTAGAAGTTGTCAGGTGACACTTCATACAAACTAGTTCTAATCAAGCATACACCAGCTCTTAGCCTAGGGGTATGCTCATTATCCTTTCAGTTTGAGGATAATAAAAAGTAGCCTACGCATGCTTTCATCTGTCTCTGACTGTTACACAAACCTTTCTTTGCACCTCATAGTGGTCCACACAAGTGCTTCCCCTGACCTGTGACCTGTGTTGACAAGTCTGACAGCTCCACCTACCCAATTTCCACAATGAGATCTGATCACAATGCGGGCAGAATTGAGTTAATAAGAACTCTTACTGATACCAGCTGTAAATGCAAAGGTCAGAAGTCAGATAAATATATCCAGATATAGATCATAATATGTCAATATCAGGTGGAAATGGAAAAATCTTATTAATAAGATTTGTTTTACACTTTTCTTCTAACTTATAACGCTCAACACTGGTGGTGGCTGTTGTATATCTCGGGGTGCAAGCAGGTGCCTTATTTTTAGTGTTCAGGAATCTATCTTTCCTTCTTTAGGAGAAAGCATTTACTCTTTGTGTTTTTTGCATCGTTTAAAAGTTACATTGTTTCACTTTAAGGAGTGTAGTTGAAGTCTAGTCCTCTATGCATCCTTACAGAAAAGCCATGATGATGAACAGTGTGGCTGGAAGACTTGCTGTCTTTGACAACACAGGGCAGTAAAAAACAGGCAATTTGAAGAGAAGAGAGTCATTCTGCAACAGCGACTGTCTGGGTGAGCATCCAAATTATGTGTGTATGAGTGAGTGTGTGTGAGACTGAGGAAGAGATGGGACCTCTTGTTTCATCCAAACAGACTCTCAGACACATACTCCACTGACTGTTTCCTCACTAAACCCTCATCCACCAGACTGTCTCAATCCCACATGGAACTGCTGACCCATAACCCTAACCTATCAGTCCTCTAAAGCACAAACTACTTGCAGAAAGTGACTATTCTGACTTCTTAAAAGGGAGAGAGAAATATTTGGGTATGATCTGTGTCCTATCTATCTATCTTTCATTTTGCTTTAGGGCTTTTTAAAAGGTTTAAGTCCAATTTAACCATAAACCATTAAGTCACAATCTTAAATTCTCTACCACAAATCTGTCTTTTGGGTATCAAACACACCCTGTGGGCCTATAAAAAGAGGGGCTGTAAAAAGTTCCTGTTTCATGACGATCAGTGGATGTGGTTACCTTGAATTATGTTGGTTGCAATGGATTCCAACAGTGAGCATTTTGTTATGCAACATAATTGATTGTTTCTCTGTCCGGCTGTCACAGAAAAAATATATAATATATATAATATTAAATATTAAATGAATATTTGTGAAGAATAGGGGTTGGCATGTTTTACATAAACTGTAAACATCTCAGTCAATACATCAATGTCTTACAATTGATTTGTTATATATTTATTTAGAAGATCTTAAACCCATGTACAGACATTATAACTCATAGTAAACCTGCCTACAATGGATTTGTACGTGTGTAATAACTTCAATGCTTTTTATTACACACTATAACATTCCAGTAAGCAATTATGAGGCTATTCTTTAGACAAAATGAAATAAATTGTTAATGTACAGAAGCTAACAACAAGGTAACACACCATTTAACATTACATTAACAATGATTAAATGTTTATAACATGCTATAACACACTATAATGAAGAGGTAAGCAGTTATAAGTACAGATATAAGAACATGCTTCTATGAAGCATGAAGCAACTGGTTTAAAAATTACTTTTAAACCCATCTGTGAATTATAAGGATATCTTTTATTTAGATTAATAAAATAGTGTTATGGTGGAGCTTAACAGATTCTAGGAAGTCCATATTCCTTTCTTGAATCTCCGTCTCTGTCCTGACCTTGAACAATAATGATTCACACAGGTTCTGCACGCTGTGGTCCAATATGCATTAGAAGTGTGTAAAAATGTGTGAAATGAAAACTATTTCACCTTGCCTGTGAACATTTTGTCCATTTATTTCACTGTAGACACAATAGGCACAAATGGAATCTTTTTTTTTTTTTTTTTTATGAAAAGAGTTGTACTGGCTATTGTGTTCATCCACACCGCCTGACTGTATGGGCAATGTTGAGCTTGGAGCCATGCTTTTTAAAAAAGTACAGTAGGCCACAATTATGTGTCCAAGGCTGTTTTACAATTTCTCCTAAAACCATGTAATTCATCCTGAGTGAATACAAAACACCTCGTTATGGCATGAAAGTTGCCAGCAGAGAAAATGAGCAGGGAACTGCAGGGCACAAGTGGAAATGAAAACATACAGAACTGCTGGAGAACTGCACATAGGTACAGAAAAGGTCAATGCTGAAACCTGAACAGAAAGTTCTCATGCACAACTTTGCTATTCTGGCACCAAGGTCTTCCACTAACTGGCAATTTTTGCAATCATGAGATTTTTTCTTTTGAATATCATCAGTTCTCTACGACTACTGCAGGGTCATGCAGTCTTGCCATTACAAAGAAAAGCCTCAAATCCACAGAGAAAATGACGAGGGGATTTCAGACAGCACAGCAGCTGGAGCGCAATAAATAGTCTCATCAAGGTAGTTTTTGAACTCTTTTATCCTCTACAAATCCCAAGTACATACCAGGAAGAAAATCAGAAAACATGGTCATTTTCACAAAATGCTCATTAAAATCCAGGATGTCGTGATCTCAGTAATGAGAGCGATGTGTGAAATGGGGACTGCTGAGTCATACTGTTGTTTTGTGAAAGATGTCGTTGATTCAAAGTTTATGATGGCACTGTTGCCAAGCAGAGGACATTTTCAAAGATGCCAGAGCATAAAAAGTGACCCCTGACAGAACTCTTTCATTATGACTTCCAGCAGAACGCACGTCACATTGCTCTTTTCCCTGCTGAATCACACCAAATCTATTTCATCTTTCTGCTGATTGTATTTGTTTCCTGCCACGTACATCTCTCTGACATTATCATTTCATATTCAGGGTGTCATTATTCTGCCTCCTAAAATAACATTTACACTGTAGAGGTTTAGTTTAACCTTTTGTCCGCAGTGATTTATAATGAGGTTAATAGCAGAGGAAGCTTTGATTATCATGATTATCTAGAATGCAAAGGTCAGTTTGCGCTCTAAAATGACTGTTTTAATCAGTTATGAGTGAATATAAAGAACAAAGAATGAGAAGTGAGAGGAGTGTTGTGAGGACACCATGACATCCTTCCTCACCTCCTGGTTGCAGTGCAGTTCTATTTAAAAGGAATCCGTATTATAATACAGTTGATAACCAGCACATGGGTATTACTTATAAATGTACAAATGATCTTTTGTACCGCAGTTCTTTATGGGATTTTTTTAGATAAACATTCATCATTATTATTAACATCTCCCTCAAGTGCCTTTGCCTCATAGGATCATTTAGATAACCTTATTAACATTAGCAATAGGAGGGCAAACTAGTTCACCTCATTAAATGCACCATATGAATAACAACTGAGGCAGTATATGGAAGCACAGTACTTTTTGACAACTGTCTGAATTGTGACAGTACGACCAAGTATTGAAAACTGGCAACTACTAAAAGTTGATTGCTTGGTCAGATTCTCAGTCTAATTCATTTGTTTTTGATCAGATATTTCCTGATTAACAGCCCATTGGTGTGGAATATTTGTTATAAAAACATCTTTCAAATGCTTCTGATGATTTTGCACAAAAATGTGAAGATCCTAGTGAAAAATGGCAGTCTATGTTTTAAAATCAGTCCACTAATGTCAGTGTCCCTGACTCAGACCCCAAACCTAACCCTAACCCCCATAGGGAATGATAGCAGTGTGGGTTGCTGTCTGCCACAATGTCTAATTTGATACTACCACTTGGGGGTGCCAAAGTCTGGAATTTTCAAATTCTACATAGTGACTTTAAAAAGGTTACTTGAAGACCCCCCCCCCCCCCCCTATGTTTTAAGACATAAAAATAGTCAATAGTGAGTAATAATTTGTGTCTGTCTCATTAAAATCCTCAAATCCTCCTCCCTCGTTAAAAAAAATAATCTATGAATCTGCAAACATTATATTCCCAAAGTTTAACTGCTGGACACCTACTTTGCTGAAAAGTCCGATCTCAGTGCATGTGCACTGGAAGCTTCAAAGCTGCATATTAGACCACGATTGGCTCCTATCTAGTTAGGATTTAGTCTGACTGATACAAGGTTTTAGAAGTGGTTACAGATATATATAGTTTATATTGATGTTTGATAAGTTTTTAAAATCCTATATCCTATTGATATATCAGACAATAATCATTTTCTTTACACAACCCATAACATAAAATGTTTTTAATAAGGTTCCCTTAATTTTTTTAAAACATTTGCAACCGAGAAATGTACTGGGCAGGATGTTTTACAGTTGAAAATTAAACTTGTAACTACTTTCTGGTGGATGAACTATAGAATGGTGACACTGTTGGCTTTTCTCTATTTCACTTTGTCATTTATTGGCCGACATATACGCCAATACTGAAATATCTGTAATAAGCTGGTACTGGCTGATATACTGGCTTGGCTCTAACTGTGATGTAACAAATCCTGCTTGTACAGTGAATCTCAAACATCCAAGTGAAGGAACAATAGGCAAAACACATTATTGAGTGGAGGGGGACTTTAACATCTAAGATGTTCTAAGATAACATCAAACACTGATCTTGTTTATACTCTGCAGGACATACAGTAGTTTACCCATCTGTTATTTTAGAAACTAAGTTCAGTTTGCTTTTCTGTCCAAGAACAAACTTGTGTCAGTCAGCTCACATTTGGACAGCTCTTTGAATGACTGGACATTTAGAGAGCATTTACATTCTGCTGGCTTACAGATCTCTATTTCCCCCCACGTCCGCTCTGTTCCCATCAAAGCTGCTGTCAACAAGCAGCATCTGGCTACCTTCCCAGATCAGGACAGAGGGACTGAGGGTGCCGACGGACGTGTCAGCACTACACAACGCTCATTCAGATTGAAAAATATAAGATTCATTCCAAAACTTCCTGAAACTCTTATCTGTTTAGATGTACTCAAATGGCTTTTGAATTAATTCCTACTTAAGCCCCACTGAGCTGTAACTTGATGTCTCTTTTATTGGATAAAATTCATAAATATGTATTTTGGGACACTCATCCTCAGGACGTGCCAGGAGAAAGCTTCAATCTCAGTCTCAAATATGCAAGACATGCCACATTAAAATGTGTCTAAGGCTGTGATATTTAAGGCTTTTAAAACTGCTGCCTGGATCCCCAAAGAGGATCAAATTAGTCATTTTCATGACAATCTGAAGAAGAAGAAGAGCTGTGACAGTGCAAGTTGAACTTTCTCTGGTTGGACAAAACTTTATCCAAATGTTTTGTGGGAAAATTCCAGAATCATTGGCAAACATTAAAGCTGCACAATGAGACTTTATTTGAATTTAGAATGAACAAGTAGCGTCCCTGTGTCTACTGTTTTAATACCTGGGGAGCCTGGTGAGGAGTTGTGGCAGTTAAGTTGAGGAATAGTAATGATTAAAGATCCCCTCCAGACATGTTTTAAGACATATGAAAATACTCTGCTTGGAACAATAATGTGTCTGATATGGTTTTTCCACAAAAAAAGTATAATTACCATCTAAAAATCCTTAAAATGGCATCTACTCATTCTCCCTCATTAAAAATTCCAGATTCTGTAAATATGCAAATAAATGTTATCTCAGAAGTTTAATTGCTGGACACAAGATGCCTCCTACTTCATTGTAAAGTCCATTCTCAGTGTACTGGAGGCCTCAAGTTTCCACACTTGTGTAAGTTGCATACTGGACAAAGATTGGCTTCCAAACTAGTTATGATGTCATGCTACTAGTCCCACCCCTTAAAGGTGCAGTGTGGAGAATTTAGTGGCATCTAGTGAACAGACTTGGCAGAAATGGAATATAATATTGTTATGTTTTAATTAGTGTATAATCACCTGAAAATAAGAATTGTTGTGTTTTTGTTGCCTTAGAATGAGCCCTTTATATCTACATAATGAGCAGGTCCTCTTCCACAGAGGCCGCCATTTTAGAATGGTCATGTTTCTACAGTAGCCCAAAATGGACAAAACAAACACTGGCTCTAGAGAGGGCCTTTCACATTTTTTCAGTTTCGCTGCCACTGTAGGTTCTCCTACAGGGTTGGAAGGGGAGGGTGAGGGGAGGGGTATTAAATTAGTTGCAATCTGCAACCTCACTGGTAGATGCCTCTAAATCCTACACACTGCTACTTTAAAATCAGTTGTAAGAAGAGAAAAAACATTTTTGACTGAGGACTTAAAGTGAAATGTAAAAAACAAATAACACAACACAGACCTCCATCATATGTGATTTGGATGACATCAAATAGTATATAAAACTACGTTTTCAAAATCACATTTTATTTATTCAAGAACCCAACCTTCAAAATGTTTATCATTTCAAGCCCTGTATAATATTCATATGCAGACTATGCTAACGTATGATGTTTCTCTGTCACTTAATATTGACTATAAATTAGTAGTAACATGTTTTCTGTTTTACTGAAGTTTAAGGTATTTTCTCACATGGTTTATGACCAAAATACCTGAATAACATTCCCACCAGCCTCAGCTGCACTTTGTGTTTACTGTTAATTAGCAAATTAGCATGTTAGCATGCTAACATGCTCAACTAAGATGGTGATCAGAGTAAACATTAGATCTGCTTAACAGCAGCATGTTAGCATTGTCACTGTATGTTGCCATTCACATTTTGCTCAAAGCAGCACTGTGCCTAAATACAGCTTCACAGAGCTGCTAGCGTGGCTACAGACTTTTAGTCTTGTCTTGTATTGTATTTTGCCTTTTTTTGATAGTTAGCAGTAGAGGTAGACAGGAAACACAGGGGGACATGAATGTGGGATGTGCCACGCCTGCCTTTTATTGCAGTATATTTCAATACTAAAGTGCAGAGCTCTCAAATTGAAAAGGACTATATTTTTTATAACTTGGGTGTGGCTGTCATGTGTGGTGATGCATTAGTCAAATGTATTGATATTCATTAAACACTCATAATCACTGTAAAATAGCAGTTCCAGCACTAATGGGATATATAGTGTAGACAGAGAAAACTCATTCTGAATCAAATACACAATCAAAATACAGCATTTTACCTACTGTCCTGTATGGTGTGTTGGTCAAACCAGGGCAGCTCTGCTCAAACTAACAACATACAGTAAATAACAAACACACACACATACCATACACAATATGTATATTTAGCCGTTGACTGTACCTGACTCCTGAGCATGTGCTGAGAGCCACCCAGGACTCTGGATGTCCTCTTACATGGCCGTGGTAGAAGCAGTGATCCTGAAAGAGAAAAGAATTGGAATCAATAGTTCATATTTCATCTGGAGGAAAGCTTTAAAAAGCTGTGATAATGTTTATGCAGACATGCCTGCGGTGCAGCCAACAATGAATCGATCTCCTGGATTGTTTTGGTGGTGTAAGTGTTCCTAAAGCGGGCTGTGTGCTCCTGTTTCATGACTACAGCTGCCGGTAAAAACACGACATCTGAACAACAGCTGCGATGAATCAATAAAGATATGCAAAGCTCCTTAAGCGTGACGGTGTTCATATAATGGTGGGAGCTTGGCCACTGAAACATCCTGATGAGGATTTGAAATGAGACTTGAAAGAAAAATAGGAGGAATCTGAGGAACTTTTTTAGCCAATGCTTCCACACTGCCCTGATAAGAAAACAGTTGAACAAAATGCCACATTATAACACAAATAAATGTGCAATGGATATAGTACAATGTAAAATACTGTAATTTGTAGTCTTTTATTGAACTCCCCACAAAGACTTAATGAACTGTAGGGGGTTGTAGACTATTTACATCTATTTATCCCAAACTGTTCAATACAGGACACAACTTTCTATGGTTCAGAACGCCCTATGGGCCAAATAATTATAGTTATAATTATAGTATAGAGCAGCCATTCTCAACCAGTGGGCCGCAGCCCACGGCCCACAGGTGTGCCTCAGAGCACCATCTAGTGGGCTGCGGAGGCAGTGGTACTGCCAAATAGTTTTGTTTTTTTTTGGTAATTTACAAAGCGAGTTATTTTTATATCTAAATGTGCTCAAGAATTCATATAAATAAAAAATGTCAAATTAAAATGCATAATATCAATGAGCAGTTACATTTGAAAATCCAATCACGCCAATCATGACACATCCTTAGGTAGAGACAAACGTGTTTTGCCACTGTTAGCAAGCTAGCTTTCTCTGTGGATCCTGCTTCAGAAGACATGGCTCCATCCACTGTGTTGGAAAATGAACTGAAGGAACTATCAGCAGACAGCCGCCTGAAGCCTCAGCTTACACAAGTTGACCTTCATTCTGGGTACTGGAGGCCAGTCAATATCCCTCTCTGTCAAAAGAGGCAATCAAATTTCTGTTGCTTTTCACCACCACCTATTTATGTGAGTCAGGGGTTTCCATTGTGACTGTCACAAAATCAAAGGCAAAGAACAAACTGAAAGCAACTTGGAATGCTACTCTGCGTGTCAGCCTGTCACCCATCACACCACGATCTGATCTCATTATTTCCCAGAAGAAAGCCTAAGTGTCTCACTGAGGGTAAGCAGAATATTTATTTTGATCATTACAGCTGACAGTGGCATAACGTATATTTACAGCCCAGTCTTTTTTTTCATTTATTTGGGAAAGTGGTCCTCAGAATTTTTTTTAACAATCAGAAGTGGGCCTTAAGTTACAAAAACCCCTGGTATAGAGTACAATGATAATTTACAGTATGCAAAGATATGAATGCTAAACCATTTGGGATGGCATTTACAGAACTTTAACCCTGCTGCAATGTTCCCTCACAAGTGCATTTCAGTCCGTATGTTGTACCCGCCCTGTATAAACTGCTGCAGTTGTCCAGGAATTAGCCAGGTCCCCAGCAGTTACAACTTGACAATATACAGCAAGCACTGACTGAGTATGAGCAGAAAGTTGACCTAAATGTCAAATTTTTAAAGTTGCACGAATCAATATTTTTATATCAACAATGAATCAAATGACTATGTAAAACGTGAGAGGTGTTGCTCATAGTGATGGACCCACAGATAATTATCACCCAGCCATTTGGCTCAGTCTCAGTCACTCTGCTCTCATCAAGCCTGTTTCCAGCAGCAGGCAGCTGTTTTCAGTGATAAACCCACTGTACACTACCTGCTCAGCACTAAACAGCAGTTAGAGACTAGCTGGTGAACATAGTGGAACATTTAGCAGCTGAAGAGACAGATATTGTTCTCAGGAGTTGATAGAGACCAAACCAGAGCTAAAAGAAGAGTTAATATTGAACTTTCATTCATCAAGTGGATACAAGCATGACTCCAAATGAATGCTAATGTTGCTCTGTGTCTGCTGAATGTGGAAATAGGCAACTCTTTGCTAACATGTTGGCTTTATCAGTTTTATAAGGTGATAATATGTCAATGTTGTCTTTACAGCTTGTTCCTAAAATAAAATAAAAATCATTGTTTTAAAATGCACTGCTGTCTCTAATGGTCTGTTAAAGTTAATTCTAAATATGCTGCAATACTTTTTTCATTTACTTGATATTTGAGAATGCACAGGTGGAGGAGCAAGCTGCTGGCAGATCTGAGGGTGCAGGTGGAGATTTGTGGTATGATCAGTTCCTGTAGGTAGGGAGGCGCATGTCCGTTGATGGATTTGTATGTGAGTAGCAGGACTTTGTAGTCAACCCTGAAGATAGAGAGAGACAGGGAGCCAGTGCAATGAAAACAGAATTGGTGTTATGTTTGTGTTTTTACACTCTCATCAGGATCCTGGCAGCACGGTCAAAGATGAGATGAGGTTTGGGGGATGACTGAATCTGGTGTGGAGTGCCAATAAGGAGAGCTTCAGTTTTGCTACTATTTAACTGGAGGAAATTTGTGTTCATCCAGTCCTTTATCTCCTTAAGATAGGTGCTGAGGCATGACATGGCTACAGAAGGGCTTGGGGCACTTTTGATGTAGAGCTGGGTATCATCAGCATAGCAATGAAAGGACATCCCATGTCTGCTGATGACACATCCAAGGGAGAGCATGTAGAGGGTAAACAGGAAGGGGCAGAGAACTGATCCTTGCGGAACACCACAGGTGACAGAAAGCGATCTAGACCTGCATCCTCACAGTGAGACATACTCAGTCCTACTGGAAAGGTAGGACTGAAGCCACTTACGTACAGAGTCTGACAGTCCAATGGTGGTGTGGAGGCGCTCTAAGAAGATAGTGTGATCCACAGTGTCAGATGCAGTGCTCAACTCAAGGAGAATCAGGAGAGAAGGGGACCCTGCATCAGCTGGCATCAGCAGGTCATTCACAACCCTGAGCAGAGCTGAACGAAAACCTGACTGAAATTTTTCAAATAGATTGTTGTGTTTAAGGTGGTCCTGAAGCTCAGAAGCAATCATCTTCTCCAACACCTTGGACAAGAAAGGGAGGTTGGAGATAGGTCTGTAGCTGGCAAGAACGTCTGGATCCCAGGTGGGCTTCTTGAGGAGGGGGCAGATGACTGCGACCTTGAGGGCAGTTTGAAGGGAGTGGTTGACAGTTTGGATGATCAGGGGGCTGAGAATGGGAATGTATGATTTGAGTAGAGCCTCATCTTCCTAAGGATTTCCTTAATGTGGCCCTGCCTGACACCAGTAAAATGAAGCAAAGACAGAGAACTCCCAGAGAGAGGGCCGATGACAGAATGGTTATGAATTAGGTTTAAGTCCTTTAATGTTCACAATTTATAGACAGGGAACCCAGAGTGTCTGAAGCGTCTTTACGGGTGTGAGAGAGATTTAAATAGTGGTTATCATTTGATGTATTTCTTGTATATATCATATATGTTACAAATGGTGTTCTTAAACTAAGTGCTCAGTGTTAGTTTGTTATTACACCTGTTCCAAATACCTTCATGCTGTGTCTATTTTAAACTTAGCTCCTGGATGTGTAAAATGAGACAGTTGATTGTTTAACAGTTAGTTTATGTTGTCTGAGCCAGTGGTAGGACAAATCATAGTTATGTAGATTTCTATGTCTCTTTAATGTATTGATCTGACAAGCCTTAAGAGGATTGTGTTGTTTGGTCTTTAATTCAATGTGATAGCAATGTCACTTTGTGATGCTGTTTTGATCCACACCTGTGTGCTGTCATTCTGGCATATATGGTCATGAAGAAAAACTATTCCTAGAGTAGTTGAACTCTTTACCTCTGTTTCTATCTGAGGGTTGTTCACTAACCTGTAAGATTAACCTGTACAAGAGTAATTAAGAACTGGCTGAGTGCCAACTTGTCAGAGAGAGAAAAAGTAACTAGGTGGTATGTATTCTTTTGTCTCTCAGAAATATGATATATTGCACTTCTGATTGATTTATTTGATTACATTATTTTATAACCTGACAATGCTCTCTTTGTGTGTTTATTGACTGATCAAGCAATTCTCCTCTACACAGGACATGTCCACATATTTGATGTCTCTTGTTCTTACTGACCAAATGCCAGCATGCCCTAATTTTACTGTAAGAATTATATCATTTAATGTTTACATTTTTCAAAATACGTGACATAATGGCACCTTTTACAATTTGTTACTGGAAACTTACCAAAGGTAGATTTTGTGTACCGTAACACCCCTAATGAATAGTAAACTGAAGGGCTGTGCTAAATTTGGAAAGTAAGAAGTTTCATTTTCCTGGGAAAAGTAAAGGTTAAGGAAAAATACCCTCAAGTTAAAACCAGACAAGCTACGAGAACACCCATCTCTCTTTGTTTAGTACTGTATTGTAAATCATAAAAAAAGGTTTTAAAAAAGAAAGAAAAAAAGAGAGAGAAGAAATGAACACTTTCAAGTCAACCTTTTAAGTACAAAGGTATCACACTTTCATGATATCAAAAGCAACTCTTTGAGCCTAAATACCTGCTGTTAATGTTGAAAATGGATTTATCACCATAAGGTTTAAATTATGCAGGCATGTCGATTTTTGACTATTCAAAATTCCCTGTCAGCCCATCAGAGCATGAAATGAGCTCTTTCATTTGAGCAGCAGCAGCAGCAGCAGCAGCAGCAGCTGCAGCAGCAAGGGGTGCTCTGTTAGAGCCAACATACAAATCAATTGTCAGTGAGAACTCTCCCTGTCAACCTCCAGCAATTAGTCTGCTTATGTGTACAGGATGTGATGTGGAGGTAGTCCACGAGATTGTCCCCATCAGGCTTTGTTTCAGGTGTGTGAGGAATAACCTGCCCTCTGATCACAAAACCACTGTCATGTGCAGAGACAGGATCCCATCTGCAGTTCAAGCTGTATGATACTTTAACTCTGCAGTGTGTGCACATTTAGCTCCGTTTGCTTGACTAGGTTGTAACAATAACTTTTGAACTCAAGTGGCGGCCAGCGCACATTAAACCTCTCTCAATCTGGGTTGTCTGTATTTGTTCTTATGAAACATCATCAGTAACAGGTTCTAATCCAATTTAGTCCACATCAAGCCAAGTAGCCCGGAAGTGTTCTTGTTCTGCCCATTTTATCGAAGACGCTTTGGTAGATACTCGTGTAGGCAAGTATCCCAGCATGCATTTCCTATCAATAAACAGCGATGCTGGAGGATATGAGCCATTCTACAATTCTGCCACCAAATTGAGTTTTACCTTTATTTTACAAGGAAAACCTCATTGAGATTAAAAATCTCTTTTGCAAGAGTGTCCTGGCCAAGACAGACAGCAACATAAAGTTTCAAACAAACAACATAAAAAACAGATATATCTAACCTCTCGAAATATTAAAATCATAAATACAATTACAATAGAAGAGAACATAATACAACATAATACAACCTTAAAACACACTAGAATTAGACTGAGAAACATTAGCAATTTGAACCATTCAAAACCTCTTAGCAAGCACCCTGATATTGGCAGATAGATTATGAGACAGAGATGACAGAGTTCCTGCAGCAAAGCTTTAAATATGCCCAGAGACACCATTGACCATAATTTCAAGTCATTTAAATGACCCTTTACATTTCAAAATTGTGGTCAATTTATCAAAAAATAATGCTTACTTGAAAATTTGTTCCAATGTTTTTAGAGATGTGATGGATTAGGAGTACTGTATAAAGAGAAAGCTTATGGATGTTACCCATCTAAAGAATTTATTTTGGCAGCCCAACCAGAATAGAAATAACCAAATGAGAAACTGTCATTTCAGGGCACTTTGCACTATGATGTCTGGTTTGATCAAGTTAAGATTATTCCATTGTACTGCAGCAGGATAAAGAAATGGGTTTTTCTTGTCACACTCTTAAAAAGAAACAGTTTAACATGCTGAACTACCCCTTGTGGAAAAGCTCACTTTCTCTGTCCACAGTTTCTGTCTGCTGGTGGACTATATTCTAAAAACAAAGGGAGGCAAAAGCAAACCTTTTCACTCTCTTTTCCTCAAATTAAAAAACTGTATACCTCACTGTGTGGAACTCATTGGAATCATTTTTATGTGAGGTAACAAGAGGTCAGGGACAGCTATAGCACTAAAAACGGATTTGGTGGCATGCCATGACAGAATGAACGTTAACTGACAGCGGAAACAATGACTTTTATAAAGACACTGGCAAAAGACACTGTATTTAATGGCCGATACCCAATCCATTTAACAAGGTCAGTGTCAGTGCCAATAACAATCCACAATGTCAGATTAGTGCATGCCATAATACCCATTAAAGGCAAAATGCCTTTAAAACAATCTTTAAAAAAACTTTACATAGATTGTCCATCAGACACACTGACAAGTTGAATTATCAACTGTAAAGTCTCCCACACATTGTATATGTCCCCAGTACATATCCTGGTGACAATTTTACAAAAAAGAATAATGAAAAAATAGGGATCTTATGAAAAATGTTTGTTCATGTTGCAAAAAGTATCACTCACAAGGTCCAGCTAGTTTTTTTCAAACAATTTAAGCAAGGTCATAATAAAGTTGAACTTCTTATTTACTAGCCATTTAAATTTCCTGAAATGGTCAAATTCTGCGTAGGTACACAAATTAAAGTTAGTTACCCTTATTAATTACTTTTGGGCATTTTGCTACTTATTATCTAAGAGGTTAGGTGGAAGCAGAGTGAAGGTGACCATGAACCAGAGCTCCAGCCAGAAAATTAAGACCTAAACTATTTGAAAATGTGGCTTTCCTATCGCTAAGAATGCTAATCATTTTTATTTATCTTGAAACTCAGGTGTCTGTCTGAACTTCTTTTTCAGAACTAACAAGAATAGCTTCTGCCTTTCAAAAGTCAAGGGATTATTAAGTGTTCACATTCAGAAGAGCCCCACAGAGCGACTGTATGTGTTTGACTACAGTTTTGTCTTGCTGAGACACCAGTAAAGCACAATCATGTCCATGTACAGCAAGGCTGTCTTCAAATCAATAATAAGCAATAAAAAGAAAAGAAGACCAGACACGCTGCCCTGTGGGACTCCGCACTCAGTAGTTCTTGATTCAGATAGCATTATGTTTGTGTGCAATTTGAGAGATAGGATTGAACCTTTTTTAAACCTTCTCAGCTAAGTCTCATGAACCACAGTATCAAATACTTTTTGTAAATCTAACATAATTATACATATACATAACTATATTATTATATACATGTAAAATAACCTGTAAAAACAAATTCAGTTGCAA
This sequence comes from Scomberomorus guttatus, assembly GCA_038419695.1. Taxonomy (NCBI): domain Eukaryota; kingdom Metazoa; phylum Chordata; class Actinopteri; order Scombriformes; family Scombridae; genus Scomberomorus; species Scomberomorus guttatus. The sequence goes on along the minus strand of CM076467.1, from coordinate 3,252,909 downwards.
AAATATCTGCTGTAGTTGAATCAGTGACTAAAACATCTGCAGTACTGGGACCTTATCATGTAGCCTCACTGATTTCTATGTGACCCTCCAAACATTCAAACCTCAAGTGGACCATTGGACAGATAGTATGGTGAAAGGCTGTCTGTGATTGAGAAGGCTGTGATGCATGCATGTATGCTAACCACATGCACAATGTTGAGACAGCCTTTAGCATTATCACTAACATGGTCTAAAGCTAAATGGTTAAGTAATCTGTCTGTAGGAATAAACATTTATACAAGGTATATGCACATTAAATGCCCTTTCTTGACCTTGCAGGGAATACATATACTACCCTGCTTCCAAAGCAAGTAAAGGGGATACATAGTGGGTGGCTGTATACACCTAAAGATCATGGCATCTACTTGCATTATCTCAAGCAGCAGGTCTAAAACTAAACTAACCATTCATTTTAATCAACTTCTATTTGTTTTAGGATGTTACTTATCACTTAACAAAGAATAAGCTTACATCATTTGAGCATGTAGCTCTGGTGCCAAAAGTCTACTAAGGACAAATGGATGATTTGGTTTCTGTGATGTGGCACTTAAGAGCTAAGTTGATCAAATGGCCAATCAGGGCACTCAACCACATCTGATCATCAAAACCTCTTGAGATATGAGATCTGCAAGGATCTTGATAACATCATTCTTTGTAGATTGAAATCAAGTGACTTCAGTAGAAGTTGCATTAAGAGGATTTTGATTGCTAAATACTGTTGATGAAAGATGAAGATAAAATCACCAAAACTTTACTTTTTCTGAATTTCAAATCTCAGCATTAAGAAGAAAGACAATGACTGTTTCCTGATTAATGCTGATTTGAAGTTGAACTGCTCAGAAAATGTCTGTAGTATGATGGACAATCTTTATTGTATACCTAGAGTATCTTAATACCAGGCCTCAGATTCTTGTGTCAAAACATTAGGGTCTAGTGTATAGTGGATTTTGCCATTGAGTTTTATATTATATCCATTTTACAGTCTTGTTCTAGTCATATTACTAGTGTACCATTATAACTATTATATTATTTTGCCTTTTCACATACAGAAAATGCAAATGAGATGCTGATTATTCCTTAACATGATTCATTAAACAAGAAATGTTAACTCTTCAGTTTTGCACTTCAAATGTTTTAAAATCAGATTTACTCCTAAAGCTTTGTATTACTGATTTTTATCAGATATTCCAAATTTGTGTACATTTTACCATTTAAAATAAATTTATATCTAAACTTTTTGGGTAGAAAAAAATCAAAGTTTATCCATCTTTGAGGACTTTATATCTCTCTGTGGTTAAAGAACGGGGGCCTCTTTCTGTTCTGTACAGTAAAGCTCCCCTTGCTGCGTGAAGTTCATCCAGATGTGACCTTGTGACAGTACAAAGCACTAAAGGCATTCTTAGGCTGCCAAAATTCTCAATGACAGGCTTGTTTGTTTACATTAAATATATTAGATTTAAGAATTAGATTTAAGATTTTTTTTATGATACAACTCTGATGTTACAATGCTACTTGCACCATTACACAGCATAATGCTAAATGCCACATACTGTATGCATTTGCTCCACTGAGGCAAAAATCTGTCCTTAATTACAGAAAGACCATAGAGCACATCCTGTTGTTCAGTGAGCCCATATAATATGCAAGTGTCAGCATGTGTGTGCAGATCAGCATTAACTGTGTGCGTGCCGCGTGTTCTACATGTGTAAGTCGGTGTGTTGTTGTGTATATCTGTGGCATAAAATGTCTGCATATGTGAACCAAGCCTCTGAGTGTGTGTCTATGTGCATGTTAATGGGTCAGTGTTTTAAGGATACAGTACATTTTTCTGTGTTTATTAACAGGTGTGAAAATATAGTGTTTATACTATTGTGCATGTCCATCACAACAGTTTTACATGTTGTGTTTATGTGTCAGTGTGGTTGCGTGTTGTGCATGTCTGCATGTCAAAGCTGTTTTTCATGCCATGTGTTGATGTGTGTGTGTGTGTGTGTGTGTGTGTGTGTGTGTGTGTGTGTGTGTGTGTACACAATGTTTTAGAGTTGAAAGCAACCAGACTGATGCTGGTTTAGAGCTCTAGCAGCAGCTCTCAGCTATTTTATACAGCTGCCGTTTCAACACACTCTCAACCTGGCTGACAACCGCTGCTCCCCAAACCGCCACACAGCCTGTCTGACACATGGCCGACAGCGTTAATAAAGTGCCTCATAATTTATGCATCACTTATGGCAGCGACCTCATGCCACTATGACATCTCCCGTGTGGTTGTAAGAAATATGACTAAAGTGTAGGATTTCAATCTGTAGTCTTAGTTTCTTGGACTTGTAATTTACTCCTTATGGTTCATTTGTAATAAGTCAGTGTGAACATGAACGTGATCGACAAGTTTTTTTCTTCTTTGGTCTAGACCAAAACTACAGATGTGAAAGTGACAAAGTAAAACATATTCCTCCTTTGATAAAATATCCATCACCTGCTGCTGGACTTGGCCTCTCGTTTCTACAGTTACAACACGCATCATTGTTGGTCTATTAATATTGTAAGTATTGTATGGCAAAGTTCCATTTGCCAACACTTTGTCATGCTTTTTACTTAAACTAACTTTCATCAAAGCCATGCTGTGCAGGTGCTAAGCCTTTATTTGTTATAAGAAATACTGTATGCTACTGAAGATAAGGAGAAGTCTATGTACTGTATAACTCATCTCTATATTACATGCAGGAACACATAAAATAATGGAGAGGAGCACTGGAGCTATAGTTGGGATCCTGAAGTAAAGATTTTGAATTTAAATGCAGTTTTCCCACACACACTTTGTTAGAAACCTTTTCCCCCCACTCACTCCTTTACCTTCTGTCACTAAGCATTACCCTTTTCAGTATCCTAATATCCCTCTTACAATGTGACTGTAATGCCTACACTTTATTTATCATTTATGATTTAACCCCGCACCTTTCCCCTGAATATGCTCATAGGATAATTAGAAAATCCTGGAGTGAACAACCGCCAGTGTAAGGGTATGGAAGTCTATGGCTGCCAATATTAAAATTAAATTATTGAATCACATTGAAGTTATATTTTCCATTTGTGCATGCATATTGTATGAATAAAATGAAATTCTGTTTTTTAATCCAATTATCATTTTTGAAAATGCATAATTACTGCCGAAATGAAAAACTTACTAATTTTCAGTGTACCCCAAAGAATAACACTGCCATAAATATGACGTGCAACCTAAACCTGAGAATGAAATTGCAATTTTGACTTTTGCATTTGAATTTGAATTATGTCCTGATTTTGGCTAATTTCTAATGAAAATTATCCTTATTCCTAGTCCTTATTTATAGTAATTTTCTATAGTTGTCAATTTTATAATGGTTGATTGAAATGAGCTAAAATCAGGACATCATTCAAATTAAATGCAAAGGTTCAATTTGAAATTTGGTTTTCAAGTTTATATTGCACAATGTTTGCTAGTATGAAAATTAAAATGAAAAGTAAATTTCATCTTTAATTGCATTATCATAATGGCCATGTTAAGCGAGAATGACCACAATAAACTGAAAATTAGTGTATATATCAATGGAGTTTTCATTTTGGCAGTAATTATGCAATTTCAAACAAGAAAATAAAAATGGAAATTAGATTTTAAAATAAGTTTCATTTGTCTATAATGCACATACAAATGGAAGATTAATTTGCCATTTGATTAAATTATTTAATTATAATATTGGCACTGACTTCCATACAGGTGACACTTTGGTTTTGCAAAACCAGATATCACAAAATAACAATGCTGCATTTAATTAACTAGACAAAATCCACAGTTAAAAAAATAATGATTGTGCTAAAATGATAGTTGTATAAATCTCTGTAATAATGGAATCAGAGGGATTATTTAAAATGTAAATCCTAACTGATGTGCAGTCCTTCTGAAATATGCAATCCTTCTTAATGTCTTCCTTCAATTCCATATGAAATGCCAAATTGCATACATACATACAGTAGATTTCCAGTCTGCAAGTTGATACTGAAATGTTACTGAAATGAATGGAAATCACTAGCTGCCTGAAGACAGAGTGGGTAGGAAAAACTAAAAAATGTAAAACAAATGTGTTAAGCCTTGGAAAAGAGCTGGCAGTTACGTGAAGTAAACAAAAATAGCAGCAAACATGACAAAATACCAGTATAGTCTTTCCAAGGGTGGAGTTTAGGACTAGAAGCTGGAACTGGGGTAAAGATTAGAATTGAGATTAGGTTTAGGTTAAGGTATGGTAAAGGGTATTTTAGAATTGATTTAGGGTTAAGAAATGACTGAGAAAGACCCTTAACTAAGGAAAACCCTTAACTAAGGAGTGTGGTAGTAAAAGGCAGCAGTTGACAGAGAGGGAGGGAAGAGAGACAAGTTACAAACTTACTGCAGCCTACTTACAGTGTAATTGTGATTGGTCACAGTCACCAGCTGCCCATCCTCTGTGTAGTAGGTCTCTGTGAAGTCTGCACCTAAAAGCTCGCTGTGAAAGAAAAAGAGAAGAGGGGGGAAAAAGGTGATGGGTGATTAGATAAGATTTAACTTTAATGATTCCAGTGGAATTTGGTAGCAGCAAGTACAAATGGGACAGAGCAAAGAAAAAAACTGTCACAGACCATGATCACACTGAACATGTCTTTAGCAATTTTAGGTGCCTTTTTCTGATCATTTTTATTGACAAATCATGTTGCACAGTGCTTTTGTACTCCAGGAAACAAGTGTTTATCAATCTGGGGCATCTTGCCTTTTTGATTTGCATTTGCTCTCCAGTTGGGTTAAAGTGCCATATGGCAGTGACTGTTTCTGCCCAGTCTTGTTTCATCATCAGCTAATGTCATGATATAACAGCACCAGGCTGGGAGTGCCATGGATAAAAGGGTAGATTTTGGCTTCTTAGTTAGCTAATAACATTAACTAATGACATTAGCTAGGCCAGCTAAGTGATTGCTAGATTGGTGCCTAGCAATGACAAAGGATGTTTCCTGAAATGCTTCTTGTGCAGAACTCTAAAGGCAGAGCAGTTCACCTCAGATCAAGGTTACAGTCATATGAGATCAGTAAATTAGAATAAAGCAAAATAGGCGAAAAATGTAGGGCACCAAAGATTTTCTTAGTCGACTAATAGTCATTAGTTAAAGCCATTACTTGACTAGTGGTTGCATGTTTATGATATTAATTAATTATTTAACTATATATATTTTTAGGGCATCACAAAATGGTTTGAGCTCCAGGGCTGAGTAAGTAACATTGTTAACACTGTGCTACACTGTACACATTACAATACCAAATGAAGCCAAATGGTGTAACTTCATTGGTTGCCTCGGCAGCAGGTGTTTTCCATTATCTGTCAATAGCAAAACAACCATTTCAATGCCACTCAGTGTGGTTTGGCCAGAACTGTGACAAGACTAAGTTCGAAATGTACAGAGTGCAAGTGTTTGAGTGTGGATTTTCTCTTCAAAGGGAAACTCCACCAAGTTTTTACACAGAATGGTCAGTTTACTTATCAAGTAAGTCAAGTCAAGTACTACTTGAACTATGAGAAAATAAATGTTGCATCTAACAGGCAGGGTGAGTCTAACAAAAAACTGCTATCAGTTGCATTATGGGAAATATAGGACCCAGAAATTCTGGAGCTAGCCCCATTCTAGGGTCCTAAAGTCACAATATCTTAACCTCTGTGGCTTCATTTTGACCGTTCTTTTTTAAATCTGTCTCTCATGAGTTCCCAACTTTAGGGGAGTACAATATTAAATTGCTGGAGTGCCAGTTTAAAATGATATGAATGATATGAGATATGAGGCCATTTAAGACCTTAACTGTCCGATATCAAGGATTATTCTTAGTTTAATTTTTCACACTCTAGCTGGCAGACATGGCTGGATAGTTAAAAAAGAATCCAATCAAATTCAACTAACGGATTACATGATTGAGGAAATTCTACAACCTCTTGGGCTCATCCTGATCCTGAGTACAATAATAGACAGACAACACGCAATTGTCATAAATATGTCTGACCAAAACTGTGAGCTCCTTTACCTTCACCATGCAAGCTGTGATTGATTGTGACAGTAATTGCCTGATGTATGAGACCTCGTTCTCTCTTATACCACTTTTGCCTACCGAATCTCGTCTTTGAAGAAAGTGCAAAGTCAGACAAAGCTTCAATAATATTCGTAGCTTCTTTCTTTATTGGTGACAAACCCTGTATCATTTTCTGACATTGCTCAGCTTGATTGCACAAAGCATAATCTGCTCCAAATTAATTGTTGGATCAGCAGGACTGGAGTCTTTCATGTTGATAGAGTTGGGTATTGATAACAAAGAGAGATGGAGAAGGAAAAAATATCCAAATGTATTGTGATTGTATCAAATTTGACTCATCTTTTAGTTACTTTCTCATGCAAATCCTTATCTCATGCAAACTTAATCTTAATCTTTTTCTTCATGCGCACTTTTGTTCCTGCTCTGCTAAAAGATGGCTTGCAGAGCGCTGTGAAAGATAAAGAAAAGAGATTACTGTTTGATGTCTCCTAAAAAGGTCACCTTACAACAAAAATGCACTGGCTCTATTTTAGCCAGCAGGAGAGAAAGGTGACATTTGTCATGTCTGGGGACAAAAGAGTTGGTTGTCAAATGCCAAGATGTCCCTGGGCTAACGCTTCAGTGTTACAGATGTATGGATCAGTGCTGCCATGAAGACATCTGGCCTTATTCAGCCTCTGTGTGTGGCTGAATTACTGACCAAGCAGGAGACGCACTCTGGCAGCATATCCCTGAGCAGAAATGGACAAATGGAAGACGGACATGAAAAAATGAGCCCAATCTCCATTTGGTCCTGGGGGCCCCACTGTATTATTCATTGAGGGGGATCGTAATGGAACATAATCCAGCTTTCTCACCCCTTTTACTGCAGACAATTTGCTCTGCTATATAAAAAGACTATCTTACGTGGCAGTCCTTGAAAGTTAATTCGATTGAAGCTGGAGTACAGACAGTACTGTGAGAAATTCAACTCCATCTTATTCAGGACAGTATTTACACAGCATTTTCATCAAAGGGAATGAGAAGACAAAGCTGATTGCTTTTCATGGCAGGTCACTGTCTTTCAAACTGTCAGGGTAGTGTAAAGACAAAGATCACAGTCAAATATCTCCAATGGTTTAATTAAAAACTGGCAAAGAATGTGATTAGCACTGCGAAACCTTGAAGCTCTGCAAACACTGGACAAAATGTTCACCTACAATGACCACCTGCTGTATATGATAATTGACCTTTGAGCTTGATTGAAGCAACAACACAGAGCATCTAGGTCAGTGTGTGATCAGTGTAGAAGTGTGCAATTTAAGCAATCCAAGTTGATGGAAGCTGTCAGGATGTAGGCCAGTTTTCGGGTTGGGTGTTAATACAAAGTTTACAATAAACTATTACTATTACACTTCAGCAATTCAGAAATGCTGTATCTTACACAGATGTGCAAAGGAACGATATCAAAGCACTAGCTAGCAAGCAAACTGTGTTGACTGTGTTGAGTTTTATTTTTGTGGTTTCCCACCAACGGTTCTTTCAGTTGCAGTATGATAACGTTGTACTCGCCAAAGAAACTGCAGAGATCTGGAAACATGGAAGTATCACTAAACATATTTCCAATTGGGCAAGAAACATAAGCAGTGAGACAATCAAACATGTTGTAAATAGACTGACAGTTTTGCCAGATTATCCAAACCACTTTATTTGTAGGTAAAAATATAAGTGACAAGACCAGTAATGACACAAATAAACCACATTGCACAAGAAACCGTAACTGCACACATGCACAGCAAGTCAGTGAGTTAAAGTTGACCTTTAGTAAACTGTGATTTTACTATCAAATAAGTTTGGCTAACAAGGAGGTTTGTCTGACCACTTGTGTTTGTTGCCCTGTTGGACCTATGTCACCACATTCTGAGATCTCAGCAATTAAAATTGATGAGTTCAACGCCAACGATCTATCTTGATGTGATGAATGGAACATATGTAGGTAACGGTGCACACTTTCAGAGTCTTTTTTATAAAGCGTTCATAGTGTTACACTCAATTGTTCGCCAAAGAAAAAGTGATGGAGATAGTTATATGAAGAATGAAAAAAGCCTGAGAGTGAAGTTCAAATCCTGTCTACTTTCACACAGTTGTTACTGTCTGTTGTGGCAATTTAGGAAAATTGTTCCCCCCCCTAATTCCACCACCGGAAATGAGATTTGAGATGCAGTCTCAGACGATCCACCAAGCTCTTCACTATAAAAGAAGGGGGATAACACTCTTTTGAAGCACGTCAGTGTAAGAAATAAGAGGCAACAATGTTGAGAGAGATTTTGTGTTTTTGAATGCCACTATCACGGTTTTTATAGTGTAACCAGTATATCACTGTCTGTGTGTAGCTACATATTTACAAGAGTGAGAGGGTTTTGACACTGGGACCAGAATGAATCAGGTCAGTGTTGATTGTCAATGTATGTGATTTGTGAGTTTCAGAGACTGTGTGTTTCCAGTCCTGCTGTTCAACTCCATTTCTGTACTTCATTTGTACCAAAACAAATGACCTTCAGTGGAAATGAGATACACAGAGAGAATGAGAATGACAAAACTGAAAAGCAAATGATGTTTTATATTGATAGAGGTTGTTTTGGGGCAGCGTAACAGACCATTTCTTTGTGTCACATTGCTGGAATGAAGCATGAAATGCTTCTGAGAAAAAACACTATGGCTGGTATAAAATTGAGTTACTACTCGCCGGAAAATGTGATGATTTGATGATTTGAATTAAGTTTTCCAACTGCACTCAATTATTCTTGTGGTTTATTCTTCTTGGTTTTCTCTTCTAGATGGATACAAACCCCCACCTCTATGAGGCAGGAAGTGTGCAGATCTCACTCTGCCAAGCCCTACCGTCTACCATGAATGCTCATTAAAAAAGTGCCAGTGGATGTGGAACAACTCATCAGCAGCCCTGATACTGAATAATTACACAAACACACCCAGCTTTTTTCTCTCCCTTGGTGCATCAGCTGCAAAGCCACACAGTGTAGCTAGGGTCAAACCGCTGTGCTACTTCCAAGAATAAAAGTAATGGGCTCTTTTTGAGGGAGAAGGAAAGCAGGCAGGCAGCCTGGCTTTGGTGTGCTGATATCATTTGCTCTAATGAGCAAGCCGAGTGGATAAAAAGCTGGACACAGCGGTGGTGTATATGTGTATGTACTGTGGAGGTGCTGTGTTTTTATACCCATGATCTTTCCTCCTTTTGGCTTCTGGTTGGTTAGTCAAGCTTTCTGTAACAAGCTATAGGAGAAATCACAAGGGGAGGAGAGAAGAGGAGCAAATACAGTGGATAGAGGTCTGAGTAAGAGAAAGGATGGATGTTACTGTCAGAGGTAAATGGAAAAATCAGGAGGTAGTTCTCAGATCTTGTGTTACAAAGATGTTGCTGCAAGGAAAATACTGTTTTCCAATAAAGCAGCAACAAGAGCAACAACTACAGACACCTCTATGGTCAAGGATTGGATAGGTTTTGATTAATTAAATTACGTTACGTTAAGTTATTACAGTAACATAAAACAGAGAAAGGAGGGCAATCTCAAGCATTCGAGAAGCTAGAACCATCGAAAGTTGGGCATTTTTTCTGAAAACAAGGCTTAAAGGATACTGTGTAACTTTTGAAAGAAGAAACAACACAATCCTCTTATAAATAAAAAGACTGTCCTGTATAATCAATAAAACACACTGCTACTCAGTTCAATACACTCAGGTTTTGCTGCTACACCCTTACCTGGTCTGCTATGAACAGTAGCATATGGTGGCTAATGTTAGCCAGTTAAAAATGAGCTAGTAAGTAGATTTTTAAGGTTGGTTCTTGTATCGGAGAAAAGTTCAGAAAAGTCTGGTTATATCTTACTTGAGTCAACGACTGTAATACTTGTTGCTTTAAGTGCAACAAAACCCACCAGTAAGAGAGACAGCATGAGGAATTTATCAAAACACCTGTTTAAAGAGCATGATATGAATTTGTAGAAACGCAACGTCTTTGACTGCTCTGCCTGCAACCAACTCCTGGTCCCATCTTCATCCACAGCCGGTGTGGTTTCACAGCCAGAGAGAGCTCATTAGGCTAATAGCAAAGTGTTACAAATGAGCTAAAAATGAAAGCTAACTGTAGCTGTGTGGCTTAATTAGCTACATGTCTTAGAAATTTGGTGAATTCTTGTAGACTTTCACACCCTGTCTAACTTTACCAGTGGCACCTGCCAAGCAGTGAATCTCTTCACATTTACAGTACAGTACGCCTTCTTATTCACTTGAATGAGAAAGTGTCCAAACGTTTTTGAAAGAAGAAATCCAAGCCTAACATTACCTATCCCCAGTACAAATAAGTGATGACGTTGGTATCATAATGGACTGTAATGATGGCCAAAACAACTAGAATAAGATCCAGGTTGTTTAAAAAAAGCATTACTTGTTCTTTTTGGGTATTTTCACTTGGTGTGTTTTGGCAGAATTAGACATTTGAAAGCAACAGGATGGGTGGACCACCACAAATCCTATAAAAGATCAAAAAAAGTCAACAACACACAGACCTCACCTCTGTCTTTTTCAAAATGTGAGATAAAGAGGCTTTCTACCATCACCAGACTCCATGACAAAACACAGCCAAATGCAAGTGTTACAGCTGTCTAAACACAAACACATCACATGAAAATGACTACAGTAACAGTTAATGATTAAGACATTCTGCTGTCTGAGAAGGTCTTATTCAGCAGACAGGCCAAAGGGCTGTCGGGACTAACAGGGAAAGTCAGTGAACAGCTCCATTGAAGTAAAGCTCTTCATTATTGTACTGACCTAACTGAATGGAAGTATCACATGCTGAATATCAAATACAGCAAGTGCTTGAAGTGTAGTTGCTCTCAAATTAAGCTCTCTGGAGGGTTACTAACAACAGAATCATACTGTTTTTATAGCTGTGAGAAGAGCCTCAACTGTTCTTTGTCCAGGACAGAATATGTGCTGACTTTTGCCTCCTACAGCCAAAAACCAGAGAGACAGAACTTCTTACTTCCTTATCTGTGTGGTTGCACATGGATGCTCTTTATAGCTCCATAGAGAATGGATTTTAAAGGATGGAAAAGGAGAATGTGTCTTTGATAGTATCCATGGTGATATCCTTGGGATCAGACAACATTTTCTGGTTCACTGATAAACGTACGTGAAGATCAGTTGAACATTTATGGCTGACAACAGAGATCACAGTCTCCAGGGACCATCGATTATCAATGCTGTTATGTGAAAACCTTGTATTTCTTGACTGCTTTTCAGGAGTCATGAGTGGCTTTTTTTCAGCTTGATGATGAAGTATTTTTAAATTTATTCAATAGTTTGTTAAAGTACTTGAGCAGAAAGGGCTGTAGAAAAGTATAAATCATGTAATCCTGTGACTGAGGTAAAACGTGAAAAACAACATGTATGCAGACTCTAGTCCACCAGATAGTGGATTAACCCTAACCGTCAAACCATAACCCTAGCCCTAATCTTAATGAAACAAAATCAGAACACAAGAAGTCAACATTGTAACACCCCATTAAATGAATAGTTTGACATTTTGGGAAATATGCTTATATTTAAACATTTAAATTTAAACAAAATGGGGTAAAAGTACCGGGACTTAAATGAGGGAAATGTTTTGTTTGGAAACACATAAAATTAATATACTCCAATATAGTGGCAATGTGACAACATAACTGACCAGTAAGAGAACAGACATTTGTCATAAAGTTAAGCTATATGAAGGAGCATCATAACAAATACCATGCACGAGACAGTATTGAAGCACCAATAAACACCAGGGTAAAATGTGTGCTCAGTGTGAGTTGTTTGCCACGAACACACTGAGAAAGCCAAACGTGCAGAAAATATAAAAACATGCACACAAGAAGGCCAGACATTGGGCTGCCCCGTTAGCTTACAGTTAAGTAACAAAGCTTACCTTTTATAAAAATAATCGCTCCAGCAGTATACTCACAATGGGTCAGGGTCAGGGATACGAGGAAAAATATATAGGCATGACACCCATGACACTTAGAATATATTTTCGTGGAATGGAAGTGCTTGCTTTTGAATGTCAACATACAGAGAAACAGAGCAAAAGGGTGAAGCCCTGAATGAACAGAGAGCAGGAGCCAAATAAAGAGTAGAGACCAAGCAGCTGCAATACTGGAAGGACAAACGTGCTTTTGCTATCCTTAATGCAGAGATCACATTACCTCAAATTCTTTGTGTTTCTGTTTCAGGTTAGAAGCCAAGAGACATGGCAGATTACAAGTTGGACCGACCAATCATAGTTTACTGTTTATCTTCCTACATAGGTGATTGGGATAGAGTTGTCAGGTACTGACTCCACTATTCCACCCATTATACAACCATGGTCCCATCTGACAGCAGCAACATCATTAATCCTCTTTCCCTTCATCACAGGACATGCTGTTGAAGCTGTCAAACTCGTGAGAGGAGACATGCTAGTCTTTTTGTCGGGCGTCATGAGGCGTCAGAGATGTTGCATCAGTTGTCTTCCAATATGTCAAACTACACAGAATAAAAAGCACTTGTTGCACCAGAAACTCATTATTGTTCCAGATGCCCCACATCAGTCATGTCGGGCCATTATCACACTCACACTGTGTAGTCTTATCTTGACGTAAATTTAACACATCGGCAATGCATTATTTGAGATGTGTCAATTGCAACCAATGCTTCACACAGCCATAATAAGTATTCAGATAAAGAAACCGGCATGGAGTTAATGTGATCAAATTGCTGCTTTTTCTGGAGTGCTGACATGCAATGATGCTGGAAAATATGACAGTGGCATATCTTGGCATGTTGTCAGTCCATAATTACACCAACTATGTGTGTACTTATGTAGAAAACAATGGATTGTGTGCGTTGCCCTTTAAGGCCCTACCAGTAGTGAGGCTAATAATGTTAACAACGAATACGTTTACATGCACACTAATATTCCACTATTACGGAGCCCCAGAAGGGCCATAGAGAGAAACAAAATAGATATTGAGGCCACGTTTTACTTCACTGAGCGCTCAAAATACTATTGCGTGCACACAAGATATGATTCGTTCCCACTTTTTTGGTTAATTTATGTGCACAAGGTATAATTCGTTCCCACATTTTGATTAATTGGTGCGCAAGAGATAGTACAATTCATTCACACTTCTGACCAGCCTTTCTCCCCAAAGCATGAAGTGCAGTGCACCTGCTTTAACTATCGGGTGTCAGACTGTGGCTGCCCACCACTCCTAAATAATTAGGATGGGTATATAGTATAACAATATCATAGAATGGGTAAGGATAGGATGCAGAGTATAAATTCCTGGTATTTTGTGTGTGCATATGTTTGTATAAGCGTACATGCAATCATGAATGTGTGCACACTCATAAAATAAGTGCAATGAATTAACATTAACACATTTAGATGCTCAATACCTAATGGAAAAGTAACACACACCACGGGTTGTAGTGAGGTGCTGATTGCTGGAAGTAGACTTGAGGGTGGGAAAAAGTGTTGCACACTCTGGCTCCATATGCATTTCACTTTTATTGAGATGACGTTTTGGCCCTCAGGCCTTCTTCAACATCAACAATCATTGTAGGACACAGGCACTGGTATGTTATATAGGCCACACCCTAGAAACACATCTGATGGTGATTAGATAATCATGTTCCACCATGTTTATGATGTTCATCCAGAGCTGAGGTTTAACTTTTTCTGTATATCTATTAGAAATCTATTCAAAATAAATGTATTTTTACCATATTTGAATATACCTTACCAAAAAATTGAAATGTAAAATTTAAATCTCTATATGTGGTATGAAACATACTGGTTTTTGTCCCTTTATTTGAAGAGAATTGATTGGCTGTAGTTCCTGTCAATATTTGTTAAAAGTTTGATTCGCTGAGGGCCTCTTGATTGTTTTTTCTCACCGTAATGGTGGAACATGATTATCTAATCACCATCAGATGTGTTTCTAGGGTGTGGCCTATATAACATACCAGTGCCTGTGTCCTACTATGATTGTTGATCTTGAAGAAGCCAAAACGTCATCTGAATAAAAGAGAAATGCATATGGAGCATGCAACACAAGCTCAATACCCTCAGCCCCTACACCATGCACTTGTTATAGGCTATATGTGTTGTGACTAATAAAGTTACTTTGATTTGACATAGCATTTGTGTTTTCATTTAACCAAGAGCTAACTGATGAGAGCGCAGCTACAGCTAGCTAAAGCGCAGCTAGCTCGTTTCGCTTGTCGCTGTTTGCGGCAGCAAAAAGGGAGGGGGGACTTGTATTTTATCCAGCTGATTTCAGCACTGGCTGCAGCGTGCACCAACAACCACCAGGTGGCACATGTGAGCAGTCCAGATGCAGTCTCTGCAGGCGGAAGTCACTGTGGTTACACCCATTGAGCGACAGAAAGTTGAGTGTGCTCCGAAAACACAAAGAAACATGGGAAATGGGAAAGAGCTGAAAGAGCTGATGTGCGACTGACTGTACAGATTCAACAAAAAATCCGAGCTATCTTTTTACAAACTGCCAAAAGATCAAGAAAAGAGAAGCAAATGGATCTGTGCATTTCGCAGAAACAACTGGAATCCAGTCACCAAAACGTGGATTTGTGGTTACTTTTGCGTCAGATATGTTGGATTTTTGGGTAAAATCCTACCTTAAATTATATGCTACAGAAGCATATTGACATTATAACATGATAACTTATTGTTATAGCATAAAATGTTCCACGATATAACGTGATACTAATCCGTTTCCTCTTCTTTCTGGTGTGGCAGCAATACGCTGTCATAATATACTGTATCGACTAATGTTATCACTCATCAATTAAATATTTAGCAGGGTTTCCGCCAGTATTGCAAGCACAGCGGCCCACTGAGCCTGAGTTGACCCCCTGCTGGGCTTAAGCATCAGGGATTTTTTTTAAATTGTATTTTAAGATGTTTTCTAAACTAAGATGTGTTATACAAGTCGCTTAGCTCCTTCAAGGAATAGCTCAGTGCGTAGCAAGTTTGCGGTCTAGAGAGAGAGGGCAAGCATGTGTGTGAAGGTGAGGCTGCAGCTACCGGAGCAACTGGCCTACCATCCGAGAGCAGGCTGAGCAGGCAGAGAGTGGAAGAGTTTCTGCTGAAAACAAGCACAGAGACCTGGGGAGACATAAGAGCAGCTGCTTGCTAACAGCTACACGTGCTTACAACAGAGAGCAGGAGGCAGGACAGACGTCTCACTCCGCTACTCTGCAAGTTGTATGTATGTACCACGGGAACAACATGACTGCGGTTGAAAAGGAGGGCGTCATGACAACGTTTTATGTTACAGTAATCACGGCTACATGTAAACGGGAATATTAGTGGAAATATTAGTGGTCATTAGCCATGTAAACAGCTTAGTAGGAATATTTTCTTTTTCGGAATAAGGGCAAAAAACTGAATATTTTGTGCATGTAAACGTAGTCATTGTCCTGAAGGTGTCAGAGGAAAAGCCATGGAGCTGAGAAAAACAAAAGGTTTTTGGGATCATCAATGACACCTACAAATTCCCTTACATTATGAGATATCCTTTGGGCTAAGCGGACATTTTGTCCTGTAAGAGGAAAACTAAAGAGATGTTTACACATTGAAATAACATATGTAAGCCTAAATTTGGAACACCTTATCTTTCATGAGCTACTTGATTCAAGTACTGAAAGTCCAGGTTTAAAACTATACATTTGATTAGCTTAAATGATTGATCTGACACGAATGAAATTTGAATGTGACTCTTGAAATTGATGTGAGAAATGTAACACTTTGTTGAATTTGTTGGAACGAACACTCACTTGTTGCGTTGATTG
This sequence comes from Scomberomorus guttatus, assembly GCA_038419695.1. Taxonomy (NCBI): domain Eukaryota; kingdom Metazoa; phylum Chordata; class Actinopteri; order Scombriformes; family Scombridae; genus Scomberomorus; species Scomberomorus guttatus. The sequence continues at coordinate 3,236,897 of CM076467.1, read as the reverse complement.
TATCTTTTCTCACAAATGATCTTTGGCTGAGTACAGCTGAGCTATACAGAGGACTGGAAAACAAGGTGCAGTCCAGTCATGACACCATTTGATGTTCAGTATAGGGATGGATCCTCACAAACAGCTGCTGCAGGTGCGAAATGAAACTGTTTTTTTTCATTTCTTTTACCATTTCACCAACAACATTTTCTAGCAAAACATTCATCATAAGATACTGAGAAAAGTGAGTTTCATCCCAGACATGACACCAGAGGAGAATGGAGAGACCAGAGCTGAAGAAAAATCAGAGACAGAGAGAACAGACAGTGGTCTGTGTACATGTGTTGAATAGCTTATTAGAAATCATCAGTTAAATGGAAAAACAACAAATAAGCCAGATGTGGCTTATTTGTCTCACAGCAGGCACTCCAGCTGCAATGTGCAGGTGTTCATATTCAAGGGACGCTTTTCAACAACTCAGAAATGATCGTGTTCAGATCTCAGTTAACTCGTATAGATGCTTTGATGCACACATCTAATACTTTTTGAAATTAAAGATCAGGTACAATGACTAACCTGCCCCTGCAAACCCTCCTGCAACATTATACTCCCAATCACACCTACAGGCAATTAAGAGTCCTCAATCCACCTTTGTGTGAAGACTTGAGAACATGTCAACTGCAAATATATCAACACCCAGGAGGTAACAATGCAGAGTGGTTCATCTCCATCAGGAAAACGTTACTGAAGAGGCAATAAAACCCCTGACACAGCTCCAAAATAACAAAGACATGTGACAGTCACCACTGGATGTGCACAGAAACCTATAGCAAAACATGTGCTCAATATTGTTAACCCACAGTATCAGCCAATTGGGATTTCCCCCGATCCTCCCGATTACCACTTTGTAAACATATGCTGAATGAGCACATTTTAACCAAACCCCAATGACCCGGTCAAATACACCCAAAACCAAAAATTACATTTGATTTGATTAAGTGATTTCAGTTATACTGAAAAGTTCTTTCAGAAGGACACAAAATCATAACAGAAGTCTGGAACAGGAACTGATACTGCCAGTAAATCATGAAATCACGCTGCTAAGGCATAACAGAAGTGAGAGCTGAAAGCTGATGGGTGTTGTTCCTTTTTCTAGTCACAGACTATGCCTGCCATTGAGTTGCTGTTGTCTTTTGAATCTACTTTGATGCAGAGTTGCGGGAAGTGTCAACACGCTTTCCAGCATGTGTTAGAACAACATCTTAAATATCTCTGCTTTAGAGCTGTTTGGTGCCTGGGAGTAGTGCCTCATTTCTCTGAAATACTGCAGCTGTGTCAGTCTGGTTAAGGTGTAAACCTAGCATGCAGTTTACCACAACCCTGACATAGAAACCTGTAGTTTCATAAAAAATATCCTCTGCTTGTGATTGGCTGAGACACATCTATAACTTTGCCCTCAGATAATCTTGTTTATACAGCACACATGGAAAATCACTGCTTACACCCCTATGAGGCTGTCAGTAATCAACCAATTAGTTTATGCAAAGTTAAAGGATTTCAATGTGAGATGAAAATATACATTAAATATAACATGGAGACTAATGGCTATAGAAGATGGCTATTCTGTGATTCTAACATTTCCTGAATGTAACAACAGACTTGATTTTGGACCTTTTCAATGAGTTTTATCTGTATTACAATTATGTAGACCACAGTCTCTCAAAGCTTAGTTAGGGTTAATTGTAGAATTTTGCATAAACAAATCAATACGAGTCTAACCAGATTCATTAAGTCACACAACTCTTCTGTGATACACTATGCTTCATGATCTACGTGAAGCATGTGCTTTAAGCATCCACTGAAGAAAAGCAGCACATTAAAACATCAGATCTGAGACTGTAACACTCATCAAACTATTGTTTGTATGTTGTATGTTTGACTGCTGCTCTTTTAATGATGTCATCTTGTTGCACCCTCTTCTTCAATGCAATGGTTTAATGGCACCCAACTGGAAAATTCTTTATTATTAGTTAGAATAAGTTTATCTCAACAACTCCTAATATCCATGTAACAGCAGCGGATTGATTACATTAACACGCATTAATTCGCATTTTCTTTTGCCAATTTTCTGGAAATCTGGTCAAAAACTGTGCTATATTTGGATGTACTGTACTTTAAATTTATCGTATTTTAACTTAATCATGTCACTAATTAAAAACAGAAACAATCAAACAATAAGATACCACCTGATGAATGCATGATAGTCAAACATGTTTGGGGAATAAAGCAGGGTATGTTGGAGAAGAATTGTGTGACTTGTTTAATTTTTGTCGACAGTTTCAAAAGACACTAAATTGAGGTACTGCTGAGGATACTGAAGAATAACTCAGCACAGCTCATGCTGCTACAAAAAATAGTTGGCCTCTTTTCATTGTGTTTTTCATGACGGCTGTTCAATCTCTTTGGTGTTTTCTGCAGGACCGGGGGACTGTATTCACCCTTTTCATGTGGCCTCAACACAACACAAACAGAATGCATGCACAGTTAAGCCTGAAATTACTTTGAAATCCCTTGTAAGGAAATGACAATTAACTAGTAATTGCCCCCCAAAACAAGGCCAAGGCCAATCAATACATGTACTCAAAGAAAGCACAAGAAAAACTGGATTAGAGGCTACACAGAGCTGCGTTAAGGCTTGGCATACTTTTTATTTCAAAGGCCACATTTACAATGATGACCATAATATAAGAAAATATAGTAATAGCAACATTTCTTTGGTTATTAGTGTGTTTTCAGTATGTCACTCAACCTTGTAATAAACATTTAGAAACAGGAACAAAAACCGATCCTTGCTTAATGAGCTGAAGCATGTTTGAGAGGGGGTGAGGCGAGATGGACCAGAGCAACAATGTAGTAATGCCTCCTTCTACCCTTCCTGTTTAAGTCTATCCTTTAGTTGAGTTTTTTGTACTTATTTTTTTCTTCCTCCTTTTTGGAAGTGATCTTGTACTTTGCAGTGCAGCTGAGGTTTAGGAACATTTTAAGTCATGATGACGGCTGACAGGATTTTATGGTGTGCTTTGGAGCTGCAGATTACAGTTGTGGGGAGTTACAGTTTGTCTTTTCCTGCTGTGTCCTTTGTTTGGGCCTTAGGGATGATGGGGAAGGGAGAGATACAGCAATGGTTTTTCAAATGGGTTTAGAGGTACCCATATTTTCTAAAAAAAAATTCTTTATAACCCAAAACTAATTTTGAAACCCATTAGTTTGACCCATCAGACAGCATATTATTAAGCCTAGTTCACCCTGCAGCACTGTAGTAAGACTTCTGACAACACTGACATAGCTATTAGCTTCAGATTGCTGTTTTGTCAGAATAACTTGGCTCAATTTTAATGTTCCTCTGGCAGTATACAGTATTAAAGTATGACAATAAAAATGGTAACAACAAGCATTGTTACCAAAACAAAACAAAACAAAAAATCAAAGTTAATGAAAATTGGTGATGAAGACCATGTGATTTGGTTGAGAGCTCCGAAATCTGTGTGCAGACCTTGAGTTGAGGTTGTTTTATCAACTGCTTTTTCCAAGGTCAAGCCTGAACTGTCTAGCTGCAACAATTAGTCAATTGACAGAAAATCAGTTTTTTTTGACATTTTAAGACCAAAATGACTAATCGATTATTTGAAAAAATGATAGGCAGATTAAATAAAGATAAACAAATAATAAGATAAAATATTTAGTTGTAGTCTTACATTTGAATTTAATGGATTATTTTAGAATTTGGTGTATTATATTTGTATTATTTCCATAGCAGACATATAAACATTATATATACAAGACAAAACAAAAATATCGACAACAACAATAATTATTTTTGAATTTGAATGTAATGCATGTCTTCTTTGGTTTTTACATCAATGTGAGCATCATGCTCCAACCACCTCACTAATCCACTAAACCTGAAGCGCACACTTGTAGTGTGTGGTTATGAGACTTGGTTGCATGCTCCAGATGCTACCAGGCGCCACAAGCATTTAGTAAACACCTACTGGTGCTAAAAGCAGGCAAACTGTGAGCCATCCTGTGTTGGATTCTGTGGGTCCGGACAAGCAAAACTTCTCCTTTGTTAAAACTCACTCGTGTCAAAAAGGCATTTTGCTAATCAATATCTCAAAATTTGGTAATATTATAATCAGTTGTTGGGTTTTAAACGCATTTTTCAAGTGCCTTAGCAGTGTTCCTTTTGGGGGTTTGTGGTTGTGGCTGGTACAGATGGTTTAGGTAAGGATGGTTTGTGAGCCAGCTGTTGGAGAGGCACATTCCCTGGCTTCTGTTGTTTCCACTGAGGGTCTGGATCTCTTTGGGACAAGGAGCTACGCAATTTCAGAGCTGTCTTTTCACTTCAGCAGCAGGTACCTTTTCTTCTGCTGCTCTATAAACCATGTTTGGTACATTTCTGTTGACCCTCGATGTTCTGTTATGTAATTATGTTAAGTTTTTTCTCATTCTATGACTTAAAGATCCCCAATTCTATTTCAGGCTATGCAAAACCACCCAGATGAGCTTATGGTCAAGCCAAAAGTACCTAAAAGTAAACAGTGAAATGAAAGCTGAGATCGGGATATTTATTAACCACCATTACATTTTTCTTGTCTGACTTTATTGATAATCCACTGTCCTTGCTGTAGTTCTCCAGCAAAGACAGATTCTGTTGCAGTCCTTGTGCTTTAGGGGACAGTAATGACAAGGTTGCATACATGGGCCTTTTTCTGCCCCCCTACAGTGAGCCCAGTTGATGCAGATGACCACAGACTCGTTGCTGCCAACTCATTAATATAATGTTGAATAAGGCTGGGCTCAGGCGGCATCCTTGCCTTGTACCTCTGTTCTGACTTTGTTCTTTAATTATCAATTTAAAACAGCATTTATTTTTGTTATATGCAAATGGTTCATTGTAAATCAATAAAACAGACAATTTTTTGTTTGTTTCCTTAACATATTTTTGTAAGATGCTGTGGAGATTATTCATACATTTGTTTTTTATGTATTTAGAGAACACACAGTTTGACTTGTATCTTTAATTAGATGTCTAACAAGTCTGGCATTTACAGCAGGATGCATAAGAACACCTCTACTAATCTGTTTATGACTTATACAGTTGTAGATTACAGAAATGTAATTGCTGGGGTTTTTATATCTAAGCGTTTTAAATGCTTTAATTCCACAGCACTGGAAAGTAGCCTATATTTGCATCATCTTTGTCATAGAGGTGTATTTCTTACATACTTACACAGGACCCTGTGGTGTCTGCAGTATATTGTCTGATGTGCAGTAGTTTCAGTTGTTGACTCTTGTTTAAGCCACCTCTCCGATGGCTTCTGCTGTATTTTATCACTTTGACAACCTTAAAGAAGAGCCTCTCTTGCTGATTCTATGAATATGATATTTCTTTTGGTAGTATTGTTTTTTAAACACTATTTGTTCCCCTTGAATTTGGAGAACAGGAAGTTGTACATCATGTTGTCACTTTTTAGGGTGTTATGAGCAGATTCATAATCTTGTGGGGCTGTTTTCTGTCAACAAGCCCAACGTAAACGATAAAGCAAGCAGTTTTGTTATTACCTACAAAAATGATCCGTATGATTACTTCCCAATCTGGCATCCCAATCATCAGGACTAAATCTTCTGTTAGTGCCTTTAAAACCTCAGGGGTGACTGCTACAAAAACATTTTTGACTTGGCACCAGTACGGTTACGGTTTGGTTCAGTTTAAGGAACTACAGCTACTTGATTATGAATAGGAAAGGTTGTGGTGATGGTTAGAAGAAAATAATGTTCTGTGTCAAAATAACACATTTTGTGTGCCCAACTATCCAGTCTGACATCCACCTTAAGGGTTTGTAGCTTTATAACATTATCATGCTACTTCCACCTTTGTTTCTGAGGAACAACAATCAACATACCCACCACCACTAGAGGTCACTTGTCAGAAAAATGTTAAGTGCTTGACCAAATGACAAACGCTGTTGACTTCTTGTTTCTGTCCAGTTGTTTGAGGATGCAAGACACTAGAGGTGATCTTCATGAGGTGGGTTACTTCCATTGTCCATTATCCTTCTCTAAAAGACTGTTGCTGGACAGGAGCAGTTATGGAATGACCATAAAGGCATAATGGCATAGTCTACAACCCTGATATTGAATTGTAGGTAAAGAGAATCAGCAATAATGTGGCCATTTGCCACACATAGACCCAAACTTTTACACTGCAATGTTTCTCTTGATTGCACTCTTTAATGTCTTTTTGCTCTGTTGTAACAGAGTATTTATTGGCCAGCTGAAACAACACAAAGAGCCCGAGAGCCCAGCCAGCTGTTAGTTATGTCTACAAATGAACTACTGCCAAGAGCTGGCAGAGAGACATCGGTAGATAACAGGGAGGGGAGGGGGAGAGAGACAAAATGACCCATTGCCCTACTGACAGAAAAACTTAAGGAAACACACAAAGGATGTGCACATGCATTCTTTTCTTGCTAACACACTACCTCAGACGTTAAGTATTGCCATCTGTTATGAATTATCTCTCTTGGTCTATTTTCTACCTACTCCCCTCCATGTGTTTACCATTCATTGCTTTCACATACCCAGAGTAAATTAGTTTAAGAATAACCCCTCCTGCTGTCTGTATGCACACAGGACTCCTTCAGTCCACTTTACTGGCCACCAGCCCCTGCCCCAGGGAGCGCTCACAACAACAGCAGTGTTGTGATGGGCTGATAAACATCTGACATGACGGGGAGGGAGGTGAACAGCTGCCCTCTCTTTGCTCCTCTCCCATTTACAGCAACCACTAAGGAGAGAAAACTCAAAACTATCCCAATAACGGGCTCTTTTGCTTGCATTATCATATCATAATGGATTATTCCAACACATGCCATACCTACAATGACCTAAATTAAATTAAGGCCAGCTGTAAATTGTGTTTTTCTTTAGGGGGCTGAAAGGAATGGTATGCAAACACTCTTATCAAAAGAGGAGAAAATGGCTCATTGCCTAACAAGGCCAGAAGAGAAAAGCAGAATAAGGTGGAATTGAAGATTTGTGCATTTCTGAATTGAACATATTGTGCTGAGCCTCAAAGACACACAGGAGGGCTCAGAGAGGACATTCATCACGCCGCTAGAAAGGGCTGAGTGCTGCTGTGAGCGGGAACAGTGGTGATAAGGCAGCAAATAATAGTGGCCGGCTTTCAGGTGCTGTTTCCCATAGCTACATCAAAACATTGCTATCCCTTTTGTTGTGCAGTGTACGCCCGACATAAATACTTTATTCATAATTACAGTGTTCACAGGCCTGAGGTGGAGTTAAGCTAAGTTAATGGCCTCTGGAAAAAAGAAAAAAAATCGATGGCAGAGCTGCAATTAATGCAATTATGTGGCCCTCCCTGGTCCTTTAAGAGATGTCTGGAATAACAGAGCTAGCATCTGGGGCCCGATGAGGGGCCACAATTACACACTACAGCAGACAACCTAACTCAATCAAAGAAACACATGAATGCATCTATACAAAAGGTGAGAGGAAGCCAAATGATTCTTCATACAGTGGTTTGGTTTGATGGTATATTGTATAAACCAATAGTTGTCCTTTATTAAAGCTGCACTAATATTTCTATATTATATGTAATAATACTAACTAATATATTTTTAGGAATAATGGATCAAATTCCTATGTGTAATGCTAAACCTGTCATTCATAGTGATGAACCCACAGAGAATTATCACCCAGCTCTGCAGCTCCCCTCAGCTCTACAGAGCTTTTTAGCCTCTTTCAGCTGATTGTTTTGGTTTACTGGCCCCCAAATTCTTCTCTCATCAACCTTATGTCCAGCAGCAGGCAGCTGTTTTCAGCACAAAAGCTCAGATAACTTCACTGTACACTACCTGGCCAGCACCAAACAGCAAACAGATGAAGTTAAAGCTTCAGTATACTCCATCAGAACTGCTTGTCTGATAATGAACAGCTTTAGGGTAGTGTTCATTTTAGCACCTGATTTTGATTTAGTTAGTCTTTTGACAAAAATATATATTAGTGTTAGTCAAATTTTAGTTTAGTGATTTTTGTTAGTTATAGTCCAAAAAAAAACCTAAAGATATTTTAGTCTCTTTTTTGTCAAGGATTTTGTTAAGTATCCTGAGACTACAGCTGTCACCACCTTTGTTGTGTAAAGTTACCATGGTTACACGTCCTGTTTTGTCTGTTATGAGGTTAGTGGATAAGTCACAGTTTACCTTTTCATACAAACAAATATGCAGTAATGCAACAGACTGACTCCTCATAAATCTAGTTGTCATTTCTAAACTCTGTCTGTTTGAATATTTATCGCCATCGTTTTTGTTGATGAAATTAATACTGAAATAGGGTTTGAACTTCTCTCTCAAGCTCTCTTTTCCAAATATTTCTGGCACTTTTCATGTGTACAAACAAGTACAACACTACGAATGTACATGGTTATCGCCATATTTAAACGGTTATCACCCCTCTCTATGACGTCAGGCTTTTCACTTCACCTTCAAATGTGGCCATTCGGAACAACTATAAACATTTCTACCTTTGTCGTCACTTCTACGTCATATTAACTAGTTCTTTTCTACCTGTCCCTTAGTGACTAGCTAGTGAAAATAAAACATTTAGCAGCCAGATATTTTGAACGCTAATGTTGATCCAGGTCTGCTGGATATTTAGGCAATTCCATGTCTCTTTCTGTCTCCAGTCTGATGGTTATAATCTTTGATGTCGTGTAGCCGACAACAGAAAAACAGGCTCTTAAACAAGGGCAGTCAAACAAGTGTCAGGACTGACCTGACAAGCACACTTCACAGCTAACCTCAACCTGACAACACGTGATCGTCACATTCCTTAGCTATGACAACCGGGAACCTCCATGTTTGTCACATTGGCTCTAATTGGCCACAACGCCTGTTCATGGCCTGTCACCCATCTGTAAAGTGTGCTGTCAGCTCCCTCCGCCCCTGTCATAGGATCAAGGTTAATGGCTTCTGCTGAAAATAAAAGGAGGAATGATTGCTCAGAGCAACTAGATGCTGCTTTCAGTAAAAAGTGAGACTTTGTGACCTTTGTCCAAATGTGGATGTTGAAGTTCACAATTTAAATACTTCATTTAAAAAAGAAAATGCCAAACGTAAGTGTTTGTCATCCAGTGATCAATCAGCTATATGTATGCAGGGCACAGTCTTGACTCAGTGGTTGACCTCTATAAGTGATCGCCTCAGACAGGAAGAATGTTTCCTGAGTGGCCTTGTGAAGAGTAGGGCAGCAAACACTACATAGCAGCATTGTGTCAACTGATGCTCATCATTAAATGTCTGTAGCACACACTGGATGGGCCATACAGACTGAACAAGTAGTCAAGGTGAAGTAGTGCTGTTGTGGCAAGGAGTGAATATGATAAAATTGCTGCTTTTCTGCATCATTGATAAGTGTCAACAATTGGAAAGAGGACAGTGGTTTATATCTGCTGCAATGCACATGACTACATTACTAGATGAACTCATACAAAATATATAAGCAGAACAATCATTATCATGATATCATCAACACAGTCTACCAAATACTGGGGATACTGTACAAGACATTATAGGAAACCTTTACAGGAAAGCTGTGATGCAGGTTAAATTTCCTTAGTGCAAAGCTATCAAGTGTGAAACATGTTGAATGTAGACATGATTGATGATGATATGACACAGTGCAGAAGTAGAGTGACATTGAATTAGGTTTCCAAACTTCTTCACCTTGATGCCAATGAATCGAAAACAGTTCTACCTGCACTGTGATAAATAAAAACAACAGTCTACAGCCATGCTAGCAGCGCTGTCTTGGGCTTTAGGAAACTGTGACAGACATTTTTCACTATTTTCTGGCATTTCATGGTCATAAACCAAAGTGTTGGACAACTTAAAATTCTGGGATTTTAATTTGATGAAGTTATTAGATGATCAGAGGATCACCAAAGTTATAAGAATTCATCCAGGGAGGATCATTAATGTCTGTAGCAAATATCATGACAGTCCATGCAATATTTGTTGAGATATTTCAGTCTATACCACAAAGCAGTAGATTGACGGACGGATATAGCCTACTAGCAAGGTTAAAAAAAAAAGGGGGATGTTGCAGCTGCACCTAAACTTCCTGCCAGTATGTCACTTGTGTATGTTGCACTTTAGTCTGGCGGTTAGAGCTCCTCACTTCTAAAACCATTAAACTAATGCAGCAAGACCAGTTTCCTAACTTTCCTGCTTGTTCTGTTGTTTTCCGTTCTGTTATGTCCTCTAAACGAGCATTCTGTAGCGTTAACTGAATAATTAGAATTAGCACTAAAATCTCAAAAATTGCATAGACTCTAACACAATCACATGTTAACACTAGAAAGGCCATTCCATTTGGGGAGTCCAAAAGAGGGCCAGCAGGCTGCCAGCTGAAATCTGCATGATTTTTCAAATCTAAAAGGACAGGCTTGGAGAGAAATTGGATTTGGGAAATGCCACGCAGGGACATTTTGAAAGCTGAAATCTCAAATAAAAGAGACATCAATAGACTGTGGCTCAGCTTTTCAAGTCTCAGTGCACATTCAAATACATTCAAGGTCATTTTCATAGGCAACAATTAGCCTAAAATGTTGGGAATGTATTAGCATACTCCACCAAGTGACTGGAATAAACACAGAAAATTGATCTAAAAAACCTCTCAGAGAAACACTTTGAAAGATAAAATAAATCACACTGCTGTATTTATGTATGCTTTGTTATAATTCAAATCTTAAAGGTTTGAAATGAAAGTTTTGGTTTTAAGAAGTTTCTTACTCTGTACTTGCGTGTTGTGATTTGCCTGAAGAGGACGTGGAGAAGGTGTGTGAAGTGTGATTTGCTCTGGCCATCAGTCATCCTGGACTTAAGGCGTGAAGCGAAATGAAAGATGGCAACAAAACCCTGCAGGACTAAGCCTTGGTTGTGGTCTGTCTCAGACATTCACTTTCAGAAGGTCACATTTTGACAGATGAGGCTACGCTGGCTTTAGGGATACAAACACAATGGTGAACAAGACTGTACTGTACACGCATCAGTTGTCAAAGTGTGTGTGTGTGTGTGTGTGTATAGAAATGTGGAGGAAATAAATAATGTTTCAAGCCTGCACAGCTGCTCTAACTACATCCTCAGCACATGCCAAACAGGAAACACTGCAGAGTCTGGTCTGGCAGGCTGAGCCTGCTCATCACCCAAACACCACCACCTGTTCTCTGTCTTTATCTGACTCTCTGTTTTTACATTGACTTCCCCTCCTCCAGATTCTTCCCCTCCTTGACCTCCAGGACAAACTTTCACTGAAGGTTTATTCTGTTTCCTGTGAGTGTCTCTAACCCTCTGCAGTGTCTGTGTCTTTCCCACACTCTGATGAGCCTTTGAAGGACAATTCATTTCCTGGTACTGACTCATACGTCATCCCCCTCTCCCTTCTTCCCTTCATCCCCTCATCCTGCCAGCTGAAGCAGCTCCAAATCAGAGTGGTTTTCTTCGGATTTTCCTTCTCAAAAAAAAAAAAAAAAGGAGGCGGGTGCGGCTGGCTCTGAGCTGCCAGTCATCGTCTTAGCTGACATCCCGAGCTGGATTAGAGCAGATTAACAGAACAAAGCTCATTATTGATTTTAATCACTATTAAAGTGGAGACACTGTGGGGCTGCAGCCAAGTTCAAACAAACTAGTTCCTCAGCAAAAATCGATGAAGGAACTGGGATAATAAAAGCTGTTGCCAGGAGAGTGCTTAAAACCTGCCGTTCCCTCTAAAGTTGTCTTTGTAAAGTCAGACTCTCACAGGACCAGAGTCCTAATTAACACCTTGTCAGGTCCCCTGCCTGAAGTACGGCAATACATTTAGCTCAACTCGACAGATTTGCAAGGGTCCGCCTCATCATTATGTACAATGGAAGCCCGTTTCATTACGTATCATCCCAGGGTGGCAGTGTAATCAAGGCTTTCATTAACATAAAGAGGACTTACACTTCATCTAGTAACCCTCAACAGAAAATTTGCAATTAAAATTAAATGTGGTCTTTAAGTGCAATGCCAACATCCTGAGCAGTGTGTATGGGAGATACTGAGGCCATTAGATAACACTGCTGAGCACCCCCAGCCAATGCAAACTAATTGAATGATATGGCCAATTGTTTTGATGCTATTAATATTGAATATATGATGATTAACCTGCTGGCACTTCTTTAATAATGTACATATTGCTTCATTACCTGTACAAGCTCAATATGCACACACCAGATATGCACCTTTATGAGCAGTGTCACCTGTAACATTACTGAAAATGATTTTCTTACTTTGTAATGTAAAAACCCCTTTTTTGATTTAAGAAATTGAAACTGTGACAGTTCAATTTACTAAAAAGAATATTTTTCCTTTTATATTATATACAGTATTTCTTTCCCTTGAAGGCAGTTTTCATTTTCTCTGTCTGACAGTGACTTCTGCCGTTGAGATTGTTTCCTGGTGGATGAAGAAACTGCACTAATTTCCATGAAATAGTAACTGGTGGGAGAATATCTCTTGCACTAAAGGACAGGTGCATAACTTTTCAAGTCTGTATTAAAACAACAGTCAGGTGTCCATATGAACAGTGAAAGAGGTTTTCCTCGCTGTAATCATTCCTCCTGTTCATACTGACTATTAAAAGATCTCCTTCAATGGAAGTGATGGGGGCCAAAATCCACAGTGTGTCCACACAGTCATTTAGTGCAAAAATGCATTTAAAAGTTGATGTGAAGCTTATATGAGGCTTCAGCAGTCTGAGTTAGTCATATCAAGTGGATATCTGCCACATTTACAGTCTTTTTAGCATCAAATTCCCTCTTTGTGTTTCCTCAGACAGTGTTTCCCTGTTGAGCTGTGGTAGAAGTATAGTAACAAAAAGAGGGACTTTGGCACTAAAAAGACTGTAACGTTGAAAGATATCTACTTGATTTGACGCTGAAGCTTCATATTAGCTTCAGAAAAACTTTTAAATACATTTTTGCACAGAAGGAGGACTGTTTGTCCCCCATCACTTACATTGTAAGTGCATTATAAACAGGAGGAATGATTACAGGAAGAAAAATATGTTGTTGTTTTTTTTGCTTCGTTCAAATTATGAGATTAGAAGATGGCTATCACTATCATGTCTGTGTGTTGAGCACAGAGCTGGAGTCAGGATGTGGTTAGCTGACTTTAAGACCAGAAGCAGGGGGAAATAGCTAGCTGACTCCATCCAAAGTTTAAAAATACACCAACCAACACTGAAACTCAATAATTGACACGTATCTTGTTTTATTGATTATATATTGATTTTAGGAGGAGTTATGTGCTGGAACTACAATATTGGTGAATAACAGTCAGGTGTACTGACTTTGTGCTTTCTGATCACATCTGGCAACCTGCAAGATATATATACAGTATATAGATATAGATATATAGATATAGATATAGATATATAGTTCCAGCATGTAATTCCCCTTAAAACCACAAATTATCTTCTTTATATTTCAGTTTTTCAAGTTTATTTGTAACTCCTTTTTGATGCTGTAACTTTCATAACTTTTTTTGGATGCATTTTCATGCCTGTATTGTATACTAATTGGTTGTATATACTGTATGTGTTTTTGCAGTTAGTATATCATCAGCGTTTTTTGTTTTGTTTTTTACAAACAGGAAATTATGCAATATGTGTGCCAACTGATGTCAATCAAACAGAAAGCTGCTAACAATTAAACTCCACAAAGAGACAGCTCAATTGGACCATTAACACTCATTCTCAACCTTTGGATCAGTGTGTATGGCAAATAATCTCAATTTAACATCCACTTACTAGCTTTTCCTGAACTTTCAACCACATCTCACAGCCTTCATCTGCAAATGGAAGAGGTTACCATCTACCCCCATATAGGACTAACTGTATTCACATGAACATACCACTCTTAGACAAGGTAATGGCACCTGAGCTGGCTTCATTTGCTGATGAAGACCATGAAAGGCGAATGAAAAGTCTAGATTTGAGTTAAAACTCTCTACAAATCTCACCACAAGGTCCATTTAGTAGCTTTTCAGGAGCTTTCAGTCATATCACAAGATGGAGATGGAGACATCTACAATCCTACGCCAACTGTAGAAGTTCAAATTTCCTTTTTTTCTGAGCACTTCAAGGACTTGTTAGTTAACAGATTGAGGTGTAAAATGTATCTTGACCATGGAAATTCTGGAAAGAAAAATGTTTTTCTAAAGATTTAATATTTATTTAATACTTATTTTTAGTATAGTATGGTATATATTTCACTTAAAATCCATCTTTTATTTCTAAACATATTTTGTTATTATTTTCCAGCCATATATTTGTCTCTATATATTTTGGGTAGCTTTTATGTGGTCTATTAAATTTATGTTATAATGTATGACTAACTTTATTGGTAATGTCACCTCCTGTGTGATTTGCGTTATTGAAGGCCCTGCTGAGGAGAGTGTGCCTGTCAGTAGAGTGGTAATAGAGTGGTAAAACAGCCCAAAAACATTTAGTGTAGAACTTATTCTGTACAAATCACAGATAATAGTTTAATGTTGTTGTGTTGTCTTTTTCCTCTCTCTCCTTTAAAGATGTGCACGTAGAGGCATCAGTCATACTGATTTCATTTGATTTTATCCAGGTATGCAGGCTCCCACTTTAATCTTTTGTTACACATATTGTTTTATGTTATTTTCACATTTTTTGCTGCACATATTGTATTGTTATGTGTATGTTCATGTTGAAATTGAATTTTATTAATTATAAAATATGAAAATCATAGCTGGTGGAAAATTTTTACTTTTAAGACACTGTCAAAATTAGTCAATATTAAACTGTAACTGTACAATCAAAATGCAATTTATTTTATGTTATGGATTTATTAAGATCTGAGAGAAGCAATGAATGTAATGGCCCACAGGCATGTACTCCAGATGTCCTGCTGAGGAGATGAGTGTTTGTTAAAGCCCAGTCCTATGAAGTTGCTTTACTGATGTTATTTTATTTTATTGAGGTGAAAAACCCCCCCCCTGCTCCTGTATATTATGTAATAACTTTACTAGTGCACATACTTAAAACCTGCTTAAAATGGAGTATGAAGTAAAGACCTAGGACACAGTTAAGATCTTTCCTGCATGCATGCAAGTGATTGTTGTGATGTATTGCTCATTACATCAGTTGGAGCTCTGACACTTCAGTGACCTTTTACCCTTGTGTGGGTTGGAGTTGGTAATGGTCAGACGTGGCTAACAGTGCTGTCAGATACCCTGAGGACCTGCTCTGCACACCCCAACAACACAGACAAACTAACAAACAAGCCAGCGTCATGACCAGCAAACATGTGATTCACAAACTGCCAGCACACACTGTGTCATCTGTCTGTTGTGGGTATTCCGGCCAGCACAGGCATGTCTAGCCTTATGTCAGCTGGCATTCCAGGACCCACCGCACACACACACACACACACACACACACACACACACGCCAGGCACACACACGCTTCCTCAGTCTCTCTATCTATTCTCAGAATCTGTCTGTAGGTCAGCTCCCCCCGAGCATTCCCAACTCATTCTCATTCCATCCCTCTCTCTCATCCTCACTCATGTCTGTTTAAACTGCTTAAAGTGGAGGAGTCACAGTTTGGTAAAACCAGTCCATCAGACTTTAGGTATCAGCTGGTCAGTCACATCCAGCTCCAATATGAATGGTGCTCCACCCTAACCACAACAACACAAAAACACACTCATTTCCTTTCCTTTGCCTATTTTATTTAATAACTTAAAATGAAATAAAAACAAGAGAAGAAGAGAGGAAGGTGGAGAAAACATACTGATGGCTGCAGGTCAGAAAGAAGAACAGAATCTTGAATGTCACTTGGTGAACTTTTTAGTAGACAAATGTTACTGTAGTGTCCAATAATTACAATCCAATCAGTTTCACAGAACTAACACCTTCATCATGTTTTAGGAAATGGAAAAGCACTTGATCAGAGCAAATTATGGGAGCACTACTCTCAACATTTCTCATTATAATGAAAAGCTCTTCACAACATTAGACAAAGATGTTTTGATGTGTCATTATGACAGGATATTATTCCTCCTAGTTAGATACCTTGTTGTGATAATGACCTACTTTTTATTTTTATATCAAGAATGTGATAAGATCATTTTACCATTACAAAACACTTTATCTTTATAACGAGATATAAGGAGATGTTTTGTTGCTATATGTCATTATAATAACATACTTTTCCTCATTTTAATGAGATGCTTTGTGGCGAGAATGAGATCATTTTATCATTATAAACAAGATATTTCTTGCTTCTAACAAGATGATTTGTTGGTATAAAGAGTTGTTTTTTTATCATTATGAAACATTTTTTTCACAATAACTTGTTGGGATAATAATAATAATAATAATGTAATAATAACCATTTGTTGGGATTTCTAGATACTTTTATGGTATGTTTTTTTTTCTCCGTACGAAAAACTCATTTTACCAAGACACAAGTGATAAAGAGACACATTTATCATTATAAATAGATATTTTTGCAGCTGCTTTATTAGAGTATAATAATTATCATCATTACAAGATATTTATTGTTTTGGTAATGAGATACTTTGTGGCAATAAAGAGATCATTATACAAGGTATATTTTCTCCTTATAATAAGATACAGTTGTAATAATTAGTTGCTTTTGTTATTTTAACAAGATATTTTTCCTCATACATTTATTACTTCAGATAATGAGGTACTTATACAATAAAGAGGTACTTTTATTATAATGAGATATTTTTTCTCCTTGTAAAGAGACATTTTATTTTAAATAGCGTGATAGTTTTAACGACATAACAAAATGTTTTTCACTGTAATGAGATTATGATAATATTATTTTTCTCTTTATAAGGAGGTACTTTGTTGTGATTCCAAGACATATTTATCATTATAACACAAAATGTTTGCAGCTAATAAGAAGGTGCTTTGTTATTTTTATCCTTATAACGAGATATTTTTTCTCTTCATAACAACATGGTTTGTTTTGATAATGAGATATTTTTCTGCTTGTAATGAGATTTTTTCTTCTGATAATGAGATTTTTTTTCTCCTCGTAACGAGATGGTTTGTTTTGATAAGATATTTTTCCTCCTTGTAAAATTTTCTTCTGATAATCGTTATCGTTATAACAAGATATTTTTTCCTAATACTGAAGTGCTTTGTTGTTGTAATGAGATACTTTATTCAATATAATGCAAAATGTTCTTGTAACAAAATACTTTGCTGTGATAACGACATGATTTTAGCATTTTACAGTTCTTATTCACCTTGTAAAGACAGGCTTTGTTGTGGTAATGAAACCATTTATCACTTTAACAAGATATATTTTCTCCTTCTTTCATAAGTCGAATAGTAATGATCTTAGCCTTCAAACTCCCTGCTTCTTGCTGGCCATATTCCAGTCATGTCCCAGTGGATGGATGGAGGCCCAGTAGACAAAATAAACTCAGTTTCCAGTAACATTCCCAGTAACTCCTCCTTCGTTAGAAAGACTGCTTCCCCAGATTGTGTCCCTCTTTCTCTGACCTACATTTGCTGGTCCAGACCAAACTTCTGCGCTTCACTGGGACTCAACCATTGGTTTAAAATAAACACAGACTGTGCCAAGTGGCTGTCCTGCATTACATGCTGTGACTGCCTGTCCCAGACTAAGTGCACCGTCACCAGTCAGCTCTCGGTACATTTCTGTCTCTTCTCCATCTCATTCATCACTGCCTGTTGGTTCCATATATGCCACAATTGTCTCAGGGCTTTTTGTTTTTCTGCCTAAGCGTCTGTGTCAGTTCCTCCATTTTTCTCCCCTAACTCCAAGTCATCAATCTGTTTCCAAGCAACTGAAATCCTGTGCATCCAGTATGTGTACACTGCCTTTGACTGAAATCCTCCATGTGCCACCCATTGAAGCATCTTGTACTTGCTCAGCTCTTTTGATGACATGCACCTGCAGTGAAACGCTTCCCGCATTCCTTCACAACAAACCAACAATCATTGTGCCAAAAACCGCAGTTCCTCTTTGAACAGCCATGTGTACGGTGTAACATTACACACATAGATTGTAGCAGACAGTGGTGAGGGGTACATGGCTCTTTGAAACATACCCTTAATACTGTGCATCCTGGTTCTTCAACTGGCACCATGATCTCACCTGCAGATCTTATTTTCATACTGTATTTATTCATTATTATCATATTTTCAGCAGCAGGCAAAAAAAAATAAAAACCAAGAAACTACTTAACTAAATCAGTTTCTTGTACACTGCAAAAAAATCAGCATCTTATCAAGTGATTTTTGTGTCTATTATTATAAGCTTAAAGTCAACATTTTAAAATAAATATAAGAAAAATCTGACAAATCTCAAATTAGGTGTTATTTTCTGTATTCTTCTGGAGCGGTCAGCAGTGGACCGAGCTTTACTTACTCAGTGGTTCATCATAGACGTGGAACTATTATATTTGGTCAATGTAAAGTAACATTGTAACATTTTTGCTAAGAGGCTACGATGTTCTTCATCCATAAGGCCTTAGAATAATTAGACAGAACTACACCATCATGCAATAATAATAATAATAATATTTATGTATGTTATTTGTATTAGATTTATATTTACACAAGCAGAACCATTTTAAATTGGTATTCTAGTGGTTTAGTGTTGTACTTACATAATGTTAAGAGACTTGAAGGTGAGAGATTTTAAAAAGAAGGGTGAAAATTGAAGCAGCAGAGGTTGAGATATCCTGACTTTTAGGCCCTAGCATGGTTCAAGCCCCCAAAACACTGGATCCTACATTTCCCATAATGCAATAGCAATCAATAGAAATTTGGTTTAGACCCTACTTGCATAGTCAACACCCAAGTCTTTAAAACTCAACACCCCCAGTTTGTAAAACAGCCTCTGTTTAAACTTGTAGTCTCCAAGCCTAAGCTAAGATAAGCTTGATGACATCATCAGGGTTATTTTCTTTCTGTGCATTCAGAGCTCAAAGCAAATTTTAGACGTGGCACGATTACATACAAAGTCAATAGAAAAAACCATGATTAGATGTGAAGATGCCAGATGACTTGGACACAAAATTCATATCTCGGGGCTTTATGAATCTGATTCATAAATGTACAGAGCTGAGAGGAAAGTGAGACACTGGAGGGAGATAACAGAAGCTTTCACAGGCTGAGCTGCCAGATCACTTTGTCTGTTGCTAGCTAGCTGACAACTAATGTATGTACAATAGGTATGTTGGCTGTATGGGGCAAAACAAAAAGGAAGGTTAAAAAATGACAAAACAGTCAGGTGTCCATATGAACAGTGAAAGAGGTTTTCCTCGCTGTAATCCCTTCATGATGCACTTACAATGTAAGTGATGGGGACAAAATCCACAGTCCTCCTTCTGGAATTTGATGCTAAAAAGACTGTAAATGTGGCAGATATCCACTTGATATGACTAACAGAAGCCTCATATAAGCTTCAGATAGACTTTTAAATGCATTTTTGCACTAAATGACTGTGTGGACACACTGTGGATTTTGACCCCTATCACTTACACTGAAAGCACATTTGAAGGGGATCTTTTAATAGCCAGTATGAACAGGAGGAATGATTACAGCGAGGAAAACCTCTTTCACTGTTCATATGGACACCTGACTGTTGTTTTAAGACACACTTTAAAGAATAGTTAGACATTTTGAGAAACAAACTTTTTTTTTTGCTTCGTTCAAATTAGATTAGATAGATAGATTAGAAGATGGCTATCACTATCACCATTTGGGCTCCTGACTGTTGTTTTAAGACAGACTTGAAATATTGTGAACCTGTCCTTTAAAGAGAGGTACATTCAGGTCCCTTAAGGAATCATCTAATTGTTTTTTGTATACGTGTGTATAAAAATGCAATTTTCTACTAGTCTGGGGAGAGGGGAAGGTGGGGAAAAGCAAAAAAAAAAAATATAACCATTAAAGTCCTCTCAGCTAGAGCTCCATGAAATAAAATCCTCACGTCCGCAGTCTAATGAGGACCTATTTGTTAGGTTAGGAATCCCTGCTCTGATGAACAGCGGGGAGGTGTTCAGACATGTTCTCTCCACCTCTGAGGTTTATGAGCATGTTAAGTGGTGTACCTCGGGAGTCTCAGCACGTCTTTGGCTAACATCAGAGGGAGCTCCCCTTGATGTTATCACAGGAATATCATAACCTCTGCTGGCCTTGAACCCTGTTCCACATGCCCTCTGTGGAGCTCACTGCTCATTCTGATTAGCCTCACTTCTCTTTGTGCCCTAAGGTGTGTCACTTCCACATTCTCTGCTCCCAATTCAAAGCAGCAAATATCTAGCTGAAGCTATGATTCAAGAACATGTCGTATATTCTCTTGAGGTAAATATGACAGGGTTGAAACCATGACCCCCAACATTTGTCATGAAATTATGTAAGCAACTTGTGAGTAAGTGAGCTTGAACCTTGTAGCTTAAGCAGCAAATGCTGTTTGCACAAGCACATCCATATCCTACACCCATCCCTTCAATCTTTTATAAGCTCTCAAACATTTAGTAACCTTGAGCTTCTGTGGTGCAGTAAAGACAGAAGTCAGAGAGAAGACACACAGCTTTTTACATACAATAACATATTTTGGTGATTTTTTAATTGAAAAGATGTAAACACAGCCTCTCTAGGATATGGATTATTTTCAGCACACATTAATGCATAGTTTCTGTCATTAAAAATAAATAAACATCATTGTGGCGTGTGCAAAAGTTTGAGCACCCTAAGAGTTCTGAAGACTAAGATTCTTTTTACAAGGTCTCAGACCTTAATCAGCTCGTCTCTTGTTCAGGTGGAAGAGAGAGGAGCATATTAAAGGTGTGAAGGCAGTAGAGATGAAACAAGGGAGTGAATACTCACTGATTACGTTCTACTTGTAGCACCAGTTGGAGGTCATTGGATGAGAGCACGATTTCCCCTCTGACTGGGAACTCGTCCTGTTGGGTTAAGAAGAGAGATCGGGTCATTGCAGTAGAAGAACTCACCAGGGACACTTTACTTAAAGTGCATTTCAAAGCATCACAGTGTATTTACAGCACATTTAGACTGACTGTTCACCCAGCAGGTAACGCAGGCAGCAAGTTGCTGTTAGTTTCAAGCTGAGTGGCTACTGAGCCTGAGTGGGAAATAAATATATTTGACATTTAAAATGTATTTCAGAATACTTTTCTGGCAGATATTTCAGAGACAGAAATACATTAAGGGATGGATTAGAAAGTCATGTTCAAACTGTACTCTAATTAGAGTACAGCTGCAATTAACTAAAAATGTTACAAAATGCCATTACAATTTCTCAGAGCCAACCAAAAGTACAAAAAAAACCCACAAAGATGTTCAATTTGATCAACGATATAAAACAGAAAAAAGAAAAAAGAAAAGTAAAGAAAGAAAATCCTCATTGAGGAGACTGACCCAGATAATTTTTGGGATTTTTGCTTTTCAACAATAGTTATTTTCTGTTTATCAACTGATTGATTCATCAACACTTGTTCCAGTTTTAATTCTGAACCAATGTAATGCAAATGTATTTTAAAGCACACAGTGGCCTATAATGTATAACCTATAACTATATGCATGTTCCATAAAGGTAATATTCCTCTTTAATATTCAGGTGTGTTTAAATGTACAACAGTACAAAAGCATATTAGTCAGTCTAAGCACCTGCTGCTCCACACAGTTCCTATACTGCCATTATTATGAGTGACAAAGAAATGGTTCAGTGCCCAATCTCTACTTTTGGTTTAGCTGAACCTCATTCAGCAGTAAATCCACCTCACTGTCTGTGATGTTCATCCTCTTTATCTTTTTCAGTTGCTAAATGTTTCCACATCAACTGGTCCTACATTAAGGCTAGGAGGCTTTTTAAAGGGATGTTGTTGACATTGTTGTTTGTTTTTTTTTTAAAGGGGGGGCAGGTGATGCTTTGACTTGTGGTTTTAGACACAAAGTTCTGCACTTGAGGTTAGTTACTGACTGAGCAGCTGAATCTGTAGTTTGTTCTGAGGGTCCCACTAGAGGATTTAAATGTCCCAAGGGTCATTCAAATCACTGGGGTTTATCCTCTGGGTCGTATGAATGTGCTAAGCAAAATTTATGGCAGTCAGATTTGAATACTTCTTGTGCAGAAGTATAAAAGTTGACCTGATGGTGCAAAAGAAAACACCAGAGGGTCATCAAAATCATTATGCATCATCCTCTAGGGACCATGAATATCCTCAGCAAATTGGTAAACTACCCAGTAGCTGTCAGGATGTCTTGCTGTGGATCTAAGTGGACCATCTGACTGACATTCCCAACTATTAACCAAGTTGCTTCTGGTGTAAAACACACATTTACAAATTAATTTATGTGACTGAAACTGTAGGACTACCATAAAGAAAACAAACCAGACGCACATTTTCAATTGTTTCATAATACATGAAAAGTGCAGATGGCAAGCTAAATATTGATGTTTTGTTTTCTTCAGTTTCTGAATCTAGATTGGCCTTTATGACATGTTTTACTCTTACTGTAATATAAACAATATGGAGATACATTTAATTATAACTTGTCCATATGGTTTTAGTAATGAGAAACACTTGAGCTCATTTTTCATTTCTAAAAATAAAACTCAAACTCATTTCTCTCACTACTGGCAAGAAAATGTGCAGAGGAAACTCCCTCTTTGGAAACTGTATCAAGGCAAAAAACAATCAATCAATCTGTTTCTTTCTACTACTGAGGACAAAACAGTTTACAGATGCAAAGAGAAGCAAATAGTGACTGAATGTTTAAATGTTGCCATCAATTCGTTTTACCCAATAGGTGAGCTGTATACAGGAGCACATTGCAATGCAAGAACAGCCCGACCTTGACATCAGTTGAGAACATCTGAAATTTACATATAAGCTCATTTCTCATCCACTGAGCACTTAACTGTGCAGCAGAAAATAACTCCTCATGGCAAAGAAACAATCTTGGTATTATCAATATTTGCATTCTTACTCAATGCAGTTGTACAGTGATATGATAGTAGCAGATGAAAACACAACACTCCTACCCGAGCCTATCAGACATAGTAATGACTGTTATGTAATAGAGACAAGGACCATCGACTAGAGGAAATCATACTTGAATGATAAAAAAATTCTATTGAATCCTATTGTTTTTGTGCTGCTTGAGGGACAGCAGAGAAATACAGATCCCACGAAAGTTGTGAAATCCCTCTACCAAAAGAAAAACATCCTCTTGTGCATCAACTAAAACATTTTGTGTCTATACAAAGAAAAGACATTGTGCACTTCAAACTATTGGCAAATAAATGATACATCCCCAGGTGAAACTAGTCCTATGCAAATGCAGTTTAAGACTTCAACAAAATGATCTGTGTCGCATTCAGTGTTTCCACTGTCAGGGTTTGCTTTAAGGAAGACTGCAGCATCACGGCAGACAAGAGTCTGAAACACCATAAACTCTTTACAAGCACCGTGAAATCATTACACTTGTCTCAACAGAGAAAATCCTCTGCCAAAAAGAACGAGAGTGCAACTGTGTGTCTGTCAGAATGATCTGAAGTGGCACTGCATGCCTGCTAGTCCTACAACAGTATCAAAGAGAGAGTTTCCTAAGCTATATACTGTCATAACATGCTAGGAGCTTGGAGTCAGGGTGGTGTGTTCAATGCCTCTATTAGCATGTGGCTGTTGTGCCAGGGCTATCATACAACTTGATGGTCTCAGGACAACAACCACTTGACAACAAAATCAGGACGTGCACTTCCCACTCTGTGTGTTCTGTCAGTCACTGTCTTGTCAGATTTACTGCCACAATACATACTTGACCTAACTAATGTTTGGAATATACATATAAAATAATGCCACATTTTCAGATGAGTTTCCTATTAAATGCAATTTCCATGCTCTAATATTAAACGTCTCAATATATTTCTGTTTATGTAGAGGAAAAGGAGATTAATTGTTTCAAAGTGAAATTTTGTTCTTTTAAATTTCTGCTGTTGTTCCTTAATTCCACTGCATTACTGAGCACCTGCTGGTCCATACAGCTCCTATACTGCCACTATTTTCCCTTCTTGAATGAATGACAAAGAAGTTGTTCTGTGACAACAAAGAAACAGGAAAACACAAAGAAATGGTTCTGTGCCTAATCTCCACTTATGAATATGTCAAAACATTCTGGTTTAGCTGAACCTCATTCAGCAGTAAATCCACCTCACTGTCTGTGATGTTCATCCTCTTTATCTTTTTCAGTTGCTAAATGTTTCCACATCAAGTAGTCCTACATTAAGGCTACTAGGCTTTTTAAAGGGATATTGTGGACTGCATGGAGTGTTTTGTGAGTGTCTCTTTATGTAAATGACCATGTTTGTGCACGAGCCAGGGCGATTTAACATCTAACAATTTCTGACTAGTTCTATTCAAGTATACCCATGACTTAAAGGAAGTAATGGCTTGTACAAGACGAGGTCTTTAATGCCTTAGTATGCTTCAAACAAAGTGTTCATCAGATCGTCCAAAAGCCTCTGAATCCCCCTTTCCGACAGTGGAATTGACTAAATCTGATAACCTTCTTAACTTCTCAGAACAGACAGTCCAACAACCCACTTTCGGAGCAATTGAGCAGGTGTGTGAAAGTGTGAAACTAGGCAAGGTTTGAACTGCTCTCTCAAGCTCTCTTCAAACAACTAATTCTAACTTTTTGAGTGTGTAACGCCATGAATGCTTACGAGAAGAGACTGTCTGAAAGTGTGCACCTCATCTCTACTCTTCTAGTCATTACGTCAAGTCACAGAAGAAAGAGAATTGGAGAGGTAGTGGGATGCAGCCAGGAGAAGGCTATGACTGCCTTTCAGATGTGACACCTTTGCTATGTTGTACGACCTAGTTTGTTTGAAGCATACTGAGGCCTTAAGGCAGAGGTTATCCTGCCAGGTAAACTCATTTTAGGGGTTAAAAGGGGTGAAAAAAACAGCTTCTCATTGAATTCATCATCTGCATGATTTTCTACTGGTTCAAAATATCAAATGACTGGTTACTTTGCAATGTGGACAAGCATCTCCATTTCCCTTTTTCACTTCACTGCGTCTCCTCATATCTTCAGGCTAACATCTCAGGGTCAATTCTTCAAAATGACTGGTTTGGAGGCTCTGCGTACTGAGTTTGTTGTGAGATATCTGCACATTTACTGATCAAACAGCTTCCAAATCCTCACATTCCCTGAGCTGCATGTGTCATTCTTTCACAGCAGCCACTGGTGTTTGTGCTCTAAGTGATTTGAGCTGCTACTTGAGATTTCTCAAGGTTACTGTTACACCTCTTTAATCTTCACTCTGCACCCCCACTGGCTCGGAGAGCAAATAAATGTACAGAATTAAGCTGAATCAAGTATACGCAAATTTAAACTGTGTGTCGTGACATGTTTGATTGTGTTTGGACGTCAGTCAATTGGGATTTTGTTAGTATGCCACATTCTAGAGGGATAGAGAGGATGACAAATGGGATGAGGCTATCAAGAGTGATGGAGAGTTTAAGAAGTTAGAAAAGTCCTGTAGAGGAGGCACTTCATGAAAAGAGACAGTTGGAAAGACGCTAACAGGCACTGAAAGAGAAACAGAAGGTGAGACAACAGAGAAACAGGAAAAGACAAATCGATAGTGAGTAACAACAGTAAAGGGAAGAGAGGAAGTGAAGAAGACAACAGACAACACAACAAAGGAGGACATTTGTTGAATCGGTCATGCCACTGATGCTTATCTGCTCCAGGCTGTGGCTAGACATGGAAGGGGATGAAGAGAGCGAGGCAGCCTCCAAACATCAGATGGAGCTCCAAGCCTGGGCCCTCTCTGTGCTCTCGTGAAGCAGAGCTCATACTATGGCATTTATTTAGTCTCAAAACCCACGTAACATAAAAACCAGGCATGTGTATGTGATACGAGCGCACAGATAAGTATCCGCGAGCTGAAGAGCATCCTCGCAGGAGAGCATTGCTGCTCTGTGTGCACAAATGCGGTCCCACGAGCACGAGGCTGTGACGAGTGCGAGCTCGACCCTCCCTATGCACTCGCAACTGCTCAAACACTTGCGAAGAGAGGCAGTTGCCTGAGAGAACAAAGGGAAACATAAATAATGATATTTAGCGGCTGATTGCTGTTTTTTTTACCACTTACACTTATGAAAAAGTGTCAAGACATTGTAACGAAAGCCTTACGCTGTTAATGCTGTTTATATCCACTTTAAGATTTGTGAAAGCTTCATTTTGCTTATGAATACAGAAAAAGGGGCAATTTCACTGATATTTCTCCATCCAGACCACATTAGACCAGGTCTAGATCAAAAACCAATTTGTCACACTTGGACGAGATTACCAAGGAGATTCCAGAGAGTCATTAAAACACAGTTTCAGATTTGTGAAATCTTTTGTGAAAAATGGCAATTTCACTGCTTTTTTTTCCCCATCCAGACCACATTAGACAGATTTACTCTGTAAATATATTGTGTGATTGTTTTCAAAAAGGTAAAAATAACTTTTCTACCTTTGTTTGAGAAAGTGGAGCTCTACATGGCCATAACCAATGAAATGGAGAGACGTGGAATCGTGCTGTGAATTTCTAGCCGCAAGTTCAGTGAAATCGCAATCACAAATGTCAAAGGTCATGGTCAGTATTCTAAGTAACCAGTCTAAGGAGCGGACTGTCTATTCCATCCCCACCTCCAAAGCCTCAAAAGTCAACTTGACCAGTGAGCGAGTGTTGAGCAGTTGTGATCACATAGGGAGGGTTGAGCTCACACCCGTCACAGCCCCATGCTCACGGAACCGCATTTGTGAACGCAGAGCAGAAATGCTCCCTCTCGCGGATACTGTTCTGTGTGCTTGTATCACGTGCACACGCCTGGTTTTAATGTGTGCGGGTTTTGAGACTAAATAAACGCCATATAATACACACTGTGCCAGAGGAGAGCTTATTAGATGGATCAAAGCTCGTCTAATCTACATGCTAAGAATATGATGAGAGAGCCCTGACAATCCCCCCTTTCCTCCTGAGAGGCAATGATTATCATTCATGGTTATGAACAGTAAACATACAAAGATGTGATGATGTATGTGCTCTTCAGATCTGTGATGTGACTGGGTTGCCACAGTGACAATAACTATGCTCTATTAAGGCTCATCTCAACCCTTACAAGATGCCAGGCACCCCACATTTAGTGACAGTTAATGTGTGTTCATTTAATGTCACAAGATTGCACTTAAAAGCTGCAATTTTGCACAATGGCTGCCCCAAAGTGGGACCACGAGACCAGGGATAATTCTGGTTTATTACAACTTGGGTCTTATTTTCATAGCTTTGGCCCTCATTTCTATCTGTTATGATTGTGCTGACCAAAATAATTCCTGACATCTGGGAACATGGTGACACTGAAGTCAATGAAAAACGTTTTTTGGAGGTCAAACTGAGATGGAGCTCACCTGAAATGTCAGTAATAATCCTTCATTGCACAGGAAAAGTGTGTGAGCATAACTACAGTAAGTACTGGATGATTATTTTACCTTTTCACCATCATTTTCTCTTCCAAATAAGTTTGTCTAACTTGGGAGTTTGTTCACAACCTCTTTTATTGTCTAACTGCTCATGTTTCTTGTTCTTGTTCTTCACATTTCTTTTTAGCGATGTTGCTGCATTCCCAGATCACAGATTCCCTTTCATTACTGTTACAGAGAGCAATAATGGCCTGAACGGATATTTTTCCTTTAAATGTGGAGGACTCAAACAGGTAGAATTACTGTCATGTGATGGAAAGGAAAGGAACATTTCACTAGCCTGATTCCAGAGCTCTGAATCATTGCCCACCTCGTATTTGTTCAGTGATTCAAATAGGTCTAGTGTTGAGCTCACTGATAGCTGTTTCCCCCAGATGGACAAACAATCAACCAATCAAAGCTTTGTAGAAAGGATTAATAATGAGGATGTCAACAACTTGTATAACTGCAATCGACGTGGCTATACATGTTAGTATAAGTCAACGTAAAGAAATTACACTTCTTAAATTGGCATATTTCTACTATTATTATGAAAAACATTAAAGGATAGGTTCAAAAATGTTCAAGTCAGTTAATACAGTCAGGTGTCCATATGAACAGTGAAAGAGGTTTTCCTCGTTGTAATCACACCTCCTGTTTATACTGGCTATTAAAAGATCCCCTTCAAATGTGCTTTCACTGGAAGTGATGGGGGCCAAAATCCACAGTGTGTCCACACAGTCATTTAGTGCAAAAATGCATTTAAAAGTTGATGTGAAGCTTATATGAGGCTTCAGCAGTCTATCAAGTGGATATCTGCCACATTTACAGTCTTTTTAGCATCAAATTCCCTCTTTGTGTTTCCTCGGACAGTGTTTCCCTGTTGAGCTGTGGTGGAAGTATAGTAACAAAAAGAGGAACTTTGGCACTAAAAAGACTGTAAAGTTGAAAGATATCTACTTGATTTGACTCATTTGGATGCTGAAGCTTCATATTAGCTTCAGATAAACTTCAAAATACATTTTTGCACCTGACTGTTGTTTTAAAACAGACTTGAAAAATTGTGAACCCTTTAAGTTAATTACTCCTTGCAACTGTTACCACAAAATGATAATAATACAATTCAGTCTGATTATCAGTATGACACTTCACTATATTTCAGCCTTGCCTCCACATCTTTATTGCCAGGAGTAATAAAAGTCTGACAACACTGTCTGGAAAACTCTCAGTCAATCAAGAGCATCCAAGATTTACTACACAGCCACATGATCATGTGGATATTAAAGACTACAACTTTCCCATCTGCCATTAGGGGTGACATGCGCTCTGCCTCTATGAATAGAATACACAATAAAAGCAGTGGCCAGTTTCTTTAAGTTTCATCATTTTCATTTGCAAAGAAGATTTTTCTCTAGTGACTATACCTGAAACCAGAATTGAATTTGGTTCACTTTCTTTACCATATATTTTCAACAAACCAACAAAAATTCAGAGAGTATTCAGTGGCCCTAACCCTGAAACACGTTCAATGTATTAACCTGTGTGGAAAAGGTTTTATCAGTGCCATTTCTACTGAGAAAGCAAATGTTCAATCACATATCTGCAAACACCCAAAAAATATAAAGTAAATACAAAAAAAAAAGGTTCCAGGATGAAGCTTTCCAGTGATGCAGTGATGACTAACTGACTGTGAACCATTCACTTCTTCCTTCCTTTTCTGACTGTTTTTCTTATCTGACTGAAACTAGGCCATGAAATCGTTGAAGGAGCCACAGTCGTCTCCACAGTCGTCTCCACTGCAATTTCTCCCGATCAGTCAAGCAGCGTGGAGAAGGGCCAGGAAAGGTGTGAGTGGATGGAGCTTTACAGGAAGAAGCAATCACGTCTGAGACCCGAGAGGGCTTTGAGAGCGAGGGCAGAGGAGGAACGGAGTGATGCTGAGGACAGTGGAAGAGGTATGAGTGGTGAGGCAGGGACGGCTGCCACGGGTTGCTGAGGATGAAGTTGATTTGGTGCAGAGGAAAGGGTGCCCTGAATAACAGCTTCCTCCGGTACTGTGTGAGTACGCGACTCGCTAAATGACATGAAGAGCCTCTATAATTAATCTATGTCAAATGTGTGTCAAAGCTGCTAAAATTAAACAAGTCTTGTTCTGAGAGGCAGAGGAGAGGACTGTGGAGAGGTGGAGGCTGGGGGCGGATTGGGTATGGGCACATACAGCGAGGTACTTATTACTGTTCCTCTCAATCCCCCACCGAGCCAAAGTGGGGAGTTGACAGCTTCCAATGATCTGTATGGCTGATGGGAGCAAGGTATCAGTATTCCAACAGAAAACCCATCACTTCCATTTTGGTGTCTTTGAATACTCATGTAATGTTAACAGAAGGCCCTGTAATGCCTGAGAAAAACTAATTAAAAAAACATGATAGTGTCCATCCTTTGTTACAAACATCTCAAAAATTCCTTTGGCTGATGAGAAGTCATTTTAAAAGTGATATGTATATGAATATCTATATATCTAATGATAAACTGATAGGTATTGGAAAAGGAGTCAGAGATTGGGCTACATCGACAACCACAATTTCAAACCAAATTTGATGTAAAATTAATCAAAAATCAGAAACCAATCTTTCCAAACAACTGTACTCCTGTGCCTCTACATTAGTGTGTGCAACCCCTCTCCTGCTAACTAGCTTTGTTGCCCAATTAAATAACTTCAAGGCTCCCTAAACATCTTTACGTTGCATTTGCAATCTACAAAACATGCAACAGTGAGGTTACCAATAAGAAAAGTCAACCTGAGCTAAGTAATACTAGCATTAGCAGCTAACACCAGCTCCAAAGTACTCTAGCTCCAAACTCCTCTGGGTTGAAGGCAACTGCTGAAGCCATACAGAGTTTTATTTGCAAGGACGTTTGCCCATTTAGCGCTGTTGAAAATACCACATGTAAATGACATCAATCTGGGAGCCAAGATAAACATTAACCAGTTAGATTTGTTTTTAGATTGGTTAGATTGGTTTTAATCAGTTTTTGCCTTTATATGACAGTTGAAAGTGTAGAGTCTCAACTGGTGGGCTCTCAGGGCAACCCTACCCAGTCACATTTCAGTGAAAAATCCATCCTCCTTGTGGACTTGTCCAGGTAACTGTTCTAACTTTTAAGCTTTGTTGTTTAAAATATCTTTGCCATTAAGCCCTACCTGTCCTACTACTGTAACAGCTGTGTCTGAGTAGCTGCAGCCACTTAGCTGGCCTCAATCTGTAGAGCTGGTGACATTTAACCCTCATAGGTCTTGGGCTTATGGGAAAGGCTGCTGAAAAACAGCAAAATGTGCCATCCGTGTTTAGACTGACAGAGAAAACTGCATTACATACTGTTGACAAAACTAATGTTAGAAGGCTAGACTTTTAATAATTTGATATTGTTAACAATGTGATTTTGAGTAAGGTTTTCATGAAAAGTTTTGATTTCGGTTTTTACTTTGGCTCTATATCATTGGACATACTTTTCTGGCACATTTCTGATTCAGTACTTGAATTTAGGAAATATTGATATTAGTTGTATTTTAAATTTAGTTTCTCAAAATATACTTTTATCTTACCGAGTCAGAATTGAATCATATTTTATCAGCATTGAAAAACTGTGTATTGTATCGTTACAAATTAATCTGTATCATTTGTATCAAATTTTGGACCATGTATACGTATCAAATCATCTGCCTCCATATCATGCCTCCATTACATATCTTTGTCGTAAGTGTTCAGTGGATCATTGCGAAAAATGTGTGTTTATGTATATATTCTGTACATATAAGATTATTGGCCAATAGATCGATATCAGAATTTTTTTACTCCCTAATATAAGTATCGGCATCAGCCCGAAATATCCAGTATCGGTCAGGCTCTAATTGCTGCATGTCATACCCATCTCTCTCCCTTGCTTCCTGTCTGCCACTTCACTACCCACTATCTAATAAAGGCAAAAATGCCACACAAAAAAATCATGGTCTCCTTTGTTTATGGTATTTACAGCAATGTATCACATTTGATTTGCAAGTCACATTATAACGTTTAAAAAGGCTTCATGTGGCATCCTCAGACAAAAGTAGAAGTTCCATGTTTGAGCAAAACAACTGATCCTCGCTTCATTATGCAGCAAACAGCCATCAGATATCAGTTTCTATTATGAGTCAACAGCTGTGGTTGCTCTGATCACAGCCTGCTTGGGAGTGTGTTGATGTTTGTCAGGATCTCCTGGCTGTGATGCTAGCTCATGCTGTGACAGACATGGTATCCAGGCTAATCACATGCATCACAGTACCCAGAGCCACTCTATGAATTCACATTGTAGAATTTCCCAAGCAACAAAAAAACAACAAAAACTAATGGCCTGCTTAATTGCTACTAAATTCATCTAAGAAAAAATTCTGAAATGCATGTTATTGTGATCGCGCAGCTGGATATTTGTGTCTAGCAAAAAGGGCCAAAAACAGAGTTTTCTTATTAAAGCACTGGCAATGCAGTATTTTCGGAGGGCTTTTTGTTTAGTTCCAATGCCAACAAGCACTGTGATTTTTGTTTGCAATTATTCCCAACAAAAACTTATCATTAGCATTTGGAATGAATATTAATTTGGCCCATGCTGTAAAAACAAATGACAGCCTAGGCATTTCTAGTCTGTGCCACTTTCTGTCACGTAGATGGCGTCGATGCAGGGGATAGAAGAGAAGAAGAAGCCATAATCAGTGAGTGAAGAAAGGAGAGTTCAGGGACACGTCCCTGCAAGCTGCTCTGAAAGAGAATTCATCACTGATTAAATCCTCACAAAGCTATGATGGAATGAAGATTAGAATACATTCCAATAAGAAAAACTCCACACAGTTTCTTTTCTTTTTATAAGTCTATTCTCTGCCTCTGCTCTGACCGTGACCGTACATACTGAAGTCCAGTCCACATAACAAAATTGCAGCAGGAACATGACTGGTAGTGAGATTGCATCTGCACTGCTGGATAGACTAACTTATCTGCAGTACCTTCACTGCTGGACTGAACAATTTACAATCAAAGGTAATGCTTTCAGTAAGATGTGAAAGAGCTTTTGTGATGCTGCTCTCCTACAGGACAGCAATACAAGCCACCTGGGGAGGATACACAGTCACTTCACAAGGTCGACAGTATATTACAGTGCAGATGAAAAGAAATTGGCAAGTTCTCACAGCCTGTATGGCAGGATTGCGACGCGCACACACACAAAAAAAACTTCAGCTTCAGTTGCTGCAGTGTGCTCAGGCAACCAGTACGAACTTGTGAAAATGTACTCACATTCTCCTTCACCTGAACATGCAAACTCTACACAGAAGGCCCCAGGCAGCCTGCAGCGTCTACACAAAAAGGCTCTAGCGAGGCCCCAGCCAGCCAGTACCTGTAAGTATGACTGACTCATTAATCATGGCTATACCTCTAAATGCACAGACTTGTTTAGGAACAAGATCCGAAAGCAGTTGCTCAGTAACTGGCAAATTTTTTCCTGGTTGTACCTTTCTAGATCAGGAAATAAATACTCAATCAGATTAAGTATTTACAGAAACCTGTAGTTTTGAATAGTGGCCCATGAATAAATTACAAATGAATAGACCAAAACATAGAGTTTGCCATATTAAAAATTAGAATGTATGATACTAAATTTGGTGTTTGACCGGCACACATTCACCGCCTCACCCTTCCTCATCTGTTGCTAATGTAATCTCTATCTTCCCTGTCTGGTTCAGGCAATAAACATATATCCATTTATGTTTTGTTGTTATTGTTGTTGTTGTAGTAACAGTACCAATGTTGTTAATCATGTTTCTCTTATTTTTAACTTTTAGTGCAGCAACAGCTCAGTGTCACATCTTTCTACTGTGGATAGCTCAATCTCTGGTACAGTAAGTATAGCCAGCACTGCATATTCAACAACATTTGGGAATACACCTAATTTGATTCTGAAAATAGTATATCAATAGTTTTGCTTTCCCACCTAATCTGCCATCAGACACACACAACCCACTACAAATGCCATGGCATTTAGATGACATCAGACACAGCTGGCAACTAAGTGTGGATTCCGTCAAGTAAAGAGCTGTTTCATTCATCATCACAACTAGGTTGGAATATGTCAGGCTTTAGAAGTCTTCAGCAACAATCATTAAAAGGAAAACAGAAGCTCCATTGTAAAGTCAGCTTATCTCTGCAGTGTTGTATTCAAGTTCAAGCCTCAATCATCAAAACAACTTAGACTTCAAAAACAGGGGACTCGAAAGTATAATTTTATACAAAATAATTTCCATATAAATCAAATCCATTGGAGCAAAAAAGGCATACTGTTTCTTGCCTCCTCCACTGGATATTCCACTCTGTCTGTGGCTCAGCACGTAATATTTCACTGGGCAACTTCACAGCATGATACCTCTTTTAAGGAAAATGAAAATCCCTCTTTACACTACTAATGGCTGTGAATGTTGTGAGACAACCATCTCACCTCCAAAGAAGCAACAAATATACCCAATTAGAGCTGAAGGAGCTGTCTGAGGACAAAGTAACCTGACAGTTTCAGTTTCTTCACCTACAACTTGTGACCAATCAGCAATACAGTCATACAGTATTTCAGGCCACAGAATTTGTTGACATCTTTCTGGAAGGACAAGATTGAGACACCTTGAAATTCTGGCAAGTCCATCCTCTCTTCTCTTCTATAAAGTTGCTTGTGTACTCAGCTACCTGAAGTTTAGATGCACTCCTTAAGGGTAATTTATCAGCTAAGAAGTGAGTTGCTCCCCACTCATAGTGCTTAGCATCTTGCCTCACTCTTCAGCAGCATGAAATGTTTTTGGAAATGGACGTGGGTGGCTGGATGAATGCTGATATGAAAAATGGAGAGCTCTCATTTGCAACTTTGGTAGTTTATCTTCGCTGAAAAGCTCCTGTGTTTACCTATTTAATATTCACCTGGAGCCAGGCACCATAAACACCGCTCCTACAAAGCCATTTAAAAATAAAGAGGCTGTTAGGAAAACCAAGTGTGAGCAATTGACAGAGCATTCTGATTTCAGAGTAATGTGAAAATATCGTGTCTGTCCTTTGTCCTGTTTACTTAATCCTGCACTACAGCGTAACACAATTCACTGCTCTTACCTTGAACACATTTACTGATCAATAATGTGGCCTACTTACAGCCAACTGCATTACCAGCTGCTACCAAAGCCCCAAAATAGATATGTTTTCCATTTACTTATCAGCATTGGTCTTAAGTAAGCAAGCAGCAAGTTTAAGGCAGTTAGGTTGGAAGGCTGATGCTGGATCATCTTTTGCTTTAACTGACTTTGTGCCGGCTAGATTTGCTAATGGTTAGCTTAAAGTCGTATTGCTTTTAGTCAAAAGAACTCTACTGCAAAGTGAAAAACATATCACCTTTATTTAGTCAGAAAAGAATTGCCAGTTTCAGGCGTGTAATAACGGGGGACGGTAGGTCCACCCCAATATTTTTCATTGACATGACATCAGATTTCCTCAAAAGCTGAAAGAAATATATTTTGCACCCCTCAACATTAAGTACAGTAAAACACACTGGATGTGTATTATTCACAGAAAAACCTCCTGCATCTTGTTTGTGTTCATGTCAACCAGCAACAGTGAACACAACAGCTATGAGCACGGCTCATGAGCAAACGTTGTTTTGGGTCCATTCTGTACTCTCCGTGCGCCTGATCTACAGTTTATTCACATGTCTACACAAGCTGTGGCATCATTAGAGTCAATCATTCAGGTCTTCAACCCTGAATATTTTGAGTCTAGCTCAGAATATTTTTGGTCCTCAAAAAGTAATATTTTAATGTAACAGAATGGAATTTAAACTTGAAGCATCGGTGGGAGGAGAAATATAGCGCAGCACATAATAGATGCATATAGGCCATGGATGTATTAAGGATCCAGGCCGTAAAGTTGTTTTTACGATGAGCGGAGCAGATGTCTCTAGTGTTTCAGGCTTTTCTCCACATTTCAATACAGAGATTGGTCCATAATAAAAATTTCAGAGAGCACAAAAGCCACAATTTGTGTGGCTTTAATTAGCAGAGATGTGCACACACAGAGCTCTCCATACACAAATCAACTCTCACGTATTTCTCTCTAGTATTTTGCATCTATAGCCATATTATGTATGTTATATTATATATATCAATCAAAATAGGTATACAGCTAGGCTATTAATGTGACTCAGGCAGGTGTGTAACAGGTTAGATTAATGTCTGAATCCTATCAATAATGTCATTCAGGTGTCACTGAATGTATCCAGGATTTTACAGCAACATCAGTATTCCTACTGATGTTTCTGATTGTCAGATTCTTTCCTTTGAGTTTATTAAACACCTGCAGCATCACACAGCCAGTACTGTCAGAATCTAACAGTAATTCATGTTCAGTGTTTTTCTACGTGTCTGTCAGGTCAGCAAGTCAGCTTTTACACACAGATCCCAGGTTTATACAGTGAAATTGTGTGGAATAAAGCAGCCCTTCTCAGGATGACTCTTCATGGAGGTGAACTTTTTAGTTTAATATATAAGTGCCCCCTCTGAACAGCCTTACCATTCTGCATTTTGAGTTGTGTCTTTCGACCTGAAGAAAGTGGGTCTAACATTCACTCTCCTTTCAGCTGTGTTTTCGTCTCTACTAACTCTGGAGAAAAATATCTTGTGTTCACTTTGTCTGCATTTGGTATTGGCCACGTACAGTGTACACGTAGTTTGCTGGATTTTTTTCCCCCCTGAAACATCTTCCTGCTGCTGCTGGAAGGTTTAATGAGAGTGTTGAGACCATAAATGCCAAAACAAGGAGCTAAAAGAGGTTAAAAAGCACAGTAGAGCTGCAGAGCTGGTGACGATTCTCTGAGTTCTCATAGGTCTCAATCTAAAACCGAACCCGACATGCATGAATTGATAAAAGGAAAACAGTTATTATCAATCACTGTGAACATGTCCTTATGCCCCAAGGTATAATTTTCTTGACATCCATACTGGACCTAATATCTTCCTTGAGAAATCAGAATTTTATAGCACAATATATCTGTGCTTTATTATACAGAGCTGACCTACAGGATGTGGATGTAGTTTTAAAGCTCCTTCTCCATAGGGTCAAAGTTTCAAGACAAGAGCTGGCATATGAAATTTTTAAACACTCTGAGGTGCTCTCTGCTAGCACTGAATATACCGAAAGAAAAAAGCAGAGGTGGTGAATTTTAAAAAAGAAGAAAGAGATGAAAGGATACTGTGAGGGGAAAGCACATAAAACATTTTTTAAAATGAGGGCTGGATGAGTGAAGACTGCATGGCTATCCATCCATTCCTTCCACCTACTGTCCCTCCATCTTCAGTTCACAGGTGAGCCTTTCCACTTTCATTTCTAAATGAGTAGCCGGAGGGCTGTAAAGAGGGATTCAGAGGGGAGCTGAAGCCCATTGGGGATTTGATCTAGCATGAGGTAATGAGCACTGGCCTGGTTAAGGAGTCAGCTGAGCCCTTATCGGAGAGTGGCAGGCTCAATTCCCAGATGCTGACATTGTGGCATGTAGAGACGAGGAACCCGGCTCGCAGATTGCTTTTGGGGCCACGAGGAAGTCCATCTCCACCTCCATCCCAGTCACTTTGTACCATGTCCAGATGGATGGCACACACAACCCTCAGCTCTCTAATTGTACTTGACGTCCAACAGGCACTGACCACCAATTATAGCCTCCTACTTGTATCAAGTATAGAGATACTGTATGCACCCACAAATCAAATGTGGTAGACACAGACGAAGAGAGGATGCAAATAGATTTAGTGTTTCAATTTAGACATGCAGCAAACAAACACACACACAGGCTCGTGAAAACACTTTCACTGTCTCGCTGTGTCCCCTGCAGTAGGCCTGGATTCATACAGCTTCTTTTGACCCACTGGAGCTGGATTAGTGCTACGGAAGAATGTCCTGTAATGTCATTTTTTGGCGGAGTGTGTGTTATTCTGGAGAACCTTTGGTAAGGCTTAAAGGGGCTCTGCAACTTCTCTCCAATTATTACTTGTAGCCTGGATGGAAAAGGTAATGATTAGCATTATAGGAATCTGCAAAGACTAATCTAATTCAAAAAGGATTCAAAATATAAGGTCATGGTACAACGATAAATGGAGGAGGTACACTGGAGGTGTATTTTTCCCCTCATGAGTGTGTGAACTTAAAAAAAAACATTTCTATTGTTTTTTAAAGCATTTAATTTAAAATCAATCTGTGACTGAGCTTTGAGGCTGTTTGAGGAGGTTCACATCCATATTGGATGCTGTATTAAACAGTGTAGGACACAAAGGTCTTTCATAGCAATTTCAGGAAAATGCAGCAAGATGATACTAAACATAGCAAAGAGAAAAACAATAGCCTAGTTTATACGGTAATAATTTTGTTTAAAATAATAATTGTTTAAAACCAGTCTGCTCATCTGACGACTTCTTTGTTGTCGAGATTTCTAGCACAACTCATCAGGAACTCATCAAGTTGTAATAAACTGTACTTCTCCTTTAAGGACTGAAGCATGTGTCTGCTACATGACCACGCAGTACAATACACACCTACACCTTTCTCTGTGATATGGGTCACTTTAAGTGTGTCTTCTCACAGACAGAATACAGTGAGCCACTGAGAGCAGTTCACCTCAACACCCTGAAATTTAGTATGAATTCTGATTCTGAGAGGCCTTGCATGTAAACTCATCACTACTGGATCCTGGATGTCCCATCCAAGAATCACTTTGCACAGAAGTAGCTGTCACTGCTCCATAAAAAGCCAGAGTTAAATTCTTGGCTCTCTATCTGCAGCCTCGTCATCATTTTTGCCACAAATTCACAGGCAGGATTCATTGCACGTTAATGTGCAAATGAAACCATATGCACTGGTGTTTGTTCAATGACATCCTTTATTTAATTTGTGTACTTCTGCATGAGCTTGCTGGGTGTTTTTCTTGTTCTTTTGAACATATATGCAAGTTCAGGAATGTGACCTGTTTCGACCAGCTTTGGCTTCTAGCAAAATAATCTGATTTTACAATAACTTGGAACTAAGCATTACGGGCTGCAGAGTGAATGCACCCTAAAATGCTCAGAATACAGGACCTGATAAGACCATATGAGTAGACAGAGTTGTTTTTCTTTCTGAAAATGCTCTGAATTGCAGAGAAATGTTATCAGCTTTCCCATAGCCTCAGCCATGCTTGTCATTCTGTTCTACACTTAGGCTTCTCTGTCCTCATGATATAATCTGATTTGCTGTGGCACCTGGCACAGACAATGGTTATTAAAGCCAATGTGGGCTTGAGTTGACTCCACTAAGTGGTTTGAAAAGCAGCGGTTGATTATGAATGGCCCTGGGGTCAAAACTAGGTCCCTAATTCACTGAACACATAATAGTCAGAAGCATCTGAAGTGATTTGCATTAAATGTCAATGGCCTTTCTTTCTTTGACACCACTGACGAGTCATCAGGAGTCGAGCAGTGTTGACTGAAAGATTTTTGTTTATCTTGTTCAACCAATTTCATGCAATATGAGGATAACATTTGTCACTGAGCAGAAGACTGGAGTTCCAAATAATATCAAAAATATAAATGGAGTGAATATACAACTGCTCCAACAACCCCAGTTCTGCTTGACTACACTGGTTAAATATGAAAACTCATCTTTTTCTCTTTTTTAAGGTCTTCCATCCACGGTAAGACAGCGTTTTTTAAACCCCCAAATTTTACTTTTTGAAAATGCTCTCTGGAGTTGGATACCCATGAAAATACCAACCTTGGATTTTAGTGTGGACAGAGAAAAAGAAAGCTGTTGCAAAACTGGGCTTTGATGGCTATGATGCACAGTTTTCGTTGTTGGCCAACCAGAAGTGGACCACCAACCAAGATAATTTGCTGTTTTCCAATTGTTTAGGCCTGTCAAGTGTGGATGACAATCTCTGCCAGAAAATGGCTTTTTGAGATTTTGCAGATTTAGTGTGGACTATAGCTAAACACAAATATTCAAATCATCAATTAGTTGATAGTAGAGCGATTATTTTCATTATCGATTAATCTGTCTTTTATTTTTCCGATTAATCAATTAGTTGTTTGGTCTATAAAACAACAGAAAATGGTGAAAATGTTGATCACTGTTTCCCAAAGTCCTCAAATGTCTTGTTTTGTCCACAACCTAAAGATATTCAGTCATAGAGGACTAAAGAAACCAGAAAACCATTTCAGAAGCTGGAATCAGAGAATTTGGACATTTTCTTTAAAAATGACAACACAATTAATTATCAAAATAGTTGGCCATTAATTTAATAGTTGGCAACTAATTGATTAAACAACTAATTGTTGCAGCTCTAGTTGATAGTCACAAAATTCATCAGCAGTAATTTTGATGATGATTAATCATTTGAGTGATTATTAGCAAGCTAGCGGCGGGGCTCTATGTATGACAATGATGGTCTATCGGTCTCCCACTTGGGTCCAAACAGAAATATCTCAGGAACTCTAGGATGAATTGCCGAGGAATTTAAAAACATTCATGGCCCCCAGAGGACAAATCCTGCTGACTTTGGTGATCCCCTGATTTTTCAAAATTTTGAGTAAAATGTCTCGACATCTATTTGATTTGGATTGTCATAAAATTGGTGACACAGTCATGTTCCCTTCAGGATGACTTGTAATAACTCTGGTGATCCTCTGACTTTTACTCTAGCGCCATCATCAGGTCAGAATTGTAATTTGTTCAATACTTTGGTTTATGATCAAATACCTGCAAAACTAATGACATTCCCATCAGTCTTAGAAAAAGAAACAAATGTAAACATGCATGTTAAGATGCTAGCCTAAATGTTGAACATGGGAAACATTACCTGCTAAACATCAACATGTTAAAATTGTCATTGTGAGCATTAGTAGCCTAGAAAAGCCATTATGCTGTAGACTCTCATTTAAGTCATTTATTCTATAGCACAAAATAACAAATCGTTAAATTTGCCTCAAATAAATCAACTAAGACTCCTTCAAATAAGACTCCCCTCTAATCTATTAGACCATAAGAATTAGGATAGGGAAAAATTTCCCCAAAATGGAAGAAAACCTCAGGAAGAGCAACAGAGGAGGGATTTTTCTTCTTTGTTTAAGTAAAAATCGCAAAAAAATTCACCAGTTCCAGCTTTTCTTCGCCATCTATGATTTTCAACTGAATATCTTATTTATCAAGGCACTTGGAGATGCTATTGGAACATGTGACGGGCATTTGCTGACATTTTAAAGTCACATGATTCCTTGAGATAATAATGATGGATTCATCAATAATAAAAATAATCATTAGTTGCAGCCCGAGCGTGGATGTAGCCTTAGATTTGAAATGTTCATTACTCTTTGATGCTGAGCTCCCTCCTGCCTCCATCTCTGACCCTGACAGAGCACAAAGACTTATTCATCTCTAGGC
The DNA here is from genome assembly GCA_038419695.1 of Scomberomorus guttatus. Lineage (NCBI taxonomy): Eukaryota > Metazoa > Chordata > Actinopteri > Scombriformes > Scombridae > Scomberomorus > Scomberomorus guttatus. The sequence goes on along the minus strand of CM076467.1, from coordinate 3,195,708 downwards.
AGAGAGACACATGAACGCAGAGAGGGAGAGAGAGACAGAGAAATAGAGAGAGAGAGAGAGAGAGAGGCTGTCAGACAGCATAAACACTATCTTATGGATACCATCTCCAGATGCAATAGCTATGGTACATTAGACATTTCGCTACGGACCCGCCCCATCTCTGTTCTTTGTTAATATGCATCCATACATCAGACTGCAATATAAGAGCCCATCCACCATCCATTTACATAATACTCAGAAACAAACGGACAAAGGAATGCCATGTTTTTCTGCTTTTGTTGCTCCTCCACCCACCCAGCTCTGACTGTACACCGCATGCATCATTCTCTAATGTTAATAGCCTTTTTGGGTATTCTCTGTCTGCCAGGGCCTTATAAGACTTCAAGCCGAGCCCAAGATTGTTATGGCCCTTTTTCTTTATTTGCCTTTGCTCTGTCTTGCTTTCTCCTCGTTACGTTATTATTCGGGCTTAGAGGCGGGGGACCACATTGTCGCCACTTTCATTATTTTAGTGTTGTTTTGTATAGATTTTTGCTACAGAGGCTGAAAAGAACTAGGTCAGGCAACTTTAATATTCATGTTAATAGTAAGCTGAGATGACGAGCATTACATTTGGTAGCAGGTAAAATGGTAAAAAGTTCAACCTCAATTTTGCAGAACAGACAAAAAAAAAAAGAACATGATGTATAGCAATCTTCAGCGGCAGCAAAGGAAAGAATTTTTATTTATTAATTTCTTTTATTTCTGTGCTGACCTTGTTTTCTTCCTGGGCCGGCTGCAAACCCCTCCCTGATGTAACTTTTATACATAAACACTGTGCCTCTTCAGCCAAGAAATAGAAAGAAAATAGAAATAGGAAGAGAAGAAAAATGGGAGGAGGAGGAGGGGGTGGGGATGAAATTGGAGACATAAAGAAAAGAGAAAAGGGTGAGGACAAAGAGGAGAAAATACAAGAGGGAGAGGTGAGGAAAGGAGTGAGAGCAGCAAAGGCAGACCTATACAACATGAGAGGGAAAAAGAAAGAAAGAGGACATTTCTTGGCTCGTACTCCCCCCCCTCATGTGCAGGCCATCTTAATGAGAGCCACATTTAGGTCAGCCTTGGTTGGCTTTTTCCCCTCTTTCTCTCCTCGACTTCTCTTTCCCCACCCCCACCCCCACCCTCCTGAGAGTACGATAAAAAACAGCACTGTGTGGTTTGGCTATGAAATTACAGTGATTCAACACAAGTTAAAGCAAAAATAAGAAGTGGCATTGTGAATGTGCACTTAAAGTAGGTTTGCCGGTGGTTAGAAGTGGTGGTGGTGTGCATGTGTGTGTGTGTGGTGGGGGTCAAAATCACTATCATTCCTCTCCACAGAAAGGACACTTGTGAACCAGACTCTTGAGTTTCCACTTGAGAAAATGCTCCTTTGTTCAGCCTATACTTAGAGAGCAAGCACACAAAGAAAGACCAAAGAAGCCACCGCCCAAATACAAGAAAGAAAACTGTCAGTCTGCATCATCACATTTTTCTTGTCTTTCCTCTTCCCGTTGGTGTGGATAGGTAAGAAGGACGGGCGTGAGAAAATGACATATTCCACTGTAGAGCTATTTTTCACAAAAAAGGAGGCTTGATGTGAGGAAATGGGTATATTTGCCCATGAATGTTAGTCTGGGCAGAATGGGTACATCCATCCTGCCGCTTGGTTGACGTCATACCAATAATAGATGAGCGTGGACGGGAAGAGAACATGTGGAGAGTTTCCTGATTAGAGAAGTGTGCTGTGAAGGGTGTTTTCTATTGCATGACTGAAAGAGAGAAAGCAGGGAGTTGGGGTGTAAGATAGAGAGAGAAGTTAATGCAGGGCGGAAAGAAAAACAGAAAGAATTCACAGTTATTTAGACACTTTCAGTCCTTTTGTTAGATCTTTTGAAATACACTAGCATTAGAGTATTTACAGTACCATAAACATGGAAGACAACTGAGCTGAGGCTGATGATGATGTCATAGATGATATCATCATCATGATTATTTTCTCAGACTTGACAAAGCTTCTCCAGAGCCACAGAAGACATTATACAACTGTGATGATTGATTGACATGATTTTTCATGCTGGGTGTTAGGCTTACGATAGCCCAAAAGATGCTGCACTAGTAACTGTATGGAGCTCTGTTGACAGCTGTCTGAAGCCTCCTGCCGTGATGCCTCCTATCCCATTCATGTGTGGAACCAACAGGAAGTCAGCCGGCTCGGCCAGTGGAGGTCTCTGAAGTCTTGGATGCACTTGGATGCACAACGTGGAAGCGGGCAGAACATATGGGGATTTTTTTATGTGCACAAGCAGTATGAATTTTTTTTCAGCATATGTGCCACTGAGCAACTTTTTTGTGAATGAATGCAGCACTATCTTGTAACATAGTATCCAGCAAACAGCCCAGTACAGAATAGAAAAATAGAAAGAAGCTCAGAGAGCTATTGTGGCTGACTAGTGCTAGCATGTTCCTGGCTTTCTAGCATCTTAGTATCTTAGCTCGCAAGCAACAGTATTTCATCAACTAGCCCTGTGAGTGGTTCCTATGTAACCAAGCGTCCAGCACCACCTATTTCCCAAGGACATGTGAATGAACGTCACTGTACCACGTTTGGTGTGGCCAGTGCTAAAAACTGACACCATTAACACTCTCCAAAATTCACTGAGCTTTCCAAACAATGCTGCCACACACTGCAATTCACCAGTTGGCCTTCAGAATAGAAGTCCCTTCACAGAAGAAACGTTCTTCATGACTTCCTCATTATGTGACAGCTTGTAGCAGCAGTGAGAGTTTAAACTTTAAAAATGATGCATTTATTTTTGTACTGTTTGATCACTGTACAGCTTCTGGTGCTTTACAGACTATGCTTACTGTAATCATGACTGTGCGGCTAGTTTACCATTAGGCAAACTTTAAGTGTTAACTATTTGTCAGCATTTGCAGGTTCTCATTGTCAATACAGCCAGCCATAGAAATAAATAGTCCAATGGCAACAAGAGGCGATGTAAAAGCAGGCTGAGACATGAAAAAATAGAAATGCGTGGAGAGCCAAAATTAAATGGGCGATGAAAGAAAAAAAAAGACATTTAAAAGAGTGAAAAGACCTGATTAAGAGAGAAATAAACAGAGCCATACTGGAATAAATGCAGACAACCCACACAAAGCTACGTGGGAATAACAGCGCACTAAAGACACAGAGACACCCAAGTGAAGAGCTTACCAGTAATGTGTGTGGATGTGATGTGGAGTCTAATTGCCCTGTAATGGAGGCAGGTGTTGTGTGCTAATTAAACACACATGACCGCCCCTCACACACACACACACACACACACACACACACACACACACACTCACACAGGCCTGGCCTTTGTCGAGCAGCTAAATGAGGGAAACTCAAATTGGTATTTGGCTGTGGTCGTGTCAAATAGGCCTGACTGTGTTAACACCAGGGTAAAAGGGATGAGTCATGACTGCATGTGTGTGTGTGTGTGTGTGTTTGACATACTATACATGTAAGAGCCTTCACAGACTACATCTTACTCCTGAAGGAGGGGTTCTTCCTCTTTTACTGGTATTCTGGTGTGATGTGTGAGTTTTTTCTTGGTTAAAATCCATTAAGTATGGTTTTAATGATCCTATTTCCAGTGCTGCTGTCCAAGTACAAATGAGCACACTGTTTCGGGTGTCATTTTACATTTGTAGCTTCTCCACTAATGACCCACTGTTCTGATAAGTGGCCATACTGGCCTGGACTTGGACTGACATTAGAGCTCACTGCTCTACTACACAGACCAGTCTAGTACACACACACACACTGGGGATGCAATTGTGTAATAATGCAATTCAATAATATACTTTTTGGTGATTCTGATAACTGTTCGAACATGCAGAACACACACCCATAGGTTTTACACTCCAGATTTTAAATCTGCAAAATGGAAATGGTTTTTATTGTGGATAAATGTAGTTTCTGCTGAATCCTGCCAAGAGTGTCACTGTGTGTCCACTGTCTTCCAGGACTATCTGCTTGTTTACTATGGAGAAGAGAGGATGTGGTTTTAACTATAACTCGACAGATTTTTTAGGCCGATGCTCATATTGATATTTGAGAGAGAATATCTGCCTGACCAATTTATCGGACCTGATTATTCCAAAGAAAAACATAAAGGGTGGTTAGAAGCCAAAAGAAGATGGTCAGTGTAGGATGAGTAAGTTCTGTCTTGGAACGTTGAACTTTTTAAGTAAGTTCATTCTATGGTGTCACCAAAATCATGAGGAGAACGCTGAACCCTGGACCATTACTGCAATCTAAAAATCTAAAATCTTAATCCTTTAGGGACAGGAAAAGGGTTAACCCTCAGCCTGTCCTAAAACTAATCCTGATCCTAATGTTAATCTAGAACTAAAAGTCCCAATCCTAAACTAATTATGAGGAAGACGTGTGGTATATATTGTAAAATATCCTCACTCTGCAGGATTTTCATCATATTTCTATCCTCATGAGGACATTTGGGCCTAGTGAGAAAAATAGTACAAGAACAACCATACACAGACACACACACACTCCTGAACCCTGAGCCCAGATCAGATGTATTGTATGAGTGAAGCCGACAGTGGATTATAACATAAAAGCCTGTGAAATGGAACAGAGAGTAAAGGAGTTTCTTCAGAAGTAGCTTTAGCTGCTCCCTGCGCTGACGGGGGGCGGAGAGCTGGTGAGGTGACAAATTAAAACATGTCCTCTGTGTGTTTCCTGCGGATTGCATGGTGATTTGTTACCTTGCTGCGAGCACTGGGCTCCCAAAAAGCCACTAATCCCCAAAACAGACCTCCAGAGTTTGGAGAGAAGTGTGGAGGGGCTGCAGTGTGGAGAGGACGAGGCCTGCAGCTATGGATAATGTAATAGCAACCATATAATCTTACAACTTCAACATGTAATGCTCTGTCCCTCTATGTGGGTGAAAAGGTTAATCAAAACATGCTTATGCAATACTTTCCCATATAACATGATAAATACATTTACACTGCTACTGAATATACAGTTGTGCTTATACCCTGGTAGAATTTGTAAGATGTGTAACATTCACAGTGTTTATGGTTGTGACCATAAAGTTCAATTCTGGTCTCATCACTCCAAATGACTTTGTTCCATAAGTTTGGAGGCTGGTCTAGGTGTTGTTTGGCATACTGTAAGCAGGCTGTTTTGTGCCGTTGGCGCAGTAACGGCTTTTTTCTGGCAACTCGACTGTGCAGCCCATTTTTGTTCAAGTACCTCCTTATTGTGCATCTTTAAACAGCCACAGCACGTTTTTGCAGAGAAGCCTGTATTTCAGCTGAAGTTGCATGTGGGTTTTTCTTTGCATCCCGAACAATTTTCCTGGCAGTTGTGACTGAAATCTTTGTTGGTCTACCTGACCGTGGCTTGGTATCAACAGAACCCCTAATTTTCCACTTCTTTATCAGAGCTTGAACATTATTGAGTGGCATTTTCAAATCTTTGGATATCTTTTTATATCCCTTTCCTGATTTATAAAGTTCAGCTACCTTTTCTCGCAGGTCCTTTGACAGTTCTTTTGCTTTCCCCACGGCTCAGTATCCGGTAAAGTCAGAGCAGCCCTGGATGAAATGTGCAGGGGTCTCTCAAGAGCCAAGAAACTCACTGACTATTAATACACAGACACTAATTACAATCAAACAAGTCACAGGTGTGGAAACTTAACTTTCATAGCCATTTAAGCCTGTGTGTGTCAATTTGTGTGTATATTATCAGGCCAAACATTCAAGGGTATGTAAACTTAAAGAGGGCACACACAATTATGTGAAAATAAATGGCTTCAGCTGACCACTATCCCTAAATAAAAGACAAGATTTCAGCATGATTTTTCAAAAAATGGCCAATATTTCACAAATTCTGCCAGGGTATGTAAACTTATGAGCACAACTGTAATTTACTATAATTGTCTCCCTCAGGAGAAATTCGTCTTGGACAAAGGGAACTGCTGCAACAACATCACAATAAGAACAATTTAAGAGAAAACCTGAGTGAAAGTTGAAACCAGATGGCTAATTGTGGTTTTAAACTATTCTTTATTGTCAGAACATGACAAACACTTGCCAAATCGGAACATTTCACAAATCTGACTGATGTAGAATGTTTTAAAGCTGCCTTCTGATGTAAGATGGCTCAGGCTGCAAATTTTAAAAGTGTTTTAAAGGACAATGCCAATAAATAAAACACTAAATACACAAAGAAATCTTAATGCTGGTCAGCATGTCAAACCCTTTTTTACAGATGGTTTAAACTATTTGTAAGTGTTTTTAGTTGACAATGACAAAAGAAAAATCTCATCTGTGGTCAGTATTTTTTACAGGCAAAGCCATTACCCTTCAAGTTACAAGCAAGAAAGACAAGTCTGTCTACAGTCTCAGGTTTTAAAGCTGGTCTGTGACAGGTCACAATGTTCCCTCCTGTAGGGGAGCTCCCCCTCTCAGAGGGGGAGCTGGTGGCAGGCATACACAAGTAGTGCTTTGCTAGTTGGCTCACTCTTAGAAAGTTTCTTTCATGCATCTTCCACCAATCCAGGGGTTCCGTTTCACTGTCTGCATCTGGAGCCATAAGGTATTCTTCAGCTCCCCCTCTACTGACTGCATATCAGTGAGTCCTGTGTTGCTGGGGCATGGCTTCTTAAAAAAGTTGCCCAGTGACTTTTTCTGCTTCTTCTTGGCAGGTAGAGCTGCAGCAGCTCCTCCATTTGCCTCTTCTGCTGAAGCATGTGAAGTGGATGGGCCTTAGTCTCCCTCCAAAATCTCAGACACTCTCATTTTATATATATTGGGTATATATTGAGTCTTGAAGCACAGATCAACCAAGGATGCCATATCAAGCAGGTCATCTAGTATCTGGTCATCATACTTGTCATTGAGATATTCTATGACCATTGTCATTATGTCCTTTGTGAGTTGTGTGTTATCATCAGAGGGTTTCAGAACCTCTGTTCTGAAGAGGTGCAGCACAGGTTTAAGGTAAGACACACTCACATATGATTCACCAGAGAGTAAATCTGTGAACTCCAGAAGTGGCTTTAAGGCCTCGTTCATAGACTGTCCTGCCAGATGGGCACCAAGTGCCTGGTTTTCTTGTCAGCAGTGAGTACCTGAGAGATGGCCTTCTGCTGCTCCACCACTCTTGCCACCATCTTCTAATGTGAGCCCCACCTGGTGGGTGACACTGTCACCAGTTTGTGTGGGGGTAAGTTAAGCTCTTCCTGTGCAGTTGTCAGGTCTCTCTTCTTTTTCCAAGAGAAGGAGAAGGCAGCCACAACTTTTTTTTTACACAGCCCCAGGGCTCGCTCCACCCTCTTATCCTTCCACACTCTCTCTGAGGAAGAAAAGGAAACAGAGATGTTAAATAAAAATATTTCTGAGCAAAGAGAAAATATGACAGAAAATATCTTACTGAATCCACAATATGTTAAAAAAACATTCTGAACAGACATATGAACATAAATATTTAAATCAGGATTGCATGTATTTCACTTTCAAATATAGCTTCATCATACTTGTAATCACTATTTAACTTTTAAGCACAAAGGACTAGAACATTAAAGAAAATAATTGATTTGATTCTTTTTATTCTCATCATCATTATTGTTACTACAGCTTTGACAACGTATTGTGGGACTACATTTAATTGAATTGCACTGAATTAATAATACAAGAAAGGAGGTCAAAATAGCATAATCTAACCAGCAATTATGTTCTACAGGCTACAACTTACCAATTGCTGTGTGTAGTAGATGTCCAAAACACTGGAGCCGTGTCCATTTGTTGAGTGAAGTGGCCTTTACGATGTTTAACCTGCTATCAGTTATGATACATACATCATACATACATACTTGTCTGTCATCACTCAGCCCCCAGGAGGCGAGTGCTTCAATCATTCCTGGGGCAATAACTTTGCCATCATTGTCCTCAGGAAAGTAAGCTGTTTGGAGGCTTAGATTCCAGTCTGTCTATAAAGTGAATAGTGAGGATCATATAAGGCTCAGATGTGTGACTAGACCACATATGGGACGTAGTGGCGAAGGATGAGACAATCTGCAGCTGCTGCTCCACCATCTCCCTACACTCCACATACAGCTGGGGAAGTGCAATCAGTGAAAAATGTTTCCGGCCACGTAGCTTGCATCTGGGGTCAAGGACTCCGATAAGCTTGTCTTTTGCAATGCAATATGCAACTGCATTTGTGATGTCTTTGTGTCTTTTCATTTCTTTGTCGCAAGACACAGTGCTGGAAAATGCTGATATGATAGTTTGCTGCTGGGCCTGGTGCTTGTGGAGGGTCCAGTAACAGCACTCGTTTGGGACTGTAATTTCTTACTCTCTGCATGTTCTAACGGGTGATATTGTTTCAAATGATGAAACAGGTTTGTGGTGTTGCCTGTCTTAGCTGGCACGTGTCTTCGGCACAGTTTGCAGTGCACACTGTTCTGTTTTTTGTTGAATTGTGAATTCCAAGGAGTTGGGTGACCTTTCTTGCCGATGATGGCTTTGTCCTTTGAGCTGGTTATGGCCACTGTGTTTTCTTTGTTGTCACTGTTGCTCATTTCGTTTATTTTCTTTAGTCCGCTCCAACTACAAGCCTTTCAGCCACTGTGTAAGCATACTTCTATTCCTGCAACGTAATTGGCTGTTCGTGACTCTTCTTCTTCTTCTGATGGCGGGTATTAACTAGCATTTAAGGCACATTATCACCCTCTTCTTCTGGTGTACAGTTTGTAGGGTGGTTTAATTATATCAAACATTTTTCATATCTGTATCGAGGAAAATTATATGTGAGATAATTATTGTTATTGTTTTATCGCCCAGCCCTGGTTACATGTCAGTGAAACACACGCAAAACATTATGCCACCGGTGTAGAGAGCTGTTTTAATTCAAACTAAGCTGGATGACTGGAAAACATAGCTGAAAAACTGCATAAAAATGCATATACATACTGTAAAAACAAGCATGTTCCCAAAAAAGCAATAAATTACAGATTTGATTGGTTATGAGAGCAGAGGGCACAACGGCTCCAGATGCAGTGAAGGACACCTGGTTTTCAACAGTTGGCAACCAACAACCAACCATCCAATAACACAAAAACACTCAGGGTTCTTTAAAAATCATAAAAATCCCCCATGACTACTTTTAAAGATTGTAATTAACTTTTTTGATGAAGTCAACTTCCAATTTCACACAGTGACTGCTTTTTTTTGACTCATCACTAAGGTTAACATGATGGTTAATATTTATATATATAATTATTATATAATTATAATTAATATTTATATTTAGTACATTAAAATAACTACAAGAACAGGCTTTATTAAATGTTTATAAGGATATCCTTGGAAGTGTGGGTGGATGTAAAAAGGCAGTGGTCTACACAATCTGAAATTTTTGATGGTTCATTTGTTATAGGCTTATTTCAACACCATTTCCCAACTCACTTGGGATTTGGTGATCCATTGTGCTTCCACACATGGCTAATCATGGTGGTTGTTAAATATGTAACACCTCATTAACCTTCAGCTGGGACATGGCTGACAATAACACAGCTAGGCAGTGGTGATTAGCACATAAGCACACTAATCATCTCCACAGTGCATTTATGAAGCAGCTTTATACATATTCTAGATTACTACTGTTTATTTTTTAATACAGTTCATATACTTGTTGCTTTGTCACAGAGAGCAGGCTGATAAAGCAGCCAGACTAGACCACATTTTTATTGCAATAATGCACTGCATGCATTTTTAGTTTAGTAGAGTTTTGACTTAACAACACTGCAAGTTGCAAATTGGAAGAACTGTAAATTAGCATTTGTATGTTTCTTTTAAAGGGGACCTATTATGCTCCAGGTCTATATTTTTATTCTGGAATTCCATTAGAGTATCTTTGCATGATTCACAGTTCAAAAAATCTTTATTTATCTTATACTGGCCCTTTATGCCCTCAGTTCAGTCTCTGTCTGAAACAGGCGGTTTTAGCTCCTGTCTCTTTAAGGCCCCCCTTTCTGATGAGCCCACTCTGTTCTGATTGGTTAGCTTCCGTCACAGCTGACTTCCGGCCACTCGGGAGGCTACGTACACAAACCATGAAACAAACTATAGTAGTAAGATTTCACAACTTTTTCTCATTCTTTACTCAAAATGTCAACTTCTCAAATGCATACGTACATGTTGGAGCCAGAATCCAATCCAAGATATGCAAGTGAACAATGCAAACAACACATGGAAAAACATTAGCAACAACCTTAGCAAACAAGGCTAAGGAATGGATGGCCATTTACAGGCATGCGGACCGATTTGAAGTCAGCTCATCGGCAAAGTAGAAAAAAATTGCCACAAACAAAGTGCTCAGAGCAGGTTGAAGCCCTGGCTTTTGACTTGCAGGGAGCATTTCTACATAGATTAACCTCAAGTTTTGGAACTTTGTCCATGTTTAACATAGATATCCGACATCATAGCAGTATATAAATAACAGAAAACCGCAAAAAGCATAATAGGTCCCCATTAATGATATCTGCGATGTTCCTCAACTCAGACACACAGGAGTCCCTTGGATAATTTAACACTATAGGTTTCAGTAGCAATGAATTCGGAAAGCTGGTTTCAAGTTGGTAAAATACCCAGATTCATTAAGCTCAGCAGCCAAGAATCCCTTGTCGACTCTTTCATTCGCAATCTCTCTTTAGTCTTGTTTGCCTCTCTGACACTACAGTTATCTGCAAAGAAAAGAAGCTGATGATGTATACGAACGAGTGCAAACTCAACAACACAGTTATTAACAAGACTGAGCTACAAGACAGAGGGTAAATAAAATACAAGTTGTAATAAACCATAGTTTTGGTGTGGCAGATAGCTCTAAATGCTACATTACCCATAAGCCTCAGTTGCTGATGCTATGGAGAGGAGGCCAGTCAAACATCAGAGCTGTAGATAATTCAGAACACTAAAGAATTCTAAAAAGAAAAGATTTAAACTGCTGAACTGAATTTTCAAAATCATATCAGTTCACCGCCTGCTCCACCAGTCTGTACACCTGTCAATGAAACAAACAGGAAAGAAGTGCCGTTTCACTGACTGTGCTGCACCAGTGAGGTTCTCCAACAGCTAGAACAGCTGTCATTACACATGGCTGTGCAGCTCTTTATACCATCCATATTATTAATTCATCACATGGACCTGTAAACCATCATCAGCAGTGAAATCTCAGAAATGTAATCAAAAATTAGTTTGTAGCTCATATCTAAACAGACTTTACAAGGTGTGGCACAACTAAGGATAAAATAAAAAGAATATTAAGAGCAAAATAAAATGTTGACTCCTATATAAATTAAAATAATGATAAAGTTAATCACACAAAGTAATAGATCAATGTTACATTTATAAATGTGCCTTTGTTTGGCATTTTACAGAATCAGTGCAGCTGGTTATCAACCTAAACAAACAATGTTTTACTAAAAGATTCTGTCTCTCAGCTTATATTTCATCTCCACCTCATCACATCACCCTCAGATCACTTTAGAAAAACATGTGTATGACTGGTCTGAAGAATGCTTTGAGGTGTGCACATTCTGTGTTTATAAATACCAGTTTTTGTGCAGGAAATGGTGTATATGTGGTTTTTGCACGTACATATCGTTTATGCATCTGGCCCCTGGTGTCACTCAGCTGGCTGTATTACATACTGGGTCTTGAAACTAACCTGATCCAAGTACCATTTGAAAAGAAAAATGTTTGTTTAAAAGGATAAAATTATTCCTTCTTTTCACTCTCAAATACAATCAGCCTTGAACCAAAGCCACACACCACTGGCAGCACTGCTCATTAATTCATATGCTGGCTGAAGGGCAGTGTATTAGCAATAATTAGTTCGCCACTAAATGGAAAATAGGGTTCTAAAATTGCATGTTGTTGGGAAATCTTTACCGTATATGAACCTTGTGTTGGGAGCATTCATCATCAGCTTGAACTGAATCACAGTTTTTAGTTTGTTAGCACCAATTTAGCTTTTGATAGCAGCCCTGCGTCCACCTAGGCCCCTTCAGGCACATTACGAGCTGTGGGAAAAGTTGTTTCTCCCACTCTAAAATACAGTTGTGCTGTTTTATTGCCATCCTAGGCAAAGTATTTACAAGCCTACCTTAGACTGTGGCAGGGCATTAATCACAGACCAGCATTAGGCTGCTGGGGGCTGCAGAGGGGTTCATGAGATTCAGGTTTCACTGGTCCACATGGCAATGCAAACAATGTGAGGGACTTGGTTTGGAGAAAGCAACTGCAGCTGCATCCATGTTTCAACCCAGACATAGTTCTACATGTCAGGAAATTCTCAATGATTATCTGTTCTTTTATTTTAAATTTGGAAAATTCCAGCGTACTTTATTATAATATAACGAGTAAACATTATATTAGGTAGCAATAAGGTACTGTGGGTAACTGAAAATACAAGTAAACGAGTCACTTGTGTTGACATTTTTGCACATAAATATGCTGATTATTGCAGCCATAAGATCCCAATATTCAGATCATCTACTGTATATGATTCATCTGTGGTTTAACTATTAACTTTCTATCTCTTGTTGCTCACAACTTATTTTGATTACATATCCTGTCTGGCCTGAGGATGCCTCATGATCGCCCAGAAGAGCTGGAGGACATAGCTATGGAGGACATGATGTCCCACATACAATGAACATACAGAACAGAACATATCAATAAAATACTTTCATAGATCATGATCAACACAAACAACAGAGTTTTATAAGCATCATCCCCAACCATTGGCTTTCATATCTGCATGGTTTGATACTAAAGGTGAATAAGAAAAGATTTTTTCGAGTTTTGGGTGAACTGACCTTTTAAAGTAACAGTTATAGAAAACTGAGAAGCTTTGAAGCCTCTGGTGAACTTCTTATACTCTTGCTAGGCTACTATTCTATTGTTCATGGAGCAAAATTGGTAAAAAGAAATTTGATTGGTCACTGTTGGCCTGGCGGATAATTTAAAAAACTTAACCTGGAGAACTTGGAGAACTGTCACCAGACCAAACACTGGTTAAGTTTCCATAAATGTTTTGCTTTACAGAACATTCACATACAATCAGCTGCAACATGTGAGCACATGCTAACACAAGGGTATACTGGATAGTAATTCCAGTCTTATGCTCGATAAGGATAAGACTGGAATTATTCAATAATTTTGTTATTGTCAACAAATCCCATAAAAATACCACAACACCGGGCCTCAACAATGCTCCTTCTAAAGTGGCACGTACCAGTGATTTAAGATCATTTGTGGCATTCACCAATTTTCTCGTACTTAGAATTTTCTTTGTACCCGACAGTGTAACATCACCTGCTGTAGGCTATAATATTCTCTCCTCTAATATCTCTGTGACTGTCACATTCACTCTTTATTTCTGTCACATTAAAGCGCTGCTCTGATGACAGGACGTTGGCAGCTGGATTCTTAATTTCGAATTGTTTCAGCTCGTCTAATACGACTACTGACACTGATAAATGTGTCTGCTGATTTCTGACAGCAGCAACCTCAAAATTCTTATTTTTACTCTATGGGAACATTTTTGTGAATGAAACTCGCCCACAAACGGAGCAGAACAGGATATGGACATTTTAGGGGTGTCGATGATGGTAATGATGAAATCTCAGGAACGTTCAGCTCCTCATGAACAGGTGACATTCATCAGGCTGATATGAGCGTTTTACGACAAAGTCGGGCAGTTAAGAGTTTGTTGACTCCGATTTGGAACACTCGTACAAACAAACCTCACAGAAAAAAGTCACAGCGATTAAGGATACAGAAATGTTATCATATGAGGCCATCTGTGTTAGTCTCTCAATACTTCCTGACTTCCCTACTCTGTCTGTCTCACTCACGCAAACCCAAGTAAAAAAATAATCAGTAATTTCCTAAAACAGCTGGCCACTGTAGTTTTTAACAAACAAACAGGAGGAAATAGTTAATTTGTTGGGGACTATTTTCGGCGGCAGACTAATCCACATTTGGTGCTCTAGTGAATATTTCTGGCAGCAAGACAGTGTATGTGCGATTGAGTCAAAATAAACTACAGTGTGTGTGCTCATGGTAAAATATCAGCAAACTCTCACATTGTGAAAAACCTGTAACACCTGGCCTTCCCTTACTGAGCTTTTCATCTGCACACAACACAAGTCATATGGAGATCATCACGCCTCAGTTCAGCTGAAATGATGGATATCTAGTGTGTCATCCTGCTTTTATTTGGATGAAAGGGATTATGCAGAGATGTAATCTATATAATGACTCTGAGAGTCAACTTGGATGGAACTGAGGCCATCTCACAATCGGAAATCAATATTTAACATTTACACACACACACAGAAATGATTTAGTATGGCACACGCATTAACAGTCTGAAAATAAATGTATCCTTCACTTTATTTTCATTCTGTGTCAATAATGAAATACAGAGTAATGTGCTTTTGGCTGAGTAAAAGATGAAATGCATGCATTATGGAGCACATGCGGGCCAAAGGATGACCTACACTCAATAAGCTGCATCCTCCCCCACCTCCATCCCGTGTGAACACAGAGAACAGTCGACCCCCGTCCAACTTTCTGTCACTGACTCAAGCTTTGACAGAGTACCGTCCCAAATTTAAATACAGTGCCATTCGTTTCTGAGACTTCCAGCCAAATGTGCTGCTTCCATCTCTCTTCTCACGTCATTTCATCGGTGTGATAGATTCTTTCACCGAACTTCAATGTGAAACCATTTACTGATTCACACACTTCCATATGCACACGCTCATTCCCCACATGAGACAATTCATACACAAAATAACAAGAGCAGAACCGGCACACACACACACACACACACACACACACATAAGCAAAGACTGTTGAAATGAAATTGAAATGAAAGCACTATTACAGTATCAATCCTTATCTAATCCATTCTGTGGAAAGAGAGGCCGACTGTAATTACCTCCAACTCAGTTTGCTCTAACGAGGGGCAGCATTCACATCACTCTTCTTTACCTTTTCTTCTTTTTTCTTCCAATTCTGCATTCTGCTGTTAAATACCAGCCATACAATACCAATGGCAATCAATTTCCTATCATACAAAGGACCTTTGAGGGCTCTCCATTTCATTATCAAACAATGCAGGCTGAGAATATGGGTTGAATTAAGATGTAGCACAGGACTGTCTGCTGTGCTCTGCAGAGGGAGGAGCATATCTGGACTACTTAGCAGTTTTCAATGCATAATCTCTGGCCAGAAGCTGCTAACAAGACCTTTGAAATGACTCACAATCCTTTTTACATCTGTTGAGTGCTCCTGCTGTCTGATTATTGCTTCCGGTTCTCACTGAGGGACTGGGACAAAACCCAAGCCCGGCCAATATAACTGAGTCCAAATGCGACATGACAGGATTATCAGGCCAGAGCCAGTCCAGGCTATCTGCAAATTCAGTTTCTGCTGGCTGCATGTGCGCTCCAAATGTTTCGCAATTTTCAGGAAAGTGACTAGAGAGCAGAATTTGGAAGCAGGATGGACTGAGAGCTCAGACTGACAGACTGAGCTCTCTGTGCAGTTGGCCCACTTCTTGGAAAAGGGATATGAGGGATCTCCCTTCTGTTCAACTTTGTTACTTTCAGGTCCTGGGAACTCTCTCTTCACCAAAGCGGTTTACTGCAGAAGTCCCACATTCTCAGTTAGCACTGCACCAACCCAACGTAAAGCCCCCCTGGATGTCTGCTGAAGGCTGCTTGTATGTATGTAATATCACCTGGTGTAACCCTGTCTCCTACAAAATATACTCATTTGATTTGCCAAATACACTATGGAGAAAACATAAAAGCTCCTGGAATTCCATTCACTGGCAATGCTTTTTCAAATCCTGGAGGAGCGACATTTTTAACACCACTGTCCGACTTCCAGGCATCGATATGCCTCAACTCTCCGGAAAAGCAGCAGTTTTATTACATGCACTCCCCTGATCAGTCCATTCTGGCTACTCTACCCTGACTACTGTACAACACATCCGGCAAGTGCTTCAAATGGCGTGACAGTGTAACAAGGCGCGTGCACTTTATGCCACACAGAAGTCATATGGTGGAGGTCAGGGTGAATGGATCAGCGTATAGGTCTTCACAGATCCACTCGGTTCCTTGTAACTGAAACCCAATCCGAGACCATAGTTGGGCAAAGCACAATTTCAGGTATAGTAGAGTGCATGATTAACTTTTTTATGGGTATGTTTAGGCAACTTAAAGCACTTGGTTAAGTTTAGGGAAAGTTTGTAGTTTTAATTAAATATTGAAGTAAAAACAAATACATAGTTTTTAATGAAACAGAGCTGCCTTGTGATACCAGCTTCATCCAAATGCAGTGTGGACAGAGATGAATTGTTGGAGGAAACACAAGAAGGTTCTTTAAAAGTTTGACTCTTGCTCATGCTGACAGTGTTTTAATGTGCTGCCTGTTTTGCACCCTTATCTCAACAGACAAGATAAATAGTTTAGGATACTTATGCTGGTTCATGGTGAATGTAATAAAGAAGAGTTTTTCAACTAAATGTTTGTGTGTGTTTTGGTATGCTGGTGTCACTCTCCATGTCTTTGTGTGTGTGTTTTTATGAGTCAGTGTTTGTGTTGGCATCTGTTTAAAAAAAAAAACGCACTGCTCACTATTCAAACAAAAAATTTCCTTTGAAAACAAGTCATATCCCATTTGTGCTCCTTGAAATATCCCTAAACCCCAACAGACTGACATCTCCCTGCTCATTGTCGAAGATGTCTCTGTATTCTAAAGAGAGCCTGATCAAAGAGGCCTCCTATTGGAACAGCACAGCTGTAGACTCTCCCTCCATGCCGTTCAGAAAGCCGACCCCGCTGCGATCAAAACAAGACTCCCAATGGATCTATCCATGCTCTCTTTTTCTGCTGTGGTACATCTGTTAATGTCGCTCTCCCCCTACCTTTCTCCACCCAAAACATTTCATTATGTATAAACTGTAAATCTTTTCATCCTCTGAGCTGGCTTCAGTTTCTGATTTGAATGACAGGAACATAAGCACTAGCAAAATAAATAGCTGTGATTGCTTTTAAAAGCTTAGTTAAAGACCCTGAAGGCATTCTTTATACTTTTGGCACACTATATTTAGATGTACCTAACATCTTTGTTATTGACAGACAGACATGTTGCTGAATATATTTAGCTACAAGTTAAAGGCAAATAACAGCCAGTAATGCTGAATAAGTTTGATCAGATCAGACTGAATTTACTGCATGGGTTCATCAGCAATTAGTAGAAAGGAAGAATCATGAAATAGTTTGATAAAACAAACTCAAATGAAGGTCCACTGACCACCTTGTTGTTAAGCTTTCAACTGTATCACCTGATCACCAGCAGATGGAGTTTTCTCAGTTGTCATAGAACTGTAGATGTCCAAACTTTTCATCTTTGTGACCACTTTAAGGACTTTCGTTCATGTTGGCCTAAAAGTTGAGCTTGAAAGTTCACTCTTGACCTTGGAAATAGCAATTTGAACAAAACACTCAACTCAAAGCGCACTTACTAGTTTGTAAGATGAAGATCGTGTAACACAGTTGAAAGCTCCAGGACACTTTCTAAACGAAAGCACGTTTTGAGCAGTCGCTTCTGTCGATATGGAATTAAGTTTTCTACCACCATGACACACCATGATGGAACCAGACTGGTATACTGTTATAAAGACCCGACTGATTGATGGTGTCAACAGCAACTGTGACGTCTCCTGTTTGCAAGCTTTACCCAGTATGTCAAAGAAATGTAAAACTGTCTTGTAATATCTTGTGATCTTTCAAGCTTCCCTGTGTTTAGCATGCAGTGGAAAAAGAACTGTCCAGTATTTTGAAAGTAACACTATTGCTGATTTGAAGGGCCTAATGGAATATGACAAGATGTGATGAAGCACTGTTCCCAGTAAAATAGCCTATTTATTTTGAAATGAGTGACTAGTATAGAGGAATATATAAATATTTAGAAGCAGTGAGCACAAAATAGAAAATAATATGATTGACACTTGAGGAAAAATAGAGGCTTCAAAAATTCCTTATAAGTGAGAATGTTTGTAAAAATGTTTAAGAAAAAGAACCTGTGTTAAATTTGATTAGATTGGAACTCTATTGGCATTAAATAGGTGGTGGGTAGTGGCAAGAACATGCAGGATCAGAGGGTTACTGCTTGATACATACCATAAGAAAAACTGAAAAACACATTGCACATCATAGGAGAAATAACTGCAACATTTCCTTTACTTCCACTTAATGTAAATATTTACATTATGTAAATATTTTAGACAGGACCGAGGAATAATCCGAGGTATTCCATGATCACCATTAAGGCATGTGAAGGACTGGCTCCTCACTATGTTTCTGACATGCTAACCCCATATTAGGCTGAGTGTAGCCTGAAATCCTGAGGTTGGTCTCTTTTATCAGTCCCCAGGTCCAGGCTCAAAATCAAAACCTGGAACCACCTAATTACTTAAGCTATATGTAAGTATCTGTGTGTGTTCAGTCTTGAGGATGCTACCAACTACCTAAACCTTTACTGAGGAGAATGTTACTGCAAAACAATCTAGTTTGCAGTACAGCTGACAGAATGACCCATAAATGACATTATATGTTGCACTCTCAGATGTTTTCATGTCACTAACAAACACATACACACTAAGAAACAAGCAGCCAATTGATACGATTTAGTCTTAGGAAGGACAGCGAAGATTTTATTTGATCATTTGGACTCTGTGCTCAGGGAGAGTAAAACCTACAGTATGATTACAATAGTCAATCTTTTACGTTATCTAACTGAGATAATTTCTAGAAAATTAACTTACAACTTAATGATACTATTCATCAGGTCGCTAGATGTCTCCTAAACCCTCCTCTGGACCCAATTTTGAGAGTCACTGATCTCTTTTAAAGCATCTCTGCTGAGAATCAAACCCACAAGCCCAACCTCCACAAAAGAGATTCAGAAGATATTATCTCAATGTAAAAACAAAAAAAGAAGACACAACTGGATGATTTTTGGATACTACACAGCCAGCTGTTGTTGAAATCCTGCAGGAAAACAGCTGTGTTGTTCCTAAATGCACTGATGGGAGATACCTACAAGATTTCATTGTTGGTTGATCTGATGACAAATATTTGGTACTGCATGAAAGTGAAAACAATGTAAAAAATAAATGTAATTTCTGAAATGCATCTGTTGCTGTCAGATTTACTGATGAGCACTGAGCAGATGGATGACTCTTTACTCAATGCAAGGCCTATGTTTATTTTGCCAGAAAAGGTTACAGATTTAGCATAGATAATGGTATTGTCATGGACTGGACTGGACTGGACTGTGGAATAGTTAGAAGACCCAGACTGGCAGACCTGAGGGACCTGTTTGGACAGTACAGTGTAAGGAGCTCAGTTATATACTCTGAGGCCAGATCATTCAGAGCCTGGTATGTGATTAAGAGCACTTTATAATGGATTCTAAAGAGACTGGAAGCCAGTGCAGTGAAGCCAAGATTGGTGTAATGTGTGAGAATCGTTTTGTTTTGGTCAAAAGTCTAGCTGCTGAATTCTGAACAATTTGGAGTTGCTCCATAGCTCAATTGGTCAGGCAAGTAAACAAGGCATTACAGTAATCAAGGCAGGAGGATATAAGAGCATGTATAATTTTCTCAGTGTTACTAAAGGACAGAACTGATCTAATTTTGGAAATATTCCTCAGTTGATTAAAAACACGACTGGACTATTTTCTTTACATGTTGCTCCAGGCTCAAGTTACTATCCAGGATAACACCCAGATTTTTTGTAGCTGGCTTTATGTTAAGAATGAGGGGGCCAAGAAGTGGTTGTATTTGTTTTAAGAAGTGTTCAGGGCCAATGATGAGAACTTTCTGTCTTGTCAGAGTTAAATTTTAAGAAGTTTTGGGACATCCAGCTTTTTATGTCATGTAAGGTTTGTATGTAAGGTTTGAATGACAGGCACATCTGTGTATCACTCATGTAGCTATGGAAGGAGATGTTGTAATCATGGATTATCTGTCCCAGGGGTAACATGTACAGGGTAAACAAAACAGGTCCCAAGATTGATCCTTGTGGTATTCCATGTTTAGTCTGAACAGCTTGTGACGTAAATTCCCCAATAGAAATAAAAAATTTCCTGTTGGCTAAGTACGAGGAAAACCAGTCCAGAGCTGTTCCAGTAATACCCGCCCACTGTTTTAGTCTGTCTATAAGGACGGAATGGTCAATGGTATCAAATGCTGCACTGAGGTCAAGCAGTAGTAATGCAGAACATGCACCAGAGTCTGCAGCCATCAGTAAACCATTTGTGACTCTGTGGAGGGCAGTTTCTGTGCTGTGTAGCTTGCAGAACCCAGATTGAAATTTCTCAAAAATATTGTTGTTACTTAGTGTCTGTAGTAGTTGGTACAGTACTACCCTTACTGGAGTGCATTATATTGAATGGTGTTCCTAATATCTGTCCACTCCATTAACATACATGAGGAGGGCAAAATATTAGGAACACTTTTCAGTTAATGCACTCCAGTACACCACCACCACCCACTACGACCTCAATAATAAACATGAAGTAGAATTATCACCTTTCTGACAATGTCAACAAAAACTATTACTATTACTAAAATATTTAAATGTAATAGTCATTGGTGACAGGCTAATGTAACTATGAAAAATTCATTTAGCCCAGTTCCTATTATACTGTATTATTTATTTTTGTCTATAAAAAGGAGAAACTTTGCTTACTAGCCAATTATACTTAACAACAAAAATAATTCTAGTGAAGTTTACTGTAGTAGTTGCTGTTACAGTTGTGTTGTTTTATGAAAAACATTTTCAACTGCATAATGTACATCTCAGTATATATCTTGGTGAGAACTCTTCAATAACTAAATGTAAGGGATCCTAAAAAATGAATGTTAGCTGACATACTATTATTGGATTTTAAAACCTTCAAAATTGGCATCGGCCTTCAAAATCCAGTATGGGTCAGGCTCTAGTCAGTATACTGTCCTTTCCAATATGGGGTGTAATAATAACAACGTATTTGTAGCCAGTAGACCACTAGCAGAGCTTTAGACTCGAGTTGAAAAGTAAACAGTCAGTTTTATTATCACTGTCTCATTTGTGCATCTGGCCACTGGTGTCATGTGTGTGTGTCCAGATGGAGTATTAGTGGAGATGGTTTGCCAATTTATTGCTCAACAATAGTCATATGAGGAAGGAACCAGATGTACACTGGGGATGAACAGTTCCAGCATTGCCTAACATCTCATTGTCAATCAGGCAGGAAAACAAACAGAGTTTCAGCACAGCTGTGTCTCCAGCAGTTAGCAAAGGGAAACGGCGAAGGGTTGATTCCATTTCAGTTCATTTAATGTAGTACATCCATGCCATACAAATTCCAGACTTTGTGGACAAAAATGTGTAGGCTATTATAAACTACAGAAATCTCAGTGACAAGCAATGGTCTGTATTTAGACTGGGAATAGTAATAAGAAACATTGCAGTAGAAAATGGTTAAAATAATCTGTGGAATCTTCAGCTTTTCACTCATCTAGTCTGCATCTGCCATGCCGAGAGTTCACTGTTTCTGTATCTTGATGACTTATCAACCAGACAGTCTTGTCAGTACTTCAATATATCTTCTGTTTGAGCTTGTTTTGGATAGGGGATGCATTCGCGTTGTCTTTTCCTTACCCTAAATAGACCTTTCCAATGGTGGACATTTTGAATAGTCAAACACAGGAGTAACTAGTAACGTTAACGATGTCTGCATTACACTTAGGTGTGCCAGTGCCAGCACTGTACATGCGGGCTCACTGGTATCGCTTCCTGCCACATCTAAATGAAATGGAGAACTTTTCAAAGCAAGGTTTATACGGTTTTTCCTGGCTCAAAATAAAGGAAAGGTGGTACCTCAACCATGACATGCTGAACCATGATTTAGCATTTTAGCTGGAAAGAAGATGAGCAGGGTCCTAAGCGAGTGTGGGCTTCTAAACGTATTAGAAAAATAAATCAGAACTTGGAATTTGATAATAAATATGGAATCAACTGTAAAACACAGAATATCGAGGAATTTGTAAATGCAATTTACAAAAATCTGGGTTTTCCCTAAGCATTTTTACAGCACCTTAGCTGAATGAACAGAAACAAAATCATGCTGAGAGTCTCGTTTTGCTGTCATTTATGGGCGCGCTACTTTTTTCCTCTGCTGTCTGTGTTGGTGAGTTCACTGAGGGTGGGGCTCAGCTCCTCACACACACACACACACACACACACACACACACACACACACCACGGTGGAGACAGTGAACCAGGTGAAGTGAAAGATAAAGTTTTACTTGAGATGACGACAACTATGCTCGTTACTGAAAGTGCAATAAAAACTTCACGAGTAAAAAGCCATAAGGGTAATTTATCAAAACAACTGTTCAACAAGCATAAACATGTAGAAAAGCGATATTTCTACCTGCTTTGGCCATAGCGAATTGTTCTGAAGAAGCTAAAACAAAAGCTGTCTGTTAGCTGTTAACTGTTTAGCTTAGTTTGCCATGAATCTTAAAATGTGGCAAATTCCTGTAAACTTGTAAACTTAGCTGCTGGCTGAGACGGCAGCCCCCCCTCCTCTCTACCAGCAGTACCTACAGCAGTGAATCACATCAGCAGCAGAGGGAGGACAGAGGACAGAAGGAATGACTGATAGTAACTGATGTCTGTGTTCTTCATTCTTTCTAAACTTCACTCAGTATTTTGGTGTCAGGAATATTCTTTATTTTATTGACATTTTAGATTTATTTGAGATAATATTGAGTTTATATAGTGACTTTGCTGTTGTAAATATTACTGTTGCTTCTTTAGAAATTATTTAAAATATAAATAAATTCTAATCCTGTTCTGAATTTATTCTTTTTTAAAAATAAAAATTCAAACATGAATTTGACGGATAAGGGTATGGAGAAGATAGACAAAATCCTAACCATACCCGACCCTACAGCTGGTTAGTGCTTCACCCTGGCTTTGGGAAGATGAGCAAATCACTGTTCAAATCCCTTCACTATAAGCCTTGTTTTGCCAATGTTATTTTGTGATTATTGTTTGTTATGGCACACAGTGTGATCTCACAGAAATGCGAAGGATTACTTCAGGCCATAGCGCTTACATATCTGTGTCACTTCTTCATGCTAATGTGTGAGTGTACTGTGTATTGAAGCACTTTCTTTGATTAAAAATAGTGCAATGTTGTGTTGCATCATTAAAAATTCATTTAATTCAATGTATGATTACATTTTGAAAAAATTCAGCAAAATTAAAACGGAAAACAAGGAATTTAGGAAGAAATAAAACGGAATCTGGAAAAAATTCAAACAGATTTCACAGGGCTCTATTCAACTAACTATTTTTTTATCTATGATGGTGTGATCTCAAATCCCAAATGCTTTTTTATATTCAAAATGCAAGGGAACAGTTCTTGTTGATTTGCTATTGTAATTGTCAATGATGAAATCAAGATACTGATATTTTATTAGCCTTATACTACCATTGTGGACAGGGTTTGGTAAAAGTAGCACAGAACTTGAGCAAGTTGCTGCCTTAAAATTCTCTGGAATACAAAAAAAAAAAGTTAGAAATTATTCAGATGAGGTATAAGTTAAAAAATGTTAACTGAGATTTGAATCAATGGGGGCAAAATGCAGCTTGCATGGAAGTAAAGTGTAGTCTGGTTTCATATCAATTCAAATAGGTCTGATGCTCATTGGCAGCTATCTAGCTACATCCATGAAAAGTAGTGGACACAAAAATGGAGACAAAAGCTTGTGTGAGTTGGATGCAACTGCACAGGTTGTTAATTAATAGACTAACAGAAATAGTAACTTAAACAACTTTGTTTGGTCCTGAAAAACGTCACATTAGCTTCTATAGTTTGACATTTTTTTGTCAAGTACTGTAAACTGAAGGACTGAAGTAAATTACACACTCTTGGAAACAATGCAGGAATAGCTGAAAGCTGAAGTAACTGCCCCCAGGTTATTAATATGACCGTGAATATAGCCCTAAGTCAAGATGTGTGGCTCAATAATGTGGAAAAAACATGAAACTCCCCTTCAGCCTGCATTTTAAATTGGGTATCGCAAGTGAATTAATATTTATTAAACCCGCATTTCTAATCTAACTTTTATTGCAGAGCTGCGGATTCACACATTTTCATAATAATACAGTAATAAAATCTCAACATTTCCACAAACAATATTGGATACTTGCATACAGACACACAGTAATCAATTATCCGCTCTGTTATTTAACCAAAAGCAGGAATCCACTCCATCAGGCAGTGAAGATTTTAGTTTTAGAATTCTTCCTCATCCATTGTTGTCGGAGAAAATGAAAATGTTAGGCCACCGAAAAATATAAAACAACAGTCCACTGTCCCTGACATGAGCAACAAATGAATTTAGATTTGTGTAACACAATCTGCTGCTTTGAAGTGCTGCAGACATTTTTCCTTTTTTTTTTCATAGAAATGTAATTCCTCCCCCTGAATATTTTCCAGTGCTCTTCCGCCTCCACACAGCCTGCATTATCGTGCAGCAACATTTCAAATTAAGACTGACAGCTTGGATTTGCGTGCAAAAATGACTGTTTCAATTTTGTTTGGTTTTTAGAATGCAACGGTTGTGATAATATCTGGATTTAGTGGGGAAAAAAAGATGCAAACACACAGAGACACACATCTTACTGCTTTCACACTCCTGACCCTGCAGCCTGACCCTGCATGATACAGTGAGAGAGGAAGAGGGGGAGGTGGAAAGTTTTGAAAGCTTGATGTTGACACTTCCACACTTCTGCTTTTCTCATAACCTACCTTTACACCCCCCCACACACACAAACACACACCTGGCTGTCCTCACAGGGGTTGCTGTGCATTTTATCTTTTAAAATGTGTTTGACATATTAGTTTAAATCAAATGCAAAAACACCAAGAGGTGCAGTGAATCATGCCTCATTATGAAACCTCTTAATCCAATGTTAATATACTTCTGAGCCAAAAATATATGGACACCCAAACATTACACCTCCGCTTTTATGGGGAAGAATTTCCAGCAGATGTTAGAACCTGGCTGCAGAGATTTGCTCCCACTGACACCAGAGCCAGGGCTCTGTGTCCCACAACTGTCCCGAAATCTACTTTCAACTGTCCCGGACTTAACAACCACTGTCCAAAACTGAAGTTCTTTTTTTCATTCTGCATAACAAATATAATTTAATAACTTTGTTCCAGTAACTCGCATCACTTCATTGACTCACTCTGGTCCACCATGGAAGTTCTCAAAACTTAATTTTATTTCATAGTTTAACATAACATTCAGTTTAATTTGTTCATATGTACATTAATCTCATCATTATCTCCTTACTGCTGTCGGTGTGTTTAACAAGATAAAATGCACAAAATGACTGCAATGTTTTAAAATAAAATGCTCTGTTATCACACGTGTTTTTTAAAGGTTGTTTTTTATTCACATCTCCTGGAGTCAAAGATTTTTTTGTGTTATTTTTCTTGCAGCCTCCAATGTGTTTTGCTAAAATGTCAAAGGTACATTTATAAACTTCTAAATTATTTATTATTATGACCTATTTCGAGATTTACTTTGATGTCCAAGAATTGTCTCAGACACTGTATCGTCATTGTGTTGGTGTTGGATGGGGTTGAACTCAGGGACCTGTGCAGGCCAGTAAAGTTCTTCTACAGCAAACTGGGAAAAGCATTTCTTTTATGGAGCTGCTTTATGCACAGAGGTGATGTCTTTAAATGACTTGTTTCGTCTGAACTGATAGTCCAAATCCAAAATATATCAAATGAACAGTGATATAAAACAGAAAATCCTCACATTTGGGAAGGTGGAATCAGTGACCAGTAACCATACAAGATCAGTGGAAAGATACAAACAGAGATAGACAAACACAGATTCAGCCCAAGTAGTGCAAACTGAGGTAAAAAAATATTTCAACATGAGCAAAACATCATTGTACGACTCCACTTAAAGAGTTGGTTCACCCAGACTAAAATAAATATTTTTCTGAAATTCTATTCCCCTCCACTGTATTGGGATGGAGGCAGAAATCTCAGAGACAGATATCTGAAATCTTGGACAAAGAAAACCTAGAATTACTATATACATGGATAGATACCAAGAGGCACATGGGAAAATATGTCTTGTAATTTAAGAGAACTGACCTTTCAAAAGTACTGAGAAAAAAAGCTAAAATGAGATGTTGCAGATGGAAAATACAAGAAGCAGTTTCTGCTGACTTTTGGTCAAAATATGAGCTGCCTCACTTATACACAGAGTTGGTGACCATTGTGACAGCAAACGTCTGTACTATCAGACTAAGAACACATCAGCTGGCTGTTTGTGTCTAATAAATACTGACAAAAATATTCCAGCAGTAAAATTCATATTTTACTGAATGAATATTTTGACTCAAAATCTTTAGATACCATTGAAAACACTGAGGTCACGTCCTCTGTATCTTTCTGGGGGGTGGGAACATTGGGGGAGTTTGTGTTTAAGGTTAAGACACATCACATAACCACAATGTTTGTTCTGGATTGCAGAATGCAGTTCGATTCTGGCCACAGACCTTTGTTGCCTGTCATACTATACAAACTATGAAATAAAGGGCAAAAATGCAAAAAATATTGTCTTAAAAAATACACTGGGGGAGTTTTGATTCTACAGTTTTGATTCCGGTATTTTTAGACCAAGATTCAATATTTCTACACCAGAATTCTATTGCTAGCTTTGTGGAGATGGGTTTGAAACCAAATTTAGACCTTCATGTTGGAATATAAAACAGTAATGCTTTATTTCATTGATTGATAAGTTACCAATAATTACCTAGAAATTTCCCTAGTAGGAACTATGTAATGTGGTACTCTGTTGAGTTTAACGGCAGTTGTTGGTTTTTTTAGAAGAATTTCTTTGAACGGTTTTATTTAAATAAAAAAATATAGAAAATATTATTTCAAGAGGGGGCTGGTGGGTGGCTTTGAGTCATGACTTCAGTATTTCTGAAATCCTGGATACAGCCCTTGTCCAACGAGGGTCTTCAAAAAGCTTTTCCATCATGACAATATATAATGTATAAATATTATGGAGGAAATACTATTTTTACAAATGTTGGGCCCTGAAGTGCTTAAATACAAAAATACTAAGATACAGACATATCGGCACAAAGTATTAATTCGAACGTATCACTCTCAGCTAAAACCCAAACCATGGCACACAGCAGTGGGAAGGTGGGCTTGGCAGGAATACAGATAGCAGCTTATTGCTGACTTCGCTCTATACACACAAAGCAGAAATGCAGGAGAGCATACAAAAGCCAGATGTACACAAAGGAAGAGAGAGAAAAGGCGAACGTGGCAACAATGAACAGACTGTAACGCAGCTCCTTCCTGTCAGTGACAGTCCAGGACAATGTGATGAACAGCATTCAGAACAAGCAAACATGTCATTTGGTTCTGTCTATACACTGATGTTTGCCTGCTTTTGTTTTCACTCCAGCATGTTTGCACGTTGAAAAGATAAAACCATTTTACAGGTGTGATTCTGCTCACAAGCATGAGCATCTGTCACCATGTTCTGTGTAGCTTGAATGTGGACTAAACATTTCAGGATTTTAATGGAAGAATCAGATGAAAGTGAGCAAAAATATCTTCAAAAAAAACAGAGATTACTATTTAATGTCTTAAAAGGTTGACTAAAAATACCATTTAAAAAAGTGCTATTTTAAATCAACCAGAGATGTTTGATTCTAAGAAGGTATGAAAATGTGTTTCAAAGAGCTAATCATTTCTCATGTTGTCCAACAAAATCTCCCATAAACCCATAATCTCTGTCTTTGATCTCTGCTTCCATCTCACTAACATATTGGGTCAGTTCCTGTGCCAGTAATGACTGTCAGTCAGGTCAGGTCCACAGGGCCAGGAACTGTGTGATAGCAGTCCAGAATTACAGCAACAATGAGAGATATTTGTTATGTTTGTGTATTAAAGGAAAGACAAAAGGTTGAGTGGCAAATTCAGTATGGTATGCATACCAACAGCAAACTATTGCATTAAATCTTTTTCCCTACAAGACGCTTTGATTAACTATCATATCAACAAAATAACAGATCTGCACAGATAAAGGGTCTAGAACTGAAATGTCTCAAATTCAGAAACAGTCAATTGACAATGACTTGGCCTTTGTAGATATATTTCCTTTCATTTTCCTATTGTATTAGCTTCTTCACAGCAGAGAAAGGCCATGTTCAAACTAATATTAATGCCTCATGAAAAACCTCAATCCCTTCATTCATTTCAATGAGACTAGGGGCCCTGATGCAGGGTTCATTGGAAAAAAACTCTGAGTCATCCACGAAAAAGACTGAACCTGGCAATCACTGCAATAGAGGATGAGACAATTACGGTGTAAAAACTTCCTCATAGCATCACAAACAGCTGTGCTGTGTTTTGGTAGAAAGAAAGAAAAGATGGGAATGGAAGATGACATGCAACAAAGTTCCTTGGCCAGATTCACACCTATGGTGTTACAATAACGTGGTATACCTTCTGCCTGAGACAAAAAAAACATTGTTTAATGCTACTGTGGAAGGCTGTGCTGCCATCCTGTAATCTGCTTCCTGCATTTACTGTGAAGACATACTTAAAGAAGTTGAGAAATCTGCATAATTAATTTTGATCACTTTAGCTAATTACTAGCTTAAAATCGACAGGCGCAGGGGTATGGTATCTGCAATAATGTAAGTGCTGTACCAGCTGAGCCTGGAGAGGAAGTTTTTACCAGTCGATCTAAATTCCAACCCTCACCTTTAGTCAGGAACTTTGCGTCATGACCGAAAGAATAACATTGTGGATACAAGTGGCCAAAATGAGACACAAAGGACCCTTTGCAGGTCCTTTATAGTCAATCATCACCATTATCAGTCCACCCAGTCAGTGTCATCACTAATGGAGATAGTGGGGGGGTGTAAAAAAGTTTGCCTGAAAGTACCTGACATGTCCATAACAGGAAAAAAGGACAGATTATTGGGTGACTGACAGTGAACTACCCCTGAAAAGTATTTCATTTACAAAAGGCAACTCTAGATTCCATTTCCATGACAAAAGGGTAAATAGCATGATGATGAGTCATGTTAAGAGGCTGCCAAGTGATACCACTTTAAAGTCATTCCACACTTATTTGGTCATGAAGAAATTTTAAGTTATGACTGAAGGGATAAATCAAAGCATGAACATACAGAGCAAAGGAACACATCTCTCACCTGTAACAGATCTGGTTTCTAATCAGTTGTCTCTAAGCATTTGTCATTGCAGACAACTGGAGAAATGGGCTACTCACAAGATACAGACGGGTGACAAGTAAAAGGAAAAACCTGAATAAATGAGTGGAGAAACATAACGAATGCAGATGCTTCCACACAGGTGCACTGCATGGTACAATTAGGCAATTAACATCCAATCATGCTCTGTGGCATGTATCAGAATGCTGAGCAGGCCCAGTTTTGGCCAAATGAATACCTATAGGAGATTTTGGACTGATGTGTTAGACAGCTCTCTCCACCACCATCACCATAACACCAAATGAGGGAATATCTTTTGGAAGAATGGTGTTCATCTCTCCAGTAGAGTTCAGAGACTTGTAGAATCAATGCCAAGGCGCAGCGTAGCTGTTCTGGTGGCACGTGGTGGCCCAACACCTTACTAAGTCACTTTATGTTGGTTTTTCCTTTAATTTGTTGCCCATCTGTATTTGGAAAAACAGCCATCTGGCCAAGATTATCAGAAAACTTCTCTGAAATGCGATATACACCTGTTAAAGTGTACAGAATGTGTTGACAGAAATAATGATCTGAGCCCACCAATGATCTGAGGAACACCATTTTTAGTCTATCAGGTCAGTCATATTGGACAATTAAATTCCTAGAGGTAGTTTTACTGTAGAAAGGTGGAAAGTAAGGCTTTGCAGGGTCAGGGTGGTAGATGGGTGTGTAAATATCAGAGTCCTGAGTTCCCATCACAACAATTAATATTTGACTGGTCATAAGTTCCCTAACCAAACCATACCTTATAATAATAAGCAAATTATCCATAGCTTATTTACTGAAATCAATCTTTACTCAACCTGAACAATTAAAAAATGTTGGCATCCAGTTTACAGTTTGGCAGAATTGTCAAATATCAATGTTCTGTCTGGATGGGGTTCAATGAAAGTGAGACTATACTGTACTACTATGTTCTGTTTCATTTAAAAACATGCAAAGCAACTGAATGCATGCTTATGTCAGTCCTCAGACAGGGGATACTAAGGTCATGGTGGTCACGATTATTTCTGAACTTATTCAAACTAATTTCTGTATGTCTGAATGTATTCTTATACGGTAATGGGGCTTACTGCACGTATGAGTGAGGATGAGCAAATGAAATGTTTCTGCAGGAATGACCAAGATGACATACAGTATATTATATGCAGAATACATTGCCGAAATCATCAGCTTCTCTTTAACTATTGTGAATGAATGTCTTAAAATGCATTTAATTCACAAAGCTTTTCCGGATAACAATTCAGAGGAAAAAATCTATTTTGGCTTAACAGCAAAATGCACTGTGATGCACTGTCGTCAAAAATATAAACATTCAAAATGTGTGTCTTTTCTCCAGAATTAATGTTTCTTGTAGGTCAGCTGGCCTTTCTTGAAGTGTATTTGGATTAAAAATCCAAATACACTTCAAGAGCACAGTGTCAAATATATGATTGCTGCTGAAACACATGTTAAGTGTGCATAAATGTGTGTACACACACACTACGGAAACTTTTCTCTTTAATTGGCCTTGGGTCTCTCAAAGACGCCTCTGCTCTGAAGATTTATGAAAGCTATCCAGCTTTATTTGACAGCTCAAAGTGCCTTGAATCTTCCTTTACAAATGCTTCAAGGGGAGAGATGGCAGGCCAAAATGTAAAAAAGGTTACAGAAAAAAAGTCTCTCTGAAGCGGTTTTGTAAAATCTTGTCAATAATAGGCGTTCAGTTCACAAACAGTACCGTAAATTGAAACGTTACACACACAAAACATTTTATACATTTGACAGTTATTTATGACATTATGGTATTTATTTAATCCTATGAAAGAACAAGAAAAAAAAAAGAACTTTGTAAACGAAATTCAATACTTTTTAAGGCCTTATTTTGAGAATATTAAATTCAATGCTTTTATAATGCTTTTAAGACCCCACAGGTACCCTGATTATTTTACGGACCCCTTGCAATTACACCACTGATCACTAGGGGTTCATGACCCCCAGTTGAGAAACAATGGTCTAATGGAATACTTTAATTGATTCAAAGGAAACCAAGGAAAACTTGGTTTTTAATTTGTTGAGTTTCAGTGGACAATCCATATCAGCTGAATCCTAGTGGGTATCATCAGTGTGACTGTGTGATGTGCATGCAAAAGCTCCTGTGCATAAAGGCAACTGTAGACAGCTCCCCTCTGCACAGCGTCTACCACCATGTGTGCACTCCCTAATCTTGCCAGGGTGAATGTCATTGCCATCTCCAGCGCGCTTGCGAGGTGAGAGATAATCTAATCACTAGGGAGACAGAAAGTAGAGATGTGGGGTAGGTGGGAAGGTGCTGCAGAGCTCAGAGATAAAAAACGAGGCGGAGGAAGACAGAGGCCACAGTGAGTCTTTGAACTCCCCTGACAAATAACTGAAGGACATAAAACAGAGTATAGAAGCTACAACAACAAATGGTGATAGATGAAACCTTTGATGCTGAACAGATTCTGCTGTGCATGAAAGAATGAAAGAAGGTCAAGGTATAAAAGAAAGCTGATGCTACCATAGCAGATGTCCACTTAATGACTCTGTCACACTTTTTAGATGATTTTCTTCCTGAGCATGCAATTAGTAAGATTCACCCCCACCTGTAGAGGTGGGCTTCAGTCCCCCATGTAGCCTTATCTGTCAAAGTATCCTTGAGCTACGACACTAAGAATCAGATATACTGCATAACACATGCAGTTCTGTTTATACTACAGCGGGCAT
The DNA here is from genome assembly GCA_038419695.1 of Scomberomorus guttatus. Taxonomy (NCBI): domain Eukaryota; kingdom Metazoa; phylum Chordata; class Actinopteri; order Scombriformes; family Scombridae; genus Scomberomorus; species Scomberomorus guttatus. The sequence continues at coordinate 3,163,459 of CM076467.1, read as the reverse complement.
GTTCATAGGTGAAATCGTTGCATGCGATGACCAAAAAGACCTGCAGGGGCAGCATGTGGACAGCTGAGGAAGCGGGCAGACGACATCCTGGATATGAAATGTTTGTAGTGGTCCCAGTAATATTTGTTGGTAAAGTGTACTGAAGTAGCATATCACATGACATGGTTAAACTACTTTGAGTAAAAAAAAAAGAAGAGGTTATAAATGCAGTTGCAAGAACAATACTTTCCACTCATATCTTGGGATGTTTGATTTGAAAGAACTTATTTTGATTCTAATTATAACTATTCTAATTACCTATCTGTTAACCCCCCCGCTCTGTCATCTGTTTCACTCTGCAGATGTCGCTCATATTTCACTCTACATTGAGTGTTTTGTCAGAGTGATGGTTATTTGGGGTGCTTTAACTCTGAGCTCTCCCTCATGCCTCTATGTGCCTTTTTTCTGCCTCTTTCCTGGTCGAGGCTGCAGTGGAAACTGTAAATGAAAGTTTTGACAGCATTTTGGGTGCAAATTCAGGAGGCTTATCTCCACCCAGTTACCGTAGTTACAGTCAAATCAATATCTGATATAACAGCATGAGTCACATGTTTTACCTGCAAGTAGTGGAGGAGACGGCAGACACGCTGGTACGCCTCTGTTTAAACAGGAGTTTAGCTGACTTCATTGCATTTAACACCGGAGCTGAGAGCATCAGTGCTCGGAGCAGGAAACAGTCACCCTTATCCCCATTTGTACAATTCACTGCGTCAAGACAACATGGGCATGAAAAACACAGAGCTCTTGTAGAGAGATCATGGAGGCAGTGGGATGTAGCCATGAGACTATGATGACAGGCTTTTCAATCTGAATGATCCTTTGACCTACAAGAAATAACAAAACTGCTGTTGCCATACCATGAATTAAAACATGTTTCAAAAGAGCACAAAGTTTTAAATTCTGTCCTGCTTCAAAGCCAATAACAAATGTTGTTAGGTAGTTGTCAAAAAAAATTCCCATGTAAATGAGAGGTCTTAGGAATGTGTTGCCAACCACCTTTAATCCTCAACCTTGTTTTCTCATTGCTTTCTAATCCCGTTGATCTCTCCTATACTGATTCTTACCCTCTTCATTTCCCTCTAATGCTGATGCCGGCCAGTCGAGCATCAATATCCACTCGTTAGCATGCAGGTTAGCGAAAGGACTCTGACATGTAGATGAATGCATGGGTCTGAATCATTCTGCGTGGTTATGTTTCTCAGCAGGGCTCCACTTTTCCATTATCGTAAGCATTAAAATGCACAAGAGGTAGTCAGACGCCTCCAGTGATCACCGTCAATTACATGGTGCCCGTCGGAGAAGCTGGCCCGAGTCTGTCAGCCAATCACCACAGGAAGATGAGGATGAACTGACAAATGCCTGACGTGCTGCTATAGTTAGCCTAGAGATCCTAGTGTCTCTGCTGCAATTATGTTTTTGTTTTGTTTTTTTAAACTCGGGTCTTGCCATTTTGCCCTTTCAGTTCAGCTCACTTCATAGATGGATTTTGGGAACACAGCAACTCTGTCTCAGCAATGCTAGTAAGAAAAATATTCTCATGACTAATATGAATGGCACAAAACTATGAAAATAAGACCAAAGTCAAACATTAGGCAATATGAATAAACACAACCACAACAAAGTAGGTAATACCTGGTGACACTCAACTTTGCACAATCAACTGTTTCATTATCATCTTGGTCATTATTCAACTTTGAAGGAAAGTCAGGTCTTGGTAACTGAACTGAGTTTTGTTTTGTTTGTTGAACAGAGGCCCTGAATAAGAATGATGGCTGCTCTGGGTGTCATGCCTCAAGCTTTGGCTACAGTCTCTCTTTCCCCCTCCAGACCCACCCCAAGTTTTGCTCTCTTGCCAAGACAACCATCAAGCCAAGCAGGACATCTGTACAGGAAGCCACTGAGCCATGTTTCCATGCTTAACTGGACAATTCAAGCCAACTCTATGTCAACAATAAGAGATATCACTGACATAATAAGTTCCTCAGCCCTGGTCATGACCTGTTCAACTAGTTACTCATCTGTCACAAATGCTTCTGAGGTGTTTTAACAATTATGAGGGAGAAGCGTCCCCTGTTCCCGAGAGGTCTCTGGACCAGCAAATCCATTTATCACCCACCCACTCCCCAGCTACTGTGTTTTAGTCAGTGTAAAATGTTAAATATAGGCTAGCATTTAGCTATGCTAGATAGTAGAGCCCAACCATTAAACCGGACGGGCAAATATATCAGCCAATATTAGCTTATTGCTGCTACATCTGTTGGTGTATACATTCCAATATACATTCAATGAGATTTAGTTTAGAAACTGTCAATACATAGATTGTCTACCAAGAAGCACAAGTTTATTTTTCAAATGTAAAAAACATCCACTCAGTACATATCTTTGTCACAGTTCTTTAATAACCAAAGTTAAGGGATCTTTATCAAATAATGTTTGTATATATTTTTAGTTTATGTTAAAAATTGAATAACACCAATATTGTTTTTTATTGAAAATTCTCAAATATTGATATTGCCCTCAAAAATTCTGTATTGTTGTGCTAGTTAGTAATTATGCTAGTGGGTTAGCCATAAAATAGACATTGTTTAGCTACGACACAGGCTCTACTAGCTTGTAGCCATGCTAGTGCTATTTAGCTACAACAGGGACATGTGTTAGTCAAGTCAAGTCCTGACTTGAGGACAGACACTAGTGCAGCAAACCAAGAAAGGACCAGTGTCTCACACTGTTTGTCATAGTCACAACAGTGACAATCAACAGTGTTACAGAACATGACCAGTAACTGAGCAAGTAAGCTTTAAAATATCCCCCTATAGTACCTAATACTTCTGTGGGCCTTTGAAATAATGTGAAAAAACTACATTGACAGCAAGACTATTAAGTGCAACCCCTTCTTTCATTAGTCTTTGAATTTTTGGTTAAAAATGAATTACAAATATATACCTTTCTATTCAGGAAGGGTTTTTCATCATAACTCTTATTACTATTTTCTTTATGTTGTGTGTTCTCTGTTATTAATACTGTAGCACTGTTTAACTATGAATGAAAAGTGAAGTACAAATGAAATGTTTTATTTATTATTATTATTATATTGTAGCGTCCAACCTTCTGGTCTTCACCTCTGAGCTAAGTAGTGCAGAACTGTCAGGAGAGAGATATTTTTGAGGGTTCAGGAGTTTTGTCTCTTGCTAATATCTCAGGTTTCCCCAACTGGTTTTCAACTGTGAATATTTCCAGTTAGTTTAGATAAATCGGCCGGGCCAAGATATTGGCCGATATTATCTTATGACAGATATATTGGTGTCTGCATATATGATGGCAGGTAAGTGACAAGAAATTTTAATATAGAAATGCCAAAGATATGTTTGAAGTCATTTAGAAACAGTGTCACAATTATGTCATTTGTCCACCAGAGAGTTTATTTTTACACTGTCCCACACCCAAAGTCCCACTTAGTACATATTTTGGTAGCAATTCCTTTAAAAAGTAATTTAAGGGACTGTTCTCAACAAAGTTGTATTTATGTTATGTATTCATGTAAAAAAGATATACTGTCACAGGATTTTTTTAAACTCTCAAATATCATGTGATGTCACAAGAAATGTATTGTGCATCCAAATTTTGGGGTAAATCCAATTTTGACCCTCAAAAACAGATTTTGTGTGTGTATTAATGAGGTTCCAAACAAATGTGTATTGCTTGAATGTTACTGTTTGTGTGCCATGAGACTTCTGATTCATTTCTGTTGTGTTTCCTCCAGCTCTCATAGGAAACATTCATCTCAGCTGCTCGCTGGTTATCAGGCATGGCTGAGTTGTTTTGTGCTCACCATCAGGGTACACCTGATGTCACGTCACTCACTCGACTCTGCTTCGATGCTGGAGAAAAATGCTATTATAACTCTACCATTTCCAAGGTCCTGCTGCACTCCACCCAATACAGAACCTTTTAAGGTGGTTTTACAAACTGACCCTTCTATTGTTAATGTCCTGTTGTAAACCCTTTTTGGAATGTGCTGTGCTAGGTTAAAACTGTCTGTTCTTTTGACTGCTGGCGAATTAGAAACACTGGTGAAGAACTCCTTCCCTCTTCATCAAAGGGCCTCGTTCTAAAGGCCACATATCTTTAATGTGCTAGTCCTCCCACCTGTGCGTGTATGTACAATATGTGTGGGTGCGTGCACTTGCGTGTGAGGAGGTTGTGGAGGATGAGGCGGTCTGTGGGCTGAAAACGAGGGCAGTAAAAAGCCTCCATATCAATAACCACACCACAGAGTCAAGCGTCCCCTCAGGATACAAGTACAGAAGAACACAAGGACAGACGCCCTTCATTCATCCATAAAACCAGACTGTGACAGAAGTGGGTTTGAAAAAGAGCATTTTGCAGCTAAGGTCGTCTGTAATTATTAAATAATTTAAGCCATAGAAGTTGTAAGAGATTTTGTAATAAGGAATTTGCTTTTTAATGCACACCCTTCAGAGCATGGATGAACCCTTTTCATTTTTATGCCCCCATGGCCTTTCCTCATGCTCAAGACAAACGTTATGTCTAAAGTCCCACCACTGGTGAGGCTGTAGCAGTAGGAAAAATGTTTGTGTGTTGCTCAGTTTGTACAACACTTTAATCTTGTTAGATGTAATAAGCACTGCAGGCTCATGGGGCCACAAGCAGACTGTGGACTTTCACTCTTGTTAAAAAGTCATTGTTACCAGCCAGATATATCGGTCTAATCATAAACAGTTAAACTGATGGCTAAAGGCAAGATGTGGCGGGGTCAGCGTTAGGTCAGAGAAAGGTTGATGTGTTATCTTACCTGTGTCGAGGTCTCGGCCTCCCTCGTGGTTCGGCCTTGAGAAAGCCACTGCGCCGTCACTGTCTTTCCTCTCCGCAGCCCTGGAGGACAAAAGAGCAGGAGGGAGATTAATAGGATGTAGGACTACTTACATAGACTGTAACATTACATGTCAGGCAGGTCAACACAGACGGAAAACACTTACAAGGGGGAGGTTACAAAATGCCAGTAAAATAATCAGGATCAACTCACTGCAAGATTACAGAGCAAGTGCACTATAAACCATACTCTTATGAAAACTAGGCTGATGTAGAAAGACTGGTAAACTAGGTGTTATATAGTAGCTGTTTGTTTTCTCCAGCAATACCCAAGTATAACCTCCTGGGGCTGGATGCATAAAACTCTGTAGTAACAACTAAATCTGTTTCATAAAGACAGAAGTAGGCATTCACACTGTTTTTGTCAGATTTAAAAGCTCATGCCCACTCATGGCCCTGTTTTTCAAATCTCAATCATCCCACAGTTAGCCATAAATAGATGCAGACACACCCTTAATTCCTGTATGCATATCAATGCCTCTATGCTCCACCATGCTTTTTAGCATGCTAACATTTTCCAGTTAGCGGTAAACACAAAGTACAGCTGAGGTTGGTGGAAATATCACTAGTTTTGCAGGTATTTGGTCATGAGGCAAAGTGTTGGACAAAATGAAATTTTGACCAGATGATGGCACTAGATGAAAAGTCAGGAGGTAAAAGACCATAAATATGTACCAAATTTAACAGCAGTCCATCCAGTGGTTGTCAATTTCAATAAAGACCAAAAATTTCAACCTCATGGTGGTGCTAAAGGAAAAGTCAGAGGATCAGCAAAGTGATTAAAATGTATCCTCTAGGGACCTTGAATATCGGTTGTACATTTCAGTTACTCTGGATAGAGGAGCTTTCGGACCATGATGACTGTGTGGATCCCCCTTGTCTGGGATTCAGGGATCTCCCTTAGAGTCCCCCAGTGCATACAGGCTAGGTAGAAATGGAATGTCCTGGCCCATGCTGAGGTTAACTGAGGTCTCTGAGACCTTGAGACAGGACCATAACAAATGAATAAGGGTGCCCGGGGCCACCATACGTCTCCAGCATGCTGGGTCCCCTCTTAACCCCACCTTCCAATTAACACTATTTAGAATTTTGAATTGTAATAATCTAGTCCTAATCTAGCGAGAGGATTTTTTGGGGTTTTGCAGAATGTCACTCCATTCCTCATCACTAAATAACTGACTGAGGTCTGCCTCCCATGTCTGTTTGAGGCTTTAGGACGTTAAATTTAAAGAAAGTGATTCATACATGTCGGCCCGGGCCGGCTGTACATTCTATCACAGATACCATTTCATTTTAGCAGAAAAGCAATGAACAGAACAGACATAGGGGTTTTCACAACTTTCATTTCAACTCTGGGGAGCATTTAGCTGATATTATCTGGAAGACAGAACAAGAAGCAACATAATGTTGGAGTGTAATGGACTTATAAAGTCCTCAGTCTCTATTTTATCAAGCATCTGAATCTCACAAACACACACACAAACACACAGTTGGCCACCCACAAAAGACACCAAGATAACCTTTTGTAATGTAAGTTTACCAAATGCATAACAGAGGAGGTTTTTACACTCAGAGATTCCACAAAACATCTGGGTAATGAGAAAAGCAAACCATCAGAGTATGGCTGTGCGTTCTGATGGTAGGGCTGTGTGATATACATCATGTGACGATAGAAAAACATCTATCGTTTCATATTATGCTCTATTGTTTATTTTGTTGTGATGCAAATCACACTCTTTACAGCAATATTTTTCGTCTTTTGGAGTCTGTCCGTCTTTTGCACGGATTACATTGATAAATTACTCTTCTTGGCTTTTTACTCGCTTTTATTGCACTTACAGTAACGTAACAAGTGCAGTTGTCGTCAGCTCTCCACCTCTGTCTGTCTCTCCTCTGCTGTACCTCTCAGCCCCGCCCGTGCTGAGAAAGAGCAGAGCAGAGGAGAGAAGCAGCGAGACGGCGACCAATAAATGACAGTAAAACTCAGTAGAGACTGTCTTTATTTATGTTATTTACCAAATTTATGTGGTAATTTCAGCTCAGTGTGAAAGTCTCTGCCGTGTTTTGCTGTCATTTATGGTCGCGCTACTCTCCTCTGCTCTCTATGGTTCACTGCAGGCGGGGCTGAGCCCTCTGTGTGTGCTGCACACATAAGAGAGACGGTGAACCAGGTGAAGTACTCGAGTTGACGACAACTACGTCTAGGTGTCGTTATCGGGATATGAGATTTTGGTACTTTCCCAAAGCCACTAAAGAGAAACGATAATCAGCCAGGAGCTACAAACATGTGTATTACTCGGCAGCATGAGGACAGCAGCAGTGTACATATGTATTGTATGTCTTAATAATTTCTTCCTAAAGCACTGTATCTCCCACCTCCAACTCTCTGCTGCCACTTAAAGCCCAAAGCAGCTAATGAGGAGCCAGACACAGAGACATGGACATGATCACCACTCTGCATGACACTAATGAAATCAACTCTGAAGCAAATATAAAGTCCAGGCTAAGATCAAGAACATGATGGAAGAAGTAATGATGTAGGTGTATCCAAATGCACATTCTTTTACACAGAATGTATCAATCAGAGGCAGATGATTACTTTGAAACAAGGAATTGATCAAGACATTGAAATAGGCAGTTAGTGTCCAATCACTCTTTTGACAACTGATTATGACATTTTGGCCATGGCTAACAGACTTTTTATTTATTGTATTAAGTTTCATTAAATTTAGTGCATTCAAAAGCTTGTATTCTTCTATTAGATGTTTACAGCTTTTTTAAAGCCTTCAATGCCATTGAACAAAGTTTATTTTACAATGTCTTAAGTGGTTTAGTTTTGGTGAAACATTTTTAGATATTATTTACACATTTCATAAGGGAATCGATATTTCTGTTCATATAACTTCGGCACCTCCCAAAGATGTAACATAAAATGCGGTGTCAGACAGGTCGCCCATATTCACCTTTTTTATTGATTTATGAGAGCTCCTAGTTTGGTATGTAGGGTTGAGGTCTGATAGCCAGTTGAAGTGGATCCACTTCCACATTGGTGAAGTTTTAAAAAAAAAGGTGACATAAATGGTCAGGGTTATAAAAGACTTATCCAACTCAAACAAACTACAGCAGCTATCTGACACACCCTAATGTGGCCTTTACTGACAAAAAAGTTTTCTGAAAACACAAAAACCGAAGCCATATTCAATGGTGCCACACAACCAAACTTCCTACTAAGCAAGAGTGCTCTCTTGGCCATTTACCCTTTTAGCTAGCATCACACTGGTGTAAGAGCCCACTGAGAAAGGTCATTACACTGCTTTAACAATAGTGCCCAGCAAGGGAGCCTCACAAGTAACCACAGGCTTCTGCCATGTTCTTTTCACACATAAGCCTAAAAAGCATTAAATACCCAAAGGGGCCTGAAAGGCACTCATCACTCACTCTGTTTATACAGTAATCCATTAAGCTCTCTCATTGTCAAGTGCGCTTTTTGCATTGTGCAATCTGCATAGCTAAATAACACCTCCACAAAGGCTCCGCACAGGGAATGCAGTAAGCCATAGAATCTGCTATATGTGCTCAATATCACAAAAAGCAACCAAACGCTGATAGCCTTGTTTCTTCAGGTTAGGAAAGATCAAATGCTTTACCACCCAAAGAAAAGGTCACCATTAATCACTGATAACACTGAAAGGAATCTATAAAATGTCAGCAGCACTTGGCCTGGAACTGCTACAGACAGGGAGGGGAAAACATTTCTGTGACATTTGAGGATTTCAGAAAAGGGGCAGGCAAAATAATGAGTTGAACAGAGTGGAATGGAAAGGAGTGTATTTCTGTGGTTGCTTGAGATGTAGATCCTGTTTTCTCAATATTTTCTTCCCCTCTGGCGTGGTATTGCACACGTTGTCCATGGTGTGGCATGTTGTGCTCATTTGTATTTCCATTGCATCCCCACATCAGGAGGCAACCACACTGACCCAGGATAATAGCACAGTGCAGGGCCAAACTCACTTTACCCTATGTCGACATTAGGGTAAAGTGTCTGGCTCAACGTATGCGTGCAAGTAGTCATTTTCAACATACTAACTATGCTTTCAGTGGATTTGAACAGTTTCATAACGCCAGTGTAAAGCAGAAATCAAAGTAGTCTGGAGTTTCGTTTTACTCCACCTTTCCTGTTCTTTCCTTCATTTTACAGATGGATATCTCTCTGGTGCCTCACTCTCCTTTACTGTGCAGAGCTGTGATGAATCCAGAAGCAGTAACTACTACTGTTAATGCAAACTCAACAGGTCCTGCTACTGCTTCACAATATAATCATACCACTAGCAAACAACTGAAGGCTTATATCACGTAACAGCTACAGAAGGTGTTGACTTAGTCACGGAGATTAGCCGCCGCTTGCCAACTGCTCATTCAATAAAAACTGTTCTATATCTAGATCTGGAGATTTCTTCTGTGCTTTTTTGTCAGCAAAGGAAAAACTGCACAGGAGGAACAGGAAAAAACAAGCAACCAATTCAATACCTCTGTTTGTATTAACTTCACCACTTCAGTTCAGTTCCAGGATCTGGTTTCACATCTGTGCTCAAAATTTTTATGCTCTAAATCTCTAATGAATCTATAGTCAAATCTAGAGCTGAAACAATTAGTCAATTAATTGATCAGTTGATCGAAAGAAAATGAATTGGCAACTATTTTGATAATCTATTAATCATTTGTCATATATCTATCAAAAACACCAACCATTCTCTGGTTGCAGCTACTCCAATGTGAGGAGGTGCTACTTTTCTTTGTTTTATATCACGCTAAACTGTATATCTTTGGGTTTTGTATTGTAAGTCAAAGGTATCAGTTACCTTGGACACTTCCCCCTACTATTTTCTGAAATTGTATAGTTACTAAGCAAATCGAATCTATATATTATATTAGCAACTACAGTGAGCTGTAGGCAGAAAGAGTTCACAGTTTGGTTGAACTTAAATTGCCAAAGCGTCATCATGGTAAGAAACACCTTCTCCCATACTGTTCCTGCCGTGGGGAGCACCTCACAAGCTGTGATGATATTTGCTCACAGTGTAGCACAGCAGAGATATTACAATGTGATTGAATTACAAAAAAAAAAAAATGTAAACATGCTTGAGCTCTAGCAGAGCTCCACTCTCCTCCCACAATGTAGTCCCCACCAAAGACCCCACCTCTGCATACAGCTCAGAGAACAGGGATGCCCACTCACTCCACTTGAGTTTAAATTGAAAATGACAGTGATTGCAGTGTTCACTTTAAGCTTTTGAAACCACTCTCATTGCAATGACATGGTATTGATCTGAGAGTGAAAAAAGTTTTGTTCAGATACAGCAGTCTGTAGTAAGTTGTCAGTCTGGCAGTAAATGTACAATACAGGCTACAGTGTGTCACTTAATAAATGCTGCAGCTTCTCAAGACCAAGAAAAGTCTGGTCTATTGTTTCCCTGCGGGAAAAGTGAAGGGGGTTAGCCCCAAAGTTAGCAACAATAGGTTAGCCTAACCTGACTAGGTTCACTTAAGGTGGACTGACCTTTAAGGTGGACCAGCTATTCTCATTTCAGTGTCAATCTCAGCTGCTCTTAAACAGAGAACAGAAATGTCTGGCTGCTGCTGAGTCTCTTCTGAGTTTTTGCCCCCCCCCCCGCTCACACAAAGCTGCTCACAACAAATATTGATTTCATTTAGGTTTCTTCTGTTTACTCAACTTTGTATGAAGTTAACTTATAAATAAAAACTGTTCATGGCATTATTTTTGAAAGGATGTGAAAGCGCCTAAAGCTTTTGCACAGTATTGTATTTTTTAAGCTTTCCAAGCTTCAAAACATTTCACATCTCAGCTGGTCTTCAGATCAGGTCAGGATTGTGTTTGGGTTAGTGCCCAAGATGTGGACCAGAAAACATGAACATCTGTATTCAATATTCATTCACTGCCAAAAATCAACAAATGACACATTGGTCTGGAGTCTCTGTCATTACAGCATCCTCTCTGCAGAAAACATTAAGGCTGGCTAATAGCTTCAGCAGAGGCATTAGAGGTTGGAGGGGATGAGGCTCTCCATCACACCGCCCCCCCTGAATGATCGACTGCGGCTCGACGAGGCTTTGGGGCGCTTAATAAACACCAGGCAGATACGATACCCAACCTCAGAGTCAACAAATCACTGCTGTTCTTTGCTTCACTTCGCCTGGCTGCAACACTTCCACGGAGTCTCTGGTGAAGCTTTTCAATTACAAAACCACTTTGTGTGACAGTGTGTGTGTGTGTGTCTGTCTGGTGGTACATGTGGGCTGGGTAAGCCGATCTCCCCCATTCTGCAGGGGAAGAATAAAGCGCCGGTGGATGGATGGATGGATGGATGGATGGATGGATGGATGGATGGACAGACAGATGAATGGATGCATGGATGGAAGAGGATAAGGAAAGGCAAAAAGGATGAGAGGAGATCCTCTAACCAAGATCCTAAACCTCATTCCCCAGTTTAGCAGAGAGCTCATTGGATACACCGTCTTATCCGCCTGCTCAAACACCAACCTCAGGGCATCCGTTCACAGTCAGAAACAGAGATAGAGCTCTCTATGGTAAATGATCTTTTAAATGCTTCCTTTCATGTCGTGTTCCTCACCCTCCTCTCCCTCTTGTCTCTTATTACAGCTCTGTTAGTACTGCTGGATAGTTTTACTTCTGGTTGTGTGGAAAGCGGAGGCTGCAAGCAGCTTCAAAGTTTCACAGCGTTCAGACTTCTACAACCACTCTGAGGCAGAAGAGGAATGATGAGTTGGACAAAGTTTGAGAGAAGCAGTTCAGCATGTCTTCCAGAACAGCTGCCCCTGGGTCCAAAGAAAATCAATTTATGTTTAAGAAGGTGTTATACTCTATACACTGAGTTTTTCAGCTCCTCTACAAGTTGGTAGATCCATAAACTGAAAATCTCATGATAGAAAAGGGTTAAGAGGTGAAGCTCAGCATCTCAAAGCTCCCTAAAGAATAGCAACCCACTTTCCTAGATTTAAAATCCACATTTAAAGTGGAGCACAGCTCTGAACAGTTTTAAGTCAAAACAATGACAAAACTAGAGGGCTCTGACAAAATGTACTACATGATGTAATCTGCCTTGGACATGTGAGAAGTTATTAAGGAAAGTGCGCCACTGATGGGGGGAATCCCTTTGCATTTTACACCCAGACAGAACTTATGCTTTCAGGTTAAACTGAGAAGCGAGTTACTGAGGCAGAAGTTGTCTCCATCATCAGTGGGAGCTTGAAAGCTTTACCATATGCTTCATCTTCATCTTACTGCAAAGTATTCACTGTGGAGGAGTTTCTGCACTACACTTCCCAGAGATGACCTGTCCAACAAGCATGGCCAGGGATATACTTGTCCCTGGATTTTGTATGTTTTGTACGAGAATCTTCAAGTGCTGTACTTCTGCTTTTACAGCCATGGTGGCTATAAGTAATTCTAACCACTCCCTTTCAGAGAAGTGAAGCACTGCACCAATGTTACATGCCAAATTGCACTTACTTGTCACAGGGAGTACAAGTCAGCCTTTTCTGTGGCTGTGGTGGAGCTTTGTCAAGTCAGAGAAAAATAACTCTGCCATCTGGGTTATCTTGGCTTGGGAGTGACAAATTATTAACATAAAGCCTGCGTTGAAAATTTGTTTACCAGACAGTAAAGCTCCAAAAGGTCGGGGTATGCTTGAAACCTACTAGCTGGTACGACTGGTCATCTGACCAAGTCTGAAAGCATAATGTTTGTTACTGTTCCGAATGGCCACATTCGAAGGCTGGGAGAAGAGCCCTCATAGAGAGAGGTGAGACATGATAATCAATCAATAATCACATGGGGACAACAGTGTGAAGTGTGAAGAATGAGAAAAGTTCAGAGAAGAGAGAAGTTTAAATCCTGCATACTCTCACCTTCACACACCTAGCTATTGTCTAAGTGGTGACTGTCGATTTCAGAAAGTTACAAAAACTGGGTAATGCAGCCAGAGAGTTTTGGGGGGAGGGGGTTTCAGATGCTGTTCAATGATCTGACAAATACTTCCGCTGATGTATACTGACCCCTTGATGAAAGACCCTAGCAAGTGGCAGTGTGGGAAGCGTCAGATTTAATGTTTTTGAAGTTTGAACTTGTAGTAGGCTCTAAAAGTGAAGATATCTAGGTTAGACAGATGCATCAGCAGGCTAGTATTATCACACAATGTTAGCTCATCACATACTCTATATGTCGGCCGGTACACGCAAGTAACAAATAACTGTAGTACGGAAATGCCAACGATATGTTAGAGTTCATTTGGAAACAGCAGTTTGTCCACCTTGCTCTCTGCAAGTACAATTTCATTTTCCCAATGGTACAATGATCTGTTCAGTACATACTGGATCTTAGGTACAATGCCTAATAATATAAATAAATGTGTATTAATGTTATGCTGAAAAATATACCAGCTGATACATATCAGCCCAATAAATCCACTATCAGTAGGGCTCTAATCTCTGCCTCTTTTGACCATTCTTTTTCAAATCTGTCTCTCTAAAGTCTCTTTTGAAAAATCAGTAAAGACGTCCTCTTGGACTCGGGTTCATACTTTGTAAATGCAACGTATCTTTCTAGCTTTCCCTGTGTCTCTAACATTAAACTATTTTAAAAAAAGCCAACAGAATCTAAAAACAAAAAAACATTTTGCTCCTCTGCATCAGGTAATTTCTCCCTGCTGGGACAAAATTTACATCCATTAAGGATCACAAGCAAAATTATAATGAGATGATGAAAATTCTGTGAAAGCCTGTTATTTGAGATAATATGAAAACAGCACGAGCTTTGTTCATTATAAGGAATTGACTTTATGTAGGCTACATTGATTCTATGCAATTACATAAAATGATTTCAAATTGTTTTTTAACATTTTGGAAAAACTTGACAATAATCCATAAAACGTGACATGACTTTAGTGTGAAATCAAGGTTTAATGCTTTTCATTTGCTTTTGAATAAACGTATCCATCTAAAATAATACAAATAATTAATCAGTTGGGTATAATGCCTTTTGTCTGTTTAAGTAAATGCAAGGTACTTACATTTTGTTCATTTCTACACTGGAGATATTACATAATGCATACATCTTTAACTCAAAGAAACAAAAGAGTAAGTTCCTGTAAATTAGCTCAAATTCCTCTTTAATGTTCCCCATGAGCAAAGTGGGTCATTGCAGCAGCAGAAAATAGCATATAGCTCATGACTTACGGAGAAGTGATGATAAGTAATTACAATAGAACATATGAGAACACCAGTATAAACAAACTGAAGGGTAAGGACAGCAGAGAAATGAGCCATCATGTTGTAAAGCCAGTCACAGCACACCTTTCCTCATTCTTAAAGCTTAATTGTGGAATCCAGATTTAATTGCTTCAAGGGTTACGACTCATTTTCTCCACCTACGGTAGATTAGACACCTCACTGGCCAATGAGAAAACTGTGAAACTCCTAATAACTCCAGTAGAGTGAAATGGGCTGAGAAAAAGCCATTATTTCTATACTAATGCTCTCACATTGTCTCAAGCTGTTTTTTCTTACTGGCATTCTGCCTGCCATGTATTCTATGGGAATTGAGTCCATGTGATTATCCCTTATTCTAAGATGTTTAAGCACAAAATCAGTTGCATCCAGGCTTTCTATGTTAGCCGGAAGCTTAACAGTGGCCAAAAATGAATTATAAAAAAATTAGGTGGAAGTCAGTTACATTTCTAATTCTCTCTCTTTCTAATTTCTTCTCTCTCTGCTTTAATTTTGCTTTAAATAGGCTAATTACAGTTCAGTTATAGCCACATGCTAAATCTTGTGACTACTGGGAGGAACAAATGCACAAGCTGTGTTTTGGAACTGGACTACTAATCCAGGCTACAACAAACTCAAAGCATCCACCAATAGCAGAGGTGTTTCCCTGCAGCACTACATTTTGAAAGATAAGTAAAAGAAAATGACCATAAAGTGCATAAATACAAGCACTTTTTTTTTCTGGGTTGTAATGAATTGCCTCCCTGAGAAAGAGACATCCTGAGCCAGATCCCTGAGGAAAACACTTCCCATCATTGCTTTGTGCTGACTGAATGGACCTGGACAGTGCTGATTGTAAAGTGTAACGTCTAGTTTTAGGAAGCATGAAATGGGCTGACAGAGCAGCTGCTGCAGCCTGGACCGCTGTTCTCTGATGGCCTCACCACCAGATGGGACCGAGCAGGACAGAGCTGAGAGAACTAGCTCACATTAAACACTTAAACTTTTCTCCAACACTGAATTCAACTGACCTGTTAGTTTTATTTGTCCATGTTTTCCAATATCTGTCTGTGAGATTTTTGCCCCCACACCAATACAATGGAGGTGAATGGAATTTCTTATGTGGCGCCCACACCACTAAAAAATGTCATTTAAAAAAAAACTTTTTCCAGATAAATTGTCCCAATTATGCTGGAAAGTCCGCAGAAAATGCTATCAACAGTTTTTTCAGGAATTATTTTTTTCTGAAGAAAGCTGTTCCAATTTCTATTCACCACCAGTGTATTAGGCTGGCAGCAGAAATCTCACAAATGGATATCTAAAGACCTACTTCTATTCATTGACACCACATGTAATTTGGGTGAAGTGACCCTTTAATATTGGTCTTTTGGCTTAATTCAATGTTACCCATTCATTGTTATCCATCTGTGATATTAGGGAGGTAATAAAGTGTAATTTATTGATTACATTTTTCAGTATAGATTTGATTCTACACCATAGAATGCATCTCTACTATCTATCCATCTCTTGCTGGTACTTTTTGAATACCAACTGAATTTTGTCCATTTTTTCTTGTTGTTACAAAACCATGACAAATACGAAAGATTATCTTTAATTTTTATAGTTTTTACGCTTCAACCCCCGATGACACACAACAAAATTCCACACAATGTGTGGGCTTACATAAAAACAATGATTGTGGGTGTTTTGATACATAACAAAACACCAATAGTGTGCTTTATCCAGGCAGGGCGCTGGGGAATGCTTCATCCCAGTGCTCCCAGCACTTTTTTGATGAAGTGCTGCGCATGGGTTTTTGTTTCTATGACAACAATATCTTGACAACATATTACCACTCTAACCGCGGTTATATGATAAACTAGCATCGCCCCTTTGCTTTTTATCTATTTGTTATTCTTATGCTACTATTTATTTGTTTGACATTGTTTTTTCACCATGAGCACCAACCGGAGGACGCCCCATTTAATATATGAGTGGTTGCCTGAAAAGGAGCGACAGTGAGGACACCAGCGCCTTTCTGAAAAGTTAATAGATTTTCAAATAGATGCGCTCAGTGCGGCCGCACAAAAACGGAGGAGTGCTCTGAAAAAAGACGCTGGGTGCAGCACGTGCATACGCTCTCTCCTCATTGGGAACAATTGAAAAAAGTTGCTGTCGCTCAGAAAAAAACGCTATATGGACACTAAGCCTAAGTCCTTTATGTTACATTCCAGTCAGTGTATAATCAAACTCCTCTCACTCTCAGATACATCCTGTCCAAACTATCTGTCCTTGTTTTACACTCTCTCTTTGTTTAGTCATTCAAGGACTAACATCAAGTCGTTCACCATGTTTCCTACAGACACACATCTTATTTATTTTTTTTATTTATTCTCTCTTTTCCTTTGCCGACCCTGAGGGACTCTCAGCCAACATCAAGAGAGAAAGCTGGAGGATTCGCACTCACAAGGCTTCACACCTGGCACTTGCCCGGCGAGCTATCGCTGCAGGTTGCTGAGGAAAAACAATGAGAGGTGTGATCTATATCTGACAGCTACTCCAGCGGCCGAAAGATACAGAGGTAGAGAGAAAGAAGAGGGGTGGGCAGAGAGAGGAGGAATAATACACAGCAAATACTTTATCTTCCTGAGAAATGACTGTGTGGATTCGCTTTGTAAAGGAAGTGGAGAGGGCTCTCTCAGGAGACAAAAAAGGGAAGAGATAAAGTGGGTAATTTCAATGGAGGGGGGCAATCAGCTGGTTTATGTTATCGGATTCAAACCCACCTCTGTTTGGCCTATTATCATCTATTCCTGTGCTGTCTCTGCAGACGCAGCCTGTAATGACAACTCTGGCCTGTCTGAATTGCCACAGTGTTACTGTTTAATATCCTGCATGCCCAGTCCCACTCAAGTGCTGAATCCCTTCTTCCATCTTCTTTCCCCAGGGGTTAATGCCCAGTGTGGAGCTACAGAGAGCTGAGATGGCACAGCATATGCTTTCCCTGCCATCCAACACCAGACTGAATGTGAATGGATAATGCCTTTTTTTTGCCTTAACCCACTTTGGGGACTTTTTGTGAAACTGAGGATGGTGGTGGAAAGTTTGTAGGACAGAAACAAGGAGAGAAAGTTAAACAAAGAGACAGGGAGGGGTGTCAATTTTCCCTAACCTGTTCAAATGTACTGTATTCACAACTCCAGCAGTACAAACATCAACTACTAAAAGCTGGCGGTGGTGCACGATGTATGCCAGTAGAGCTGCTTCCTTTTCACTGAGCATTGAGGACACTTATTTCTAATGCAGCCAACAGCCTCATTAAAAGAAAAATCCTGCACAAAGTAGGAACTCATTTTTGTGATCTTCGTCTTCTGAAGCGTGAGCCAAGGGGCTGGTAGAATGACAACAGTCGCAGAAAGGACCACTCATCTAACTTCCCTGTCCTATTCAATCAGCAACTGTCCAAGTCTTTCATAACAAGTCTTTGTTGTGTAACATTCTGTAAGGGTGTCTTTATATTTGATGTTTGAAATAGATATTTAAATGAGTTTTCATAGTTTAACTTTGCTTTTAGTGAATTCTGTTTTTACTGTCCGTGCTTCAGTATATGAATTATCATCATGAATTATTCATCATCATTGTGCATGAACACTTATCTGAAAGGCAAGATATCGAACAGTAATAAACATGATGAGAGTCAGAAAATGGCAGGAATAATCAGGTCATGATTATAAGATGTGGCTTGATATTTTGATTAATAAAAGCACTCAGCACTGCTCTCATTAATCCATTTTTGCTCTCATTAACAAGGTCCTGAAACTGTTTAAGACATAATCTCAGTGCAAGTCCTCTTGGATCTATGTGTTGGCTTTGACATGATTGACCAAACAATATTACCAGACAGACTGGAAAACTGCTTTGGACTGTCAGACACAGTCCTATAGTGGTTCACGTCCTATCTTAATTGGAAACTAAGCACTTGACACGGAGTTCCCTAAGGCTCAATCCTTGGCCCTCTTTTATTTAACATTTACATGCTTCCATTAGGCCATATTACACAAAATAATAAAATCACCAATAATAATTATGCACCCAAATTTACCTTGCTTTGTCACCAAGTGACTACAGTCCCTAAGATTTTCTACAATATGCCTGAACTTTCTTTAGCTAAACAGAGAAAACTGACATAACTGTCTTTGCAGTGCAAAAGACTCACTGTCTTTGAAAAAGGAAAACCAAGATCTTGGCGTAAACTTAATTTAGAGCTAAACTTAAGTCTGCATACTCTCAAGCTGAAAACACACTGCCATGGCGCATCATATGACACACGTCAAGTGCCGCCCAATAGGACCAATAGGAAGTGTCACGCTGTTGTGCATCAACAGTAGCTATCTGGATGTAACTCCAGTTCTATGGACAGCACGGGACAACAAAATACCATGGGTGAGTTGCCTATTGTAGTTGTCTATTTTTGATTAATAAGTGAAAAAAATAATAATCTGAGCACTGAGATTATGTTTTGAAAGCAGCAGATCAACCAACAATTAATTATTTTTACCTTGTAGATACAGGCACAACTGAAATAGATACAAGTGAATAACAAAGTAGTAAATGACGTCAACATGGGCCAAGAAAAAAAAAGTGTTTTTTCAAGGCTGGAAATAGGACAGTGGCGTGAAGTGTCGCGGGGTGGCGCTTCAATGAGCACTGGCATGTGCCTAGCGTGGGGGTGGTACATAGAAAATAACGCCATTCAGTGGTGGTGTATTCTGGCATTCATAAGACCATAAAAGAAAGAAAATTCATGTCCACATGTGACACTTTTTATTCCAGCAGCCTACTGTAATAAATTTTTGTCAGGTCTCCAGAGAAGGCAATTTCAGTTCATTCACACTGCTACTGGAGTCAGTTCAATTCTATTCAATCCAATAGGCTTTATTGGCATGACATTTGACATGTTGCCAAAGCACATTTAAAGGAATTAACAATCATGAAATTAACAAAAATAATGTGAATAACAATAATAGTTAATAGAATAAAATAAATAAATGAAATAAATAAATGAAATATAAATAATCAAATTAGTACTGGTACAATTTCAATGTGACTTTAACAATGCAAGACAAACAAAAAACAATGCCAGTGTTAATCTATTGATAATACAAGATATCCATTATTCTATAGATATCAAAAGAAAATCTATTTATAATAAAATAAAATAGAGAGATGATAAAATAAAATGGAGAGATGTTAACAGTAGGGATAATAAAAGACAGCCATTAGTCTATAAATAACAACATAAAAAACAAAACAAAAGGAGATGGTGGCAGTAAGTAGAAAATGGTAAGTATATAAATGTCTCTCTGTACATCTGTGTCCTACTGGATGTCTCTTTTGTTGTGGCAGGAAGTGACATATTTAGCAGCCAACACTGCACATTCTTTCTTTTCCCCCAGAATGAGGGCTCATTTCTCCCTTTCTGTCTGACTTTGGAATTCGGGGCAATTATTTTCAAATTTTGGAAAGAATTCCTCTCTAATATTTCTGTAGTTTTGATATTCTGTTAGAAAGTGTAATTGTGTCTCTACAGCTCCCTCATCACAATGACATCACAGCCTGTCCTCTCTAGGCAGCCAGATGTGCCCTTCTCTATTGCCAGACTATGGTCACTCAGTCTGTACATTGTCATTGTCTTTCTCTGGTTCTTATCAGTTACTGTGGTTAGGTAGGCTGCCACAGTATACTGTCTGTTTAGGGCCCAATATGTTTCTAGTTTGTGTTGTGAGCATGTAATATCATTCCAAAAAGTGATGATTTCCTTAGTTATAATTTGGTTAGGTCTAATCTTCTGAGTGATGGTGTAACTGCTCCTGCTGGGAATGTGATGTCATAAGGTGACAGGGGACTCCTTTCTATATTCAACTCTTGGCAGGCAAGGGTAGTCTCTGCACTGGCTTCTAATGCATCATAGAAAAGAGTTTAAATTACTGCTGTTCATCTAGAAATCTCTCAACAGCTGGAGACCAGAGTACATCACTGACTGTCTTTTACCATATGAACCCTCTCTGCTTATCAGGTCATCTGTTTCTGATCATCTGACAAACTTCCAAAGGATATGACTTTTCCCAACATTCATTATGTTTAAATTCAGGTTAAAAACTTCAATGCTCTCCAGTGCCTTTGAGTGAACACCAAGCACTGTTAGTCATCCACGTCTGACCTACATTTTTGTCTTCAAGTTTCATTATTTTGACAAGCACTATATAGAGTAGGGTGGGACACATAGTCACAGTATATCTACCAATTACACTGGTTCAGCCCACATCAAGCTGTAAAAGCTCTATAGAAAATCAATAGTTCCCTGAATACATCACTTATGCTATCAACATGTGTAAGTAATGCCTCCAGAATATGCTGCTGTAATGTCAGGTTATGGCTGTTTTCCCAAAGGACTATTCTCATTTAAAAGCAAAATTACTGTTCAACTATTCCAAAGAGCAACACACTTAACATTCACTTTGCTGGGCACCTTAGTATAAAGGCAGTCTTTCTCTGTCTGTGATTTCATAAAAAAATAATAATAAGTCTACTCTATGTTGTTCACTTTGTGTCTGGGGTATCAGACAAAGAAAATTACAAATGCACAATGGATTTATAGCAGTTTCAGTAAAGTGAGGAATTATACTTTTGCTGAGGAGTAATGAAGGCTTGTGTTGAAGAGAATTTGATATGCATTTATAACTAGAGGGAAGAGACTTGGTTTTGGGAGAAACATTTGGGTAAAAATAGAAATTGGGATGCATGTAGGGTGATGGGACAGGATGTTGATGACTAATGGCTGAAAAATTCAACTCAATTGAATGTTTAAATGCAGACGAAATGTCTTAATTTGGAGTTTGATACTGAACAAACAAACGGAAAAAGTAGAACTGAGAAATACAACAAAAATGTCATCACTGGTTCAAAGCTGGAGTACGGGACTTTTGTCTCCCCCTTCTGGCAGTGAGAGTAAAGAGGGTGTTCGGCTGGGATTGCCTGACACAGGCATGCAGCACACTCTCATGCGCACCCCAAATATCCACCGGCCCAAAAAGTATTTTTGGACAGTCCACCGGCCCACCGGGATTTGTCCCAAGACAGTATGCCCGATAGCCAGTACACCATTGGCTGTAACATGCTGTTGGGGCTGTAAAACAGTGGATAAATTGTTTTGAGCGTCACACCACCCCCACGAAATGACTCCTTTCACTATCAAAATTTGATCCATTCGGTCCGATAATATTTGGAAAGTCTAGAAGAACCGCACAATTAACAGCCAAACAGCCAGCGTGGGAAGGTCACCGACATGAGATTTAAAAACTCACAAAAGCTGTGAAATACAGAGAGATAGGCTTAATCAGCATTGTGTGAACTTGTTTGGCAAGGGCTTGAATTTAACGGATGTTCATTTATAAAAGTTCCACACTGCAGGTTTAAAATCTGTAAGGAAGATCTTAAGAAGATCGTAAACGTTGATAAGAATACACAGAGTCCTGCCAATTTCAAGGTTATCCTCTGTTCCACCAGCCCAAGCCAGCTACTGAGTTTTACTAATATTGCCAGAATTACTGACAAATACACACTTTTTGGTAATGTTAATAATGCAGATTCACTAAATTGCATGTTTAATGATGATAGAAAGGTCATCAACACGCCCACTCACTCATTGTGAATTCTCTGGAGAATTCACTGCTGTATTCACACATGGGCTCAATCAAACACTACACAGACTTTGTACTAGGGAGCTGGCGGGGTAAAGTCCATTTAATGTCCGGTCCGACTGAATTGAACATTTGCGTTCACACATACACCTTCTCCGGGTAATGTCCGGTTAACTTCAGGGTTGCAGTGCATGTGTCAAAGGGGCTGAACATGACCACATATGATCTCAAACAGAGTTTTGGGTAATAAACCTCTGTTTAATCCACATAGAGGAGGAAAATAAGACAGCCTGACGACCTAAGCAAGGTCACCACTATTGAAACACAGTAGTTTGGTGGACAATTTACAACAGCAAGCACGCCGGAAGGCCACCTGGAGGATCAATGAAAAACCAGGCAAACCTATGGATTCTTTGTACAGTGTTGATCTTTTTAAAGACCCAAACATGTTCCATGCAAGTATGCAAATGGTAAAACCTCACCCAGCCGGCACAAACATACGACCCAGATGAACATAGTCAACATGTGCTCTTGGTGGAGGTCATCAATCTCAGTCCTCAAGGAGGCGATATAGGCTAGTTGAAGCTAAGAGCGTTTCCATGACCACAGTAGTCACATAATCGCGTACTTGTGTGAAGCATGACAAAAAAAAACTGAAAAAAGACTTCTTCGCTTCCTTCTAGTGCACCCTGGTATGATATTACTGCCCCCTGTGGCCGAAGGGGGGGGAACACCCACTACAACTACGGTTGGTGAGAACCACAGATTTGTGGGTGTGTCTTTTTCCCGAAGGGACTACAATGGTCAGCAATGACAGCATATCAGTTGCACTCAAAACACAAAGGTGAGATTTATGACTTATCTGTTTTCAAAAAGTGTTTCAGTTTTCTGAAAGACTGCCTCCACTGCGCTCTTGCGCAGTGGAGGCAGTCCCAAACAGTAAAGTACAGCAAAGTAACAACTGCCAAGCCAATCTGGCCCAAACCAAGGGACAGAACATTTAAAAAAAAACACTCCTGGGGCCCTGTGACAGATGCAGCCAGTTGCACCTGGCAGTGATGAACTAGTACTCTCTACATAAGTGTTGGAGTGCCATTGCAGCCCGATCCCCTATAAACAGCTTACTCTTATATTTCCTATATCCGCAAATCCCCACAGACTTCATCTCTTCACCTCACTCTTTATCACTCTCTCCCTCTCACTTCAAGTATTCCTAAGCTCGTCCCCGTCTTAATGAGGTGCTCAGTGAAGGACTTTCCTTTCTTGCTGTTCCACAGAATCGAAGTGGCGGGACACATCAGTCAGAGTGCTTTCCGAGGGGAAAGTGGTTTCCCATCTCTACACTGATGATTGTTAGAGGCGCCGTTCACCTTCTCTCACACCTGGCAGAATGAGTGAGCCACCTTTAGAATGTGTGTGTGAGACAGAATAATAACCAGATCCAATGATACGCTGAAAATTATTCCTGCAATTCCTGAAAAGCTGTAACATTTACATATAAATAACTGTGGATTTTGCTCATCTTTATCACCGAGTAATACAACAGAGCAGTCATTCAAACGTGTTCTGAACACCTACATTAGACTAGTAGTTTGCTGGTGTTATGAAAAAACATCTTTCCCTCAAAAACTGTTTTCAAGGAGGAAAATAACAAAAGCATTCTCAGGCTTTGTGAGTTTTTTTCCTATTGTAAACTTATGACATGGAAAAATGTTTCAAATTCATTTCACAAAACAACAAAAAATGTAAGCCTTCTGGAAATAACCAACAGATCTGCCTGATAATGACAACAGGTCACCATAAAATCCTGTGTCCACTGATTCTACAGGGAGGCTGTCAGGCTACACTGCAGTTGCCATGTATTAAAGTATGTTCCTTGATAAATGCATACAGGATGTCAGGAAAAGTCCTCTAGTGCACAGGAAGTGGTAAGTTTTATACATCGAATTTACTTGAAGAAGAACTGGACCAACTTTACTTGGTTAGTCAATAATATGGCTGGCACTTCAAACTGTAGGGTACTTTAGGGTATGTTGACTGTGTTCAAAATAATACAAATGAATAATGTGTGAGTTGTGTGAGTAGGCTGCTGTAGTAGCCACACAACAACAGCGTCCACTGTTTGATTTCAGCAGTAGCCTTGTTGAACGTCTTTCCATTGTTTCCTGTCTAAAAACATAAAATGCCCAAAAATATTTTTAAAAACATCAATAAAAACTACTATATAGATTGATAATAACTGAGCTTAAATACATTGAATGGCTATTGCAAACCATTAACAGTAGCAAAGATGAGGATTCATTTCATAAAAATCTTAAAGACACCCTCCAGACATGTTGTAAGATATATAAGAAATACACTACTTGGAGTAATTTTTATATTTTTAAAAAAATATTGTGTCTAATATGTTTTTACCTAAAAAATGACCTCATTAAAAACCTGAAAATTCCATCTAATTCCTCTCCCTCTTTAAAAAATTCTGAATCTATGAATATGCAAATATATTTCATTTTAGTTTAACTGCTGGACACAAGATGTCTCCTACTTTACTGTAAAGACCGTTCTCAGTGTTTGTGCACTGGAGGCTTCAAGTTTCCACATCACACTGGTTTAAGTTGAATGCTGGATCACAATTGGCTCCCAACTAGTTGTGATGTCACAAATCCAGCTCATAGGCCCACCCTTTAAAATCTGATTTTCAGTGAGCACAGAGAAACTTCCCTGCTTCAGCAGAAGAATGTGAAAACAGCCTTCTAGTGTCAAACTCTGCACAGTGAAGCCCAAACATCCAGCTGAAGGAAGAAGGAGAAAAACACATTTCTGAGTGAAGGGAGACTTTAAGGATTATAACTTTAAGTCATTAAGTGCAACACACATCGGCAGCAGCATGAAGCGTGATGCATGTCAGTTTACATCCATTTCACACACTGGGCATGTCAATACTCCATGTGTCAATTAAATACAAGTACCCAGCTCACAGCAAGTGTTACAGATAAAATAGTCTGAAGACGCGTTTTAATTTCAATTTAATTCAATTTCTCTCAAACACACACACACACACACACACTACAGAAATGTTCTGGTAGACAAACCATCAGTCTAAAAATACACTCAGACACAGACACAGACATGATTCTGTTATATTAGCTGATCCATCATGGTTAAGTATCCAGCCCTGATCCATTATATATTATAGCAACAAAAAAATGGGTTTTAGTATTAAACTACTCTTTAAAATACAGAAAATAAATATTTTAAACTTTCATTACATACAACAGTCATTGCAAAAAGATTTTGAGAAATGTATAATATAGAATATACAGTAGTTTATAATATAAAACTAAACAGTACTGATATTGTCTGTAATCATTTCAATAGCATCTGATATTCTGCTCTCACAGAAGAGGCAGCTCAGTTAACTGTTGTGTAAGACGGGCTCTTTTCTCAGTTCATCATAAAAGGGGTTACAAACTTCACATGTCGCTGTAGAAGTGAACTACACTCCATCCTGGCACAGAGACTGATAGCATTAGACTGTAACAGGAAGCTCTCAGAAATAGAGCGCGCTCTGGCAGCCCCTCACCTACACACCATGCACCCTCAAAGCATAAACATAACACTTGGAAAATGAATAATGACTAAACGAAGCCCACACAGCAGACCAGAGAGGACCTTGCACAGTGTTTCTGTGGGTGTTACAAATAACAACTGCGCAATCTTGTTAGATATCAAACAAAATATTCTTGGAGGGTGCAACCTCTCCATCATGCCAGCCCGGTGTTTGCAGTTAGAAAATGAGGCAGTGAGAAAAGGTGAGCTGGGCATTGTCGGGGAACGTGTCGCTAATGAAAGTTTGCCTGTTTAGAGGTCGAGGCACAACAGTTCTGCCGACTGCGCAGCCAGTCCTTGCTTCCCCCCGCGGAAATAACAGCCCACGCTTTTCAAGAGCTCTCAAATCATCCCGTACAGATTCCTCTGGGCTCCAAGAACAGGCCTTGCATTGCAAAAGCATGTGGAGCGCAGGCCCTCGGCAGGCTGCGCTCTGTGCCTGGTAAATGGGCCGTGTTGCAGGCAGATATTGTAGAGAAAACTGCTGAGCACGGAGTTTATCTGAATCCCAGCAGAGCAAAAGTGCATTAGGAGTTTGGAAGGGCTTTTTTAACCTTTTGATGACATGTCTGAGATTGAGTAAGTGTGAGAAAACTGACAACGAGAGCAATCAGGGAGGGTGGAGAGCATGGTGATAGCAGGAAGCAGCATGAAGTGAGGTTGCAAGACTTTGTGCTGCAGTGTGAGAAATCATACAGGTGAGCAAAACACCTAACCCTCCACCTGATGGTGATTTTAGATGGCATCAGGTTATTTATTATTTTGTTATTTTACCATTAGTCAGCACTATTAATCAGTCATCCTCAACATGGACAGATCATGTCACATTAGGTCATGATGTCACAATATGATGTCAGCACCATCAGACAGCATTTTTAATCAGCCATCTATTCTAAATGTTTCATGGTGTTTGTGCAGGATGTCACTGTCATTGTAGAAATCCAAAAATCCTTTAAATTGCATCTGAGACAGATTGAGCGTGCCACTCAAAATGAACTCAAACACATCTACAGTGTAAACTGCACCCACACATTAGTCTAACTGGGCCAAAATAAACACTCAAACTGAATTAAAACTCTTGTCGGTTCTGTGAAGGCAAAACATGCTGCCCACTGAGATGTACTGTATCTACCTTCAGGCAAGAAACGCTCATGTAAAAGATTTCAAAAGAATGCGTCAGTCAGTTAAATTTGTGCATGAGGCTTAAGTAGTCAGCATGTGCTTGACCAAAACACAATATGTACAAAGAAGTGTGTTGACAAAAGAAACAGAGAAATGGGAATTCATATGGCCTCAGTTCTCTGCACAGATCTGCTTGATAATATTTGAGAGAGAGATTTTAAAATGCATTAGCTGAGGGCTATGAGAGAGCAGAACAAAACTGAATTGTGATTTTTGAAGAGTCCTTGACTCAATCCTCCTCTCAGCTATCTGTGCAGACTGTCCATGTAAAGAGTACAAGAGTTCCAACTCCAGGATTTACATGACTGGACTGCTGGTCAGTCTCTCCTGCAGAGTAGGGCTGCTCGATTATGGCAAAAATAATAATCACCCTTTTTTTGTTTAATATTGAGATCACAATTATTTAACACAATTACTCACTGACTTTGGAAGCATCATGCATTTATTGAATTTTGAAAAAAAACTTTTAACAGTGGATTTCCTTGAACTGTAAATGTAATTCAACTGAAACAAGTAAGATAAATAAAATGAAGTGTATATATGATATGTGTGTGTGTGTTTTATATATGTTATATATAAAAACTAATAAATAAAAATAAATTAGACCAAAATAACTGAGATCATATTATTGTAGTGATTATTAAGATGCATGTTGTGTGGTAAGTGATCAATACTAAATGATTATTCATCATTTCCACCGGCAGATTTTACTCCCTGGAGAACACTGATTTCTCTGCCATGTACACACATAACCAGGTTTCTAATCAGCTTTTTACAAGTAAGCATGTGCACATTAACAGACTGCAGACAGAGAAAGCGCAGCGCCGAGCGGCTGGATGAAAGGAGAGATCATTACAGTGAGCAAAGCATCCTCAATCTAAAATAATAGCATCCAAAGTCTGACTGAAACTAAAACAAAGTAGCCTGTAGATGTCATTTGACTGTTAAAATTCAGACACATTCGCTCTGTGAGGAAGAGCTCTGCTCTGCTCTGTCTGTCTCTCACTGTGCTGTCCGGCTGCTCCCACACATGATGCACTGGATTTATAACACAAGACAAAACAAGAGCATCATTGTGAAACGGAAGGCAGCACAATAATTGATTTATCTCGATTATCTTGTTTTCATAATCATTGGAAGCCAAAATCATAATTGAAAATTTGATTAACCGCCCAGCCCTACTGCAGGGATGTTGGACTTCATTTGTATTCAATCATGCCTATGTCTCTTTTACTTTTCCATTTGCTTTTAACAGGATTTAACAGAAACTCTCAAAATAAAAATTGGTTTGGGGCGTGGCCAGCAGGAAGTTTGCTAATGCCGCTAATGGCCGTTTGCTAATGAAGGCCAAGTGGAAGACATTCAGGGGGGAACATGGTAAATTAAGCAAAATGATTGCACTGTAAGGTGGCTAATACTGTATTTTTTAACGCTGGCACCAATATCGATAATGTAAAGTTTTAAAAAGCTAATACCAATTTATCTGCAGATATTCATTTTTTAAAATAACCAAAATCATTATAAGAATCCCTTAAAGTTGCCAAAATATGTAGAGAAGGCAACAATGGTGTAGCATTGTGCTGTATTATTATTCATCAACTGTCCTGCCCAACGTGGCAGCTGCTGTCAATGTGGTTGCCAAAAATGTTTTTAGGCTGATTTTGAGATTTAATTATCTTGTTATTTTAAAGGTGCAGTGTGTAGAGTTTAGTGGCATCTAGCGGAACAGACTTTTTGTCTGAATATAATATTCATAAGTATGTTTTAATTAGTGTATCATCCCATGAAAATAAGAATTGTTGTGTTTTCGTTACCTTAGAAGCCCTTTATATCTACATAGGGAGCAGGTCCTCTTCCACACCATGTTGCAGCGCCATGTTTCTACAGTAGCCCAGATCGGACAAACCAAACACTGGCTCTAGAGAGGGCCTTTCACGTTTTTCACAAGTTTCGTGGCCATCGTAGGTTCTCCTACATGCTTGGAAGGGGAGGAGTATTCAGTTGGTTTCAATCTGCAACCTCACCACTAGACTAGACTACACACTGGTCCTTCAAAGCAACTTAAAGGTAGAGTTTTCTTGAAAACAAAAGTTCACCAAAACATTTTGTGTCAGTGCCAGTTTCTTTTGCTCAAAAAACATTTGCAAAGCTGATTTTTTAATATTTTAAATCCTGCTTGTTTGCATCCATATTTTGCTGGCAGTCTTCTTCAATGCCTTTGTTCAATTTGCTTTGCTATGTTTGTTGGCGCATTTATTTTTTCAGAATTTTCATCAATTGTTTTGGTCACCACTTATGTCTGTTATCATGAGAGGACAAATGGTCATTACATACTACTAGTATCAGTGTAGGTGTAGGACGTCTTACTGACCTTGCATTTCTGTTCTGATCTTTCTTTTAACGTTGAAAAGAATGACTGATGAAAACGACTTTTACAAACTCAGATTATCTCTGAAGTTATTACAAAGAAAATAATATTTGATATGTCAGAACAACATTGTAATCACATCATTGGCACAGGATGGCAGGCTTAAAAAGCTAAATATAGGCACCATTTTTTATCTCAACATAATGAGATAATCACGCTGTGATCGAGATAACAGGCCCTAAAAACATCCTCATCCACAGCTGATCTCAGCTTCCATATCTTACCACACATGGGAGCCCGAGAGTTGCAACACGCCACAACTAAGAAGCAGCAATAGATGTGTGAGTATGATCAGGCGAGTCAAATCTCATGATGTAGACAAAAATGTTTTCATCTGGCAACACTGTGAACTATCATAACCTCTGCCGTTCATAAAACAGTTGTGTTCAGGGGAGCATACAGTAAGCTGCACAGGAACAGAACAGGAATGATACAGAAAATACATTTTTAATGGATGATGAGCTCAACAAAAACTGTTGCAGAGCAAGCCTTTCCCCTTACTATCATGTTTATCAAGCTAACAGACTGTTCGATATTTATGAGAGAAAGGGGGTGGTGCAAAACGGGGGAGACACGTCAAATAACATTTTAAGCACTGGAGAGGGACATACAACTTTAAATGGTTGCATTTTGTATTTATTTTAAATACGTTTTTCTTTTCAATATACGTGTTTTACAGCTGTATGGTGCCAGAACAAAACATTTCTGAGGAAATAAACCATTCAAACCCGCCTGTTCAGTTTGTGTTGGAATGTGAAGGGTTAAATGAAAGAAGTTTTCAGCTCTGTGATTGGTGGTCCAGCTATAATTTTACAGAGCTGAGTAATTCAAATGACAGTAAAATTGACCAATCATAACCATATCTTCCCTCTAAATGGGCGGGCTTGTTGTCACAACTTTATGAAAAGTTCAGCCTGCTGTGTGCTGTGAATGTGTCCGCACCATTACCACGCTGGCATACACCAATGGTGTGCTGAATAGGCAGAGTCTGCTCACCATCTGATAGTTATTGTAGCCGGCAGATACGTCAGATCTGCCGCCAAATTTCAGCGGCGAGAGCGGCGTTTACGTCACCACGACTACATTGACCATACAAACACAGTCAAGGGAGACTGATAAAACAGAGAACTGATGAATGTCATTCAGGCTGACATAAAATCATATTGTGAACATTACTGTCCATGCTGGGATTATTTGTCAACTAGGAAAGCTACCATGGCTTTTGCCCTGCAGGCCGACATTGTTGTTTGTTTTGTCAGCTGACAGTTACGTGGTTGCTGCAGCTGGCTGACTGATTACACCCCATTTAAACAGTTTTCGCGGCCTTCACCGTTACGTGAAATGGAGCGGACCCAATCACAAACTAGCGGGAAAAAAAAAAAAAAACAGATAGCCAAACTGGGAGTAACCATGGCTAGTGAGGATTATCCATTACTTTTTCAAGATTAACTTTTAATGAAAAGTTGGAGCTAATCTGCAAAGGAAGACCTACATCAGAGCTAATTTGGTGCAGAAAACCGAAAGGCTTTCTTCAACTCCAAGATTTCATTTTCAAGTAACTTTCCTTAATGCGATCATCAAAGAGTAAATTTTTAAAATCTAATAACGGCCGCTGTGCCAGCTGATATTATTCTGCCCGCTGCTGCCACTGTTGTGTGTGTTAGGGTTTATTTGGGAAAACAGTCATTAATATGCACATGTCGCTAATGTTGCCTGTGTGTGCACTGTGATATGTTTGTGTGTGTGTGTGTGTGTGTGTGTGATGTGTAGGCTTATTACAGTTTGTTGGTTTTGTGTGGTAGGAGGGTGGCTGTCATGCACCCATATTCTACTGAACACATCATCACACAGCTTGTGTGATGATGTGATTATTTGTAAGGAGGATTTGCGTTCTGCTTAAGAAATGATCTGTTTGTTTTGGTGATAACTCTCTCTCCCTCTGTGCTGTTTGCTCGTTACACTGGCTGAACTAAGTTGGCGTCTTATTTCTGTTTCAGAGCTGGAATTGTCATAGGTAACTTCTGCAGTACTATAGGAGAGCACACAGTAAGATGGGCTGGTATGTTTGCTTTTTTTTTTCCCCCAACGAGGGACGGAGGGGGGTCAGAGGGCTTAAGAGGTTTAAGAGTCACGGTTCGCTAATAAACGTAATGGTTGGAAAAGGTCAGCCTTTTCTTTTTATTTTCTCCAATACTACCTACCTTTGTTATATAATAAAATATGGTTATTTATGGTGGAGGGAGGGTCATGCATTTTCCCTCAGTCACTTAGGGAGGCTTAAGGAAAAGGATTTGTAGCTCTGGGGAGGGTCAAGATTAAAAAAATTTTTTTTAAAAATCACACCCCAGCCACCTCCCTAAACAGACAATATATCTGCAGTTATTCAAGATTACATTGACTAGATGTGTTTGTTAGCATTATATATTTGTACAAAAATGTTATGCTAATTTTTAAAGTTACATAGGCAGCATTTTATGTATATTTGATCCTTTTTCTTAATATATACATATGTTTTTTTGTTCTGTGTTTTTATTTATAGTTATTTATAATTATTAAATTCCCAGTGACGTTTATACAATAAAGTTTATTGTTTAACTGTAAAACATCATGCCTCCATTACATGTCTTTGTCACAAGTGTTAAATAATGTGTTTTTTAATAATAAAAAATGTGCGTTTATGTAAATATTCTGTATATATAAGATTATCGGCCGATATATCGATATCGGAATTTTTTTACTCACCTAATATTGGTATCAGCATCGGCCCCAAAAATCCAGTATTGGTCAGACCCTATTTTTCACGATTTTCTGAGATTTTATAGACAAAACGACTAATCAATGAATTGAAGATATATTCAGCAGATTAATAGATAAGGAAAATAATTGTTAGTTGCAGCCCTACATTACTACTTCCTGATTTAAATGCCAGTATCTTTTTGGTATTGGTACCAAAACTCAGGTATTGTATTGGCAGTAGTAACATAAAATTGCAGATATGTTTCAGGTCATGCATTTGTCAAAAACTCATATAACAGCTCAAATAGTGCTGAAAAGTACTATAATATTAATCGATTAGTAGATCAGCAGAATATTAATCACTGACTATTATAATAATAATAATAATGTAATGATAATTGAATAATCATTTTAGTAATTTATCAGGCAAACATTTACTACTTTTAGCTTATCAAATGAGGGGATTGGCTGCTTTTCTTTGTTTTACATCATTGCAAATTGGACTGCTGATTGGACAAAACAATTTGAAGCCGTAATAATTGTTAAAAATTATTGATTAATATGGGCATCAGCCTCAATAGTCCAGTGTATGTACAACAGAGGTGAAGGTACCCTGACAGCACTAGCTAAGCTTTTCACTGTGCCAGCTTATTCTGAACTGTTGGCAGATGGATGATGTGACGATGCCACTGTAGTTCTGCTGACTGCAGCAAATCAGCTCACAGTTTTAATGGCAGACAATCACCACTTCCCTGAAATCCGTATTGTGTTTTTGGAGAGTATTTTTTGAGCAGGCGGTTGGAACAGAGGAAAGGCCAATTATCACTGTTCTATTTAGAGCATTTTTTTGGCCAGTTATGATCAGCAGCCAATTAACTGGTGCATTAGTAGTTGACACCATGCTGCAGAGGAACATGCTGATACAAAGTAATGGAGTAAAAAAAAAAAAAAAAAAAACAGGAGCATGAACTGGTTGGGGAGCAGAGAGGAAAAAAGCACAATCCTCGTCTGTTTGACCGGCTGCCAGCTTCCAGCAAGTATGGGACATGTTGTATAATATATTAAATAACACGTAGCACAAATAAACTGCTTAGTAGCCAGTATCTGTGCTGATACACAGCTCCCAAGAGACAAACCAGCTCGGCAAAATGAACAAAAAATATGTTGCTTTCCAAATACTGAGGAACTGAACTTTATGTTTGCTGTTTTTGTCATCTTTGATAATAACGTTTGGTCTGACAGGGTAAGAAACACATTGAGAAATGGTGGAGTTACCTGAACTATAATACTTATTTGTATAATTACATTGTATAATGAACATTTCCACAGCACTAATTCCATCAGTACAACAACAGAGTCATGTCACTGTGCTGCTCCAATGTTCTCTTTTTAACACAAATACTGTTTTCATTCACTGATTATTTCCAACTGTAGTTAAGTCTGACCACAGTGGATTGAAATGTAATAGGAGTCTTGTTAAAGGACTAAAGAAAAAGTAGTAATGGTGATTTATACGCTGCCCATAGTGGGTTTAACACGACATCACTGATGTCATCGAGAGCATGAAATTAGCTTGGTTCATTATTTACGGACTGATTAAATAAAGAAATTCGGGACTAAATCAATAAACAGTAACTGAAATTAAATACTTGTTCGTCCTAATTTAACCAGAAAGTGTTAACATAGCTAATAAAACATGGTGCTAAACACAAACAAACCCGGGATAGTGCGTGCTAACAATGCTACAGATAAAGATGTGATACTGGCTAAACAAACAAATGAGAAGCATGGTAAGAAATACATAATGTAAGTGAGACAAATGGTGTGGTCTCACCAACCACTTCTACTTAGCTGTTTTTTTAATGCTTTTAATCAAACGTCAATGACCATCAAACACTTCCTGCACATGTTTCACATTAAAAGCCGAGCAGGAACAGAGGGATTAAACCTTTCGAGCCACTGGAAAGCTTTTAATGTGAAAACACCTGAGCAGGAAGTGTTGAGTGTCCTTGATGGTATCTTGACAACAACAACAAAAAACTGCAAAGTGACAGAAATTGGAACAGTAGTAGAAATACGGCATGACTGATGTACTGATGGAGTTTATGTTTTGGAAATGAGCATTATACTGAATTTATCAAGAAAAACATCAACATGGAAGAAGTGCTGAGTTTGCATTAACAACAGCATCAAAAACAAATTACAACAGGGAACAGATTGTAAAACAGGGAACAAGAAAGACTTCTCTAAAATAATCCGCTTTCAAATAAAGGTCTGCTTCTTTCTGCAGTTGAGGTACATAAAGGCCCTAACCCTACTTAACATTTCTAATGTGAAAAAACTACTATTGACTGTTATTTCAATATCAGGTTTTTATCGTAATTATTAGGATCAGCCTCAAAAAGCAAGTATGCTTAAGTCATAATAGAGGTCTGTCATTGTTTCCTTTCCTGACTCCAAGCATCTCACTGGAACTGATGTTTTGGGGAAAGCAACACATTAAAAATGTCATTATTAATGTATCTGTTTTAGAGCTGCAACAATTAGTAAATTAGTTGCCAATTATTAATTTAATTGCCAACTATTTTGATAACTGATTAATTGTTTGGAGTCATTTTTTAAGAAAAAAAAAAGTCCAAAATCTCAGATTCCAGCTTCTCAAATGTGAATATTTTCTAGTTTCTATGACAGTAAACTGAATTTCTTTCTGTTAAGGACTGTTTGTCAGGACAAAAGACATTTGAGGACGTCACCTTGGGCTCTGGGAAACAGATCCAAGATTTTTCACCATTTTCTGACATTTTATAGACCAAGTAGTTTTCAGATTAATCTATAATGAAAATAATCATTAATTGCAGGCCACGTCTGTTTAGGTTTTTACTTTCATTTTCATTTAGAAGATTTGAAAGAAGTGTAGAAAATGCCCTTCATAATTTTCCAGAGTTACTGTACATTGATTAAAAAAATACTGTAAACAAGCAAAATCCCCACATTTAAGAAGCTCAAACCAGTGAATGTTTCGCATTTTTGCCTCATAAATGACTTAGTGATTATCATTGACTAATTGTTTCTGCACTGGAGGAAAGCATGGTATACGTATGCCAAATCTGTTCAGTGTCTGGGAGCAGAAGATAAACTCTGCCCTCACTCAACAAGTCTTTTATACATTTCACATTTTGTTTACTGCTTTGGCTGAACCATCTCTAATGAAGTCATTCCATTGGATTTCATCTGACAGCGCAAAGCTGAAAACAAACTGTGTGCTGAAGTTCATGCAGCAGCTAAACACACACACACACACACACACACGGGTTGTTAACTACATTAACTTGGAACATATTTTTTTTGAATAGGGGTTATTGTTTGAGTCCTACTTTGCCTTCGGGTAGCTCAGTCCACATGACTGAACAGAGTGATCATCTTCATACCAGCCACTATCACACAAACTGACCTTTATCTGGCTTGCTGAGAATGGGAAGGGGCTCAATATATTCCATTAAAGTTTTAGAGTTCATTTTTATGTAATTTCAAATATAGAGCACTGCCAGGACGGACAGAAAAGAATGAAATCTGATACATTGTGGTGGTTTCACACAAAAAATACTTGACTTTCTGTGACATATTTGGCTGAGAACTGGGCTACTCAGCTGTACTCCAGCATTTCTTCTAAACTGCCTTTTATGGACAACGCACAAAGAGGACAGAGCTGATTCTGTAATTTGGCTGAAAAAAACTATTTTGAACATCTATACTACACGTTTGATAGGGAGATTTTAAACTTTTGATCTTCTACAACACAAAAGTCCATAAACTTCTATAATAAATATTTTATAAAGGATGTAGTTAACGGGAAGCCGCTCGCTTTGATGCGTGCCTTGGATTGAGACGCTCATCCGAAACACGTTAGATAAATCTTGGAATTTAACACTGCATTACATACAAGCAAATGTCAACACGTTAGAAAACACACGACTCGTTGTTCTTAGAACAAGTCAAGTCTTCCGCTAATTTCGGCATGAAACCTATAACCCTATGACACCAACTTTGATGGTTGTTTTACCTTATTTCCTCCCTTCCACCCCACCTCACAATTAGAGGAAGGGGCAGCTGAGGGAGAAACCAGAGAAGCGTGACAGAAGTAGAAATGATAATATAGTGTTATTCAGTGTGTTTCAGGTGGTGTTTTGTGTGCAGCCTGTGGCAGACAGAAGAATGAATCCCGGCTATTCAGTGAAGGTTTTGTAAGTCATGTGTGTCTTGCGCTTTTGCCT
This sequence comes from Scomberomorus guttatus, assembly GCA_038419695.1. Taxonomy (NCBI): domain Eukaryota; kingdom Metazoa; phylum Chordata; class Actinopteri; order Scombriformes; family Scombridae; genus Scomberomorus; species Scomberomorus guttatus. Next base: position 3,127,301 of record CM076467.1, on the reverse strand, counting down.
GATAAGCGACGCGCCATTAAATGGCCAGATTTTTAAATGAAATTTGGCGTACGCAGCCCTCTTCTTCATAAAACGACCCTGAGAACCTGAAGTACCCTAAGAAAAGTTTCGGTGGTTTCACACCAAAACCTCTCCCGTGTCAACCACAACCCGTTATATTGACTGACACACTTTAAAACCCTCATACATGTTTCTCTGTGCCGCCACAACACGCAACTGGTAGATGCTACAAGAAGTTTTACAGCGTGTCCGCTCTTTTCTGTACCTTGTCCTCCGGTGTCCCCGCCGGCTCTTTCCAGTGTGCCACTCAGCAACAGAAAACAAACAAACACGAGCAAACGTCCACATTTTGCCGGTGATATTTGGGCATTTTTCTGCCTGTGTTTACTGTACATCCCTGTGACCCTCGGTACCGCCGACCGTCCTCCCTTTCCTCGCCGTTGTTCAACTCTGACTCTCTCTCTGACTCCTCTAAGCGTCAAACACGGCAGAGTAAAATACTACACTTCCTGTCTGAACCATCAAAATACAAGTTCCATGACCGTATCGACGCATACACTATTAAAGGACAGGTTCACAATTTTTCAAGTGTGTCTTACAACAACAGTCAGGTGTCCATATGAACAGTGAAAGAGGTTTTCCTCGCTGTAATAATTCCTCCTGTTCATACTGGCTATTAAAAGATCCCCTTCAAATGTGCTTTCAATGGAAGTGATGGGGGCCAAAATCCACAGTGTGTCCACACAGTCATTTAGTGCAAAAATGCATTTAAAAGTTGATGTGAAGCTTATATGAGGCTTCAGCAGTCTGAGTTAGTCATATCAAGTGGATATCTGCCACATTTACAGTCTTTTTAGCATCAAATTCCCTCCTCAGACAGTGTTTCCCTGTACCCTGTTTCCCTAAAAAGACTGTAACGTTGAAAGATATTTACTTGATTTGACTCATTTGGACGCTGAAGCTTCATTTTAGCTTCAGATTAATGTTTTAACGGACTGTAGATTTTGTCCCCCATCACTTACATTGTAAGTGCATTATGAAGGGATCTTCTAATGGTCAGTATGAACAGGAGGAATGATTACAGCAAGAAAAACATGTTTCAATGTTCATTTGGGCTCCTAACTGTTGTTTTAAGACAGACTTGAAAAATTGTGAACCCGTCCTTTAAGGCACACACCAGCAGTCAGGTGGTCAGCACTACCCGCAACTTGTCTTCTTTGCACAAAACATTTAGAAACAAAATCTCTTTAAAAATCCTGAAAAATGGCAGACAAAACCCAAAGGAAACATTAAATGTCACACTTCTATGTGAAGTTTAAAAGAACTATCATAACCACAGTGAAAAAATGAATTTGTGGTCAACGAGCCACTGTGGACGGTGGATACCTCATATCTGCCAGTGACTCCTTTTTATCAGCTACAGTTTTAAGTCTAATAATTTGTAGATGCAATTGTGGCCTTTGATTTTCATGCATAAAGATGGTAAGTTCCAGACCAGCTGTGTCCCAATTTCGCACTACATACTAATTCTCATGCACAATGAGTATGTAGTGTGTACACAGTGGAAAAATGACAAAATAAAATGCACAAAAAAAAATGCTAAAAAAATGCCAAAAACATATGCTTACTAAAAAACACTTTTTTCAACATATGCATGTATGAATGTATGGAATTAAGACACTCACATGGTGGTATTAGGTTTCCTGCAACATAACTTAACTAGTGACCTTTCTAGGGTGATTCTTGCCAAAAATGTTTTAGGATAGGCTCCAGTCTCCTGCAAACCTCCATCAGAATACATTAGCAATGAAAATATATATCAAACATATATCAGCATTTGTGTTTATTAATGTAGTTCATCAACGTAGCTGCTCAGTAGAAAACTACCAAAGCTCAGATATCACAACTTGCAACCAGCAAGTAAATGCACCACATAAATGCACAGTGAGCATGACCTTTAAAAGGCCCTGCACAGTGCACACTGATGGTACACCCACACATTGGATTTCACTTATTTTGGATGATTAAAGCTATTCTCATGGCACAGTCTGCAGAATCAGGAGTGTGTTTAGTGTGCATACTGTGTTTGACATCTTCTTCACTCTCCTGTTTTGTTGTACTTGACAGGGTGGGACAAATTATACCTTTATCATGCTGGGGCATGGAGTACAGTGACACAACAAGATAACAATAACACACAGGATAGCTCAGCCTTTAAAATCAATCTATGCTTTCTGTGAAGATACATTTTAAAAAGCTTTGACAAAAATTAACATTACATTTGATGTGATGTTTAGGGTCTTCATACCTTTTTGCTTGAACTCATAAACGAACTGTATTTGCCCATAATAATTTAACAAGATCTCACACATTTGAAGGACTCCAATAGTATATGGCTAATCAAATGTAGTCCATTCATTTCTAGACAATTGAAATGGGACTCAAGGTGCTTTCAAAAGCTCAACTCTGTGTGGAATTCAGAAGAGTACAAAACACAGCCAAGAAATGTTTAATTTACGCTTACCCTTGAACAGAAAGTTTGAATTTCAAGTGCCAAGTTATGGGGACTCTTTATTAAGATTACAATTTTTCTCTATTATTTCTACTGCTGAAAAAAGATTCAAATATCCAGTTCAGACAGGACAAGCTGGGGCCAAAAGCTAGATACACACAGGTTTGCGTATTCTTTCATGCAGCCAACAAGTTTTGTGTACACAAAATTAATGTCGAGCTTGAAAGTAGGCAGCTTCATTAGCTTCATTTTCTACGTGTACTTTCTGTCCTTTCAGTGTGTATTCTTGTAATCGCACTGCAAAGCCAAACAAAGTAAACACCTGTTTCCTGGCCTATTTATCAGAAAGCTAATCAGCCTGATAACCTGCAGCTGTCACGCCTGCTGCCAATAGCTGCTGCCAGCCACAGCTGCAGGTCTTCAGCCGAAGACACCAGAGGGCACTGAAATACCATCAGCTGTAATATTAGAGTGCTTTATTATGTATTTAATAGTTAATGTTTAATTGAATCGATAATGGTGTTGCTGGGTGTGAGCCTACTTAAAACATGTTAGCTGATTTTTGTAGTTATGTACACTGAGATGTGTATTTGTGTGTGTGTGTGTGTGTGTGTGTGTGTCCTTAACTTTTATTTTGAAGTCAATATCAACTACCATCCGGTCACGTTGTGAGTGTGTTTAACTTGATGCCACTTGGCGCTCTAGAAAACATGGCGTGGATTTCATGAATGGCGTGCTGCTTTCACGTCTTTGTTCAGAGGATGCAGTGTGACTCCTTCTGAGAATCATGTTCGTTTTGCTCGCAAATAACAGCAAACATTTGTCTTAAAGCAGCGTGTATTATCTATAAAAACACTCTCCCTTGAAGCTTAATTAAGTGCATTTAGTTTTCGAATACAGTGCTGTTACATGGATATTTATTTTTAAAAAAGTAATATTGCTTGAAATAATTGGCTAAATGAAGCATCTTTCATTTTAAAGAAATTTTTGATTGGGAAAATATGCTTATTCACCTTATTGATATCAATATCATGTTTGCATAAAGAACCAGCAGATCTATTGATGATGCCGCATTCATGTCATATCAGAATTATGGTAACTACTAGATTCCGAGTTGTGAATAGCATTCATGCCAACTTCAAAGTCATAATTATGACTGGAAAACCCTTTTCTGAAAGCTCAGATATATCTGACTTGGCACTTCCTAAGTGCCTGAAAGCTGAGTAAATAGGGACACCTCACGTCATCCAATGTCCACAATGTCAAGGTGATCAAACCTACATTTAATGGATATATTGTTATGTTGTCAATATACAGTACTTTGAACCATCACTCGATCAACTCTATAATCATACAACTGTCCTCAGTTATCTGATGACATGAACTCTTGCAAATTGTAAACATGGGAATCTGTCCCATCTTTCCCATCCATCACACTTGCCCTTCACCATACATTGCAACATCTGGAGTCACCTAACACCTACATCCACATCCTCTTCGTGGACTACTACTAGACATGAATACTAAGCACTGCATCTGTCACTGAATCTGTAACTTCCTGTGGAATAGGCAACAGAGGGTCAAGGTGAATAACACCACATCCTGCCCCCTGACTGGAGGACTCTGAAGGGTAGGCAGACAACACAACCATTGTAGGTCACATTTCAAATAACAATGAAACACACAATTCATCCAAAACTAACAAATTTATCATCGACTTCAGCCGCAAATTGCACTTCAAAACCCCTTGCAACCCCATGTCCATCACTGCCTCATTCAAATTTCTTGGCACCCACTCCATCATCTGCAATGCACTCAAACTGGACTTCAAAAAAGCCCAGCAAAGACTTTTCTTTCTATGTCAGCTGAAGAAATTCATAGTGAGACAACACTTCCTGCTCCACTTCTACACTGCAATAATTGAAAGTATCTTCACATCATCCGGAACACTCTGGATACCAAAAACAAACATAAAATCATCTCAGACGTCACTCATCCAGCTCACCTTCTGTTCCAGCTGTTACCCTCTGGGAGGCGTTATAAATCACTGCTGTCCAGGGCAACTGTTTTTTCCCAGCTGCAGTATGGATGTTGAACTCCTCAGCTCCTTAGTCAACGTGTATGTAACTGTTGTGCTGGGTGAACTGTGATTGTGGCTATATGATTTTTTTCTGTGCAATAATGTTGATGGAAGTGTTCTGTACCACACTGTACCAGAATCAAATTCCACCAGCTTAGCTGTGAGGTCATTAAAGTGAATTGAATGTCTGCACATTAAAGGGGAGCACCAACGATTTTCAACATCACTGTGTGTTTCCAGGTGTTATATGTGTAAAAAGTAATATAGAGCCTTTTGTGTCTCCAGAGGAAGCTGTGTGAAATCTGATAACTTGGGGTTGGGGCTGAAGACTAGAAAGAAGTGAGATTAGCAGACTTCTGTAGCCTGCTCCTCATCTCTGCTTGAGGCTAGCAGCTCCAGGCTACATTAGCCGGTACTAACATAACACATCTGTACAGTCAAGTGAATTGCATTGTGGGTAATGTAGGTTCCAGGTTTGGACTGGTTCTTTTGCATCAGTTAGGTTCCTTTATATATATATATATATATATATATATATATATCTCCGTGGCGCACTCTTTTGTGACATGGTTAGCCTAGCTTAGCATAAAGACTGGAAGTAGGGGGAAGCTTACCTGGCTCTGTCCAAAGTACATACAGTGAGGTTGCCAGGTTTGATACCATCATGCTTGTACAGAAACCAAAACCCAACCTGTGCTCACTGACTGTATCTGGCAAGCTGTGTTATAGCCGGAGACACTTCACTGAGGTACTAGAGGAATGGATAAACACAAAATATAAGATGTCTGCAGCTTCAGCATAAAAATGTCATTATTATCATCGAGTCATTGTTCAAAAACCTTCTACCTTTCAAAAGCCTGAAAAAAAAAACACACAAAAAAACAGCCAAATTGCCACATGAGCTTTTAATTTGTAGCTTGATGCACAGCAGCAGCTCTATTTGAATTCCAAATATTCACATCTTTGTCTGGTGTATACCCTATCATCAGAACTCTATTGGAAGATGTATTGTCTGGATTAAAGGGGGGAGATGGCGTGATGAGAGTGGTGGGTGGTTGGATGTCAAAAACAGTGCTGTCTCCCTCTGTTAAAATGTGTACGAATTATTGCTTATCAATTTGCATGAAGTCAGTTATGAAAATCAGATGGAGGATGAATAATGCATCGCGGGGCACCACTTGTGGTTTCATTTTCAATCTAGCTGCCATTTACCCACCTCCAAAGATCCCATTGAATATTTAGATTATTGGATTGAGACAACCGTAACAGCCTTCAGAGTAAAGAATTTTCTAAATGAGTAATTCACAGAACCCCTGAAGTCCTGAAAAAATATTTTTTTTAAAACCCAAAATCACCCAAGACAATATCGTGTGTGCACAAAATAACAACTTGGTGGTGTGGAAGGGATAAAAGCTTGAACAACATGGTACCTTGTGCACTCAAGATAATAACTTGTACAAACAAGATAACATGAGTACAAAATTAGAATGTCTGCACACAAGATAACATACAAACAAGATAACAACTTGTTCAAACAAGATAATATCTCATAGGAACAAGATAACAACTTGTTCAAACTTGTGCAAACAAGATATTACACAAACAAGATAACTTAGATAACAATTGTGCGAGCAACATAATATCTTGTACAAACAAGATAACTTGTGCACACTTGTGTGAATAAAATAATTTGTGAGAACATAATAACTTCTGCAAACAATATACTGTCTTGTGCAAACAAGATAACCTTTTTGAATAATATAACACAATATCAGACAACTTGCGCACATTACATAATAATTTGATAAATATTTTCAGGACTTTGGGTGCTCTGTACTAACTCTTTGTTGCTTAGGCATGTTAAAGTGCCTCTTCTGACCTATTTTTACATTTTGGCTGTTTATGAGCTTCAGCTGTACAGCATGTAGAAAGGTTTTGGTACTGTAATGCAGACTATCTTTCAGTTTTCTTTTCCATGAGTTACTGCCAGAGTTAGAGGACCTATTCAATATTAATTCAAACACTGAGCTTTACGCCTGTAGCAACACTGAATATAAACAATTTTATCTTCCTTCCTTTCAGTGGTGTTTTTCCCTTCTACCCCCTCCTCCCAGCTTTATGCAAAATCAAACAATCTGAACAGCTTCAGCTCTCACATCAGCTTACAGGCTGCATTGCCTGCCGTTCTGCCATATCTGGCCCAGGACAAAGTGACATCCACAGCTTGGTCTAGTTCAGAAAAGCTATCAGTTTCCTCCAGAGGACCCAGATCATGTGCTGGCGAGCTGTTTACTCTATAATGTGTGCATGTGCATGCTGGCAGGCCAGGATGAAGCCCAGAGTCATTGTCTATCCATTCCCATGCTACAGCAGCATGGTGGTGTCATGCTCACTCTCTTTGACTTTGGAATTATGGCAAGGATTTAGACTTAGCTGGCAGAGGGGGTGGGGGTGGGGGGGGGGGGTTGCTGGATAAGACGGATTTATTTCACCTCATCTGGAAAATGTCTCCTCTGCCATAAGACCACTTCAGTGACTCTTTATCCTGCCAGTGGGAGAGTGGACATTGCGCTCGTTCACTCAGCCGTGGCACAAATGGCTTGTTTTTTTGTTGTTGCTCAGCTCTGTTTAGGGGATATTGTCAGCACCACTTGTTACACTGAAAGGTCAAAAGCTTAGACCCAGACATGTCCAAATCCATCATCCCATTCACACTGCTCAGGAAGAGAAAAGCACTGTCAACCAAAGGCATCAGAGAAGGAAGAAGATAAGATTTACTTGGCCTTTAAGAGCCATAAGCCTTTCAGAATAAACCTTTAGATGCCATGTGATTGTTTCTGTCTTATATATTATTGATTGAAAACAAATACACAGCGGGAAATAAAGTTTTCATTTTCAATTTTACTTTTTTTTTCTCCTAGCCCTTTACCCACTCCTTCACCACTGACTCCCACCCATGGTCAACATTGACAATCACAGTGCATAATATTCTGAATATTCAAAGAACATATTATTATTGTTAAACATAAATGTTGGATTAAGGAGGTTTTACACATGCAAGATCATTAACATGCACACATCAGGAAAAAATGGAGTCCAGGAGGTGTCATGCAGAAAAAAAAAATCACACTATATATTTTGCCTCCTCTGGTCTTGTAGAGAGCGACAAAGGCCTTTGACACGGCACATTCAGTTGGGGAAGTTTGAAGAAGATGGCAAAGACGACATTTGTCGGGGTTACCAACTCTAACATTTTTGGCATTGATTGAGACATTCTTATTTTACTGTAAGCAATAGGTCCAAACTCTATGGAGCCCAGGAGGTGTCATGATACATGTGATACATTAAAACGTGTTTTCATTCTAGCTATCTGCTGCTATATTTTGTTATTTACAATAATGATTGAAGAGGTTGTGCCCAGTATATGGAAACACACAATAAAGCCACTATTGCACAACTCCCTGTACTAATAATTTGACAGCAGAAAATTACTATTTTGTCACTCCAGAATAAATGGAGTTTAGACATTTATTTATCTTTAAATAAAAATATTCTGATGGAGCCCATGACTCATCTTGAAGAAGTTTAATTTTAAACCTGGAATCTGTGTGTAACATGTTAAGTCTCTAATGTGCACAAAAAACACAATTACCGTTCCTGACCGTTCCTGTTGCCACGATGGGATAATTAATAATCATAAATAATGAAGTTAGTGCTTCTGTGCCATGTGCGTAAAAATGCGCACAGCCCCATTTTTAATTTGGAGATGCTACAGGACTCTAAACTAACTTTTTGACCTTGTGCTACCAACCTCTAAATGTCTGTGCCACTACCAAGTTCTTCGCTTATATGAATGCATAATGGGGGAAAAATGACACCAAACATGATGTTTGAACTGACAAAGTGTATTGTATGTTGTTACACAAATACACTGAAAGAAAAAACATGCTCAATTAACATGCTGTTTAAATTCTACAAGTCCTATCTATACAGAATAAGGAACTCCTGTCTAGTACAGCTTCACTCAGGCTCTCTGTCCTTCCTGCATTGGAATACTGCACAATGGACAGAGTCAAGCACTTCATCTTGGATTTTGTACAAATGGTGTTCCAACTTTGGGCCAATTTCCATATTTGGAAATATATACAGTGGGGTCCAAAAGTCTGAGACCACATTGAAAATCTTTAATATTTTCACATAAACCTGGAAATAATCAGAAAGTTTGAGGATTCAGAAACATTTAAAAACACAAGAAGTCAAGACATGTAAAATGAAGAAAAAATATTTAAGATTCTGCACTATTTCTAGGTCAGCAATCAAAATTTTTTAAGCTTAATCTTTATTATTTTCTTTTTAGAGTATGTTTACAGGGGGTGAAAAAGGGAGAAAAGAAATAAAAAGGAAAGAAAATACAATAAAAGGTGAACAGAGCCTGTAGGGAGGAACAGTTCTGCATTCTATTTAGACAACATTACTATTTATGCCTTTTTAATTTATATATTAACCATTTTCCCCAGCCTTCTGCCAAACATTCTTCTTTCATTTTTAACTTATATGTGAGATTCCCCATCACTAGAATATCACCTCTGATGGTCAGCCATTGTTTGTAATCTGGTGCATCAGTCTTGAGCCAGTTCTTTATGGTAGCGAGGAGAATCTTGACCAAGTATTGGTCTGCTATATGCACAGTTCCTTCCATATGTACCAGATATAAAACAAGACAAGTTTGAGGGATTTTGTAAGCCAGTACCTCATACAGAACAGAATGTATACCATCCAAGAAAGGTTTTATTTTCATGCAACTTCAAAAAATGTGTCTGTGGTTTGGTTCCATGTGGTAACATAGTCTCCAGCATGGCTGTTATGGCAAATATTCATTTGTTTACTTTTAATCTTGGGTGTGATGAAGTAACAAATTTGATTCTTCCATATAAATTCTCTCCATCTCTGTGATTGTGTTGTGGTCTGGTGTATTTTCCACATCATCATCATACCACATCTTTTCTGGGATCTCTTCATTCAGTTCTCTTTCCCATTAAGCCTTAACATATAACGTTGAATCTCTTTTAGATTCCATCAAACAAAAGTACAGGATTGACATGACGTATTTTGTCCTCATTTTTCTTGAATTAATATAATAGTCCCTCATTTGTAAACAAGTCCTGGTCGTTAGGTCATATGTTTTTTTAAATTCTTTTTTAATTCATTTCACCCTTTTGAGTAACTGTGCATATAGCTTTTATACCCATTCTGTTTAAATCTGAAGTCAGACCTTCCTGGTTCAATTTCACTATCAAAAGCAATCCATTTTAACAGTCCCTCTCCCAATTTTAGCTGTTTAACAATGGAATACCATGTATCTAGAGTAAATAATGTTATTGGGTTTTAGGTCTACCTCATCTTTTATAGGGCAGCTTTGATAGGTTTTTAGTTATGTTTATACCCAAGTATTTACATGATTTTGCTTCCCAGTTTATTTTCAATTCTTTAAGTTTGGTGAGCAGTTAAACGTGAGAATTTAAGTATGTTTAATTTGTTTATTAATTTAACATTTAATTTGCATAAATTGCATAAATGAGATTACTGGGTCATTCAAGTAGATCATAACATCATCAGCAAAAAGACTTATTATATGTTTTCGATTGTTGATTTCTTTAGATAGAGCTTGTTTGCTCTATGTATAGAGCAAACAAGGTAGGACTGAGACAGCAGCCCTATTGCTTCCTTCCATAATCTGCCCAATTAACATCGTTAGCCATGATCCAACTAAAGGTAGTGTGGAGTAGTGGACACAGCTCTTTTTCAAGCTTCTTGTACAACTCAGATGGAAATCCATCGCTACCAGGTGCCTTGTTTGTTTTTAGTTTTTCTATTGTTCTTCTTTCTCAACTATTTCATTTGTTGTTGTATCTTTTGGTCAGTTTTTCCATTATGTTTTTGTTCCAATTGTTTTAGGTCGGTTAAAAGGATCTTATATTGTTTTACTTTTTCTTTTTTAAGGTTACTTGTAATTGCAATCAGTTTTCCTTGTATGACTGTTTTTAATGCATCCCATAGTATAGATGGGTCGGTGTCATCATTATTATTTTCCTTCAGAAAACTCTGAATGTCAGCTTTGATTTGCTCAACTATCGACTTGTTTAATATTCCCACATTCAATCTCCATATTGTATCTTTCCATCTGCAGCTCAAATAAATCTTTGGGTAAATGGCGTTATGATCGGACACATCAGCCACTCCAATATGACATAATTGTATTCTATCCCTATTCTCTTTCTGCATGAAAAAACAATCAGTTCTGGAGTAAACAGAGTGTGTTGTAGAGTAATAACTGAAGTCTCTCTGCAGAGGATGAAGGTCCCTCCACACATCGAAAAAGCCCATTTCCTACTTTGCATGTTCACCATTTTTGTGATGGGTTTCTTATTTCTCTTAAAACTAGTTGTGTCCATGTTGTAGTCCATTATCACATTGAGGTCTCCTCCACATATATATATGTCCTCACTTTCTACAGCAATAGTACCAAATAGGAATTTAAATTTTTTTTATCACTCTCAGCTGGTGCATATGTGTTCACCAAAGTAAACATTGATTGGTCAATTGTCCCTTTTACAATAATATATTGTCCCTCTGTATCCTTTATTTCTTTTTGGCACTTGAATTTGATTACATTAGCTATTAGAATTGTTACTCCTCTTTTACGGGTATTAGAGTGCGAACTATAAAATGTATTTTTGAATCCAAATCTCTTCATTTTCTTGTGTTGTATTTGTGATAGGCGAGTTTTGTATGAAGTTAATCTGTGTCTTTTCCTTTTTAAGTTTGGTCATAATTTTAGCTCTTTTGACTGGGTTTCCTAAACCATTAACATTTAAAGACATAAGCTTGATCTCTTCTTGTTTGGTATCCATAGGCCATTTTAGGTCTATTAACATTGTAGTAACTCCCCCATAGGCTATCAGTAAAATATTCACGAGCGATTAACAACATTTTAAACAACAAACAAGAACATCTAAACTTAATTATATACAAAAAAGGCAACCTCCAAAAAGAGGTGTCAACAACCCCCATTATATGAAAGGGCCCCCAGCTAGTAATGGGATTCAACCCATAATCTGCCCATACTAGAGCTGTATTGTAGCCAGCTATGTTTCAATCTCTCTTGAGCCAACAGGACAGTTATTTACAACCCTCCAAAGCAAAGCAAATTCTAAACTGAAATTTTGCCTTCATCTGAGTTACGTTATAAAAATCTGTCCTTCTCCTTTTCATTCAAACTCAGGTTGAAGTAGACACTTGTCCTGTGTTGTTATCCTTGTGCTGGAATTGTTGCAGCCACCCTGCCGCACATCTACCTGTCTCCAAGGTCTGGTCCGCTTTTGATGTGTTTGCTCTCCTATCTCTGTGGTTATTTTTGCAAACTTCTGGTTATTGTCTTCCTTGAGTTCTGTCAGTTCGTTTCTCATTTGGATTGTGATTTCATCCTTACATCCTTTCAGGTCTGTTTTCAGTTCGTTATGCAGGGCTTGAATTTGTTTGCTAATGCCATCCAAACTGGTTTGAAATGAAGCCATAGTATTGTTAGCTTCAGGTGTTAGCATGTTCTTCTCATTAACAGGATGGTTCATTTCTTTACCTTGGCTGTCCGGGTTTCTTTTATTCTTTGTTTTCGTTGAACCTCCACTCATTATCAAAGGTCCTGGGTCCTCTTGTCTTTAATTCTCATTTTGGCAGAGTTTATTGTGTTGGCATAAGGGAGCTCACAGCTCAAGCGTGCGTCCATTTCTGTTAAAAAATTCCCAAGGACCGCCTTCCCAAATAAATGAGAAGAAAACATAACATGACAAAAAAAGAGAAAAAATAAACTGGGCTGTAAATATGTGTTATGCCACTATCAGCTTTAAAAAAAAAATCAATAAATAAATTCTGCTTACCCTCAATGAGACACTTGGGCTTGCTTCCGGGAAATAATGAGGTCAAGTCGGGGCGGGATGGGTGAGAGGCTGACATGCAGAGTAGCATTCAAGGTTGCTTTCAGTTTGTTCCTTGCCTTTGATTTTGTGACAGTCACAATGGAAAACCCTGACTCACATGAATAGGTGGTGGTGGAAGGCAACAGAAATTTAAATGCCCATTTTTGACAGAGAGGGATATTGACTGGCAGCCAGTACCCAGAATGAAGGTCAACTTGTGTGAGCTGAAGCTTCAGGCTGCTGTCTGCTGATAGTTCCATCAGTTCATTTTCCAACACATTGAACAGTGCCATGTCTTCTGAAGCAGGATCTACAGAGAAGGGGTCCAAAATCCAAAGGTTTCCATGTCATGGGCCCTCTGGAAAGTGGTCTGCAAACTTTCGTAACAACTGAGTCAAATGCTGGGTTATAGCACTGGATATATTGACATGAGGAGAGGCTTCCAAAATTTCAGTTAGGAGTGAAAACATGTCAGATCATCCCTTCTTGACTCCTCTGTTCCAAATAAGTTTTTTCTTCAGTTTTGTCTGAAACCAAAACCCTGTGTTGTTTCTGCCTTGCATTGATATACTGAGCTGATTTAACTGGTCAAATTTCTGATAAGTAGGCCAGTTTTGCACAGAAGTTATCATCTGTGTAATGCTCAGCAAGAGGGGAGTGCTGCTCTTCCTGAAATGTGTGTACTTTCTCTTCTTAGTTCAAAAAGGCATTTAAGCATACGTCCTCTTGAAAGCCACCTTACTTCACTGTGGTACAAGAGCTGCAAATGATTTGCATCAAATCTTTCAGACAGAGCGCCAAAACACCTTGAGTTGAGTTAAATTTTCTGAACAGTTTTCACACATGACTTCATACAGTTCTGCTTTGGTGACATCTGCTTTGTTGCTAGACTTTCCCTATGTAAGAAATAGTGCATACACTTGGCATCTGGCGCCCTCTCTTGGATCTGTTTGACAACACCATGATGTATTCTTATCATTGCAGCATCGTCTGTGCAAACACCTGTACAATATTTCCTATCAAGACCTTTTTCGGTGAAGTAATTATCAAGGCAGCGCATTACATTATCTGTGCAGTCAGTCAAAAGAAAATGTGGTTGGGGCAAAAGTGATTGAGGCAAAACGTCTGAAAACAACAAGAAATGGAGAGAAACGTGACAGCCTAGCGGTAATGATCAAATCCGATCAGGATCCAAATTATATATTGGGTATATGACCTATGACGTCAGGCCCTATGTCCCCCCAACATTGAGATGTTTTAAATGCCAAAAGTATGGACACATTGCGGCTATATACAACGGCAAACAAAGATGTGGAAGGTGTGCCGGTGAACATGAATATGGAAAGTGTGAAAGGGGAGCTAAGCTAAAGTGCTACAACTGTGGAGGAGAGCATTGCTCTGCCTATCGTGGATGTCAGGTCAGCAAAAGAGCAACAGAGGTGCAAAAAGTTAAAATTTCTCAAAGGATTACATATGCCGAACCAATCAGAGTATCTGCACAGCCAGAGAATTCTAAGCAAATGAATATGGAGAGCAACAAAGTGAGACCATGTGAGGGATGTAGCAAAGTAAAGAAAGATACATTGATTGTAGCCAAAAATTATTTTGTACTGTTCATGGTAGATGTGATAAACCGTCTGCACAGACAGACAAGAGTAAAGTAGTAAAGTCAGCAGAGAAATATCTTCAGTCAAAGGACTGGGTTGGGAAGCAGTTGAGGAAATGTTATGTGGGGGAACTTCTAGTTCACAATCATGGACTGGTGGTTCATCATGCTATTAATTATTTTGCAGTGGAATGCAAAAAGTCTCATCACCAATGGTCAGGAATTCAAACAGTTTGTCTCGAATCTACAAGATAAAAATAATATAATATGTATACAAGAAACATGATTGAAACCACAGTGGGATTTTGTTATACATGGCTATACTGCTATTAGGAATGATAGGAAAGATAGAAAAGGTGGTGGTGTGGCAACATTTGGGCAGAATGGAATGAGGTTATGGAGGATATGACAGATGTGGTTGAGCTCAACAAAAAGCTGGTCACAGCCATCATACAAACAGCACACAAAACAATTCCAAAAGGTGCAGGGGGTAAAAGTAAAGCGTGTACCATTGTGGGATGAAAACTGTAGGAAAGCTGTGAAAAGCAGAAATAAAGCATTTAGACAATTAAAGGACCATCTAATTTCATTAGAAACATTGATTCAGTACAAAACAGCGCAAGCAATAGTCTGAAAAACTATAAGAACAACAAAACGCACAAACTGGACGCAATATTGTAATGAGCATGAGGAGAGAGACAGCTGTCAAGATATATGGGGAATGATCAGGAGTGTTAGGGACCAAGCAGTGAGGCAATGCAGAAACAGGAGTTGTAAATGAAAAACTGGGTTTTTATTTACCCAGAACTGATTCAATTAGTCATTTGTAAACAGCTGTTAAAATATCTTTTCAAATGCTGGGGAGAAAACAGCCCTGAGGGATCCCTCAATTTGAAACAATATTGTTGGATTTAGAACCTTTAAAGTCCCCTCCACTAATAAATATTTTGTTTCTTTTTCCCTCAGTTGAACGTTGTTCTCTTCTCTGAGCAGAATGATGTATGTGCTGAATTTGTTTTTATGTTCATCTGTCAAAGGAGGAAAGTTTCTCTGAGCTCACATTAAATCTTACAGCCATAATACGGCAGGCATGGACAGGGCACGACACGTCTGTCACAGCATGGCCGCAGCAGAGCACGTCCATTATAAACAACTGAAGCTGCTACACTGACCAAGGAAGCCATCGTGTGGTTCAATTTTTGTGCGGCTGGTCTACTTTTTTTATCTCTACACGCAACTACACAGCCATCCAACAGGTTAAAACTACATAGAACTGTGTAAAGTACAATCTGTATAAAAATGATTAAAATAAATACCTCATTGTACCAGAGGCAATATGAAGCAGCAGTGAAACCTTGTGGGTTTTTTTATATGCACATTAAAATAAATCAATTAAATCAGTGTGCATCCATGATCCTGTAGTTAAAACGATTTAGTTAATTAATTCAGTACCAATTAATATAGCCTATGCTTTCAAACCCTGCATAACCAACTGCATTATCACTTGGCAAAACTCAATATGCATGCAGTGACGGAGACAGAGTTGGTGTAGCAGGTAGAAAACCCCGCTTTGCCCCACCCATGTGACACGTGCCTGGTGTATTTCAGCTGTTAGGCAGTTAGTTTAACGTGTACCTACAAGCATGATTTGTGACATCACAACTAGTTTGAAGCCAATCATGGTGAGAATGGACTTTACAGTGAAGTAGGAGACATCTTGTGTTCTTTTAACATTTAAAATATTTTTCAATGAGGCCAAAGGAGTAGGTGTAAGTTTAAGGATTTTAAGTAGATAACTGAACTTTTTTGTGGAAAAATTATATCAGACACAAATTATTTTTTTAAGCATTTTTTATATGCTCAAAACATGCGTGGAGGGGATCTTTAACCATTACATACATTTTTAATCCATAGCACCAGTCTTGGGTTGAGCTGATGTTTCATTTTCAGTTTGCATACCAGACTGTTTCATAACTGGATTTAACATTTGGAAATAGAAAGCAGTGGTTTTGTGGCCTCAGGGGTTTGGGGAGGATATCCATACCTGCTCCCGACACAAACAGAATCAGGCCACCAAACTTTTTTTTCTCTTTAAGGTGTGTGCTTTACAGAGGTGCTATTGACTTCAGACACATTCACATTTATCCTTTGCTGACTATTGCTGGTAGAAGCCATTACTTTCCAAATTATATGACATTTATTGATTAATGTGTCATAACTGCAGTGGCTAATCACAGGCATTTACTATTTATGCAGTTTCTACATGTTTTTTTCCTTTTGTCATTTTGTCTTTATTGGACAGTTGACATGGTGAGAGGAAGAGTGAAGAGGAGGACATGCATCAAAGGTCGCCCACTGTGATTATAGACCACTAGAGATACTGCAGTTATTATGACATGATTATGGCTTTAGGACAGAGTGATCTACATAAGGCCAACAGAATTAACAATTGTGCAGTATATGTACAATATGTTGGAGGCAGCAACACATAGTTTTTATCAGAGGTCAGGGGTCAGCCACAGAACATCCTGGAGTGGACAAATTCAGGTCCAGAAACATCATGTGAACATAATAATAAATCAGACAGCCATGCTATTGGCGTGCCCCGGTAGCCTACTGGTTTGGACACATGCCATATAGCCACAACAATGAACTAAATGACAAAAACAGACCCAAGTTGTGATAAACTGGAATTATCCTTTAAGGCTAAATGAAACACTACCAGCTGGTAGGGAGAGATTGGCATTCATCCTATAATGCAAATCAGATCAGAATACACTGAATTTATAAAAGAGGTTCAGGATGGCAACCCTATTACAGACAAATCTGGGTTGTACATGCGGAAGTAGACAAGCCTCTATTACTGCAGTGACCACTGTACACTGTGATGTACTGTGTGAAGGATTTCAATTTCTAAGCACTTTTTCCAAGGAACCTGTCCCAGAGATCGTGTAGAACCAGTTAAATGTTGAAAATATAGTAATCACATGCCATCAAAATAAAAGTTATAATCTATAAGAATTGAACCTTTCAACTAAACTTAGCACAAAAAGGAAATTTATGTTTGGTAGATTATTTCTTTGTTGTAACAATGCTTCTTGGCAATAAATCTTATACCATTGGAAAGCCTGTTTATTTCCCTTTTAAATGGTGCCACATTTGTAAGGAACATGCATTTGTGGGATGAGCAGCAGAGCTGAGTATGTTGGTTGCGCCCCTGAAAAAATTGCCAAATCTTCTCTGCCAATGCCAAACAGCTTATTCTGCCATTGAGTCGTTTGGTGTTTGGTGGATTGGATAATTGATCATTTAAAGAAGGGAAATTTTCGTAGTTCTGAGAGATCACAGAGTTTGATTGGCATTAGTTCACTCTTATACCAATTAATCCTATAGCCTGAAAACATTCTAAAATGAGAGATGGTGTCTAAGATGGCTGGGATAGAACATTGCGGTTTGGTTATGTACAGCAGGGTACATTTTTAACAGGTGAGGTGACAGCAGATCACTGAATTCTTTGTAAAATTCACCAGGATAACCATTGAGACCAGCCCATTTTCCACTTTTCAATGTTTTAATTGTATGCTGTATGTCTACAATTGAGAGATCTGCATTTAGGAAATCTTTGTCTTCCTGATTCAGGGTTGGAAGGTTACAGCTGTCCAGAAACTTCTGCATAATTGAATCATCCTGTACGGCTCTAGATGAGTAAAGTTGTTCAAATCTGTGATTAATGTCCTTTTTAGATGTTAACATGTCCCCATCTTCTGATTTCACCTTGCTAATTCTACGATCACTTTCCATTTTCCTTAGTTGTCTAGCTAATAACTTGTGTGGTTTTTCACCAAACAGGTCCCCTCCTATTATTAAATTGGTCTGTGAGATGTCAGGAAGCTGAGCTAGAACATTTGTAAAATGAGGACAAATCTGTGTTGGGTCCATATATGTTCACCATTGTAATGGACAAAGAGTACATTTCCCCTACTATTATTAGATACTTACCCTCTTTATCTGCAATAGGTAATTTATGGATAAAAGGTGTACCCTTTTTGAATAATATAGCCACACCTTTTGATCTAACCGCACATATGTCGTGGGATCCTCTACATCCTCTTTGTCTGTGCCAAAATGAACCTCAGCAGCTTTCCTCACGTCTGTAAACACAGCCTCTATGCCTTTGAAAGTCATTCTCAGCTTTGCTGGGTATAGCAGTCCATACCGAACTCCTGGCTTGTCCCAAAGTATCTCGCTGGCTCTGTTGAATGCTGCTCTGCATTTTGCAACCTTGGGAGTGAAGTCAGGGAAGATACGGATCCTCTGCCCATCATAGAAGAGGTCCTTCAGGGTTGCAGCTGTCTGGAGAATCGTTGTCACATCGTGAAAATAGTAGAGTTGCAGTGACCGAGGAGGCTATGTATCATCTGGGCGCCTATGCAGAGCCCTGTGTGGGTGGTCAACAAGCGGCGCCTCATCTAGAGAGTCTTTTAGGAGCTGCAAGACAAATGTATATATCTCCATACCTTTCTCAGTCCCCTTTTAGCATTGCAATCTGCACATTTTGTCTTCTAGACCACCCCTTAAGATCCATCCACTTCACTTTTGTGCATAAAAGTCCGACTGTAGCTTGGTTATTGCATCCGACAAGTG
Source organism: Scomberomorus guttatus (assembly GCA_038419695.1). NCBI lineage: Eukaryota > Metazoa > Chordata > Actinopteri > Scombriformes > Scombridae > Scomberomorus > Scomberomorus guttatus. The sequence continues at coordinate 3,108,486 of CM076467.1, read as the reverse complement.
TGTAGCTGTGCATTCAAGCTCCGTAATGGTCGATCCATGTTGGTACTAGCGACCAGAATGGTGCTCAGAGTTTTGGTCTTAAGAGCAGACAGTTCTCCTCTAATTGTGGTGGCAACCTCCTCGATCCGAGTGTTGACATCTGGCAGATTTCGACCTTGGTGGTTTATCAGTACGTAGCGAGTTGATGGCCTCTAGGATAGCGGCATCAGCCATCCAGTGGCTAACGTTAGCTTCAGGAGAGTCTGGGGCGGCAGGGCCTGTCTCTTTCAGTTTCTTGTCCTTGGAGGAGTGCATCCTCCAACTAGCCTTCCTCCTGTTCTAGCGTGCATAAATGAATTCTGGGTTGTTCCTTATCATTAATATAGGGTTGACATGTCGTGGGAATTGTCAAAATGTTAAATTTGTGCCAAATGCAATTAAAATTTTGCAGGAGCTACTGGGAAGTGCGACCTACTGTCTCTTTGCTCACTAGAGCCCCCAAATGTTGACATTGGATATAAATTGTGAGGTTTCCATCTGAAGTAATCTGCACTTAGTAATCAAGAGGCTATTTAGCTTGCATAGTGTGCTTTAAATGAGCTTGTTTGGGTCACAATTTGATTAGTATAAATCTGAACATGACTTAATGAAGCACAGAAAGACCCTTACAGGCTGAATGTAGATCACAGAGCTTTGCTCAAGTATGCTTGAACAGACGCTCTAATCACTTTGTCAACCAGTCACCTCTTTATTTTACAGGCCACAGAGTCCTCATTTGTTCAAAGTACTGTGGACTTTTCATTACCTCAGCTCTCTTCAAGTGCTTTTCTGTATTCTCTTGTTTTTCTGTGGTTCTTAGTGGCTGGCTGCACTCTGCTGATAATTATCCCTGTAATAGTATGAAGCTCATTTAATTGATTGCTCACAGGGGGATTGGTGGTGTATGAGAAGTCCCCTCCACCGCTATTAAAGGATGTACTGAGGGAGGCAGTCCTCTTCGTGTCATACCTGCTTCACCTGGCTTTCAGCTGCACAGGAGGTGAGAGTCAGAGGATTAAAAATAACCTCTGCTCCTACAGTTTTGCATGTGCGTTTTCAGCTGCCCACTGATTGCTTAACTTGTACACGAAAGCTTATAGTTTAAGTAGGAAAATGTTTCTATAGGCCATTATCTGTACACAGAAAAAACTAACAGAAAGTTTCAAAAGTTTTTATTTCTATGGTTAAGATATGCAGAGAGATTAGATAGAAAAACGTGTGTAACAAAAGACAGGATGCAGTAAGTTGGATTCAAAACCATACAGCATACAGTGCACTCCAACTCTGATGAATTCATCTCAGTAGTGTATGGAGGCGTTTCCTTTTTATTTATTCTTCAGTGTAGTTGGTGACATTTATTAAAGAGGCAAATTAGCATGATTAAATACATGTTAAATTGAAGCTTTACTTCTATACATTTCTCTAGGCAGGTCTAGACAGGCACCTTAAAGTGCCCTTTAAGGTGCCCCGCAGTATGATAAAATGCCCTCTAAGATGCCCCCACAGTATGATAAAGTGCCCTCTAAGGTGTCCCCACACTGTGGGGCCAACAGTAGAGCAAACATGATAAAATGCCCTCTAAGGTGCCCACACAAAGGAGAAAACATACCAAAGTTCTATAATGACTGTCTAGTTATTGGTAAATGAGGATGAAATGCCCTATAGAGGGCCTCTATATGTGAGAATCTGGAATGAAATGCCCTCATGGGTGCCCTCCGTGGAAGAAAGTGTGATAGTGTTGTGTGAAGAACCCCCAAAAATTAAAAAAAACATGATGTGTAAATAAAGAGAATGTAATGCAGTGCCTTATGATGTCATTGTAATAGGGTGAGCTGGAGGTTCTGTGTGGGTGCCCTTCTAGTAAAAAAAAAAAAAAGTGAAAAGTGCAATTTAAGGTTCTCCTAAGTCTAACATACTAAAGTTCAGAACTGGGTGCCCTTTCAATGAGAAAAAGGCACCCTATAAGGTGCACTGTATGGGAGAAAAACATGGTGAAGTGCCCTGCCTTTGAAGAACATGAGATACTGTACCCTATAAGATATCCTTACGATGAAATAAACTGGCCATTATGGTAAAAATTAATGTATCCTTTATGTAGGCTGACCATTAGGAAAATAAAGCTCCCTTAAAAACACGGTGTAGTTGTTGTAGCTGACATTATTCCATTCAGTTGATTTTGGTACAGTACTACTCACTAGTTTGCTCAGTCACACCCCCTTTAGATTGTTTGGGTCAGTGCAGTTTAAGCTCTAACTTTGATACTACAACGATTTGTGAGGTATAAGTCATATAGCAAGGCTTTTGTGCAATTAAAATAGGTGTATGGATTACATTTTATTAAGGATGCAAAGCTCTATAACATGCTAAACAATATGCCAAATAGATGGTAGCTAGCTAGATACATACTTAGCCATATATTAAATATTTGGTACAAACTGGAAATCAACCTTAAAAGGAAATCATTAGAGTGTTCTTTATTCAAAATGTGTTTACAACCCTTTAGCTTGGATTAACTTGCACTTGTAGAGAGGAAGATTAGCATTGGGTTACCTTATGATTACAGAATACCAAGAAGAGACAGAACATTGACGACAATACAAAGGGATTTGCAAAATGCAGCTAGAGGCAACAAGGGAGGAGATGAGAGAGATAAAGGTACATTTGCATTAGCCATTATCAATTAGAGGGATTCCCAGTAGAACTTAAACCTCTGCCTAGGCATGTTAAAAAGTTTTAAAAATGTATCCTGTCATGAAATCTGTAAGAGAACCCTTTGAGTAACCCTGCTAACAGACAAACAAACTGGAAACAAGTAACTGGAAAGGCATGACAAATAACAGAGCTGCCCAATCTTTCAAGGACGGTTGCCAGTTCTGTGACATGGAGGAAGACAGTATTGTTACTGCATTTTGGTGTTCCACTCTTCCTATTGCTCTCCCTATCAGCATTGTCCAAACTATGCTTAAAGAAAATTATGTGAATGCAGTCTTCCCAAAGCTGACAAAACTCCTCAAAATAGATGCTACATTGCCAGTGACAACTGCATCAGTCGAGCGATCATTCTCCAAACTGAAGCAGATCAACACCCAGATTAGAAACAGATGCACTTAGATCTTCTGCTGTTGTCCATTGAGAAGGACATCCCAATTGACCATGGAGATCATTAACATTTACAAACTCATGGCTATAAGAATTCTCCTTTTATTCCATGTTTTTACAATAGATGTGTTTTAGAAACAAACATTTAAAACGTTACCCATTCCCTGTATTTTTATTACAGAGACGTTTGCAAAATAAATGTTTAAAAAGTAAATCCTTTTTAATACAGAGGCGTTGTTTTCCTTATATTCTGAATCACCCTATAAAATGTTCATCTTAATTGGGGATATAGGTTTTTACCAAACATGCATCATTGCTCTCTGGTGATGGGGGCGAATTGAATGTATCAGGTGCCCTTATATTTTTTCGCCCCTGCCCCTCAGCCTGAATCCACCACTGGTGAGTAGCAGGACTTTGTGGTCAATCCTGAAGGAGACAGGGAGCCAGTGCAATGAAAACAGAACTGGTGTTATGTGTTTGTGTTTTTGCACTCTCATCAGGATCCTGGCAGCACTGTTCCTAATGTACTGGAGCTTCTGGATGCTCCTGCCAGGGATCCCTGTGAAGAGCACATTGCAGTAGTCCAGTCTTGAGGAGATAAAGAAATGGACAGCTGGGTCAAACCTAACACCCAGATTAGTGACTGAGGAGAAAAGGGGGATGTCCTGGTTGTCAAAGATGAGATGAAGTTTGGGGGATGACTGAACCTGATGTGGAGTGCCAACAAGGAGAGCTTCAGTTTTGCTACTGTTTAACTGGAAGAAATTTGTGCTCATCCAGCCCTTTATCTCCTTAAGACTGTAAATCATCCAGCATGGTGAGATGTATGTATGAATGCAACAGGCCATGCCATGTGATGTCTATGATGTGATTTACTTTGATTTACTGCATGCTCTGTTGTCCTGTCTGTAAACTAGGCAATTGCTAATTTTGTTAACACAAAATCGAGGAGGCTAGCAAGCCATGCTAAACACCAAACCATCTAGTAATGTGGTGTGATTTGACACCATAGATAGAAAAATTGTGGGTAAAGGAGAGATTGTTTGCTGACTTAATACAGTTGCCTTACAGTAAGGTTAGCTTGTCACTCAATGGGTTATTGGAGGCACCGCAAATCAATTCTATCACGTAGTTCAAATTAATTTGAACAAATTCAGCTCTCATTTGCTCTTACTAAATCTAAATCTTAGACAAGGTGACAGGCTCTGAAAATTGCTCTGCATGTTCCCCAGAGGATGAATTCTGACACTGACTCACTGATCTTTCTTCTGGCGCCATCATCAGGAAAAGCTGTCTTTGCACAATAGCATACCACATAGTTTTCATATCACATATCAATCGAATTGACAGATTGTTGTGAATTTTTTTTTGTGTTCCCAGTGGGATAAATACAGTGGGATAACATGTTCTGTGATTATGGTGGTAGCTTCTAAAGTTTGAAAAAATTGTGATTTACTAATGTCAAATCAATGGAGTACCCCTTTAATGACCCAATGGCCTTTCCTTTGGGACAACCAACATTTTGCACAAGTTTAACAATAGCAACACTTTAATGCATTCGACACTTTTTCATTAAGGGGAGTAATGAATATTGTAGCTCTGGAGGCTGGCAGAAGGGCTGTAGGCTTTCATTCCTGTTTTTTAGTGAGTAGCAGGATTGCTATATGCTTCATATTAGCATCCTTCTCTGTGTGTTTTTGTGGCTTGACACACTGAGCTTATGAACAAATTCAATTAGATGCTTCAATGCAGCTTTTTCTCTGAAACCTTGTTAGAAAAGTATCAACAAAGGAAATTGCAACTGAAGTTTTTAGCATAGCTATCCCATATGCTCCTTCCCCCCCCCTATAGTTTCATAATTTTAAAGCCAAAGTCCATTTTGCTGAATTCTTTACTCTTGAAAAGAACAAACTGCAAAAGGAAAGCCTGAAGCTCTTCATCAAACAGAATATAACACAAGTAGTCCTCAGAAACAAAAAGAAACAACCACAACAACACGAGACAAAAGCACTTGAAGAAAAATGGGGGCATGTTTTTTATTTGCTCATGAGACAAATGTGCATATATTTTAAAAAGCCAAAAGGCACTGGGTTGGATGGAATACAGCCAGTTTCATTCAGAGGGGTATATGGGGACATGGTTGAAGCTGTCAGGAGGCCTGTCGGGTAAATAGACACCCTGTCATTACAGACAACACTGCTCTGAGCTGGTTTGTTTGACACGAGATAAGTAGCATCTGTTTCACTGGGAGTCCTCAAGCTGTTTACCAAGGAGCTCTTCTGAACTCCATTCATGCTCAGTTAGCAGCTAGCTGGGGGTAAAAAAGGAAGTAAGGGTGCTGATTTTACATACTAGGTTGTTATGTCCAGTCTCCAAAGGACAAGACGACAAACCCAACTAGTTTGTTCGTACCAAATAAACCAACCAACCAAAATTAAGCATTTTGAGTAGGTTTAATTAGCATTCAATTGGGGCTGTTGGTGCCTTGCAGTTATTATCAAAGGAACTCAAGCGCAAGATAGCTAAAGGGCATTTAATGATGCACTTCGGAATTTTTTTGTAGCACCTGATAGTACCCAGCTGGAAGGAGCTTGGAATTTCTAATGGATAGCAAAATCAGGGGGTGTACCACTAGTTTAACTGTTCCAAATCTTAGCCATTGCTGTTATTAAGGTTCAAGTCTTGGGTCAGTCGAGACAAGTCCAAGTCAAGCAACAAGCCCCATAAGCAAGGTGCAAGTATCAATGCTGTATTAAGTGTCTTTAACATAGCCAAGTCCATTCATTATACAGACGTAATAATAAAAAACTTTTTGTAACTTTTACCAGGTCAAAATGTGAGGCATGTGTTTTTGCTTTCAAGTCTCAATAAAGTGAAGGCTAACATCAGTGAAGTCCAAGGAATATATCAAGTCCTCATTTTTGTGACGTAAACGAAAGTTTCACAATTTTTCAATAGTCAGGTGCCCATATGAACAGTAAAAGAGGTTTTCCTTGCTGTAATCATTAACCCCAGTTATACTGGCTACCCTTCAAATGTGCATTCAATGTAAGTGATGGGGGCCAAAATCCACAGTGTGTCCACACAGTCGTTTAGTGCAAAAATGCATTTAAAAGTTGATGTGAACCTTATATGAGGCTTCAGCAGTCTGAGTTAGTCATATCAAGTGGATATCTGCCACATTTACAGTCTTTTTAGCATCAAATTCCCTCTTTGTGTTTCCTCAGACAGCGTTTCCCTGTTGAGCTGTGGTGGAAGTATAGTAACAAAAAGAGGGACTTTAGCACTAAAAAGTCTGTAAAGTTGAAAGATATCTACTTGATTTGACTCATTTGGACGCTGAAGCTTCGTATTAGCTTCAGATAAACTTTTAAATACATTTTTGCACAGAAGGAGGACTGTGGATTTTGTCCCTCATCACTTACATTGTAAGTGCATTATGAAGGGATCTTCTAATGGTCAGTATGAACAGGATGAATGATTACAGCAAGAAAAACATGTTTCACTGTTCATTTGGGAACCTGACTGATGTCAGACTTGAAAAATTGTGAACCCATCCATTAAGTCTGCCTTGAGTCCAAGGTGTCAAGTATGCAGTGCTGCCACCTGTTAAGCAACATTAACTAAAATTGTTTCCAGTGTGTTATTGGCTCGAGTTTAACATACTGTTTTGTAAAATAATGCATTGCAATGATTTTTTTGTCAAATAGATGTCTAATGTAAAAGATAAGATATGTTGCTCTGGAGCAGTCCCCCTCCACTCAAAAATGTGTTTTGCTTATTGTTCCTTCACTTTGGATGTTTTAGCTTCAGTGTGCAGAATGATGTATGTGCAGAGTTTATTTTCACATTCATCTGCTGAAGGAGGAAACTTTCTCTGTGCTCACCTTAAATCTGAGTTTAAGGCGTGTACCTACAACTTGTGACATCACAACTAGTTTGGAGCCAGTAATGGTCCAGTATACAACTTATGCAAGTGTGACGTGGACACTTGAAGTTTCGAGTGCACATACACTGAGAATGGACTTTACAGTGAAGTAGTAGGAGAGTGTGTGTCCAGAAGTTGAAATTAACAATATTTACAGACTGGAGGAGGGAGAAGATGTAGATGTCATATTAAGGATTTTAACAAGGTAATTTTTTTGTAGAACTTTTTTTGTGGAAAAACCATATTGATCTGAGTTTTAAACGAACAGTTCAACATCTTCTTTCAGAAAGTAAAATGAGAAGAGCGCTATTGATCTCATGTTTATGCAGAGCCAGCCTGGCTCTGTCCAAAATTCAAAAATACACCTACCAAGACCTCTAAAGCTCACTACTGAAATTAACATATTGCATCTCTTTTGTTTAATCTGTACACAAACAGAAATGTAAGACGCAATAATATTTCTATTATATATAAACTATTAGGGAACAACAGTGTATCCATCCACCCAGTGCTTCTGGACACCATCTCCAGCTATCATGCAGGTTGCCAAATATGATAGGTGAACACACATTTTGTTGCACATTATGATCTGTCATAAACTGCACACAATTGTACCAGACCTGCAACCAGCTGTTTGCCAAGGAATAGTTCCAGTATGCAACACCCCCTAAAACCACAACTTCTCATTTTCACATTTTGTTTATGTACAGCTTAAACAAATGAGATACAACATGTTAATCATTAAGCTTTAGGGGTGTTGGTAGGTGAACTTTTGAACTTTGGACAGAGCCAGGCTAGCTGTTTCCCCCCTGCTTTCAGTCTTTATGCTAAGCTAGGCTAACCATGTGCTGACCCCAGCTCTGCACTTAACACACAAACATGAGATTGATATCCATCTTCTCATCTCACACTTGGAAAGAAAGTGAACAAGCATATTTCCCAAAATGTCAAACTATCCCTTTAATAAAACAACAGTTTTGGGCCTATATATATCTTCTATTGGTATCAGTGAACCCTGATGGTTGGGACACTTGCTTACAAGCATAGTGTTTCTCAGCTGTTGTTGCCAGCAGGAAGAAAACATCCTAACACTTGATAGAAGCTGTAGGCACCATCTCATCACAAGGTTGCCAGTTCAAAACTACTAACACAAAGCTGTTAGCTGAATGTAGCCAGGAGAAAATACTCTCTCTCCACCGAATGACTTATTTATACATGCCATATGGTTTCACAGTGTTCTGTGTATTTGCTTTGTTGCCTCTGAAGGGGAATCAAATGTACGAGTGACATCCTGTGTGTGAAAGATAGAGTCAAACGTTTCCTTCCTCTCTGCTAATGTTATTAGCAGACCCGTCTGGGGAGCGTGACACACTTCTCACAACACAGGCCCAGTTTTATCAATCAGGGCTTAGTTGGATCCCCAAATGACAGAAAGTCTGCCTAAAGTTTACCCCTCCTCTTCTAAAACACAAGAACAAAGCCTTCGTACTTGCTCTTCTCTGCGCTGCAGAGCACAAAAATGTAGAGTTATTCTAAGGTATCCTGGTGAGAGTGATGTTTATTTGGATTATCACATCTCAAGAGGAAGCATGCCTCCCTCAGCCAATTTAGAATTTGCCCTGTAGGCCAGAAATCTTTTTCAGAGTGGATAAGTTAATTAAGAACAGTGAAGGGATGATAACAGCCTTGTATTCTGCTCCTGCTGTACAATAATTGCATTTCATACTCAGTATTTGTGGCAGGGGGTCATTGTGTATCGGAGGACCGCACTCCAAGAAGATAAAAACACCTCATTATTGTTAAAAACCAGAGTGGAACAGAGCCAATTGACTGACAAATCTCTAAAATGTCTCTGTCTCTGAAGCAGATGGGCACAATATAATAATTATCAACTGTGACGATAATTTGCTTTGAAGGAAATAGCATAAGAAAAGCTAATGGACAATCAAGCCTGTCAGTATAAAATCATAGCAGAGAGAGGCTTAAATTGGCTGACAAGTATAGCTATTTCATATTGGTGGATATATAAAAAGCCACCATGTACTGCATGAAATTTTAAAAGAATTTCTATTCGAACATTTAACTCAACTGGCAAATGTTTCCGTTGTGTTTTTGTAGGTTAATGCTTCATTTAAAATAATATATTCCAGAGTCTCCATTTAATACCTGAGCATTTTTACGCTGCATTTACATCACAGGTCTTGATTTTAATTTCACTTTTTTTTTTGCAAACATCCATTTTTAAAAATATTTACTTAATGTTTGCTTCCTGTTTATATTTGCTTTTAAAGATTTAAAGAAAAATGGTAATGATACAACAGAAGCCGAGATATCCTGATGTTTAGTCTCTATTTTTAGTCTATTTGCAGTCAAAAATAATGTCATTGTGTTTTTGTGTATGTATTGTTAATAGTTCTCTATCATTAAAAGGAAGAAAAAGGGCCTTTGGGGAAATATCAGAAATGCTCTTTTTGTCTCAGCTGGCTGGAGGGGCGTGTTGGTGTCTGTGTTTGAATGACAGCAGCTGACAGGCTGCCAGAGTGCCAGTAGGGAAAAAGAGATAAAGTAAACAAACTTGTGCTGTATCTACAAGTCATGGGCAGACAGGGTGTTGTTAGCAGTGGTACTGAAGAGTAAGAACCACACCAGCATCTAAGTGGACCAAAGTGACATTTGCAGGTAAGTTAAAATGCTGTTTAATGCGCTGCAGCTGAGCAGATAATTAGCTATCTAGCCTGCTAACTGAGTGGTGCACTTTCTTCAGTGAATGTTTGTTTGGTGGCTTGCCTCATTCAACAAGCTAAGGTGCAGGACAAGATGTGTTCATGTTTGTAAGTTGGATAAGGAGACTTTAGCAGGAAAGCTAATGAGTGTTGTTGTTCAGAGTCTGTGGCTCCAGCTATGTAGACAAATGACTAACTGTCAATAATGAAACCAAAAACATATTATATATATATTTCTACCTTTTGGTTTCTGATTTTGTCTGAAAGGAGAACACAGGGCAAGTGACTTACAGATCAGATACTGTATGTATGCTGGAGCAGACCAAAGTTTCAGGAGGAGTTTACATTATACAATTACATAAAAAATACTTGGTCGGTTTGAAAAGCTGATTTTGATATTTTTCTCACTAAATTTTGAATATTTTTAGGCAAAAAAGCATTATTAAAACATAAGACATGTATTTATCTTCTCTCATGTAAATGTTAGGAGTAAAGTGAGGCACTGAGGCTTGCTGAGGGTGAAGTGGTCTGACCAAACCAATCGATCTCAGCTGGTGGAGGGCAGGGGGGCACAACAGCAGTGACTGGACTGGACCACTGGTCATGCTTTTCAGTCCAGTAAGATTCACAGTAATAAAGACTGCAGCTGAAACATCAGAAATCACTCATAAGCTATCCCAGCAGTATACATATCCACAAAGATAGTGAAGTGGCTCAATGACACAATATAAAAATATTACAGGTTAAAGCTGCATTAATGAATATTTTAATATTAACAATGGATCAAATGACTATGTGTAATATGAAAGGATTGGTTATAGTGATAAACCCACAGAGAATTATCACCAAATCTGCATTTTCCCTCAGCTCTACAGAGCCTCTTTTAGCTCATTGTTTTTGTTTTGCGACCTACAACTTTTACTGTTTTTGGTCCAGTCTCACAGTTCTTATTAGCCTACTTTCCAGCAGCAGGAGAAAGCTGTTCAGACAAAAAGATAAAAATGAACTGTACATTACCTGCTCAGCACCAGACTGCATAAAGTTAGCAACTAGCTGGTGAACATAGTGGAGCATTTAGCAGCTAAAGAGACAGATATTTTTCTCAGGAGTTGGTGGAGACCAAACCAGAGCTAAAAGGAGAGTGAATATTGGACTTACATTCATCTGTTGGACACAAACACACGTAACATCTAATCCAAATGTGGCACATATTATCCCAAATATGAAACCTAGTACTGGTCCATTAGATATTATTCCCTCACAGCTTTTTCAGTGCTGGACATCACTGGGCCTAGTATAATGTCAATAATTAACAGCTCTCTGATCAATGACCATGTCCCTTCTTGCTTTAAACATGCAGTTATACAGTTATATTTATTTTCTCTCTATATTAATTATTTGTACAATGTTGTGTTTTTAGGACTTATTAATCTTATTCTACACTGTTTCCCCTTGATCCTCATAACTATGCCTGTATTTTCATTTGTTTGTATTTCTCAGGCTCTGTAAAGTACTTTGGTCAACTTTTGCTCTATAAATACATTGACTTGACTTGACAAATAAATGATAATGTTGTTCTGTGTCTGCTGGATGTGTATATAGGCAGCTGTTTGCTAAAACATTCACCCATAACACATTTTTGAGGTAATAATATGTCAAATGTTGTGTTTACAGCTTGTTCTGCTGTCCCTACATGGCCAAAATAATCAAATCAATTCAATATAATGAAAGTCCTAATTGGGCAAATGTGATCCCTTCAGCGATCAAAGTTCCAAAACTTGAGGTGAATGTATGTAGAAATGCTCCTTGCAAGTCAAAAGCCAGGGCTTCAACCTGCTCTGACCTACCTTGCTGACGAGCTGACAGCAGCTTGTCTCACATGCCCATAAACTGTCTAGCCTAAACTAGCCTTGGTTGCTTAGGTTGTTGCAGATCAGATTCCAGCTCCAACATGTATGGATGTGTTTAGGAAGCACAGCACAGCTGGCCAATCAGAACAGAGTGGGCTCCTCAGGAGGGGGGCCTTAAAGAGACAGGGTATAAAGCCTGTTTCAGATAGAGGCTGAACTGAGGGCTTGTGTAAAGGGTTAGTACAAGATAAATAAGGAGTTATTTGAACTGTAAATCATGCAAGGATATTCCAGTAGAGCCCCAGAATATAAATGCAGACCTGGAAATGTGTCCCCTTTAATGTTACAAGTGGTCTAGGTGTTTTTCTGATCTTATCTAATAACTACAGCTGTCAAATTAATGTGCTGGATTAGAAGATATTTGATACAGAATGTAGTGGATTAAACATATTGAGTCTCACAAAATACTTTACACAAGTACTGTAAAGTACAGTACTTAAATTTTGAGTTCATGCAGTGCATCTTTTTCTGTAGCTGATTCATATATTAAGACAATTTGTGTACAGCCAATGATCTCTTAAAAAGTTTTTGTCTGCTGAAGCCTTGGTCCTCCATGTAGGTTTGGGTTAATAACCAATCACTGCCATTTAATATATGCAATAAATATGTGCACTAAAACATACAGGCATGCTGGATGTAAAAGTCTGCAAATGTCTGCATCTTTGTTTTAGTTTTAATGTTTTGTTTTAATTCCTAATTTCATTGTCCTAAGACGTCCAATGCAATTCAGTGCACCAAAGCATCAGCTTGTTCCATTATCCAACTTGTACAATGAAAATTGAACAAGGAAGTTGAGAGCTGGAAACAGAGATAGCTCATCTTCAAAGTAAAAGTTGCGCATTTTGTGTGTGTTGGTGTTGGCTGCAGCGGTCAATTTAAGGATAGTGAAACTAAATAATTAAACAAATAGCCTAAATAATGAACATAATTCATAACATTTTTTTACACACTTTGGAGATTAAACTATGTAAAAGGAAGAAGAGGCGGCAAAACCAGCCCTGGGGATTTTCAAAGTAAATGCACCAAGTCGCACTGAGCCACTGCAGTCATTTAAGTAAGTCCAACTTTTATGTGTGTTTGTGGTCTTGTTATATGCATGACTTTATCCTTTAACCTCTCCAACCAAACACTGTTTAAATTGTTTACCTTCCCACTAGCGTATCTAACTGTTAGCTTCAGAAGATTACCAACGCTAGCAATGCTAGCTGTTGTAGCTAACAAATTGCTGTTGTATGGTAATGTTAATATTACTCATTTTTTATTATCAGTTGTTTTGTACCTCATTTGGATATTTGCTCATCTAAGTCTGTGTGAAATGTCTACGTTTATGGTAGAAGTAAATTAACTGGACCCTCTTCAGTTATATATGTAAGGATTAGGGGTGTTTTGACATGCATTGTTGATTTACTACACTCTAGTGTGTGGCGTGTATATTATCAGACTACAAAGTAAAGAAATGTCATGTGTCCCTATTTGACAAGTGTAGGTCCACCATGGGTAGGCTGATGCATAAACTCAACCTATGACGGCACCAGGATAACCTGGAAACAGACAGAGGGAAACTAGCAGCTGATAAGTACAGCATAGAATCCATCATTTAGACAGTGGCACATTTAGGTTTTTTTCAACAATGACTACAACAAAAGTGCTGACTTGGTTTTAAAAAGTTTTATTGTGTTCACATCCATACTGGGTGAACAGTGAAGCAACTGTAGCCGCCTTTTTTAGGTAGTCTGCCAATTTTAGGGCAATGCAGGAGGAGGACAATCCTAAATATACAGCAAATGCAGCCAGGGAGTATTTTATGACCCAGCAGTGGGATGTTCTCAACTGGCATTGTCATTCAGCTGAGCAGGTGTGTCACCGAAGCTCAGACCGAAGGCAAAAGTCCAGTTTGCTGTTCAGGTTTGGCATAGAATCACCAGGGGAAATATAAGTGTCCTCTTGGATCACAGACTTCAGATAGTCAATGACTGAAAACAGTTTGACACCAAATATTAGATATCATGACTGAAGTTTGTTTTAATTGGTCAAATGATCTTTGGTCCACTAAAGTTGGAACTTTAGTTACAAGTAAAAACTAAAGCTACAATTCCTACACTGTTCATCTGTGGATGTAAACACCATCAAGGTAAAGAGGAAAGATTTACCTCATAGTCATTCATTTTCTTTATGCAGTCTTTATTTAAGACATCTGTTTTAAACTTAAAAAGATTTTCTTTTATTACAGTTTCCAGAGGACCAGAGTAAAAAGCTTGTGACAGACCAGGGAAGACAGCTGTGGTTGGCATGTCGCTCATCTCGGATGGTTTTGCTGGGTTTCACATCTGCTGTGCAATCTAATGCAATCCTATACAACAGCTCTGCCATAAATTATAGTTTTATGAAGCCTACAACCTCAATAATAAATAAGTAGAATTATCACCTTTCTCACAATGTGAACAAAAACTGAAAATGAATTGAATTGAACTGAAGCACTCTTTTAATTTGATTAGAAGAGATGGTTAATCTTTGAACAGTTGATGTCCAAATGTATCAATTCTTCATCCTCTTGTTTTTGTCATATGACCTCTGTCTTTTATTTAAGCCACTGAAGTGCTTAAAGAAGATAAGACTCTATAGCTGCGTGGTTTTGTCTAACTGTCTCTTGCAATACTTTTGAACTCTGTCTCTTCGTTATTTTTAGCCGTAGTGCCCTGAGTGCAGCTCACTCTCAGCGCAGCCCTGAAATAAGTTTTAAAAACACACATTTACTGACCGAAGTGTGTCACGCGGAGGCTCAGGCACTGACAGGAGCACCAATAGAGCCCATAGACTGTATAAAAATAAGGTGTAGCTGTGGTTTTTATGGGGTTTTTGTTTTTTAAAGCAAATTGTTTTATATGCCATTTAGTCAAACATTATAATCTGAGTCCATTGGCTGTGTGATGTTTAATGCCAAAAGGACACACACAGACAATATTGAGTGAATCATAGTCCTCCAATGATGCTGTGGTTTGTTGTAAGATTCCATGTTACATTCAGTTTGAATATGGGTTGCTTGGTGTATGGTGTTTTAAAATCTTGTTCCATGCCCCCCTTTTTAACTTTGAGCACCTGCCCCTCTACAGGTCTCTGTAAGGCCCTGCTCAAGATTTCAATAACACATTGGCATCACAAACAGGATATCAACAGAACTAAATACATGCATGTAAGTGCAAACTTTATTCTCTTTTGCCTTGCCATTTCTGTGTGTTTGACGAAATCATAAAGTGTGTGTATTTTCTGCACTGGGCTGATATTTGAATAAGACCAGATTTCAGTGATTGAATTGATAAAGTGATAATATGCAGTAAAAACATCTAGTGAGCAAAAAAATGGTTTAACTCGATGTGTTGTCTAAAATAGGTTATATTACAAGTTGATGTCAGTGGTCGCATAGGAAATTTAAGGCACTCCCCTCAGAGGGTGAGGCTCCCCCCTTGGGGATTAAGGTTTTTTCTTCAAGTTGCGATCCAACATGGATATATCCATCAGTGGGATTACACCCTCAGGAAGATGTCATGAGTAAGATGAAAAAGGCTTATTTCGCTGTAATCAAAATACTGTTGTGTGTGTCTATGTCCATTCATTTATATAAATAAATGGATTGGTCTCAAAATTGCTGTCACTGACACAAATAAAAAAATAAAGCAGATTAGAGAGAGAGTTGGATGTTGCAACAGGATTTATTTGTATTGTCTGCATGTTTTGTGTTTGCATGTTTTGCGTCTAATACTTAAATGCAAAATGGGTATTAATCAGTCCACAGCAAATGGTAACCTTAAATCAGTGAACAATTCAACAAATTACGTTAAAAACAGAGTCACACTATGACACTTGTTTTTTGACCAATTAAAACAAACTTTTCTGACTGGCAGAGGAGATGACAGGCCCCAACAGAGGAATCCAGTCTGGGATTTCATATACATGAGGGAGTGTGTGTGAATTTTGGAAAGAAATTGCTTTCAAGTGATGGGGAGAGCATGGCATGAGTGTGGGGATGAATGAAAAGCGCCGTGCTGAGAAATACCATAGAAAGATGTGCTAATTGTTTTGCTGCATGTCACATTCCTCTGCTCAAGACTGTGTAATTCTAATGATATTGTGGCAAGTGCTAAGACGATGATGTATAGCTGGGCAAAACGCCAAGAAAATCACCGACCCAACCCAGAAAAGCTACTAACACTATAAGACATTGTTAATCTACCGAATCCAAATCAGTCGCTAAGAAGCAAAATGAGTAGTGGAAGCGTTGAGGATAGTGAAAAGTTAGTTGCCGACTAGCAATTGCACAGATGAGAAAGGGTTAGAGAAAAGGCATACATATGATGATTTTTTGCTCCTTGCAACGGCTGTGTTAGCACAGATGCAGGGGCAGAGACAATGGTACTTCTGGCTCAGATTTTAGACAGGAAGAGGCACTCAAAAGGGAGGAGCCAGGAAACTTGGAGGAGGATGTCACTGCAGACGATTCCCCCACAGAGGGAGGGATTGAAGCAGCAGCCTAAAATAGACAGAAGCCTGCTTTTCCCACTGCAACTAGACAGACAACTAGACAGACTAAGAAGAAAGGCAATTCAAGAATCAGTTTTTTAATAAAAGCTTTACATAAAACATTAGAAGCATTAAGACAAGGTGTAAACGCTTAAAAAAATAAACATAATAAAGTTAAAGAGAATAGAAAATAAAAATAAGCAGCTCTACAGGACTGAAATATAATGTGGAAATATACAAATGCTATTTAAGAACTGGGGGGTGTAAAGAAGCAAATGTCCAGTCTAGATTTATATAAATAATGCAATGTATTTAGACTTTTTTTTATTTAACATGATTGATGTGTGGTTTCCAACCGAGTTTATGATCTATTATCATTGATTGTGATTTTAATAGAAGACAATTACCTAACACATTTTTTAAAACTTTTATTTTATCTTTATTTAATCAGGTATTCTCATTGAGATTAAGAGCTCCTTTCCAAGAAGAGATCTGAAAACAAGAAACATTCATAAAACAAATCACTCAGTCACAGAGCCTTGAAGCCCTGCCCTGCTGCTGCAGAGCAGCTTACTGTTTTCTAGTTAATTCAAAGTTTCTTAATATTGAACGTGTCACATGTCCAAAGTGCACTTCCTTGGGTCCCCAGCCATACACCCGCCAAGTGTGGAGTCAGTCGGATAAACGGTTCAAGAGATACGCGAAGGACATACATACAGACATACAGTCCTTCCTTTAGTAGAGATATGACTGAAGAGGGTCCAGTTAACTCACTTCTACCATTAACTCACTTCTACCATTAATGGTAGAAGTGAGTTAACTGAAGAGGGTCCAGTTAACTCACTTCTACCATTAATGTAAACGTTTCCCACAGACTTAGATGAGCAAATATCCAAATGAGGTGCAAAACAGCTGATAATAATAAACAAGTAATGTTAATGTTAGCATGCAACAGCAATTTGTTAGCTACAACAGCTAGCATTGCTAGCATTGGTAATCTTTTGAAGTTAGCCATGCTGGTGAGCAGATAAATTATTTAAACGTGGTTGGAGAGGTGAAGTCGGTAAAGTCATGGACACAACAAGACCACAAACACACATAACATACATGACTTACTTAAATGACTACAGTGGCTCACTACGTCTCGGTGCATCGTCCACCGCCTCTGCTTCCTTTTACATAGTTTCATAGTGTGTAAAAGAAGTTATGAATTATGATCATTATTTAGGCTATTTGTTTATTTATTTAGTTTAGGTCTCCTTAAATTGGCCGCTGCAGCCAATACGCTTCAAAATGTACAACTTTTACTTTGAAGGCAAGCTATCTCTGTTTAGGGCTCTTGACTTCCTGTTGGATAACGGAACAAGCTGATGCTTTGGCGTGCTGAATTGCATTGCATGTCTTAGGACAATGAAATTAGGAAATACCCCCAAAAAGGGTTATTTTTCATTATATGTGAACAACTGCAGATGAATTATAATTTGGATGGACTGTCAGTCCTCCTGTTCATAATTGCAGACTGCGCAGATGTAACGCTATGTGATCACATTAAATCATACCCTTGAATCTGTGCTCATGTGCTTGGCTGAAAAGGACGGAGACATCTGATCGGCTACAGATACTTCCCAGTTGAAAAAAATGCATTTGTGAATCAAGCCATAAAAGGGAAGTCACAAAAAACCCACAGACACAAATGCAATGAAGTTCACAAATGACAAGCAGTTTGTAAATGCAGTTTGTATATAAATGTAACAACATGCAAATATGTTTTTAAAGAAACTATTTCTATTACATATATTTAAAACAAGAAATGTTGAAATGTGCATCAGGAAATACATTTGTGAACCTTTTTTTTTCTTATACATGGATTTTTACATTTATATACAATGACAAATATTTTTGTGTGCATTGAAAAATATTTTTGTGGAGAGAGTCATTTATATATAAATCCAAAAGTAAATTTGTGAATCCTACTGTGTGCATTAATTAATATTGAGACTGATCTGAGTCCATACAGTATGTGCTCCTGTGTACACACAGGTAGACTGCCAGACCAAAACACCACAATGTTTACAAAAGAATTCAACTTCTTCCTATGCTCATGGGTTCGTCCACTACATAATGCATTCTATTAAAACAGCACACCACTGTGCCCCTTCAATCAACTTTTCTCTCATACAGTATTAACAAAATTACAATTCAAGTTCTCATTGGAACAGTGCATTTCATATTCACATTTCTGAGACACTCCATCCACTGATTCAGGAAAAGCAAACATATACAGATTCAACTAATTCCTAAGCAGCAGTAAAAAGTTTATACACTTTTAATACAATCTGACAGTAAACATGGAAAATCATAATAACAAGAGGAAGATGAAGAAGATGAAAATGTTTCACTATCAGAATTTAATCTATTCAGTCTGATAACATTTGGAAAGTCTAGAAGAGCTGTGCAATGAAATTACTTTATCCCCATTCAAGTTAGCAGAGAGCTAACTGGATGTTAGCCGACTAGGCCGGCGGAAGTCTGCATTCATGCATTCATCCTGCCAGTGTGGGAATGTCAAACCCAACACCAGATTAAAAACTCTGGTATACTGTGAAATACAGAGAGATTTATCTGGTGGTGATAGGCCTAATCAGCATTGTGCAAACTCCTTTGGCAAGGACTTCAATGTAACATGTAACATATGTAAAAGTTCACTACAGATTTAAGGTTAATCATGAAGGTTAACATTATGCATTAGCGCTGTGATAATGTGCAGCATTTTAAGTGATTTTCTTTCAGTACATATCTAACTTTAAAAGGTAGGTAAGTTTAAAAGGTACATAAAGTGTACCTCTAGTGTTTCTCACCAAAACATTTTGTGTGTATTCTTGAGGTTTAAGAAAACATGTTGAATGCATTTCCTTCTTTATAAAAGGAGATTTTTCTTTAAAGTATGAAACTTGCATTGTTTATATCCATGTTTACAATCTACCAGTCTTCCTTCCTGCCTTTACTGGTGAGTTGCTGGGTTTCTTGGTGTTTTACCACCACCTGTGGATCAGTGGATTGTGTGAAACCATTGACAGGTGTATCGCATCACCTTCCTCATGTGCATACAACAAACACACAAACAAAATGGGGACCAACACTAAATTTAAGTTAAAGTATTGCACCATATTTGTAAGAGTGGTCAGAGGTTAGCTTTAAAGGATAATCAGAATCGGGTTTATTGCCAAGTAGGTTTGCACAAACAAGGAATTTTCCTTGGTGTTGTTGTGGTGCGTAGCAGTCAAAAATATACACAAAATTAAGTAATCCTAGATAGAATTTATAAGAGAAGAACAATTTAATGTATATTCTAAGTGAGAGGAGCAGCTACAGGTTTAAATTTTATATATATAATAAATATGTCTGGTGATATTCATAGACTGCATATAAAGATGGATGTAGCGAGGATGTGACATCACCCATTGGTTTGCATTGTAGCCAGTTTGAAGCCCAAGTTGCAGCTTATGGCCAGTGCCATTTTTTTCTGTTTGGAGCCAGTAGCTCCAAATAAGGAGTGCAGGGTGTTGCCTTTCACGCTATGGAAACATGCCCCACTACATCAGACCCAAGCTAACGCTAGCTTACTGGAAACACCAAGCACTGCACACTTGGGCTAACATTAGCTACTGTAGCTAGATTGTGCTAACAGGGCAGGAATCGTAATCAAGTAACATTAAACTTCCAGAAACATTGCAACAGTAATAGGACTCAGTCTGAGTCCTGGAGCCAAGGAGAGCAGCAGGTGAGCCAATTGTCAGTTACAGCTGTCAATCAACACCCACACGGCAGACATAGAGACAGAGCACAATGTGTCATACTATGAAAACCACGCCCACCGGAGGGGAAAACACCTGCGTGTTCTCTGTGACTAGCAGTGTGTCCAGGTATATGTGTCATTTTTAAGAAGGTTTTTGAGCTGCAGGCTGTCCGTGCAGCTCAGGTGGGGTCTGTCTCTTCCACCACAAGGCACACAGCCCTGTAGTGTTATGCACTTTTGTTTTCTTAAAGGATCAGTTTTAGTTTTAGTTTCAGCTTATAAAAACTTAGTTCTGGGTTCGTTACCCTGTTCGTAGTGCATCCCACCACACAGCAGCTTTTAGGCATTTTTCTGTTTTTTTCATTTTTCTGGGGTGAGCAGGAATTAAAAGTCTTCAAAATCTTATTAACAGTTTAATAATTTCCGAAATTACCACCAGCACACTTATTAGAGGGCCTGAATTTAGAGATTGAGATCATAATGACTCGTTGAAAAAAATTACTGATTTACTATTTCTAGAGAAGTTGAGATACTATTTGAATGGGAGTCCATTGGATCCAGCATCTAGTGGCCATCATTAGCATTGCATCTTAAGGTACTTCTGCATTGGCCTTGACCTCAAGTCATGGTAGTTGCTGCTTGGTGATATATTTTTCTTATTGTCAGCAAATCTCATGTGCTGAGCAAAACCAACATGTCCTACTTGCAAGTATTGTTTGTATATCAAAGTCTGATATATCTTATTCCTTTTTGCAGTAGAGCTTAAAAACACGTCATGGGTTACATGTTCCTTCATTACCATCAACACACACAACTACACACCTTCTTGCTGCCAGAAATACTCACTAGAGCACCAAATGTGAATTAATCTGCCACTGAAAATACTCTCCAACAAATGCACTATGTCCTCCTGTTTGAGTGACATTTGTTAAAACTACAGTGACCAGGTGTTTTAGGAAATTACAGACTATATGTTTGTGAGCTGTTTTCAAATGAAAGTCTTCAGAAGGAACCAGATCTTTCTCAGCGAGCTCCTCTCTCCATCTCTCTTGATCGTCCTCCTCCTCCACCACTAGCTGCCTTCTTCACCTGAGGCAAATAACTCAGAGTATCAACATAATCACAACTCAAACACCATGTATCACTTTCTGCTGCACAGTGGAAATCATCACTGCTTCCCCCACAGTGAACACTGCTGCTGGCATTTAACATTACAGTCACATTAGGCCATGTACTATTGGTTTAGTACATCAAAGCTAATTCACTTTTACACAGTAGTTCTATAAGCAGACTTACTGTACCTTTACATGAGTTTTGCATCAGCCTTCTTTGTTGGACTGCTTTAGATGCTGCTAACACATACATACATATATGTGGTGCTATAGCATATTGTAACACTGCATATCATAATATTTTATTGTGTTTTCAAGGGACACATACAAACTTAACCAAAACTACAAATCTAAATACAACTGTAATTCCTTAAAGAACATAACAAATTGATTGTAATAGCTACTAGAGGAAGTAAAGAAAATTGATTGGACAATAACAATTGAAATAAAATGTCAAATTTAAGACTGATGAGATTTGCTTATTAATATAAGCCTGAAGCCCATACAGGGGGATTCAAATTATCATTTGGCAGCAAGACTAGCACATATGCCAGACAACACCACATGAAATAAGCTCAACTGCTACATGAGCTTTTGATTGAACTTCTGAATTTTTTTATTCATATTGTAAATGAATACACAGAGATTCTGCAGTATAATAGCAAACTGAACAACCAGCAGCACAACACATGCAAGCATGTGGCAGCTATAAATGCCAATAATTTATCTTCATCACTAATTGAATGTAGCCGCGTAGCTAAACAAAGCAGTCATAGCTAGATTACTGGTTTTACCAAGCAAACAGCCTGTACTGAGCCAAAACATGTGATATCACCAGTAATGAATGAAACATAAGCAAGCTGCACAGCAGCAGATATTTACTTAGAGTCCGGCAAAACAGTGAGTACAAATCTGGTGAAAAGACTCCTGACATCCTGACATCTTGACAACCGACCACCGAGTCTCAGAACACAGACAGCAGCAGATTATTTACTCCTTAATAAAGTCATCCAAAACTAGAAGCACAGACTATGTCAGGTCAGCTGCAGCAGCAAACTGTATTGGCATGAATGTGAACATCAGAGTAAACAGTGATAATGTCAGTTTATAATGTCTGTGTTGTACACCTGAATATGACTGGATGTTACTGGCCACCCAGCTTTGAATGAGCCAATGGTTGTGAAGAATACTGAAAACAGCTAAGGCCAATCAGCCAATACAAGTACGACTTCAGCTCTGCCTGAATTAACACTATACTCCATTACTTATTGAAAAATGTAGTCAAATCACAAGATGGTAAATGGACTGTTCTTGTACAACCTTTCTAGTCTTCCGACCACTCAAAGCGCTTTTTACACTACGAGTCAATTCACCCATTCACACACATTCATACGCTGAATGGGTACAGGGGCTACCATGCAAGGTCCCAACCTGCCCATCAGAGGAAATCTAACCATTCACACACACTCACACACCAATGGCGGCAAGCTACCACGCAGGGTGCTGGCACAGCCATCAGGAGCAATTTAGGGTTCAGTATCTTGCCCAAGGACACTTCGATATGTGGACTGGAGGAGCCAATCTTCTGATTAGTGGACGACCTGCTCTACCTCCTGAGCCACAGCCACCCACAAGAGTGGATAGATGGCATGGTATGGAAGCCAATTGCTTCCAAAAAAGAAAAGAAAAAAACAATATATAAAATATTTTGCTAGAAATAACAAAAAAATAAAAATACTCACTGTGACTCAAAATTATTAGATACTAAGTCAAACGTTAAGTTATGCAATACTGTTCACAATTATGAATTGTCAAAGTCAAAATCTAGATTTTTTATGTCATAATTATGAGATATTAAAGCAGCACTAATCAATATTTGTATATGAACACGTTATCAGTTGTAGTGATAAACCCACAGGGAATTATCAGCAACTCTGCAGTTCCACTCAGCTCTACAGAGCTTTTTAGCTTCTTTTAGCTCTTTGTTTTTTGGGTTGTTTTTTTTTTACAGCCTACATCACTTTCATTCTAGAGGGCAACTGCTTTCAGTAAAAAAAAACAAAAAACAACTAACTCTGATAAACCCGCTGTACACTTCCTGTTAATTAGTGACTAGCTAGTTAACATAGTGGAGCATTTAGCAGCTAAAGAGCCAGATATACAGTACCAGTCAAAAGTTTGGATACACCTTCCCATTCACCTGAATGAGAAAGTGTGTCCAGACTTTTGACTGGTACTGTATATCTGCTGGATGTGCAACTGTTGATTGACATGTTCACCATATCATCTTCATAAGGTGATAATATGTCAAGGTTTTGTTTAAGGCTCTTTGTCATGTGGCCAAAAACTCAGTTAATGCAGGTTTAAGTCAAATATTGAGCTTACTATATCATTAATGTGACATGTCTTAATTTTGCCTTCAATGATTCACACTGTCCAGAAATCACTTGAATTTACCCAGTCCCCCATATTGGTCAGTAGCTTTGTTTGCTAACTTACCTAGGCTTTGGGGTAATTAGAGGGAGATTTTTTTCCACTTTTGACAGAGTTATGCTAGAATTCCATTTCTTGAAGTCTTTGAAATTAAGCTCAACATGACATTGATCCATTTCTGTACTGAACTCAAAGATAAAGCTAAATATCAGTCATCTCATCATAAAACAGTAAACAAGCATATTTTGCAAAATATCTGTTGTAGCTTTAAATAACCTCTGGATTCCAGCAGTTATGACAGTGAGGAGTGCCAAACCAAACACTCTCATTGAAGTCAGCAAGTTAAGAACATAAACTAAGAACTATACAACAGAAAAATTAAGGGTTGTGTTTGATTTCTGGTCGTTTCAGTTTGGAGTCTGTCTGTCTATGTTAGGCCTGAACACATGACCACATAAAATAATACTTGTTATTTAGTATTATTATCAGCCTTCATTCTGGTCAAACTGTGGTATAAGACCCTGTTTCAAAGAAAACTGGTCATAAGTGCTATTTTTTATTTCTCTTCCTCACTTCAGCTTCAGTTATAGCAGTGCAACATTTACTGCTCCACCCACTGTTTACCTCTTTTATCCATGTCCTCCTTCTCAGATGTTCATTTTTATAGATAACTGTTATCAAGCTCTGGATTATGGCCTATATATGCCTGTTATTTTTTTATTTTTTGGTTTGTAAACCCAGTTTGAAAAAGATGCATCTTTGCAGTTTTAATAAAGATTAAAAGCAGGGAAAAAGACATTCACTTGAATGAGAAAGTGTGTCCAAACTTTTGACTGGTGCTGTACATGCAACAAATTTCCGACTAAAATTGAGCGATATAATCAGAGAGTAGAAAAAGATAGAAAAATAAATAAATAAGATCAAACTAAATTAAACTAAAATAATATCTAATGTGCATATACCATATTTAACAAAAACAATATACATTTACATTGCCTTCTTGTTTTTAACATATTGAGGTGCCATATTTAAGTAGTACTTTGCAAATGTCAATTTATTTTTCCATATGTTGAATTTCTCCATTAATAAAACCAAATCAAAACCAAGAAAAGCATATTTATACTTTAGTTGAATCATTGGGACAGTTTCCTCCTTATAAAATGCTCCATCCATCAGACTTTTTTGTGTGAATACAAAGAAAGAACAGATGGCATGCAGTTTTTTTTCTAATCCACTGAAACAACATTCATTCAAAATCTAGGCAAAATCTCTCCAACACAGGTTTCTCTGGATAAACAGTATCCAGTTCAAAATTCCTAGACACATCTTATTATTTACTTTATTGCCTTTATTTGAGTAGTCGGATGACTAGAAAGGCGCTATATAATGTACAGTCCATTTACCACTTACCATTTAAAATGGTCCGTCTCATGTGGGATTACAAGGCACACAGTAATAGGCCTTCCACCTATAAATAAAAACTTCTGGCAGTTGACATTCATGTTCTAAAGAAAAACAAGTCATTGATGCAGACCACATGTTCCTGAGCCAAAGTGTCTGTTTCAGTGAGTATTTTCATTATTTCAGCATCTTCTAACATAAAGTAGATCTCATTTTTAGATCCTGATTTAAAAGACAATATAAAACTTTTTAAATCACATAATTGACAAAGCCTATTCATCAATACCAACATGATATATCATTTTCCAGATGCAGAGTTAAGATGCCGCACCTCAGACAGAGACCCTTACCTTCTGAGCAGATTGAAGTTCCAATCATTTTCTATACTAAACTCACTTTTGATTAAATCATATATACTTATTTGCCTTTCAGTGTTTTTCAAGCTGATGCTTTTAGAACATGGTTGAGTAGATTTATACAGTGATTTGTAAGAATAGGCAATATGAACTGAAATATTTATAGGATTGTCATTGATTAACTTTCATAACTTCAATAAAATTTCCCCTTCATTCTTATAAATTGTCTAATAAATGTCTGTGGTTTAGATAATTCCAATACCTTTTTTGTCATCATTTCAAGTTTCTTTGTTTTGTCTTTTAATAAAATCAAACTTTATTAATTGAGATTTGTTTGTTAAAGTATCAGTGTGATGTATTATCACCACCATTCAATTCCATCCACTAATGATCTGGTTCAAAGTTCACAAGGATTGCGGAACTGCGCATGCGTATATTATCATGGTGGCACTGGCTGTACTAGCTGGGGGAGTTGTGAAATTTAACATAGTAAAGTTTTAATGATAGAAATGGGTTGTTAACCCTGGAATTTGTATAGGTGTTAAACTCTCCACATAGAAACAGGAGGGACATCATGACAGCTAACGAGGATCAAGAGGTATGCATGAATGATGATGCATTAGGAGGCTAGCTGCTGTTAGCGGCTAACTAGCGTGACTGCTGTAGGTCTGACAGCTTCCCTGTCCGTTACACAGCAAAACAAGTCAACACGTCAGCTATAATTCAGTGTGCAAGAGGTCTGTCTAGCTAATACAGCACTCAGACCAGAGCGTCAAATGTATTTGTAGCTGCTGTTAAACCCTAAAACGTGCCGTTCATTACAGAGAAAACGTCACGCCAAACTCCATTCAAAAGTCAGCCAAGTTAATGTGTTTTTAGTTATATGGAGGGATGCGAGCTGCATAAACCGTAACTCAAGACATTATCGGAATACAAAACGTCCATTAATTAATTTGGTGTAACATCTGCCGGTAACAATTTAGTCAATGAATGTCGTTTTTCCCGAAGTCATCCTCTAGAATTATACTTACATTAGTCAGTCGTATCAAGCGGCTTTAGCAAGTTGAGAGTTAAATTTAGTGGAGGTAAAGGCTGCCCGTGGATTATATGTATCCCGAATTTAAGAACTCCACAAAAAGATACTCATTTTCCAGAAATGGTCCTGATTCATGTCTCTTAATTACCTAACCTTTCCAAGTTTAATGTGCCTTATTTGTGAATGACGTTTGGCAAGCGGAAGGTGTCAGGACAAGCTGCTGTTTATCTAATAAAGTACTTGTGTCTCATTGACCTCCTGTCACTGCCACTCTTCTGCTGTCATGTTTATCAGATGGAGTTGGAGGCTCTACGCTCCATCTATGAGGGCGATGAGTGTTTCAAGGAACTCAGTCCAGTTTCATTTCAGTTTCGGGTGAGTACTGTCCTAATGTGTTACAGTCTGAACCTCCCTTCACTTCAACAGGAAAGGGAGATGCTGTTTCACTGGTACTTTAAGACCTTGAACAAACTGGTAGGTTTGGTGCGAGTAACTTGTCTTAACTTCTTGTTGGATATTAAACAACAGATAGGAGACCTGGAGGACTCCAAAGCGTTTATCCTGGACGTCATGTGGCCAGAGACTTACCCTGAGACAGCCCCACAAGTCACCCTTGATGCCTTTTTTAACAACAGGATGTAAGTTGCAAGCAAATAAATAATAATATCAAATAATAATCAAATAATAACCTTCTTCAATTAATTTACATTTGAAACACTGATGGCAGATTAGAAGATGACCGCACAATCTGGAAACACTTCTAATCTGTACTGTGCAACTATAATAAACAGTTCACAGATAGTTTTAATCAGAGTCAATACTGTCATCTATTGACGGCCCATTCACTCTATGCATTCAAATGTAGGAAATTTGGTTTAAAGCCACTATGTGTAGAAAAATGAGAAAAATGAGCCAATCAAGGTGAAAATTAATGATTTTAGAAATGCTATCAGGGGTCATGAGTCCCCCCAATGCAAGTTCCACCCCCTCAGAAAAGTTTGACCAGACACCAAAAAGAAGGTTTTTAGAATGTTTGACTATTTAGATATTTTATTTAACTGTTTATTTAGATTTTCTGTGAATTGTATTTCTCAACATGAAATACTGGGGACAAAATACTGAATCCTCAACTTATCTATGGGCCAAAAAGTTGTCAAATTGAAATATAAAGAGTCTTTAAATACTTGAAGCAGCCTCTAAAATACCCACCATCTGTATGTTTTCAAATTGTAAAAAGTAATTGCTGTGTGCCTGTCTCTTTTTTGACACTACCGCTGGGAATTTGTTTCTCAAATTTTAGACTTTAGCCTGAATGTCTACAAATCTTTTCTTTAACTTGAGTGTGTGAGCACAGTATGATACTGTTGTTGTTGTTGAATGCACACAAATACTTCATATTTAATCTTTTTTTCTTTCTGTTATGTTAATGTGATGGCAGCTCTCCAGAGACCAAGCAGCTGATCCTTTCTAAGCTGGAGGAGCAGGTGGAGGCTAACCTGGGCACTGCAATGATGTACACCCTGTTTGAGTGGGCCAAAGAGAACCAGGAGGCCCTGATGGAGAACCACAGGCCTGTAGTGACAGCTGTGGTCAGTACATTACACCACTCTGACTGTATTTTTTATCATCTTCGGTACAAAGCACTTACCGTTGTGGTGTTTCTGTACTGTAACACCCTCTCCTGTCCCTTGGCGCTCTTTATAATCTTAATGATCAACCAAAAGTTCTCTGTGAGGCTACGGGCAGAGTTGTTATGTAGACCTAGCCATGGTTATTTCTTGCTGTTGCAGACTTTGACATCCAGCAGTGAGGTGATGACCACTGCACCTACAGCTAAGAAGAAGGAGAAGAAGGAGCAGCTGACTAAAGCTCAGAAGAGGAGGATCATCAACAGAACAGGTATCAGTCAGGCTGTCCATTCTTGTGAAAGTGCTGTATAGAGTCATTAAACCCAGCAGGAATTACTTAACCAGCTTCTGATTTAAATCCTCAAACTCCACAATTTCTGTCATTATAATCATAAAAAAACAATAATAAGAATCAGAAGCACATGATACTGTAAAAGTGGAATTTCGGCCAGACATTACAAGGTAACGCTAACACCAAGTTAAGAAGAGATAACATTGTGCGGGGTGGCAGTTCACCATCGGCCTGGTGTGGGCAAATCAATCAGTTTTAGTGGTCCCTGGTCGGTCCTTTGCCAACATGCCGCTCAGAATGTGATGGAAACATGAGGATGTAAAAGAGATTTATGAAAGTCAAATAGATTTCATAGAGCAGAGGCTTGTGGCTGTTACTTTTTTTAACTGTTTTTTCCAGTATCTGTTTGTTGTTGGAGCAGCTGATAACATAGTCAAGATATGTTCATGTCTGTGAAGTTTGGTTTTCATACTCATAATCTTAAATAAATGCAGCAGTAAAATAGACAGTATTTCTAGTTAAAGGGCTGAAATAAGCAAAGCCACTGTATGATTTTGGATCCCGTCCAAAACAGACTAACTTGCATTGACCCGAAAGGGACCCAAGGATGATTAGATCTGATTCATGATGATTCACCAATTAACAAGCAGCCAAGGTTTTCCTGCACTTCACAGTTCACGCTGTCCTTTGAAGATGATAACGCACCATGTGATCAGAGTGAGGGCCAGATTTAATAAGAAAATAGTGTTGCACATATGTGCACAGCGGTTGTCATTGATGTTGTGGCTGCAATCTGTGTATTCAACAGATTAGTAAACACTTTTAGTAAGGCAGTAGCTCATTACAAAGTCTACTCCTGGACAGTCTACAGCGCGCACACACTAGAGTTCATCTTCACAAAAGGCAGCAGTTGCAAGCATGTTTTGCTTTAATGACCAAATAATTACTTTTGCGAGACAAACGTGAAGTATATTGCGAATACTTTGTATGCCGTCACTCAACAATAGCGGAGCAGCAAACTCCAGCAGTAACAAATGAGTCCGACTGACTAACACACACTGCAGCATTAAACAACTTAAACTAATTCAATAACTCAACTCAAATAACTCAGTGCTCAGTCTGTTTCACCTCAAAAACCCTTCACCCACTCAGCGTGTTGGACAGCAATGTCTTTCCCCGGAGCTAACAGTGCAGCAGAGAGGCTGCTCTCCACTGCTGGAGACATGACGTTAATAATAACACAGCAGAGCACTCTGCCTCCCCTCATTTTGTTATTCTCTCACATGCAGGAGACTGTAAGATGTTTTCAAATTAATTAATTCATTAATTAATGCAGTTTTTAAAATAAAAAGGCTGCAGACCATTTTTCTTATCTGCCAGTTATGTTTCATATCATATTTCAATGAATGGTTTAGCACACAGTATACTGGAGCAAGAGACTGAAAATTGTGCTCCCTTTTCTATTCATTCATTGTGTGATTTCTATGAGATCACTCAGCTCAGAAAAATAAATAATGTAATGATCTTGGTTACAAAACATTCACTTTGGTCGTGTTTTAAATCCACCTGAGAAAAACTTTTCTGCTAATAATCTAAATATTAGTCAAAATTATGATCTAATGACATATATTAGGTGGCTATAAATATGTTGATAGAAAAAAAAAAGGAGATAAAGTTAAATGTCTGAACAAAACAAAAAAACGTAGTTGCAGCCTATAGTGGGTATAAGTTAATTGATGGTCAAGTTCAAATTCAATTTTGATGAACAAAACATAAGTTGTGAACATGAATCACATTGTGGTTCTTGTAAATCCTATCTGCACACTGTGAAGGCCTGGTCTTAAGAGGTGGCGACTTTTCCCCGCAAACAGGCACAAATTGTGTAATGTTAGTGTATCTATCAGAATACCTGATCAACCTCTGTTAACTTGTCCCCTCCTATTATTTACACGATCCTCCCTTAGATGCATATGCTATGAAGAGAGAGTCACACCCATTTACTTAACATAATCTGGACCCAGTCTGACTCAGATCAGGGTGTCGGGTGGGACCAAGTAGAACCTTGAAAACGCCATCCTATTTCAACTTTTCATTAAAGCTCTGTGATATTTACACCAGTTCAAATTAGAGCTGCAACATTTTGTTGACTAATTGATCAACAGGAAATGAATCAACAACTACTTTGATGATCAATTAATTAATAAAAATTAGTTATCAAGCAAAAATGCCAAAAATTCACTGGTTCCAGCTTCTTAAATGTGAAGATTAAACTGGATGTAAACTGCATGTTTTTGGGTTTGGGACTGTTGGTCAGACAAAACAATTATTTTCTGACAAATCATAGAATAAATGATTAATCGAGAAAATAATACACAGATTAATCGATTATAAAAATAATCACGTTTGAACATTAGCTTGTAAAGATGGACTCACTGGTAGAAATCCATTTAAACTATAACAATGTTTTTGTCCCAATTTATCGGTTCCAACCTAATACAATTTTTTAGTTGCTCTCAAATTTAAATTGCATGCTGCATTAAAATTGACCATAAAGTCTCAAGTTAAGTTAAGTTATGATCACAGCTTATACTGTGGAATGGACAGATGACAGAATCATTTCTGCTTGCAGA
Organism: Scomberomorus guttatus; assembly: GCA_038419695.1. NCBI lineage: Eukaryota > Metazoa > Chordata > Actinopteri > Scombriformes > Scombridae > Scomberomorus > Scomberomorus guttatus. The sequence continues at coordinate 3,077,609 of CM076467.1, read as the reverse complement.
TCACAAAGGGGAACTGCCAAGAGGTTGGAACTGGGTTGACGTTATCAAAGTAGGTGTATTTTACCTTTCCTCCACAAGATGGTGCACTTAATCATCTTTTAACAACGAGCTGGCAGTGACATTCATCATTAACCTTTCCATATTTTCTTTTCTCTCCCTCGTCATTGCTACGTGATGATCATCTAGCACGTAAGTGAAAACCATCTGAATCAAACTTGATACAAATCTTTAACATAAAACCACCTGTAATTGTTTCTTGCTGTTTTTCTGTTGCAGCTGAGTAAAACAGGAGGAAAAGATGACGACTAGGCCTGAGGGCAGCAACCTTGTGCTGCTTTCTACAAGAACATGCAGTGACGCGTGAACTAACTGCAGCCTGTTGATGCTGCTGCTCCTGTCCTGATGCCTTCACATCCAACCTCACCAACATGTCACACTCAGTATGGCTGTTTCTACCCAGACAACCAAAGCAGGCTGCTGGGTAGCAGCGGAGTTCAGGACACACGCACACACACTTCCAGCTAAACTGTGTTTTTGAGCTGGGAATCCACAAAAATTGAGTGTTTTTCTGTATGTGTTTGTGGTGTTTGTGGAAAGCAGCAAGGTGAACACATGCTCCAGGTTCTGTTCATCGTACAAAGTCAGTACTCAGATATTCTGCTCCATCCTCCACCAGGGAGGACGTACCTGCTGTCACTGCCACGTTTTCAGTCTCTGATATTAGGCCCAGCTGCCAGGCACTGGACACATGTTGGATTGTGGTTATAAATGGATGTGTTAAATAAGCATCCTGCTGTTACTTGCAGGTATCGTGACTTTGTGAAAATAGAGAAATTTTAATAACACAAAATGTTACTCCATTCACCAATTTCTTATTTTGACAAAAGTTTTTTTTCTTCCCTATGAACTGAGAAATGTAAAAATTTTATATATAAATAAAACCATATTTGGTCTACTGTTTGTCTAAGAATGTGATTTACCATGTATTTGATCAACTGTGTGAGTTCATTCTAACAGAGTGCTTGATGGCAGTTTACTGTGTGAATATAATTTGACATTTGACCAAAAAATGACTTAATATCCCCTTACTAACTTTTTCTACAGTTTTCAACCAAATCTTGCAGTCTTCCTCAGCTACCTCAACAGATACAACAACCTTTCAGATGAAACAGTGGCTTTTTACTCCCTAAATTGTTGTTTTACTAGTTGCATTTCTGTTTTTACAGGCTGAGTAGTACTAACTATAAAAAGTAAACTGACTTTGATGTGTAAAATCATGGAGTAACCCCTTTAATTCTGCCACATTTCCAATTGGGCAAGCTAAATACTGTATGTGAACTATAATACTTGATGACAGGGCATTCCTGGAATAGGCTACCTACTGTGCATAGTTAGAACCTATACTTCATTTGGCGTGAGCAGGTAAGGCTGTTAGGCTAATATATGCTATAAAATTGATGTATCCGTGAGGAAAATACTCTTCCATTTCTATTATTCCTCATTGATTTTTTTCATCCTGTAATGGGTTTATTTTGAAAAGCACGACTGGAAGTAGAGTACTTCACCCCTTCTAACTTGACAGGTGGATGTCTCATCAGTCGGAGGTGACAGAATGTGGACCTACTACAGAAATGGGCTTTTCCCCAAAAAGAAGAATAAAGTAAGTGTTGTAGGCTACACAATGTATTGTATAGTTTTAATTGTCAATGGTGACTAACACTGGCTTGTTATTCGTTTAAAAACTTAAGTAAATTTTTTTTAATCGTGACTCAGTCTATTGTTAGATGATACATTATTGTAGAATAAATATGAATAATAATCTTAGTGATCTCAGTCAGTGTAGGCGTAGTGGAAAAAAATCTTTTAGCATAATACACTCATATGGACTGTCGTAGCTTTTTATCAATCTTCACAAATATTTGTGCTTTATATTTGTATTTCTCTAATCAAGTGTCATGCCACATTAGTCATGACCATGCAATTTTCAGTCAATTGCAGTGTGATTCCAGTCCAGTTTGTACTAATTAGATATTGTATAATATTTTTAACTTCATGTCTTGCAGGAGGGCAAAGAGGTTGTAACACTTCCAGCTATAAACAACGGGCCAACTTCATTATGTCAGGTGATCTATGTACAAACATTACAGTTATTGTTTTTACTGTAGGAGCTTTGACTGTAGGAAACAGAATTCTTGAGTGAGAGAGCAGAATGGCTCCAAACTGTATAACCACCTTATACACCATCAGAGCAGGTTTATATAAAAGTGGATGGTGCAACACAGCTAATTAGCTACAACAGTTTCCTCTGTTTTAGACTCTCCAACTCTTCCTTCCCTGAAAGGTCAGCCCTGTCAAGATCCATTTGCTATAAGTCAATGATACATATGCATGTGTCAAGTTGAACTGCTGTGAAATTTTACAGATTAAATGCTGGTGTGACTGGGCCTTTACTCTTGTTAGCAGTAATTATCTAAAGGTGTTACTATGAATGTTATAGATTGAGGTGTGAAAATGTACATTAGCACCTGAAATAAAATGTTTTCTTTCCTAATGATTTTATTCTATAGAGGACAAACAAGAAGGGTTATGACAGCAAAGTGAATGAGAAGGCAGAATCCAATATTACAAATCCCCTCAGAGTAAGTGCTACAGACAACACTGGAGCACCAAATGTTTGCAATTTACTTTGCTATTCATTAATTACTGAGACAATCCCAAAGTTGATTTTTACGGCTGGATTATCCCATGTGTCTTTCAGTATATGGTACAGCTGCATCAAACAGGCAAAACCCTACATGACCCTTTCTTAGAGGACCGAACCAACGTACTGCACCATGGCCATTGTTTCAAGGTATGTTGTGAATAAAATTCTACATTATAGTGAATGTGACTGTCCCTTCCTCTGAATGAAGTAGAAAGATATAACTTTGTCAATAAAACTGCATAATGCTTGATTCAATTACCTGCCATTGTTTTATTAACAGGTCAAGACTGTCAAGGCCTTAGTAGATCTACATGAATATGGGAGAAAAATTGAAGACTCACCAAAGTTACTAAGGAGCATGGAGGCACTTGAGGGAGGAGATGAGAAAGAAGAAGAAAGCAAGCGAAAGGACAAAAATTGTATCAAGGAGGACAGAGAGACAGACAGTGGGTTAGCTAACTTAAACAAGGATGATGTAGAAAAAACAAGTGAGGACAACACACTACCAATCAAACCATACTTGTTGTGTGGTCCAATGACCAATGAGGTTCAAAGAAAGGAGCAGCCTCCGTTTCCTCTCAAAGAGAAGAGATTCATGGTCTACATATGTGGTGGATACAAAGGTAAGAATTAACAAATCTGGCTGGCAATTGTTCATTAAAACTGCATTTCGGGACACCAAATTTGGTTCCGTTCAACATTTTAACCACAGTTTGCGAATTAGATTACACTGCAGGTGTATACAGTAGCAACTATACTAATGGAGGACCAATACCATAGAGGAAGAACTTAGATGAATTTGGTGTAGTGCCATTTAGAGGCAAACATTACGCTTGGAGAACATCGACATCATTAGTATGTTGTTGGTTTGACACTTTTGTATTATAGGGTGCACTTTGGTCGAGACTGAAATATCTGGACAACTACTGGGTGGATTACCATGAAATTGTGTACAGGGATTTATGTATCCTAGAGGAGGAAGCAAGCTGTGAAGCTGCAAGTGTGGCTGTTAACTCTTAAATTAGTCTATCAATATTACTCAAAAATTACTTAGTCATGATATAGAAGCTGTAACATTTTTGTATGTTGTGTGTGTGTGTCATTCAGACACAGTTGCAGAGAGGAGTGCACTCATAGAGAATGTGTATCCCAGACTGTATCTCTACTGTAAGCAGAGAGGCTACGACTTCAGCATGGTTGACCTCCGCAGGGGCGTTGGAAACCCTGTCGCTGAACACCACGACACTGTAGAGCTGCATTTGGAGAATCTGCAGCGATGTCAGGAAACCCAGGGTCCAAACTTTGTTGTAAGATGTCATCTTGTTGTATTATTCAACAGTACAATAGTGTAGAGTCACAACAATCAGCATATTTGTACCATATGTCAGATGATGAATTCATATGTGATTTGCTGTTCTGTTGGTCAGTTGTTCGTAGGACAGAAATATGAGATCCAAAGCCTTCCCTCTACCATTACCAGGGAGGCCTTTGAGGCCTTAGTGAGAGTGGTGGAAAGAGACAGACAACGGATGTCCAGGAACAAACCAGTTGAGGACTTTCCTGCCTCAGGCTCCCAGTCCAGCATCACAACAGACAGCAGCACTGGCAGTTTTGTCCAGGAATCCATTTACAGGAATTATCCAAATTTTGGACAGGCAACAAATTCAGGACTGCTGCACCAGAGCTCCCACAACTCATTTTCAGACATAGAGGAGGCCAGACTCAGCCCAGTGGTGGCAGGGAGCCTGGGGGATTTGGACAAAGACCTAACGTTACTCCAAATGTGGTACAAGCTTGATGAGAATTGTCTTCCTCCAGTCTACCGCTTACTTCCCATCAGGTAAAAACAAACTCTCTGGTCACACTTGAAATTTTGACATGAGATCATTTTAGCAAATACAATTGTGGGAATAAAATAATAGTAAGTATTGTATAAGTAAAAGTATTGGACAAATTGAAATTTTGATCTGATAATGATGCTAGATGAAAAGCCAAAGGATCACCAAAGTCATTACAACTACAGTCTGGACCAAAGTGGTCGACCAACTGAACCAGCCGACAGACAGAAATTGCCATTCCTAGAACAATGCTGTTAGCATGGCTAAACTACAGAAGAAGACTGAAAACAGCTACAAGTAGCACACTACAATACAAGCACCCTGCACACTACAATATAAAAGTGTCAAACCAACAACATACTAATGATTTTGGTGTCCCACTTGCCTCTAATGGCTCTACAAAACGGGTCAAAGTATCATTAAATTCCTCTTCCTCTGGGAATGATGAATGTGCACAACAAATGCCATGGCAGCCTATTACATCATGTAATATCCTGTATGTTAGGGGAAAATTTGGTGCAAGGACAGAGGAAAGGCCATGGGATCACCAATATCAAAAAGTTTCATCCTCTGGGGATCATGAATAATCAGAGCAAATTTCAAAGCTATCCAGCTATAAGCTTTATTGTATACAAAGCTCATACAGGTGGCACTAGAGGAAAGCTCAAATAGTCTGTTGAATCAATGGACGCATGATCAGAGGTCAAGGGGTCACAACAGTTCAGTAGGGTTCAACCTCTAGAAAATGTGTTTAACAGCCCCATTCATTATCTTTGGTAACTTTCACAGCACTCACCATCCTGACATGTTGAGCATTGACGGGCAGCGCAGGAGGCAGGCAATGAAGGACTGGAGCGCTACCTGCCACAGACTGTGGGGAGTTCTACAACGCAGCGCGGTCACGGCACTGGGGCAAGAAGAGGGCTCACTTTTACTCAGGACAGGTAGGGTTGTGAAACATACTGTTTTTTTTTTAGTCTTGTCTACTATTTTATAATGTTGGCAGGGTGGTTTTATCCAAGGATCACAAGAACATTCCCTGATTTAATTGGCTTTGCTCAAGCCTGCATTGTTTAGTTTGTTTGAATGGTTTGGTTTTCCTCCTTCATACGATTAGTTTGGGCAGATCTGAACACAATCATTCTCTAGAACAAACTGAAACAATCACACCAAGACCCAACAGTTAAAGGTCTCAGTAAGCTTCAAACAAAGTAGGTTGTACAACATTGGCACAAAACAATAGCTGCGAGTATTAAACATTGTGAAATTTTGAAAGGATTTGGCGTTCCACCAAACTGAAAGAATCTCGTTTAGTCTGGCAAGAGAGTCTTAAAACATATAGGAAGGCCCTCTGTAATGCCAGAGCTGCCTATTACTCATCATTAATAGAGGAGAATAAAAACAGCCCTTGGTTCCTTTTCAGCACTTTGGCCAGGCTGACAAAGAAAAGAAAATAACTCTATTGATCCATGTATTCCTATAGCTCTCAGTAGTAATGACTTTATGAGCTTCTTTAATAACAAAATTCTAGCCATTAGAAACAAAATTCATCACCTCCTGCCCTCAACAGGCACTGACTTAAACTCAGGAACCTTAGAAACAGACTGTTTTTCTCCAATCGACCTCTGTGAATTAACTTCAATGATTTCTTCATCTAAACCATCAACCTGTCTCTTAGACCCCATCCCAACTAGGCTGCTTAAGGAAGTCTTACCCTTAGTTAGTACTTTTTTACTGGGCATGATCAATCTGTCTTTAGTAACAGGCTATGTACCACAGTCCGGCAGCTGTAATTAAACCTCTTCTTAAGAAGCCTACTCTGGATTCAGGCGTTTTAACCAACTATAGACCTATATCTAACCTTCCCTTTCTCTCTAAGATTCTTGAGAAAGCAGTCGCCAATCAGTTGTGTGACTTTCTACATAACAATAGTTTATTTGAAGATTTTCAGTCAGGTTTTAGAGCGCATCATAGCACAGAGACAGCATTGGTGAAAGTTACGAATGACCTCCTAACTGCATCAGACAACGGACTTCTCTCTGTACTTCTCTTGTTAGATCTAGTGTGGCATTTGACACCATTGACCATCACATCCTATTACAGAAACTGGAACATTTAATTGGCATTAAAGGAGCTGCATTAAGCTGGTTTAAATCCTATTTTTCAGATAAACTTCAGTTTGTACACGTTAACGATGAATCCTCCATGCACGCAAAAGTTAGACACGGAGTTCCACAAGGTTCTGTGCTTGGACCTATATTATTCACCTTATAAATGCTTCCTTTAGGTAATATTATTCGCAAACACTCATACATAAACAAACATACATTTTCATTGTTATGCTGATGATACCCAATTATATTTATCAATGAAGCCAGATGAATTAAATCAATTAACTAAACTTCAAGCGTGCCTTAAGGACATAAAGACCTGGATGATCTGCAATTTTCTGCTACTAAACCCAGACAAAACTGAAGTTATTGTGCTTGGCCCTAAACACCTTAGAAACACATTATCTAATGAAATAGCTATCTTTGATCAGGATATGTCCTTTAACTCCCACATAAAACAAATTTCAAGGACTGCCTTTTTCACCTTTTCACGTAATATTGTAAAAATTAGGCACATCCTGTCTCAAAAAGATGCAGAAAAACTAGTCCACACATTTGTTACTTCTAGGTTGGATTATTGCAATTCTTTATTATCAGGCTGCCCTAACAAGTCTATAAAGGCTCTCCAACTGGTCCAGAATGCAGCTGCACGTGTACTGACAAGAATTACAAAAAGAGACCATATTTCTCCCATTTTAGCTTCACTACATTGGCTTCCTATAAAATCCAGAATAGCATTTAAAATACTTTTCCTCACTTACAAAGCTCTTAATGGTCAGGCACCATCATAGCTTAAAGAGCTCATAGTACCCTATTATCCCACTAGAACACTCCCCGAATGCAGGCTTACTTGTGGTTCCTAAAGTCTCCAAAACTAGAATGGGAGGCAGAGCCTTCAGCTATCAGGCTCCTCTCCTGTGGAACCATCTTCCAGATTCAGCCCAGGGGGCAGACACCCTCTCTACGTTTAAGAGTAAGCTTAAAACGTTCCTTTTTGATAAAGCTTATAGTTAGGGCCGGCCAGGCCCGCCTTGGACCGGCCCTTAGTTATGCTGCAATAGGCCTAGACTGCCGGGGGACTTCCCATGATGCACTGAGCTCCTCTCTTCTCCTCCTCCTCTCCATTTGTATGCATTTATGTAACATTATTGCATGTTACTAACTTGACTTCTTCCCCAGAGTTTTTGGGATTTCTCGTCTCACAGGAAGGTCCAGTGCCTGAATGGTGGACCATGGCCATGTGGGGATGTCCTGCCTCCATTATAGCTACTGCTATTATTGCTGTTATTATTACAAGTCATATTTCTATTACTATTATTGTTGTTACTGTTATTGTTGTTGTTATTATGCTTCTCTGTGCTTCTCTTCTCTCTTCACCCCCCCACACATACCCCCCTTCTTTCTCTGTAAACCCAATCGGTCAAAGCAGATGGCTGCCCAACTAGAGCCCAGTTCTGCTTGAGGTATCTTCCCATTAAAGGGGAGTTTTTCCTTGCCGCTGTCACCAAGTGCTTGCTCATGGGGGAATTGTTGGGTCTCTGTAAATTAATGAGTACGGTCTCGACCTGCTCTATGTGAAAAGTGCCCTGAGATAACTTTTGTTGTGATTTGGCGCTATATAAATAAAATTGAATTGAATTGAATTGAATTATCTAACTTTTTTCTTAGTTCTTGACTGGGAGGTAGAGACAGCTCTTCAGCCTGTAAATGAGGCTCCACCAGAGGAACATTGCCACTGCTATAAGAGAGTCATCCCAGATCTTCACTACAACCTGAAGAACCAACATGCTGCTCTGTACGCCGACCTCCTGAAGGGAGGAGCTCAGCTCGATCCAGTACTCAGCACAGCCCACCAGTCTTTCATGGACCGCCTCCATAAAAAGGTAAAAATATACTCCCTGATGTGGAACTCTGGGTGTATTCAGTTTTAACAAGACAAACACAAGACAACATACAAATATTTCCACACATTCAGGCTAAGTAAAAGTGATTTTAATGGAAAGCAAGTCTTAAAAACACAATTACATAGAGTATAATCATTGAGATGCTGTTGAAACAGATTATTTATAACCAGGGCATCAAACAAAGGGTTCACTTTATTTTTATTCCAGTTTTAACGTCAGTTAGTGCTTATTGAGACTGGACCAAAATATGCATATATTGTTGCAACAGGTTATTGGCCATACGAAGATATGCAACTTTGATGGAATATTACTGTAAAATGGTGTCAGTATGTAATAACTATGGTGAAACTAAAGAGCTGCTATTTAATGTATGTGTTTTTAAGTTTTAGACTGTAATCATAATTACTTTTCCTTTTTTGCAGTCAAGGATCATGTCAAAGTGATTTTTAAATGATCTTTTATTATTGAAAGGAAGAAAGGAAGTATTTTGTCTAATGTATCTTTGGAGACACATCAGAAATGCTCCTACCTCCAAGCCTCTAAGGATGTGTGCCAGTGTATATATTGATTGACAGTTGAGTCAGCAAGGGCACAGACACACATTGTAAACAAACTTGCCCTGCTAACTGAAGCTTACACAGAGAAGAAAAAAAGGACCTCTTCAATTAAGCATCTAAATTGACCGTTCATGACATTTGCAGAAACATTTTTACACTCTTCAAAGTGCTACAGCAGAGTAGCTAATTAGGTCTCTAGCCTGCAAACTGACATTAGCAATGCACTTTTCCCCTGGTGGATTGTTTGACAGCTTGTTAAGCAAACCAACAGAACACCAGGTGTGCTTTTGTAAAATTATTCCTCATCTCTCAGTTCCAAGCTTATGTACTGTACATTTTATTCATTTCTGTATACATCATCAAGCTGCGCCACACCAACATCTATGAGCGTAATGTGGGCTGGGGATGGAAAGGTCTGAACCCCAAACACAATCGGTCACACCAGTTCTACACGGAGCGCATCTCTTCCCACATTCAACGGACTGCCATCAACTCCCTCAAAAAGTACAACACACACACCTACGGAAACACTTTATGAAGGACTAAACATCTCTGTCCTGTATGAGTTGACTACAGATGCTGTTTATGCCTTCTCTATTCCAGAGTCATGAAGGCCACCAAAGCCCCAGGCCCTTTTAACATGGTGAGGAAAGAAGCTGCCAGAGTGCAGATACAGGAGGAGATACAGCGTCATGTTAACTATGGACTCCACCTGTGAGTCTGTCATTTCCCATTACCATCACGGTGACACTTCCACATCTAAGTTGATAAGAATGCTGTATTTTTATATCAAAATCTTTCCCAGTATAGCTTGAAGTAGCAGATAGCTCTTTTGAAGCCACTATGTGTAGAATTGTGATAGATTTTTTTGTTTGTAGAAAAATGAGATAGTCCTGGGCATAATAAATGAGGACGGGAAGCTTTTTTTTAAGTTATCTATTTGTACCACTGACTTTTTCTCATAACTGTCATGGGAAACCATGTCTCTTTGGTGCAGCACTTTATACTCCAGCAGAGCATGGTTATACAAAAATGGATGGTGCAGCACACCTTATAGACTATGATAGCTTCCATGCTAGGTCAATGGAAATGCAAATTTGAGGTCAAAGCAAAAATTTTATTTACTTTGTCCATTCCATTAAAATGAATTAATTTTGCTTGAAGGTTTGCTGTATTAAATGCTGGTGTGCCCAGGCTTTTACTATCCATGGCAAAAGAATTAGAGGACACAGAGTAAACTTACAGAGTCAACTACAACTATTTAAAATTAATTCTTACTTGCCAAAGTTCCAGTGAGATTTCCCTCCATCCCTCAGGAGGAAGGGCTGTACTTTGAGGCAGTCCTTCCTAGCTGATGTGAAGAGGGCAGTGGAGCAATCAACAACCAGATCCATCCTCCTGCTAGGACCACCAGGCTGGGGAAAGAGCACCACCATGGCTGCAGTTGCACAGCTAGCACCCTCCTGGCTACCTGGGTGAGATGCTGGTATAGCAAATGATTAGGTGGTAGCATAAAAATAATAAGATTTTGGTATGTGGTGTTTAACATACAAATTTTCAAACATGAATTGATAGAAATTAAATTTACAGATATAGATAACATACATTAAAGTACAAACAAACTGTTATATTCAACCTTGGTTGAACCTCGGTTTGTTTATGTCTCATTGGTTCAGAGCTGTGAAGGTGTTGGTGTATTTTATTGGCCTCACTGGAGAGAGCAGGAACATTCGTCTTGTCCTGCAGAGTCTCTGTGTCCAGCTGGTTGAAGCCTACTGTCCCCATACACAGCTGTCAGAGGTACAGGATCATCACTAGTATCCACAGCTTCATCACATCCCACAGGTTGTGCTGTTTGTTAATGCTGCTGTCATCTTAAAATTTAAAACTCCATTTTGCATGTACAAAACTATTTGTAATAGCTGAAATGACACTTGACATTGTAATGTATTTCCAGTGTGCCTATATTGTACCTACATTACTCTAAACAAGTGAACACTAGCTGGGAGCTAGTTTTAAGGTTGACATCTGTTTTGCCTGTGATGCTGTAATGGCGGCTGTGGCTCAGGAGGTAGAGCAGGTCATCTACTAATCGGAAGATTGGCGGTTCGATTCCCGACTCTAGTCCGCATGTCGAAGTATCCTTGGGCAAGATACTGAACCGCAAATTGCTCCTTGCTCCATCAGTGTATGAATGTGTGCGAATGGTTAGCTTTCCTCTGATGGGCAGGTTGGGACCTCATATGGTAGGCCCTGTACCTATTCAGCGTATGAATGTGTGTGAATGGGTGAATTGACTCGTAGTGTTAAAAGCGCTTTGAGTAGTCGGATGACTAGAAAGGCGCTATACAAGTACAGTCCATTTACCATATACTACCAAGTAATATGCTAAACTAATGAAATTAGTCACAAAATCACATAAAAATCACAAAAACAAATAACAAAACTAATATATCCATGACTCAAAACTATAAATTTAGGTCTTAGAAATGGTGAATGTTGAAACATATGCCAATTTAATTTATTCATGTGCTGTAGCTCCATATTACCAGGATTGCATTTTGATGTTATTCTTCAGGATGTCCCTCAGATGATGAACGAGTTCCACTCTTTGTTGGGCCTGGTGAGAGCAGAGAGACCCTTGATGGTCCTGCTGGACGGGTTAGATGAGCTGTCAGAGGAGTATGGTCCAGACCTCTCCTGGATCTCAACCCCTCTACCTCCAAATGTTCACCTCATTCTTTCTGCAACCACTGACTCCCCCTGCTGTCACACTCTGCAGGTCAGTGGAGCTGAGCTAAATTTGATGACATTTTAATTACTAATGTGGCAGCAAAGAAACATAGTAATGTAACTAATAGGAAGTGAACAATATTCACCCTGTACAACCAACAGCTTTGTTACTAGTATTCATTGCTTTAAATGTGTGCAGAGCTAGCAATGCTGGCAGTGGAACAAAAGAAATGAATACTATGAAAAAGGTCTAAAGGTAACTTGTTTATAGTTGTTTATAGTTGTATAGTTGTTTAGCACCTGTAATTAGGCATGGCAGGTCTGTCAAGCTTTGGACTTCTCTACGTGCCGAAGCAGTATGTACAGGGTTTTAGTAAGAGCAACAGTTGGTATACAAAGAGTTTGAATGGTGGTATCTTTTTGACATTTGCTAAACCAAACTTGAGCGACTCCGTTGTGGTCGCAGCAACTCCAGCCAAATATTACCTGAGGTAGCATTGGGTCATTCCTCATCTTCAAAGCATTTTCTCATGTAAAAATGAAACATACTGTTTGAATATACCAACAATCAAAAATACATGTAACATGTGTTGCTTGTCCAAATATTTCTCTATAGTGGGCATATAAATAGAATTATATTTAGGTATATGACATTTTTAATTACATTTTTATTTATAATACTGCATTATAATACTAGGACTGACTGGCACTAGCTGGCAATATAGTGCTGTTCCTTATTTTTTTGTCTGTGGATCATCAGCCAGTGAGGATGATGACTTCTTGCCCAGGACATGTAGCTTTAGCCTCAGTCTTTTAGCATTATATAATGTACACTCACCAGCCACTTTATTAGGTACACCTGTTCAACTGCTCATTAATACAAATATCTAACCAGCCAATCACGTGGCAGCAACTCAATGCATTTAGGCATGTAGACATGGTCAAGATGATCTGCTGAAGTTCAAACCAAGCATCAGAATGGGGAAGAAAGGTGATTTAAGTGACTTTGAATGTGACATGGTTGTTGGTGCCAGACGGGCTGGTTTGAGTATTTCAGAAACTGCTGATCTACTGGGATTTTCACAAACAACGATCTCTAGGGTTTACAGAGAATGGTCCGAAAAAGAGAAAATATCCAATGAGCAGCAGTTCCTGGGTGAAACTGCAACGGTCAGAGGAGAATGGCCAGACTGGTTCGAGCTGATAGAAAGGCAACAGTAACTCAAATAACCACTCGTTACAACTGTGGTATGCAGAAGACCATCTCTGAACACACAACACATCGAACCTTGTAGCAGATGGGCTACAGCAGCAGAAGACCACCCCGAGTGCCACTCCTGTCGGCTAAGAACAGGTAACTAAGGCTTTAATTCGTATGGGCTCATCAAAATTGGACAGTAGAAGATTGGAAAAATGTTGCCTGGTCTGATGAGTCTCAATTTCTGCTGCGACATTCAGATGGTAGGGTCAGAATTTGGCGTTACATTAAAGCACGGATCCATCCTGCCTTGTATCAATGGTTCAGGCTGGTAGTGATGTTGTAAAGGTGTGGGGGATGTTTTCTTAGCACACTTTGGGCCCCTAAGTACCAACTGAGGATCATTTAAACGCCACAGCCTACCTGGGTATTGTTGCTGACCATGTCCATCCCTTTATGACCACAGTGTGCCCATCTTCTAATGGCTACTTCTGGCAGGATAACACGCCATATTACAAAGCTCAAATCATCTCAAACTGGTTTTTTGAACATGACAAAGAGTTCACTGTACTCAAATGGCCTCCACAGTCACCAGATCTCAATCCAATAGAGCACCAAAATCTCTGAGAATTAAAGAAGTTCTGAAAGCAAAATGGGGTGCAAGGTGTACCTAATAAAGTGGCTACTGAGTGTATATAGGCATTGTGCACATTTAAGACGAGGATTTACATGGTTTTTGTGAGACATTAAAAATGGGACATTAAAAAGTCAAGTAAGCTGGAGACTGAATTGTCAACCAACTCACAAAGTTAGCATTAGGCTAATTAGCTACTTTTGTTTACTTCTGTTTACTTCTGTCTGAAATCGAAGATCTATTATTTCAAACATTATTACAAATTTCAAGTGGTAACTCAACCACTGTTATTGAGGGGAGCAACACTTAGTGAAGGCTCAGTTAAGTATATGATCTACTTTATTCTCTCACCCTCCCCAGCAGTCAGCCCATACCATCGTCCTGCCCCTCCCTCCACTCAGTCTTGATGATATCACGGCAGCATTAGAGGCCAAGCTCCGAGCTCACCAGCGGCGTCTGCAGGAGCAGCAGTGGCAGCAGCTGGTCCAGGCCTGTCTCTCCTGTCCCTGCCCTCTGTACCTGGAAGCAGCTTACTCTGAGAGCCTGCTCTGGACCTCCTTCTCCCCTCAGGTCAGCCTCAGCCTGCCAGCTAGCCTGAAAGGCCTCTACATTGGCCTCCTGGTTCGCCTGGAGAGAAACCTGGGAAAGCAACTTGTGAGGCGGGCTGCGTCTCTGATCTCTATTTCACGTTGGGGTGTCACTGAAGAGGTGGGGAAAACTACATTTAACTACAATCTGCACCTCCACATTATTACTGATCACCTTTTCAAAGCATACAATATTACAATCAGTGCTGGATTACACTCAGGACAATATGTGCCTGATCATCAGCCCCATTAATATGCTGTTGGACTTTATTATGGTGATCTCACTCTCATCAATTACTTTGGCGAGTGTACTGTTAATATAACTGATAGAAATGATGGACAAAACTATAAAAATATGAACCACAGTTTAATAAACCCGAATTATACTTTAAGCAACAACCCTGCTTTTTCAGTTACAGTATTTGGTCACTATCACGTTAATGCAAGTTGTCATTTTATCCAAGGCAGTCACACCAATGTAAAACTAGCTTCTAACTTAGAATTCTATGTGAAAAGGATCAATTTGATATTCTTATTCAATCCATATTTATGTCCATCATCAGGAGTTACTCGACCTACTGGCTAAAGATGGGAAGGTGCTCCAGGAAGTGACCTCAGCTCACCCCTTATCCTCCTTCTCCTCTTCCTCCTCCTCCTCCATAAGCCACCTCAGAGTGCCTTATGTCTTGTGGGCTCGACTGAGACGTGACCTTGGCCATCACCTAACTGAGGTCAGGACAGATGGGACATGGGTGTACCGCTGGACGCATTCTGAGCTGAGCCGTGTGTGCATAGATCTTTATTTAAGTACAGGTGACTCTCGCATGGCTGTGCACACAGACTATGCTGACTACTACAGAGACAAGTCACAATACGCACACATATTTCAGCCACTGGCATGGACACTGGACGATGAAGAGGACGGCAGACGAATGGCTAAAAGTTACAGATTCAATTTGAGGAAACTCAATGGGTTACCTTACCACCTGGTCCGCTCAGGCCAAATCCTGCCCTTCCTGTCTGAGTGCATTTTCAACTATGAGTTCCTGCTACATAAGTCCTGGGGTTTGTCTGTCTTGGACATAGAGGAGGACCTGAAGAAGGCTGTGCTGCCAGACAAGTAGGGACTATCGGAGGAAAAACAGAGCGCTTTCCTGTTGTCTTACACTGCATGTAATATTCATGATATATGATAACCTGTAGCTTTTCATAGGAGACAAAGGTGAACAAGTGGATAACCAAGAGTTATCTTGTTCTTGCAGGGTAGCACAGTTGTCTCAAAGCAAGAAGGTAGCGGCTTTGAATTTTGGCGTTGGTTCTGTTTAATGTTCCTGAGTGCAACAGTTTACCCAGTGCTTTCAGTTTCCACAGTTCAAAGGCGTGCAGATCAAGTGAAGGGTTAGGGTCCAAAGAACTGACATCCTAGGGTGCATCACATAGTCAAAAAATATGTCCTTTGTATTTTCCTAACCACATTTCTTTGACCTTGATGGAAAATGTTATGGAGTCAAGGAAAGATTTAAGAGAATTGAAAAGATGTTAGAGAATTACACATTACATTCCAGTTATGGTTACCATGTCGTGGTGATGGGATACGCCTTCCCACCAATGGTTGCACACTATTCCACTGACCGATAATTATAGTAGTAATGTACAAATAAACAGCCAATCAAAACATCAGCTTTTCAGATATTTTATGAGAAATTAAATGCATCCAAGATATTTCTTAGACCTCAAGGATATACACATTGAGCCTCTTGCAGGACATACTGTATTTTCTATTTTTATCCTAAACCTCACTTATTTTTTCTATATGGTTTGCTCATACTAGTGTTTCAAGTTGCTTTCAGAACTGCACAAACTTGTGTTAAATTACTTAGCTCAACTTGATAACTTTTATCTGTTCATGAGTAAGTATGCATAAAATGAGATTATTAGCATATTTGATGCCCCCAGATTGCTACATAAACGTCAGCCATGATGTCACTTAACTTAGGAGAAAATATTTTAAATCGTTAATGCCTGCCACTTAAGAACAAATTTGCAAATCGTATTGGTGATTCTTGCATAAGGCCCAAAACATTTTTGGGCATAAGTGTGTTTGTCTACAGGAAGTCTCATCAAGGTACTTTTTAACGTCAGCAGGACTTGCTGGTTCTCACTGATTCTCATTAAATTATAAGTTATGAAAATGAAAAACAGGCAGTCAACCTTTGCAATCCTGCAGTGCTGAGCAAAATGACTTTAGGATGTACAGTGTAGTTCTTATTGTGACCTATACTTCAGATCAGGACTCTTTGCATCAGTCTTACCTCTCTCTTTCTGCATGTTGTCAACCTTCTATCTTTGCAAATAAATGAAAAAATAATAAAATAAAACTTTGATCCCTAGGGTGCTGGTGGACGTGGAGGTGCTGTCAGGTGCACTGGAAATGTCCCGGGCAGTGCTGCAGCAGGATCCCTGTCAGCTGGCCTCCCAGCTCATGGGTCGACTGGGACAAATGGTTATTGAGGACCATCCTGTTGCCAAAGGTATCCTTTGACAGTCCAACTTTGATCAACAGTTTAAATTTGCAATAGTCAAATTATGGATAGTCAGCTACTTGACAGCAACTTTTTGCCTAAGGTTTTTGTATTAGCCTTCGATAACTCTGGAGTTTGTATAGTTCTAAATTATTTCATAAATATCTGCTGCATTATCTGCTAATCTCTAAGATGTGTGTCTGACTTCAGGTGACCCGCTGAAGTTTAGCTACCTCCATGCTCTATTGGCTCAGTGTACCCAGTCCTCCCTGCCTGTGCTGCTGCCCTCCTCCACCTGCCTGCTGCCCCCAGGAGGCCTCCAACACACCCTGCTGGCAGGTAACCCATCAAACATATATTGCTTCACAGAGTTGGATGAATACACTTTGTACTTAAAGTATGCGCATGTTAGCGTAAATGTGACTGCATGCTATGACAGTATATTATGAAATAATCAAATTGAAAAATGGTGTATTTACCTAGGTCACCTGACCAGTGTGACTGCCCTGGGAGGGGGGCAGAGAGGACCCTTGGGTGTCACCAGTGAATTAGATGGAAGCCTGAGGTTTTGGGACCTGGAGCAGAGGCGTATCATCAGGAGTCTGGATGCAGTGGGGGGAGTTGTGGGAGATTCCCTCACCCTCGGGCTGGATGATAGGATGCTTATAGTCTGCATGGGACCAAGTCTGCAGGTTGGACTTCAGCAAAATTTTGTTTTACTTCATGGTTTACTTTAATTTTAACTTTAACTTTAACTATTTGTCCACCTTATCTAAATGAAGCTTGGAAGTACAGTGTTATTATAAGGTATAGGATTTGACAGCTAGACTGTGTAAAAAATGTAAAAAATCACAATTATTTGGATATATTGTTGCTCTGGGTAAGGGAAAAGAAATAAGCTTTTTGGGGAACTGTCACTTTAAAATCTAGATGCCCATTAAAACAATGTAACCCCAAGAGCTGTTTCACACCACTGAAAGACCCATTCATTCTTTCAGTATATTAAAGATACTGACATATGTGTTTCAGGTGAGAGAGGTGGAATCAGGACAGGTTGTGTATTCAGAGAGTGACTCAGTTGATGTTCCCATTGTCACGACAACTTGTGAAGGACAGCTGCTGGTGGTGTTCTATGATGGAATTCATCTTGTCAAGGTACTGACAAAAGTTGCACTCATCAATATTTTTCTATTAACATTGGATTATATGGCTATGTAAAATGTGAAAGGAGTCACTCATAGTTATGACCTTGCAGGAAATTAGCACCAAATCTGCGGTTCCCTACAGCTCTACAAGCTTTTTAGCCTCTTTTAGCTCATTTCTGGTTTTACAGTCCACGAACTCCACTCTCATCAACCTTGTTTTAAACAGCAGGCAATTGTTTTCAATGAAAAAGCTCTGATAAATCTACTGTACACTACCTGCCCGCCACCAAGAGCCGGGAGACAAAGTTAGAAACTAGCAGCTGATTTGGACTTGCAGTAGATTCATCAGGTGGAAACACAAACCTGCATGAATGCTAATGTTGCTGTGACTGCTGGAACAAGTAAATTGGCTATTTTTTGTTTAGCTTTGCTTTTAGCTCGTTCAAATTATGCGGATATATTCAGAATTCTATATAAAAGTATTAGCAGTAGCATCTTAAAGCCTAAGTACTAAATATTATTTCTATTTTCAGAAACAAGCACTCTATGCTACCTGCCCAACTAACAACAGACTAAGTTAGCTACTAGCTAGCTGGCGAACAAAGCAGGAGTTGATGTAGACAAAAACATGACACAAAATGAAGGCTAATGTTGCTCTGTGTCTGCTGTAAATGTATATAAGCAACTGTTTGCTGGCAGTCACAATAACAACTCTGTAAGGTGATCATGAATTAAGGTTGTGTGTCTGTCAGCTTATTTTGGAGTTCTTCTACCAATGTGGGCAAAATTAACTGAATGCAGCTTCAGTATTTTTCCAGTCAGCAGAATGAGTGTCTGGAAAGATTGAAAGAAACTTTCAAAAGAGAGTCTGGGTTAAAAAGTTACAACTCTGTTTGACCATGACTTATTTGTGCTTATGACATAACCATAAATGCTGTGTTGCTCATTAAAGTTATTAAAAGCTGTCTTTCACGTGTATAGGTTTTTGACCTGGCCGCCTCCTGCTCTCTGCTGCACTGTGTTAACATTTCCTTGGAGCATGAAGCAATCCACAAAGACCGCTCCATTCTCCTGTCCAACAACTCCATCAGAGACTATGTCCTCTTTGCCTACAGGTTGATTTGTTTGTTCATCACTGACAGCATATGCATTTGACAATAGTGTTTTATCTATAACTTTTAATTAGAAACTACTGACATAAAGTAAATTAAGGATGACATAGCACAACAATGTTTCATTTGTCAATACTAGTCAATACTAAAACTGTTACAGCAGGCACCATTGTGAAGTAACAGTGGACTAATCACTATATACTCCATTAAAGGATATGGCTGGCAATTTTCTATATTTTTCTTATTGTCAACAAATCTCATGTGCAGAGCCAAACCAACAATTAACTCATCCTATTTACAAGTATTGTGTGTGCATTCAAAGCCTAAAATATATCTTATTCTGCTGTGCAATACTTCATTCTACATTGTAAAGAACTTTAGTACAAAGTCCAGAGTTTGAGAAGTGCAGAGGTTGTAATATGTAACACAATCTACAACAACCACTATAAATGGACTATGGATGAAGTGTGTTCCTAATATTTTGTCCAACATACCGTACCAGTCACATGTTTGGACACACCTACTCATTCAAGGGTTTTTCTTTATTTTCACTATTTTCCACATTGTAGAGCAATACTGAAGACATAAAAACTATGAAATTACACAAATGGAATTATGTACTAACCATAAAACACTGTTGTGAACAAACCAAAAAATGTTTCATATTTTAGATTCCTCAAAGTAGCCACTGTTAACCTTGATGACAGCTTTGCACACTATTGGCAATATCTTAACTAGCTTCATGAGGTAGTCACCTGGAGTGGTTTTCAATGAACAGGTGTGCCTTATCAGAAGTTAATTGGTGGAATCTCTTGCCCTTTTAATGCATTTGAGACCATCAGTTGTGCTGAGGAAATGTTGGTATACAGCAAATAGCCCTATTCCACTACTGTAGTAATCCATATTATGGCAACAACTGCTTAGCTAAGTAAAGAGAACTGGCATTTCAAGAAGAAATTTCAAGAACATTGAAAGTTTCTTTCAAGTGCAGTCGCTGCAGAGGATAAGTTCATTAGAGTTACCAGCCTCAGAAATCACCAATTAATGGCACCTCAGATTAGAGCCTACAGTTCAAGTAGCAGACACATCTCAACATCAACTATTCGGGGGAGACTGCGTGAATCAGGCCTTCGTGGTCAAATTGCTGCAAAGAAACCACTACTGAGGGAGACCGATAAGAAGAAGAGAATTGCTTGGGCCAAGAAACACAAGGAATGGACAGAGTTAAGGAAAGGAAAAGAGTTAAGGAAAAAGCAGCCAACAGTGCTCAGCATATATGTGGGAACTCCTTCAAGACTGCTGGAAAAGCAATCCATGTGACAACCTCATGAAGCTGGTTGAGAGAATGCCAATAGTGTGCAAAGGTGCAATCAAAGAAAACAGTGGCTACTTTGAGGAATCTAAAATATGAATATATATATTTTTTTTTTTTTTTGATTTTTTGATGTCTTCAGTATTGTTCTACAATGTAGAAAATAGTAAAAATAAGGAAAAACCCTTGAATGAGTAAGTGTGTCCAAGCTTCTGACAGGTACTGTACATGAGGGGGGCAAAATTTTAGGAACACTTTTCAATATAATGCACTCCAGTACACCACCACCACCCACTACAACCTCAATAATAAACATAAAGTAGAATTATCACCTTTCTGACAATTGTCAACAAAAAACGAAAATGTATAAGCTTTGTAAAAGTAGAATTTATGGCAGAGCTGTTGTATTGGATTGCATTAGATTGTACTGGTGTTCCTAATAAAGTGTTTGCTGAGTGTATATAAGTCTTACTGGATCCTTCCTTACACAGCCGGCCTGTTCAGATCTCAGTAGGTCACCATGAATGAGCAATGATGGTGATCTCAGCAGCATCACATTCACAATGCATGTGTCACAAGTGTCACTGCGAGTGACCTTGTTCTTAAATAATATCACATATCCCTTTGTTAACAAGTTGTGAAATCAGTCTTGTTAACAAACAGTATCCAAATTTCACCACTGGCTTTGAAAACAGTTGTGAATTATTAAGACCGGCTACTTCTCATGTGCCTCACCAACGTAATGTGGTACAGAGGTGATTCCTTCATGCCTTACCTCCTGTCACATAATGAAATAATAAAGGATACTGACGCTGATGCTCCGGGGATATCAGCAAGATGATAAATGCTTTTTCTTTATTCTGTCACCATCTAATTAAATCCAAATAAAAAACAGTGATGCCGATGCTCTCAGAGTAATTTGCAGAGCCATACCTTCACACCTGACAGGTGGAGGTATCAGATAAACAACAAACTAGGTCACAGGTGGTTGCTGGTAATACAAGACAGCAGGCATGGTAATAATATAGTCAGCCTCAGGAGCATTAACTAATTTACAGTTAAAAGTGTTAAGTTAATGTCCTTATAAGCATGATAAAGCCTTCATCTTCAAACATATACGTGCTTTGTAGCAAATGTTCCTTTCTGAGGTGACTTAAAGGAAAATTCAAGTATTTTTCAACATGGGTCTTATTCTCATAATTGTGGCTGTTCTGATTATGGGTCATGTTAACTTAGCTTTTACTGCTTTCATTGTAGAGAATCAGGAAACACAGTTTGGTTAAAAAAGCCTCCTAAAGCTTTCCAAATAAACTTCAGTTGAAAGTAGTTCCCTGTATTAGCATTTGTTGCTAACTGAAGGGGTAAGTTGCCTTGTTGCATAGAGTAGACTAATTCAAACTCTTTTTTGTGAATCTTCTGCATTTATACTTCTACAACAAAATGAAATATACCTGAAAGGACAACTTGTGATCCAAGTGTAGAGGAAGTGTCAACACATGGGTCAACCTCAACTACCAAAATTTAGAAACACAGTATTGGAACCCACTAAGACCCAGAAACTAAGGGACAGTTATTTTATAGCCACGCTTTAACTTTTTAAAGAATAAATAACATGATCTTCCTCTTACAAATGAAAATTTTAATTCATAAGCATTACCTCTCATGAATTTTTAATTTTCTTTCTGTAACTTGGCTAATGTTAGCTAATGAAAGCAAACTTTAAATTGGATATTCTTGCGTAACAGTAGTGATTCAGTTTGCTGACTTTACTTACTCTTCAGATAAAGTTACAGTACATAGGGTCGGTAGACAACAACTAAGTTATTAATGCTTTCTGATACTGTTAAAAGTTTGTTTACATGTATAAATAACAGTGGATCCATATACATTAAATTTAACAAGTTTGCTAAATGCTAAAGCTAAGTTACCTCCTGTTTTAGCTAATTATCACATGTTCCTCTTTGTGTTTGAGGTCTGGTGGTGAGGCAGCAGTATTCAGTGCCAGAGGGGGCGCTGTACTGTCTGTCCTGTCTGCTCAGCATGGTGCTGCCTCTATCCAAGCTGTGGAGATGACTGAAGACTACATGCTGCTTTTCTGCAGGTACAGTGACACCAGAAAAGTACTGCAGATATGGATGACACTAACAAATCTATAAAGATTAGCCACTGTCTGCAAACTGAAAAACAATTTAAAGGGTCATCTCGCTCAAATTTTTAAGAGAATAAAACATATTTTCTCATTTACCCCTAGTGGTATCTAGTCACACAAATAGTTTTGGTTTTATTTTCCCAGGTTTTGAGAAACAGTCAATGTGAATGGAATAGATTTTTTCTTTTGATATGCCTTGAGGTCTCTGCACTTATTCTCCTCTTACCACCCACTTACTTTGTATTTTGTGTGTGTCAGGTATCCATACAAGAGGGGCAGTGAAATCATCCACATAGAGCTCTTCAGCACTTTCTCCTTCCAGTACCTGCGGTCTATACTTGGATGCACCCAGGACTGGATTTCCCAGGTCACTGTCAACCGGGCAGGGACTCACATCGTGGCCTTTTGCCCCTCCCCTTGCACTGGCATCACTGAGCTGGTCACCTGGAACCTGGAGACAGAGGATCACAAACACATCACTCGCTTCCCCGCATTGCTGACCAAAGGTTTGTCTTTTGCAATAACAAGACTGTAAAAACATTGCTGAACCCGACCCATTATACCAGTGTTTCCTTGAATTTTGAAATTCAGGTCGTAAAGTAAAATCCATGTAGAATAAAAGAAGAACTGTGAATGAGATAAAATCCCTTCTTTTTATGACATGTTCCTCTGCCTTTAGGCTTGTGTTTTGACCTGCGCTTTTGCCTGGGGATCTGCAGTGGAGAGAAATACCTTCGCCTGTGGGATCTGACTTCCAGGATCAATGACCAGACTCTTACCTATAACATCCACAAACCCAGGAGTGATGGCACACAGGAGGTCATCCCTATGGGGAAAACCCTGCGGTAGGTACTGACAGGTGACTGTGACAGTAGCGGCTTTGTGTTTTCATCTCATATCACTGGTAATTTCATGTTTCATGTTGATGGATATGATCTACTTGCATTGCATTTGGAATAACCTTTAGACTGATACATCACTCACAATATTCTGGCCTTGTTCAGATATCAGGCAGTGTTGCAAAAGACAGAATTTGCCAAAGAAGGGCCCATAAGATGAACTGATTCCACACAGTTTGATCAGACATACATATATACTGTATATGCATGATGATCATGGTTGTTATTATAATTATCATTATTAATAGAATGTGTTTGATGGAAGAGTTTACTGCCTAGCCTACCCAGATGGGATGTATATGCAAGCACATACACTTTTTCAAATACTACTTTCTAATGTGAAAGATTTTCCTTGCATTACATATCTAAAGGGCCTGTACACACAACAAGCTCTGCAGAGCTAAAGCCTGTGTGACTGTTGAGTTCAGGAATGTGTCTCCTGTTTCAGTATGATTTCCAGACATCTCCAGCAGATTCGCAGATAGAATTTCACTTTTTGCACAGATAGTCAATAGAGACAGTGTTGGAGTTTGTTTGGAAATGGAAAAGTAACTATTATTGTTTTTAGCCATGCTACCCAGGGATGGCTAGCATATGTCAGGGTAGGTCAGTCAGTTGATCCACCACTTTGGTCCAGACTTAAATATCTCAACAAGTGTTGGATGGATTGCCATGTAATTTGATACACACACTCATGATCTCCTGACTTCCCCTGACATCCAGCGCCACCATCAGGTCCAAATTTGATTTTGTGGTGGTGGTAGGTGGTAAGGTGGTAAAAATGGTAAATATCATACCTGTTTAATGTCAGCATGTTAGCATCATTGTAAGCATGTTGGCATGCAGGTGTTAGCATTTAGCTCAAAGCACTGCTGCGTCTAAGTACAGCCTCACAGAGCTACTAGCATGGCTGTAGACTCTTAGTCTTCTTTATTATAACCCCACTCTCATACTGTTCACAATTTGTCATCACTCTGCTCAGTATTTATTTATGACCCGACTTTACATTCATATCTGGTGCTGATTGTGGGCCAATTGCATTGCTCTGAATGCTAATCAGACTGTACTTTTCCTGCCCAAAACAGCACTTACCCTACTTTAACTATCTAAAACCAACCATTAACCTGGATAGGTTGATTAGGGCCAGCCTGGCAGGAGGCTTTTCAATTGACTGTACTCAAAACAATCAACACATCATTGAAAAAGAATTACTACACTTTAATTTATTGGTGACAGAATTGAATTACATTACAGGTTAATAATAATATGATAGTTGATTATATACAAATTAACACAGCATTTGTAATTCTTGGTTTCTTGATATATCAGTCATTATGTTATTATTTTAACATCATCTCAATATTTTGTTCAGGACCCCGTGATGCTATATAATTTCCTTATATCCGCCGTTAAAGTAGTCATATTTGGAAATGTGAAGTATTAGTATCAGGATCATCATTATCCATCAAAACCCAGACAGTCTGAAGTACCATACAGTCAAGGTTTGTATAGTGGTATGGTCCTCCTTTGATGGAGACTGGCTCCCTCTGCTGGCAGGTATGCTGTGTGCCGCTCCATCAGAGCTGGGACTGTCTCTGTGTGGAACTTGGCCAGACGGCGTTTCATTGGCCGACCAGTCCGAGTGGAGCATGGCCTCTACAGCAGCACTGATGTGGTGCTCGCCCATGACTTCAAACTGTACATCTTTACAGACAGAAGCTTAGCCAGTTCCACTGACAACCCTTCATATCAATTTCAGGTCAGACACTCCTACAGTTAATATTCATCCAGTCAATTTGTGTATATGTGCACAGTAAGTTTGATTGTTTTTGGTTTTCACTTTACCCTCATGTACATCTTAATATTAGAGACAGAATTTGTGCTTTACAAATAACCCACAACTTGAGCAAGAGAAGTCATTCTTGACCTTGGAAAAAGTAGTTTAACAAAAAAAATTCTTAATTCAAGGTCCACTAACTAACTTTTTTGTGAGCTTTCTTTTGTGTCTCAGTTATAATGGCAATAGATCAGTTATAGTCACAAGACCTAAGTGTGGAACTTCCCACACCCCCAAGGAAGCCCAAAGCATTATTTCAGCCTTATTAAAATTGCACTGTGTTAAATGTAGGTTCTGGCTCTTCAAAATAAAAATGATAGAGTGTACCAGATCTTCTACATGCAGCACCTTTAACAGTTTATGTTTTCTTAAAAATCTGTATTAAGAAATATTGACATTTTAAAACATTACTGTAAAAACAGAATATTGGTGAGCTCTGTTGTCCTAAACAAAGTCCAACTT
This sequence comes from Scomberomorus guttatus, assembly GCA_038419695.1. NCBI lineage: Eukaryota > Metazoa > Chordata > Actinopteri > Scombriformes > Scombridae > Scomberomorus > Scomberomorus guttatus. The sequence goes on along the minus strand of CM076467.1, from coordinate 3,051,905 downwards.
TATTTGGCAAGATGTGGAATTTCATGAGAAATTGCCTAGGTCAAGGCTGTTTTATCAAATTACCAAAAACGTATTCAGGCACAGCAAACATGAGGAAGGTAGTACTGGTTGTTCACTGCATCTCTAGGAAAAATATAATGTTATCTTGTGATGTCTGCAACACCAATCACCACCCACACCCTGTAAATGTACAGTTCAGTGCTCACAAGTCAATTAAGCAATTTCTTTAGTTCCTTTGCAAATTAATGGAAGGTATTAAGTTTTCTTGAAAAGGAAAGGCAAAAAAAAAAACTGAACGAACATTCCATGTGATTCTGCGAGTTGTCACGTTTGCAATTTTAAAAATTAAAACAAAAATAATAATACAACTTTACAATGAGCATGTGCCAATTTTTGTTCAAATAATTTTTCAAATTTTGTGAAGAGTCTGGGTCATCCCTAACTATCAAATTTCTTTGAGAATTATTCAGTTTCCTAGTTTTTATACACACTTTAAAGCTGCCTTAATCAATATTTTTATATTGACAATAGATCAAATGACTATGTCCAGTGTGAAAGGTGTCGCTCTTAGCAATGAACCCATAGAGAATTATCACCAACAGAGAATTATCTGTTTTGAGTTTTTAGCTTCTTTAAGATCATTGTTTTGGTTTTCCAGCCTACAACTTCACTGTTTTGTTTCAGTCTCACGGCTCTCATCAACTTCTTTTCCAGCAGCAGCAGGCAGCTGTTTTCAGAGAAAAAGCTTTGATAAAATTAGCAAAAAGGAGAGTAAATATTGGACTTGGCTGGACACACAATTCCAAATGAATGTTAATGTTGTTCTCATCTGTTGGATGTGTAAAAAAGAAAGTCTGTTGCCATATCAACTTTATAAGGTGATAATATGTCAGATGTTGTGTTTACAGCTTGTTCCACTGCTATCATCAATTAATCAAAGAATTGATTAAAGCAGCTTTAAGTTCATGCATTCTCTTGGCTGAGTTGTGAATCACATAAACTTACCATACTGCCTCGTCATTACCCTTGTGTCCGACCTCACAGACTCTTCTGGTGTATGATTTGATTAAGCGGAGCTACATGAGAAGACAGACTGGGATCGCAGTCATTTCCTGTCCTCAGCATGAGTACCGTCTTCTGGAGGATGGACGGACCCTACTGGGCCTGTCAGAGACAAGGTGAGAACTTGTGTGAAATGTGTGAAATACAGGGAGTGTCTGCAATTATAAGGATACATCACATCACATAGGAATAGAAAATGACTGCACTTATTGACCCACACTCAGGTTATCAACTAATGTTGTGTTTGAAGAACTGGTGTTATGATTTTTGATGTTCACAAAAACTGTAGTTCAGATGAATGTTATATAAATGTCTTGTTTGAACTGGACTGCAGTTAGAAGCATAGTTTGTCATCAAATGTTTGATAAATGTGCAGTACAATAAAAAAATCATTAAAGAACTGTTTTGGAAACAGATGGCAATTCTATTATAGAAATACAGCATCAGGAACATCAATAACATGACATATTGCTAAGACCCACACAGAGAAAAAGGGGATTTCTGGTCTCCAAAGGGTACATGAGTTCAAATTGCACTCATGACATAAATAATAATAAATAATACATTTAATTTGTACCACACTTTTCATTCATAGTGAAACTCAAAAGCCATTATGCCATTTCCTGCTTGTTTAGTTTGAGCTTCCACAGATTTCACACACCCTGCATACACCACTGGGTCCTCTAAAGCCATTTGTTCCTCATGCAGAGTTCATTTATATTCATTTTCACATGAACTCAATTAAATAAAAAATTAACGTGTCAAAGATGTTAAAGTTATTCTTACTGTGTATTGATCATATTGTCCTCCAAAAAGTAATCTCAGCAGATCCCTGATTGGATTTCTCTCTACTGGATGTTGTTGCAGAGATCATCTGATTCTGTGGGATCTGGATTGTGGTTCCATCAAACATCAGATCAAACTGTCCCACAGAGAGTCACTCCTGTGCAGCAGCACTTTCCAACCCCAGCAGCCTCATGTGACACCAAGCAGAGAGACAACATGTATGCTGCCTGATTCTAACTGCATTTACTCATCATCATGCTTTTCCATATTCACTATCAGGCTCTTCAACATTTGCATTTTACTATAGGTGTTTGCTGCAGCACTTATCCAAACCAGAGTGCAATATTAGAATTAACATCAGCTTCTATATCACATTCATAGCAAGTAACTACCATTTTGATAGTATTCCTACCTTTAGTGATAATGTGAGATTGAACCAAAGGAAAACACAAAACTGCATAAGAAACAATTTTGGAGAGGGTTTTTTTCTAGTAAAATACTATTTACATGATGCTCAGTGGTTTTTTACTGTTACTATTCAGCCACTGCCTTCAATGCCCTTTTAAATTTTACACTTACATAATACCAATTTTAATATTACATGTAAATCAAAATTCTATCATCTATTGTCCTTAAAATCACTTTGTGTAGATTTATTTGTTAGTATAGCATCTTTCAAATTACTCTGTTGACAATCTTTTGTTTGAAGAAAAATTAAGCAATCTGGCTGAAAAATTGGGTGCAGTCTATGTTGTATTCCATCATTTTATCTCAGTGTTCCTGGGTCAGGTCAGAGGAGAAAGGAAGTGGGTAGTGACAGCCACCAACTTAAAACTTTTAGTGTTTGACAAAAGTCACAAATTTAAATTTCTTTAGTTTCTTTCCTAAAATATATATAATATAAAAAATATCAGTATCAGTGTTACAATAACCCTAACGTGTAATATGTGTGTAGAATATAACCTCCTCTTCATGTCATGATATCTATCTATCTGAATTCCCAGAAATACTACCACTGGATATTTTTTAAATACTATACACACTGGCTTTAAAGAGGTGCAAAATGTTCTCATGTTGGAGGGGTTTCCTCATATTTATGTACTTAAAGTCTACTTAAAATGTTAAATGTCTGGAAGGCCATACTGTATCACCTTGTAGCTCTAACTTGGAGTTGTCTTGCCTTGCCACAGTGATGCCGTGGGATATTCGGACAGAGAACCAGTCTGCAAAGAAGAAGAGGCTGGAAAGAGAGGCACAGAGGGAGAAAGAGGAGAAGATGAGGCTGAACAGAGAGAAAAACAACTCTATAGACCAGTACCTCCTCAGTGGAGATGAACAGGTACACAGCAAAAAAGCAATTCACCATCAGGACAGGATATGGAGCAGGGATGTAGTGTAGAAACCAATGCATTTGCTCAATGCATTATTGGCTTTTTTTACACTAAGTTTTATGATCAATTATTGTCTTATTGACTTTCTACACCTTTATTTTTTAGGTGGTGGTGTGCTCCTATTTTGCCCACCACCTCAATGTGTTCAGCATGGTGTCCCAGGAACATCTTCACACTCTGGAGGATAAGATGTCACTGCTGAGCCTCCACACTGCAGTTCTTACTCACACTGGCAGTCACCTGGTACTGAACAGCTACAACCAAGATCAGCGCACCCCCTACATCACTCTGTGGGACCTGCACATAGGAAAGGTGGGTAGTAATCCTTGAACTGTTTGTTTATTGGATTCTTTAAAATAATTATTCCCTGCATTTGTCTGTTTTTTATCACCAAGATAGAAAATCTGCAATTAATTTGGGGGTGATTTGCAATGTAATATTGAATTAAGTTTTATGTGAATTCTTGTAGGTGAAGAAGAGACTGAGGAATGAGCCTGGTGTTTGCTGCGTAGCTGTCACAGACAATGCCAGCAGAGTCATCTTTGGGGTCACAGGAAGCAACAAGTAAATTATTTCAGCTAGTTTTCACATGACCAGTATTAAAGCCTTTAAAAGAAGAGTTTGACATTTTTGGAAATACACTCATTCAAGTTTTTGCCAACATAGTGATGGGAAGATAGATACCACTCTCGTGTCTGTGCTGTGACAACAGAGATAAAACCAGGAGGCGATTAGCTTAGCTGAGCACAAAGACTAGAAACAGAGGGAAACAACTAGCCTGGCTCTGTTCAAATTTTAAAAATATGTGTGCCAGCACATTTAAGCTGAACTGATTTGTTTGTTTGTTTTTAAGACAAAACACATGACGGAAATATAAAAGTATGTGTGAGGGTGTGGTAGAAACCTGTAATGGCTTATATGAAAACTACACCCAAAAGACATACAAAAGGTAAAATGCAAACATACAAAATTACCAATACATTTTAAATATTAGTGTTCAAAAATTGCACTAAAAAGTAAGTTTAGAATTATAGTTTTAAAAAAATGCAGAAAGCAGGAAGCAGCAAGTATTGCTGTATTAACAGTATGAACTGTTAACAATGTAACAAGTTACTAAGAGTGATCATTACTGTTCCAAATCCATGTTTCCAAAGAAACATGTATTTTGTACAAAACCTCTTATTTTTCTCAGAATCCCAAGAGATTTGGAGACCTTATTGCAGACAAAACCAACCTGTTCTCTCCAAGAGAGTTCATCATCAATCAAGATACCTAAAAAAAAACATATTGAACAGCAGCAGAAAGGTGTGCACACTCCAGTTCCATGTGCTTGTGGTCAAGTTTCAGTTTTTCTGACATGATTTTCCAAGTAATCAACTTTACCATTCATGTTGTTAAGGCTTAAGCTGACTATTTTGATGTCATTGTTCAGCTCTTTACATGGAATTGACAAGTTGTCAGGAAGTGATTTTAACTAAATCCACTAATCCACATCCTTTTGGATGTATTGTCGACTTGATTTGAGGTCATATAGCACCTTTAAGACTCCATCTAATGTTTTTTGAAGGAGTCCTTGAGCCTTTGTAGGTACTCTCCTGTTGTTCAAGTAAGTCCTTGTAAAAGAACTTCTGTTGTACCTCTGCAGTGGTGATTAAGTCCTCATCACTTTTCACAGCCCTTGGTGGCATGACTTCACTCTTGCTATGAGAGGAAGTAGTCCTTAAAAGGCCAGGATTCAGCCTTGGTATTTAGACTGATCCAATAGTTACAAATCCAACATCTTTGGTATAGGATTTCCACACAATAGGATAAAATATATTGTTGTTACTACAGATTAGCAGTCTATGGGAGATATTACAGAAGATTGCATTGATTTTTGGTGGTCTCAAGCTCAAGCTCTCAGAAAAGCATGGTGGCAGCCATCTTGGATAGAATCACTCAGGTTGCAGTGCTTAACATGCTGTATTTCATTTGTTTAATCCATACACAAACGGGGAGTTACGTGCTGGAACTACATTTCTTGGCAAACAGTGGTCATGCACAGTGACTTCCAAGAGTATCTGCTGGTTGCCTCCCCATTAAACCACAACTTGTGTTCCTGTTTGGCATTGATTAAACAAAAGAGATACAAATTGTTAATGAGTGATCTTTAGAGATGTTGATAGGTGTATTTTTTAACTTTAGACAGAGCCAGACTAGCTGTTTCCCCCTGCTTCCAGTCTTTATACTAAGTTAAACTAAGTCCTGGCTCCAGGTCTGTACTGAACACACAGATTGATATTAATCTTCTCATCTCACTCTTGGCAAGTAAGCAAATATATGTATTTCCCAATATGTCAAACTTTTCTTCATTAAACCATTAATTTTCACTGTTAGAAAGTACAAAAACACAAATCACACAACCACCCAAGCACCATCCTGCTTACTGCTGTAGGCATTTTGACTCTTTTATTGTGACACTTTTTGGCAAGTTCACTTCCATTAAATAGCAAAAAAAACATAATTGAAATATGGAAAACACTATTTAAGTGACCAGTGTGTAAGATTTAGTGGCATCTAATGGAACAGGCTTGGCAGGAATAGAATATAATACTCATAAGTATGTTTTAATTAGTGTATAATCCCATGAAAATAATTGTTGTGTTTTCGTTACCTTGAATGAGCCCTTTATATCTACATAGGGAGCGGGTCCCCTTCCATGCAGGCCACCATGTTGCACCACCATGTTTCTAAAGTAGCCCAGAACGGACAAACCAAACGCTGGCTCTAGAGAAGGCCTTTCACATTTTTGGCGAGTTTCATGGCCACCGTAGGTTCTCCTACACACTTGGAAGGGGAGGGGGGTGCCGTTTCTAGACAGTGAGCATAGCATGAGCCGCATGTCAGCGGAGCAGCAGCAGCAGCAGTGAGTGCTCCATCTGTGTGTCTACACTGGAGGTGTTCAGGTACAGTGTTGAGGTCACCTGCATGTTGGAAGCGCTCAGAGCTCAATACACATGACTGTAGTGAAACTGTAGTAAAATGGAGGAAAATAGATTTGAAGCATAAATGAACTCTTCAGGTCGCGGTTACGCCTGTGAGACGCGGCTGAGACGCAAGCCAGTGCAGACAGCTGCATAGATTACAATGAGAGCATATCTGTTGTATGTGATGTGCACATGAGGGAAGGTATATTCATTTGGTTTCAATCTGCAACCTCACCGCTAGATGCCACTAAATCTTACACACTGGTCCTTTAAAAGTAGTTAGTAGAGTTAGTATTTTCAATATTTTTTATCACGTTTCTGAATGTTTTGTTGACCTAGTTTGACATTGACCTTGAAGAACACCATTACCATCACTGAGTTTTGAGGGTGTCATTTAATTCTTCCCACATAAAAGCTCCTTGGTACTTCACAAATTTGAATCAATAACCAGGCTAGAAAAAGGAGAATACCTGGAAGCAGTTGTTGTGTAGCTGGCCCCTTTTTCACAGCAGACATTCTGACTTGTCATAACAGGAAAGTCATTTATCATAGTCATTCGTTTGATGATTTAAACCTGCACTTTTCATACTGTGACATGTCAAATTATACTTCATGGACAGGACCTCTTTGTATGCCATTGTCATTCTTCAGAGTGATACTGTGCTCTACAGCAACATTTACACAGAGAATTAATTCCTCACAACAGCTGATATGTGTCCACAGCTGCAGGTGGGGAAGCAAAGGTCAATTTACAGTCTTACTGTTACATGGGGCGGAGCAGGTGAACACAAGTGCAGACACAGGCAAGGAGACAGGGATATGGTAGGAACAAGGTATTTATTTTTAGGCGGAGGAAAGGGAATGCAGGCCTGGGGAAGCCTGGCCTGTTAGCTGGGAACCAGGAGTTGAGGCTTGGGCTGGAAGCTGGGAAGAGCAAGGGTCTAGGGCAGGGAAGCGGGGATGATGAGACAAGGGACAAGAGACAGGGACCGGAGACAGAGCAGATGGGACTGCAGGGAACAAGAGAACAGGATGAGTAAACAGGAAACAGGCTAACTGTTAAACTGTTAAACAAAGTTGGCTCCAAGTGTAGTTATACTGATGGGTAGCAAAGTCTACGATCTGGCAAAGTGGCAGGGCTGACCATTTATAGAGGGTTTGATTACTGAGATAAGCTGGTGTGGCTCTGCTCTGACTCTGGCACACCTGCTGACAATCACACACAGAGAGAGAGAGGGAGAGAGACACTCGGGGAGTGGCAACAGGTTAAGGAGACACAGGATTGTGACATTTCCTCAAAGTCCCATACATACTGTCATGCTTTCATACTTCCAACTTCCATTACTTTCCATGACAACTGAGCTAACTTCATTTGCTGAACAAGATGGGGTTGAACACTGTAGAAAAAGCTAGTAAGGAGAAAGAAGTACTTGAGTCAAACTGGAAGATGTTTTTGTTAATTTGCTGAAAAGAAAAAATACCATGGTAAAAACCTTGTGGTGGTTCCTACATTGTTAATTGTGAGGGGTAATTATTAATTGCAGGAATTCTGCACGTTCTCCAAATGAATTTAAGACTGTTTTAATACCTCTTTCACCATCATACCGGCCAAAGTATGACAGTACGATGGGAAACCTGTAGGGACGATAGTATCATATCACATTTTTTCAGTATTACCCAGCATGTGTAATATAATAATAATTCTTAATTAATTAATTAATTAATTAATTAATACCTGAATAAGCAGTAAAAAATGGATGGATGGACTGACCAATGAAAAATTATTAATTCATTTAAGTTTATTTAATTTTTTTCTAAAGTCAGTCCTAAAGCCTCATACGCACACAATCCACTGTTGAAACAATCCCAGTTTATCATATATTACATGTAATTATCATGTATAAGACTCAAATATAAGACTCAAATTGGAAAACCCGGTTTACAGAGCAGCACACCAACGGAACAATGGGTCTGACAATATCGTGCAGGATTGCTTTGCAACAAAAAATTGGTAGATGTTCAAGGTTGCAGCTGATGGCAACATCAATGAATGCACTGACTCTGTTGTGTGACGTCATTGTTCCCAAAGTCACAGTTTGGACATTTTCACACCAGAAGCCCTCAGTGAACCCTGACATCCGTGCCAAGCTCAGGTCAAAGACCGCCACCTTCAACTCCGTCCCAGAACCTACAAGAGAGCCAGGTATGACCTCCAGAAGTCCATCAGGGCTGCCAAAATGGACAACAGGGACAAAATGGAGTCTAACTACCACAGCTCTGATCTCAGGCAAATGTGGAGTTGTCTATGTTCCATCACAGACTACAAAGGGGGAAGTAGGGATACTATCCAGCCTCACTTGCTGATGAGCTCAACTTCTATGCTCGCTTCGAGGTGAACAATACAATGCTTGACACAAGGCCACACAGGGACATAGAGGGCTGAACACTAACCCTGTGAAAGGCCAGTGTGAGGCAGTCCTTCAAAAGGGTCAACTCCCACAAAGCCCCATGGCCAGATGGTATCCCAGGCTGCATCCTCAGGACATGCACTGACCAGCTAGCAGAGGTCTTCCCCAGCATCTTCAACCTCTCCCTTAGCCAGTCAGTGATGCCTAGTCTGTTTCAGAGGGACTGTCATTTCCCTATCCCCAAGAAACCCATTGTCAACTGCCTGAATGATTACTGCCCTGTTGCACTTACATCTGTAATCATGAAGCGCTTTGAGCAGCTTCTCAAAACCCTCATCTGCGGTTCTCTACCTGACAACATGGACACGCCCCCACTCATATCAGTGGCGCTGAAGTTGAAAGGGTCAGCGACTTCCATCCGTGTCCACATCACTGAATGAGGACCTCATGTGGACCCTCCACACATGCACCATAGTTAGCAGCACGCCAACGTCTCTTCTTCTTGAGGAAGTTTTCCAACATCCTCATAAAGCATTACAGATGCACCATCGAGAGCATCTTGACAGTTTACATCACAGTTCCTTAATCTTTTTTCAGTTCATTGACACAGTTCATGCTAATTGGGGTGCCTTTGAGTTACACTAGCATTCTGCTAACAACAGCAACCAAGGCCTCTAGTATCACCAGACATATAGTAGGGTCCAAAATGGATGGGAAAGTGGTCTCAGACACTTGGACCCTACTGTATAATCTCATCTGATATATGCTATGCTAAATTTAACATGTTTGAATGTGAAAATGCATCTTACATTTATAATGATTGGTGTTGTCCATGTTTGCTCTGACAGAGTGAAAGTGTGGGACCCCTTCAAGAGAAACTATAAGAGCATCTGTGGCTATGGGAACCTGACGATAGACGTCTCCAGTAAGCTGTACATGACAGAGGGAGGAACCAAAGCCATTCTGCTGTCAGGTAGGAAACAGATTGGAAGTTATTTAACAGATTGGAGCTTATATAAAAGCTCCTAAAAAGGCATTGAAAGATTTATTATGGCTTCAGTCATATGACAGAGGTGTGTGTTTGTCTTCATGCTCTGGTGCTGAAAACCATCTGTTTCAGCAAGGCTCTTTCACATTCCGTTAGCATATTACAGCATGATTGTCAATTTCAAATAAGTGTAATCAGTACAGTCCCAGGTGGATTAGAGTTTGATTAAAGGAGGCTGATAACAGTTGTTTTTACTGAAGCTTCCACCAGCACATTTATGTTCTGAGATTTATATTTGACCACATTAAAGAGATCGTACACTCAAATAAAAGAAAATCTAGAAAGTTGAAGTGAATTCTGGGTTTTGTTTGTAATTCAGGTGCAGGTCCAAGGGTTAGGTTTAGGGTTCAATGAACTGTGTGTTTATTTTGTTACTGGCAGAGTCTGTCTCTTCCACAGGGGAATCAAATAGCGATTATTTGTGTTTGGGGTTTTTTTGTTTTGTTTTGTTTTGTTTTTTTACCAATATTGCAATTGAGATTTAAATTGCTATTACTTCTATCCAATCCCAGGCCTGTATTTGTAGTCTACATAGTGTTAAACATTTGTACATTTGTGCATTTGTACCAAGCATGATTACAAATTTTCTTGTTTCTAAATGAATAGAACCTGATAAAAATGCAGTTGATTGTTGTTTCTGTTCTTCCAGAGTTCAAACCAGTCAGTCAGAGAAAAGTTAACTTCTAAATGTGACCTGGTTTTCAACAAAAAAAATTGACCAATTTAGCTCAGATTTAAGATATTATTAGTCTTATTTTTAACATTACTCAATAATATTCAACTGTTCAAACTGTGCTGTATGTCATTCAAAAGTAGCCTTATATGTATTAGTAACAGCAAGCATAACACACAGAAAAATTTCAGTGTGAAACAATTATATGATTTAATTAAAAGTTTAAAGGGAGATTCCCACAACTCTGTGCCAGCGGTCTTTCGACACATAAATACCACAGACACTGGCATGCTGAGAGCATTATTGATGCTGTGTTGACATCATATAGGATGGATGGCAGAGATGGGAAAGGCATTTCTGCAATATTAAGCACCAAATCATATATATCAGAGCTTTTGAAAAAATCTGGGTTTCCTAGTCGTAATTATGACTAGGATGTTGACATATTAACATGTCGGAGACTCGTAATTACGATTACTCTGATATGACAAGACTGCGGGATGACCAGATACCAGCCAAGAGTATCGCATTTGTCCTTTCACCAACTCACAGAGTTGTCAGTTATCTACAGCAGATTAGATTTGCCAACGACATGTCATTAAATCAACAATTGGTGAAAAAAAAACTTTCTTCTCCTACAGCTTGTTAAGCCACTGTTATTTATATCAGTTCAAATTGTGGGTCATGTGATTTAAAAATCACACTCTTTCAAATTGCAATTTCAGTCTAAAAGCGATTAATCAATTAATGAAATTGTTCAAATTAATAGTCGGTGTATACTCTATACTAACTCCTACTAACTCACTACTGACTCCCAGAACACTGAAGGGCTCTTTGAGATTTTTAGATTATTAAGGATTTGAACTGTTTGATTCAGGGCTAGAATGAAACAATTGGTTTTTAAAGATTAAGAGTAAGTTCAGGGGAACTGAGAAGAGATGAAAATGTCAGGTCATTGGGAAGCTGCTTCTAAACAGAGAGGTGGTGGTTGCTGTAAAAAAACACAAACCCTTTTAATTACCGGCACACAAAACAATAGGTGACATGGCTCAGTATTTTCCTTCTTGTGACGTGATTACAATTGCTTGATTTTTCCCTTTCTTTTGAAGGAAACTACTTTGGGTTCATTTCCACAGTGTGCAATATTTAATATGTTTGCTGCCTCCAGTAGTCAATACAAGTGTCATTTCAAATGTAACTCTCAGTAATCATAGTTGTTGCCAAATCAACCAGGACTGTGAATCGGTCTAAGGTGCATCTATCCAGTGCAAAACTATCTACGTTACTGCTTTAGGAAACATACAGTATCTATTTTCACTGTTGTACTATCTGGCAGAGCAGTGTCTCCATGTGAAACAATTATTTTTTTATGTTGCTATAATCATGCAGGACAGTTAAGCCTTTGGGACCTGGAGGCATGCAGCATCCTGTCTGTTCTTTCCCTGGATGCACATGTCCGCTGCATGAAGCTGCTTCGTGGGTGTGAGGTTTCCATCCTGCTTGGCCTCAGCCACAGCCACCCGCTTATCACCGTCAGGTCAACATCCAAAACTGTCACCACAGCAACTCCAGTGTCCACAGAGGGAGACCTGTTTGGGGAGTCCAGCAGCAGCGAGGAAGAAGAGGAGGACACATAGGGCGCACGCTGCAGGTCACATTTTGGACAGATATCAGAGAATGTGGAGTATGCTACATGATAGAACATAAACTAAAACCTAAACATTCCCCCAATCATTTTGCAGTGCATATTTGAGTGTAATTATTACATTTACATATATTTTTTTTTATATATTTTGGACACAAACTGTAAACTGCTGACAGAGATGTCCTAAATATAAAACGTTAAAATAAAAGTTTCTGACATACATATAAATACATACATTTTTTTTACATCTGTTTATTGATTTTGAAAAGCAGTATAGAAATACAACTGAACACACACAAAAACAACAAATGCACAGGAAAAAACAATGAAAGAAAGAAAACACAAAAAAGGAAAAGTTACACATAATTTATCACACAAGTTAGAAGGTATTGACATATGATAAAGTTAACCTGTTACACCATTCAAAGTTTTAATTTTTAAATCACAATAACGACAGGTTGCCCTCTCTGTTTGACATAGTGAATCTGATTTTCTCCAGATGTAATACATTTCCTAATTCCTTCAGCAACATATCAAACATCGGGAACTTATCAGATTTCCAGAATTGTAGCAACAGTTTTTTGGCTAGCAGTGTGGATAGAGAAGTGGGCTGAGCTTCATACCTATGCCTCACTCTACCTGACTCAACCACCCCAAATAGTGTGGTTAGGGGGGCAGGGGGAAACTCCTTTTTAAAAGCCTTGTCAAAAAAATCAAGTAAATGACCCCAAAAAGTTTGCAACCTATGACATTGTAAGAATTGGTGAGACAGAGTTGATCTTTTGAACATTTCACACAGAGGGGTGATAGATTTTGTAATCTATTGGGAGAGAAGTGCAATCAATGCACAACTTTTGTATCATTGTATTTTGTATCAAAGTATGCCTAGCATTTATTGAACTACTGTGAATATTTTCAATACAGGTTTTCCAGACTTTGTCTGTATTTTCAGTACCCAATTCTTTCTGCCAGACTTCCCTAAATTAATTTGACGATGGACTATTTTAATTTTGTAGAATGTTGTAACAATGACACACAGCGCCTTTCTTCCAGGTTACTGCCAGGAGGGCAATCACACCAGAAAGAGAAAATGTATAAATGGATAGCCAGATAGTGCAATTTAAACTGGGGAAGACCACCATTACTCCTACCTTTACCTTCCTAGAAATTATAGGTAAGTTTGCAAGACCAAATGAAAGATGAAACAACAAAGTCTAGCTTCTTGAAGTGAGATTGAGGGATGCTCACTGGAATTGACTGAAAAATGTATAAAAACCTAGACCCTAGGCAACACTACCATTTTAATGGCATTGGTGTGTCCCACCATTGAGATAGGCAAGGTGTTCAAAAAATCTGTTTTTCTCCAATTGTTTCATTTTCTTATCCCAATAGCTGGCCCAGTTTTCTTGTAACTACAATACCCAAACTTGTGAATTAATCTAAGACAATCTTAAATGGGATGGTCTTCAGGAACACCTTGCCTACCAGTTATAATAAAGGCATTACTTCACTCTTTATTCAATTTATCCTATAGACAGATAGTTGATGGGTTTCAAGATTGCGTTGAATTACGATTGCCCTGGCGTGTACATCTATGTAATCGAAAAGAATTTGATATATTTTCATTTGTAACAACAGAATCTGTGGGCTCTTTATAAATTATCCTTATCCAATTAATTAATTAATCACTGAAACCAAATTTAGCTAGTACGGACAGCATATAAAGCCATTCAATTTGGTCAAAAGCCTTTTCGGCATCAAGGGAAATTACAACTGAGTCTTCCATGCTACAGACAGGACTGTACATAATAAGTCTTTTAATGTTGTCAATATGTCAATTGGGAATAAACCCAGTCTGATCTGGGTGTATAATTTTAGCAATGTGACTTTTGAGACAGTTTGATAAAATGTTGCTTAGTAATTTTGTTTCAATTAGAAGGAGAGGGACAGGTCTATACATACATGAATTTTAATAAATGTCAACAAATTGTTTCTTCACTGTGCCAATAATGTGCAGACACCATTTTAACTGGATCTAAGGAAACAATACTTATACAGCAGTAAAGTTTATTGTAGGGCATTTAGGAAGTTAGCTACTCTGTGATTCACTGGCTACAGCTCAAAGACATTTTTTTTTAAATCAGTAGACTGAATAATGATTCACCTGTCAGTATGATGCAGTACAGTTCAACAGAACAATAAATTAAAGATCGGCCTAGCAAACAACCTGATAGACCATAAAGTTGAGTCAACAGCATAGTTTTGTCAAAGACAAAACATTATAACCTTTGTGAGGATTTATTGCAGTACTGTTGTATTAGATTGCATTAGGTTTAGCTAGGTGGATGTAGTATACTGGAAACTGAGTGTAAAATAATAGTAAGTATAGTGAGATTATGTAACTTTTGTTGAACAACTACCACTGTGCCCACAAGTAACAATTATAGGATAATGGTAAATGCTAATATGTAACACAAGTAGAGATGAGTTTTAAGTCAACACTCAGCTACAGCCCTATCTATTAAAGTTTGCCAACATTAGCCACTATAAGCTATTGGTCATACCATGTACATGGGAAATGGTTAAACTGAAAGCATTACTTGGAGGCAACTTAGAGACTTTTGGACAGTGTAATGTCAAACCTACTGTAGTTCAGTTTCCTAGGCTCTTATAATATGCACTTATGAAGCTCCAAAATCCATGAACAACATGTTTAATTTAATTTTAATTTCTGTATAATGACCTATTGAGCCTAAAAACCCAAATGCTAATGGTACATTAATAGAAACCTAGCTTGGGGAACTTATTGATTGAAATTGGTGAGAACAATTATTGTCTACCTGAGTTTAAATCAGGCAATGGTGTTTCATAATTAAAAAGATAGACCAGTTGTAATATAATTACATTACTAGGGATTCAGTGGAGGGTCCTGTGGCATTCTAATGCTGGTAAGAGCTGGACTGACAGGAATGAAATTGTGGGTACTGAAAGTGTCCTTGGCCTCCTGGGTTCTCTCATGCTAAAAAAACAAAATTGTTGGATGGATGGTAACTAAAGGACTAAACAATAACATCCTAACTGGTGTAACATGGTGTAAACCGTGTAAAGTTTAGCCGGTTAATATCCTAATTTTAGCATGACAATATGACTTTAGTGTTTACATCACTTTAGCATTAATATTAAAGTACAGCTGATGGGAATTCAGTCATTAGTGTTCTGTCATAAACCAAAGTGATGACACAGACAAGTGGACAGCTTTAGTTACTAGTTACTTTTCAGGTTAAAATGTTTACATAAAATAGGTTTTGTTAGATATTAAACCATTAAACCAACCTTTTTCCTTTAACCCCTTTATAAAATTAGTGTAGTTCATGTTTCAGATGTCTAAGTTGTTAGCGGTTCCACCAAAGACACATATTCCCTCTAAGGGTCTCACATGGTGTACTTTACAACATATTTAATATATCAGTCACTGTGGCGAATTTTCTACAAAAGCACTTTTACCTTTGATACTTTAAGTCAATCTAGCTGATAATACGTCTGTACTTTTAATTAAGAAGTTTTTTGAATGCAAGACTTTTATTTATATTGGAGTATTTTTACATTGTGGTATTGCTACTTTTACTTTCCTTTTTCTTTAGGGATTTCAGTGCTTCTTCCATTACTGTATGTACCAGTACCAG
This sequence comes from Scomberomorus guttatus, assembly GCA_038419695.1. Taxonomy (NCBI): domain Eukaryota; kingdom Metazoa; phylum Chordata; class Actinopteri; order Scombriformes; family Scombridae; genus Scomberomorus; species Scomberomorus guttatus. Next base: position 3,036,243 of record CM076467.1, on the reverse strand, counting down.
TCAAAAGTTTGGACACACCTTCCCATTCACTTCAAAGTGTGTCTCAAGTATGTATGTTAAGTCTGAATCACTAAATTCCGCATATGGGGACTGAGAATGTCTGTGACACTTTCATGGCAGTCTCTCAAATGTTATGGAGATATTTCACTCTGGACGGAAAGTGTTAGATCAACATTTTAGAAACTGTGTTGTACCAAGAGTCACAGGCCTTCAGAGCTTAAAACATAGTTGGGAGGGAAGAAGAAACAACTGAATAGTAACTGAGTGACTATACTTTGTTTTAATGAATATAAAAAGAAATATACACAATAGTGAACCAGTGAAAACATAAAGTCCACAAACACAAAGTCCAGTGCCCCATCAACAATCATCTCCTCAATTAAATATCAATCTATTACAAACATTGTACATATGAAAGGTTATTCTCTACAAGCCATTATTGTATAATGACAGACGCTGATTTCAAATAATTTGCAACAATTCAGAAGGTTGAAAATGAAATGAAAACAGTTTGTTTTGGCCAAAACAAGAAAATAATAATCATAAGCAGGAATACGTTATTCTTTTAATAGAGCCAGAATGAAAAGTGACAGTAAACCAAAAGATGATTTCATTTGTTATCATAAGTCCAAAAGAAAAATCTCACAAAAAGCAAATTACTCCATGAGGATGGCAGCTTCAAGCTGATGATTCTTGCAGCAGCTGGACTCCCTACAGACTACAGTACAGTTATAGCCAGTGGGAACAATCAGTGATGTAACAGCACAAGTTCAATCACAACTTGTCCTTGATTAATAATAAGCGCTGCTACTAATGTTCGATTGTGCTCTTACAACATCACGTGTACTGTTATCAACTACATCTTATAGTCTTAACCCTCAGGCTGAATGAAGATATCTTCCAGATGAGCAAGGGGCGACTGAAGACGGGTCACTACCTGGACCGACGGTCTTTTCTGTTCTTGTCTAGGCTTTTGTCCATGGTCTTTTCATTGTCCCCTCTGCATTTGGGGCAGTACCACTTGCCCTTGGGCTTGTAGGTCAGCCCCACACAGGAGAAGTGGAACCACTCGATGGGGCACTGGCCATTGTCGCAGCCGATCATCTCACCGTAAGACACCTGCTCGCAGAGACAGTAGGTGGGCTCATTAGGGTCAATTGCAAAGTCGACCGGTGAAGCGTCTCGCTCCTGTTTGGCCTTGCGCTTCTTCTTCTTCGCAGATTTGGATTTCTTCTCTCGGGGCGGAGGGAGGGACAGTTCCTCTACGGGGTCATCCACTAGAGAGCCATTGGCTGACGGGTGGCTGGAGTCGCGGCTCTCGCTGTTGCGCTGGCGTCGTGGGCGGCGGGCTGAGGTGCGTTCAGGAGCCGGGGACTCTTGGATGCTGGAGCGCCGCTCTGTAGTGAGCCGCTCAGCCTCGCTGGGCTCCTGGAGGCACAGGGAGTGGGAGTCCATTTGGCGGGAACGGTTCTCCACCAGCTCCGTCATCTGCGTCACCACGTGGATCTTCTCGTCGCCCAGCTCCTGGCTGATGATGAGTGCCCGCTGCAGCTGGATTTGCAGGCGCTTTCTCTGAGCTGCATCCTGCTCACCTTTGTACTTCTCAAATACTTCATCCACCTCCTTCAGCACCTCTGCAAGTAGGATACAAAGGAGAGTTTTCCACAAATTAATGAAAGTGTGGGGGATGGTTGGAGTTTTTTTTTTTTTTTTAATTTTTAATTTTGTTTTAATCACTTTATTTAAACCTGCAGTGTGAAACTTTTGTCTCCCCCTTCTGGCAGTCAGAGTAAATAGTTAAATAGTCAAGTTAGCAGCTCTGGTAAACCAGTCATTGCTGATTGATATTGACTACTGGTGCACCAGCGCGGGAATATTGCCACAGACACCAGATTTAAAAACTTTCTATACTGTGAAATACAGAGAGCTTTATCTGTTGGTAATAGGCTTAATCAGCATTGAGTGAACCCATTTGGTAAGGGGTTCAATGTAATGGACATTCATTTATATGTAAAAGTCCCACACTCCAGCTTTAAGGCTTGTACATTGATCACAAGTTTATATCACAAGTTTACCAGAGCAAAAGATAGCCAGTGGGCAATTAAAAGATAACAGAATACAGCATATTAAAACAAGGGAAGACTGTATGGTTTGTTGGTTGTGTCAACAGCTTCAGTGTCTCTTTTACAGCAATAGCTCAACATTTTTGGAAACCTGCTTATTTTGCCTTTTTCTGAGAAAGAGATGAGCTGCTGTCCATATGTGGTTAGCTTAGCTTAGCATAAAGACCAACCAGGAAGCTCCGGGTCTGAAAAGTGAAGCCAATGCGGAAGTGACTTAAACCTGCATTTTTTCTAATGGCCAGCAGGGGGCGACTCCACTGGCTCCAAAAAAGTCAGATTGTATGGAAGTCCATGAGAAAATGACCGTACTTCTCTCTTGATTTATTACCCCAGTAAACACTTTCCTAATGAGTTTGTGGTCTCAATCACTAGTTTCATGTCTTCTTCAATGCATCATGATGTTTATTTTGTAAATTATCATCCCATTTAGAGTAAAATAGATGATAAAGCAGGATATACTTTAGGGCATGGCAACCTTGTGATTGACAAGTCACTACCATGGCGACAACGTTGGTTATGTACATTACATAACATAACCCCAGATTAGGAGTATAGGCGTAACTGTCACTATTTCAGTGTGTTTTCAGTTCATTAAAGTTAATTGTGACATTTTGGTCACCTAAAAAGTCTTGCTCAGCTGTTAAGCGCATTTTGTTTTAAGCCTGTTTTTTGCTAGCCAAAATTAGCATTAGCATTATCACTGTTAACCACAGACTGTAAATGCACTGTGCTAACCAAGCTAGCAGCTAACACTTCACCCTCTCATCCAAATATGGTCACTTCTGGCTCCAAAAAAAATCCCCCCAAAAAACCAAGATGGCGACGGTCAAAATGACTCACTCAAAATCACTCTCTGAAAGAAAGCAAATAAGCTCATTTCTCAAAATGGTGAACTACTCCTTGAACGTGTTTATTCATGAGAACACTGCTTAGGTAATAACAGCTACATAAGACTGGTTCAGCTGTTGAAATTGTTACTGAACATAACATCTATAGCATTGCAATTTTATTGTGAACATTAAATTGTAATAACCATTCAACCAAACTTGTACTGAATCTTTTAAACAGTAGGTTGGTGATAGGCATGAATATATTTAAGAGCTTAATCCTTAACAGGCCAAATCAAGGACATAGACTACATTCCAAAGTTTTTGGGAATATCCCTTAAATTTTGTTCAGTTATTTACAACCACCACATGCATCCTATCAAAGATGAAGGAGAGACTTATAGTCTGTTCATATATTAATATTATTAATTCTGATCACTGGAACCAAGTGTGGTTTTGATTAAAGTTAGGTTTAAAATAAGAAATAAGAGTCCTGTTGGTAATTCTTGTAAAAATGAATAAGTCTTGTAAGACGTTTAAAATATATGCAAGATCCAACAGGAAAAAAAAACTGATTTCCAATAGGACTGAGAAAATCCTAAAAGAACCTAAACCTTTTCCTATTGAATTTTAGATTAGAAATAAATTTAGAAAAGATGAAAATTCTGTAGGACATTTTGAATAGGGATCATTCATATTTTTATTTAAAAACTGGGTAGAATTCCATTTAAATCTTGCCTCGAGTCAAGTGTAGACATTGTGAACTTTAGCTGAAGTGAAACTGAAGTTGGACATGTTTGCAGCAGTTACAGCCTGGAGGAGGGCTGAGCTGCAGTGAGTTCCTGCCTCCAGGAAATGACGGCAGAAATATTGAAGGGGGTTGCCTAAAAGACGAGCTCTCCGGCTCTGCAGTTCACACTCGAGGAGCACAGTGGTTGAGCAGCTGTATAATCTCGCTTAAAAACAATTTAAGGCGAAAGCATTGTTAACTCTGTCGGGGTGTGTCATTATCTGTCGACGGTGTCGTTGAACGTATTTGTAACGAAGGCTGGTTTAGCCGCTGCTCACCCTGCGTCAACATAAAGCAGCAATGAGGATTGTTTTCCTGTACTGAGGGCTTTTGTTAACAAACGCCAGCATGCTCAACTGTCATTCATAGTGGAGATATCGGCAAAATATTGCACCTATCTGTTTCAAAAACAAGGAAATGAACTGTTAACCTGCATTCTTTTACATGCAGAATGAAACACCAGCTTACATTAAAAACCCGACGGTGTGTAGTAACCATGGTCTTTAGGCAAAGGTTCACACCTCAATGAACACGATTTATGATATTTACACATCTTTATGCTGCGTTCTTGCGTTCGGCATCCATTCAATACAACAAGGAGCGCTTAATTTTAATAAATGTCCAAGTTTGTTCATTGTTTTTCCTGGTTTTCCCATAGTAATCCTCCGCGGAAACACCGTGGTGGACGACAGTGTGTACCAATTGAAAAAGTTGAGATTTTATTATTACACCGTGCTAGTTTTTGCATTACATTGATGCCGAATTTGCCATTGGACACAGCGTATTCAGAACATATCTTGGAACAAGGTTATTCTTTGTATGTGGGTTTGCCGAGAGAAAGAAATATCAAATTTCAAGATTTTCTAGTTGAGTTTGGTGCCACACACAAAACAGGACGGAGTGTGTCCGGGCTATGCTAACTGACGGACGGCTGACTTGTTTATTGAACACATGGCTCCTCAGTGTAATTATCAACATTTCAGCGGGTCATATTACTGTTTTATCGAAGTAGATATGAGCAAAGGGCGCTCGGTTTTTGCAAAATGGGAAGACAAGGCTGGCGCCTGCTCCACCATTTCAGCACGCCCTCTCAGACACCGCTAATGTTTGCCACATTAGAACACACAGATGAAATTACAGATTAAAAAGACGTAAATACAATACCTTGATACTTTGCATCAATTTCCCGAAGCAAAGAAACATTTCTTTGTATGTCCAAAGGCAGGGACTCCACACATTCCAGATAATCCTCCACATAGTTGACCAGTTGTTGCGACTTGTCGGCATTTGGATAGTGATGGCCTAACATCGTCTCTACGATGCATAGAGGCACTAAAACAACACGGAGGAAATGTGAGAAATATACTGTTAAAATCAATTGCTTGGCGACTTTGCAGCTTGTAGGGCAGTTCACTTCAAACAAAACTCAAGCTACTGCGCATGCGGGAGTATTTTCCTTTTATGGTATTGTACAGTTTCCTCTCGTTTGTCGTCATCGAGGGTGGGGCCAGTTGGTTATTGTGCATCAGGATTGGCAGAGAGTTACCTCATTATCATAACATTTTCCCGGGAAATTAAACCGATGGAGAAATTGAAAACACAGTGCTGCCATAGTTTAGACGGAGACCATTTTTGAATGTGTCTTTATTTCATATTAGAGCAGTACATCAGCAAAACTAAAAAACTTTAAAAGTTTACATAATACATAATACAATTACATACAATTACATAATAACTGTTCCAATCCTCTATTTTAAAGAGTTGGCTGCCATCATGACTACATTTTGAACACAGATTGAACCTTGAAATAAAAAAGATGAGAACAAGAAAGTCCCCATATGTCCTAAAGCGGTACCCTGGCGATGTATTATTGCACTTCCATACATTTGAGTGCTTTGTGAGAGACAGATTTTTAAAAATGGTCAAAATTGATGTAGCAGAAGTTGAAATATCATGACTTTTCATCCCTAGCCTGAGTTAAGCTGCAAAAATGCTGAAACCTATACTTCCCATAATGCAACTTTGTAATGTCTTTTTTTTAAAATCTCCCCTGCCTAGTAAATGTCTACATCTTTATTGCCCAGTTTGTTAAGCCGGCTTTGGGTTATAAATTTCTCTAAACTCAAACCAAGATAACCCTGATGACATCACTGTGACATCAAGGTTATTTTATCAGACTTAACAAAGCTCACGGCTTCACAGGCTGAGTAGTAGTCCCTATGACAAGTAAACTGACCTTCATGTAAAATTGTCGGGGTGCCCCTTTAAAGCTTGCATGCCAGCATGTGGCTGCTAAAGTGAATTTGCTAACTTACTTCCACTAATACATTAAATTAATGTAAAACATCCTCAAAATGTTTGAATATGTATAGGTTTGGGATATCTTTGTGAATTTTGAAATTTGGCTTTAATGGACAGGCAGTAAATGCTGCAACACCTAAACCACAAGACAAAAGAAAGCAACCTGGAAAGAAACTAACACATTCAAAGTGCTTCTAAAGCAGCTGCTGTACACTTGGTCATGAGGTTGAGGTGAGGACAGGCCTAACTATACATCATTCAGTTTCCTTCTTTGGGCTACATGCAGTCATGTCAAATGAAGTCTGCAGATATAGTCAGTATTCTGTTCACTGATTGATCCTTGTCTGTCTACTACTACTATTAATGCAACTACTGTGACTACTACAATACTAATATAACTACTATTATTATCAGTACCATTACTATCATTACTATTATTATTACCACTACAAGTCTGACTAGTGCTGTAACCAATACAGGTGCTACTACTACTGCATCCTCTACCACTACTAATACTACTAATGCAGCTACTATTTCTACTACTGTTAAAACTACTATAATTACTACTACTATCACAACTACTACGACTACTACTAATATTATTACAGCAATTACTATCACTAGTACTACTACTGTTACCACTATCAAAATTCCAATTTTTACTACTACCACTATTCCCTCCAGGCCTATTAGTACTGTTGCTATTAGTATCCTAATGCCTGATGAGCGTTAACTAAAACAGAATAATCCTGTCCCAGTGAGCCGGGTTTCTTTCTTGCAGTTTGTCAAACGTCTGTGTTCCCATGCAGTATAGAGAGGGGAGCTAGAAGGAGCTAAGCCCCTGTCTGTCTTCCGTAAAAATGTATGTTTAAATAGTTGAGGTTTGGACATACAGTAGTAGTAAATCACAGAGAATCGTGTGAATAAACGGACACAGCTCAGACTGCAGTGAATCCAGCTTGGCACAGGTTTCGTTTCATTCTGGTGTAAAATAGCTTGATACCTTTTATCCTGTTTTAGGCAGCGCCTTGCCTCACATTGGTTTCGTTTCCTCAGTACTGATAATAGTTATTATAGTCAACAGAATCGCTTGTACTATCAACACTAGCGCTTCCGGTTACTGCTTTCAAAATATGATCACAATTGAAAAGAGCTACTGTGTCTCTTAGAATTACACGACCGTTTATTTCAGTTTATATTAATGCTTTTGTTATTCTCATGCACCACAACAGTGACCTTCAACTTCTCCTGTTCTCATCCTCCTACTTCATCTAATGCTGCTCATGAGTTAATAAGTTGAATATGAAATCCAAATGTTTTTGATGACCATCTGAGCTAACACCCACCATGGTCAAAATTTCAAATTTTATACTAGAAAGATAATATCAAAGTTTATGCAAATCATGCTCCTTAAAGGATTAACACCTACCTTTTCAAACACTCCACGATCTGTACTCCACAACAAAGTGGGCCTGTTCTTTGCATTGCTTGAGCAAAGTCATATTAACAATAACTGACTTAATCTGTGAGCTGCATACAATTTTTAGTCAAATTAAGTCTTTAAGTCATTAAGTCTCTACATCATTTTTCAAAAAAACATGATTTGTACTTAACCCCCCTGTTATGTTGGAAAAAAACATCCATTATGTTATAGATATGTTGTCATCATGTTTATCATTCCCCTCACTTTTTTATTAGTCTCCACATGATGAGCACAATGTAAGTGTTTGCTTACTGTGCATGTATTTCCTGCTCTGTACACACATGCTGCTGGTTTTACTGCCTTGTTGAGTAATTATGCTCCTGCAGAGATACAGATAGACATCTATGCAAATCTGAAAACAGAAGGGTGTTATGGGTAACCATAGGTCACAGAGGCTCACAGAGGAGCTAATGCACACACCTCCCTAAACTCAACAGCGAGTTTTGTGTGCCCGAGTGTCAAGAAAGCTGATTGGTTGATTCAACTGCTATCAAGAGGCAGGTACAGAAACAGAGAAGAAAAAAGCAAACATCTTCCAATAATACCCATTCACATTTTCCTACGTTCAGAATCATGTTCCAGCCTTCAGTTTGATTTTTTAGCATCTATCTTTGGCAAAATCTGTTGCAGCGCTGACAAAAAGTGTTTGACAGCAATTTTTTACCCTGAGAGGCCAATCAGAACCAGTCAACAGAATAAAACCAGTCATAACAACAATATACATCAAAGACACCTTTTTATCTTGTGTCTATGCAACTATTTACCTACATATAAGCCTCCAGGTCATATTGACCCACAGACATCATCGTTGTACACAAATTCAGTGAAGATGTTCCACAACACATCAATGTGTCCACATTTTGCACCAAAGGTCATGACCAGAAATTAGGAAAAGAATTTCAGGCAGGAAAAGAGACGGAAACCACTATTTCTGACAACTCAAGAGTGGGTCAAACTATATTTGTCGTATTGCTGTACTTGTTGCAGTTGTGTTTTTGAAAATTAGTGACACTTTTCTTTTCTTTTTTTTTTTAAAATGAAACCCTGCTAACTTCCGGTCATGTTCTCAGTACCTTCGGCAGCTTGACGTGGCTGTTTGTTTATCAGTGCAGTCGCCGCGCGTTTGCTCTGCAATTGAGCGTCGTTGTCTGGGGAAGTGCAGCTGTGAACTAGTAACCGTCCGTCAGTCAACACCTGTCACCATGAACAGGGCTGCTGTGTTCGTTTTTATCGCCTTCTGTGCTGTCTCAGGTAAGCCGCTTTCAATTTCGACGACTTTGTAAAAACATGCTGTAAGGTGTTTTTAGCAGGTTAACGAAGGACTTTGTTGAGCTTTGCTGCAGTACATTTATTTTTGTTTTAAAGCACAACGGAGTGTTGTCGCTTGTGTTGCTTCACGTTGTGACTTATGTCAAAACTACAATGTTACAGTTTATTTTATGCAGCCTTTATGTTAGATTATTGCTGCCTTAGTTGGGTTATGAAGCGAATCTTTGCATGTTTTCTTTTCCTTTTCTTTTCTTGTCTTCCGTAAACGGACACAGATGTTTTATGCGACCTCTTTGTGACTTCCTGGATTGTTTAGGGAACAGAAATTTCCGCAGTCTTTCGATAGTGTTGCACTTGAGAGTCACATGTCTGCTGGGGAGGGATGTTTTTTAGAGGACATGATGAATCTGCAACTTGTGTTTAACCCCAAACGTCAGTGTTGAAAACAGCAGTGGACATTTTCTGACATTTATACGCCACTTAAGCAAGTTTTCCTGCCTTTTTTGAGGTGTACAATCACGTATTATTAATTACTCTAAATTAGATGTTAAATTACATTGTCTTTAAAAAAATATATTATTAATTTGTGTTCACTCTGGTGGTTGTTTACCTGATGCTGACCACTGAGTTGAGGTCATAGGTTGTACTTACTCTTTTATTACTGCTTAAAATCACTTGTCCATCTGTCAGGCTCAAGCTGAGCACAATCAGCAACATAAAAGTGGTTTCCCAACACTTCTCAAGTCAACCATCTGTGTATGAAACCTAGTCATCTCTTCTATCTGAATCCTAAATTGGAACATTTCAGTAACCACTGCCTGGACAGATAAAGTGAATATGCATCACAAGCATTATAAATGTGCTGCGGACTCTGCACTTCAATAAATGTGATGACATCACTTGACATAAAAAGCAATCAGGCTATTAAAGTCTAACAAGCTAATTTTAATGTTTGTTTAATGGTATAAAGCTGCTAGACAACAAACAAGCTGCACTAATCAGTATTTTTATATTAGCAATGGATCAAATGACTATGTGTAATGTGATAGAGGTCACTTATGGTGATGAACCCCCAGATAATTATTACAAAGTTTTTTAGCTTCTTTTAGCTCATTGTTTTGGTTTCAGCTCTTATCAACTTCATTTCCAGCAGCAGCAGACAGATGTTTTCAGTGAAAAGGCTCAGATAAGCCCACTGTACACTACCCATCCAGCACCAAACAGCAGACAGACACAGTTAGCAACCAGCTGGTGAACATAGTGGAGCTAAAGAAACAGATATTTTTCTCATGAGTTCATGGAGACCAAAACAGAGCTTAAAGGAGTGTGAATATTGGACTTAAATTCATCAGGTGGACACAAACATGACACCAAATTAATGCTGCTCTGTGACTGCTAGATGTGGAAGACAACTGTTTTTTGACTTTATAAGGTGATGATATGATATGTTGTGTTTTCCGCTTGTTCAGCTGCCCCCAAGTGGCCAAAAATAACTAGTTAATGCAGCTTTAAGCAGAATATTCTTGAGTTGAGAAGTGGTATATGTATGAATATTCAAATGGATTTGTTTCTTCCTCTCTGTCTTTTTAACTGAAGCGCTATCATTGGCTGAAGATGAAAAGAAGTCCAAACCTTCTGCAACCTTGTCCCCTCCGGGTGAGTTTGTGACCGGCTCCACACCTACAATCAAGACAACCGCCAAGACTACAACTACGAACCCCAGTACTACAACTACCGCCCCTAAGCCTACAACTACCACCCCTAAGCCTACAACTACCACCCCTAAGCCTACAACTACCACCCCAAAGCCTACAACTACCACCCCAAAGCCTACAACTACCACCCCAAAGCCTACAACTACCACCCCAAAGCCTACAACTACCACCCCAAAGCCTACAACTACCACCCCTAAGCCTACAACTACCACCCCTAAGCCTACAACTACCACCCCTAAGCCTACAACCCCACCTCCTCCGAAACCTACTCCTTCTACCAACTTGACTGTAGGAAACTACAACCTGACGTCAGACAGTAAAGTTTGCCTGATGTCTCAGATGGCAGTGCAGATCCGGCTGGCAACACCAAAGGTACACTTCATCAGTCGCAATAGACACAACAAGAGCCCCTGCAAAGATAGATCAAAGCTCTAGCATTTTTTTTTTGCGCAGATTCTAATCTTAAAAAATTGCATTCATATAAGAACACTTGAAGGCCATCATCTTTCTGGCCAATTTTTATTCTTATCTATCTTATGAATTACGGAATTTGTCAGTATGCATAGAACTTTCAGCACGAGCCCCTGGCTCAGCTTTTAGCAATGTGATCGTCAGCAGTCTGTTTTCAGGAATTGAGAAAAAAGTTTTCATGCAAGTTTTTATTTCCTCAATGCAGGGCGTCTAATGACTGCAGTAGGTTAAATGTGTGTCATCTTTGTGTCATGAGACAATTACTAATCCTGCGTGACAAGGTGATATTGTTTCTCTTAAGAAACACTGCGGCTGCCATGGTATCTACTAGAACATCCTGACACAAGGCGGCCATCCAATTGCCTATTTTCTCTCTGTTCGTCTTTCAGACCAATGGAACCTTCATTGTTCAGCCAAAGTTGACCGAAGCAAAAGGATTTTGTAAGGACCCCAGGGCCAACCTTACCCTCGTCTTCAAAGAAGGCTATATCACCTTCATGTTCAACAAGGTACTTTTGATTCCCTAGATTTGTCATAAATATGGCATTGTAATGAGTGCATGTGGTGATAAAAAAAAGTAAAGATCTTTATCTTTGACCAGCTCACACTGGTTTGGAATTTTGCTAAAATTCTAGAGTAACCATTTTTAGTACTGTGACATTAACACAACTGTCCCAGTCAGTCTCTTGATGAATAAGAAATTGTTTGACTGGTAACTTCATATAGGAACTGGAATCAGTGAAGAACTGTTAAAAAAGGGAAGTATAGTTGACAAGCCTGTTCTTACAGCATGTGACAGACAAAACTGCATCACACTGCCTCACTCCACAAAGCTTGTGTGATTCAGTTATTGTTAGATTTTTAAGTGACACTCCTGAACAGGTTGAGAATGCTAAAGGAAGCATAACATCAATGTATCATTGTGAGCTATAAAACCTAGTTTCAAATACAATTAACTAACAAGAACATAGTCAATGCACCTTATCTTTATCTAACACTGTATTTTAGCAAATGCAACACAAATCTCCCAACAGCAGGTGGTGTAGTCATGGAGTCCAGTAAAGAAACATTTCTGAAATAGGGTTAGGACTGTATTACTTCACTTGAAGTAATATAATGCTTAAAAAGTAAAAATGTTTTCTGCTAATATAATAATATAATATTTAAAAATAATTTATTAAACTTGCTGACTCTGAATTAAGCTGCACATGCGCCCTCTATTGGCGGGCCATCATTGGGTGAAATATTTGAGAACCATTTTAGAAAACAGGATACCTGAAAAAGATTGTTCTACATTGTCCATTTAGTTATTTTACAAGTAAAAGTAGTAGTACAGTCTGGTAAAATGAAAGTACCTTAAATCTAGTTTAATAATACAAAGAAAACTACTGTTTTCTCATAGATTGAAAAGCATAAACTCAGTTTACCTGAACAATCACTTGGTTCTTGACTTTGTCAGCTAACTAACTGGTTAGCAAGTTTTAGCAAAGCAAGTAATGGAACTGCTTACATGAAGCTACTAGCCAGAATCAGTTGTTCTGTATTTTAGCCTCTGCTTGTGAGCTAGGTGTCAATAACAAAACAGTAAGGGTTAGTTCTCCAGACAGACAGACCAGGTCTCTACTGATGAGCAAACTCAGATTTTGAGACTTGACATCCTGTCTGGACTGACACTTCCACTAGCTTCTGTAAAACCAATGCAATGTGTTTCAATTTTTGGGACGTAAAATATGTTCTTGGGGTTTTCTATCAATATTCTAAGACAAATGAGCATCTGCTACATCACTGGCTATTTGAATTTTAAACATTTGGGATTTTAACACAGTTAAACAATTCATTTCTAAAAAAAAGTTCTACTAGTGCTGCAGTGCACATAATAGCTTGTCATAAATGTTGGTTTGGCTTGAGCTTATGTGGAATTGTGTTTGTTAAAGGACACTAAAATCAGAAATATTAACTAAAAAACTATACATTAAAAAATGTACCATACTTATAAAGATGTATGGAGTGAACTGCTCAACTCAGTGGTGAGAAGGGTTTTGTTCCAAGATTATAACCAAATAGTTAAAAGTGAAAATCAATTTGACATTTGAAGAACTAATAAATGCTGTGCTGCTGAAAACAAAACTGAAACCATCAATTTGAAACCGGCTATTGAAACCCTACTGTGAACAAATAATGTCAAACTATATGAGAACCATTTTAGAAAAAAGATATTTAAAAAAGACTGATGTTGCAAGTAAAAGAAGTAAAAGTCTGATAACATGAAAGTCCTTCCAAGTGTAGTTTATTTGCTTGAAAAGAAACTGAGTCTACCAGAAAATGACATATTTCATGGCTTTGTTAGCTACTCAACTAGCTAATTTGCTACCTAGCCATCTAACTAGCTAGGTTGTAGGGAGCTGAACATGTACTGCATGTATTGACACACTGGACTATTTCAGTCATTGTGGTTATTTTCAAAAAGAATGCCACATGTCATAAAAGTAATTCAGGTACAGTGCACAGCACAGTATACAACTGAAACCTTAAAAATATGGTGTCTCCATAATTCAAAGCAGTCTAGTGGTCTAACAGTGTAATAAATCCTAAATAGTCCATTTGTTTTCTTATTTAGACGGCTCACCACTGAAAGAGCTGTGAGTGGTAAAGGGTTAATGCTGTAATAAAATGGTTGGTTGACCAGACAGACAAGTTCTGTCTGTTTTTTTTTTTTTTGTGTACGTGCTGAAACAACAGCTGCCTAAAACAATCTCTGTTTGTGATGAAAAGGACTCCAGTAAATTTCCCATCACCTTGTGCCACGAATAATGAATTACAACCAATATCTCACATTTAATTACAGTAATGTGTCTAGTGATGTTAAAATGCTGCATTGTCACCTTGAAATACCCATCCCACTGGATGACTACTTTAGTGAAAACCTGTCCTATTTTACTTTATTTCCTCAGAGTGCTGCTGAAAATACTGTCTTTGTTGATGGTTTGTCTTTCACCCTGTCCTATCCATTAAGCAAAGAAGGTAAGTCAGAAATACTCAGATTTTATTCTGGTCTCTACATATATAATTTACTTCTATTTTTAATTGATTAAACGGGAACACTTTAATTTTAACTCCCCCTATTTATAAGCATAAGCATTTATAAGCAGTATATAAACAGTTAATAAATGTTTTATTACACACCATAATGTAGTTATAAGCAGATATAAGTGTTGATTAATGTATTGGTCAACAGCTATAACTCCTCCTGTGGGCACACATAATCAGATATTGAATAACAATATAGTAAAACACAGTTGTAATTATATAAAATATGTCTCCATAGAAGACAAATACTGCACATTAATAAACACTTAAAATGTCTTTATATCTTACTTAAAACTACATTATAGTGTGTTAAAAAACATTTATTAAATGCTTATATACTGCTTATAAATGCTAAATATGGGGACTCAAAGTAAAGTGTTACTGATTAAACTTTAGACTCTTGTTATTGGGTCACTGCATGTGCATTGATATTTCAGCTGCAGGTGGGTGTTGCGCAAGACTGGCAAACATTAACATAGAAAAGAAGCATTAGAGAGTCAATTTCCTTGTTTGTGTGTTCAACTATGTATAGACACAATCTGTGGAATTACTGTTAAGCGTGTGTTGCCGGTAACATCCAATCTACTTTTAGTGCTATTCAGTCTAACAAGTTTTGTTCCATATCTGATAATCTGCATTTGTTGTTATGGGAATTGTCATTATGCTCGAAGCAGACTTGAGCTTTGCTTTGCTTCTCTGTTGCAGTTAAAGAGTACAGTGCCGAAAACAAGTCAGTGCATCTCTTCGCTGCAAAGGTCGGACACTCCTACTCCTGCAAGGGTGAATCCCTTTACATGGGCAATGGACTGTACCTGGATGTCAACCAAGACAGGATGCAGGCCTTCAATCTGACCAATAATGTCTTTGGCTCTCGTAAGTGTCCTCAAATGGCATTTATTTATTCTGAAGAAAAATGAATCAGGGAGCATTTTTGGCTCTGTCAGAGCCTCTTATTAAAACATTTATGTGCTATCTATTAAGTGCCTTGTTACATCCATTAGTGTCATTCTAAAGTAACAAGTACTTAGATCCTTTACGCAATGCCATAATGTAATGATGCTCCATTACGAGTATAAGTCCTGCATTTAAAATTATATTTAAGTAAAAGTACAGAGGAATTATTAGCAAAATGTATTTAAAGTACTTGTTATGGAGAATGGCCCCTTGCAATGCATCGTATTTTATAAACCAAGCATATGTTTTGTATGTAAAAGCCTAACCCTAAACACTACATTAAGTTTAAAATAAATGTAGTCGAGTAAAAAGTACAATATAACATTTTTTTAAAAGTACAATGTATGTAGTGGAGTAGAAATATAAAGTAGCATAAAATAGAAAGATTCAAATAGAGTATAAGTACCTAAAAATTGATCAGCAATAGCAGAAGAAAGCAACATCATGTTCAGCATTGGACATATTATATGACTGACAAGTGACACCTAAGTGTGAAACCACCTGAGCAGTCAACGCTAATAATAATAATAATAATAATAATAATAATAATCCATTAGAGTAGCTTTGCATGATTCACAGTTCAAAAAAACTCCTTATTTATCTTGTACTGGCCCTTTATGCAGCCCCTCAGTTCAGCCTCTGTCTCTAACAGGCAGTCTTAGCTCCCGTCTCTTTAAGGCCCCCCTCCTGCTGAGCCCACTCTGTTCTGATTGGCTAGTTTTAGGCTGCTGAGGGGTAGCACATATCTGAGTTTTTGAAAATGCGTAATTTCTATGAAAAATGAAAAAAAAAAAATTCATTGTACTGCCATGATGATAATGACATTGTATGAAAAATAGACTTTTAATTCTCATATGGGATATTGAACTCTGGACTTTTTACAAAAAAAAGACATTTTTTAGATGTAATTTTAGATGTAAATTGAGTTTTAATATTTATTTTATTATTTTTATAATATAAATGCATGTTATGATTATGATTATAATGACTATTATTATTATTGTTGTTGGTGTTGTTATTATTATTATCATTATTATTATTATTATATTTACTTTAAATTTTGTCATACATCATACAAGCACAGATAGAAAATGATTCAGTTTGAATAAACTATTTTATTTTTAATATTGGCAGATAGCAAAAGCAAAATGTCAGCTTTCAAGTGAAGCTAGTGGTTGATGACTTCATTGATTTTACTGATGTTTGCACTTCTCAATTTGAACATCTTATTAATTATTAAAAAATAAGTGAATTTCTGAAGATATGAATATCTTAAATTTTGTATTGTGTTGTTTTTGTGTTAGTGGTATTACATGCAGGGAATTTGTTATATAGGGTTTACTGAGTCCATTATTTACCTGGTTTTATCGGTTGTCAGAAATAAATCTGATATGTGTATATCGTGTGTTTTCCAGCTGACCACTGTGCTGCTGACCAACCAGATTACCGCGTTGCCATTGCAGTGGGAGTGACGTTGCTTGTGCTCATTGTCATTGTGGTGGTGGCCTACCTGCTGGGCCGCAGGAAGAGGGCTGATGGCTACCAGTCTCTGTAAGGTCACCCAGAGGTCACTCCCATTATATGCCAAAGTCAGTGAGGCTGTGATCTTTCTCAGGGGCTAAAGGGCACTTCCAGTGAAGCCTAACCTGCCATTTTTCTGTCCTTTTATGTCGTGGTGTACCAATCTTACTATTATTGACAGTGTTTTAAACAGAGGTTCCTATTTATGGAGGCTGCAGTGTGCCACTGGTATAATTGTAGACTTTTACAATGTTTTATTATAATTAACTAGTAAATTTATCATTTTAAAAAGCACAAAATTAGGCCTTAAGTGAAAAATAGATACTCAAAAGACCATTAAATTTGCAGATTAATCCTTCTATTGTGTATTTACATGCTGAATTAATATTTACATTTTAAAATGAAGTATAAAATTTTATTTTTACATTTACATATGCTTCATATTCAATCTCACAATTAAATTGTTTACTGCTTGAACATTTACAGTTGTGATCATTTGAATTAACAATGCTTCTCTCTGTAATTCAAAGACATTAAAGCAGTATTAAAGCCACCTAAAAGTTAAATCCTAAATCCAGCCCAGCCATTATGTGTTGGCAGGAGTCTAGCCAGTCAGAGCTCTGTCTGCTGCTCTGTCGCTTTGGCTTGTGTCTTTAAATTAAAATTCAAAATTAGTAAATGAATTAAAAATAGAAACTGTAAATGTTAAAGCAGAAATAAATGAATTGTGAGATGGAGTATGTTAGATACATAAGTAAGTGGAATAACATAAAGTAAAGATTTAAAACTTTTGCATTTTAAGTTTATGTTATTTATTCGTAATTTAAAGACAGGTTAAGGAAATAAAATTCATAATTGGATTACTCTTTACTCTTTTACTTTGAGTTTATCAATTTATAATAGATTATGTATTATTATTCCAGTAGCACACTGCAGACTCCATACATAGAGGTTTTGAAAAGCCAATATAAACCATTTTTTAAATGTCTCATACCAATAGCCATTTTTTTTCTGCTGACATACAATCAATGTCCATTTTCATGCAATAGAATTACACAAAGTTTCAAGCATTTGCCCACTAGAATGTTATTCTTATCAAGGTGGACAAGCCTCTGAAACAGTATTTCTATATTTGCACATGAAAAAAATGACAATGCCAATAATGACACATTATACAGACTGACATCTTTATATCTTATGTAAAAACTGACCAAAATGTCTCATTAGAATCAGTTTGTGTTATTCTTTCCCCAAAGACAGCCAGTGTGTTAGCAGTCAATACTTCATGTCATTTTATATTCCAGTTTAACAAGAGGCTAATATTGGCTTCAAATATCAGTCTAACCCCACATAATACTCTCACTAAACTCTTGAAGTAAAATAAATAGCAGTCAGATTTTAACATATGTTCTCTCAAAACTGCATGCAGTTCGTTTCTACAAATATATCAATTTTATTTTCCTTCAATGTTTAAGCATTATGCTTTGAATGTTTTGTTTTTTAAAGAATCAAATCATCTTGTTTATTCTGTCAGCCTGGGGTTTTATTTTTGCTGTTTCTGATGCAGATAAGGGAAGTAATCCAGTCACTAACTTTACAGATTATTATACAGAGTGTAAAAAATTATTATTACATTATTAATCAGCATAAAGGGAAATTCGGAGGATGTTTTTAAGGGATTACAGTTCTATCTGGTCAACATTAATTGCACTGATTGCTTTTTTTTCATACTATATGTAGCTGATGCTGTGTATTCATAGAAATGGGACATACTGTTCATGTGAGTCGGCTATGAGTGTAGTCTTTACCTGATTCAATTTCTAATGGGTTATACATTCATTACATCTCAGGAGTCTATTTCTCCACCACCAAGTCTACTCTGA
Organism: Scomberomorus guttatus; assembly: GCA_038419695.1. NCBI lineage: Eukaryota > Metazoa > Chordata > Actinopteri > Scombriformes > Scombridae > Scomberomorus > Scomberomorus guttatus. Next base: position 3,017,819 of record CM076467.1, on the reverse strand, counting down.
CACACTATAGTGCCTTATACCTGTATATGCTGAACTGACAATGACAGAGTGAGAATAATAAATAAACATTATGCTGTTGAGAAAACAATCTCATGTCAACATCCAGTAGCTGTTCTGGAGTATATCACATGATCTTCAAAGGCAGAAGAAATCCTTTAAGTTTTCAGAAAATAATGAAATTCACAATTCAGTGACAACTCCATCAGCTGATGAATATTTTTTTGTAATCCTCAATTCCTAGCTTCATCTTAAAGGGTCAGTTCACCCAAATTACAGAGAGATATATTTTGTCCTTTACGTCTAGTTGTTTGGATATATCCGCTTCTGAAGCTTGTGCTGCCACTTTAATATAATATGTGTGGAATTTTGTTTGTGCTTCTCAAAGCAATGAAAAATGACATCTGAAAAACTGAATAGCTGCTCGTCTTTCCATAATCCACGTCTCGATTACTCTGTTATCACAGACTCAGCTAGCAACAGTTTTCATAGAGACCATTTCTACTGTAGAAAGTAGTTCCGATAAAACCGTTGGATGGTGGATTATCCAGAGTAACCAGGACATTGTTTCTGGAAAGACAAGCTGTTGTCCGATGGAGTCTTTGAAATGTCATTTTTCAATGATGTGAGCATTTCAAACTAAATTTCATTCACCTCCATTGTATTGAGGTAGCAGCATAAAATTTCAGAGACAGATATCTCAAAACCTGGACAATAAATATATATAAACCTAAAACTATCTGCATGAAGAGATACCACAAGAGGGAAGTTTAATGTGTGTGAACTGGCCCTTTATGTTTTCTGAAAAGTAGGCCAGGCCTACCTTTAATAATACTCAGTGTGGCATTGCAGGGGATTGGCTGGATGTGATGTTATGGGTAAAATGTAGGTCACTGGTTGATTGATTCCAGCCTGTCTCAGTGTAAATGTTCCTCAGTGATTGTCAGCTTCTGCAGTAGTTAGAGAAGTGTGCAGTTAAAGACTCATTGTGCAGTTAAAGACTCATTGAATTCATAGAGGATCAGACCCGCTACAGCATCACTGTGAAGTGATGATGCTGTGAATTTTGGGAAGTGAATAGAAATGAAGGACCTCACTGTGTATGTACAGTTATCCACAGTTTGTGAGCACTTTTACCGGTTGTTAACCTCTTGTGCCAATAAAGACTGATATATTTCTAAATATCTGTCTCTTTGCTCTGTAGCCTCCACAGCAGATGTGTGATTTGTCTTTGGCTGTCAATATTAAGATCATGAAATATGTGATTCAAGTACTGTACTTAAAGTCTCCCTTCAAATTTTTTTTTTCTTCTTGTTCCTTCCATTGGATGTTTGAGCTTCACAGTGCAGAATGATGTATGTCCAGAATTTGACACTAGAAAGCTGTTTTCACATTCATCTGCTGAAGCAGAAATGTTTCTCAGTGCTCACCTTAAATCTGAGTTTACGGCATGTACCTGATTGATTTGTGACATTACAACTAGTTTGGAGCCAATCCTGGTTCAATATTCAACTTATACAAGTGTGATGTGGAAACTTGAAGTCTCCAGTGCACAAACACTGAGAATGGACTTTACAGTGAAGTAGGAGACATCTTGTGTCCAGCAGGAAAACTTTTGAAATGAACAACATTTGCATATTCATAGATTGTGGATTTTAATGAGGGAGAAGAAGGAGATGCCATTTTAAGAATTTTTAAGGAAGTAATTGAACTTTTCTGTGAAAAAAACAATAGACGCAAATTATTAGTCAAAGCTGAGTATTTTTCTGTCTTTAAACATGTCTGGAGGGGATCTTTAAGTTAAGGTTTAAGGTAATTATATCTCAGTGATGTAAGTGTTTCCTTTTTACTCTACTTCATTCTTCCACTCCACTACATTTCAGAGCGAAATTTGGCACTTGATTCACATTTGTCCTTGTACTTGTCTATCAATATCAATAACAAGTCAAAAGTGCTTCACAGTTTTGAAGACCAAACTACCAAACAGTCACACATTAAAATCAAAGATAAGTGAGAATGAATAAGAACAATATGGGGCAAAGCAGTAGCTTAACAATGTTTCTAAATATCGTATTTTTAAAAAAACAGGAGTAATGTGTTTCAGTTTCAGTTGGGCTTTAAAAATGACTTATTGGTATAGGGATAGAAAACCAACTTAAGCCTACTGTAAGTGTAATTGCATAATGTACATTCACTATAAGTATATTTGGAGACTAGATCTTTTAAAAAAAAAAATCGCACCATAAAATTTGTGGTAAATTGGCAGCGTAGTGACTTATAATAATTACATAAGTGGACAACAAATACTGCAAAACACCCTCCATTTCTCTATGAAATAAAGGTTTATTAATATATTGTATTTTTTTTTACTAATATTAATATTGTCTTGTTATTATTGCTATTATTGTTCTGCATGTTTATAAATGATCTCATTATATTCTTATATTTTCTTTTAGGGTGGCTTTGTAAAAATAGCCTCTTGGCTAACCCCTGGTGTATTTACACCAATGTTTATTAACATATAACAATACAAAAATCAAATTAAAATGCCATCATTTAGAAAAGCAAGTGTCACAGGTTTTTAGGGGATGAATTCATATGTTATGTATCTGTAGTAATCAAATGATTTGTTACACCAGTAGCACTTTCCTTTAAGTCCCTCTGTTTAGCATTTTTAAGCAGTATATTAACATTTAATAAATGGTTAATAACACCCTACAATGTAACTATAAACTGATATAAGGACATCTTTAAGTGTTTATTAATGTACAGTATTTGTCAACAATTATAAATGATTTTGTGTTGTAAACCATGTATTAACTGTTTATATACTGTTTATTAATGCTGAATAGGGGATATAAATTAAGTGTAACTGTTGTGCCCTTGTGTAATTGATAATTTATTAATGTGAGCAAAAAAGGCGCCACTCAGCCAATCAGGCTGGCTGTTTAAAACAGTTGACGTGGTGGCTGAGAGGAACTGTGCAGCCGGAGTCATGTTGCACTGACAGACGGAGGGGTAGGACGCGACCACCAATATCCACGAAGTTTCTACAAAACTTTCTGATCTGATCTGCAGCCTGGAATCACCAGATACACAACAAGCTTTCTCCGAGAAGTCAAGGCGGACACCGTGATCATGGCAGGTAAAAAGACGCTCTGTTAACACACGATCTTAGAGTTTTTAGTGAGGAAACTGCGCATGAAGATCCATGTTGTTTGTCCAGATTGATGGAATCCAGATGTTGTGCTCTGCTTGTGATACTTCCGCTGGCTGCGCAATGCATGCTCTTTTCTTTTCCACCGTGTGTTTCTATATGCTAACAACACACAGTATATAATACACATAAGCAACGATGGTGTGTGTTTCAGATCAAGCAGGTGTTGTGGAGGCAGGCTCAGCTGAGAGACCTCTGGTCGCGGTCACCTTCCAGAGAAACGTCCACAGGAAGGAGAAGTATCTGGAGGCTGAACCCAAAGCTCTGGGGGTACAGTTTGTGTGTGTGTGTGTGTGTGTGTGTGTGTGTGTGTGTGTGTGTGTGTGTGTGTGTGCGCGCGCGCGCGCGCGCACTATGTACTAACCTATTCTCTTTGCTCTTGTGTGTTCCAGATCACTCAGATTGGCCTGAGTGTGTTTCAGATCATGTGTCTGAGTGTGTTCCTGGCTAAAGGCCTGAATATCATGGAGAGTGACATACCTTTCCTCATTGCATCTCTGCTGGTAAGCACATGGATAACTCAAATAGTATGTTTCACATCAACAGGAGAGGTGGGCGATACTGAAATAACTATACAATATTTATATTTATTTTATTATTAAGTTTTGTGAATGTTTATTCTGTTCTATTTTATGGCCGTGTTTAATTTTTATGTTTTCTCTATGTGTGTAATGAAGTACCTTGATTTGTGTTTGTAGTACTTTGATTTAAAGGGGCACTCCAGCAGCAGAGGCTCATATATCCTGACTTTTATTCTCTAGTATGGATAAAGCACCATGAATGCTCAGTCCTACATTTCCCATAATGCATATTTAAAGTCAGACCATGCATGCCTGGTAAATGCCAGTGTCTTTCAAACCCCAAAGTGTGTAACGCAGGCTTTCTCTCATAGAGTTGTAGTCACCAAGCCAAAGCTGAGATGACAACATTGTGACATCATCAGGTGTTATTTTAGACTTGTAATCTCCTTGACAAATAAACTGAACCTAGTGTAAAAATTGGTGCACTGCCCCTTTAACTTCAACTTCATTCATATCCTGAAGGTAATTTGTTTTGCAGCCAGGAATTAAACACACAGGTCATAGAAACACATTGATGACAGTAAGCAGCAGCAATAATGTCAAACACATAAATGCAATATAAAATATATTTAGAAAAAATATATCTTTGAATATTTTAAAATATAGTGTATGGTAGATCAAGCCAAAGATAAAAACTAAAGATAATCTACTCTTAATTGCCTTTTCTCTTTTCTTTCTCCCTTATCTCCATCTCAGTTCTCCTTCAGTTCTTCTCAACTGGCTCAACTAACTGTCATTACTGTTCTACTTTTTCCTTTTTCTTTTCTTTAGTCAGTTTTTACTACTGACTAATGTCAAGTCGGTATTTGTAACGCATCCTTTGGCTCTATAATTGTTAAACTGAGCAATAACTGACTCATTGTTATTTGTATATGAACCAGAATCCTCAATAAAATATCTTTGATAAAAAGTTGAGCCTTACTGAAAATGTAAATTTGCAGAAGTCTGTTTTTACTCGCAAAGGCAACCAAGCCACAATATAGTAAGAACAGATTCTTTAAATACTGATAAAATAACATCACACAGCTATTTATTGGTGACAGTGCCTAAGTAACACAGGCCTTTTATACACTCCAAGCCTGATGATGTCATCATATATATAAAATAAAACTTTTATACTTCCTCCCAAACTGATCTCTTTTTTTCATGTAAAAACATATTGATATTTTTGTATTCAGGTTCCCTTATTCATCCTTGTGTGATTTCCTGCTGTATTCCACTCTACAAAGGGCATTTTTCAGCTGTTTGTGACTCTTTGTGGTGATTGTGTGATATTTGCTTTCTTCTCAGGTGATAATAGCAGGCAGTGTGGCTATAGCAGCACAGAACCTCCACGTGCCGACAGTGAGTTATAGTACCTGGCTGAAGAGGAGGAGCAGTCTATGTATAGGAGGCGGACAAAAAAACACAGCATCAAACAGTATATATTAATACCAACCAGCAAATATAAATCCAGACTGCTTTCAGAACAAGAAACATGAACTGAACATACTTTAACTTCTGCTATCAGTTTAGATGGATCTCTGGCATGCTATAAGTTACACCTGCTCCTGCTACAACAGGAGCAAAGAATTCCAATCTAATAAAACACGGACATAATTATAAGGACCGAAAAGTAAATTCATAAAAGTGTAGAATAAAACATCTTTGGATAAAATCATAAAAACACAACAGAACTCTGGTTGGACTGTGTTACACTATTAAACTAAACGAAGAAGCTCTTTCAATCTCTATATGCCACTTCCTCGACACAATGAGTCAGTGGCTGAATGGAGCTCCACTGACTCCATCATGGACTCGTCCATAAGTGGCTGATTCAGCTGCATTGCTCCTTTAACTGGCAGGATTAGCAGTAAGAAGAAGGAGTGAGGAGGCAAACACACACAGCGACTGAGTGATGTATGACATGAGTGCATGTGGTCAGGACGGAGAAAAAGTAGGACTGATATGAGGCAAGAGACAAACTTAATACACCAAATACACAAGTGCTGATGAGCTGATGCTGGAAAGAGACATCTGCTGGATAGTGAGACACTCAGAGGTCAGAGAGGACAGGGACACACCAGAGAACAGGTGCAGCTGCATCCACAACTCTGACATTAAATGTGTCTGGATGTTGGACCAAAGAGTCATGAAACTCATCTGTTTTAAAAAAAAAAAAGTATCATTTATCACATTTTTATTTTTGTAGCTTAACCATTGGTGTTATCAGTTATGATAACTTTTTACTTAACAGTGTAATAGCTGAGATCTGAGAACATGATAAAAATCGCTAAAATGACAGGAAGGTTGTAAACAAACAAAGTTAGAAAAAGAGGGTGAGTGATAAAATCATTACCCAAACTGTCCGAGGAGTTGCCACATTCTGAGATCTTAGCAGTTAGTTTGGTGAGTACGATGTGATCAAAACTGATAGAACTGACGGCAAAGTAAAGTGGGCAAACACCCCAGGGCTTCAGACCCTCAGGGGCCCCTAAACGCCCCACAAAAAATCTTTTTTTCAGACTTAGTTTTGCTTTTTATAAGTGATAAACAATCAGGGACAATCAATTAAATAAGTAAATTCATTTATTTATTTAAAAAAAAACTAATATAATATTAAAAACATTACCTTTACAAAAGAGTGAAACACACAAAAGAAATAGACTTTATATATATATATATAGGTACAGTATACATACAAACATACACACAGATACAAATACTCACATACATATCAATATCTCAGTGTCCATAGATTATTATAACTAATTTAATTCACATTTTGTAGTTCTTTTCTTGGCCCTCTCAGGCATCTACACACCAACAACACAAGCACCTATGTGGTGTTAACACCTCAATATATACAGGATGCTGTATGTGCATAATAGCTGGGTAGTGTGGCTGAAACCAGCCCTGCAACACCTAAGATCCTATTTACATGTATAATCACATAAAGGATATCATTAATGAAGAAGAATCTCTCATTAAGTAAGACGGTTATATGCAGGCAGCCTGAGCAGCTCTGTGAACCATCTTCAAGTGATGGGCCCCCTTAATGTTTACATTGTATGACAACATAAAATAATAGAAAGTAACAATAAAGAGAAATATAACAGATAATAAAACTCTGAAGTGTTGGTTCGTAGAAGAGAAATTGAGCAAGCAAATGTCACTTTCAGCTCTCATCTTTGTGGATTAGGAAATGGAAGGGTTAAATATTTTTGTCATCATGCAGCAGATAGATTATGTTCTCATCCAGATAGTTAGAAGAGACTTTGAGGGTTCTGGAAATATCCTCAGAACAGTGGCAATTATTGAAAAGTGTTTTTTCTCTTAAAGATATTTGTTGTGCCTGTGTCTCTCAGCTGCGGGGCTGTTTGGGGATGCAGATTGTGGCTTGCGTCGCCTCCGTCTTCAACATCATCCGTTCAGTGTTGAGAATGGATGTTATCCCTTCTTACTGTTGGACTTATCATCACGACAACTCCTCATATAACAACTTGTGCCATTTGGTTGAGGTGAGTTGTAACAGTGTCACCCTTATAAATACAATATTTGATAATATTAGTAGGTAGTGATGGGTTATAAAGCAAAGTATCATACATACTGAACATTCAAAGTTACCTTTTTAAAAGGTTACCTTTTTTTTATTCAGTCCACAAATAATCTCTGCAAATTTAATCCAATTTACAGAGCACCCAGGCCCACTTTAATGCTGAGTGTGCGGTCATCCATGCTGCTCTGCTGGCCATCTCAGCTGCTCTGGCCGCCTATTGCTGCAAAGTGATCAACTGCTGCTCACCAGCTCCCAAAATGGTGAGTAGATGCCGACGATCACTGTGGTAATACACCTGCAGAGGCTTTCCAGTTGTGTCACAAATCGTCCTCTGTACAACAGGGTTCCCTAAAAATGTGTAAATATACCAGCTACACTAGAAAAACAGAGATGACTGAAAAGAACAGCTGAATTCTATATGATTTTTTGAGCCTTAGCAGAATTTCATTAGGCCCCACAAAGGCAAGGATCTTCACAAAGTAAATATTATACTCTTAACTTTTCATTGCAGCATCAACCATTCATTGGCTTACATTTGTCCTGTACCTTCTTTTCTGTCCCTTTCAGCCGGTGATCACAGTACAAACCCCCTCTGTCCAGCAGTGAGAAGACAAACTGGACCAGCACAGAAGACAGATGTACAACCACATACAAGCACTACACAAAGTTAAAGCTGCACTCATTAATATTTTTATGTTAATAATGTGTCATATGACTGTGTGTAATGTGAACGAGGCTGCTTGTAGTCATGAACCCACAGAGAATCATAACAAACTCTGTTGTTCACCTCAGGTCTACTGAGCTTTTTAGCCTCTTTTAGCTCATTGTTTTGGTTTATGGTCCACAAACTCTGTCCTCATCAACTTTCTTCCCAGCAGCAAGAAAACGGCAGTCCCCGGTGAACATAGGGGAGCATTTAGTTAAAATTAATTGGACTTAATATTAGGCTTGTTTTCATCAGGTAGACACAAATACGACTCCAAATTAATGCTAATGTTGCTCTCTGTCTGCTATTTGCTAACACGTTAGCCATAACAACTTTAAGAGGAGATATGTCAAATTATGTTTTTACAGCTTGTCCTGCTGCCCATTAGTGGCCAAAATAAAAAATCAATGCAGCTTTAAGAAAGGTTTATGGAACATTAGTATGTGTAGTAAAATTACAATGTCGCCACACTTTACATATTAGCATATATCGTTTTACACTAGATAATATGTTTTTTACATGTACTAACTCTCTGTTAATGTTAACTTTAATCATAGCATATTTTTGTCAGTTAACAAGTTAACTCTGGCAAGGAAGACACACCTGAAATATGTATAGAAAGACATTAAAGGTGCAGTGTGTATAATTTAGTGGCATCTAACGGAACATACTTGGCAGAAATTTAATATAATCATAAGTATGTTTTAATTAGCGTATAATCACCTGAAAATAAGAATCGTGTTTTTGTTCGCTTAAAATGAGCCCTTCTATATGGAGAGCGGGTCCTCTTCCACGGAGCCTGCTATGTTGCACCGCCATGTTTTTACAGTGGCCCAGAACGGACAAACCAAACACTGGCTCTAGAGGGGGCCTTTCCCCTTTTTTCGCATTTTTCATGCATTTCGCGGCCAATGTAGGTTCTCCTACACACTTGGAAGGGGAGGGGGAGGGGTATTCAGTTGGTTGCAGTCTGCAACCTCACCGCTAGATGCCATAAATCCTACACACTGGTCTTTCAAAGCGTCTCTATAGTGTGTAACTTGCACAACTGTTTCCAATTACATGGAAATGATGAATGCATAAACATTGTGTAACAGCAGTATAAGTAGAGAAGAGTCATAAAGTCAGTGAGCTGACTCAGTAATGTCATATCTGTAGTTTGCTAACATTAGCTAACATAACTACCATAAGCTACCGGTCATACCAGACCACCTAAGGTTGTAACAGGTAAATGGTAAATGGACTGCACTTATATAGCACCATTCCAATCTTCTGACCATTCAAAGCGCTTTGCTACAAGCCACATTCACCTATTCACACACACATACACTGATGGCCATGCAAGGTTCCAACCTGCTCATCAGGAAGATCTAATCATTCACACACACACATTCACACAGCAATTTTGAGGTCACTTTGACATGTGGAGGAGCCAGGAAATCGAACCACCAATCCGATTAGTGGACAACCCGCTCTACCTCCTGAACCACAGCTGCAACCTGGTGTGTTTTGCTGAATTCAACATTTCATTTTTAAGGGGGAGATTGTAAAGTTACATAGTCTAACTTGAACATGTAATTACTGTCACTGAAACTAACTGTGTTGTGAAACACTTATACACTAATAAAATCACAAATGAATACACTGCTTTTCTGAAATATTTTTGTTCAGATTGCTGATTGTTGTTCTTAGAGTATTAAACCATCATATTTGTAGATACAAGTCACTGAAAAGATAACTGAATAGTAACAATAATGAATGATAATGATAATAATGAAATTTCACAGACCGTTTTGGCAGTTACTTAATCCCAACCCTGCCTTGTCTAAATGGGTGGGATTGCATTTGGGGAATTTTGAATCATGACCTCAGGTTTTCTAAAATTCTGGATATTGCTCTGCAACTGTTCATGAGTTTTCCAAACCATCTGCACCAAGTTTTCTAAATGTTGCCAATCAGTGGAAGGATACAACAATATTACAGAGGCAAAAGGAGGACAATGTGAAATCTTTAATATTGTAACACTTGTTAGCATACTAATGAGCTCATAAGATCATTCATACTCCTTTACCTCCCAATTAGGCCTGCAATTAATGATTATTTTAATGATTCATCTTTGATTTTTTGATTTAGTTAATGAAATACTTTTTAAAAATATATAATATAAAGTATCCTGTCATAAAATGTTTTTATTTTGCTAGCTTTTTGTCTGATTCGACATCAAAAAACGCAACAAATATATATTCATTTAAGTGACATAAATGATCTGCAAAATTTTGACATTTATTACGTTATAACCAGCTGATGTTTTTGTCCGTTTATGCGATAAACAACTTAAATAACTGATTAGTTACCAGATAATTGTCATATGTGAAAAAACTCATTTCAGAGCTACTTTAACAGAAAATTACACTTCACAGTACACACACAGTACAAAACATTCTTGTTTTATTTGTCACAAACTGCATTAAAAAGTGAAATTTTACATTAAATACATATGCAAACATGGTTAAAAAAAAGATACTTCATGATCAGATGTATAAAAACGGAACATAGTCAGTGGTTACAGTGTATCCTGAGAGATGTTGGACCTGTACAGATATAGTATATATACAGACAGCTTACTGTTCAGTTTGAAAAGGCATTACACATAATCTACATAATTCTCTATGACAGCGTCATGTGGCACCACAGTTCATTAAGAAGGAAATAATAACTTCACTCCTTCATATCTGCAGTTCATCTACCCAGTGGCTCTGTAGGAGAAAATAGGATAAATTAGTAAAGCAAAAACTTGTTATACATATTAAATCGTTTGTTGTCACAGCCTCTAGCTTAATCAGTTATTAAAGGAAATAGTTTTACTATGGACTTTTGTACAGGAGTTAACCTTGGATTTAATTTCCTTTGGTTTGAATTCCTAAAAATGTTTCCTGCAGTTGTATAACATTTGTATGTTTGTAAAGACACTCTTGGTGCACATCTCTTCTTACAGTAACAATTTATATTTAAAATTTTGAATATTTTTGTAGGTAACTGATATACTTGATATACTTTATTAAAAATTGATTCCCTTCTGATGACATGTACAGCTTGTGAGTTATTATAAGTCATATTATGAGATACAATGCATTAAAGTGTATGGAGGCCCATTCAGTTCCATTGTATGGAAATGGTCAGTGTTGCACACAGTGATCACCTGTACTTAAAGGATAGGTTCACAATTTTTCAAGTATGTCTTAAAACATCTCTCGTCTTTTTTAAAATGAGTCGGGAAGCTGACAACAAGTCTGACTTTACTTTAAACTTTATCAATTTTACTTTATCCCCTCATCCTAGTAACGCCTTTGGACTCCCTCATGCTACAATTCTACATGTAATGTAAACATAAGCTCTTTCAGACTGTGTGCCGTAAATTGTTTCATCTGATTTTGTTTCACCAAAACAATTAAATTTGTTTTGGGAAACAAAATTATAATTTTTTACAATGTATTTTAAATTAATTTACTGATCAGAAAGGACGGGTTTAGATCAAACCATTATTCATTCTCATTTGTTTTATAGAGCATCAACTCTGCCATTAAAGATAGCCAATGACAACTATTCCGTAAAATAATCATACATTTAATATAATATTTTTCATTTTGAGCATGTGTAAGGCTGTGAGTATAAATTCTATAATATACAGTATATGAGCTGTGTGTGTGGGCCTACTCTTTGTCTTCAACGTCAGTTAGTGTACAAATATTCTTGTTTAGCTTTATGCTTTTAACTCACACTGATATTTGGTCATTTAAAGTGGAATTTCAGTCAGTAAATGTATCACTAGCACCAAGCTAACAGAGATCACAATCAGCCCCGTCTTTAGCAGCCCCATGTCAGTCGTTTGTCAGAAACCGCTCAGAATGTGATCAAAACAACTTGAAGACTTTTGTCCAAAGTTTACATTACATTTAAGTTGAAAAGTTTATGTTTTCTGGGTCATACCATTTATTTTAATGGTATTTGATGACTAAATTTTCCATTAGGGAACTGCAACTAATGATTATTTTCATCACCGATTAATCTGCCAGTTCTTTTCTCAATTAATTGATTGATCGTTTGGTCTATAAAAATGTCAGAAAATAGTGATAAATGTCCATCACAATTTCCTGAAACCCAAAGTGACAACTTCAAATTGTTTGTTGTTCAGTCCAAAACCTAAAGTTATTCAGTTTACTATCAAACAAGACAAAGAACATATAACTGGTTCAGCTGGATCTCCTGGACAGATTTCTTTCTTAAAGTGCCCAAAAAGTTAAATCCTTTACATACATTACAGTGATACGCAGATTTAGAAGTACATGTTAATCCAACAGAATCCAATTCAGACTCTGTCTATCCTCCATACACACACACACACACACACACACACAAAGCTAATTCTCCTGTAACTTACTTGAGATGCAGATGGTGTGAACTCCTCCAGGTCTCCGAAGCAGCCGTGTTTATGGCGGATGAGACTCCCCCACAGCACTGAGTGATGACAGGCTGGACACTGGCCCTCCACAGGCAGGAGGTGAGACGGCTCCGACTTCAGGAAATGCTTAGCGAGGCAGATCACATGACTGCTCATCCCACAGGATGGGTGGAAACAGCTCAGTTTCTCTGACACCTGAGGAAAGCAAGGATTTGAGAATGCAGGTGTAAATGCAAAAAACCTGTGATCAGACATTATTAACCAGATAACAAACCCAGATACAGATCACATGTTAACACCAGGTGCTTATATACAGTATGTAAAGGGTTTCTACCTTGACCAGCCCTCTGCAGAGGAAGCACCTGGATGTCTCTTCCTCCTCCCCTGCAGACTGCAGAGGCGGCTGCTTCTTGGCTCTCACATTCCCAAAAGTGATGGGGATGTGCAGAGGAGGCTGCAGGCTGGGCTCGTAGTCCATCCTGTACTCCTGCTTCAGCCAGCGGGCCGTCAGGGGCAGCCTGTTCCACGGCGCCGCCCGCAGCATGTTGGAGACGACGCGCCAGTGGAACTGCAGGCTAGACTCCTTTCTGGAGCGCCGAGAGACATGGGAGAGACGCCTGGAGGAGTGAGGATGCTGCCATGCCCACTCAAACTGACAGAGAAATATAATGACAGAATTATTCATGGATCAAAGCAAAGTCATGTACTGGAACTGGATTTAAGACCAATTTAAAATTAAAATAATGGAATGAATTGCCCAGTTTTCATGGAACAAATGAATATTTAAGGAATATCATCTGAAACTGATGTTACTAATGAATAATGAAAATATGAAGTACAACTACACCTGCTTGGTGTTAGACATTTGATTTTAATATTTTTATTTTAAAAGGGACATATTCTACACATTTTCAGGTCTATATTTATATCCAGGGGCTCTAATAGAATATATCTATAACTATTAAACTATGTCAACTATTTTGATAACTGATTAATTGTTTGGGGTCATTTTTTAAGAAGAAAATGTCCAATTTTTCTGATTCCAGCTTCTCAAATGTGAATATTTTCTGGTTTCTTTAGTCTTCTATGACAGTAAACTGAATATCTTTGGGTTGTGGACTGTTGGTCTGGACAAAACAAGACATTTAAGGTCGTCACCTTGGGCTTTGGGAAACAGTGATCAAGATTTTTCACCATTTGACATTTTATAGAACAAACAACTAACTAAGACACATTATTTGATAATTAAAATAATTGTTAGTTATAGCCCTACTGTAAATATAGATAATGAGGCAAAATGATGACTATGACTGTTCTTCACAGTATCAGTTTACTGTTATATATCTTTAAATGCGATTAGAATATAATCACATTATAAAAGATAATATTATTAGTCGTATAAAAATCTTACTTACCCTCAGGGCAGCAATATCAGAGGGAAAGCCGTGTATAATGAGGACCATCTCCCTGAGCAACACAAAAAAATATAATGAGAATATCAGTACAGTGCAGTATAGATCATGTAGTACAGCGCAGTATGATCATGTAGTACAGCGCAGTATATATATGTAGTACAGTGCAGTATAGATCATGTAGTACAGTATAAATAAGTAGTATAGTGCAGTATTCATACCACGGTCCTCTGCCGCTGGTCCTCTTGGCTCCTCCGCGGTGCCGTCCGGCGTTGTGCTGTCCGATCCTGCGCTCAGGATTCACAGTGAAGCCGATGTAGATGCGGCCTTTGAATTTCGGGTTGATGCAGTACAGCATGTACACACCAAAGAAGCTTTCTACCTCTACTACCATTGTAGAGGAAATAACAGCAGGGTTACTGTTAAGCTGCTTGTCAAACGACCGCTAAAGGCACAAACTCTAAGATCAAATAGTTAAGCATGTGTGCAGACATAAACAAAATGACTAAGAACAGAATCAATGTGACACATCAATACAATTAAATTGCGGTAATACTGCCATTCTCGTGGTGTTATCACCATTATTTATACGTGTTATCATTCATCACGGACATTCGAGCTACTACAAATGTTATGTTTCATTTTATTAACGCTAGCGTTCAATCTGTAATAGTAGTCCAACAGGTTGCCTGATTACAAATAATGTTCAAAAGGACGCATTGTGTCTCGCAGCGCTGCTAATAATAACTCACTCCATGAATAACAACCGCTTGACAGTGCTACATCTGAATTGAGCGTTGAAGAATATATATATTTTCGTTTATATTAATCACTATAAATATTTAATTCGTCTTTCGGTGAGGACCCCTAATGTTATGATTCGCTACTTCAAAAAGCATACCCCGCCCATCGTTTCTATTCACTGGATCTGATTGGCCATAGCTGTCAGTCCCGCTATTTGATTGGACATTTCCTCAGCCGAGGACCACTTCATGCCCGGTGACTGAAATTAGCAAGAACACGGTTCAAACATAAGTTCTCTGTTCACTTTATGGTAGTTATATGTTTCCAAATTAAAACACCTGTTCGTAACTTTGCTGCAGCTGTGTGTTTGATGAGAAATGAACATTTAAACTTGAATGCAGAATAGAGTACTTCCGGTTTCAGCTCGTCTGAGCAGACACATCTAGATATAACGTTATATGACAATTGAGCTTTAATCTCTTTAACAGCTGATTTATTAACATAAACTGTTCATACAGACATGGCTGTAACAGCTGATCATATCCGGGATAAACTTGTCAAGGACCTCGAGGCAGTGCACGTGGTAGGTTTTTGGTTATTATTTGCATTACACCTCCTAACTGAGCAGACTCATGCGCCAAATCCCATTCTTCATTATTCTTCATTATTCATCATATCTTATATAGTACGAACATAGTCATCACAACTTAGAGATGATATCATTATTTCATATTTATAACAATT
Source organism: Scomberomorus guttatus (assembly GCA_038419695.1). NCBI lineage: Eukaryota > Metazoa > Chordata > Actinopteri > Scombriformes > Scombridae > Scomberomorus > Scomberomorus guttatus. The sequence goes on along the minus strand of CM076467.1, from coordinate 3,002,421 downwards.
CGGCACACTGGTAATTCACTAAGTAATAATTTACCTCTCGCTCCCGCCCTCCACGGTACAATGTCTGCGTTAGCTACAGTGGCGTGTTAGAAGAAGAGTCTGGTTATAAATGTTAATGAATAAAAGTTTAATTCTTAGTTGTGTTAGTGCAGTTTCATGAAGCGTAGGCCGAACTGATGTTGGATGTGAATGCTATGTAGCTGTTTGTCAAATTTAGTAGTTCAACGGCCGATAATTAACGCAGCACTAAAATTATTATTTTTTTCAGTGAGGTCTGGTTAAGCTCTGAGAAAGCAGGCCCCCAGCTAATCAAACAAGGTAGAACATTACTTGTATAACAATGTATGTGACAAATAATGATTGACAGTTAGAAGGGTCACTCAGGCAGGAACAAGATCAAGAGCACACCATCATACCTGATTCAGTGTCAGCAGAATGAGAATGAGTTGTGTATCTGTTGGCTGTTTGCTGAGTAACCTTTGACGCTGGATGGTACCAACATTTATCTTGCCTTCTCCAGGATGTGGAGGATACATCACCCAACAGGTGTGCTGCCAGCTACAAAGTCCTGGTGGTGTCATCCCAGTTTGAGGGCAAACCGCTGTTACAGAGACACAGGTATTACTGTCACACAATGCATGTTTGCAGTGTGGTTTGTACTCAGGTCTTTGGTACCAATTTAGTTCAAAGTAGGGTGCCAACATAACTACCACTATAAAACTGTAATGTTTTGATTTCTCACCACCCCTGAAGCCCATTCATCTATGTCGTGATGGACAGAAGTGAAGTTGTTGTGACTGACAAAACATAAACCATAAGCCTTTTTTAAAGCACACTTAACATTGTTTGAATGGCAAACATGTTAATTGTAATTAAGGTGAGGTGCCTCCGCTAAGCTCCTTTTTAGACATGCACTTCATTTTGTAAATGTAACAGCACTTTTACATGTTGGTCTCATATCTGAATAAGCGCCCCAGTTATTTTTATGTGAAAGTCAAGACAGCAGTCTGATGAAGTTGGACCCATTAAGGTCCAGTGTGTATAATTTAGTGGCATCTAGTGGAACAGACTTGAAATTGAATATAATAGTCATAAGTATGTTTTAATTAGTGTATAATCACCTGAAAATAAGAATCGCTATGTTGGTGGTGGGTAACATTTCTGTAACACTTCAAACCAGCAGGGTTGTAACCAGGGTTTTAGAAACACTGAGGTCAGGAAGTCTTATAATTCCCCTAGCAGAACTCCAAACAAGACACCAACCAAACTTTGTGAAATTTTCTGTATATTAAAAAAAAACACCTAAATTTCAATTTATTTATTCATGTAAATGTTCAATTATATTCTCTGTATAGTTCACAACGCTGTATAGTTCACAACACTATGGTCTAAATGTTGTTTCTCTGCACACAGTATGTGTAGAGAAACAACATTTAACATTTAAATCCCATTTATTTTAAAGGTCCAGTGTGTAGGATTTAGTGGCATCTAGCGGTGAGGTCGCAGAATGCAACAAACTGAATACCCCCTACTCTTCCAAGTGTGTAGGTGAACCTACGGTGGCCTCGAAACTCGCAAAAAAACGCAAAAGGCCAAAAGTGTTTGGTTTGTCCATTCTGGGCTACTGTAGAAACATGGCGGTGCAATTTCCTCCATGGAAGAGGACCCGCTCACTATGTAGATATAAAGGGCTCATTCTAAGGTAACAAAAACACAACAATTCTCATTTTCAGGTTATATAACATACTTCAACAATTTCTGCCAAGTCTGTTCCGCTAGATCCCACTAAATTCTACACACTGCACCTGTGTCAAATGTCAAATTAAAAAATATTCAGTCTAAAAATGATCTGAATCAGTCTTAAAAACCCCAACATGTGTTATATGCATGTAATTGTTGAATAACTACCAAATTCCCTGAAATATTATCAAGGACCTGGTCTCGCTGTCCTCAGCAGTAGCTTCAGTCTTATTAAATACACAGGAGACAGTAAATGTTGTCTCCTGCCTTCTCAGATTAATGTAATACATGTATCACTTAAATTTAATCTCTTATTCACAAAGGAGTTTAAAATAAGTTTAATAAAATACATTGTCATCCTTGGTTGCATATTATCCCTCCTCTTTATTCCCTAATTTGCTGTCACCTCTCTGCTGTTTGGTATCAAAATGAAGGTGGTGTGTTGATAAAAACAAAATGAGACAAAGTGCAATCATGACAATCATGAAGCATGTGACTTAAACATCACTCAAGCTTCCACTGAAGAGCTGAAAACATCAGATCTGTGTGGAGCGATGTGGAGACTGTAACGTTCCTCAAATGAATACATGACACAAACAGAAATCTTACATTTCCATCATGTTTTCTACATGGTTTTCCATCATTTGAGCTTTGCCTGCAGCCCTTTTAATGACATGATCTCGTTGTGTCCTTTTCTGCTGCAATGGTTTAATGGCACCAACTGGAAAATTAGGGCCACCAAATGTTTATCTTGATATCTTGCCTATTTTCTGGAAATACTGTTAAAATTTGCACTACTCGTGGATGGAAACCCAGCTAATTTTAAGTCCAAGTAACATTTATTGTGTGGTTTCCTGGCTGCAAATGAACAAAAGAATCTTTTATAAATTGCTCCCCAAGTGTAAAACATGGCTTTGACTACTGTACACATATAAACTCCAAACCTGTGTTGTGTTTTGTCAGGATGGTGAATGCGTGCTTAGCCGAGGAGCTGAAACAGATCCATGCGTTTGAACAGAAGACCCTCACACCAGAACAGTGGGAGAAACAGAAGTCACAGTGACACACACACATCACCCTCACATCAGTGTAGAATTTCTACTATATAACACGCCTTACACTTCTCTGATATGTAGAAAGCAGACACATGCTGTGTTTCATTTCTGTAATATGGCTATAAATGCAATGGAACATTCTAGTGGCAATAAAACACTTTGATGCTGCATTTTGTCTTTATTGGTTGTTTCCTGTAAAGTAATAATCTATCGACTAACATTGTTTTGGCTCGTCCTGTCGTTTTTAGACCAGTGGTTCCCATCCTGGGAGTCAAGACCTGATAATGGGTCCCACAAAAAATCTTGGGGTCAACTAGTTAATAAGGGGATTAAAAATGTGGTTTTTTAAATTACTTTTCATAATTTCTTGTAAAATACTGGATAATCCAGGCTTCTTAATATCCTTCAAATTAGTGTTCAGTAATGTGAATAACATTTTCAATTACAGTATGTGTAATTTTATATTGTAATATTGATGTTCATCGTGATATAGTAGATTTTCTGGAAAAATCTATTTAGAAACTGTTTATGGACAGAATAATCAGATTGAATGCCTAGTTGAGATTATTCAGCAAATTAAAGTATTTCATCACATTGATGCAAGAATCATATAAAAATCCAATATTGCCATTAAACAGTCCTGCTCATAGATTTGCAAAACTGCCTACGACGGCTTGACACACACAGACATATTAAAGGATTAGATACCACCATACCAACAACATGCTAAAATGTCTGACGATTTAAAATTTTATATTGTCTGAAGATTTATATTGTCATATTGCCCGACCCTACTTCAGATCAACAGGGAACAAGGAAAAACCACTTGAAATGCTTTATGGCCATATTTGGCCATATTTAGGCCATGTCCACCTGTGATGGGGGGTCACAAGTACACATTACATCATTTTAAGGGGTTGATTTAGAGGCATTAAAGCTCTGAGATGATATTACCACTGCTTTCACCACTTTTACTACAAAACAAACAAACAAAAAAAGCCACACCAAAATACAGAGCAGACACTAGAGGAAAAGTCACAGTATCACCAAAGTGGTTAGAATGTATCCTCTGGAATATGTGTTGTCAGTTTCATGGCAATCCATTTAATAGTTATATTTCACTCAGAGCCATAAACGTCAACCTCACTGTGGTACTGGAGGAAAAGTCAGGATCACCAAAGTCAGCAGGATTCATCCTCTGGGGAACATCATCGTCTGTACAAAATTTCATAACAACAAACAGCTAATAGTTGTTGAGATATTTCAGTCTGAACCAAAGTGGTGGACAAACTGACTGACAGCATCATCCATAAAGCCAAGCTGCTAGCATTGCTAAAAATTCCCCTTAACCAACACTTTTGTCCATGATGACTGGTCATAAACTGATTGGCCAGGTGTCCGTGAAATTTGCTGAGCTCCAACAGGATGAACTGTTTTGATGACATTCCTTTAAGACAAGATGTACACTTTATCTCCACTGTTAGTAAGGCTGCAGCAGTGACGTACACTGGACTCAGATTTTTTTTGTTTGGATGTAGCCATATATTGTAAATGCTTCATGTTTTGTTTTGTCAGTTTTCTCCTCTGGTCAGCCAAAATGACAAATAAACTTGAACTTAAACTAAGTATCCATTGTCATGAACACTGCAGCCTCTCTTGGGGTTGCTAGCAGGGCTTTAGTCTCCATAAGGCATTAAGAGCAGGCAGACTTCCCGCCTCTGTGCTTTTTAGGGCAACACATTACAGCTGTGTGCTTTGATCAGTCAGTCTGCAGCTCTTTGTAGAGCTCAGCCACCTGAGATGCTGCTGACATCAGACCTGCCTCCAGTTATTGTTCATTCTCTGAGTCTTAATTATACAGAATGATGTGTATATTTATCAGTGTTTTTAGAGTAGATGGTTTCAAAAGTAAATTAATATTGACAGGTAAGTTCAGCAATATGATAGTCAGGTCCTACATTGGTGGATATTTTATAGGCTGATTACAGTATTTTCTTAGACTCATTACATTTCAATTCAACTACTTTTAGGTCAACACAGTTCGTCCCTCATGTCTGGAAGTAACATTTACAGACTACAGTATATTAGAGATGCATGACTCAGTTGTACAATTTATGTGGATCTTAGGTATTGTATGTTGTTGTAATGTACATTTATTATTATTTTATTTTATTTCAAATATTTATTTTTTCTTTCATCTGTTTCCTGCCTCTGGCCTGCATGTCTCTTAGTCTTTTTGCATGGATTTTTATGTTATAGTTTAGACATTACCATGCGAGGAGTCTAAATGATTTGGTTTGAAAACATGTACAACAGCACATAATCAGATATATCAAATTATATGAATTCATTCATTCTCAGTGTATGTGAACTGGAGGCTTCACATTTCCACATCAATCTTAAATTGCATACTGGACCACAATTGGCTCCAAACTAATTGTGATGTCACAAGTCCTGCTGGTACTTCTACGTGTTAAACTGAGATTTAAGGTGAGCTCAGAAACTTTCCTCCTTCAGCAGATGTATTTGAAAACAAACTCTGCACATACATCATTCTGCACAGAGAAGTAACAATAAATAGAATATTTTGAGTGGAGGGGGACTTTAATTTTTTTAATTTTATTTTTTAATTATTATTTTATAAGTATTAGTGGAAGTAGGATGTTTTATATAACTGCATATAACCATAATGTGCAAATATGGTTGTTATTTGCATACAATATACATATATACAATATTTTTTAAATTACAGTACATAAAGACATGAGACATTACTAGATTTAATAGTCTCAATAGTCACTATAATCCTTAAAATCATTCAGAAGTCGCTCAAGATATACTGAACATGGTTGTGTGTGTGTGTGTGTGTGTCAGAGTCAATATTTCCTTGTGTTTTCATGGCGTCTGCATTTTACAGAGCATTAAGCGTGCAGCTGAGCATGACTGTGTTTCAAGTGTGTTTTCCAGCCGAAATCCATTTGACTTGTATTTGTGCGACTAAAGCATTAATAAACATATATTCCAGCCTAAATGGACTATGGAATGGGAAACCTTTCAGATGGATTTTCCCTCTGATTGTTTACATCTTTTAACATTTCACTGGTTTTCTGCTGATATTCTTGATCTGAAACTGTCAGCAGTCCATCATTTTTACTAATAGTATTTTTTTTTAATGATTCAGTTTCATGGTAAATAATAAAAATGATTCTTCGTCAAGAAGAGGAGATCTGTAAGTATTAATGAAACTGATGTAGAGACAGACATGTACAAATATCTGGGTGTCCATTTCCATAAAACACTGGACACCAAAACTGACACTATATACAGGAATTATTCTGAATTAAAAAAAAAAAATTAACTGGATTTTACTTGTGTGTTGTGTTTTATGCTCTGTATGCTGGAGTAGCAATATATTGTACTAGTGGGTGTTCAGAAGCTCATTGTAGGAGTTATCTGGAGTCTGAGCAGGTGGTAATGGGATCTTTAGGGTACTTAGATCTGTACAGACCCACTTTGACAAGGAGCCAATGAAGTCACTGCACACTGTCAGACTCAAAATATCCTATAATGTAAAGGCAGCATCCACCCAGTATAGAGCTTGTGTGACAATATTACAGCTTTGGAACAAACTACAATAAGATCTATCTGAAATAATACAATTATGATTTAAAGAATTAAAAAAGAAGCAGCTTTAAGCTTGTGAGTTTTATAACTTGTTTTTTTTTTTTTTACTTCTGACACATTATGTACATATGCTCTGTCCTTTTCAGGTTATAACCAATAGGCCACCAAGACACCCTAAAACAGCTTCTTGTTTTACTGAGATAAATCAGTATGTCATGAAAATTAGCTTTAAGCGAACTGTGTGAGCTACAATACATCAAACTGAAACATTTATGTTTAATATTCTCCATGGCCTGTTACAAATAAAATAACTAGCATTAAATTAAATAAATTATATTGAGAAATATTTCTTTATTAAATAATGACAAAAGTGTCTTGTTTAAACAGTAATTTGGTATAAAAATATGTCAAACGTCATATGTTGAAACATGAAAAAATATCAAATTCTTGTTAAAACAAGAGACTTTTGTCATGTCATGATGCTGTAGTGGAGAATTTTACTGTCCACTGTTGCTTTACAGCCCCTATTACCAAACTCTGGGAGAAACACTGAATGTTTGGCATTTTTAGAAATGACCTCAGTCTTCAAATGAAAAAGCACATGAGCCGAATATCAACTTTGTATTCATATACTGTGTGTTGTTAGTTTACACATCAAATTGCAGTGTTGGAGACAGCACTGAATAGTTATAAGAAAATAAAAGAAGAACTAATGAAGAACACCTAAAGGTCCAGTGTGTAGGTTTTAGTGACATCTAGCAGTGAGATTGCAGATTGCAACCAAAGGAATACCCCTCCCGAAAAACACAAAAGGCCTTTTCTAGAGCCAGTGTTTGGTTTGTCTGTTCTGGGTTACTGTAGAAACATGGTGGTGCAACATGGCGGCCTCCGTGGAAGAGGACCTGCCAAAAACACAACAATTCTTATTTTCAGGTGATTATACACTAATTAAAACATACATGAATGATGTCATGATGCCACTAAATTCTACACACTGCACGTTTAAGTAAATTCAATCAACAATTACAACACCAGATTGTATTACTTTAAAAAGACAAAAGTCTATGTTTCACTTGTTTTACCTTTCAGTCAGTCCTGTACATAAAGCAACACTGTGCTGAGTTAGATTTCAACATATCATTTACATGCCCAGATATACAGCGTGAAAATAAAAATCTGCTTTTGATCAGAGGTGGCTGAATGCTCATTTGATTTTCTCCCTCAGTGAACAGGTGACAGAAACAGCAAGAGCATCGAGTGTGTGAGGATTACTTCCACCACTTACCCTCCCAAAGCCTGCTAATGGTAGAGGCGATGGGGGGAGAGTGTGTGTCTTGTCTACATAACTGTGTGTGTGTTTGTGTTGAGTTTAGGCCAGTGCACTTCTGTTTTCAGGGCTGGAGTATATGAGTATATGACATCAACCTTGTTATTTATACCACAGTGGTTTACCCATGAGAGCTGTGAGTAACAAAAAAAGAAACAAAACACAATCATGGAAACTTATTCAAGGTTCTCTACTCTACTCTACTGTTTAGCTTTAACATCAGGATACATACTTTTTAAAGGCCAGTTTTCCTTATTATTTCCTTATTTTAGTTTAGTTCAATCACCTCTCCTTTGCTAATTTAGCAGCTGCAGAGAACAAATAAATCATAGTCTTCATAATGCCATGTTCAATGTGATACCCTTTTTTCAGTCATATTTTGACCAAGATCTTGCAAGTGGAGCTTCAAAGAGGGTGACAGAGCAACATGGAAACAGTCTATTTAGCCATATTTTGGCAAAAATGAGACATGTTCCATGTTCTATTCCACTGTGTGATGTGGTCAGTTGGGAGGGCTGCGTTCAACAGTTTCTGTAACTTTCCGAAACTGGCAGTCCAACAGTGATTGGCCAGGTGTGTAGAGGTGTGACAGTGAACAGGGTTTCAACTTGTCTCTTAAGCTCACGTTTTTTATTTCTCTACTAGCTACTTATTGTGCGTACAGCTGAGTGCAACATCATGAATGCCTTTGAAAGTGTGATTCGTTTTCCTTATTTGTACGATTCATCATGCTGAGACTACAAAGACAAACAAAAGCTACACAGTTCTTGGAAAAAGACATAGGAAGCAGTGTGATGCAGTCTGGAGGAGGCTATGATGGCAGGAAATTCACCTTCAAGTTTGTCCATTTAGACTGACTTTACCTCTGTGTGAAAAAATGCAGCTCCATCATTCATTTGAACCATGGTGCAGCGAGGGCGCCAACAGAGAGGGCTCCAGCAAAGAAAATAAATGGTTGTCCAGCAAAACAGTTAAGCCCAGCTCCACTTTTGCTGAAACCAAGCGGCAACTGTGGAAGTATTTTAAAGTGCCACCAACATCTGCTAGATGCTCCAACTGACTCCCATTCAAAAAATGTCAAATTCTCTCTAGAAATACTAAGTCAATCATTTTGTCATTATGGTCTCAATCACTAAATTCAGGTCCTTCATTCAGGTCAATTCAAGTGTGCTGGTTTATAGTAGCTTCAATGTCTGCCATGTGGGCGTTGACTGACAGCTGCGATTGACAGTTGGCTCACCTGCTGCTCTCCCTGGCTCCAGGACGCACTGAGTCAGACTATTGTCGCAATTTTTCAAGTTTAATGTTACTTGATAATGATACCTGCCCTGTTAGCACAATCTAGCTAAAGTAGCTAATGTTAGCCCAAGTATGCAAACTAAAATAATTTCCCTCCGCCAACTTGTTCTGTTTCTCACCACTGCCAATCCTAACAGAAAGTAAGACTTCTTAATTTTTCTTAGGTTATTAAAAGTAATTATAAATAACCACATTGATACACATACATACATATAAAAGGAGGGGGGTTGTTGGTATTCATCTGAGTATGTGAATCTCAGCGCTGCTGATGCATCTGCCTCTTTCACTTCACCTGGACAACATGATGGCATGGGACTGGACACAGGATGATTAAGGCCAAAACAAATGATAAAAGTAATGTTATCATGTTTGATTCTTAGGAGATTTTGTTCGATTATTATGACAAATTGAATCCCATATAGAGGTGGACAGCTTAGAAAGATGCCCAATATTTATTACCAGCTCAATATATCAGCACACACATATAATCATAACACTTTTTTAACAGATTAATGGAATGCTTTATATGTTAATGTTTTTATTCAGCAGACGACTTGTTAAGCCAAATAATGCCTTACTGAACAATCCATACATAGCATTAGAAGCTAAGAAGTATTTTTGACCCCCGGCCTATTTCCCAAGAAATTAATTTGCATTCTATTTTGAATCTCTATAACCTCAACAAATACATTTTCTTCAACACTTGTGCATTTATACAAAGATAATCCAGCTCTGGAGACAAAACAGGGTGAAAGGAGTCATTCTTAAATCCACAGGAGCAGAACCCCCCTGCTGGATTAGAAATTAGAAGGCAATAAATCAATGAACAAGTCTTGTGTGACCTGGATGACTGAGAATCTTCACAGACAAGCCTTGTGTGGTATCGGAGATGTTAAATTAGACCGCTTGAGCTGACTATTCCAGTCCCCCACACACAGCCTACTTCACATACTGTATGTAGTGAAGTGAAAGGGAGAATGAGTTCGGTGAGCAAGAGTGAATACATCAATTAGGTTCCATTAGTCCAGTCACCAGCTGATCTCTGTTAAAACACCTCCTGGCAGGGATTCTCTTATAGGCTAGATCCCTGTCTTAACATAAGAACCTTTGTCATCCTATCCACTGAGTTTCTCTCTGAAAGGAATTATTTGGACCTTTTTCAGTGCCACATATTCACAGTGGGAGCTTCTAGTGCAACCACTGGACAGTGATCTGTTGTTCTTAGCTGCTTCTGCCCTCAATAGCTGCTACAGTACTATATTACTTATAAAACACATTTATTCACTCTGATGTGTGTACAATGACATCCCAGATTCGAGTCTTTTCAGATCAGAAAACATACTAGTGACTTACATGTTGTACCCCATTAACTTCCATTTAGGTTTACATGACCATTTTAAATTGTACTATAGCTTACATTTTTTTGAATGTGCTTCCTGGCTTGTCTGGACTTGAAACCTGAAGCTTGAGTTTGGAAATCTATCTCTGTTAACGTGTACCCCATTTACATATGGCATTAAAATGTAATCCGTATCTGGATATGTTATCTGGATGAGGGAAAATGCTCTCAGATCACATTGTGATCTGAATGTGATTAGATTAGCCAGATCACATTTAGAGATGGTTTGACTTGAATTGTGATCAGATCTCAACCAGGTGTAAATGCAATCTGTACAGCATGACCACATTCATGAGATATAAAAATCAGCCCAGCAAGTTGAAGCATCATCTAGCTCTACCTCTTCCTGCTAGCTTAAGCAAGCATAACAAAAGCTACAAGTAGTAGCTAGCGGTAGCTAGCCAGTCTTCCCTTGCAAAAAATGAAAGAAGTCCATTCCTGGCATTGCTTCCCTTGACCTGCGACACGTCATTTCTATTGACAAGTATGCCAGCCCAGACCAGCTAATTTCAAACACTATAGTTTGATTTGTAATGGCTTGTAGTAAATGGCCTAGAACATGAAAACAGACAGTCAACAATTAAGGTTTATTTTTTAATAATATAAATGTTATATGTATATTATCCTGAATATTGACAATCCAACCCATATTTATGCACAGAGAAATAGATTACATAAATTACTTGCTGTGAGTTTTATTGTTTGACAGCCACAACAAAGTGCTAAATGTCACCTGTTGAAGCTCAGAACTGATATTAGCAGAGAAATAGCAGAGATTCATAAATAATCATTTTTAAAAAGTAAACTAGAGGGGCCCATATGAAAAAGTCTTTTCACTTCTTTTTGCCAGTGTGTGTTGAGGTCGTTAGTGGCTCTTATTACTGATGTCCAACATGGCATGCAGCTCCCTGGGCTCATATCCCAGCAGGCCTTGCAGGTTGCAGACAAAGCGGTAGACATAGCGTTTGCCAGCTGTCTTGCGGATGATGTTCTTGTCGTAGTAGTAGCGCAGGCCGCGACTCAGCTTCTCATAGTTCATCTTGGGTTTGTTCTTTCTCCGACCCCACAGCAGGGCTACCTGAAGACAAAGCTACACCTTAACTCCAGAGGACAGTAGCATTGGGTCATATAGAGCTACAGACCTTACTTTGACAGCAACATAATGATGAATAACAATATTGCATTCAGCAAATGTGATGTTTGAGCATTTTTAAGTGATAATTGCAGTCAGTGGTGTTAGACTGATTTATTGGCTTGACAAAATAAAAAATACAATCCCATTTTTTATTGCAGACTGATTGTTGAATTTATCATTGCTTAACTGATGTCTTTTGAGCTGGTTTTGGTTTGATGTTAAAAAATAATTAATCTGCAACTACTTTCCTTCTCAATTCAGTCATTTTTCAAGCAAAAGTGCCAAATCTCTGCTTTCAGTTTCTTAAATGTGAGGATTTTCTGCTTTTATTTGTCATATTCAATATTAATTGAGTTTTTGAACAGTTAGTCAGACAAAAAAAGCAAATTTCACATTTAACATTTCATAGACTAAGGGATAATCAAGAAAATAATCAGCATATGAAAATAATTGTTGCAGTCCTTGTCATTTTAACATCATTATTATTATTATTACTAGTGGTACGGCTGGGTGATATGGTTGAAATCATGTTAATATCACAATATTAATAAGGATATTTTCCTATATTGACATATACTGTATCACAATATAGAAAATATCTGCAATCTCACATATAAAATCATCAAAATTATGTTCAAAGCAATGAACTGTGTGTTCCACTGTTGTGTATTACATCAAACCCATTTTATTCTTCATTTTTTATTATTATTAGTTTGGTCTTAATAATTCATTTGGACCTTGGACCTAATTTGGATTATATCATCATGATTCCATTGAAAGTTTTTTTCTTTTAGCCACTTACAGGCAGAGAAACTCCACAAAATTGAAAACTGAAAACACAACATATATTATTTCCTTATAAAGTTGCTATGGTAAACGTGTTAGCAAACAGTTGCCAATTTACACATTCACCAGACACAGTGCAACTTTAGCATTTAGCAATATTCACTCTCCTTTTCACTCTCTTTTGGTCTCCACCAACTCCTGGGAAAGTATTAATTTAAAGTATTAATCCAGTAATTTGGGATTTTTGTTGGATGTTACACATGCTGATAGGCCAGGTAAACAGAGGAAAAACAACTCCAATGCTGGTTTACTCACATGTTTTCTCTTACTAGCTAGCAGTGTTCAAATCTGACAACCTCACCACAAGGACAGGACTTTTGAGATGTAGTCACTGTGTCCAGCAGTTGTTGAAGAAATAGCTAACTTCTGTCGCTAAACCAGCAGTTAATATTTCCACATGTTAAATAAACTATATATAATGTGGAAAAAAACTGTTTTGGCATTAATGGAAGTGAGCTGAAAGTTATGATAACGCTTCCAGCAGTGCTAAGCTAGGCTAAATAAGGCCTACAGCTACCTGAAAGTGATCTTGTCTGTGAGTACAATGGACAACAAATGTATTTCCCAAAATTTAGGAGTGCTTTACATCCCATATTGTTCAAACCAACAAGCATCTGATTTACCTCATCAGGGTCCGTCAGCTTGAACTCCCACCCATCTCCTGTCCAGCTTATACATGACTGACATCTGCGGTCTGTCAGGAGCTCCAATAGAAACTGCCACAGCTGAATGGGACCACTTCCTATTGAAACATGGTGGGAAGAATCAGCTCAAACACCTGCTGGATTCATCTAAAGCTGACACGACACCATGTGTGATGTAAAAACTCACCAGTGTAACCAGCGAGGATGGCTGCTGGTATCACGGCTCTGCTTAGATCTGTCTTGTTTCCCACGTATTCTTTGAAGCTTCTGTGTGGCTGTGGTAAAGTGAAGACATCCGCTGACGTGGTCTCTTCCGTCACTGGCTCTATATCATGGAGTGGACCAGTCCACCATTTAGAGCCCACAATGTCCGAATCGTCACTATGAGACATCTCCACTTCTGAGTCTGTCTCTGGAAGTACAGAACAATGGAGACACAGGCATAAGGCAGGTGTACTTCTTTATTTTTTTTCTGCTTTTATTTGACAGATGATAGCAGAGATGCTGACAGGAAACAAGTGGAGAGAGAAGGACTCTCCGGTGATAACGCAAAACAGTTTATGGCAGCCATATTGAATTACAAACCATGATGTTGCTGTCTTCTGGAAAAGTCCCCTGCCACAAATCAATTTTTAGTTATAATACAAATTTTAGAAATAAAAACATTACAATTTGAAAATCAGTAAGTAGATTGTTTTTTCTTTGTTTAAAAGCTCAACATTCACTGTTGTGAGCTTTTTCTTTTAACCCCTTACAGGCAGAAAATTCTGAAAACACAACATATTATTATATTATTTCCTTATAAAATTGCTGTGGTAAACATGTTAGCAAACAGTTGCCTATTTACACATCCAGCAGACACACAGCAACTTTAGCATTTAGCAATATTCTCTCTCCTTTTCACTCTCTTTTGGTCTCCACCAACTATATATGTCTCTTTAGCTGCTAAATGCTCTACTATGTCCACCAACTAGTTGTAGTCCCAATGAAAATTGTTGAGGACATTGTTTCTGGAACAAAATACTGCTATTCTGTTTTCAAATGTAATTTTACTAAACAAAAATCCACTCACTTCCACTGAATTGATGTGGTGGCAAAAATGTCATTTATCTCATCCTGAAACATGACTCACACCAAAATGTAACAAGTTCAAGACTAAAGCAGAATGATGCCTTCAGTCACCTAATGTGCTTTGTATGTAACCCTTAAATGTATAAACTCTGTTTTGACCATGGTCCTCTCACCTCCCTTTCCTCCTGCTTCCTGCAGCAGAGAGACAGAGGCCATGTTCCTGCTAGGATCTTCTGTTTTGACCAGATAGTAGTCTTGATGTTGTACAGTCACAGGGTCCAGAGAATGGAGGTCTGTCCTCTCAGTGGGATGATACTGAACATGGTAGCTATGCTTGTCTGAATGCTCCTGAACATAGTCTGAGTAGTTCTCTGGGGAAACATAGACAATAGAACTGTTAATTTAAGAGAATGATATTATAACAAGAGGGACAATGTAGTCATTTACATGAGAAAGTGGTAGGCTGGAAAAGAAACATGAGACATTATTACCTTTGTTGATTAGAGGCTGGCAGTGAGATGGTACTGTGAGCAATGCAGAACTGCAGTCATATTCATTCTCTGGAGAATCAAATTCAAATGACAAAAAGTTTGACCAGCAGAGATGTAGCAGAGCAGCTAAACTCAGTGATGCATGTTAAAATGAATTTATGAAATTACCAGCATAAATTTGCTCTTACCACAGTTTTTAATAAATAGTCTGAATCCTACTGTAATTTCACAGAGAGGTGTAGAAGGAACTCTTATGTATTACTAGATATCTTTATTGTTACATTTATCGTTATAGATATGGCAATATATCCTGATATAGTTTTCAGATTATATCATCCAGTTCTATGTGTATGAGCATGATGATGTGAACTGATTTTTAAAAAGAAAAAAAATAACTCTAGTGATGTCATCAAGGTGATCTCAGCTTTAAAACATAACAGAAAGCCTGTGTTACAAACTGGAGGTGTGGAGTTCTCCAACTGTTGGACATGGTGTTCTCTAAATTTAATTATTATTTAACTGCACACTGTTAAATCTTCCCACTAATTGCAAAAACAAGTTGCTTACTTTTGTCAACTTCATTTGTATATGGCTACTTTATTTTATGTATTTTTAAGAAAACTGTGATATTAGGCTTTGATTATCTAAAGACTCAGACTTATAATTCATGCAAAAATCTACTATTGAAAGAGTGAGTTTGTGGTGCCTTAGAGCTTTTTTTCTTATTTTACCTCTTCTCATGATCTCTAGATGTTCCCACAGGATCTCTCCAGCAGTGCAGTCAGACATCAGGTCCAGGAAAGCCTCTCGGTCAAGGCCACACAGCTCACTACCCTGCAGGCCCTTCAGGTCTGAACCCAGGCAGTGAAGACCAAACTCAGTCTGACACCATTCTAGCCAGTGTTTCACCTCCCACTCAGACCACAAGGTTGGATCTAGATACATGCAAATATGCATCAATCTACAACTCATGTACCAAGCACTCTCAATCTCTCAAGCTTTCACTCCTTTATTGATGACTAAAGTATTCTGCAGGTGGCTCAGGCTGTACCTTGTGGAAAGTGCTGGCTGACCCTCTCCTGGGTGAAGCCAGCAAAACTGGCCCTCACCGCCTGGCTGAGGACCTCCTTACTGGTCGGGGTGAGAGGAGGAACCTCCAGGGTGTCCAGCTCTGTGACAGCTATAAAATATCAATAAAATATGTGACAGTTTGTTTAAATTTGCTATGTATGCTAATCATAAATCTTTAGATTATATAGAAAATCATTACAAACATTTCCTATTTAGCATTTAAAAGCAGCAAATTAAAAATAGATATAATGGCATTTTTATGTGTTTATTTATGTATTTGTTAACGACAGTTGACCTCCTGTGAAGACTAGTGTATAAACAGATGATGGATAATTGGCAATATAATATAACACAGTTGCAATCATATATGTCTTTTATATTAATATAACATATGAAGTATTCCTTAATGTGATTGGTGTGTAGCAGTGCCTCTGTACCTTTTTTGCACACCTTTAACTCATCTCATTTCATCTTTTATCTGACATACAACATATGTAGTTTCCTGCAATTTTATAAAATTTGCAGACATTTGCATATTGCTCCATTCTTCAAAAAAATTTGAAGATTTGTAAAGACACTCTTGGTGCACATCTCTTCTTACAGTTTTAATACTACCAAGACAATTGATATCTCAAATTGTGCATATTTTTGTCGATAGGTGCTATGAGGTTTTTTATTAACTGTTATACTTTATGAGTTCTTAAGGTTTAAAAATCAATACTATTATGACACGTACAGTTTGTGAGTTATTATGAGTTATATAATGCATTAAAGTATATATGAGGCCCATTCAGTTCTATTATATTTTGCACACTTTAATCAACTGTACATACACTCACTATGATGACACATACAGTTCTAAGTTATTTACCATAATGCATTAATTTACTAATTGAGCACTTGTAACTGTGACTCAGCCAATACATTAAGGTGACTGAGTTTTTATATGATTATATGAATTGTTGTAAATTAATTTATTCTAAATCAGTTTTTTTCTCCCTCTTTTTTTAACCTAAGTGAACTGCACAAGAATTACAATGTACCTTATGTCTGTGCAAATTTATTAATGAAGTATTTATTTATTGTTCACACATTTATAAACCTTTTCTTCATCCTTTTTTGACAATAGAGAAAACTCTATCTGCTGATGAAGCAATTAGATGTGGCTGAAAGCTCTGGGAGAGGTGGTTGTTTTTTTTTTTTTTTGTTTGTTTGTTTTTTGGGTCAAGAATAAACCTTTAAGCTGGACATGTCTTCCTGAGTTTTGAAAACATTTATAAATATACCCACATGTGAATGATTTGTACATGAGAATTAAATGTTAATAAATGGTTAATATCAAGTTAATAAGTAAATAGTATCACTGAGGATTTGTTAACGTGTGTAATATGATTAGAGCTATGTTATATTGTTATCAATCATTAATACTAGTTGATATAATTGTCCTCATATCTGCTTATAACTAACACACTGATGTGTTTTATTAGGTGTTTATATAATGCTTATAAATGCTAAATCATGTCAAGTAAAGTGTTACTATCTTCGAAACCTTCAAGTTCAATAAAAACAAAGTTCAACTAGAGACTGAAACAAACAAGAATCAGAAAAGATTTGAAATCATCCTAATGTTGATAGAAAAGTGATGCTGAGCAGATGGAGGAAGAGTCGTCTTACCGTACGCACTGCAGTCCATCCCAGTGTGTGAGGAACTGGCGGATCAGGTGGAGGAAACTGAGACCACTAAGGGGTGAATTCGGCTTTTAATATGATAGATGGGAGGGGAGGCGTGGATAGGTTCTGACGGACATCTGTCAATCATGTGGGAGTGGGAGGGGCAGGGGAAACAGGTTTGAGGCTCGGCATGGAATCATTAAATTACCAGATCATGTTAGACTTGATTTTACAAACAGTGTGTACATGAGCAAAAGAATATACTGTGCAATTCAGACATCACATTTGATTTATGTATGTTATTTTTTCCATATACATTAAGAAACGTCTGCAACCATGCCTTTTCCAAGTAAGAAATATTTATCAGATCAGACATATTCTATCATTTGAAAGTGCTGAGAAATTAATTCATATTTTTGTGTTTTTTTTTCATGCAAGGCTGGATTAGTGAGCATGCACAGCAGGCAACTCCAGACCCTCAGGGGCCCCCAAATGCTCCAGGTTTGTGATAATTGATTGATTTTGCTGGGCAATCTGCACCACTAAAGCACAATATCAACTTAACTGATAAAGGTGCTGCATTAATGCCTGATTGGATCATGTATCAATGTTTTAAAATTGGATAAATCCAGTTTGACAAAAAGTTTTTTGAGCTTTCTGTCACATATCATGGCCCTCATAGATGGAATTCAATGGAGATGGTTCAGTTATTATCATGTGACCTAAGTATGGAATATGGAATCTGCTGACGAAGGCTACAAGTGGCTGAAAGCTCTATAAAATTTCCAGTAAGTGCACCTTATGCTAAGAATCTTGTATACTGCTATTTCCAGTATCAATAATGAACCTTCATGCTCAACTGGATTAATTAAAACCATTATTATCTAACTTGATATTGTGCTCACATGGTTATGTGGTTATACATGGTTATTATTCAGCACACTAAGGTGATTATCAAAATACTATTAACAATATGTACAAAATTAACTGTGAAAAGTGAAGTAACTGTAAGGTGGAGGCGAAGGTAACGCGTGGATCCATGAGGTAACGTTACTGTAGAGTTGACAGCAGGTTGACCGGAAGTAAACAGATGTGTAGTTCGTAAAATGTATATATGTCACCCTACAATGTGCAAGTGGAGAATACAACAGGGGTCACGTGATGCAGTGGAGCTAGGCAGACGCTTGTCCTGGAGCTCCCCAAGTATACTCGGTTCAAACTTAATAACACCCACTCTACCTCCAACTTCATCTAGAAGTTGCAACATGTGCTTGAGACCTAGAAATAAGCCTCCAAACTTGTCTGCTGAGCAAACTCTGGAGAAGTGATGACACATGAAGCAAGCAGCAAGTGCAAAATGGCAGCAGAGAACCAACATGAGGTGGAAGGAGGGTCACTGATATTACAAGAGATAAAATGTGGCAATGAAGCTCTTTCCGAAAAGCTTGACTTTAAAACTGCCAAAATCAACCAGTTTATGTCAGGGCTGTAAACACTGATAGATGGTGTGAGCTCATGCATCACTGAGGCAGAGGAGCAAATTAGCACAATGGAGGACAAGCTAATGGAGCAAGATTGTTCTTAAGTTGAGTAAAGAAAATGACTTCCTGATGGATAAAGTTGACCAGCTAGAAAATTACAGTCAGCATAATAATATTTGCATTGTCAATCTATGTACGAGAAGTCTGTAAAGGGACTGACCCAGGGAGCATTTTGCTGAGCCCCTGATCATTGAGCGAGCACATCTCCAGCATCCCGCCCGTCTGCAGACCAGTGACCCAGACCTATCCTCATTCGCCTGCTGAAGTACCAGGATCGGGATAAAATTCTATGCATCGCCGCTAAGCTGTACAGAGAGAAAGGGGGGAAACCTGAGGGCAACTCTGGTGAAATGCAGAGAGGAATACAGTCACATCAAGACGGAACTACAGGTAAGAGGTTCAACTGTGCCTATATTACCAAAATTGTGGGAAAAAGAAGGATGGAGCCGCTATGGAGATACAGAAACACTCTCATATAGAGAGAGGAGCACCACAGAGAAAATCTTTGTAGTGAGGGATCTACAGGTGGCGCTATTGAGCAGACCAGCTTCAGTGAGACTCAAGCTAGTAGCTAGAGGCACAGTGACATCCATACACCACAGCCCATGGTCTTACCTGGTCAGCGGACCACAAGGGACACTGATCAGGAATCATCACCATCTTGTGCATATACCAGCACCAGGAGTCTCAGGGTGAGAATAAACATGAAAATCCAACTGTGTATATGGTTAAAGGAGGGAGGTAAACCTAGTCCCTAAAGCCCTTTTCCAGTTTGTATGTGGGTGGGACAAGGAGGGGATTTGGTGCCATGTTTATGTGTGTATTTTGTATGTCTTGTTAAATCTAAAATTTGAAAATAGAATAGTCCAAAAAACAGCTACAACATTAAAAATGTTTTTTACACATGAATGCATCAGTAATAATAATACAATAATATACAATAATGGAACACTCACGAGTGGCTGCCTGCTGCCTGATGAGTACTTTACATTTGATACTTAAGTACATTTTTCTGTAATACCTTTGAACCTACCTCTGTTGGACTCTCTATTGTCTAACAGTGAGTTTAGAATTAACCTTAATATAAAGTTTTAGTTACTACCTACCAAGTGCTACATGATGAAGCGCCATGATGCATTTTTGAGCTGTTGTGTTCGTTTAGTATCTTAAAGTCTCTCAGGTGGGCTAACTGTGTCTACTGGATGCTGCCTTTGCACCAACGTTTTGCAATAGTTTACATCACAAGATTAAATCACCCAATTCAATTGACATAAAGAAAAAAAAACCTCTTATGTTCCCTCTCTTTACTTTACTCATGCCTCATGTCATCTTGTGCCTCCACCCATATTTAAAAAAAACTTTATATAGACCTTCACTTATTTATTTTATAATATGAAGAATTGTGTTGGTGTAAGCATGACTTGTTCCAGTTTCCACCATCAGGTGTTATTCATTATATGATATGATGCATTTGCTTTTAAAGCAGTAATCTAGGACTTATGTCACCCCCTCCTGGCAGCCAGAAGAAAGTGGCTCAGGCACGCTCAGGCACTTTCAGGCACACCCTTTAATTAAATAAATTGTGTATTTGTGTATTCCTCCACAGCTCTCATCTTTCTTGTCCTAGACTATATCATATCTACCACAGCATGTGTTCATGTATCATGTATCTGTCTGCTCTGGTGGAGAGAGTGTTAAGACACTATTACAATATTTTGAAGGATTTCATGCTCCTAGCGGGGCTAAAACCAAGTATTGATAGTTCCTGACAAGTTATTTACCCAACAACAGCTATATTTTATCTTTTTATCTAATGTTTTATCTGTTGTTGACTGGAAGATAAGATTCTGTAATCGTATCAGTAACTCCAGCCATCAGGAACAGTAACTGTAGTGGAACAAGGAATGTACATACCAGTACCAGTGAAGTACCAGAGAAGAAGAGCTGAATCCCAAACAAGCCTGGCTAACTAGCAAGTCAGACAAATTAGCCCTTGCATTACAAATCAGTATTAAAAGAGAAAACTGTGAGATTAGACTGTTATTTCTTGGTAACATGAGTTTCACTATGAAAGAAAATTGCAGTACAAATAAATGTACAATTATTATTATTTATATGGAGGTTCTGCTTTACTATTTGTCTCTGTTATAATAAATAGAGGTCAACCACAAAGAGATACGCCTACAATAACATCACAAAATAATGTAGTTAGCTAATGCGTCTTACTTTTGTCCCTGGAAAGAGCATTAGCATTAGATTAGCGCTGTAGCCAGACATGCTAACATTACTTTGCATTAACAAAGAAAAAAAAAAACAGTCAAACTCGTTATATACCGAGAATTGCTGTTACACACACATACAGACACTCACAACCTCTTGACTTGAGAAAATTACAATGTAGTACAGAGTCAAGAGGTTAATATGTAGCAAAACAAACTAATGAAGCACTGTAAACAGAACTGTGTCTGCTGTACATGGAACTACTCTCTGGAGACTGAGAACATGATCGCTGATCTTTTTGAGACATTTCTTAACAAACTATGGTGCCCGTAACTCTGTAGCAACATGTAACACAGTGCAGCGGTGTGGCTTATTGATGTGTTTTTAATAGTTTTTGGACAACAATGGAAGTCTACAGCACAGTGGAATAAAATATATCAGGCTTTAGATACAACACACAATACTTGCAAGTAGGTTGAGTTCATTGTTGGTTTGGCTCTGCACATGAGGTTTGTTGACAATAAGAAAAATATAGAAAATCACCACCTTTCACATTGTTGTTCATTCCAGTGCTGGAGTATCTAACATGCTTTGATTTTCAAATGGAACGGAACCCGAGCAGAAGAAGAACCGTTTCAAGCGCTTCTCCTGGATGAGGTCAACATTCTGAGGGTGGTAGCATCACATGCAGACCCTCTATTGAGACACCTGTGAGAAATGTATGTCAGCTCTCAGGAGTTGTGCTATGAAAGCTTTCATAGTTGTTCAGGGCAGCATGGTGGCTTAGTGGTTAGCACCTGCTATAATGGCCAGTTTACTCCATCTTATAGGGCAAAGTATTTCATGTTCTTCAAAGGAAGGTCACTTCACAATGTTTTTCTCTTATACAGTGTACTCTATAGGGCACTTCACCATGTTTTTATCCCATACAGTGCACCCTACAGGGCACCTTTTTTCATTGAAAGGGCACCCAGTTCTGCATTTCAGTATGTTGGACTTAGGAGAACCCAAAACTGCAGTTTTCACTTTTCTTTTTTTTTTTCACTAGAAGGGCACCCATACAGAACCTCCAGCTCAACCCATTACAACGGCATCCTAGGGCACTGTATTACATCCTCTTCATTTAAAGGGCACATCATGTTTTCTCATTTTTGGGGGTTCTTTACAGGACACTATCACACTTTCTTTCACTGAGGGCACCCATGAGGGCACTCCATTCCAGATTTTCACATATAGAGGCCTAACTAGACAGTCATTATAGAACTTTGGTAATTTTTTTCCTTTGTGCGGGCACCTTAGAGGGCACTTTATCATACTGTGGGGACACCTTGGAGGGCACTTTTGTGGTATTTTTTTGTCATAGGGTTCGCCAGTGCTCTGGGTCCTGGTGGGTCCTTTCTGTGTGGAGTTTGCATGCTTTCCCCGTGTCTGCATGGGTTTACTCCTGCAGGTTAGGTTGATTGGGGATTCTAAATTGACACTAAATCTGATTTTATTGAAAACTAAATTTACAAGTTTGTTTGTTGTTTTAAATAAGGCAAATCGCTAATATACTTTATTAATTTTATGTATTTGTGTTGAATTTTCTATATACCCATCATGTCAGGAGTTATTGACATGTAAAACACCTTTATATATTTTGTAGGAAAACCTCAATTTTTTGTGAGAAACCAATTTAATTTTCACTTTAGAATTTATTGTGGTACAACATCATGCTCAATACATGGATCAGTCCTTTTCTGACCTTCTCTGGTGTATCTTCATGAAGTTCATTAAGGTTGAGTGTGTAGATGCCCCTCCTGTGCCCTGAGAATAAGATACTGGTCAAAAAGTGTTTGTTAAAAGTAGAATTTTTACTGCCCCAGACCACAAGGAGGACTCTGACACCCACAAGTTTGCAGCCACATTGATTGATAAAATTATTTGTTTTTCTGTTGATTTACTGACTTCAGTAATGTGTATGTTGCTGCTCCAGCACAAGTGAAGTGACACGTGTCGATGTATTTTTGTCATTTATTGAATAAAAAGGAAAAGCACTGACTGACAGTGAAACTGCTAGGTTAAGTGTTGTGCATGGTTCTTTCTGCAGCACCACAGCAATCAGACAGTCATATGCAATAGCTGAAGCAGGGCAGTATGTTGTTACAGTACTTCAATTGAGCCGATATCCACAGTGTCATGGACTCTATGTTAAACACACAACTATACCACAGAATACACACATCTTTAGTCACTTAGGTTTTAGGCAGAGAAGGCTTTGTTATATTCTAACACAGATCACTTTAAGGAACAGTACAACAATATGAGACAGACACAAACATGCTGAGGCGATCACAGGTAAACTGATGGGTCAATATAGCTGCATTGCAGGGCTCCCCGGACCATTAATGATAATACACACACGGATACATTCAGCAAACACCATAAAACACTTACAGCAGTCAGAGACACTTTTAATATGAAATATTAATGAGTGGTAATCTGCTTTGATAATGGAGACATGGCTTTCTTCCAACACCATCACAGTGCCGATATGAGGCTGTGGTGCACATTAACCACTTCCTGTTCCTTCTTTCTTCCATGGAAGACCTGGGCTGGTTTGGTACCATAACAGTGCTGAGGTTTCTGGCATTTTTGCTGGGTTCTTAGAGCCATTAGGGCTCAGAAGGAGAAGGGGAATGTAGTTAGAATTGTGTTTTAAGTCACTGTCGTGTGAAAACTGTAATGCAACCCCCCCCCCCCCCAAAAAAAACAAAACAAAAACAAATTGAATGTTTTGACCCCCAAACATAGTTCTGAGTAAAGTTTCCAAACATCAGCAGTGAGGCAAATTATGGATTTGTGGCCATTACTGGACACTATAACAAAATGAGAGTGTAATGTTTTCACTCCAACTGAAGATGTCCATGATTCCTAAAGAAGTTGGGAACATTTTAGACCTCTAGGGTTTATGGAATCTATGTGACTACCTATTTGACTGAATAATATCAAAAAGTCATCCTCTTCGAGGTAAAATCGAGGCAGTTCCTAAACTCCTGTAAGGCTGACACAGAGATACAAGGTTTTCACCCAACAGTGAGAATAGAATATGCATTGCTGGTGCACAGAGGGAAAACAAATACAGATTTTGAATAAGCCCACTTCAATAATTGTTAATGCAAGATGAACTGGAAGTAATAGAGGTTTATAGGGATCAATAACCTAAGGAAATAATGCCACAGTACATTGTGAAAAGCTACAGGCGTTTATCTCTTGTGGTTGAACCACATGGTGAGCTACATTAAAGTGCAGGAGGCAGATGTGGTTTAGCGGGGATCATCAGGAGCAGCAATCTTCTCCAGACTGGGCTCCATCCCCCAGATCTCCCTGGCATACTGAGCAATGGTGCGGTCACTGGAGAATTTACCACAGCCAGCGATGTTATGGATCACCATCTTGGTCCATTCTTTAGGGTTCTGTTAATACAGAGACATGAGGGGGAAGGGGGGCACATTGGGTTGTTGCAATACAAATGAATATAGCACAAAGTAGCATAATATAGTATATATGTACAATATAGTATTACATATTGTACAGTACCATAGTACAGTAGTATAGTATAGTATAGTATAGTATAGTCAGCCCCTCCACAGGCGGAGGTCGGTGCTCTGATGAAGATGCAGTGTGCATCGAAACATTAGTTGCTTGCACTTGAATAAATTGCTAAAGTGAACCATGTGCTCCAGTATCCTCTTTGGGTGCAGTCTTTAAGAAGTGGTCCATTGAACTCTTTGCTATAGTATAGTATAGTATAGTATAGTATAGAGCAGTACCATAAAGTATAGTACAATATATCACAGCATAGTATGATAATACTAGAACTATAAGAATACTATTAGTATAGTATAGTATAGTATACTGTAGTACCATATTGTACATCACAATATAATAACACTAATACTATATTATTAGTATAGTGTAGTACAGTATAGCACAGTACAGTTTAGTATTATATAGTACAGTGCTGTATAGTATAATACGGTCTAGTACAGTATCATGTTATATTGTATAATACAGTATCGTATTATGTGATATTGTATAATATAGTATAGTCTAGCACAGTACAGTATAATATACTGTACTGTATAGTATATCATAGTATAGTCCATCTAATATATAATATGGAAGTAAAAAAAGAGTACAGAAGAACGTTGACAGACTTCTATACATATTCCATATACAGAGAGCTGTGTGACTACAAAAACTGAGGTAAAAATAAAGAATTCAGGATGTCAGACAGTCATCACGCTGTATTAGAATGCTTGACATATTATAGGTGAGTTTAGCTCTCCAGGCTTTACCTTGCTGACATACTAACCTTATAGAGTGTGCTGACTTTGTCTTGACATTTGATGTAGTCTTCATAGTCTGCAAACACCTTGAACCTGCAGCACAGACATACAGTTAATATGGATGAGATGAAGCATTCTGATACTGATAAATCACTACTACATTCATTTGAGACAATACTATGATCCAAATAAACAAGAGAAATTACTCAGTGCCACCAAGTTGAATGTATGATGATAATGAGTTGGTTTACAGCACAAACATTTCATTTACAGCGCATAAGACAGTGACTGACAGTGATGCATTGATGACATAGAAATAAAAGTAGGCTATGTGTCAGCACAGCAGAGTGCTGAGTCCTCAGTGTCAGCAGAAGTGTGCTCCAACCTGTCGTGGTGCATCAGCATGTTGACAAGGTCTTTGAAGAGGTCAGGCTGGCCAGGGCTGAAGAATCCTCCAGATATCTGATCTATAGCCTGCTTCAGCTCAGGTATACGGTTGTAGTATGGCACAGCATCATAGCTTAGGACAAAAGACATTTACCAAACACCGGGTTAGTTATTGCATTACAAACTGTATGTTACTGTTGTCATGAGATCACTACTCTTCTCCAATTGAGCTTAAATCATTACAATTATTAAGACAAGAAGATACCCATAAGGAGGTTTTTTCTTTGTTTCTTCAAAGTAAACAGAAATGATATGTTCATATATCAGACATAAACTATGTTTTAGATTTTGCCACTCATGGCCACAGTTCAGGACATGTTTAATATGGTAAATGGTAAATGGACTGTACTTGTATAGCGCCTTTCTAGTCATCCGACTACTCAAAGCGCTTTTAACACACCGAGTCAATTCACCCATTCACACACATTCATACGCTGAATGGATACAGGGGCTACCATACAAGGTCCCAACCTGCCCATCAGAGGAAAGCTAACCATTCACACACATTCATACACTGATGGCACAGCCATCAGGAGCAATTTGGGGTTCAGTATCTTGCCCAAGGATACTTCGACACGCGGACTGGAGGAGCCGGGAATCGAACTGCCAATCTTCCGATTAGTAGACGACCCGCTCTACCTCCTGAGCCACAGCCGCCCCTCAATACTGTTATGAAGCTCACCCCTTCTTGTCCAGAGCCTCCACATCGGGCACCCTCATGCCAAAGATGAACAGGTTCTCCTCTCCGGCCTCCTCTGCCATCTCCACGTTGGCTCCATCCATGGTGCCAATGGTGAGGGCCCCGTTCAGCATGAACTTCATGTTCCCGGTACCAGAGGCCTCAGTGCCTGCTGTGGAGATCTGCTCCGACAGGTCTGCTGCAGGGATGACTGCAGACAGGAGACAGGGGGAAAGATCCAGTATATCCAGTTTATCAAAATAACCATAAAACATTAATATTCAAAAGTTGAATGTCTCAAAACAAGCAGCCAGACCAAATATTTGCACAAACAAAATGGTGTCCAATGGACAAAATGTTGGTTTAATCATGAACTGTGATCAAGAATATGCAAACACGATTATGAATCTAAGTAGATATGTGATGCCAACTTTCAGGACGTGTCAAATTTTAAAATGTGGTGCAATAAAAACATTTGGTCAGTACCAAATAAGTATTGAAGCTCCACAGCCAGCCCTATAACTGACTGCACACTCTTCAACAATAAGGACTGCACTAGGCAATGGTGAACCCTTGAAATCCTGAAGATTCACCACTTAGTGAATAAGATTAACAGCATCCATTACCTTTCTCAGCCAGAGTGACCCGATAGTTCTCAAGAAAGATGACTTTGAGGCGATCTCCCACGACAGGGTCTTTATTGACAATGTCTCCAATTGATGTGATCAGCTTGATGATCATCTTGGCAGTGTGGTAACCTGGAGCCGCCTGGAGACAGTAAAGACCATCATGTTGAGCAACATGAAACAAAAGCCAAGCTAACTTAAGTACACCCTGTGAACTCCACTCAGTTATATATGAGTGGAATTACAGTTTTGTTTGTTATTGCATTATTGATTTTTCATTTTAAGTGGGATAATCTGTGACAGAGGTCATCAGCACAGAAGGGAAGCTTCTGGCAGGTTCAGTCAAATACATTGGGAAGGCAGGAGATTTAATTCTACAAACATTCCTCTGATAAGTCAAAACTTTCAAAAAAATTTGAAATGTTCAATTAGTAAAAATGAGCACAAATGACTATTATTGGTACAAAATTAGTAAAATAATTAGCAATATGGAAGGCATGTAAACAAATATGTAATAAGACTTCCTGTGCTTACTTAAGTCTTCAGTTTGTAATTATAAAACAGGGTACAACTTGCCTTGTGAGTCATAAATCATATGTTTTCCTTTTGTCAACAACTGAAGAAATATTGAGACTGCTTGTTTAAAACTCTAACCTTCTTGTGATTCTCCAAAAAACGTGTCCACTAATTGCAACCTTTGGTGTTCCATACAATCCATTATATTTTAAAAAAATAAGAGAAAAAAAAGAAAAACTAAGAGATTTTACATCACATATAAGACATTGTAGAAGATAGTATGCTGAAAACACAATATCTTCACAAGTTGAACTGCTTTTTTACACGTCCAGGCATCACAGAGAAACATTAGCAGTCATGGAGTCATGTTTGTGGCCACTCGATAAATGTAAGTCCAATATTCTCTCTCCTTTTCATTGAGCTTCAAATTGCAGAGTTGCTGGTACATCTCTGTGGTTTCATCACTACAAGCAGCTCCTTCCAAATTAAACAGTCATTTGATCGATTGTTAATAAAATATTGCAGCTTTAAATTACAGACTTGCTCATGTGGTTACAGGCACTTTTGCTGTTTTCAATCTGTGTATTTCCTTGGGATTATCACACAGAGGGAGTTCTGAGACATACTATAAATTCATCATAATCCTCACTGATGTTATCAGTCAGTTTTGTTTTCATGTCTGTCCCTGCTTAGTCTCTTGTGTAGCCTGTACTAATAGGATAAAGGTGTTATTGATATTGATATTTCCAGTCTTTGAGCTAAGCTAGGCTAATGTTCTGGACCTACTTTGACACACAGATGAAGCTGATATCCATCTGAAATATCTGACTCACAAATGTAATGTAAGGCATAAAATGCCATTCACCTTTCCTCCAATCATGATCGTCCTGGGGGTCCATGACTTGTTGGGCTCCTTCTTAATGCCTGATAAAGAAACAAATGGAAAGGTTTTTCTTCTCTCTGAGTCCACACTTGTTTTCTGAAAAGTTGTTAGTAAAAGAAGCAGCACTCACGGTTGTAGAGTGTAATGATGTGCAGGCAGTTGAGTAGCTGCCTCTTGTACTCGTGGATCCTCTTCACCTGGACATCAAACATGGAGCTGGGGTTGATTTTTACCTTGTAGTGCTCTTCAAGATGGGCGGCAAACTTCATCTTGTTCTCCTTAAAGTGGCGGTCACACAGAGAAATGTGATTAGGAACAAACTAGAGCAGAAGTAGAAAATAATCATCTTTCTTTAAGCATTTTAAGCTCTCACTTGTTTGACTTTGGCAACATCCCTAATGAAGGCGTCATCGTCCACAAAGTCCAGAAGCTTCTTCAGCTGATCCAGGTCGCGGATGTAGTCCTCACCAATCCTCTGCAGATAAATCATGTCAGAGAAGCTGATTCTCTTATTCTAATTACCACATCAGAAACATGTTATTTGAAAGGGTTTAAAAAATGTGCATGTTTTATGAACTTGAAAAAAAACTTACGTCACATGTAAGTCATGTGACGTCCATGTAAGTCACATGACTTACATGGACGTAAGTCATGTGACAGCTTTAAAATTCCACATCAGAAGCACCTTTATCCTTTGTCCTATATTCACTCTTCTTTTAGCTCCGTTTTGGTCTCCACCAACTCCTGAGAAAAATATCTGTCTCTTCAGCTGCTAAATGTTCCACTATGTTCATCAGCTACTCTCTAACTGTTTCTGTCTGCTGTTTGGTGCTGAGCAGTGAGTTTATCAGAGCACCATGGCTGAAGAGAACTGAGAGAATGAACCAAAACAGTAAAGTTACGGGCTGTAAAACCAAAACAAAGAGCTGAAAGACAATAAAAAGCTCAGCAGAGCTGAGGAGTTCGTCACTATGAGTAACATTTTATACATTGTTAATATACAAATATTGATTAGTGCAGCTTTAAATTTAGTGATTAGAGGTTTCTTGAAATGCTCCTTGGGACTTGTCTTTCTTCATGTACTCAGCCTTATACCTTTGACTTTATCAAAGAGCCAGATATTTTGTAACACCCGCTTTGGAAGTGCTCCTATGCAGAAAAGAAATGGAACTTTCACTTGCTGAGCCCTAGACTCTCGAAATAACTCCTCCCAACTCTGTTTTAGCAACAACAAACACACCTCTGCGATGACCTCAGCCAGGCCAGGGTTGCACATGACCAGCCAGCGCCTGGGTGTGATGCCGTTGGTCTTGTTCTGAAACTTCTCAGGGTCTGCCTCATAGAAATCTTTGAACCTGGAGGAGGATTTAATATTTGAATGTCACAATACTCTACAACATTTAATCCAATGTGAATTGATTCAATTGCGTCATAGCTAAATGTCTTTGCTCTTAAAAAGATGACAACAGTTCAACATCAACAATGTAAAATAACAGTGTGGCCCTAGGCTGCATTATCGTTATGTTATACACATAAACAGGAGAGAAGTTGAGGGTGAACTGGTTTCCCTACACTGTATCTTTGATGATTTCAGAGTGGATGCGGGCCACTCCATTGACAGCATGAGATCCCACAATGCACAGGTGAGCCATATTGATTTTCTTGACATCGCCCTCCTCAATCAGGGACATTCGGCGCAAGCGGTCAACGTCTCCAGGGTAAAGCTTAGTGATGCGCTGGAGAGGGGAAGGAAAGAGACATGAGTAGATCTCAGGGCTCTCAGTTTCACAGGAATGCCCGATACACAGAGATGTAGTGGAGGACAAACTCACCAAACCTCACTTTACTCTTGCAGAAACATACAACATAAATTCATTTGTAAATATGTCTAATTATACAATTTAAAAAATCTATGCACGGCAAGGAACTGATACATAACATTGCTTTTCCTTTTTTGACATCGACTCTTGACCAAGTGATCTTTAAAGTATGTATAGAGAAGGCTCAGAGCTAAATGCTCAAGTCTACATTTACAAAGTCTTCTTGTACCTCCAGGTGCCTCCTGTTAATCTCGTAGATGATCTCCAGGTGACGAGGCAGCAGGTTTTGGAAGAGATCGACGGGCCAGCGCTCCAGGGCTTCAGGGAGGACAGTGTGGTTGGTGTAGGCACAGGTACGCACCACGATGTCCCAGGCCTGAAAACAGCGAGGACAGAGACAGAGACAGAGGGGTTAGACATATCTGACATCATCACACATACAGAACTTGCATGTATCTCACACTCACTACATTAGCCAGCAACTGTAAGTAAGGCTGAAATTAAAACGCCTATGTAAGAGCCATTTTTGTCAATGTTTTGTTTGGTAAACCTCCCATCATTTGGGGGAGTAGTGCCGCTGTCAATTAGGTTGACATACATTAATATAATCAGGGGGTTACTTGACACAGGTATTGCTGTCTTAGGAGAAGCAAACAGTTTTTGACCATGTGGTAATGATTATAAATTATTTTTACGTTTTCTTTTGTCTGTTTGGGAAATGGACTTTTCGTCATCTTTGCACACATCAAAATAAACCAATCAGCAACCGCTGTGGCCTTTTTTGATAGGCAAAGGAGTCACTACAGCTTATCTTCTCTACAACAAAAATGTGAGCCCTACTTTTTTATTTTTTTAACATTTGAAAATGATGATCCTATATTAGCAAGCAAGTTCTATGCTCATATCGGTCATGTTGTATGAGTTAAACTTGATGTGTCATTCTGCTGTGTCATTATTACAGCAGTGTTGAAGGGTGCAAAGAGACAGAATTGCAAGTGACCACAGGGCACTCCAGTTGAAATGCAGTCATTTTTGTGTGATAGGAGTGTGCAGTCATCACTTCATCCCACCAAGTATTTAATAACAGCACTGTCACTTGGTTGGTCAATCTGTCAGTTTCATCATTTACAGAGCAAGATATTGCTTTAAATATTGCCATAAGTGGATGTTTTGTTGACCTAAGGGCAGACTTTTCTCTGCACTATATTGTGTTCTTTTCCCTGTATGTTAGGATATAATTAACAAGTGTTAGCATGCTAACATACTAAACTAATATGGTGAACAAATTACACCTGCTACATGCATGTTAGCATTGTCATTGTGAGCATGCTGACATTAGCATTTACACTGTGGATTCTGTTACTGCATTGCCGATTTCTCTCCTCAAATGTTTTTAGTGTACTGTTTAGCTGTAATTTGAGGTTTGTGATGCGGCTGCCATGTTGGAAACGGATGCGGGACTCACATACACCAACATGCACGCTCTGCCGGAGCGGCTACCAAAACAAGGAAAATAGAGGTTCGGATTACAACACACACAGAGGGAGTGTGACTTAATTCTCTGCCCAGGTCGCCATTACTTCACTATATCTTTACATAGAAAATAGTTGTTTGCTGACATCTAGTGGGACTGAATGTCATTTATTGCAACTTTAAAGCTCACTGATTGGACATTTCTAATCACAATGCTCTCTGGTACTGGTAGTTGATTTTTCTCCTCAACTTGTCATGTATGCAATCTTATACATTAAACATTTGTTTTCAGTTAATCTTTTTTTCTTTACAGCAGCTGCTCATCGTGCGGCCTAATGATTAAACCGGGCGTGACCATCCAAACGATGGAAATGCTCCAAGTCACTGAACCACTAAAAATTGATTTAGAATGGAAAAAAAAAAAAAGAGCGCTTGAGAAAGGAGTTTAAACCCTGCCTACTGTCACACCTCCATACACATGACCAATCTCTGTGTAAAGTGTGCCTGATAGTCAGATTGTTCATTTCAGAAAGTTACCCCCTGGTTCCACCTTCGGAAAGTGGATTTCTGACACTCAGACGATCCAATAGGCACTTTGTTCTAAGCATAATGAGGCCAGTGTGCGATTACTGCTGGAGTGACATATACCTTCTCCCAAGTGAGTTTCTCAGTGTCCACCAGGATCCTCATCAGCTCAGGGATGGCTAAAGCAGGGTGGGTGTCATTCAGCTGGATGGCCACCTGCAAACCACACGCAGACAAAGATAAAAGGTAACAAATGGATAAGGATGGTAAAAATGATTGAGCACAAAATAATCAAATATTAATGAGGGGTTGATATACTTTAATTTGTAACATTTTCATAGTTTGATATGATGCATATCTCACCTTGTCTGGCAGTGTAGAAAGGTCCAACCGCACAAACTCTGTGGAGCCAAACTTGGAGGCTTTGAATCGACGGATGATGTCTTGAAGAGTGGCTGCTACAACAAAGTACTCCTGCTTCAGACGCAGCTCCTTCCCTTCAAAGAACTGAAGTCCAGAGACAATATGGAAAACTGTTCAACCTTTCATCTCATTCTCCTAATATCATTAAGTTGCTGCACATTACGATTTAAATTGTAGAAACACCCTTGAAGGCAGAGCTGCCCTGGAGGTATGAGCTGTGTTGGTTGGTTTTGAGTTAAAGCTGCATTTATTGACTTTTTTGGTTCCACAACAAACAAGCTAGCCGGTTCCCACACCCATCTTCCATTTAGCTCTGGCTTGGTCTCCACCAATTCCTGAGAAAAATGCTCCATTATGTTCACCAGCTAGTTGCTACATTTGTCTGTGTGCCATTCTGATGCTGCTGGAAACAAGGTTGATGAGAGCTTGAGTTTGCCAAAACAATATTGAAAAGAGGCTAAAAAGCTCTGTAGAGCTGAGGGGAACAGCAGAATTGGCGATAATTCTCTGTGGGTTTGTCATTAATAGTCATTTAACCTTTTTTCAATATAAAAATTGCTATTAGTGCAGCTTTAAAACAGTAGGCAGAGCCAAAACACATTTTTTGGTCATGTTTTTCAGTATTCTAGTCACTCTAGGCTCCATCTATTCATCATTAAGAGGATGTGTCTCATGTGAAAGTTCTTACAGTCAGACTCAAGCATATTTTTTGGCTTGCCATTTGTGTTGTATCAAAGAAAAAACTATGCTTTCTAAATGTTTGTTGTCTTTTTTTTTTGGTAAATCCTCTAAATGTTTGAAAGACATGTTTGACTGTGAAACGAGGGCCGGTTTGCTAGCTAGTTCCTTAGCACTGCAATTGCACTTACAATCTTTCATTTAACTTATTAAACTAGCTAACCTTCCACAATGAAACTAGCTATACTGCCATCTCAGTAAGCTAGCTACCATGCTAACCTTTCATGAATATGAATAAATTATAAAATAAGTCAATTACATTTATATACAGTATATGTAGTATAGAGTATGTTTTCTAATTATGTTTTGGTCACAGTCACTTCTTTGACATTCATGTTTGCTCTCTAACTTGCACTAAGGAAATGTGGTTCTTTAGCATTTTACCCGCTGAGGTTTTCTGCCTCCGGAGCATCTCTGCCTGCAACAAATGTTTGCAGTTTCAGATCTAGCAACATGTCACATGATGATTCAGCAGATGTTCAACTGAAAGAATAACATCTGTCTTTATCAGGACTGATAATTCAAGTTTATTACGATTTATTTTTGCAGTTTGTGCCACCATTCTCATCAGTAAATATAAAACAAGATTGATTAAGGTGAAGTTTGCCACAACAATGAGCTAAAAGAGGCTAAAGTGGAGCTGGGGTGATAATTTTCAGTGGATTTGTCATTATTCAAGTTTATTTCAACTATTTTTTGCTGTTTTTGCCGTCATTTTTATTCTTATTTTGGTAATAACAAAACAAGGTCGATGAGAGTGGAGTTTATAAGCTAAGAATAAGCTAACAGAGGCTAAAAGGGTAGCTGATGGGAACAGAGTTGGTGATAATTATCTGTAGGTTCGTCATTATTCAAGTTTATTTCCACTCATTTTTGCAGTTTTTGCCATCTTTCCTATTAGTAATAAAAACATTGTGCTTGTTTTTATTACTGAAAATAGTAAGTGCCTGTGTTTCTTGCCACTTTGACTAGTGATGTCACTGAGTTCCCAGATCTCCTGCAATTAACTTGAATACAATTTCATCATAACCAGTTGAAATGATGACCAGAACAACGCCCAAGACCCAACAAGACTGTAGATGTAAAACCTGTAAATTGTCCTTTAACTAAAATTTAGACGGTCATGGGTTATTATGCATATTATACAACCATAAATCCCAGTTTTACTCACATTGTCGTTGGGGTAGAGAACCCTGGAGATGTTCTCAGCCAGGTTTCTATCCAGCACAGCTTGGATGTAGCCACCAACATTAACTGCATGACAACAGTTGACAGTCTGAGCAACACACACTTGTCTATTCTAGCTCTGATTTTTTTTATTGACCTTTCTTGTTGTTATTAGATTTCTGTTACTTACTCACATTACAATACTCACAGTCTTTGAGGTTAAATTCACAAGGTGCCTTAGCAGACCACAGTCTCATGGTGTTGACGATGTTGTTTCTGTAGCCGGGGACTGGGGTGTCATAGGGGAGAGCCAGAACCACCTGGATCCAAAAAAAAAAAAAAATTGTATCAGATCTTTATTAAACCATTATTCTAATAATATTCTAGTAATGTGCCGAAGAAGTCTCATCTGTGAGAATATCCTGGTAAGAGCTTTTTAACATTGAAACAGATTGTGATGAAAATTGATTTTTGTGCAGATCTCAATATCTTTAAATGTGACAATTAACCTGTGTGTCGACCCATTTCACTCCTTCATCTGTGTGCTCCACTCGTCCGTAGAAGTGGACTGGACGCATATACTCAGGGCGAGCCTTCTCCCAGGGGTTACCGTAACGCAGCCAGTCGTCAGCCTCTTCCACCTGTGGAACATGCCATTTGATTTAAGCATTTTCACATTAACTCCAAATGATCAGCATTTCTTCCAGAATGTTATTGTTGTGAGGGAGGAAAAGCCTCTGAAACAGCAAGACCATCATGGAACACCAAAACATTCAGATGAAAGCTGAATTTTATGGATCGCAGCTCCTTAAAAAGGGTACAGCTCAAAAATTATGTTAATAATTTTTAATTAGTAAGGTAGTAATTATGTTTGTGGTCTTTTAGAAATGTCATCAATTGCTGTTACTTGCTTCTGTGTTGTTTCTTAAATTATATTTTATCATCTTTATTTCCTGGTTCAGGCGCTGGGTTTTTAACCAGTTGGGCAGTGTTGCATCACATGGTACAAAAAGGCCCACACATTTGAACATGCTCTCACCTGGTCGACTCCTTTGCTTTGTGATTGACAGTCATTAGTCTAATTAGTGTAGCTGGAAAGTCGACATTCAAACAAGTACCTTTACAGGAGAAACAACTGATTTTCCACCACAAAAATGTCAATGAATTTGTTCCCAGTGACAAAGGATATATATGTGCAGAGTGAATTCCAGCAGAACTGGATCAAGTTTAGTTGAGGAGGGGGTGCAGTGGCTCTGTTGATGGGATTATGTAAAGCTTAGCAACAGGTGAGATTTTTCAAAATACTACAGCAATGTTCATCACAAACGGACTTTTCATTTGAACTCAGTGAAGCTTCTCTGTAGTATTACATCTCAGTCAAATATACAGTTTCTGGTTATGGGATTCCTTTGTTACCTTTACACTGTGTCATGTTTGTGTGTTGCTATAGGATCCTACACCACATGATTTTGTCGTCTTGAATTTATTTATTTATTTTATTTGTAGTCTTCAGCCCTAACCAACGACGACTCAAGTGACATCACTTAAAACAATTTATCAGATTGCACACGGATCCCTCTGGAGACACAAAATGCTTTATACTACTTTTTACACATACTGTATGCAGTAGTACTCCCCAACACCTGGAAACACACGCTCATGTGGAAAACAGGTGGAGTTCCCCTTTAAAGCCTTAGAAATATTTTCTGGTTCTTCCACCGTCAGCTTTTTAGCAGAACTTAAAAACTTTGAACCCATCATCACCAACACCTGTCTATTAAATTAAGCCCAACTATTTCTAGCACTGTATCCTCAAAGGTGGATGGACGTTTACTTGCCTTGGGCTACTTAACTAATTTGTAGGGTCATATTGTCAGTGCAAGGACACAGTCAGCTCAGATTTCAGGGGAGTACAGAGGACTACTTCTTCTGTTAATGTGAAGCTGGCATCCTGATAAAAACTCTGCTCAGAAAACTGAAATCTGTAAAGTCATGGTCATGCCTCAGAGAGGAATTAACCATTTAGGTAGGGTGAAGCATTTCATAAGCAGTAGGGAAACTAAGGGATACATTAGACTTGTATTCATTAAATAATAATATAAAGCAGCCTAGATCCAAACAGGCAGAAATAAGAACATAAACCACCAGGTCAATATACCTGCCAGCCGCTGACAATTTTCTGATTGAAGATGCCAAACTCGTAGCGGATGCCATACCCATAAGCAGCCAGACCCAGAGAGGCCATGGAGTCCAAGAAACAAGCTGAGGAAACAAAAGGGTTGGGAGGGGGAGGCTGGTTGAGACAAGACTGTCCAGAGCACTAAACATCACTGTCTGAGAGCAACCAATCAGGAGGAGGCAGGAGCTCACCAGCCAGACGACCCAGCCCACCATTGCCTAGGCCGGCATCTTCCTCGATGTCCTGCAGCTCCTCCATGTCCAGGCCCAGCTGAAAGACACATCAACATATTCTTACAATGAAATCAGTCACCATTTTTTCCTGGTGTGACTGATGAAGCTTCCACTGGGGCTGAGCAGTAAATACATGCATCAATAATTAGCAATGTAGATTCAACTTGCATAGACGCATTTTTACATCAGCACCTAGGGCAAATTTTGTTCTTTGTGTCTTTCATTGTCGTGACACATCTAAAATTCACTTCACATTCTGCATAAACACACCTTAAGGCTCCTTATTTGAGCCTCTCAGACATGACTGGATTGACCTGTTCAGCGGCCCTGGGGGAAAATGTTGCTTTTGCACACCCCCAAATAGATTTTTCCAGTCAACAAATGACCTTTTAGGGCCACTGGGCAGTTTGCCCAGTTGTTTATCCAGCCTTTGTCTCAGGCCGCTGTCTGCTTATAAGTGTCATATCAGCCAATAACAGAACAATGATGTCACTGGTTTATGCAAATACAGTTTTACATTAAATCAATTAATTGACAATATACAAATGCTGAACCAGCAGCCGCCTGACTGGTTAATGCTAATCCCAAAAGTAGTAAATATGGCGTAAATGTCTTCTTTTTGGGTAAAACTCTTCTCCCCAGAGAGCATAGGACATAATGTACTGTATCTATTCTGTAGTAGCAAAACTTACCAGTGAAACTTTAAAAGGTATACTATGCAGGATTTTTCTAAAAAACAATGTATAGGCTCATAAAAAAAGAATCCCTCTCAATCATCACTTATGACCCACTAGAAGTGTGTGGCAGTGTATGCATCTACAGAGACCCCTCTGCCTGTATTTTCTTATTATTTTGCTGTGTTCAGGACACTTCTGGGTGTCAACCTTTGGGCAGTGGGTGTGTAGCCCTCAGCCAATAACAGCATGCAGGGTGTGAGGTCGGGACTCGTAGTGTAGAGACCAGTTTACATCACTGTCTCCGTCTCTCTCCTCTGCTCCGCTCTGCTCTGGGTCTCTGTGTCATAGATGTATAAAGAGCTGCAGGTCTGTGTGTCTGCTTGACTGAGGGCGGGGCTGAGCTACACACATGCAGAGCAGAGAGGCCACAGTGGACAGGATAAAGCTCTGCATTCACAAAATCCAGCAATACGGCACCTTCCCACAGGTTTGTGTGGACATTTTTATTTGTGCTTTAGAACGTAACCGCCATGAAACAATCAGAAAATAATATTTTATTCATCCGATTCTTGTCTTTGTTCTCTCCAGCGCCTCTCTCTCTCTCTCTCTCTCTCTCTCTCCCCCTCTCCCTCTCCCTCTCCCCATGATCCTCTGCCTCACCTGATACGTGGCTTCATCGCAGGCGTTCTCCAAAGCCAGGTTAACCATGGTGTTCTGCAGAGTGCGACCCATGTAAAACTCCAGGGAGAGGTAGTAGACACGCTGCAGGAGGTAAAACAACCTGTGAGTTATAGATTTCCAACTGATATGAAGCTGCCAATACTTGATATGTTCTTACAACAATTAAAACATTTACATCTAAAATATGCTAATGATGACAAATTTAATCCACCATTTGATTCTTATCTGGATGAAAAACACTTATTTTACCATTAATTTTGTTAACCACAAATACTGATAATATATTATACTGCACATGCAGTGTCTCTGGTAGAAAACAAAAGCTGCTGTCAAGGGACAACAGTAGCAGAGCTATTACTGGCAGCTACCCCAACAACCTCTGTTACACTTCAGAGAAGTCATATCAAACCACAAGCCTTCAATAACAGCAGAGTGTGTCACCACAGCTCTGTCAGAGTGTAAAAGATAACACAGACTTCTCCACAAAGTCATGAGAAACTACGACACTTTGACAGCCTCTCTGACTGTCCCTCTGCCATGTGACATTTCTGATCCTGCAGCTGACTGGTGGCAGGGGTCGTATAAAGGAAGCACACATGGAAAAAATGTATGTGCCGAAGTGACAAAGGCATGCAGTTGTCAGTATAAATAGGAGAGGAGGGTCTGTGCTACTTTTCCAAAGGTTACACCGAGTCCACTTCACAGAAAGCTCAAGGGATGTAGGTTTATTAATATGAGTAATTAGGCATTATAAAGCTTTTGATTCCAGTTTGAGGTATAGTTATTGATGTCATTAATACAGTATTAACCTTTTAAGGAAAACACAGTGTCAAACAGTTTACAATCAATAACACACAGAAAAACTTGTCCATATTTCAAGTCAAATGGAAACTGTGCCTCAGTGTGGTCTGCTGCAAAAAGCTACAACTTCCACTGGTAGGTAGAGAGGTTTAAAAGGACAGGTTCCTCGTTTTTCAAGTCTGTATTAAAACAACAGTCAGGTGTCCATATGAACAGTGAAAGAGGTTTTCCTCGCTGTAATCATTCCTCCTGTTCATACTGGATATTAAAAGATCCCCTTCAAATGTGCTTTCAATGGAAGTGATGGGGGCCAAAATCCACAGTGTGTCCACAGTCATTTAGTGCAAAAATGCATTTAAAAGTTGATGTGAAGCTTATACGAGGCTTCAGCAGTCTGAGTTAGTCATATCAAGTGGATATCTGCCACATTTACAGTCTTTTTAGCATCAAATTCCCGCTTTGTGTTTCCTCAGACAGTGTTTCCACCACAGCTCAACAGGGAAACACTGTCTGAGGAAACACAAAGAGAATTTACATTACTTTACTTACATTGTAAGTGCATTCTGAAGGGATCTTCTAATGGTCAGTATGAACAGGAGGAATGATTACAGCAAGAAAAACATGTTTCACTGTTGATTTGGGTTCCGGTTTTAGGACACACTTGAAAAACTGTGGACCCGTCTTTAACTCAAGGTGATATGAGCTTTATGCAGAACTTTCAACCACATCTCAGGGTCTTCATCAGCAAATAAAACTCTGTTGTCATTGTGTAACCCAAGTATAGAATATCTTCCATTGTGGAATGAATATTATTGCAGATCTGCATAATTTCCAGTGGGTTGAACAGTGAAGATTATACTGCGCAACAAGCCAGACACTCCCCCATCACATTACAGACTGTCTGTCATTACAGAGTGCAGCAGACTGTGCAGGGCCAAGTGCAGCCTTACACACTGCATATGTATAATTTATGATATAGGTGATGGCCCTTTAAATTCTCCCTTCAGCTCCCTGTTCCACTAACACAAGGAAGCTTAGTGCTGTAGTGTTTAATTATCTTAAAAGTATGCAGTGCAGCTTTTTCTTTTTTTAACAGTGTGTGGCCATTTTGTGATGCACAGAGAGTGTACATGGGGAGGGATGAAGGGCACGACATGCTGTTATGTAATCCACATTTCAACAACCACTTGAGTCCCATAATGCAGCAGCACAGTGCCAGTGGACATATTTGACGCACTGAGGCCGTGCATCGTCCTTGTGGCGCACACTGAATCAGATCATGGTTGCAGATTATGTGGATTGACAGACAGCTGTGGCACAGAGTAAACATCATTTCCTATTTTGACGCAGAGGAAACGTCATCGTAGACAGTCTGCTGCTCACACTCTCTGGTTCAATGCACTATATACTTCAGACAAAGCAGCCAGAACACTTCTATAAATGGATGTAAAGAGTCACACATGCACACACCCATGAGTTGTGATACTGCAGTACCAACCCCCGCCCCCCGCGCTGAACTGCGGCTGCTTACTTTAGGGTCTTTCTCATAGTAATGCTGCTGCGTCCGGATCCAGCGGCCCACCAGGTGGTCTCGGACTGTGTTGGCCAGAGCGAAGTAGTAGTCCCGCTTGGTGGCCACATTCCTGTCCTTCACCAGGGTGAAATGTAGATGCCGGTTGAAATTAGTTTTCAGGTCCGCAACGTTTTCCACCCCGGCCAGTCCCCGGACCGAGATCTGCTTCCTCTTGTCCTGGTCTGTGAGCGGCTTGGCCATGCTGAGCTGACGGCTGCTGCTGAGTTTTTACCTGAACTTCAAGTTAAATGTCACCTGCAGCCGAGTCCGCCCTCTGCTCTCCCGCTGACACACACAGCGAGGATGTGACTGTCCAGCCTCTTTATGTGTCACGTACTCACTGTCAAGTTACAACGAAGAAAACAAGCGTTTCCGGTTTACAGTTTCAAAATCAAACTCGAATTGGTATCGGCTAGTGACCTGGATTTGAAAGTGCGTCACACGGTTCACCGAATACTGTCATGACCGGCACATGAATGAGGCGAAGCTGTAGCCACTTTAGCTTAAAACACACTGAAAAGCTGCGGACCACAGAGGTTTAACAAGTGTTCAATGTGAGGCGAGAACTAGCCATGTATTGCTTTTACTTTGACTGAATCACATCACTTCCGGCCTCATTTCGATTTACTTGACGTAAACTGTATTCCTGAAACTCCTGTGGAGACAAAATTACAGGAACTACACAAAGTCTTCTTTATAAACTTAAAGCCCTGAGTTCAGAAGTAGTTCCGTTTTTGCATTTAATGGTTCTGGATGTTCGGAGCTATTCAGTGATTTTTTTTTTTTTTCAGATTTTTTTGCTGAGCTTTAAACCACATCTCAGTCTTCATCAGCGAAGGCATCACTTGACCTAAATAAACACACAATTGTAACTCAAAGTCCACTAACTAGCTTTTTCCAGAGCTTTTAACAACATCTCACAGTGTTTGTGGCCAGTTTGCTCAGTTGTCATCAAGTGACTTAAATATAGAACACACACATATTTATAGGTGAAGGGATAACAGGTGAGAAAAGGACTGTAACACACATTCCAAAACAGAGAGAACTCCTTTCACTAAGGAAGACCATGAAATGTGGTTGAAAGCTCTGGGAAAAAGCAGTCCTGCAGTTCACCACTATCACTGTTTTCTTCATGAACTTCAACATAAAACCTACAGACTTTGATAATGATCATGATAAAATTCTGCTGTGAATGTCAGTAGCGGAGGACATGAGTAGAAATCCCACACAAACTTTTGAAACAAGTTTTTTTTCTTACTTTTTAACTACACTTTTCTCTGTGTGCAGGTTTCCTGGAGTGTTTGTAGAGTAGAAGTCGCCCCTGACAAAACCATGTTATGTAACACATTTGAATGAGGAAGCCAACAGGACACTGCCATGGAAAAAACTCTCTCTTGGCAAGCCTTCTGCCTCAAAGGGTCTTACATCCATGAAAGGAGAAACCAGTCTGCACCCAACAACATAAATGTGAAATGGATCAGTTTAATACTAACTAAGCAAGATTTCAACAGCTATTCATTCAGGCTAGCGCCATAACACAACAGACCAACGACTGCAGAAACAGAGGAAAACTAACATTTTTCTCTAATTGGAGCGACAAATCTGATATCTTTGTCCTTGCAGAAGCAACACAAACACTGCACACAGCGTCTTGTCAGAGCAGAGATGCAGAAAAACAAGGATAAATCAGATTCTCAGCATTCAAGTAGTCCAGGGGTTCAGAAGCTGACAGATCGCAGCACCAAATCCCCATTTTCAAACTCAATTTCACAACTGAGATACATGCAAGTAACAAAAGAAAAATAATCAACACCCCTGGGAATTTCTGGAAAACAATGATACAGTACTACAAAAAGATTTGACATTAGATACACTTCACATCTCATTACAAAAATATTAAATCTTATTCAACTGAAAGCCAACACAGGGAGCATGACAGGAGTAGAAATTTGTCACTTGAAACAGAATGTGGTGTTTAAAATGGATCATGCAAGTTGAACTGTAATATATTAATTCAATCCAAGTTAGAGTTCAGGCTTGAATTCAACATTTGAAGCAATGAGACTGTTCAGCACAAATTAAACTTACGGCTGCCGATTGAAGCAGTTTATTTGGTATACAAATAATATGACAGACTACGGTAGCACTGCAGAACATATGCCCGAGAGCAAGTGTTTGTATGCACATGAGCTTTGTATTAATACAGACTTTAAAAACAGGAAAATAACTCATTAATTTACGCAACTTTACAAATTAAACTAACACAGCCTTTCATTGTTTGATAGATGTCTTCACAATATCAAGGATCAATAAAAAATAAAGCACTGGTTATATTTTTTCTGTGAGCAGACAGACGCTCTGAATACAACATCAGTCTATTGGTATCTGGTGAACAATGTGCTGCAGGGTGGAAACTCTTGTGGGAGGACGATTCTTCTGTGGGAGGGTTAATTCTGAGGTGGAGGAGGTGGGGGGGCTGGAGGCATGCCGAAGGGGGGCATGCCTGGCACCCCCATCCCCATCATGGTGACAAAGTTGGAAGGGTCCATTGGTGGCGGGGGTGGTGGTGGGGCGTACATCATGCCGGTTGAGCCTGGAGGTGGTGGAGGGGGAGGAGGAGGGGCACCAGGGGGCAATGGGGGCTGGACTCCAGGGGGAGGTGGCACCATGGATGGTGTACCCATGGGTGGTGGGGGCTGGGCTCCAGAAGCTGCAGGCTGTTGGGGCTGCTGCCATGGAGGCAGAGTGGCGGTGCCAGGGCTGGATGTGGTGGTGGTATCTGCGGGGGGGGGGACAGCTGAAAGTTAACTCTTTACCATCATCAACAAGTTCATGTGGTGGTGAAAACACATCTGCCAATAGAGTTGTGAAGTGGGAGGGGCCACTGGTTCAGGAGATGTTTTTCCCCCCCATTCTATATTCCCATTTCAAATATTTCTTTAAACAATCTCCTCAATGTTACTGAACATAGAAACTCAGAACTCTCCTGCTTAATGTAACAATCCAGACAATGTAAACAAGGTTTATTTAATCACCACCAGTTTAAATGATTTCAGCTTTGTTTCTGAGAAATCATGTTTTGTCTGTGATTTTGGTGGACGGCTAAGAACACTACAATACCCATGAGTCTCAGCCTCCGTTGCTATGGAGAAGCAGCCATGAGCACGAATCAGAACGTAATGAATTGAAGACGCTTTGCCGCTTAAGTTGTAAACAAAACGCAGCATCATAGTTGCTCAATTCACTGACTCACTTTGTAGATTGTAAAATCTGTTTTCTCAACATTGTAATCTTTAGCTTCAGCTCGCTGTTAGCAGCACACATGACCGAATTTTAGGCTCAGTGATTGGCTGTTTCTTGCTGAAATGCACCTTGAGAGTCGTAGTTAACTTCAATCCTGAAATTTTGTCCACAGTCTTGTACCTTTGACATTTTACTAAAGAACCAAATATTTTCTAGTGTAGTTCATCTTTTGTACCGATAATTTAACTGGGAGAGTTTCACGTTGATCCAAGCTGTAGAAGTGCTCAAACTGTGAGTAACGTAACATTGTATATGGGAGGAGGGGAAAAAAAAAAAAAAGTTTACTTCCGGAACCAGGGGCACCTGAAATAGTTCCTCCCACTTCGCAACTCTATACACCACATTCATGCATCCATAGAAATACTGTGACTTAATCCACAATTCTTGTCTTATAATAAAACCCATTTACCTACATGACCATAAACAGTTGTATGACGACATCTGCTGCCACAGAGTGCAAACTGATTGAAGAGCTGATCTCTTATTTTGTGATGTCAACTTATTTGAGCAGAGGATTATGTATAATTAATTTCTGTGACGATGCAGTTGCAGTTAGACAAAAAACTACAATTAAAAACAGGCAATTATTCTTCTAAAAGAAACACTCTGGTATTTGGGTCACTCGAGCTGTCGGTGCTTAATATTCCAGGCAGCACTTTATACAGAACAACCATGTCTGAAATGGTTCCCTTTTTACAATGTAGTACAGAGTTTTTTGTAGAGTTGTCAGACTGTTTAGTAAAAACAATGATCCCATA
Organism: Scomberomorus guttatus; assembly: GCA_038419695.1. Lineage (NCBI taxonomy): Eukaryota > Metazoa > Chordata > Actinopteri > Scombriformes > Scombridae > Scomberomorus > Scomberomorus guttatus. The sequence continues at coordinate 2,957,454 of CM076467.1, read as the reverse complement.
TAGCCAACACAGTATCACACAATGCAATGTAAAAAGTAAAACATGAGCAGGGTATTGTCGGGACACACTGAGTCGTCTATACTGAAAGTGAATGACTGAATGGTTTCGGATGCAGCTCTTGTGTGTTCTCACTCTGTTGCCAGGGCAGTGGTGTGCTGGTTGCCATGCTGCTGGTTGGCGGGGGAGGTGGAGCCTGCTGCTGCCATGGTGGCAGGGGTCCAGAAGGGGGAGGTGGTGGCTGACTGCTGGGGGGAGGGGGTGGAGGAGGCATCATGCCCATTGGAGGTGGCAGCAGACCTACAAGGAAGCCAAAATTCAAATGAACACAAAACCTTTTTGTCTATGAAGGCATGTTTTACAGAAATGTATGAAATTCAGATCCTCATTGTCAGTCCTTACCCATGGGGTGTCCGTGAGGTCCTGGACCCTGGCCCATGGGGGGAGGAGGGGGCTGCATCCAGGGGGGAGGCAGGCCATTGGGGTTGGGGGGCATAGGAGGGCCTCCCATATTGGGCATGGGGGGAGGGAAGTTGTGGGGTCCTCCGTGGCCGCCGGGCCCTCCATGCATGCCATGGAAGTTCCTGTTTTCAGTTGGACCAGAGCTCATCCAAGGAGGCCGGTTCTGCTGCACACACACACACAGTCATCTGTCATTTAAGAAATCTTCTACACCAGCATGAGTTTAGAATAATGTGTCACCAACTTACTGGTGGTGGCTGGTTACTGTTGGGTCCCGAGGCCCGAGGAGCTCCTCCCTGGGTGCTGGAGTGTCCTCCACCTGATGAAGGGACAGGAGCCTCCCCCAGCTCAGCCATGAGGGACAGATACTCCTTGTCCATACGAGCCTTGTCCTGGGCCGACTGAGGCGGCTCGCCACCGGTTGCTCTGTGGGCAGCGAATGAGCTACACAAAGCAAAACATAAAAAATAAGTTTTATTACATACCACATAACAAAATTAGGCTTAAATTTAGTGACTTGATCAACTGATCATCACCTGGTGTACTTGCAGTCAGAGGAGATGTGGCCTGCTCCACCACATTTGGTACAGAGGGTGGTGTTGGTAATGCTGCGGGGCTCAGAGTTCTGCCAAGGACGAAGGATCCTACAGAAACAAAGACAATGCACATTCTTTTAGTAGAGCACTGGAGCTTAAACTGAGTAAACTATCATAAACTGGACCCGCTCTAAGATTTCACTTCCTGGAGTTCATATTTTTTAGCACAATTAAAGAAATCAAAAGGGTCTGAATATGTGCAGCAGTTCATAATGTCGATTACCCTTAGTACACCCAGCTGAACTAAAACAAGAAACGCTCCAATTAATCGCCTTCAACAAATCACCAATGACCACTGTCAGACCTTTACACTGACCTGTTGTCATCTTCCCTCAGTGTGCCATTGAGTCTGGCCAGCTCCCTCAGCTGCATCTTGCGTAGGTCATTCTGATCCTCAGGTGTCTCAATGCCTTGCTTAAGGATGTTGCGAATCTGTGGACACACATTTCTCACCATGAATATACTGTACATGTTGTACATTCACATAGGTACATTGAATACATGCCTTCCTATTGCAATAAGGAGATATCAGCAGGGAAAATAGGTGACAAAGATGCTTCAAACCACGTGACTTTAGAGTCAAGAGCTGAACAAACGGGGAACAACTTGAGTTTAATCCTGGGGGTTGATCTAACCTGCTCCACGGCTTTCTTGACATTCTCCATTGTGTTGGCGGTGACCAGGGCATGCAGAGGTTCGTCCTCGCCTGGCAGCATCTGTCCATCTTTTCGGCCAACCTTCCCCTCCTTCACAGAACCTTTACCACGGATCATGATCTTGGCGCAGCATTCTTTCTCAATGTTCTTCAGGGTATTACCACTGGAAAAAAAGAAACAACAAAAAAGGGGTAAAAAATTATAAACCTTTATTTAATTATAAACAGATTTTTGACTGCACTGGCTATTAACTCACTATGTAAAACATGCCAACATGATATTAATATTAAATCTAACTTACCGTGGCCCAATGAGCAGACCAACAAAGTTGATCTCGGGGTATTCGTCTTGGGGAATCATGACTTTGTCATTAACTCTGGTGGCTGGAGGCCTGCAAGATACAAGACATATATACGTTGGGGAAATTAACAGATACAAGATACATTATTACACCACATAGACATTTCTATCAACATGTATTAGCCCTTTTCTACTGCAACGTGGGGATTCCCAAAATGTACTTCTGAGAAGCCTTGGTACAAGGTTAATGTTTCCACTGTATCTTACTAACCGGGATGATACATAGTTGGTCTAGCCGTCATAACAAAGGTGACTTCTGGACCAAATGTTTGTTGTATTTGTCCATATTAAAATGTAACGTCATGCCTGCTCAGCAAATCACAATTGACCACACTGCTGGCAACCCCTGAAAGTACTTGGAACTTTTCAGTTAGTATCACATTCTGCACAGTGCCCAAATGTGGTTTAAGAAAGTCTTCTATAAAGCGGATGGAGAACAGTGGCAACAAAAAGCAGAACCTTTAACAATCACTGCAAATTGCATTTTACTACGTTCCTGGAAAAGGGCTACAAGTGGGCAGATTTCTTTTAAAAACATCTCTAGTCAACTTGTAGAGTATTCACACTAGAATTTCAGATTTTAGGCTATCATCATACAACTAACACGGACAAATTTTTCGTCCATTTACTTCGGGCTGCTACAGGCCACAGAAAACACACAACCAACACATTATGTGTCTAAAGCCAACAAACAAATAAAATCATACTTATAGTCTGCAGGAGGTTTGAAGTCGGGGTTGAGTCCAACCATTTCAGTGATGAGGGAGTGACGTTCCTCCTCAATCTTCTTCCGTGTGCGATACTCGCGAGTGTTTAACCTCTTGCCCTCACTGTTGTAGATGGGCTCAGGAGAGGGAGACCTGAAAATGGTGGCAGACAAAAGACAGGAAAGACATCATCAATACCTTTCTTGAAGTGGAGCTCTGCCATCAGCAATCATACATGCTCCCTACAGCTAACTAAGCATTTAAGAATCTCAAATCTTCAGAAGAAGTTTTTAATTAATAAGTACTGACATGTCTCAGAGAAAGAATTTCAAAACAATTTTGAAATTTGGATCTACTGAGAGAAACAAATCCTTATTCTCAGATTGACTATGTGACTCATGGCCAGTGCAAGAGCAAACTCAAAAAGAAAAGAAAATTTTATAAAAACTCTGCACTGACTTCTCAAAGGCTAGAGTCCATTATCTCATTCAATTCAGGGTAAAAAGGGGGCAACCAAAGCTGTGTGGTAGTAATTAACCCAGTACACTGGAGGGGCATCAACGACAAAGAAAAAAACAAAACAAAACAAAAAAAAAAACCAATACATGGCCATCACTAAACCTGTATACAGGATTTTGGCCTACAAGAAAGGAAAGTTGGAGGTAAGAAAAAGAAACCAAAGCAAAATTCGCAATCCTAAGCAGAAACGCTGGCTTTGAGAGTTGCTTGGTGTTGACGTGGCGGAAGAGGTCCGTACCTCCCCTTGGATGCTGAAAACCTGTGTTGCTGCATTAAGGAGGCTCTGTGCTTGAAAAAGGGTTAGGTTGACGTGGGGTAATTTGGGTTAGAGAAAAGGAATTAAGATTAGATATCCACCTTTTCCTATGCTCTCCCATAAGAGAGCCACATTTGTGTCCATGTGATGTGAAGAGTAAGAAAAAAAAATTGGGTTTTCCTTTTATGCTTGAAACTTCCAACGGTGACAACCTGAAACATCCCCAGTTGGTTCTTTCACATTAGATTGGGGAGTGGTTTATAAGAGTGCTGCAGCTGCAATCAACTTTTTGGTTGCTGTGGAAATGTCTGATTATGATGAGAAACTCATGTACAGACGACAGGGACTCTAGCTAGCAGAGGTCAACTTCACACACTCTTAAGAAGAAGCCACTTCCCGCAGGAACACATCCTTATGGAAACTATGTTAGAAGCTGGCCATCGCTTTTCCAGAACACATAATTCTGGCAGTTTTCTTCCAGACCTCAAGAGTCCAGTGGGACACTGGACCACGCCCCCCTTCCCCCTGGGTGGAAATGTTTAAAGCCACATTACGGGAAATCCAGAGGTGACCAGCGACAATTCATTAGTTAAGTCTAAGACAAAACCTATTAACCACTGGTGTGTTACGATGTAGCCTCAATGCCATATGCTCAATCATCACTGGCAAAAACGTTATCTAATATCCACAAAGTAAAATGAGTCAGGCCAGGCAATATCAATTTAAGGGACTGTGAATCTTTGGTAACAAATTAAATTTTCCGAAAGAGCCAATTTATCTGAACTATTTTAAACTTTAAAGCTAACAAGATGTTAAATAAAAACATTTACATAGAGTGACATGTATTGACCCAAACCTGTTTCAGAGAAAAATCTGTGTACATTATGCATCATATATGTATTCATATAATCACACAGCACTCTACATCAGACACATGAAACAAGCAGTGGGTGAAACCATGATGCATAAATACTAGAAAGCTAAATTTAAAAGCAATGACTCCACTTAACTGTCAAATGTAAAATGAGAAAGAATCCGATAAAAAAAATGTGCAAATATTCAAGACAGTTATCTTGGTTCTGGTAATAGATTTTCAAGTGACTTGCTAAATTGTCTCAGCTGAAATACATCTAATCTCAACTTATGTTGACCTATATACAGTGGGTTGCCCAAGCATTCATACCCGCCTGCTCCCTTCCACTTTGGACACCATCTCTTATAAGAGTAATTTTATGAAATTAGTTTTGTTTTTTTACCCAAGGTTGAAACGGTTTTCCACTACATCATAATAAATCCGATTTTAAAAAATGAATACATTTGTTTTAAAAACAAATAAAAATACAAAAAGTATAACAGAAAAAACTCAACTCAAAGTCTACTTGATAGCTTTTTTTGGAGCAACTGCATTTCTCAATCGGCATCAGCAGACAGTAGCTGCTTAGCTCTGAGCAAAAACTTCCTCCTGAGGAAGACTGGGATGCAATTGAAAGCTCCAAAAAGGTAAGAAAGTGGGCCTCGAGTTAAGATTTTTTGGTCAAACTACTGTTTCTACAGTTGAGAACAAATTTTCACTGACAACCATTTGCTCAAAATTGTGTTTATATAAACGTTTGCATTTTGGCCAATCATAGAATGTAATTGCAAATACTGTCTCATTGTCTTGGATAAAAAAAAAAGTATATATCCAATTTTCAAAAACTTTTATAGTACTAGTGATGGTCTAAAATGGTGTTAAGAAAAATCAATGGGATGAAATTTTTTGCACTCCACTGTACAGTTCATAATTAATTATCAAGTCCAAATTTAAGTCTATCCTACCTTCACAAAGATGTAATGAACGTAAAATTTAAAGTCAAATAATTTACCATTAAATTCAAAGCAAACTAAGAATCAATATAAAATCTGCTAAAGCTACCAGCACCAGTAAATGTACAATTATGTACACTTATTGGTGATGGAATGATGAGCAGCCAGAGAGCTCAATAACTATATTAACATGTATCAATTCTCCTCTAACAGTAGGTCTTAACAATGTGAAAAACATTTTTCAATTAGGAGTTAGCTAACTAAACTCTACATCTGCCAGCTAATACTACTATGCAGTCTGAGATTTAGGCTAACAACCACATGTACTGAAAATCAACATTTTTCTTCCAAAAAGTCAAGAAGGTAGAGAAAATGTTACTGTTCGTGGGTTTAATCTTTTTCCGACCTGTCCTCAGGGTTAACAGGGATTCCCAGGTCTCCTGTACGCAGTTTACGAGTCAGGTCTTCAATCTGCAGTTGGACTGGAAGAATTCAGGTTAGGAAAGAAAAACAAGGATGGAGAGAAATGTGGTTACCACAACAACATCAGAGAGACAACGCTCTGCACATTAGAGCACGTCTCATTCATTACTGAGGTAAAGACACATGGTGAGTCTGTTAAATAAAAAACAAAGGGAGATCAAATGAACATCTGATAAGACTCAAAAGCATGAAACCATCTACTCATTTCTGAGGACATCAAAAGAACACATTACCCAATATGAATATGTTCTAGAGTCATTTACATTAGCATAAACAGGACTAACTTTTTATCAGACAATGATTAAACATGACAGCATGTCAGTAAATGACTAGACCATGATTCCTAAAAATGCCCGCCAATCCATTAATATTTCAAACCTGTGAGGTTTTCTTCCATGAAGACAGGGCTTCACATATTGCAGCATGTTGGGTTTAAAGGCTTTGGCATTTTAAGGACACATCAGGTCTAAAAATCACGGATTGGTCTATTATTCAATAACAAAATGGGTGATCAGTCACTCTTTGGACTCCGCAGATCTAACACTGTGGGGCTGTAGTGACTAAGAAACAACTCTTACATTTAGAAGGCAATGACAAAAATAAATAAATTAGTCAACCCATGCACATTAGGAAAGTTGTAATGAACCCCCCCCCAAACACAGAGATTCACTGGTCACTGAAACGATTACTCTGGATTATAGAGATGAATACAGGCCATGTGAATTGTGGTTCACAGCGATTTCGTCTTAAAACGCTTCCCTTGAATTGTTTTAGGGGATCTACTGAATGAGCAAAGGAAACGAGAAGTGTGACAACGGAAGGTGGGCACAAATGAATGTTTACATACCAAGGAAGAACAACCATTACCAATGAGTGAACATCAATAACAATGTCAGTTATTGACAAAAAGGATTTATCTGCTTCAGAACACCCTGTTGAGGGCCTGTGAAGGCAGTTTGTTGGTGCTACACTGCTGCTGGAAGGCATTTGTGGTTATAAACAAGTTGGTTCATATGATCACTTTTTTTTTTTTTTTTTTTTTTTTTTTTAAACACAGCCCAAACTAAGAAAGTGATCAAGTGTTTCCCAATTTGCAACACCGACAACAACTTAAGGTATTACCAAATGTATAAGTAATTTAAAAATATGCTGGATGGATTTGCCATTGAAGCAGCATTGCTCACACTTAGACCAATAAAAACAGAAGCATACTTTAGCATGTTAGCACAACGCCTCCATGCACAGGAACAATACTGATGATGTGTTGGGGATCAGGCAAGACAGTGAGCAGTGACCTGCAGCTGGGGACAGATATCAGCAAGCAGTAGTGTTTAATCATCTATCTGAAACTCCTCTTGCTAATGGGTGCCCAGTGGTATGCAAACCATAAGACCACAGAAAAACTAGCCACAGCAGAACCACTTTACCCACATTAAAGAGAAATTACCTTAACACTTTGCATCAACAAGTTATACTCATTACTCATCAGAGGTGATTGCTTTGTCTCAACAGTTGGAGCAAAATTAGACATTTCTCATCTAGTGTAACACAGTAATGTTACTGTCAAATACAATGGAAATGTGACAGAGTTTTTAAGTTAATGACATCTTATGGGTGTCTTTAGAGAACTCCAACTGTTGGGAATTGAGCAAAAAGGACATAGGTGTAACAATAATACTGGTATGTACCATGTAGGAAAACTACAACCTTAAACAGATATAATTAATGAGACATTATAAAACAAAACTGCATTCATAATTTACATAACAACCTTGATTAACACAAAATAATCATTAAAAATTTACCTATATAGGCTCTCTCTTGATCCCGGGTCAGTCCAGGGGGAATGACAGTGGGCATGCCCGGTATGACTGTCTTCTGATCAGGCGTCTCACTGCTCCAACGACTTTTCTTTCTGTGTTTCTTCTGACCGAAATCCACTGGAAGAAACGTGGGATGTTACCCATGTTGGCTGTAGCTTCGATGCTTAACGTTACAAGATGACTATCAATTCAAGTGCCTCTCAACTTGACCTTGCTTACTGGTGGAGGTAACGGGAAATGCTTAAAAATGACCCCATAGTAGCCACAAGAAGTTGAACTGAACATATGAGCTTTTAGATTAGACACACTTAACCAGACAAGGGGCACCTGTGGCTTGTTTCATGTGTACACTGTCATCTACATCCCCTCAGTGTTACTCATCATCCAACGCTATCTAAGATTAAATGGGTATTGATTGCTCAGTTATATGCGGGTGGAATTGTGGAGATTCAGAAAAGGCAACCTGTGTGTATATAGCCAAATAAGCCTTTAACATGATTACTATCTGAAAACAGTTCTGTCAATAACCAAATATAACACAGCAAACCAAGCTAACTTTGCACTGGTTTGATGCCTACATATAAATGTCAACCCATTCATATACAAGTATACATTTGGGATGAAATACCGTTTGCCAGGAGCCTATGGTGCAACTGTTAAACAGGTAGTCAGTGCAAGACAAAATACACGACATAAAACGTAAGGACATAAACTGAACAATCTATGCATAACATAATAGTGTAAGAGACAAAGATTTGAGTGCAAAAACAATATAGACTAGAAGACAGGACAGTAGTGCAAAGACAATGTAACAGTTAAACTGTAAAACAAGAAACCTGTCGTGTACTAAGCTCATAGACAGGTCAACAGTATGTTAAAATTAGACAGTGTAAAATTCTAACACTAGAAGAGGATAACAATAACCCCGTTAAAAGAAAACCTACGTGAGCTAACTACTCACTAGCACTAGCACTCTGCTAACTAACATTGGCGAGGTTGTCTCCATTTCGTGCAAGGCCAGGGCTTGATGTGGGCCTTTAATCACGACGTTGAAGTTATCTTCTGATTCGGGGTTAAGGGAAAAGTTAAGGGAAACAAAAATAATTATACTTAGAGGCTGATTATCCGTTTTTTCATACTTTCTCTTGTTAAAAAAATTTAGACATCGCCTGAGCGCTGTTTAAACCCATTTTCAGATTTATGAAACCTTTATTTTGCTTATGAACACAGAAAAGGGCGACTTCACTGCTTTTCCCCCCATCCAGACCCAGATCAAAAAATTATATTGAGACTTGTCAAATGTGGACTACATTACCAAGGAGACTCCTGAGAGTCATTAAAATCACAGTTACAAATTTGTGAAACATTTCTTCTATTTGTGAAAACTGAAAAAATGGCGATTCCATTGATATTTCTCCATGGAGAAATCTGTTAAACAGCATTACGGCTTTTGCTACGACTAACACTTTTTCATATGTGGAAAGTGGTAAAATAAGTAAATAAATAAAACGGAGAATCAACTGCTAAATATCATTATTTATGTTTCCCTTAACGTCCCCCTTAACCCCCAATCAGAAGCTAACTTCAGCGTCGTCCTTTGATCCATGTCACCTAGCTCGCCACGTTAGCCTGCCAGCGTTAATTCTGGTCCTTGTAACGTTAACGTTAGTGGACTTTAACTAACCTGGTTTGGCCAGTCCGGCCGCCACCGCTGGTTGTTGTTGAGCCTGGGCCGCAAAACTTGTCACTGCATTGAACTGATGTGACTGCGGAAAAGACGCGTTTGGCATCGCGGGCTGGAAACCTTGTAGCGACGGGAAGGCTGCAGGCGGCCCCGGCGTTGGCATCAGCCCGTTGCCCGCACCAGGCCCGGCGTCAAATCCTCGTTTAGCGCCGATGCTGGGGTGCAACTTCCCTAAAGGAGTTGCATTTGCTCCCGTGGCCATTTTTGCTGTACAGAAATGTCTTCGTCTCTTTCTAAACGTCAGTCGAATCAAGTGTAAATTTGTAGAAATTGGGAAGATATCTAAGAAAGTATTGTCGGAAGCCCCCTCTTCAACACTATAATCAAAATGGCGCCCAACAGAACACCACAAAAGATGATCCCATGAACGTGGGATCAACCGCTGTAGTATAAAGCATTCCTATTGGCCAAACCGAGCTCCTCCCCCTATGTCGTATTCTATTGGTCAGTTACGCAGTTGTCCTCATTCTGAAATCTGATTGGCTTATATGACTATAAATCCCGTTATATTATGTTTTATTATGTTGCATTAAAAAAACTGAATGCTCTCATACCTCTTGGACACTTCAGGGACGTATTTAATAGCCGCCCATTACCTGCCTGTAACTGCTTTAACTGTTTTTGTTTGTTAACTTTGTGTTTGTATTTCCAATGTTTTTTATCTCGGCATCATTGTAAATGAGGGTCACCTTCAATGATTCCTCCGTCAATCTTAAATAAAGGTTGAATGTATGAATTAATATTTCTGCCCATCTCTAACAAGCCCAGTACTAAAATGTTGCTACTACAAATTAATAAATATTCTTAAGAGGGCACTCACATGAAAATATTTTTTTAAATAATAAATTTATCTTCTGCCTTTGTAGATTAAATTTCATAGCACTTAATTATATGCAACCAGTGCCATTTCTATAGCCTACAACACAAAAATAATTGTATTTAGTACACTGGGCAAGCATTTAATTGAGTTGACAAAGTATCAACTTCTAATCATTGGAACTTGCGTGGAGTGGCAAAGCATCGACATTATCATCCCTGACTGAGTATCTTGGTTGGAAACCTCAGAACTGTTACTCACCCCTAAAATTTTAACTGTAAATTATGAATATGTTGGCCAACTTGAATACTGAAATGGCAATAGCCTAATTTAGCTAGTGATGAACAAATGAGTAAGACAGGTACATGCCAATATTTATTTTATCTGCATGTGCCATCCCATTCTATCAGGTCATGTCGTCCTCTTACACTTCAGTTGCTATGGTTCATGAAGTCATAAAAACAAATGGCATTTACCTGGGATCATGTGGCTTTTTTGGCAAACTAAGGGATCCATGTAGTATAATGTTCTTTTATTTGATTGACTGTTGCAATTTACAGTGAAGTCGTTTAAAAAAATACCAGATGACTCAGCACAACACACACAGCCTTCTGACTTTAGACAAACTTTAATTTTAACCTAAGTTACAAATCAAGACAGACAGCATAGGAAATCGAGATCATATTCATAATGAAACTACAAAATATGTTCAAGATGTTACGCCTCATATTTATTACTGCAACAAAAATCTAATTCATGTAAGTGTTGCCTCTACTGAAAAAGAAAAAGAAAAAAAGGATCACAATGCAGCTCGAAAAAGAGTTTCTTCAACTAATTTCACAACAGGTCTGATAACCCAAATTAAAAAAGTCTAACCGTTTCTTTACTCTGTGTGGGTCAATATTTGAAAACAGTCCAGAGGTAAAATAATGTAACTCTTACAGTATTTAAATTTCTTTAAGTAAGTAACATTGTGATCATACACTAACATTGTGAACGTACACAAACACGAATACACTAAAATGCACATTGTAATACATTAAATGCTGCTGAAAAGAATGTATTAAATTTCATGAACGTAACCGTAAGACTCACCTTTAAAACATGCACCATGCACTAATTTAATATTTTTTTATTGACTGAATCTAAATAGTATATGAACAATATAGATACTTTCAGAGGGGCAAAAATTCTGTTCTTACAGTATAATGAAGGGACTGTCAACCAGGTTGCAGATAAACCCAGTACCTGCACTTCCACACTTGGGATGAGCCATCTCAGAGCTGCACCAATACCACAACACGTAATTAGGACAATGAAAGATGGTCAACTGAGCATTAGTTGTACTGCTGCACTTTGAAGTATAAACTGGAATGAGATCAAAGCATAATGTAAATGCATTCAACCATTCATATTGGAACCTACTCATTGGGTATCAAGATGGACAAGCTTAGATGGACCTTATTCTTACTACCCACACGCCTCATATAGACAGAGGGCAGACTTTTGCCTCTGATATTACCAATAAGATATACAGTTTGAAGTTTAATTTTCAGTGATTCCAATGGCACTTAGGCTATCCTACACGCTTAATGTCAGTCAGCTCTCACCTAGCTGTATGGGACAAGGGTCAGTATGTATATCGTGCCCGCTCAGCGCCGGGATCCCGCGGATGGTCATAAGTAGAGCTTCTTGGGAGGGTGGGCACCGGGGAAAGGCGCGAACGCTCATATGTGTATCCATCTGCCTCGGCAGGGACTCTCCGAATCGGACTCCGGTCACGTGCGTAGTATGAGGAGACTGGGGCTGGTGGAGGAGGGAGGGGAGGACACTCGTACGGGTCGAGGCTAGAGGGGGGCAGACGTTCCCTCATTATAGCTGTGGAGGAAGATGTTGATGGAGCAGGCAAGGGGACAGCGCGGCGTTCCTCGAAATAACTGCCTCCATACGAATTGGCCCTGTACTTCTCGTAGTAGTCCACGACCCCGTACGGATCCCTTTCCTCGTAAGGCGACCGTCGCATCGGGTAGGCTGGTACCGCGCCATAGAGTGAGCCGTTGCTCCTGTATGCCGCCTCGCTGCCGTACATCCGAGCCATGCTATGTTCAGCCACAGCGCTTATGCCGTAACCAGGGTGCGGCCCGTATCTCATTGCACTCTCATAGCCCGCACCCCTTCTGTACCCCACCACACTGCTGCTGTGACCAGAACCCCGGGAAAAACCATGTACAGGAGCATAGTCGCCACCATAATCCGGATCGCCACTGAAGCCCGGATGATAACCCCTGTTGCGACCACGCCCACCAAATCTCAAGGCATCGTATCCATCAGACTGTGGCTCTGAGCCGTTTCTGTGGTAGCCGTTTTGGTCTAGAGGGCATTCTTTGGACCAGTGGCCTTCCTGCCCGCAACGATAACAACCCGATCTGTCTCCCATTCCCGGCGCAGTACGCAGGCGGCTAGTCGAAAGCTTCACGCTCATCAGTTTGCCTTAAAAAGAAAAAACTCAATAAGGACTTGTGCCTGCATTCATTCCAAATAAGAAATTTGACATTTCCTGTCTGGCATACAAGAGTCTCCCAATCCCATCAGTTTGTTAATAAGAAGCATTATACTCCAAAAATAACAATAAGACATGGCTTATGATTTGAGCATTTAAAAAAAACACGTTATTAAAGCTGAAATCCGTAACTTTCCGCACATTTTATCTTCTGCAGCAGCAACAGATATTTCAAATGATGTTAATGCTACAGCAAAAATCTTAAGATTTGTTTAGAAGGCTGCACCTAAACTTGCGTTTAGAATCAGCCAGTATTAAACTTGAAGCTAGTTAACAAAGGGTGACACTAAAATACTTTATTTATACCTTTACGTCACTAGGGTTCGTTGGATGTACATTTTGTCATCTGCCCATGTTGTCAAGCAGCCACACGGACCGTCTGTGTGGCCTAAAATGTATGACCATGCCGACAAACCTATGAACAAGCACACCTGTGTGCAGAAACCCAATAAAGTATAAGACCCACTTGCGCGTCCGTTTTGGTGTATATGCGTCCTATGCAGCTGAGTTTAATTGGTAAAAATACAGATATGGCTGTTATTCATTACTTCCAGTAACAAACAGACTCTTCTTGCATTATTAACCAGAACAGGTGTGACCTGGCAAGTTGCAGTAGGTGCCCATTTGTGTTTTCCAACAATCCATTATACAGACGGATATTACTAACGATATTACGGATAACAGCTTTAAAATAATAAGTATTCAGGGCTGCCTTACTCTCTTCAACTTACCATTATCCCCTTATCTTTCCTTTTACTCACCTGAGGTGCATCCATAACTTACCTACCAATTCACAAGAAGAGAATTAAATATTCTTGATACTGCATGTTAATAAGGTACACTCCCCATTAAGCCCAGCCTGAGATTTCACCTTTAAATGCTGTGTTGTCTAACTGATTAATGGCCTCCATGGCATCCTCCATTCGCTCCATGTGAACAAAGGCGTAGTTTTTTACTATGTCGCACTCCACCACAGAGCCAAACTCTTCAAACTTGGCCCTCAGCTCCTGGTTGGTGCAGGCAATGTTGCCAACATGTAGTTTGGTGGATCCTCTTGACTTGCCACGGCTCAACTCTACATTCATGGGCTGGCCATTCAGCTCATAATGGTGGAGGTTGCGGATGGCTTCTTCTGCCTCCGATTTGTCATCCATGTGCACAAAACCAAAGTTCTTGACAATAGTGCATTCTGCGATCTTGCCATATTGGGAGAAGAGAGAGCGAAGTTCGTCTGATGTAGTGTCTGGTGACAGGTTCCCAATGAATATTTTCACCATTGTGGAGCTTCCACTTCACTAAGGGAAGAGAAGGAATCAAGATTATTAGCACCAATGAAAATCTTGACCAGTTCATTAAACCTTAACCCAAATTATCATTACTCTCATTTCAGAAAATTGACCTTCGATTTGCATACATTCACAAGGCTTTCATTACATCAAAGATTAAAGAAAGATTATCTTTAATCTTTGATGTGATGAAATGTGCTAACACTGAAGGATTGATGGATGAGTACTAGACAGCGACAGTGAGTAATTCTGATTCACCGTACTAGAATTTGCTGTACAGTTCAACACAACTCTGACAGAAAACAGTCACACAGAACTTCTCACTCTTTACTAAACTGAATAATAGACAATTCAACTTAAGGGTTACTATTTGAGTAGTCCTACAGTAACAAAACCTAATTTAAACACAGGCATGCATTGTGGCTATGGTATGCAGCTCACTTTGATTTTCTTTATTAACATATCGTTTTGGATTCTCTACAAATTCATAGCCCTGGAACCACAGGGAACAAACATAAAATGTCATTGTGTTTATATGGACAGCTGCCAGAGATTTAGTGTCATATTTTCTGATAGCGCTTATATGTTGACTATTGTTTTAAAATTCACTTTTTTCAAAAACCCCATACAAAATTCTAGGACACTAGAGAAGATAAATAACCGATTGCTTTACATTTCTTCAACGTTTGTACATGAACCTAGATTAGCCTTTGGATGCATTTACCAACTCCAGAACACTAGACAAAATGTGCCAAAGAGAAAGGATATATAACTGATGATGGCTGATTTTGACCTGGTTGATATTGGTGAATATGTGGAAACTAGCAGGTGAGGATTCATCACTTCTTTTGGAATCAAATGTCTCCTCTCTTAGTTTGGATTTCACACTATAACAACATTCCTCATTAAAGCCTTTGTCCTTTATGTGACTGAACATCGTATGAGTTTTATTATCAAATTCATTATCAATAAGAGATTTTTCTTATTAAAATTTTATTCAATCAGTGTGTTTTTTTCCAACCATAAACCTTTTCTCACCAAGAAATCTTTTAACAGGTGGCTCCTGCTTCAAATAATCCCTCCTCTCCATTTTAACAGAAAAACACATCCATAAATCTTTCCCCATTAATACATTGGCAATACTGCCAATGCCAATGACGAGTCCATAGCTGGTACCTTTTTTTTTCTTTTTTTTTTTTAAATTGAACAACTTCAAACTCTAGAAAGACCCATAGATGGTACTTGTGACTGCAAATCAAACTTTTCTTCAAACTTAAAAAGACTTTGGCGAGACAGTGTCATCACAAGTCTCCAATAATACATTCAAACTATCAATATGAGGAATATTAGTGTAGATATGGCTAAACATTAGCAAGAGTAACCATCTAACTAACCTGAGGTTGTAACCCTGCACCACGACAGGTTCCTAGGAATTTTCTAGTATTATTACAAGTATACATTTTGCTATCACTTAATTTACCAACTGTGATAGGCTCATGATAGCAGAATCTTCATCTTTGTGCAAAACTGTACTGATTTAATTGTGCATATAGGCCTACCGCTAGTATCGTGTGCAGAAGAGAGCACTGATATGCATTTTTTTTAGCTAACTTGGTAGCAAAACAAAAGGCCCACGTTACCAAAACCTGTGCAAACACCGCTCGTTTTATTTTCTCCATTCACAGCCGCACATCGTGACTGAGTAGCACGCCGCAGACCTCACAAAACAACGTTAGCCAAGCCAGTTACTATTTGTATAGGGTATTGGTCAATAAGTTTTGTTCCTCCACGCGTTTTTAGCAATAGCCTTGACTAAACGCGTAACCCGGTGCATCCGTAAACCTATTAGTTATAGGTTACGTTACTAACTGGAGCGCTGGATAATTTTGTTAACCAAGATACAGTCCTGTTTCTTTTCCTTTAGTGGCATTTAGTCCATACCTTTTAAGCTGCAATTTGCGTCTCGACCATGGAGTCTCGGAAAGTGAAATGGCGACTGCCGCTTTCTCGCTTGCTGTACTACGTGACCAGCTTGTGACCAACACAAGACATAACGTTACAGCTATCTGTGCTAACACACGGAGCAGCGCACATAGTGCTGTACCACCATGGTATGAGACAGAGAACGGAAACAAGAGAGAAAATACGCAAAATGCAATAAAACCTCTAGGTCATCCCTTATTAGGAATAGTCTTAAAGGACGTGTTCACAATTTTTCCAAGTCTGTCTTAAAACAAGTCAGGTGCTCAAATGAACACTGAAACATGATTCTCTTGCTGTAATCATTCTTCCTGTTCATACTGACATTAGAAGATCCCTTCATAATGCACTTACAATGTAAGTGATTGGTGGGGCATCCACAGTCCTCCTTCTGTGTAAAAATGTATTTAAAAGTTTATCTGAAGCTAAAATGAAGTTTCAGCGTCCAAATGAGTCAAATCAAGTAGATATCTTTCAACATCTTACATCATGGCCCCAAAGCAAGACTTTGCTCTTAAACCCCTATTGGCAGACCACCCCAACCCATAACTACTGCCTACAGTGCATTGAGTATGTTCACACACAGAAGGCTGTTTGATTAATGTTGATTATACACAACTTTATTTGGGAATATGCACTGTGTGGGCACAATGTAAGTCAAAACTAATCTGACACAGATCTCAACAAGACATGGCGACAAATTGAGCTAATGGTGCAAATTCCTAAACACACGTTACTGTTCCTGAGTATTTTTCTAAAACGTCTTTGTTCTCAAAAGACAATAGTAGGTAAGTAGGTTTGCATACCCTGTTGGATAAATTAGTGGTCAACAATACTGTCAACCCAATGTCAATAAAACTGACAAGAAATGTTGACACACAAAGGTTGGGCAACATACAGTATATTCAGTATGACAGTATACTATTAAGTCTTCTACCATGAGATTTTGCCATACTTCATCCCGTGGTCTGACAGTAATAACCCAAATGGTAACCTAAAACCAGGCCATTGTGGTCAGTGTTGCAAATCAGCAAGCAAGTATGTGGTCTTTCTTCTGATTTCTGTCTAGTTATTTTATCGATAAACAATCAACATACTTGATCACAATTGTGTGATATTATTAGTGTATTACATACACTGTGACATTAGACTATATATCTCTCTAATTCGTAATATACACTGAATTTAGCAAAAATAAACGATAATTTTAATTCCTTTGAAATTATGCAGCTTTAAAACCATGCAAAAGCAAATGATTTTAAAAATTTCCCCCACTACACCTATAGCAAAAGTTAGATGCTATAAAAGTTTCAAACAAAAAAACTGAAAAATGTCAAGTGTCACCAAAATCTTTTTGGTTTTATTAAAAATCATATTCCTTTTAGATGTTTAATGTATGCTGGTACTTTTACAGTATGAAAAATACAAACTTCAAATCCACCTATATGCAAAACAAACAAAGGCACCTTCAACAAAACAAAAGTGCCTTTTGACATACAACCCAAGCCCTGAGTCCTTGCCTCACATTTCTGTATCTGCTTATGCTGTTATATGTATGTATATATTTTTACAATCAACATCCACCCAATACAAAAAGTCAAAAAAAGACATGACAGGTGATTTTCTGTTGTCAGCTGAAGGCAAAGTCTGCAACAATGTCGGCAAGAAGAAAACATAAGTCATGATGTTACTTAATTGCACAATGTATGTCAGCCGACATTCTTGTTTTGGTGTCACTCAAAGACACTTTATTTCAAGAATTTTGACTTCAGATCAGCAAACACCTCAACAAGTGTTATAAAATTTTGTAGACACATTCAAATTAGAAAAATGAGAGGCTGGAATGTTTGAGAATTTTTTTTTTCTTAACTTAGATTCCAACGCAAAGTGTGATTCTGTAGTCTAAAGCTGAAGTTGCATGGGTATGGATTCATTTCTCTATGGACTCTAGTTCAGTAGGTAGTTTCTTTCCCACCCAACACTAGACAACTTTTGTCTTTTCTATTTTGTTTTCAGCAAACAATCTTTATCCACATCCATATAACAGATTTAGAACATGTCAGGTGTGTTGAAGAGCAGGATAAGATTCTACTGCACTAAGCAACTGATAGTTAACTGTAAGGGTTAACCCTCCACCATTCAACAAAGTAAGGTACGTAAGTGTTCATATTGATGAAACAAGAACATTTCTTTTAAATAACATAAACAGAAGCCAAACACCTAACTTTTGATGAATTTAACGATTTGCTTAATGTGAGGAAGAAACACAGGTAAGAAAAAAAGGACATGTTTAAAACTGAGCTGAAAACATGCAGAGTAAGTGAGAAACGTTTTATACATTGTAAATGTCAAACAGTGCAGTTTGCAAACCATCCTTATTGAAAACAGATAACGTGAATGTAACTATAAGGACGATTCATCTGCAGGCCACTGGCACCTTAAGATGCCGATTCAATTTCCAACCAGAATTTCCGCATATCATACATTTTGTTTTGCTGTACATCACGCAGACTGATGGAATCATGAAGCTTGAAGAAATGACGGCAAGGGAAAAGTCCTGCAGTTCACAAACAGACCTAGAAAGAGAGCAAAACATTTCCTTTTAGGAAACAGGGTTTAGCCCCCCCCCATTTTCCGCAAGTTACAGCAGATTATGAGGTCCCAGTGCTCATTGACCAGTTAAAATAAACTGTCATACTTGTTTACTATATTGCTCACCTTGGCACCATGGCTTTAGTAAGGCGTATAGCGTGGCGCATAATGATCCTTGGGTCTTGGAGCAGGGTAGGAGCTCCTGGAGGAAGACACCGGTGACAGCCGTGTTCGCTCGTAGGCGTAGCCTGCCGAGGAGACTGGTACTCGTCTGATCGGGCTGCGGTCTCGTGCATAGTATGCGGCGGCTGCAGCAGCCGATGATGGTGGAGGCAGTGGCCGACGGTCATATGGATCTATACTGGAGGAGAGCTTTGAGAGGGAGGAAGAAGGAGGTGGGGGAGGGGGGAGATAGGACATGCGACGATCCTCGAAATAGCTTGAGCCATAAGGGCGAGCTCTGTACTTCTCATAATAGTCAACACTGCTATAGAGACGGTCACGGTCATAAACTGATGACCTCTCAGCATAGGAGCCTGCTGCTCTGCTGCCATACCGATCCCCCAGCTCAGAGCCATAACCGCTAAGCCTACGAGGGGGAGGCGGCAACCCACCTACGTAACTAGCCCGACTATACGCAGAGCCACCCATGTAATCAGATGATGGAGGACTGGCCATCCGGTAGCTGCCCCTGCCATAACCCGGGGGACCGTGTGGGGGGACCCGGCCGCTGCGACCTCTCGTGTCATCACTGTGGCTACCGTTCCGACCGACTGGACAGTCTTTCGACCAGTGACCATGTTTCCCGCAGACATAGCAGCCAGTATGATCTCCCATTCCTGGGGCAGTGCGAAGCCGACTGGTGGACAGCTGTACACTCATCAGCTTGCCTTGTAAGGAGAGAGAAGACACGCATGAGACCGTGGGGTTCTGATACGAAAAGGCTCTTGCCGACTAAAAAGAAACACGTTAAATGCACTTGACCGACAATCACTGAGCGAAGCGAAATAACCTGCAGCGCCAGGTGCAGGGGATTTTATGCCAGTGCCTATTCACCAGGTACACTGCAACTGGTTTTACAAGAGACATTGCCAAACTTACAAGTGATTACGTTCAGTCCATCTGGTGAATTAAGGCTAAGGTTAGCCATTCTTTTTCTCTTTATGTGGGAAAAATATCAGCTAGTGGCTGTTATTTGTCACGAGAGCTCTACGGCGACAGAACAGAATCCAAATTCGTATCTATGGACAGCAAAGACAACTAGCTCTCCCACGCCCAAGAGTTCACCTTTGAAGGCTGTGTTGTCCAGCTTATTGATGGCATCCATGGCATCCTCCATTCGCTCCATGTGAACAAAGGCGAAGTCCTTCACTATATCACACTCCACCACTGTGCCAAACTCCTCAAACTTGCCCCGCAGAACTTCACTGGTGACCCCTTCACCTAGGTTGCTGACATGCAGCTTGGTGGTAGACTTGGGCCTCCCTTTGCTCATCTCCACATTCATGCGCCAGCCATGCAACTGGTACTGGTGGAGATTTTTAATGGCCTCCTCTGCTTCAGATATGTTGTTCATGTGCACAAAACCATAGTTTTTGACAATGTCACATTCTGAGACTTTACCATACTTTTCAAAGAGTTCGCGCAGCTCCTCAGGTGTAGTGTTGCAGGCAAGGTTGCCAATAAAAATTTTCACCATGATGAAGCTCTGTGTATCCTAGAAGGTTCAGAAAAACATGTCAATTATAACTGTATAGCCACAGCCAATATTTAATGATTACTTAAAAGGGGATAATCACCCACTCTCTGTCAGTGAACAATGAAATGGTGCAATTAATAAATACACTAGGATGATAATACATTTAGAACCTGCCTTAAAACAATGTTTATGAAACAAAACCTTAGACAGCACAAAGGTCACAAAGGTTCTACTGTTCAGTTTTTTCTGAACCTGTTGTTTTACTCTCCAAGAAAAGAAATGTCCCTCTCTTTTCAAATGCATTTACTTTAACCATCCTTTACACTTAAAACATCTTTTGGCTCCATTCAGTTCATCATATTCACTCAGACACACTCAACATCCTTTTTTATTGTGCCTAGAATCTTTAAAGAAATTGGGAGACGTGTTTTTAAGTTTAAAGCACCATCAGACTGGAATAATTTGCTTAACTCAATCAGATTGATTACTTCTTTCCATGACCTCAAGACCACCCTAAATCTACTTGTTCTTGATTGCATGTACCTTCATTTTAATTTATAAGTAGACTCTGTACTTTGACATAATGTTATTTGATCTATTCATTTATTTTATTTCTCATTCATTCTTTGTACAGATGATTTGTGTAACAGATGTAGCGGGTGGGGTTTGGGATGGTGGGAGAGCCCTTATGTGTTGATGTTACTGTGTTGATTGTTTTGTGTTATTGTATTGTTTAATATATTGTCATTATTATTACTAATATATTTTGTCTTGTTTAAATGTTGTAACTTATTTTCCATGTCTGAGGACCCGTTCGAAAACCCCTTCGGGTTTTCCTCTATTTAAATTTTGAAATAAATAGAGAGGTGTTGATTCAACTTTATGGTCAGTTTGGAGGTCGTCTTTTGTGGTGTTGTTGATTTACTTTACTTTGTCCACCCCCATTTACACTGTGAGGGTAGGCAAAAGTTGAATATAAAGACTAGACTTAATTACTTAATTTGTGAGTTGAATCGATGCCCCTCTAATCCAATGTCAATAAAAACTGCACACTCAAAGAATTATAAAGGTAGAATTTGTTGCAAGGCTATTAGACTGTTTTAGGTAACTGGGTGTATGAGACTTGTCAGAGGATTAAATTTGATTCAAACCACAGCTTTTTTTCTGGTAGATGTATCCTCCATTTGGAGGTACACACACTTACCTTACAATGTGTCACTTATTAGTGCACACATGCACGGCAAGCAGTACTTAATGTTCAAAACCAAAAAAGGTGCTACTAAACTAAGAAACATTTATGTGTGTTTTACATGGGTAAAACGAGCATACAGCTGCTCCTTCTGTATGGATGAGGTAAACACTATACAGTGAGAGGCTTATCTATAATAAATAACAATAATAATACATTTAATTTGTACAGCACTTTTCATTCGTAGTGAAACGCAAAGTGCTACAGCATTGAAATATACAACACAAAGAAAATAATAAGAATTGAGATTAAACAGCATTTCTGAATAGAAAGTAATGCTACCAGGCTAACTACTACCTACTGGTCTGTAACTAAACACTTGACCTGCTCTGCAATTCCATGTAACATATAATACTTGCTTAACACAATAACTTCTGTAAACTTATGCACAGCTTTGAAACACTAGACGTTGGTTTTTGTTTTTTTAAAACAGCTTTATCAAAACAAGTTAACAGCACTTTGTGTATAGAACTTGAGTCTACAATCACAAACACGCCAGGGGGACAAAAGGTTGTAATGAAAAAAATAAATAAATAAAAAGTTAAATAAATATCTTGTAAAGTTTACAGTGATTATACGTTTAACAGCTGGTACATGTACATTCAGATACTGAAGGAATGTATTGTTTGATATGGACAGTCCGCTCTGAAAAGTTTGGCTTTTTGCCAAAGAATTTGGATTTGTCAATATAAAATTTGGTCAAAATAGTAAGCAAACTAATCAAATTGAACTGCAAGAGTCATATTCAGAGAATCCAAACATATACATTTTTCTAAAGTAATGAAAAGTGAGGGTAGCTATGATCAATAAACCGTGACAATTTACTCAACTTAGAGTTGTTTTGAACGAGATGTTGGTTTGGATTCTGACGTCAGCAACGTAGATAAGCAAACATAAGCCTAACGTAAGCTAACAAGTTTTACTAGCTAGCTGACACTAACAGTTTAAGTCGTGTCTTTATTATGATACATTAATTGTAGGCTGACTAGCTTGACGCCATTGTTAACTCAATCTGAAATAATAAACTTTAGTGTATAGTTTAGTGTGCGCAATGCTGCTACGTTCGTCCATATTTTAGTGTAATGGCGTTCTAGTGTTGTAACATCTCACTAGCTAACAGCCGCCGCTAATTCAGGCCACGTCCTTTCATTATGGCATATTTAACAACGTTACATGGGCAATTATGCTTCACCAACTTCCAAAAATGCATTTCACCGCCCACTTTAAACTTATAGTGCCTAACTCACCTACGAAATGATGTAGGCCTCGACGCCAATGAATGAAAAGTGAAATGGCGGTGCTGCTGCACCCGTGACCCTTCTTCTTCTTTCTTCTTCTTTATGGTTTCCTACTTCATTACCGCCACCAGCTGGGTGGAAGAATGTATTGTAAACACTACAAACCTGTGCTGGATCTTTTAAAAACTGAGTTATAACATCTTTGAAAACTTAATTCTTTTTTGGAATTGTGATTCATTAAACTCCAACATTAGGCTGGCGCTGCATTTAAAATGTATTGCAAAGAGTGTAAAGAGGTTGCATTTGTGCCATTTTCTAATCAACAATTAACCAACCGATAAATTATTGACAAATCAATAAATATTGAATAAAAAAAAAAGTACAAATCAAAGGATTGATTAATCACAAGACTGATTATTATATATTGATTTAAGGATTCAACAAAAATAAATTGATAACATTTGATTATTTCAATGAAACAATGTCAGCAACAGCAACGCCATCTGGAAGAACCTCACCGACACTTAATGTGAAAATGAATCATAATTATTGTATATACATATGTTTTATTTAGTTCATCTTATGGCAAAATCTATCCATATATTCAATGAAAGGTAAACCCCAAAACAGAACAGAAATTAGGATCAAACTGATGCTTGTTATATGAAGATGCAGGTGTCCAGCTGTTAATTCTAACATCTTAGTCAGTGACACTGAAAGAATAAACCTCAATAATCCCTGGCATGTTCCAGGGATCCAGTCCAGCTCTGGGCCTTGAAAGGTTTCCAATTCTGTGCAATATGAGTCTGCAGAAATGTATGCGACAGTGGCGGACTCAGGCTGTTTGAGGGGCAGGCGCGAAAAACTTTAAAGGGCACCTCATACATTCAATGGGCCCCCATCACCAGAGAGCAATGATGTATGTTTGGTAAAAAAGGCTACACCCTGAATTAAGATGAACATTTTATAGGGTGATTCAGAAAGGATTTACTTTAAACATTTATTTTGCAAACATCTCTGTAATAAAATACAGGGAATGGGTAACACATCTGTAGTAAAAACAAGGAACTATTTACATTTTGAGAATTAACTGTTTTGAGCAGTCTTTTAAGGGAAGCAAGAAGCAAGATTGGTGAAATAAAAGGTGAATTCTTTTGGCCATGAGTTTGTAAATGTTAATGACCTCATTATAGTCAGTTGGGATGTCCTTCTCAATGGACAACAGCAGAAGATCTCAGCACCTTCCTTCTCCACATCTGTTTCTAAGCTGAGTCTTGATCAGCTTCAGTTTGGAGAATGTTTGCTCGACTGATGCAGCTGTCACTGGCAGCTTAGTCTGCACTGACCCTAAGACAATAGAACAATCTAAGGGGGGTGTGGTTGAGCAAACTAGTGAGTAGCAATGTACCAAAATCAATTGAATGGAATAATGTCAGCTACAACACGTTTTAAAGGGTGCTTTATTTTCCTAATGGTCAGCCTACATAAAGGATACATTAATTTCTACCACAATTGCCAGTTTACTCCCTCCAGCCTCCAGCTCACCCCATTACAACAGCAACTCACAGGACACTGCATTACATCTTGTGGGGGTTCATTACAGGTCACTATCACATTAATTCCACTGAAAGGGCACCCATGAGGGTTCTTGATTCCAGATTGTCACAGAGGCCCTCTGTAGGGCATTTCATCCTGATTAACCCATAACTAGACAGTCATTACAGAACTTTGCTATGTTTTCTCCTTTGTGTGGGCACCTTGTGTAACATAAAAGTATTTTCTGAAAATACAACTGATTTTTGTCAAGTGAAATGAGGAACCTTAGAGCTAACTTTTGTCAAAGCAAGAGCCAAAAACATCACATCATCCATATGATCAGAGATTGTGGATTTCTCTCTTCTGGAATGGAAAATAAAGTTTATTTTGGTTTATTTGAGAACACATGTACAATAACCAGTTTACGGACCATCAGCAGTCACCCCAGTCAAGGTGACCAAAAACATAGACTGTATGTCCGTTTCTGGCATCTCACCAAGTCTCTGTTGAGGCTAGAAGTGAACCTTTGTAGTCATGACAATGAAATATATCTAAATCTGTTGCATATTACAACCCCTCCACACTGTAAGAGCATACTGAAGAGTTATATACACCAAATGTTTGAACAATAACAATAAAAAAAATCTTAAAAACAAAAAGCTATATGCATATTATGTTCTTCAAGTATCTCTCCGGTATGGGTGTTTACTTATAAAGTTCCCTTTCCATAAATAACATAAATATCATTACACAAAAAAAACTAATGTAGTGGAATTTACATTTTAGTCAAACAGACAATTTAATTACAATTTAATAGCATTTCTATGGCACTTAATGTAATCAAATGTACATTGTTTCCATGTGTAAGTTGAATTATTAATGAAGGAGATGGAGAGGGGACATATAGAGTCACAGGTTAAAGCTGTGTTTGGATATTGTGCATGTTGTCTGTTGGAAATGGCACCCAGGGGAAACTTGAACAGTATCTCAGCACTGAGATACTCTCACATGTAAATGCTGCTAAGGTAGCACATTCAGAGTCTTCAAAATACCTTTAAATTTTCGCAAATTACACGATCTTGGTGAAATATATATTTGGGAAGGTACAGTAACTGAAATATGCCCACTCTTTGTAACATTCAGACTAACATTCTTAATATCATTGACCTGTTGTTTCATGGATAAAAGTATTTAGAGCCAAAGTCCTGCTGCCTTTTACGCTAGCCCCAACCAAATAGTGCATTTTCTTGTGGGTTTCTTTTATCTGTCTTTCTAAAAACCCAAAACCTCAGCCTATACTGGGTGTTTCTGTCCATATTTTAGGATAAATGAGTATCTACTACTATACTGGCTAATAAATTTGAACACCATTTAGCATACAGCAACACACAGTATCCCAGTAAAAACCTCATGCTAACTATTGAATTTTCAGGTTTTCTGAGAGAGCAGTGAAAAAAGCCCTACATGGACTACAGCTGTTGTTCTCCTTGTAGCAAACTACAAACTAAACTTTGATCAATTATTCCTTTAATCATGACAGAAAAAGGTGTTAGTTTAAGTTATTATCCTTAAGACTTTAATTAAATCAAACCCAGTTTTTGATATTATTTGGTCCACATTTTCATCAATAGCTTTTCAATGTATTTACTCCACTATATAGTCATTTTCATTGTTAGTGGCATAGTCTGCCATTCCCACATGGGATTCAAAATGCCTATGCTCGACCAACTCCTTTTACTGTGTCCTGCTGTTGGGTGGAAAACTACTCACATTTTGTGGAGAATGAGATCAGATTTTGGTTCCAATTATTATTGACTGGCTTCTCTATTAAAACAATGTGAGTTTGTTTTTTCTGCTTTGTAAACAGATATACCATTTGTTGTTCAGTTGTATTTCTGACAAAGTAGGTGCTCAATGACTGTTTGCTGCCCCCAGAATTCTGGGACCTGTAGTAGGCTATTAAACAACACTCACTGTTACCACCAGTAACCACAGATGACACCAAATCAACCAGGACAGAAATCTTAAGGATTATAACTAAGTCCAACAACATTGTCAATCACTGCTTTTTGAGAGTTAGTAAGTACCTCTAATGGAAATTGGTGCTTTTCTACATTTGGTTTGGTGACTAAAGGTCTGTGTGCTTCAAAGTCTTTGTCAGATCACTTGACAGCAGAAGTCAACAGGTTTTGTAAGTTTTTGAAATAGACAATCATCGCCACTCTATACAGCGATTGGCCAGGTGTGCAGAGGTAAGAAAGTGGGCAGGGTTTGAACTTCTCTCTCAAACTCTCTTCTTTCATTCTTCACACAACTACCTATGTTATTTTCAACTGAGTGATGCACTATGAATGTTATCCTTATTTGTGTCTACTGCTTTTGAGTGTGGCCATTCAGAACAGGTTAAACAGTTTGGCCTTTAGAAGTGGTTGGACGACACGTCTTACAAACAAGTTCACTAGAAGCATACTGAGACCTTTACTGTTTAAAGAATTTCAATCAATGTACTAAACCCAACGACCAGGTAAGGTCCAAATGCCTTAAGCTGCATCCAAATGAAAGCTTCAACACATCCCTTCAGAAACTTATAAGTGATGTCACAGATGTTATGTTCATGTCTTTTTACAGTCAATAGTCCATAGTGACAGCAGAATCTAATCTGGGCAATGAGCGTACATCTATGTCATTTCGGTCAGCATTAATGGAACTGTCTTATCTGTTGCAGTCACACTGATTTAGGCTGGTAAGATTAGTTGTTTTTACATGAAAATTATTGCAGCTTTAAGTGACACACCCAAGAATTAGAAACTCACTTAGCCTTTATCAAGTCTCTCTTGTACATGTGTTGCCCAATAGACCCTTTTCATGGCAAACCTTTTGACTACTCAAAGGAGAAAAAGCACAGATGAAATTAATAATATTGACAATGGCTGCATTGCATTTAGGTGAGCCAGTTCCAGCTCTGGTGCATGCCCACTCACTGACATGGCTTACTAGGACACTTAATGGAATGGAGCCATCATTATTAATAGTGTTATTATTTACACCTGTGCTTTTCCTTACTTAACAAGTCAAAAGGTTTGCTGTGACAAGGGTCTATTAAATATAGTTTTGGCGGGCAACTGAATCCCATACTGACATTTCTCATTCACAGCATGCAGTTGGTGGGAGTTGTTGGCAGCAGTTGGTGCTGGTGTCGGCTACAGCTTCAGTCATTTCCACCACAGCGTTATAGAACAAATCTGCAATTCCCTCCAGTGGGATTTTGAAGATCTGCAACATCCGTTCTTTACTACAAGCTGACCCATTTCTCTCAATAGCTGCTTTCATGTCCAGTTAGAATGTACACGTTGCTCAGTGCGGAGGGGTCATCTGTTGGTGTGCTCTGAAGGATGATGTCCCTGTATGAAGTCAAGAAAAAAAGGGGGAAAAATGTCACAGCTCATCCTGGGTGCGTGTATCAAACAAAACTAAAAATATGCAGTCAGTCCAAAGCTCAATAATACTATTAGTAATTCAACTACCACCCACCCTTCTACTGTACTTCTACTATTACTCTGCTACTCCAGCTTTTACTTCTATCACCAACAGCTATATTACTACTACTACTACTATTAATAATACTATTTTTCACCAGTGAATGATTGATATTGGCAGACAAATATTAATATACCTGTTTGTTCCCAAGACTCTGAATACTCGACTCTCATCTGTAATTTCTTGCGTTACCTGCAAAAACAATTCACCTTTTCACTGACATCATACAACTATTAATTTGAATGAATGAAAAACTAATCCACCCTGACATCAATCTTGTAACATAATCACCTCATTCGAATGGAAACTCTTCCCTTTAAGGCCATGCTTCCAGAAAGCCAGCACACTATCCTGTAAGCAAACTGTGAGAACATGTCGTGTCACTCAGCTGTCAGCAGGAACATGAAGTCCAATTCACTATATACATTATATACATAATACATTTTTGAGATTATTGTTTTTACCTAGAGTTTCAATGGGGAAGTCAAAGGCCATCTCGGCAGCCAGCTCTTTGGATGGAAGTCCTTGTAGGTTCACAACCTTAACAGTTTCTGATGAGTTAAAATCAAAATTTTAATTGAGTATATTATCAGTTTGAAAGATGGTTGGCAGATTTGTAATATTTCTTGAGATGGAAATGACTTACGTTCTAATGCGATGAGAACAGTGTCTCTGTCCAGTTGGGTTACCTGTACTGCCCTGAGTGCTCCACTTTCTGCACAGGAACAGAGACATTGAGAGATTAAAAACAGACATTTATTTATTTATAGAAAAAATTCAAATTAAGTCAAGTCAAACTAACATTTATCGGTGGCTCAAGACATGACAAAATAAAAAGCAAAACACAAGACAATCACCATGGTTTCAAAATGGGTGGTGGTATGACAAAGATGGTTGGGTTTAAATTACAAGAAGAAGATCATTTTTAAATTCTACACATGGTGGCTTTAAGCTCTATTAACGGGCAGTGGAGAAACACAGCAGTCCATCCTACCTGGTGCTGAAATAGGTGTGCCGTTCAGCTCTATAATATCAAACTTGACCTGTTGGCTGGTTGAGGGTTTCCCATTACTACAGTCTTTCACCCCAACACACAGCTGGGGAAACTCATCTGTCACCAACACCAGCAGCTCAAATATTGGCAGGGAGTCCGGTAGCTTTAACGCTATGTGCTACAAGCAACAAAACAGGTGGTGACAGAAAAAGGAAGAGTCAGAATACATTATAATAAGCATGTAATCAGTTTGGGGGTTTCAAGGCAGATACTAGCATGTTAGATGAACCCCAAAAAGAACAGAGCTAGTATTCAATGTTTCACATTTTAGCTTTTATCCTTAGATTAGTCCACAATCAACCAACCATTTAAAATGTAACATCTCTTTACAAACCTTTAGATGCATGAACTTCTGGAGAGGCTCATACCACAATAATAGAACCAGGCCAGATGGAACTGCCCCACACAGAAATGTACTGTCTGTGTATGGGTTTCTTGCTGAGAGAAAGAAGAAAGGTTGAGTGACTGTTGTTGTTGTTGTTATTACTGAATAGACCTGCAGTAGAGTAAATTCTGCATCACTTACCTACACTACATCTCCTACAGCCTTTAGTGTCAGGAATCTTCACAGATACAGCAAACTTTCTGTGGATCAAGAGAGAATACATAGTTCATTAAGAACATCGTTCACAAAGACACAACTATAGCAGGCAGCAGTATACTCCATCAGTACTGCTTGTTGGTTGGTCGAACACCTTCAGAAACCCACTCCACCCACACCAGCTGCATCCAACAGTTTTGGCAACTTTCTGAAACCGACAACAACATTGACACCCACTGCACACAGTGATTGGCCAACTGTACGGAGGTGAGAGAGTAACCAGAGTCTTTTCACTCCAGCTCACTTTTTTCATTCTTTACACAACTATTTCTTTTTTCTATTTTTCTTGTGTACAAGCACGTGCAGCACTATAAATACCTTCCAGGGGAGACTGGCACACTTAAAATGTGCTCCATTATCTCTCCTCTCTGTGATGGCTGGCTTTTCACTCCACTTTCAAGTGTGGTTGTTCAGAACAGCTATACAGTTTTGTCTTCCAACAATGCATCAAACGAACAAATACTTTCTCTCTTCCACTACTTCTATTTATGTGCCTCTCAAAGTCTCTTAATAGTTTCACATATGAGTGTGTTGCAATTTTTCTTCTTCAGGATAACCAGAACAATTTGAAAATGAAAGAAATATTTGATGTAAATAATTCCATTCAAGATTTATGATGAATCGTAAATATGTAGAATTTAGGCTAGTCTAGAAATAATTACAATTACAATAATTACAATTACAAAATGCATTTTATTCTAATTCTGAAGGTGTCAACTATGATTCAATTTTAGAACAGTTCGTGACAGCAACAATGGGCTTTCAACAGCCTCATTATCAATAAATAACATAAATTGATTAAGTACAACAAACATTTACTCAATGTAAATTTTACTCAAGTCAAAGCATGCCACTGATTATTTTGACCTTATAGAGGGAAGAGGGAAAACCTAGAATGTAAATAGTTTACTAACCATAACCAACAAGTAATATTCCCATTAGGAAGAATGGGAAATCTTTGATGCGCACATGTCGCTTAGACTAATTATGATGGATAAAACTAATTGTGATAGCTAATTTTGCTTATAAGGAACATGGCTATTGATATGCTGATTAACAGCAAGATTGATCACGTTGTGTGCAAGCCTCACTTAAACAGTGGACGGGACACTGGCATTCCACTGGGACTGATAGGGTTAATTCTCAGGGAGAATTTGAAAAGTCTTACTTTAGCACCATCCAGTGGTATGATCAAAATGATACTATTGCAGAAGCAGTGTACACTGCTACTGCTGCTGCTATTACTACTGGACCTACAGCACTACCACTACCACTGCTACTAATAACTTTACCCCTAACGTTCACAGTCTAATCTCCTGTCCTACCTGGGGTTGATCCTCTCAGTGAAGCGGCTGGTGCTGAGTGACAGACTGCTGTGTTTCTTCTGCACATTTTCCTTCTGAACTTTCTGTTCAAACAGAGCCGTCAGACTGTGGGAGTAAAGCTGGGATGATTTCCCTGCAAGATGGATACATGTTTAGACCTAACGACTTACAGTAACAAACGAGGTACAGCACATATGAATGGATTTGTTACCTGAAACAGACATCAGCACGTTGTTCATTACATACAGCCAGGTACATCGCTGAGGGATCAACTGTGGAAAGAAAGAAAAGAAAATCAACACAGAACAATCCACTGAGACTTACCATGTGCTGTGTGCTGTGTGATATTATACACTACACACATCTGCAGCTAAACTGCTGTTCACCTCATATCTCCAGTTTGGTGATTTAGTTTAGTTCTGACCTCTTAGTCCTTCGAAACCATTTCAAAAGCCAAGCAAATAGCCACGACTTCCTTCCCAGCCATTTCTTCAGCTCTTCCTGGGTGTTCCTAGGCCAATGGGATATGCAGTCCCTCTGTTGTGTTCAAGGTCTGAACCTGGTCTCTTCCCAGCTGGATATGCCAGGAATATTTCTACAGGGAATCGTCCAAGAGGCATCCTGATCGAGGACCCAAACCACCACAACTGGCTCCTTTCCATGTTGCCCTTCCAGATCTCTAGCCTTCTCAATCTTCCCCTTAGTGTGAGCCCAGACAGACTGTGAAGGAAACTTATTTCTGATGCTTGCATCCCTAAGTCTATTCTTTCGGTCACTACAAAGAGCTTAAGAAAGGCTTGGGAGGTAGACTGTCTTGTAAATCAAGAGTTTCGCCTTTAGACTCAGCTACCACTTCACCTCAACAGTCCAGTACAATGCCTGCATCACAGCAGTTCCTGTATCAATCCACCCATCAATCTCATGCTCCATCTTGAGGCTGAAAGGTGTCTCTCTGAGCTGAATGTAGGGTGAAAGTGTGCAGGGGTAGTTTGGAGATGTTCGCACGGCTGTTTCTTTTATACTTTTGTGTACAACTTGTATAACGTTTGTTTTTTTCTTCTGTGTTTTCACCTGAATCAACCAAACAGCTTGCTTGACACTTCAGTCAGCACAATGCACAATTGTCAGTCAATGCCCAAGTGACAGTTCCCTCAGCAGAACTATGTGTATATCTTCATAGAGTGCATATTTTAATTATGTGGTCTTTGTTTTTCTGGTGTTATTCTGTAACTCATGAAAAGTACAAATCTTCCAATCATGTCCTTTGCATTTTTAATCCACTTTGTGTAAAAGAACAATCTAAGTTTCACTGTTTCACTTATATTAAATACCTTGATCAATTGTTTTCTTACCTTCTCTAGTGTATCCTCATGAAGTTCATTAAGGTTGAGTGTGTAGATGCCCTCTTCTGCCCCAAGAATAAGGTACTGGTCTAAGTAGGAAAAATGTTCATAGAGGAACAAAGAGTAGGGTTTTTATTGCACAAAATGAGACCATAAAGTTCACTTTACTCTGTTTTGAAACAAAAACTCCATCCATTGACTAAACAGTCTTCTTACCTCTTGTCTTGGGTAAAATCCAGGTGACAGCACAGTGGATTTTAAGGGGACAGCCATTGAAGACTTTGGAGAAGCAGGCTCCCATCTACAGAAGCCAGCAGAGTAAATGAATCACTAATGATCGTCGGACATGATTGCAGCAATCCATCAATGCTGGCATGATATCCATTCCAACAAAGCACAGCCTGCATCATTATTACAATAATTACATTCTGTATTGTATTTAAAGTTGCACTAGGTTACTTTGCACATTGGTGGCAGCAATTACCAGCAAGTGCTACTGGGATGTTCATGTTAAACAACCTGGTTTCTTAATTTAGTTAAAGCACTCAATAGTACCCCATAACGTTTGGAAACTCAACTGTGAATTGTGCAAAATTTAACCTCTGCAATCCCACTGACATTACAAACTCATGCGGTGCCACCAAACATTGTTCAAATCCACAGAACTTTTTTTACAAGTTCTATTCTAACTTGAACTTGAAATGTGTTTTTTCATACCAAATTTCCATTTGGTGGAATGGTGCAGCCATAAATCTGTATTTTTACATAAAAACTGTTCCTAGTGCAGCTTTTAGCATGCCATGTGAAGAAGCTCATCTTGTTAGTCATGAGAGCATTGCCATTGGTCAACTTTTATTGTAGGTCACATGCTGTTAGATTTCACACTTACATGGACTTGAGGGGTAGGAGGCAGTCCATGACAATCAGCCCTCTAGAAATTTCAACGGTTACACATAAAACAAAAGGGGATGATAAAAACTGTACATCAGATGCATTACTAATCAGAATGTTGTTTTATTGCATGATTTGTCACCTTACAGACAGACAGACTTTTAAAGGATCAAATCAAAATCATTAGGAAGTTATTATGTTAGCAGATCACACAAACTAATTGATATGAAGATACAGAAGTTTGGTTTGAACTCACAGAGTCCTCTGTCTTTTTCCTCAGTGTGCTCCATTCTGGTGATAGTGGTGTCTCTCTTTTTGGAGAGGAAACAGTAGTAACCTTCCTCTTCTCTGCTGTTACAGCGTCCCCCACAGGCAGACATGGATCACTGCAGCGCTGTCTGATGTCCTGTGTGGCTGAGCACCTGGCCAAACCCGCTGAAACACAGCAGAGAGGGAGAAGAATTGTTTCTGTTCATCTTGACTTGGTTCTGAGCCAGTTTGATCACAGTTAACACCTCAAAGTTCACTGTGATCAGTCATGGTCATCTAGCTGACACATTGAAGATCCAACATGAGACCCAACAAGCTCTAATGGAGTAGCTGGTGTGATGTGTGTGTGGTACCTGTATTGGAGGTGGAGTCAGCAGTGATGGCGGTGTCAGGGCCCAATGTACAGCTTGGTCTCAGCGTCAGGTCTTTCTCCTCTGTGTTGGGAGCTAAACACCTGAAGGCTGGCAGGGAGGCTGTAGACGGGCTGAACAAACCACTCTTCCTGCCTCCCTAAAACACATGACATCACAATACATGAGGAAAGACATTACTCACTCTGAAGACATAATATTTGACAAAATATTTGAACATGTGATCTAAACATGGATCCTAAATGCATACTATATACTAATACTATAAAATATACACCATGTTCTAATGATGACATGCATGGCAATATAATATAGTAAGTGTCATAGTCTGACTTTATGCCCCTTCCTCCAAACTAAGGGGGGGTAGTTAAGAAGTTGGGTTTCTACATGATGTTAATTACATTACCAATTGGTCATCTTTTTCTGCTTGGCTATGATTGTTTGTTGTTTGAGGTTTATTCAGGTTACAGCAATGTGTTCTTCCTAGGGTCCTAATTGTGTATTGACAGTTGCAGGTTACTTTACACACAAGTGCTGTTGCTAGGTGTTATTTGGCTTTAATCAGTTTTTTATGTTGTTTTGAAATGGAGCATGTGTTTAAAGGTATAGTTAATAGAAAAATGTAACCTGAGACATCACTGCATTTACTTAGTCTCATGTCAGCTGTAACTACATTTAATTTTATAGGAACATCATCTATCTCATTGTGTTTTCTGGGTTTTTGGTTTTCTGTTTGCTCTGTGTTTCCCTCCTGTGTTCATGTACCACTCCCCAGCCTGCTTTTCCCTTCACACCTGCCCTGCATCAAGTTAGTTCCTTGTTAGTCCTGCTCTGCTCTCAGTGTTTCCGCCAGCCAATCAGTTCCTCACCTCACTCCCCTCACCTGAGCTTCTTCGCCCATCTCCCCACCTGCACCTCATCTCCTCATTAGTTGTTAATAGCTTGCTAACCTTTCCCTTCAGCAAACTAAATTCTCCATTCATGGAATGATTTCTATTCTGATGTTGTTTGTAATTGGGGACTTTTCACGTGTTCAAAGATGTCTTTGAAGTGAGCTGTTAATTGACAGCTCTAGTTTTGTTCTGCTGGTTTCTTTGATACTTTGTTTTCTTTTAAGGAAAAGGTGACTACGTTCATTGGTATACCTTTTCAGGATTCAAGTTTCAAAGCGTTATTGTCATATAAATAGAAAATGAATTAGTTTGCAGTCCTCTCTCACTACTGTTCATAGATGAATACAAGAAAGAGAAGAATACAAACAAAAGAAATTAGTATTAAAAATATACTGTATATCACCATCATCATAAATCTGTGCAGTATGTAAGTGTGATGTGCTGCAGTAAAGCAAATTTGTTCAAAGTGTGTGCATGCTCTTGGATGTAAATCATTGTGAGAACTGATTTGAGTTTTAGACCTTAATTGCAAACATTTTTGGATAATTGTGAGAACATTTTGGCTGGTCCTCACTACTTCAAAAGGCTGTTTGACGGTTTGCTTGGTTTACTTGGTTCTGTGACATGCAAAGCAAGGAAGAATATGTCTGTTCTAGTCCACCATCTTTGTTTTTAATCAAGAAACAGTCACTGTAACTTGGGAAACAGGTAAACAAAAAAGTTTTTATTGTGCAGTTTTCATTGTGTGTTGTTGAATGACACTTGGGTTTTTGGAACAACACCAGGGATTTATCTTTCAGGCTTTTGATCCTGATGCATCAGATGGTTTATTACACAGTGATCTCATGATGTTGTGATCTCGCGAATCCAGCTGCCTCGCAAGGTAATGTCTGCCTGCTGTCTCCTGCATTTGGGTCCACCTGCTGCACACTCTCTATGACAGTATGCCAGCTGGTCTGTTGGACAATGGTTTTGTACAGAGAGAATTAACAACTACTGAATAGACTTCTATGAAATTAGTTAGACACATTCATGGTCTCCAGAGGATGGATACAAATGACTTTGGTAGACCTCTGTCTTTTCAACTCTTATCAACAGATCACCTTTTCAGGTGAAAAGATATTTCAAAAAATTCTTCAAATGTAATGATTATAAATGAGAGGCACAAACTGGGACTTCTGTAAGTCTCAGTCAGTCACTCAGTTCTATATCTAAGAAATATATAGAAGGGTGTAACACAGGGATTTGTTCTTGAGCCATTACTTTTTTTTTTTTTTTTTTTTAAATCAGTGACTCTCCACAGATTTGTCAATTCAAATTTTTGTTCTCATCTTTTGTAGCTCATACATTTAATTTCTCAGTACTATTGACAGTATTTGACAGAATTTGTCTGGAAATTGTTAATTTATTTCATTTCTTGTGTTTCTTGGTGCTTCTAACATATGATGAACTCCATGAAATCAATAGATCAAATTCAGCATTTTGTGTTTCTCAACTGATCTGAATTGAAAGTAAAGGTCTGTTTTACTCCTGACACAGGGAGAGCCACCAGGACCTAGAAGCTCTCTGTGAAGTCATAATGCTAACCACTAAGCTACCATGCTGCCCTGAACAACTATGAAAGAGCTGACATACATTTCTCACAGGTGTGTCAATAAAAGGTAGGCATGTGGTGGTGACCCTCTATATTTCCTGTGTGAAATCCATCAAGCAAGGTGTTGCGCTAAAAAAAAAGAGCGATTAAGCCCATGTCATCGTCAAACTCTGATGCAGCAGCAGAACGTCCTCTTTATCCAGGAACAGAACCGCTTGAAGCAGTTCTTCTTCTTCTTCTGCTTGGGCTCTGTGTCATCTGAAAATCAAGAGCATGTTAAATACCTCACCTGCCCTCACTGGAATGAATCACAATGTGAAATGTCTAAATTCAGACATAATTGGAGGTGACCATTTCCTACCAGATGTGGTGGCAATGGGCTCCATATCATCCTGGTCCATGTTACAGTCCTCAGGTACAGAGGGAGCGGGAGGGGGCTCACATTCAACCCTCCTGGAGGACACCACTGGAGTATTTTTAGAAAGGTAATCCAAAGGGCTAAATACACACACACAGTTAAAATATTATTCCTGATGTGTCATAATGTACACATGCTCTCTAATCTGCTCTGATGATGGCCCAATTTATGCATCTGTCTCCTCTGATGACTGACAAATCTTGAGAAAATCATCTCACCAAGCCTCACTCTGCTGCCCACTGTCCTCATCCCAGCGCAGACAGCATTCGGGTGGTGCAGGGCAAACCAAGATAACACCTGGAGGTATTGTTGGTGAAATCGACCCGTTGAATCCACTCGTGCTGTGGAATTATATCACGTTAATTAATCCATGGTACAACAGACAGCTGTCTAGGAACTTACCTGTCTGTTATTTTCAATAGAAAACTGATAAATGAAGTACTGGTTTGTGTCAGATTTTGTTAATGATAATAATCCTGGACATGACCAGAGGAAAATAGTCTTACCAAGTTTCATACTCCCATTCTTTTTCCTCATCCCACGACAGACTGTAGGAAGTTTGTGGAAGCTGGGCCAACATAACACCTGGTAATGGAGATGATAATCCCAGGTTTTCACTTATGCTGTTGAATGAAGAAAGGTTCAGTTACTTTAAGGTGCAATAAAAGTAAATTAAATGCTAAAGACCATAAACCCAATCACTACAACTTTTGTCAAATTTTGTTGATGATGATAATTAATTTAAAAAACTGACATGACCAGAGAAAATAGTCTTACCAAGTTTCATACTTCCATTCCCTTTCCTCATCCCATGACAGGCTGCAAGCAGTTGGTGGAGGCCGGACAAAGATAATACCTGGTGGTAATGTTGTTATTCCAAGGGTTCCATCTATGCTGCTGAATTAAGATGGGCACAATTAAATTCTAATTGCTTAAATTACATCACAGTTTAAACCCAATCAATAGCACAGATTCACGCCAAATTTTGTAAATCGTATCCCAATACTAAGCCGTCTGATCTCTTCCTGCTAAGATAAAACAAGGGTCTTAATCTAATGACATAGCAGCTGTAAAAAGAAATTGATGAGTCAAAACCTACCTCTCATCAACCCTGCTCTCCTTGGTCTTATCGACCTGGCTGGTTCCTGGTTCAGCTGCCTGGCTGGTGCTTGACTCCAAAGTTTCATGGCTGTCAAAGGAAAAGTCGCACTGTTATATTCAGAAATAATCATCACTAACTGAAACTGAATAAATACCCTCACCTTTGTCAATATTAGCCTTAAATTCGACCACTACTCATTTTTTTTCACCCCTATCGCTCTGTACATTACATAGTCTGTCCTTGAATTTGCATCCTGATATATGAACGCAGACCCATTTATACACCGATTCTTCAAGTACTTCTTAGTCTTCCTCATTGCAATGATTATTCTAGTACATGGGAAACAACATGTTTCAACTTTTTATCAGGTGAGAGGGGGTAGGTATTATATCTTTCCTCCTCATTGGTTGATGGTATGGACAGACAGATACAAACACTGCAAGCGCTAATCTAAAACTGAGTAGGAGGCATTCTTGCTACAGCATGAATAGGAACAATACAACAAATATTTGTAGCTGCCAAAAACTCTGACCTCACTCCGGGCTAATCATTGCCGCCACTGGTAAATCAGCTAAATCTGGCCTTCACCCATGAGTTCCCCCTGCCATAGAGGGGAGGGTCCTACACCGATATCTGCCCTACTGCACTCAAGCACTATGGTTGTTGCAGGCATTTTCCTTCTAGTCCAAATAAGCCCCCTAATAGAAAACAAGCAGACAGCCCTGACCCTCAATTTTATTCCTAAGCAGCCTAACAACCTTCTTTACCACTACCTGTGCCCTCAACATAGACAGTATATAAAGATGAATGTAGCAAGGCGTGATGTCACCCATTGTTTTGCATTGGAGCCGGTTTGAAGCCCAGAGTTGCAGCTTACAGTCGGTGCCATCTTTTCCATTTGGAGCCAGGACTTCCAAATAAGGAGCCTGGAAACACGCCCCCTAACTAAGACCGAAGCTGACACTAACCCACTGGGAACACCAGTGGTGCAGACTTGTGCTAACATTAGCTAACTAACACAGCAGGTATCGTTATCAAGTAACATTAAACCTACTGAAACACTGTGACAATAGTCCGACTCAGTGCGAATCCCGGGGGCCAGGGAGAGCAGCAGGTGAGCCAACTGTCAATCACAGCTGTCAGTCAACACCCACACAGCAAACTAGCTACTAACTAACTAACAAGCTACTCTTCGTCTTTATATCTTACTCACAGAGCAATAATTTCCAAAATAACCACCAGCACACTGGGCCAGAATTTAGTGATTGAGACCACAATGACTCATTGAAAAAAATGATTGACTTAGTATTTCTAGAGAGAAGTTGATGCTTTTTGAATGGGAGTCTATTGAAGCCAGGGATTTTTTTGGAGCCAGCACCTAGCGGTTGTTAGTGGTATTGTACTTCTGCATTGGCTTCAATTTCAAGCCATGGTTGTTGCCACTTGGCCCTCACCCATAACGACATCAAAAAGATCACTGCATTCTCCACATTGAGCCAACTAGGACTAATAGTCACAATTGGACTGAACCAACCCCAACTCGCCTTCCTCCAGATCAATCCTTCACAGCCTTAACAATGAACAGGAGAATTTCTCCAAAGCCAATTTGAATGGGATCTGTTTGAACCCATCTGGGAACAGGCATCAGTTCACTTTTACTCCAGTTTATCTTAAATCCTGGGAAAGAACTTAATAATTAAATTGTCTCCAGTAAGATCGGAATAGAAGTGGCCTTGTTATGTACATCAGAATATCATCCACGTATAGTGATATTTTGTTTGAAGTATATTCATCGTCATAACCATGTATTTCCATGTGTGCCTGAATAGTTTCAGCAAGGGTCTCTAATGCTAGCAGAAACAGCAAGGGACTAAGAGCGCATACCTGTCTAGTGCCCCTGTACAGGTTAAATGCATCTGAAACTGTCCAATTAGGAAGGATTCTAGCATTAGGATTGATATATAGTATATATAGTAACTTAACCCATGAGATAAAAGTGTTTCAAATTCAATTTTTTCTAGAACTGTATAGATAGGACCATTCCACACAATCAAAGGCCTTTTTATGCATCTAAACTCAAGATAAACATAGGGTGTCTGGGAGAATACATAATATTGAGAAGGTGTCTGAAATCATGAAATGAGTGTCTGTTCAGGATGAAATCTGTCTGATCAGAGTGTATCAGTTTAGCCATATGAGGACTGAGTCTTCTAGCTAAGGACTTGGCTAAGATTTTCTGGTTGGTGTTTAACAGTGAGACTGGTCTATATGAACCTACCTGCTCCAAATCTTTCCCTTTCTTTGGAATAAGTGTTATTCAATGTCAGTAGTAGCATGCCAACCTCAAAAGCCTTCTTGTACATCCTCTGCAAATATGGGGCTGTTAAGTTGTTTAACTTTTTATAAAACTTGTTGCATATCCTGTCTGGCCCTGGACTCAATTTTTACAATTTTTTAGGGAATAAAAAAAAGTTCTCCAAGGAACTCCAATCTTCCTGAGCTAATGTGGGCAATTAACATGTATGTACAAATTGTTTCATAACCTTGGATGGTGCATGGGCTTGAGAAGTGTACAATTTTTTATAAAATTGAAGAAATGTATTGTTAATATCATTATGTGAGGTAACAGGAGTGCCAGATTCAGATTTTATTGTATCAGCGGTCCTATCGTTTTCCCTTTTCTGCAGCTGTCTTTCTAGCAGTTTGTGTAGTTTATCCCCAAATTTGAAATAGGTCAATTTAATAAATATGAAGGCTCTAGAGATTTTTTCAGAAAGTATTTGATTGAGCTGATAATTGAGAGCTGAGATTTTGTTATGCGCCTCAGCAGAAGGTTGAACGGCGTTTTCTGCATCTGATTTTCGTATTTGTTCCTCTAACTGTAATCGTTCTAAGCTGTTGTGTGCATGTGAGTTCAAGCTCACATATGCATATATGTAATTACACCATACAGTAGTATATAATATTTAAGTAAATATACAGGACCAGTCAAAAGTTTGGACACACTCTCTCATTGGAATGGGAAGGTGTGTCCAAACCTTTGAATGGTACTGTAAGTTTTATCAGCACATCTAGTATTATAACATTCATATATCACCACATTAACTAAGTAAACCATATAGGAACAATTTAAATTGACTGAACACATTAACTCATAAGTTAAGACCATATAATACCAGGACCCACCATCCCGCCATACCTCACAATCATGTAATAATGTAAGAGATCATCAACCAGCACATTTCTTAATGCATACTCTTCTTGATGGCCAGAGACAGTTATTGTGGGGGTTTCACCACACCCCAGATGCCATTGTCCCCAGACAATGGCATGTTAAGGTGGCAGATCCCGGTTACTGCAGACCTAAGCCCTTTTCACAGAGGTTTAAGTCCTCTCCTTAACTATGATCTCAACCCTCATAACACACATCATTAACACCCTAATTTTCATTTTGCCCGTTCTACTTGCTGTAGCCTTCCTCACCCTTTGTTGAACAGAAAGTACTGGGGTATATACATCTATGAAAAGGCCCAAATATATATTCTATATGATCTAGAATTACATTTATAGTAGTCAAAGTTCAAATGTAATCAATCCAATGATAGCTAAACAACCGTAACTGGGCACGGGAGTCAAGCTCTCAAAGCTGTGTGCATAGGGCTGTAGTAAAAGGAATACTTGGTATTCAAAGCGTTTTTTTGCCTTCCGAAAACCAAAAATACAAAAGCAAAAGTTATGAGGAATGTATAAAACTGTGTGTATTAATGAAAACCAGTAACATTAGCATGCCTGGAATATCTGGAATTTCAGATAGGTAGTCCAAACATTTAATATAGTCAGTACAAAATTGGAGATAACCTTAATTTGATCCTACCTATGTTAATTGTTCTTTCTTACTAGTCAAAGTGAACCTACTACTCATAAACTGCAGATCATGTGACCTGTCAATCTAATAGTGATAAATTAGCTTGCCATATGCCTATATTGTGTGATAGTTTGTATACAAAGCAGTAATATAAAGACTCCACTTGCAAACACACTTACTCTGAGCTATGCTGTAGGGTGCCCCTTGTGATGAACGGATGAGCAAGGACTTCACTGGGGGTTATCCTCTCGTTACCATCCAGTCGAAGCATTGCCTTCAGCAGGTCGATGCACTCCTGTCTTTCATCAGCCTCCACCTTTATCAGGTTCACCAGGGGAAACTAAGGTTGGAAACAAAGGGCAAATTCAACAGCAGTCAAGTCAGCTTTGCAATCAATCAAAGTCTCTCTTCAGCAGCTACAGTAAAATCTGCTTAAACACCCACCCTTTCCACATCGTCCAGGTTGCGATAATGGTAGGCCCTGTAGTCACCAGGATGTGGGTATTTGCCCCAGTACTCCTGAGGTCTCTGAAAGAAGGCGAAGTGGTTTTCAGATACTTCCTAATTATTTTATTGGGTTAACTTCTGGGAAATGTTGGAAACTATAAACATATAATCTTAATTAGAAAAGAGAATGTTAAGGATGAGATGACTTTGTGGTCTTGTGATACCTTCAGCCTCCAGTGACCAGGAGACTTTTTGACAAAATAGTTCCTTGAATACATCCCGGCACACAGAAGATGGTCTGGAGGAACACCCAGGAGCTCGACTATGCATCGCATCTGGAGACAAAACACAGCATCACATCAAGATATGCAGCAGGATGCAGTCAAAATAATATTAATTATAAACTTGTATAGCGCATTTCGAGGTGCAAATTACTTCACAACTGTCAGGGATGCTTCCAAAACATAAATAGACAGCACCCTAAATATGCTGCTTCATGCAATATAGGATTATGTAAAAGTTTGTGATTGCTTTATTGGTTAGATTTACTGTTTTCCAGAAAGTCAGTTTTTCAGAAATTAAGTGTCAATGTCATGGTCTTTTTTTAAAAAGGTACACTGTGGAGTTTTGGCCACTACTAGCTAGGGCTGGGTAATAAACCTAAATAATTTATGGTACCATCTGAAATGTGGCTGTAGCACAGAGTATCTAAAAAAGTACAGAAAGCTGAATTAGAGTCTGATTAGATTTGTAATTTTGTCCTAGTGATGCTATGGAGCAATGTTTTTTCATTGGGTCTCCATTTGTTTTGTATTTCGTGTGACCTGATACACAGTCCTGTAGATAGTTACACACTCATTCCACTGATCAATGCCACTAAATAAAGTTGGTGGCAGAAATGCGCAAAGAAAAGCAGCAATGCGCTAAAAAAAGGTAACAAGGACAAAGTCTGCTAGCTAGCAAACATGGATGTAAACAATGCAGGAGTTGCAAAAAAAAGGTAAATGACTTCAACATATTTGTTTGGCATCACTGCATCTTGTAGAGAATCACTGAATGGAAACATTAGATAGGTGACTGAGACTAGTCCTTCAGAAAGAGTACATAGATGCAGCAGTACTAGATCTTATATAAAAAATGTAGAAAGGAAGCAGTAAATGACTTACTGCATCATATTCACTGTTGCCCGGGAAAAGTGCGTCACCAAGCACCATCAACCCCATCACAACACCCAGAGA
This sequence comes from Scomberomorus guttatus, assembly GCA_038419695.1. Classification (NCBI taxonomy): domain Eukaryota; kingdom Metazoa; phylum Chordata; class Actinopteri; order Scombriformes; family Scombridae; genus Scomberomorus; species Scomberomorus guttatus. Next base: position 2,914,139 of record CM076467.1, on the reverse strand, counting down.
CCACATGTCGATGGCCTCTGAAAATGGAAGTCCCAAATAAATTTCTGGAGCCCTAAATATGAAACAAATGTATAATAATGAGAAACACTGTCATATTTTAGCAGATGGCAGAAATATCCTGCAAACTAGTAGAATAATGATTCATAATGATGCTCACCTATAGTGTGTTGTTTGGTGAGTTTCCCCCTGCTTGGCTCTACAAGTGGGAAAAGCTAATCCAAAGTCAATTAGTTTCACCATGAGGGGCTGTGCTTCTTGATCCACGAGCATAATATTGTCCAACTTTATGTCTGCATGGATCACTTCAACAGTCTTCAGTGCGTTCAATGCTGTGGCCATCTGTACAAAGATCAGTGATGAAATTTAGAGAATGCACCAACACTGACAGCTCTTTGAGTTGTGTGTTTTGATGGTACTGTATCCATACCTGTTGGACTACACTCCTGACTTCATGTAAATACAGAGGCATGAAGTCCCTCTGATAGAAAATGTCCTTTAGGGTCACATCCAGCATCTCGAACACCAGAGCACATCTGTTGTCTCTCAGCAGGAGCGAGTCAATAAACCTGACAATGTTACACTTGTCCAGGTTCTTAAACTTTAAGTAGTTCAATAGATTCAACTGTAGATACAGAACATGACAAGTTTGATGGTTAGTTGGTATGTGTGTATGTGTGATATATATATATATATATATACACACACACGTCAACACACACATTACATAATCTCACACTGATTAACTTAATAAAGTAACATACTTCATTGCTCAAGCTGCAGCTGTGTTGCGGGATCTTTACAGCAACAGTCTCTTCAGTGTCCTGTTTAATGCATTTGAGCACCACTCCAAAGCCTCCATGTCCCAGAACAGTCAACATCTTATAGTTGCTGGGTAACGGACAGACAGTACTCATGATGTCGGGGCTGTATTTATTCCTTTTCATGAACTGATTTTCTTGATTGCTAAAAACAAAATGTGACAAAAGAGAAGAACAGATTACTTTCATTATCATCTCATAATAAACACCTCAGTGTTAAACTATCTGTCTTTGGTCTGATCCAAGCTGAATACATTCCCTCTAGCTGCTGGAACTTTATATTCAATATCAAGCTACATTTTTATTTTACACACAAATTAAGAGACAGCAGTAAAATTGAGTATTAACATTCACTTTGTACTGATTGATTGAACTGTACATCCTCTCTCTTACTTTCAATATGAGTTCAATTTACAAGAAGTAGCTGCACATGGTTAGTGTTAATGTAAACAGATCTTGTTGTATATTTCAGTCATCTTTCCTCTTCTGATTCTAAGTTCTCATTTTTCCACATCAAGGAAAAAAAGAAACAATTGCTTACCTGTATCACGTAAGATTCTCAATCAGTTGAGTTTGTTGGATTCGTCGAGAGGTTGTTTGCATTTCAACTCTTCATGTTGATCCAAAGTAAAAAATGTAAACTTGAACACAGAAAACCCTCATATAGGACATGATTTCTAGAATGTCACTATGATGCAATATTCTACAGCTACAGCTCATAAAACATGGTTCCAAAATATGCAAAAGAGTTCCTTTGCACCAAAAGAACTAAAACCAAATGTGCAAAGATGTACTGTATACAAATAACATACTCACAGTACTCAAGTACAATTTTATTAATTGTATTATTTTACCTATTAACTCAGCCTTGGTTTTAGACCTGTCACAAATCACTTTTGGTTTGGCTCAGATGTTGGAGAATTTTTTCATCCTGTAGGAGTATGTAATGCTTCAATTGATCTGAAACCATGATATACCCCCCAAAATGGAAATATAAGGTTTTTACCAGACAGTGACAAAATATTGTGTGTGTTAGCAGGTAAAAACTGAACCTAAACTAAAACCTGAAACTATTTGAACACACATTTGAACATTAATACATTTGAAGTATAAACTGTTGCTACATGAAAGCACTGTTCACATATGAAAAACTAATTAAGTAAGAGCAGAACAAAGCTTACTAGCTAGCTAGCTTCAACGTCTTTTTAGTGCCAAAGTCCCTCTTTTTGTTACTATATTTCCACCACAGCTCAGCAGGGAAACACTGTCCGAGGAAACACAAAGAGGGAATTTGATGCTAAAAAGACTGTAAATGTGGCAGATATCCACTTGATATGACTAACTCAGACTGCTGAAGCCTCATATAAGCTTCACATCAACTTTTAAATGCATTTTTGCACTTAATGACTGTGTGGACACACTGTGGATTTTGGCCCCCATCACTTACACTGAAAGCACATTTGAAGGGGATCTTTTAATAGCCAGTATGAACAGGAGGAATGATTACAGTGAGGAAAACCTCTTTCACTGTTCAAATGGACACCTGACTGTTGTTGTAAGACACATTTGAAAAATGTGAACCTGTTCTTTAAGTTGGTGGGAGGCATGTCCTGTACAGCCAGCTTTTCCATGCTAGTGTATTGCTATTGACCTGCCCCACACCAATTTGTAATCCTATGCGTATGTTGATTCTATTTTTTAAAATTAATACCTCATTTAAAAAAAATAGAATCAACACACACATATCCACAATCTTTCCATGTAGCCCCTGGTAAGTACAGAGGTATTCCCTAGTGGGGAATCACTGCTGTAGATAATCTGGATCAACAACCTGTCTGACCATCTGACTGCTCGTCTTGCCCCATGGGTACCTGACTGTTGTTTTAAGACACACTTGAAAAATTGTGAACCCGTCCTTTAAAGACCAATAAAACAATCTGATGCTGTACCAAACAGTTTTACTGTGTTTTGCGAAAAGACTGTGCTCATGTAAGGTGTGAGTAAGGTGTAACAAGTAACTGTTGTTTAACAACAGTGTACATTGTGAGAAATGCAGCTTTATGTAATATTGTGTAATATTGTTTTTTTTCTGCAGAAAGTTCAATTACCTTGTTAAAACTCTTAAAATGACAGATTACTCTTCTCCCTCATTAAAAATCCTGAAAATGAATATACAAATATTGTTAATTTTAAATGTTTAACTGCTGGTAACAAGATCTCCTACTTCAATTGCATGAGCATAGAATATGATATTTTGAGCACAGAAAAAATGATTTTTTGGAAGCACATTCATTATACTTCGCAAAGAAATATTATTTTATAGTATTCTATGCAAAACTTGACAGTGCACAGAGTTTAAGAGAGTTTAACACTAAGTGAGAGTACTTCTACAGCAAAAACACAAATACATTTATTGAGCACTAAATTGATTTTTTGTTTGCTCAAATTAAATAATTATTTGTTCTTTATTGTATTGTTTCTGTTAATATTTCTCTACAAAATATAATTTGTGCAGAAAATATTTTCCTCTTGCACACTTAGAATTGAGCCCAGGTGGTTTTGTATTGAGTCCCTCACCGAATATTAGTGGCTGGAAACCTTTTCAATCTGTGACAAAACAATTCACTACTGATCAGAACAGTGCATTTGAAGCACAAAATAAAGATTTAAAAGTTCAAGTGACAGCCAGGGAATCTCTGACCAGCTGTTGATAGAGTATATGAAAATACCACAAACACAGTTAACATATTGTGGAATTTGTGGGTAAAATAATTCTATTTGATCTATTCTGTCAAGTCGTCTTGCTGGCATTTTTAAGTATAATTCATTTTTCTATTTTGCAGGTGTATACTCACTCAAACCCAGGTTAGAATTAGTATATAGTATGCAATTGGAGAACAGCTTTGGTGTTTGGTTATATAGTTACCACTCACATCAGTAGATGGCGCCCTCTTGATGGTTAAACTCCTGAAAGACAGAGGAGAAAATGTCGCGATCAGCCTCTGACTGGATAGTTTTGTCAAGAATCAAGCCATCCGATGAGATCCAAATCAAGCAATGTCGTCAAGACAAAAAGCTGGACAACAAAGGCAGATGCTGAAAATGCTGTGGGCAGCACATGAACAAAAACCACACACCAAAAAAGCAGACATAAAAAGCACAAAAAGCTTAGAACCAGTGGGTTTGTGGTAAATCACATCCAGATCATGAAAAGTGCAGCAGGACTTTGGGGTTTGGGGATTAGATTAGAGAAGAGGAGAGTGATCACAAACCCACTGATTATGTCAAAGATGTTTAGCTGACATTTACAAAATAATATCATCACAAGCACAGGTTTATTTCAGATGAATTTATGTGGGATGGGATGGGGGGGGGGGCACTGCTGTTAGGAGAGGCTGGAGTTGATGGACGAGGCCTACCTCAGCTGCAGAGCTTGCTCCACACATTCCAACAGGCTCCTGCAACAGGAAGACCTGGTGTTTATCTGACTACGGGCCTGAATGGCCGATAACAATGGCAGGGAAGGAACCGGGAGTTGACTCTTATTGGTTTCTGAAGTTCCAATAATGATGCTGATATTTGAAATGAGGCTGCGGATTGCTGATATATTGCGCCAATATTTAAGAATAATTCCAGTTTATTCCAACTCAGGTCTTATTCTCGTAGTCTTATCCATCATTTCTATCAGTAATAATAACACTGAACTCACCAAGTTAATAGTGAAGTGTATTATACGCGGTTAATTTTATTCTATTTATCAAACATGGCACCTGTGACCATTTTCTTTCCATCACACCAAAAAAATAAAAAGCTCATATACACCACAGGAAATCAAATAAATGTTGATGTAGTCATTAAACATTAAACTCTGATTTCCAACATAGTAACACAGTGCAAAAACCTCCACATCCCTTAAATACAGAGCATATGACTTTAGCAATCTGAGTAGACGGCCTGCAGCACTGTTACTGAGAGCTGAGAATGCAGGACATCACTGAAAAATAACTTGACAGGTCAAGAAACACGAGCAGTCACACAATCAGCTAGGTTGTTATTACTCAAACTTATTTGTAGGAGAAAATGAAGGTGAACTGCAACAATATTATCTAAACTGTCTGTTATCCATCACAGTTTGGGCACCACAGTGGCCTCGGGGGCAAACCATGAACCCCCATGAACCTGGGGACCCCAATGTCCCCAGGTCAAGTCTAGCCAGAGACTTTTGTTGTATGACTATCCCCATCTATCTACTGTTAAATCAACAAAGGTATTAAAAAGCCCCCCCCCCAACTTACTTTTTTTTCTTGCATGCCAACTAGACGGCAACTGACATGTTCACATGTTCACAATTTTTCAAGTCTGTCCTAAAACAACAGTCAGGTGCCCAAATGAACACTGAAACATGTTTTTCTTGCTGTAATCAAGTCTCATAGAAGCTTCAGATTTGCACTAAATGACTGTGTGGACACACTGTGGATTTTGCCCCCCATCATGTACATTGAAAGCACATTTGAAGGGGATCTTTTAATAGCCAGTATGAACAGGAGGAATAATTACAGCGAGGAAAACCTCTTTCACTGTTCATATGGACACCTTGTTGTTGTTGTAAGACACATTTGAAAAATGTGAACCTGTTGTTTAAGTTGGTGGGAGGCATGTCCTGTACAGCCAGCTTTTCCATGCCGTGTATTGCTATTGTTATTGCTATTGACCTGCCCCACACCAATTTGTAATCCTATGCGTATGTTGATTCTATTTTTTAAAATTAATACCTCATTTAAAAAAAATTGAATCAACACACACATATCCACAATCTTTCCATGTAGCCCCTGGTAAGTACAGAGGTATTCCCCAGTGGGGAATCACTGCTGTAGATAATCTGGATCAACAACCTGTCTGACCATCTGACTGCTCGTGTTTCTTGCCCCATCGGACTTTGTTGCCACAATGTCACCATGTTCCCAGATCTCCGCTGTTAATTTGGTCAGTACAATGTTATCATAACTGATAAAAATTATAACCCTACAAAAATAAGACCAAAGCTGTGATAAACCAGAATGATCCCTTTCATGCTTAAAATGATAATAATGTCATTACAGTTAGTTACAACTACTTATGCTACTGCTACCACAACCACTATTCCTGCTACACCTAATCATGCTGACCCTATTTTTGCTGTTACTGCTATTAATACCCCTAATTAGTAATAGTGCTACAAACACTCTCTACAACCACTACTACTGCTACTACCTCTACTACTAATAATAATACTAATTACATAACTTTTGGCCCATTATAGCAGTCTAACTTCAGAAGGATCCATCACATAAATCAAACAGCTTTAATATCCACACTGTTGATGACTTATTGTAGAACTCATTTCACAGTTGACTTTCATGTATTCTTGTTGCACATCTCAACAGTGATAAGCTTTACATTCTCCATACAAAAGAAAGTGAAAAAGAAAACAGGAAGTCTTACGGTGAGTTGTCTTCATCTCCAGACAGACTCCAGTCGTCATCATAAGAGCCCTGCTGGAAGAGGAGCCAAAGCACAACATTTGGTCGTATTCATGTATATTCATGTATGTCATGAATTTGTAGGACAGTCACAAAAATATCAGTGCATTACCAAATCAGGATAAGGCTCTGTGACTTTTCTCAGTGGGGGCCCAAACTTCACTTGGTCAACTGCAAAAAAACGTGATCAAAATGAAATGACTGCTTTATTCACACAGAACAGAGTGTTTTATCAGAGTAAGTCACCAAAGAGCAGGCTAATGTCCTCCCAGACTATTGATTAGCACTCACTCTCAAGTGCATTGATGAGCATTAGCCGTGGCTAGCCACAGGATGCACTCTGCAGCCACACATCACCTATCATGTCAATAATGAGCTGGCACTATGTTAACCTGGCTCCTACAGCCCTAACTCCACACAGTGTAGCTTCTTTTTTTTTTTTTTTTTTAGCTATTTCAGGGTGATGATGGTAATGTGATTATAATGATGTAGCTTATGTTATTGTGTCATGCACAATAACAAAATGAGGGCTGTCTAGGCCTACAAGACATCACAAATGAATATAATCCAGATCCAGAATGCAGTACAAATATTTTTCAATATTAAAGACAAAAGATTAAAAACTAATTCACATGAAATCTGACTTTAAACCTTAAAGCGACACTATGTAAATACACACTACAGTAGTTCATTGCAATAAAGTACATTTTTTGCTCATTTCTGGTATTCCCTAACTGTTTTACATCACTGTTCATTTCTTCTGGGTGTTAAACTGACATGATAGGACATTTAAATTCCCCCTCCACTCAAAAATGTGTTTTGCTTTTTGTTCCTACAGTTAGATGTTTGAGCTTCACTGTGCAGAATGATGTATGTGCAGAGTTATAGAAATATTTGCTTATTCGTAGATTCTGGAATTTTTAATGAGGGAGAAGAAGTAGATGTCATTTTAAGGTTTTTAACAAAATAATTGAACTTTTTGTGGAAAAAAACATTAGACACAAATTATTATCCAAAGTAGAGTATTTTATATACATCTTAAAACATTCTGAAGGGGATCTTTAACATTTTTTCTCATCTCAGATGCTTGTGGAAAAAAAAAAACTGTGTGTATTATAATGATTAGGAGTTACTCCAAGTAAAGACTGCAGACAAGCTTTTGGAAGCATCTTGCTCTGGTTTCTCTGATGACTTGATGTTGATTTGATTAACAGGAGGAAGTGGGTTCTCCTGTAACCATGGTGAACCTGAGCTATTGGTTGAAAGTCTGACTTTGAAGCACAAGATGAGGAAACTATTGAACCAGAAAGCGGAAGTTGCTGTATCGACTCGGCTCAGTTAGTTCTCATGGTGTTGCTGAATGCCTGCATCAATAGCTGAAACTTCTATCACAAGTTCTATCAGAAGTTCTTACAAGTTTCTGAAGTTGTTTTCTTTATAGTTTGGCAATGGACGGGAATGAATAAGTCTGATTTTTAGAAAATTGTTTTTTCCACCTTCCCAGAAGCCCCGAAGAGTATGAAAATCAACTTGAAAAGACTTTTCAGTTATTCCATAACAAAGACCTCTTGTTGTTGTGTGGTAAAGCAGTTGAGAGCTGATTTGAAAGCTCTGTGCTGTGTTAGAATGTAACTGAAGCCAGCAACTTCCCCAACCTCTTCTGTAGTGCTGCGTTTTTGCAGCATGATGCCTTGCTGTTGCATTACTATTTCTGTTTCCTGTTGCCCTCCACAAACTACCAGCTTTCTTACCTCCCCTGATATTCAATGTGTTTATTGCATTATTTTGTTCTCCACTTTACCTTTAAAAGGATGGGTTCACAATTTTTCAAGTGTGTCTTACAACAGCAGTCAGGTGTCCATATGAACAGTGAAAGAGGTTTTCCTCACTGTAATCATTCCTCCTGTTCATACTGGCTATTAAAAGATCCCCTTCAAATGTGCTTTCAATGTAAGTGATGGGGGCCAAAATCCACAGTGTGTCCACACAGTCATTTAGTGCAAAAATGCATTTAAAAGTTGATGTGAAGCTTATATGAGGTTTCAGCAGTCTGAGTTAGTCATATCAAGTGGATATCTGCCACATTTACAGTCTTTTTAGCATCAAATTCCCTCTTTGTGTTTCCTCAGACAGTGTTTCCCTGCTGAGCTGTGGTGGAAGTATAGTAACAAAAAGAGTGACTTAAACGTTATATCTACTTGATTTGACTCATTTGGACGCTGAAGCTTCATATTAGCTTCAGATAAGTGCATTATGAAGGGATCTTCTAATGGTTAGTATGAACAGGAGGAATGATTACAGCAAGATTTCAGTGCTCATTTGGGCTCCTGACTGTTGTTTTAAGACAAACTTGAAAAATTGTGAACCCGTCCACTTTGCCTCCTGCTAGGCTGTTAGATCACAAATCTGCTGTTAACTGACTTTTCGGGTAAACAAGTGTTAAAATAAAATAAATAATGTAAATGCGTAAATATCGCATTTTTCCTTTTTTCGTTACTTCAATATGTTCTTGTAGTAGGGCTGGGTATCATCTGAAATTGTTTGATACTAGTGCCAATGCAGTACCTGAGCTGCTGTACCAAGACAACCAAATACAAAACCCTCCCCTTTATAACATTGTCTGAAATTGGGTAAAACTTTGATATTTTGATTTAAATCTGAAACAGTTTGATCAAAGGGTAAGTGAACAAGATCAGGTCGCACATTTGATGCCAACTTTCAGCAATTCACATTTTCTGATACGGGCACATTTTGGCCAATACCATAAGGTATTGAGGTTCACTACCCAGCCTTACCTAGTAGCAATATCAGCTTCCTGGAAGTGTTAGCAGCAGTAGCAGTAGTAGTGTTAGCCTTCACAGCCCATATTGGTCAGACTGACAGCCTGCAGGTGTTAAGTGTGCTTGTGGCTTGTGTGTATGAATAGCACACTATGTGTGGGAAGTTGCGGCCAACACCAGACTCATTTATGATATGGCACTGGGCAGTGTGAAGACAGACAATCACACCAGAAACACTTGCACCACAAGAGGCCGACAGGCAGTGCAGCAATATGAAGTCATTCAGGCCAGAGAGCGCATAGAAGTCCCACTGTCTGTCACACACCAGTGGCATGTTCTCAGTGCCATCCTCTGACGCAGCCTCCGTCCCACATGTATGGATGGGTTATAGGACGAGGGCAGCCATCAGCAGGCTGACTGAGAGGCTTTTGTCCTCAGTCTTATTATGAGATTACAGCACTGAATACTGGGGGTTGCAGTGGACAATGAAGCCACTCTTCACCAAGTACAACCAACATACAGTATATTTACACATGTGTGCATACAGTCACAAGCACTGCCATCAAGTGCACTGTACTTCCACATACAGTGGTTACACATGTCAGAAACAAACTATATTTCTGATTAATGTTTAAGACAAGAATAAGAATACACAAAAATATGAAGAATATGGAGGTGAGTTAAAGAAATAGTTCAACATTTTGGAAAAAAAGTAGATTGACTACATTTTAGAGAGTGAGATGAAAAGATCTCACTCGTGTTGGTGGAAGCTGGAGGTGATTAGCCTAGCCTAGCATAAAGACTGGAAGTAGGGGGAAACAGCTAGCCTGGTTCTGTCCAAAGCTGCCACGGTGGCAGCGCTGTGAGGCTATACAGTGGTGATTTGAGCTAAATGCTAACGTCAGCATGCCAACATGCTCACAATGATATTGTTGACATGCTGATATTTAGCAGGTATATATAACAGTCTGAACCAGTCTGATGGACCAACCAGCCGACAGACTGACATCCATAGAGCCATGCTGCTAGTGTGACTAAAAATACACCTATCAACACCACCATTGTCTTGCATTTGTTTAATCCGTACACAAATGTTAACATTAACATGCTGGATCTATTTCTTGACAGGTTATACATCTGCCCAGCATGCCTGTGAAGCATCTCCAGCTATAGGGTTGCCAGATTTAGTGGGTGAGCACATGTTTTGGCTTTGGTCGCTGTACAGGCACAGTGGTAACCAACCTGCCAACCACACTGTGAAGACAAGGCTCCAGGAAGCTAACCCTAACTCCCCCTGAAAACACAAACTCATTCTTACATTTCTGCTTGTTTGCAGAAGGAAGGGGCATAAACGTATTCCCAAATGTTGAACAATTCTTTATACGGAATACGTCAAACTTTGGGATGTAAGCTCATCAATATCAGTTTCAGATTGGTCTAGGACATGTTTAGCAAAAAGACTGGAAACATCTGCCTTCCAACTCCAAAGATCATTAGACTGACATTTGATCCAAAATGTCAGCCTTAAAATCTGTGTGTGTGTGTGTGTGTGTGTGTGTGTGTGTGTGTGTGTCCTCACATTGTTCTTCAGACAGGGTTCTCTCCACAGGCAGGTGTTTCCCTGCTGACTGAATCTTGTCAGGAGCCACTTCCCCAACCTGTCAACAAAACATTTTTATATAACACACCAGCAAAAACCCTGAATCAGACTTTTTCTTTCCACCGACTTTCACTTTACAGAAAAAGAAAAAAAATCTGATAGCCAGTCTGTCCACATGTCCCTGCCCTGGTATCAGTTCTGTCTTGGCCCTTGCAGCACTGACCTCCAGCTCGTTGTCCTCCATGCTGTGTGTGTGGGTGTTGTGGAGCTCAGGGTTGTTGGCCATGTCCAGCAGCTCAATGACCAGGTTACGGGTCAACAGCTGTGTCACAAACGGATGCTGGAGGAAGAAGCCACAGATTGATCATGACCTTGAACACTGATCAGGAAACTATGTTGATGTCAGAAAATAACCCAAAATGGTTAAAACCTCACAATGCACACTAATAAGCCTTTTATTAATGTTCAAAATTTCACTCTAAGGAAGGATGTTGCTATCCTGCTTACAGATCTCTAAATCACCGCTAACATGTCTGCTTTGTTCAGCAACATGACAGAGCTGTTTCCTCAGTTGGAAAAATAATCAACCAATAAAAAATGGTTACAAAAATGTCAACAAGCGTGGCTGAGATGGACGCAGCTGTAAAGGTAGTTGTAAGTCAATTTACAGAAATAACAACTCTTAAATCAACATATTTCTTGCAAGCAGCTTGAAACTAATGTCAGCAGGACAGATAGAAGTTGTGCACGCAATGGGAGTGAAAATTAAGCTGAAAACTGCACAACAAACCTGGAGAAATAAAAATGAACCTTAAGAAATGTATTGATATCATACTTAAAGTTATTTACACCTTTTTTTTTTACTTTTAGCCTATTTATTTACATTTTGGCAAATCTGCATCATGAGAAGTTATACTGCATTAGCTACTATCAGTTCCTGACCACACTATACAGACAGCAATCGCCTGGATTACATTTGATACTATAGAAAGCCTGAATTTGATAACCTTGAGATGGCTTTTTTATATAATTTTGAAATGTATTAATGGATAAAAAGAGACTTCAGCTGACTCTAACAGTGTGTGTTATTGCCTGTGTGTTGTGATTTGCAGAAGTGATGTGGCGTTTGTGAAAAATTGTCACTCAGGTCATGGGAGGATAAAAAATATTAGATCACAAATTCAGATGCCGCTCACATCCGCTCAGAGTCTGTTCATATCTGAATAATGTATTCCTATTTAGTTACATCCCTATTATTCTGGGCAGCTCCCACTGTGACTATATGGAATTGTATGAATGTGAGGCATTCATTTCCATGCTCTCTATAAAAAGAGAATGACCTTTTCTGAAAAAGGTTAAAAATAGAAGTCTTCTTGTATTTATGAGTAGTGCATACTGTATATGATAATGCCTATATGAAGACAGATGGTTTGCTAACTGCTTTTCATTAATGACAAGCTGTAGAGAACAAGCTAACCTGCAGCAGTGTCTCAGCTGACGGCCTTTTACGAGGGTTTTTAATGAGCGCCATCTTTACAAAGCTTTGGAAACCTGCAGACCTGTACAGACAGGGGGTGGGAGAAAACGACAGTGTCCATTAATTGTAAAAAAAAAAAAAAAAAAAGAATATTTATACGATTAAAAGGTAAAAAATAGGAATATCACTTCATGCGCTGTATGATTTTAAAAGAAATAGTTTCAGTACGGACAGTTAAACTCACCACTTGGTTTTATCCTTTAGTCTTGGAGGCTGGAAGTTGCTCTTGGACATCAACATCAGCGCTCTGAAACATTGTTTTAAATGTCACGGGCTGGAAAATGTCTTAATTGTTTACATGCAGTGGCTGCTCACGGATAAAATGCAAACCAGGCAGCCAAAATGTTACATAACACAAATCTGTACCGTTTGTCTCTTTGCTTTGACATCATGCAGAGTTCATTACGTTTGTGTCTCCAGCTGTCTGTGCTATGCTGTGCTGACTCACCTCATTGGGTGGAGGTCAAACATGGGTGGTTGGAGCTCAGCCAGCTCGATGGCAGTGATGCCCACAGCCCAGATATCACACAGGTGATTGTATCCGCCCTTCTTCTCCACTGCTGCCACCTCGGGAGCCATCCTGGACAGATAACAGAAAGGAGGAGGAGGGAAATGTCGGTTTTAACATTCCTGAATAGGAAATGTACACAGTGTGTAACAGACACTGGCCTTTTTATTGATGCTTTGGTATCAATTAGTCATTGTAGTCCACCTGATATGACACGGTTTGACTGGTTAAAGGATTTTTTTAAAGGCTCCTAAAAGAGTTGAGCACTGTAGTTTCATAAATACTACTCAAACAGGAGGAAATACTGCATTAGTTGGGAACTATTTTCAGTGGCGGATTAATCCACATTTGGTGCTCTGGTGAGTATATTTTGCAGCAGGATGGTGTGTGTGGGATTGAGTCAAAATAAATCTAAGTGTGTGTGTGTGTTCAGTGGCACATTGATGTGTTTTTAATAGTTTGTGGACAACAATGGAGCTCTATGACAGAGGAATAAGATATACCCGGCTTTGGATACACACACAATACTTGTTACTAGGAAACATTCATTGTTGGTTTGGGTCTTTTCATTATATTTGTTGACAGAAGGAGAAAATTTAAGCTAAATGTCCAACCTATCACCAGGGAGTGAGACGTAAAAGAAGTAGATCAGGCATGCAATGAAGGGCGAGCAAAGTTGATGTACATTGATACACAAATCTTTGACAACAGTATGTGGGAAATGTTGGCTTGCTCAGAAGCCCCTCTTTGCTTGCTGAAAAAAAGTACACCTCAGGAAAAGAAGCTTAGGACTAAGCTTTATCTAAAGAGCAGCTGGCTGGAGGATATGGAGTACACGTCCCACAACAATCCCTGAAACATCAATCACAGAGGGCCTAATTCCATATTCACGTCATATAAAATTTGCCAGTTTCCAATTTTTCCACTGAATACTGTTCATGTCAACATCAGAGTGATAATTACTACAGAGAATCTCATATTTTATAAGCTCTGATCTGCAGTGCACACAATAATACAGGAGTGTCTGAAAAGCACAAACACATATCAGCTCAAGTCCACACTAAAGTTAAAGTGGCAATCACCATCTGCAGTTTGATGGCGGAAAAATTTGCAAGGTGTGACCATGAAGGAGCCAAAACTCCGGCAAGACTTGTTGAACAAGTCAACGCATTTTGGCTTGAGGTCTTCATCAGGATCAAGGTGTGACCATGGAAATCTTTCTCATCACTAAGGCCGTGACAAACTGACATTAGCCCTCTCATTCATTTGAATGGGGGCACTGGGGGTGCCAACGCAGAAGGCTTCAGCAAAACAACGCAGGGTTGATCAGCAATAAAAGTTGAACAGGCTTTATGAAATGTAATATGACATCATCTGGACAATCACATACACATAAAGGTGGAGTTGTAAAAACCTGTCTTTGAGTATTATATACTTCTGTGCAATGTTTTGGTGTGTGCTCAGTCTTCAAACTCACAGATCTGTTACTCAAAGTGTTGTTTGAATGCACGCCTGTTTCGGTTTAAATGCCCGCCAAGTTTCATACCACATGATGTGACTGTGGCATAAGGCAAGGACACTATCAATTGTGGGTAGTGCAGTAGCCAATGTTTTTGGAGAACTAAGAGTAGTCGTAAAAAAAAGTAAATATCTTTGTTTCATTTCAAGTTTTTGTTGTGTTGTTGGAAAATTCTGTATAATTATCATTTTTCTGGCCATAGAAATGGTCAAATATAAAGACAAAATATTGGCTGTGATACTAAAGGCTGTGTGTTCAATAAGGGCAGGTGAGTGCAGCTGCATTCATCTTACCAGTAGGGAGTTCCTATGAAAGACTTCCTTTTGGCCACAGAGGCACTGATTTCTGCTGCCACTCCAAAATCAGCTAGACACAGAAGAGACAGACAGAGTCAAAGCTTACAGCAGGTGAAATCCAATATAGACAGCCTATTTAAGCCTACTTTATGAGTGTGAGTAGTGTAATAGGTATTGCAGATCTGCACGTGTGTCTAGATCACCACTGACCCAGTTTCACGTCTCCTCGTTCTGTCAAAAGGATGTTGGCTCCCTGCAGAGACAGCACACATTAATGTTCACGCATGACAAAACACATAATCGTAATGTATGATGACAATAATACAATGAAAACTTAACAAAGCAGGGAAAACTGTTGTACCTTTATGTCTCTGTGCATTTTGCCTGTTTCGTGCAGGTGATACAAACCCTGGAAAAAAACACAGAATGTTAATGAGCTGAGCTTACAGTTTCACCATGCTGATTAGTTATTTGATGGTTGTCAATCATCATATAAGATTAGCCTGGTGGGTGGGTCAGGGGGGATTCCAACATTACTCCTAGAATAGTACTTGGCCCCAGGTTTTCTGTGTGTCAGCTAATTTCAGGCAGTTTGATTAAGTACAACGTCAGTTACAGGGGACATATTCTGCACATTTCCAGGTCTATATTTTTAATGTGGGGCTCTACTAGAATGTTTTTGCATGATTTACAGTTCAAAACACTCCTTATTTATCTTATACTGGCTCTTTATGCAGCCCCTCAGTTCAGCCTCTGTCTGAAACTGGCCGTTTTAGCTCCTGTCTCTTTAAGGCCCCCTTCCCAAGGAGCCCGCTCTGTTCTGATTGGTTAACTTTTGAAAGCTGCGTCACCGCCGACTTCCGCCAGCTCCGGAGGCTACATCAACAAATGAAATTATAGTAGTAGGATTTCACTACTTTTTCTCATTCTTTACTCGAACTGCCAACTTCTCAAATACATCCCTACATTTTCGAGACAAAATCTGATCTGAAATATGCAAGCGGACAACATGTGCGTTTTGAAGTACACCTATTGTTTTAAATGGCTGAACGCTACAAGGCGCGTCAAACTGCCCCGACACCCCAACTCCAACCTGGTTTTGATTTTGGAGTGTCAAATGAGGACCCAGCAACCAAAGCTGTTTTTTCTGCAACGAGCTACTGCGAGAGAGCTGAGAGCACGAGCGAGCGAGAGAGAGAGAGACAGCGTGGCGGTGGTCCAGCAAGGAGAGGGAGTGGTGGTAGAGAGGATGAGAGAAATAAAATTTCGGATTGTTTCATGGCTGTTACATTCTAAAGCAGAAATAAATAACCATCAAACACTCAACAGTTGATTTACTGTGGAAACATACACTCTTAGTTTCATTTTCCTCCCCTGCATTTTTCATTTTCATTCGTTCATACTAATGCAGCAGTAAATACAAAGAACAACAGGACAAATCTGTGTTGGATCTGTGGTGTTTTAAAATCTGATGCCTGCAGTGCGCCATAGGAGGATCAATTGACGCACGTCAAATGAGACGCGTCAATTATCGCTTTCAGTGCGTTTGGGCCTTTAGAATCATGTGTAGTATGTCTTTAGCAACATTTAAAGTAGTAATAGTATAAGAGTGATAGGAGTAGCCTATTTGCTACTACTAAGTGTAGTAGTAGTGGAGGTAGTGCTACTTGTAGTAAAGCTGTAGCACACAGTACATCATGATGACAATCTACACAAAATTACAGAACTATATGTGGGTTGCACCAACTATTATCTATAAAACCCTCGACTAGTTTACTGCGTTCTTATTCTATTTATTTATTTGTGTTTTTCAGATGTAAGTGAAGTAACTGATCAGTTATAATGTCTTTTGCAGTAGTAGTATTGATTCATATTTGAATTTTACTAAAATATGTAAACACGACAATCATGGTTTAAACACCCTAAAAATAACATATTTGAGAAAGATAAAACAAAACAAAAATAATGGATTATGAAAAGAAAAGCTTAAGAAACCAAGAAAGATGGAAGAGAATTTGCAAAGTAGGGCAAAACAAAAGTAAAAACCAAAGGTACACAAGAATGTTTGTATATAAAGTTAGACTGCAATGGATGAATTCAAAGGCAGTGAACTTGGGAACAATTTAATTCTAATCACTCATAATCATTCTGTTTATTTAGATAAGGTGCAAATGTCACCAAAATGTGGATCAACTAAGAAAAGTGCATAATTATTTTACCACTGACCATTGTTAATTTTCACAAAACAAAAGGCAGACAAGACCTTTGTTGCATTAGTTGTTTGCAGGGATTTCTTCCTTATTTATTCAGTGCCAGACTCTCCTGTGGTCTACAATTCTGATTATCCAATAAAACTTTGCAGTGAAGATCTGACCACTCACTAACAAAATAGAGACAGCCTGGCATGTTCTGCTCTGGACTCTGTTATGCTGCAGCAGCATTTACCTCTACAGTATAGTTAGTGGTCTGGCGAGGTTAAATACTATTTAGCTCTTCTGTGGCTGGGAAAAACACATGACTCATTCTGTCAGCAGTGTATCTTTAGAGGTTTCACAATGCGACAGCAACAAGCTGCCTCTCACACAAAAAGTCTTACCTGAAGGGTTTCTCTGCACACGTACGCAATCTGTTTCTCCTTTAATGGGCCCGTCACTGTGAAGAACAGTTTGATTAATAGCTCATACACTCAAGAAGAAGGGGGGAAAAGAATGAGCCTGCAGGTGTATTTCTACTGGCTCTTCAAGTTCATTGTGCCAACCTTTATACCTGTTTCACAGTAATTAAAAAAAAAAGTTTCCAAATGAATGTGGTGATTAAAACAGTCCAACATTTTGGGAAAAATGTCTGCTGTCTTACCCAGAGTCAGATCAGTTTCATCCCTATGCATCTAGAAATAAGTCCAGAACATATTTAGCCTAGCTTAGCATAAAGATTGGAATCAGCGCTAGCATATTTCTGTCAAAACAATTCAAAATCAGTTTTTTTACATGCTGGATCTTGTTCATTTTGTTAGAGGGTGTATAATGCAATAAGACAACTGTCCAGTGTTTAGAAGGGGGATTTTATTTTTGACAAAGCTAGGCTAGCTGTTTCCCCCTGCTTCCAGACTTTGTGCTAAGTTACGCTAAACATCTTCATTTATCGCACAGGTCAGAATTCTGATCAGCTGTGTAGGAAAAACCATAAATGTCAGCTTTATGGATATAATTTTAACTATGAAGCAGAGATATCACAAGTTTCTGACAGCTACAGTATCTCCCACAAAGAACTACAGAAGTGTCAACAAACTGCTGGCAAAATGGCGGCAAACGCTCCATCACTCTCAGTTACATGTAAAAAAAGCACAGTATTACAGTACTAAATCAGCCAAGTAACATGGAAGAAATCTGCTAATTTACGCTTAATTTCCATTTTTGATGTGACTGCAAGGCTAGGGGAATCTTTTTCTGGGTAAGTAACAAAACAAAAACAACTGTTCCAATTTTTAGCTGTTTCTTTAAAATTATACTTTCGCACTTTTTAAAATGCAGATAATACTTAAATTTGCTTATGTGGTTAAAACACAAGACATACAGTACATTCAGAATCTTAATTTTTTTGTATTTGTACCATGGTAAATATCCTGAAGTGACCCTCCACCGCAGTACTCCATGCAGATCCACAGCTTGGTGTTTCTGGAGAGAGACATGAGACATAACTTTTATCTTGCTGTTTGAGGTGTGTTCTGCTTGCAGGACTTGTGTAGGACAACACTGTAGCACCCAGTATCACCAGAAAATTGACATTCCCTGATATTATGAAGCTAATGCATTTACACCCACTAATACATACTTCATCATTCACAACCTGCTGCACCAACAATCTAACTAAGCACTAGAAAGAGTGGGAGAAGAATCCAGCCGCAGTGTGGGGAAATAAAAGTCAAATTCCACATATTTAAGTCCACCAACAATCCCAGGAATTCTACACATCTGAAGAGGACAGGCTGAAAACAGTGAGCACCTGTGGTAGCTGCCGAAGTAGGCCACAATGTTTTTGTGCTTGCACTCCTTCATCATCGTGATCTCCTGCTGGATGGATGTGATGTCATCACCTGAACAGACACACAGTTTAGTCAGTGTTTTCTTACAACAGTCTGGTGTTAGACAGTGCAGAGTTCATACAGCTGCAGTGAAATTATAGAGTAGTAAACCAGTAGACTTGTTACTGGTCCATGAGGCTGATCATCCATTTAACAGTAAGTGTGTTGGTTTATCTATTGATCTAGCATGACACATTGCTGCTAGTCAGCATTAAGCTTTAAAAACACTACATGTCTAGGAAACTAACAGAATTCACTGGTCACCCTTTTAAGGTTGAAGCTGAAATATGCAACTTTATTCATTCTCACTGCAGCCTCACCCAACAGTGAGAGCTGACTCAAATGGTGTAAGAACTGCAGTAAAATGGGGGAGTTGTTGTGGAATGTTGAATGGAAGCCTTTAGTTTATTTAAATCAGTCAGTGCTAAGCCTGCCATACCCAAATGCCACTTCACACTAAACGATAACAGCACTGTTACAGATTCATTTCTATGTCGGCCTTTGCGAGATGGGTATGGCTACTAAGTACATAAAAAAAACATTACACAGCTCTAACCGCCTGCCACAGTGAGACTGTTTTGGACTGACGACCAAAGATTTCACCATTTTTCTCTTGTGGTTGTTAAATTTATTCTGGAACATTCCTTATTCACACAGTGTGTCAGGGCCTTAAAGACAGTGAAATTAAAAATACATTTTCCAAGCTCCAATCTTGTGTCCCTGTGTTAATTATTAGTGTATCTCTTATTACATGCTAAATATGTGTCAAACATTTTTTGAGTATTTCAATTCAATTCAATTCAATTTTATTTATATGGCGCCAAATCACAACAAAAGTTATCTCAGGGCACTTTTCACTTAGAGCAGGTCGAGACCGTACTCATTAATTTACAGAGACCCAACAATTCCCCCCATGAGCAAGCACTTGGCGACAGCAGCAAGGAAAAACTCCTTGCCACTGTCATATTTCTACATCAAAATCCCTCTTTTCTTTTCCTGTAAAACCTAAAAATATTTTTGATGACTCATCTTGAATTTGGGGGCAGTTACATCAATGTATCCAATTAAAACCGCACCCATCATATAAAACCACACTGTTAGCTAGCTAGCAGAGCAATATCTTAGTAGGAGGTATGTGTGGATTTCACATGGCAAAAACTTCATTTAAATTTCCAAAGAATGTGGTTAAGGGTCTATTCTATGATCTTTACCCTTATCATCCCCCTCCCAATCAACAGTACATTCAGTCTGTTGCTAGTCCAAGCTGTCATGTACAGCTCAGTACAAAACTAGCCTATACATGTATTGCACATAAGTTTAATACCTCAGCAGCCTATTATTTACAACAGAATTATCAAATTAAGATTGTTTCGGTAGCTTTTGCAGTCTTTTAATATGTTTTAATGAGTTGAATACTGAGAAGTTCCGCTGCTAAAAGCTACTGATTCAGTCAGTGACGATGTTTATTCAGTAAAGTCAGTTCCAATTTTGGACTGTTAACATACCAGGGTCGAGCTTGACAATCTTGATAGCTGCCAGTTCAGACGTCCTGATGTTACGAGCCTGGATGGGGATGAAAAAAATGCCTGATTATGTAATATATAAATACAACCATATATATTATATTCTACTTTTTCTGTGAGGCCATTGATAGTTAGTACAGGAAGAAGGGATATTGAATATTTCAGACCTTTAGGCTCATGTAACCTAATTTGAAGTTGTTCTTGTAAATGTAGTTGGATATTTACATGCAAGTAAATGTAAAGTAAAGCTTGAGTAAAACATGAAGCATACTTTATATATCACCTCCATCGTTTTGGTTTTTGTGTGCCATTAATGTACAAATTTTCTCGTGTTTCTCTTGTTTGCCCAATCGGTCATCAGTGGACGTGTCTCATAATGAGATCTAGGACACTGTCTTGGATTGACGACCAAACATTTTACCTATTTCTTGGTCATCAAAGACCTTGTCAGACTGACCCTCAGATCACATTACCTTATGCCGGCCTTACACCAAATGACTTTTCAAGCGATTTCACTGTCGCAGACAAATTACCAATGTCAGAATAAAATCATGAGAGTTTTGTTTTGTCATAAGACACTCTCATAAGAGTTGTCTTAAGTCAGTCAGAACATTGTCAACAACCAATACGTGCGCTCTCTGCAGCACCAAACAGGAAGCAGCAAACCGGGTAGATAGTAAACATGGCAGGCACTCCAGGGAGGTGCATCCTTGCTGTCCCCGTTCTCTCAACCAGGGCCGTATCCACATTCTGCGGTGTCTTCTCTTTTTGGCTGTTTTTTTCAGAACAAACCACTACACACACAAGGGAAGCTCTGGCCAAAAGCTACTTCTGTTTCTGCTCCATTGTTCAGTTTTTCTTCTTGTAAATTTCCACCATGAGCAGGATGGGAAATAATCTCAAAAGGAGATAGACTAGTTGTAGTCTTGCAAGTAGTGATCCTGCAAGATCCGCTGTCTTTGCAAAATTATAACACATTGTCTTTAGATGTGAGAGGGTGTCAGACTTTAGTCTTTTAACAGTCTTTTCAAAGTCTTCTAGTGTATGGTAGGCATTACACTGCCATTGAGCAAAAAAAGACAAATTTCATTGTACTGCTGGACTTCAACATAATAGGAGCAATACACCATACATACTGTGTGTATATACATACTTTTTCTTAGTATTTCTGGGCATTGTTTGCCTTTGTTTGATAGCGACAGTGTAGAGGTGGCAGAAAATGAGGGGAGAGACAGGAAGGATGACATGCAATAAAGGTCCGCGGTCTAACTCAAACTGGGAATGTTGCCATCACAAGGTCAGTGTGTTAAACACCAAGGCCACTAGAACACCCAGACATACATGCATTTAAGCACCTTCACTAGACCCATTCAACTTCCTAAAACGCGCAAGCAGTATCACTTTATCCAAGTCCAACTTATGTAGGATTCAAAATGCTACCTGCTAAATGTTGCTCAGTGCCACAGGAACACACTTCTCCTTTGTTCTGCCAAACACTGTGGTCGGGATTCATCTATGGCAAGGTGCTCATGGAGATGGGTGTCTTGTTGATGCGCGTCTTTGGCAAATATTATTCTTAGCCAGGCAAAATGACATGTAATTGATCTAAAATGTACCTCTTTCTCAAGGTGACTGAGGTAATGTTTTAGTTTCTTGGCTCATGACACCTCCAGTCAACCCACAAGGCAGACAGGGGTGCTCATGTAACAGACATCATATATGTATCCATGTATCCAATGTTTTAGTTTCTTGGCTCATGACACCTCCAGTCAACCCACAAGGCAGACAGGGGTGCTCATGTAACAGACATCATATATGTATCCATGCCGTGTTAAAGTGCATTATTGTGGTTTTGAAAGCCAGACTGATGTGCCTTCACACAGCTGGTAGCAAGCCGCTCCATGCCCTAGAGAAGGGACACCAAATTATATAAGCATTGTGTTTTGCACAACGTTACAATAAGAAATGGTTTTGCATTACTGAACGCAGCACCCACACAGGACATGCTCAGTGATGCTCAAACCAGGAAGAGCCTCTAAGATGCATGAATGATTGGGCAACAACAACATTGCACAAGTTTAAACCAGGCTGTGAATACCACATTTATTCAGAACGATTAAGTTCAGAGTTTATACATTTTATCGGCATGAGGATTTTTGGCATCAGTTAGCAGGTTAGTTGGTAGCCAAACTGTCAGAAATTTCTGGCACACATTCTGCACACACTTTAAGATGTCCTCTTCAAGGTCCACACTTGTGAAGTTTTTCTTTTTTACTCTTGGGTACTACATTTCTGAGTGACACATGCCCACAAATGGAATGGAAAACATAGCCTTACATGGCAACTCTCACAAATGCGTAGTTACTAACTCACCAACACGCATCAAAACGCACACTTTCAAACATGCACTTGCTCACGAACATGAACTTATAATTTTAGTTTTAGTTTTATTTCTGTGCCAAACATCTGGCCCTTCCCACATGGGATTACAAGACACCGCTATTTTGCAAAACATGCATCTTCCGGGAACACATACATAAAAACATGTGAAAAAAAATGTTTCTCTTCTCCCAGGTTTCTCCAAGTAACTTGCTAATTTATATGTTTTATACTGTATGTGAACAGCCAACTCAGTCTTTGTGTATCATCCATTTTTACAAAATCAATATCTATTTTTATCTTACTAAACAAAGTATTGCGCTGTTCCCATTAAAATGGACAGTAGAAAACAAAGAGGAACTAAATTTCTATATCATTCAGACAGCACATTGAGCAAATCTTCTTATAAACACACACTTACGAATATTTTCTCATAAATGTGCACTTAATCATTAACATGCACCTACTCACAAACACACATTTACAAAGATGCACTTGCTTACGAACACACACTTACTCACAAACTCCCGTACTTACTCATGAACATGCACTCATTCA
The DNA here is from genome assembly GCA_038419695.1 of Scomberomorus guttatus. Lineage (NCBI taxonomy): Eukaryota > Metazoa > Chordata > Actinopteri > Scombriformes > Scombridae > Scomberomorus > Scomberomorus guttatus. The sequence goes on along the minus strand of CM076467.1, from coordinate 2,891,021 downwards.
TAAAAGCATACTTAAAAACATACACTTGCTCACAAAAACGCACTTACTCACAAATGTGCACTTACAAACACACACTTACTAATGACAGCGCACTTACAAACATGCACTTCATCACGTTCAGGTGGCTTTTATGAAGTTTAAACAAGCAAGGAAACCAATGTGTGTGTCAAAGTAAAGATGGTTTGCAAATCATCATTTGGCACACTTGTGCAAGCTCTCTAAAAAACTCTCTAATAAAAGACATTTCAGAATATACATATATTCTTGCATGAGGTCCATTGTTGTAACATGGTGTCTGAAGACATTAAGTCTTGGTTGGAGCTCTGCCACCTGCCTGATTCATGAAGATAACAAAACCTGGGCATATATCCAACAGCTCACTATGCTATCTTGATGATGAAGGATGTATAATTAGTTTAGCCTGCTGTCTCACCTTGGCTTTAACTTCATACTGATTCCACTGCATGGGCTAATAGTATTGGCAAAGAGAGTTCTCTCCTACTGGCAGTCCCAGACAAGCCCCATTTTTCCTTTCACTGTGCGAGTAAGACTATCTTACTGCAAGGGTGAAAAGGTCAGGGTTCACCAAACACATTCAAATTCATTATCTAAGATCCATGAAGATATACAGCTAAAAAAATAAATGAAAAAAAATCTAAAATGTACCTCTTTCTCAAGGTGACTGAGGTAATGTTTTGGTTTCTTGGCTCATGACACCTCCAGTCAACCCACAAGGCAGACAGGGGTGCTCATGTAACAGACATCATATATGTACCCATGCTGTGGTAGAGTGCATTATTGTGGTTTTGGAAGCCAGACTGATGTGCCTTCACACAACTGGTAGTAAGCCACTCTATGCTCCAAACAAGGCACACCAAATTATATAAGCATTGTGTTTTGCACAACATTACAATAAGAAATGGTTTTGCATTACTGAACGCAGCACCCACACAGGCAATGCTCAGTGATGCTCAAACCAGGAAGAGCCTCTAAGATGCATGAACGATTGGGCACATTGCACAAATTTACAGCAGGCTGTGATGTTCACATTTATCCTGAATGTTTCAGAGTCAGAGTCACTATATTTTATTGGTATGAGGATTTTGTCAAAGTCAGATAGACTGATGGACTAGCCTACTGCAAGGGTGAAAAGGTCAGAGTTAACCAATAACATTAGAATTCATTATCTAGAATCCATGATGATTCACAGCAAATTTAAAGGCAATCTGGCTTATATTGCCAAAACAACTGATTGGCCATAAGGAGAAGTTTCCTGTTGGGATCAAAGCAATGACAAAAAAAAGAAACACCAGGGAGAAGAGAGAGAGAGAGAGAGAGAGAGAGAGAGAGAGAGAGAGAGAGAGAGAGAGAGAGAGAGAGAGAGAGAGAGAGAGAGAGAGAGAGAGCTGCACTCTGGTTATTAGTGCTGGGAAGTTCAAGTCTTTGAGTTGTCTCAGTACACTTGAGTCCGGACTTCTAAATGTATCGAGTATTTCCAGTTTTCTAGAACTGGGTGTTGCGCATCTCTCAGGCCACTATAATGCAGGACACTCTAGCTTACGGGTTTATGCTACTTCCTGGAGGCAGTACATATCAGTACAGATGTATCAAATCCACTTATGAATCGGCACTTTATATTCATTTGTTTATTTTATGCCAGCACTAGTGATGATCAGCCCAGTCAGGAGCACAATATTGTATAGGGGTTTCTATTTCATGTATCATTCTCCAAATTATCATTGTTAATTTAAGAAATCAAATCCTGGTTCACTACTTTGTATGGGTGGTGGTGTATCTCCAGGTGCATTTTGGTGGACCGGTCTGAGTCAAAAATGTTTATTCCCACTTCCCAAGTGGCCATGAAAATCAATTAATGCAGCTTTAAAGGGGACATAGTATGTTTTTTGTGATTATTTTGTGCCTTTGTGTTATTTACTGTATATACTGTTATGATGTCAGATATCTTTGTGGTCAAAGTTCCAAAACTTGAGGTGAATGTATGTAGAAATTCTCCCTGCAAGTCAAAAGCAAGTCAGGGCTTCAACCTGCTCTGAACGCTTTGTATGCACGCGTTTTTTTCTACCTTGCTGATGAGCTGATGTTGACTCGTCACGCATGCCCATAAATGGTCTAAGGTTTTTCCATTTGTTGTTTGCATCCACTCTCATACTTCAGAATGGTTTGACGTAGCCTTTGCAGCTGGCAGATATCTGCTGCGGGGCAGCTTCCAAGAGCTGGCCAATCAGAACAGAGTGGGCTCATTGGGAGGGGGGTCTTAAAGAGACAGGAGCTAAAACGGCCTGTTTCAGACAGAGGCTGAACTGAGGGCCTGTAAAGTTTTTATTAGGCATCTTTAGAATTATTCTGATGTCATCAGTTTATGTAGAAAAAAAACTGGGGCACAATCTCAGTTGGGCTTTGGATACACTTAGCAGCATTTCTGTCTGCCACTGTGCCTTTATTGATACTGCCACCAGGAGTCACCAAAGTCAGAAATTCAAATCCTACATATAGCAGCTTTAAAATTAGTTGCATACTCTGGCATACATTGTACCAAGATTGTTGTTTTTTTTATGACAGAGTATTCTTTCTGAAAATGACAATGACGATGACAGTCTAATCTATCGATACACATGATCATATTCATGTAACTTTTCGTGGCAGTTGGTGAAAGTTTTTCATAGTGCTAGCATCTTGTGGATGTAACATCGGATGGCAAAAGCCTAAAGTGTGAATCTTTAAAAAGAATAATAATTTACTTTATTACAGCTACAATGTTACAATGATAAACAATTTCTTTTCTATCAAATGTCCAACTAGCTAGTCATGTAAACACACAGAAAACCAGCAAACAAGCTCATAAAAATACAATAACAATGTTCCATAATGGATATTAACTACACATTGTATGACTATGAATTTACAATTGTACTGTGTCTGATGCAATTCTTAGGGAGAGCCTTCAAAAGTTCTGACATTTTAGTTATTTAATACTTTAGTCAAAACATAAGTGAAAGTAAAACTAGTCCAGGTGCAATCCTAACCAGTTCAGGATAAACCTGTGACTAAGGTTTTCTCCCAGTAGTACAGGAGAAATGATAGTGGATGTTGTTTCAGGGCAGTCATACTATGTTTTTAACTTCCTCAATTCTTCCTGGGAACATCAGTCATCCCATTCACTGACTGCACTGACGTCAGATGGACTGATTTTTCAGTCTGAGCATCCACAACAAATGAGGCAGCCACCATTGGAATAAGCAGGTCGCCTCAACACAATCTGTGGCTTAGCTGCATTCACTTCCTGTTTTCTTTCCTGTTCTACCACAGGGTTTCCTGTGACTACAGTGATAGTAACGTCTCTCAGATGGTTTTTACACAGCAAAGCCTGAAATAACAGCCTGTCGTCGTACAATGTGGCGGGGAAGTAAAAGATAACTTCACAGGACTTTGATCAGATACCCAAATATCGTCTGAGCCCGAAATGCTATACAGTCTCAGGCCAAGCTGTTAATTCTGCATAATGAGACCACGCCATTTCCTTCTGAATGCAGATAAAAAGCATGGTGTGTGCTCTAGATACATTTAGGCCTGATTTAGATCAATCAGACAAATTTTAAATCAGCCATAGTTGATTTCTTGACTACTTGCGGGCAGCAGAACAAGCTGTAAATACAACTTTTAGCATATTAAGTTAAGTTGTTAAGTTGTTATGGAGAACGTGTTAGCCGACAAATTACTATTTACACAACCAGCAGAAATGGAGCTACAGCATTCATTTGGAGTCATGTTTCTGGATTTAAGTCCAACATTTACTCTCAATTTATAGTCATTTGATCCATTGTTAATGCAAAATTTTGATCAGAGCAACTTTAAGGTCTGAGACAAAAGCTATGTCCCAGTGCTGTACTACATACTGGAAATATAAAGCATACACTATGTACTAATACTGGAAGTGCACTTTTTGACTGTTTTCTAAGATGTCCCTACAGCTAAAACACTGTCCACAGTTTACTCCAGACATGAACAGCTCCTTTATTTCTGTTGGATGTTCACAGTGATAGTAATGGACAACAGTGTTCATTACCATCACTCTCAAAAATGACACAATCTCTGTTGCAATGCTGGTATTTATTACTGCATTTGCCAATTTTCCAGTGTGCACTATACTCTCACAACACTAGTATTGCATGCTGGACAAAGACAAATCTCCTAATGTGTGGTCAATCATGAAAGCAGTAAACCATTCTCACTACTTTAAAAGTGAAACAGTGAACAGAACTTCCTATAGGCTCACACAAGCAGCCTCATCAACTTCATTAAAATCTTAATCAGGAAAATCTTCTAAATTACTGCACATTATACTAAACTGTAGGTGACCACTGGTGAAACTCACCTAACCATGGGTTAAAATTACTGCAAACATAACCGATGTCTGTTTAAATACAGTCTGCTTTTTTAGTCATGCAGACCGCGGACACTTGCCAAATGTGGCCACTCACTGGAGACATTTCTGTCTATATGAGTTTCTTACTCTGTTGACAATGCCTTTATTATTTATTGGTTGGTTGGTTCACTATTCAATCATCACTTTATTGAGCTGCACCATGTACATTCACATTCACATATCTATGTGTGTATCTAAGCTAACATGATGACTCTCTGTAATTTGTGTGTGTGTGTGTGTGTGTATGCGTGTGTGTGTGTGTGTACAGAAGAGAAACACAGAGATAGAAAGTGTTTACAACTCTGCAGTGATTTGTAGATCCCCATAGCCACAATCTGTTTTTATAATAAAATTTTGCATTGGAAACTTCTATTAAAATTTCAATAAAATTTTTAATTAATATTGTTTAATAAAAGAATGTTTGATCTGTCCAAATCTAATGTAATGACATTAAGTAAAGATTAGTTTGTCTAAATTATTCTTCTGTTTAAAAAGACAATTTGGGAAAACCATTTCAGAGGAAAGGCATAAATATTAAGATCCAGATACCACACATATCATCAAAGCTTAAAAATATTGAGATATCTTATAGGCATACTGTTCAGCCAAACTCGACATACTTGACTGTACTGAGTTAGGAATGATCCACAATCTTACAAATGCCCACAACTAACTGAGAAAACACTTCCGCAGCACAATTATGCAGAGTGCAGACTTTGTAATCCACTCTCACATCTCTGAAATCATGCTGTTGGCAACTCTTCAGCTTCGATTACGGCACAAATGAGAAGAAACACAATAAGTGAAATGAGCTGCTGTTTTTTCTCACAGCTAAAATCCAAAAGAAGAATCTAAATGAGCCCCCAGTAGAACAGTACATAGGCCAGACAAAGGCACCAATCTGTCCTCAGCGTTCCTTTGACACATGATAAACTGCTCCTGTCCGCTTTCAGTGTCATTCCATCAGAAACACAGAACAAAGCTTTCTTTCTACAGCCTCTAATTTCTACCAACATTCAACAGTCATACAGGAAGAGACTAATCATAGAGGGCACTGAAAAAAACTGTATTGGCAGTCTCACTAACTACATTTACAGTAAAAGCCATGCGCCAAGTTCATGCCAGTCCCTGTGCTGGTGGCCATCACACACACATGCGAGCAGAAAAAATACCACAAACATCCGCCACAGACTCTTGATAAAGCCATGTGTGAGAAGATATAATTGAGAACCAATGTCACACCAAAATCTCACACTTTGCAAAATGCACAGACACACACTGTTTATGGCCTGATTTACTGTAGTCAGGTAAAGAAGACAAACAGGAAGTAGAATCTCTTTAAGATCCCATGAAATAACATTCTCTCTGGGTGTTTTACTATGTTTTGTTAAAGTTGAAATATGTTTCAACTTTTGTGTTTGATACATCTGTTTTTATTCTCATGTCAAGAAATCCCATAAAAAGACCAAAAACAATGTGTTTGTCTCTCAGTACTTCCTGACTTCCCTAACCTGTCTGTGACTCTCAGCCCATTGGTTCCTCCTGAAGACATAAATCTATTAAAACAGCTCACAAATATATAGCTCCATTTTTAAAAAGGCTCAGTAAAAGTCCTAAAACAGCTGGTCACTGTAGGTGTTATCAAATGTTACTCAAACAGGTGGAAATAGTGCATTTGTAGGGGACTATTTTCAGTGGCGGATGAATCCACATTTGGTGTTCTAGCGAGTATTTCTGGCAGCAGGATGGTGTGTGTGGGATTGAGTCGAAATAAACTGTGTGTGTGTTCATTGTGATAAAGGAACATGTCACCAAGTGTAACAGTGTGACTCACTGATGCGTTTTTAATAGCTGGTCAGAATATCTCGACCTCTGCTACTCCAATTTTGACCAAAATGATTTTTTAAAAACTGGTGATTTCTTCCCACAGTTTCTCAAGCCTGATGAGAAAAGTTAGTTCATCCATTTCACTCATATTGCTGTGACATCACCAGGCTGAAGTGTGAGACCACATGAGGACAGGAACAGTATCTATTCAGAGCCACGGGAGGCCATGGATCCAAACTAATTAGAGGGTTGAACACATGAGCTCAGAGCAGAGTTTCCTCTCAATAATAGCCATGGAATGAGAGTCCATTGAAAGCCCACACAGCCACATGTCCAGAGGTTTGACCAAACCCACCAACAGCAGCAGTGGGAGGTAATAATGTGCTATTGTCTGTTAATGTACGTGGTGCTGTTTCCCCATTCAAAGCAGACACACAGCATGTTACAGTAATACGCTCCTTCGATTTAAATTGTAATTTGCTGTCAATCAAACAGTGTTGGTGGTTCTGTGGGTTTTTAGGTGGTGCTCTTCTGTCTGGAATTTAAACCTGCACTAATCAATATTTTTATATTAACAATGGATCAAATGAGTATGTCTAATGTCAAAAGAATCGCTTGTAGTGATGAAGACACAAAGAATTATCACCAATTCCCCTCAGCTCTACAGAGCTTTTTAGCGTCTTTGAGCTCTTTGTTTTGGTTTTACAGCCTCCAACTTAACTGTTTTAGTTGAGTCTCACCACTCTCATCAGCTTTATTTAGAGCAGCAGCAGGCAGCTGTTTTCAGTGATAAACCTACTGTACACTGCCTGCTCAGCACCAAACAGCAGACAGACACAGTTAGAGACTAGCTGGTGAACATAGTGGAGCATTTAGCAGCTAAAGAGGCAAATATTGTTCTCAGGAGTTGATGGAGAGTAAAGCAGAGCTAAAAGGAGAGAAATTATTGGACTTTCATTCAGAAACACAACTCCAAAGTAATGCTAATGCTGCTCTGTGCCTGCTGGATGTGTATGTAGGCAACATACACATGCTGACACAAAAATCACTTAATGTTGGATTAAGTCCATGATAAGAGGTTTTCCTGTTGTATTTAGACATAAGACTCAAGCATTCTCACTGTTTGTGTTCATGTTGTGTCAGTCACTGTAAAAAAATTTTTTAAAAAAGATGCTGCCAAAGCTCCTCCCAGTGATACAATCAGCTCCACTCCACCCTGCATGTAAATTAATGAAGAAATATTATTTAAGAGTTGGATTTATGAGATGAACAACTCAAGACAAGAATAAGTCAGAAATATTCAAAGCAATTCAAAGTTGCTCATAAAAAAAGTGTTTATGAACACAACAGTGAAGCTGAAGTTTGATCCTCATCCAAGAGCTTCACCTGGACAGGTGACAAATGAAAGGACAGCGCTCTTCACGAGCATCATCGAAACACCAAATGAGGGAACATCTTCTGAAAGAATGCTGTTTATCTGTCCAGCACAGTTCACACACATGGAGAGGGACCATCACCTTACTAACACACTGCATTATCTCATCTGCTCATCTATACTGTATGTAGCAGGAGCAGTGTCACAGCCTGTCACTGCACTGACTGAATGACGCTCTACAACATGAAGTGAAGATCGGAGGCAATGCATGCCACCCATAAACAAAACCACTGCAAATAAACCTAAAATACATCACTTCCTATGTAACACAAGAGCTCTCATGGGAAAGATCTAGCAGCAACAGAAAAGGCTGTAAAACAGGTTTCATCTGTAAAGACTTGAGCTATGGTGGTTTGTCTTTATGACTAAGTTGCAGATGAAGGGTAACCCTCTGCTTCTAGTCTGGGGTGTAGAAGAAGAAAAGAAACAATACAAATTCTTGTGCTGCCTCTGCAGGATGCACAAGGCACCGGGGCGGGTTAACAGCACAGGATGTTTGCATCCTGATGCCTAAATCATCAAGAGAATGCAACACTTTTCTGCTGAATACAGGTCTGAATAAAGTGATTACCATCAGGGCTGCAACTAATGATTATTTTCATTATGGATTAAACTGCTGATTATTTTCCTGATAAGCCGATTATTCATGTGGTTTCTAAAATGTCAGTAAATTGTGAAAAAATGTCCTTTCCAAGTTCCCAGAGCCCATGGGTTACTCAAAATGTCGTTCAACCATACCCCAAGACCCAAAGATAAGCGGTTTATTATCGTAGAGAAACCAGAAAATATTCACTTCTGTGGAAGCTGGAACAAGGGAATTTTTGCCATATTTGCTCCAAAAATCGCTTAAACGATTATCAAAATTGTTGCCAATTAATTTTCTGCCAATTGATTAATCGACTAATTGTTGCAGCTCTACCTATCATGATTTGATATAAATTTGTCAAAACACCAGAGATTTTGTAAATCACTACTCAGAAGTGTTTTATGGTAATATTGGTAGAATGGAATACAGCACCAGTCAAAGGTTTGAACACACCTACTCAGTCAAGGGTTTTTCTTTTTTTATATGGCAACACGCCATCCCATCTGGTTTGTGCTTAGTGGGACTGTCATTTGTTTTTCAACAGGACAATAACCCAAAACATTAACACTTTTTTGATTTCTACATAATTCAATATGTGTTATTTCATAGTTTGGAAGTCTTCAGCGTTGTTCTACAGAAAACAGTAAATATAAAGAAAAACTCTTGAATGACTAGGTCTGTCCAAACTTTTGGTACTCTGGTACTGTATGTGGATTTGTTTTGGTTATTTTAATGTATTAACTGTTGATTTTCCAGAAAAATCCATATATCACATTTAATATTGCAACATCAAATAACCTTGTCTGTGTTGTCCACCTCTATGAAACAATATGAACCTGTGGCACAGTGATGCAACAGCCTGTCACTGCTCTGTAAAATACCTGCCTGATAACAAAGGACACTGAGGTTCTGTAAGGGTTAAAAGGGTAAAATGACACAAGCACACACACGTTTTGGATCAATTCCCTTCATATGGCTCTATCCCTTACATGAATTATCACTCTTTTAACTTGTGGCCATTATTTCGTCACTGTTATGTGTAATCTGGAGGAGGAAATGCAATGAAAAGCTTGCAGATGTATACAAGAATAAAAAAAAAATCTATTTCCATCATGCCTCAGATCATGTAAAAGCTGTCACGGGTCGCTGAGTAGCTGATAAACGACTGACACTTCTCCAAACACAGTTTCACCTTGATGCCAGGAAGTGAAATGCGGTGAGACAATCTTGGTTCATGAGCTGACACGTCCTGATGGAGGGTTTCTGTCTGTCTCTGCCGCGGTGGAAACACCAGGAAATGTTCTTACTCACCTTGAACACATCTCCATAGGTGCCGCACCCAATCCGATGGATTAACTGGTAGTCCTCTAAAGGGTCCAGGAATGACACCCCTATCCTGTCCATGTTTGGAGACACCTCTGGGTGCTGTGGGTGAGCCTGGCGGGCTTTCTACTCACACATCCCAGCTGTTGTTGTCAGAGCAGAAAGCAGCAGCAGCAGCACAACACTCTGCTTAATGGGAACTAATTGGATCCGACTAATTGCCGGTGTATCGATCAACCTGGCACATACACACACACACATACACACACACACACACACAACTCCGCGGTCACTGACACTGACACACAACAGTGTCTGTGAGCGAGTAGTCCCGAGTGGTGCTGCTGGAGTCAAATCACGCATGAGCAAACGCTGCACACTGTAAAAAATGTCAAGATAACTCCTTTACCTCTGTATGTTAAAGTGGTGTGTGTCAGTCCTCTTCATTTCTGCTCTTGTTCGTGTTAAATTATATTTTTCTGCCAGGAAAAATAAAAAATATGAAAGTATGAGAGAGCTTAATTAGTTAAAATGTTGACTGAAAATCAAAATTATGAGAAAATAAGTCAAAAACTAAGTCAAAATTAAATTATCTCATTATTTTGATTTAGCAAGTTTAGGTTTTGACTTAGCTCATAGTTTAGATTTACAAACTGGAAATCTCGATTTTTTATCATTTGGCATCTGACATACTGACTTCAAGTCACATTTTATTATCACTTAGTATTGACTTAGGATCTTATCATTCTGGCTTAAAAAGTCCAGATCTCGACTCATATCTGATGATATTGAATCATACTTCATCATTTTGGCCTAGACATTAATTATTTTAAAAGTCAAAATCGTGACAATATTGATTTCAAAAGTAAAAACTAATAATATTGAGCAAATTATATTCACTTTAAAATACTGGCTTTTGGTTTATATCTAATTTTCTTGACTTAAAAAAGTCAAAATCTCTCCCTATAATATTGTAATTTTAAGTTAAAAAGTCAGACTTAAATCAATATTATTACTGTTATCATTATTATTATATTTAATCATATTGACTCAGTGTCAGTAATTGTGACTTTAAAAGTTAAAATCTTGACCTATTCTAAATCAAAAGAATAAGGTCGGTATTATAAAATATCTCATATTGATTTAAACTTATATTTTATTATATTTTTCTAATTTCTTACATTTCATATTTTTAATTTCCTGGTAGAATGGGCTTGCATACTATTTGTTATATTTCATTACATATGTAATATATTTTTGCCTTTGCATGTTCCGCCATTTTCAATGTTTTTTGTCTTGTCCATTTATGTTGTTTGTTTTGTGTACATTTGGCATGTGCGTTGTGTACATATTTATTGAGACAATAAAACCAAACCAAATGTTACTGCATTAATGTCTCATTCATGTTTGATCCATTCATGAGACTATCACCGGTTAATCTGTGCTCAGTCTGCGACATCACTACTAAATCAGTTACATAACATACATACATTCTCAGCACATGCTCTCCCTCAGCTGCTCTCACTTCCTTGTTTATAATCTAGTCTTCACATAAAATTGTTACAAAATGGGCTGTAGTTGACACAGTATCTCCTACTGCAGAACATGCTGAAACAGTAATCAAGTGGACATTTTTTACAGTGTACAGCCTTTACTTGCAGATCTGTTACCTGTGAGCCTGTATCCTTATGTATCCAATACACATAATCAGACCTCATCACACATGTATTTTCATCAGGTCTTTATTACTTGCAGATACAAAAACAAGAACAAAAACCACAAGTCATCAAGCAAATACGATGTAGCAGGGCCACCTAATGTGGCTCTGTCTCAACAGTGCATGGTCTTTCTGGTCTTCTCTAATCATTAGAAACAGGCCTAGCTCAGCTATCCCCTAAACTAAAGGCCACCTACTTTAGAAAAGAACAAAGGCAAAGTAAGGCAACATAGAGCTAGCAAGAAAGAAGCTGTCGATAGAGCAGAGGTGGACAATGTTACACAGTAACTATCCTAAATTACTCACTTCCAAGGCTTCAGTCATGAACAGGTTCCTAACGGTACAATTTGATATTTACACATCTGTACGTTGAATTCTGGTCATCCTCATTACTTTGGCTTCAAACATCCACATGAAAGTCAATGAGAAGTTAATGGTCAGTGTGCAACTGGATGCCCATAAAACAAACAAATCATGAGTGAACGGTTACAATCGATCACACGAGGCAGCTCCCAGAAAATCTGTTTGATTCTGGCCTGATATAAACTTGATATGTGATGCTTAACTCAAGATCATCTGTGCAAGTCAAATATATTGCTAGGAACTATGAGGATATTGACTGAGAGGGACTTCTGGATGAAAACACTGGTAAAAAGGTTTACAAATAAAAGCGAGGTTAATCAGGTGTCCGTGTTTCTGTTCACAGTATGTCTCAGAGTCTTGAAAACTCCTCCTACAACAATCAGAATGTCTAGAGTGATTTGCGCTGCCGTTTCATGAAGGACATGGAGTAATCCCCGGCCGCCGTGCTCTTCTGCCTCTTCATCTGGACCTGTGACTGGGCGGTGAGCTGCAGCTTGATGGCACTGGAGTTCACCTTGGCTGCACACAGCAGCTCCTTCATCCCCTTCATCTTCTCACTCTGAAAGGCGACGACTGGGCCGGCTGAGGAGGGGGACGCCTGCTGCTGGGGCGAGGGCGGGGGCGCAGAGTCCGGGCTGGGGGACTTGGGTTTTCCTTCAGCGTCTCCGCCCCGCAGGCTCTGCGAGGAACGGCGGCGGCCCCCTCCTTCTCCCACCTTCTTGGGCTGGGCTGCAGCTGCTGCTGTTGTTGTTGCTGCTGCTGCTGCTGCTGCTGCTGCTGCTGCTGCTGCTGCTGTTGTTTGGGAAGCCGGGGACGTGGGATCAGTAGGAGGGGAGGAACCCTGCTCCTCTAGCTTGGACTCCCTCCTGGGGCCTCGTCTGCGGCCCTCCCGGGGGTCCTCGCTGGACTGGTCATCATCATCTGGAGACTCCAGCTCTTTGATGATGATGGACACTTTCTGACGCACCTTTGGAATCAGACAAACACATTTCAGCTACACACACAGGATATCAGCACGTTTGGAAAATTTCCTGGTTTTTAACAACAACAAACTAAATTTAATAGCCTTACCACATCACAACAAATGCATATTAGGGCTGGATATGTTTTAAATCAATCACAATATTAATATGGATATTTTTGCAGTATTGATATGTATCTTGATATAACAAACTAAACATCACATGTAAAATAATAAAAATATGATAATCAAAATGTTTCATGCAATGAGCTTGTTCCACTGTTGCATTACATGAAACAAACCCTTAACATGTCCAAACCATAACTAGTTTTGGTAGCTTTTATTTACAATTAGCTTGAAATCTTTAATGCCCACAACAGAAATGTGTAAAATGATAAAGCAACATGAGGCCTGGCTCCTGCACACTGTGTCTGTGCTGGCTGTAGCTGTTCTGAAGTTCAAAGCAGAGCTATTTTAGGTTTCTCACCTGTGCATCAAAGCGGCTCAGAGACTGGACCAGGTAGGTGGCCCAGCCCACATGAAGGACCGGTGTAGGACTGCCCTCCTCCCATTTGCAGATGCCGTCGTAGAAGCGCAGCAGGTGGGCAAAGCATTCTGGGTCCTGGAGTGCTGAGAGGGCTGCTGCTTGCTTGGGGTGCTCCTGAAGAAACATGAAATGTGCAAAGGGAAGGTAAGAGTTCAAAATAACTCAGAACACATCTGGCTTGAAAATGACATACAGTATGTACATTTTAGCCTCATTCCTAAGACAAACTAAATGAAAGGCTCTTATTTAACACTTGGATTCTTTTCCTTAAATTAAATGTCTCTTCTTCTAACTCCCCATTTAAATTGCAGTTCCACAATTATCTGCTCTGATGATTTTGTTGTTACAATTATAATTATGATCATAAACTTTAAAAAACTGAAATAATCCTGTGTTCATGGTTAATTTCCATTACTGGGTAAAGTAACCTTTATAATTCTTTGCACAGCTCCCACTTTACCTATTTGTCTCTTCCATCTGGAGATTCAATTTTGTGTTTAGTCTCATATGGAATAATAATTAAGCACAAATTAAGAGGAGACATTTGTCTGTGAGTGAAATTAATTTATTTTCAAGCATTAAATACGTCCTTTAAGGCTTCATGGGTACAAAACCTACATTAATCAGTTATCCATATAATTTTTATTATGGTTTAATTCCAGTATTTTAATTAATGGTCCGCCTATTATTTGGATAAACCTCATAATAAAATTTTTTATTATCATTTTTTGTTCAGAATTTTGATATAATCAGTTACAGTTTTACTGTTCTGTCTTACACATGGAGGCAAAGCTTTGACATTTCTTAAGGAAAATTACTTGCAGGCCATCTTTTATTATTACTTAAAATGATTTTTAAAAGATTTAATTGAAACATCTATATAAATAGTGGTAGTTCAACTGTACTTAGAATAAATGTTTCTTTGAGGCAGCCTGAACAGGAATTAGAGTAAAGTTCTACGTCACATACTAAGACTACTAAGACCAAGAGATACCAAGAAAATATCTTTAATGATAATTTTATATAAGATCCCACTAACAAGACACATGCTTCTCAGATGGGGTTTAGAAACCTGTTATGATGATAAAATGTGATTCATGTATTTTGTGCATGCTCTCATCTAGCCGGATATGTAAGTTATATGTTGTGTATTATGTTTGTATAGTGAAGGGATTATTTTATTTATTTAAAAGTAAAACAAAATCCACCCCACATGTTGAAAAGTCACCTAACTCCACCTCTTCCTGCTGTCTCCAACCTGTCAAAAAGCTATAGATGAGCTCTTCTTCTGCAGAATGGTGTTAACCAGAACACTTACTAATAGCAGGTGTAAATGCAAAGGCCTGTGATTGGATGTCATTATCCAGATACACATCACAGGTAAACACCAGGTGAAGATGATGTCTTCAAAGTTTTTTTAAGGATCTAAGTCAATACAGCTGAACCAGAAATTGCATCTTTTCTGTTCCACACATTCTTCTTCCTTGTCAACACCTGACTCCTACATTGCCCACAATGCAAATCTACCGACAACAATCCGGTTGGACATTCAGGTGTTATGCTAGTAGCGGCTAATGTAGCCTGGAGCTGCTAGCCTCCAGTAGAGATGAGGAGCTACAGAGGTCTGCTAACCTCACTTCTAACTCCACGCCCCCAGACTTTCCTTTCATTTTCAAACTTGTAGTCTTCAGCCCAAACTCACGCTGACTCTAGTGACATCACTTAAGGCATTTATCACATTTCAAAGGCTTGATGCTACTTTTTTCACATATGCAGTAGTACTCCACACACTGAAGTGGAAAATCAATGGAGTTCCTCTTTAAATCAAATATCTTTCTTTCCATTGACACGCAGAAAATAATCCTACTGTAAGGTAAACCAGATCTGAGAGTTTCATCTGCTGTATTTACATCCTCCTCTGGATGGGAATTCTTACCTTGTCAGCTCCCTCTCCTCCCTCTCCTCCCTCCCCAGGACTCTCTGCAGCAGCAGCGGTCTCCTTCAGCAGAGTGGGGATAACATCATTTGCAATGTCAAAGAACTCCTTGTAGATCTCCTCATCCTCACGGAAATAGTTATAGCTGCAGGAGCAGGGGACAGAGGAGAAGGACTTTTAGGATCAGAAGATTAGGATGTGGTTTCTTCATCTACTGTGTGTGTTCAACCAGCCATTACAACATGAAGTTAAGACCATTTAATGCCTCCTAGGGTGTAATGTGGCCCTGTAGCATGTTGATGTACTTATTGAGGCATTCCAACAGTCCAGACATGACAAGAAATGAACTCTGCTGCATAATCTACAAAGAATCCACTTATGCACTCACACACACATTTCTCCTTTGTAAATGGTGTACAGAGGGAAAGACTGAAATTGAAGAACAATGGGGGAGCCGGAAAGGGAAGCTGATAGATGGGGAGGGAATGTGTCGTCTGGTGGTATTTTTAGCTGCTGCTCATGAACAGTGTGTTTAAAGGGGAGGAGAGAGTGAGGATGCAGAGCTGGACTCTTCCTGGCTGAACCACCACACCCTCTCAGACTAACTGGCACTGGACTTCTTTGTGGTGGATGTGTCACTATCAGGAGCTGCCACATATTCAGAGAGGAAAACTGCTGCATTGTAAAATCTCAACCAGAGCTGTAATTCAATCGTCACTTCACTTCACTTTAATACTTCTGTTTTGAGATACGATGCCTCATTAATTCTTATTATTTGTTGTTTTTATAGAGTGAGTCACATCACCTAGCAATAGGTTTGCTTTCACTACCATCTTGTGTTGGTTTGGTGAAATAACAAGTGAGGCAGCTGGTGGCGGCTCTGCTTTTGGATGATTATAAGTCCCTGGCATTCTTTCCTTAAGAACAGTATCTACAGTCATTTTCAGACACCTGAAGCCAGAACACTGCTGTGTTCTGGCTTCAGGTGTCTGTTACATGACCTCACTGTTAGAGTGAGACACAATGCTTTCCTCATTCATTCATTTTGCAGTTGAAGCTTTGACTAATGATCATCAGTGTGAGGATTGCTCACCCCAAATCTTTCCATCAATGTCATCTTTTATTAGATAGAGTTGTTGGCAGTCTGGCAGTGCACAAGTATAGAAAGACGAGATGTTAATTGGGACATATGCTGTATAGAAAGTTTTTTGCTGCATATTTTCATCCATGCAGCTGCCACGGAAGAATATTTATATTATAGGAGTATAATGTCGTTTGTTTTCTTCGGGAAAAGGGTCAGGTGATAGGGGCATGACGAATCAGGGAAGGACAAGTTATGACTGATAAGACCCGATCAGGAAGTGAATGTGGGTGTCTGTGTCATTGTTTTCAAAAGTCTCCATTTGCACCCATCCAGAAATAAAATGCAATCCCAGAGTGTTGAAACTACAACAGGGTCAGCAGCGTTTTCAAAAGTCTCCGTTTTAGGGGTTCGAAAATGCCAGAGTGGTGTGGATGCTAGGTGTTAACATAGCAAAAGTTATGTGTTTTAAAATGAAAACATATTAGTGTGGATGTAGCCTGAGAATACTGTGTACTTATCTTCCCAGTCTGAAAATATGACCTGACAAGTTCCATTTGAAGGCAGCTTAAATAAAGAAAAATAATCATAATCACAGACATCTCCGGAATCATAGTTTGTATCCTTAACACACTAGTGTGTAAAAGCAGTGTGAACTCACTCCTGCATGACCTGAGCTGCCTTGGCCCAGGCCCTCAGAGCATCCCGCACATTCCTGTGCCTGTAGTGGAAACCAGCCAAGTACATGTAGGGGTAGATGTGCTCGTTGTTGTAGTACTTCTGAGCAGAACTCACAGCCTGAGAGAGAGCACAGAAACACAGAAAAAAAAAATCACTTCCTATTAAACACCCTGATCTGGGAAGAAATGCAACAAGTTTTTGTACCACCCTCATCACTTTCACTGCAGAACGTTCAGGTCACGTCAGACACGTCTTGTTTTCTACTAATTTAAGGGCTCACACATGGAACTCAGTGGATCGTCTACAACCAATACAGTAACTCAATGGTCAGTTTAATGGTCAGTTTCAGTTCCTGACAAGTAGAGCTGATCCTGCCTGGTTGGTAAGTGCATGTCTACCTCATATGACTGTTTCCATAAAATAGTTATAAGTTGAGTTGACAATAAATAAAGGTTTTTAAATGTTTGTCTCCTGTTGATATATTTAAAAAGGAATAGTTCAACATTGGGGCCTGTAAAAACGTACTGCTGTGTGATCTGCTGAAGCTGTCTCTAAAGACTTACCTGGAGGTGGATTTTCAGTGGGTTCTCTTTGCCTGGGATTGGATCCTGGTCCTCAAGGTCTGCCAGAGTACCCATGGCCATGGGATATCTGGTACACAGAACAGGACAGGATGATATGGACTTCAACACAAACTCTTTGTAGTGGACAGTGAGACTTTCAGAGAGAATCAAACGTTTACATTACAGTCTTTACTAACTTTGCCAACACACACTCACCTGTCCAGGTCACCTCGTTCATACAGCAACCAGAGGAGTCTCTGTTTGAATGAAAAAAAAAAAAAGACACAAAACAGATCGTGAAAAAGCTTCCAACAAAGATTAGGAAGTTAGGAGTCACTAGCTGGGTTTCCATCCAAATATATCGCAAATTTTAACTGAATTTTCAGGATATCAGCAAAAGAAAATGCAAATTTATGCGTGTTTCCATCCACTACTGTTATGTAAATATTAGTAGTTGGTTCATCGAGATATGCAGATTAGCAGGCACTAATTCTCCAGTCAGGTGCCGTTATACCACTGCAGAAGAAGAGGGCGCAACAAGATAAACAAGCACCAGTCAAACCTCAAACATTGAATAATAACATAGAAAACTTGATGGAAATATGATTTTCTGTTTGTTTCAAGCAGTATTATATGTGTTAGTCTCCTCATCGCTTCACACTGATCTACTGTTTTCATCTACTGCCTTTATTTTTTTGTCTCTAAATCTTCATTTCGAACTGTCAACATACACAGTATCAAAAGAAAACATCAGAATCACGCTCATACAGATGAAACATCAGTCATGTCAGTTAAATCTTTGCTACGTCAGAACTTATTCTGCGGTGTTTCCATCTCACATTCAGCGCATTAACTCATTAATTAAGGCAATAACCACCTCAAGCAAGTGTAAAAACTTTTTTGTGATATTGAGGATGTTTTTTTCAAATTTTGCTGCTTCGATCAACCTTTTCGAATGCGATACTTCAAAATGCGCATAAAAATACTTTGATGGAAACACAGCTAGTGTCTGTCAATGTACAGTGTTATAATACAGCACAACATTATCTGCCAGAGACTTTACTAGTGATGGTTAAAGCTCTGAAATCCCACACACTGAACTGCATTAACAAGCAAACATCTGTTTGGCCAGAAATGTTGTTTTTCCGATAGTGGGGGTCTGAGCTGAGCCGCAAGCAACCACCACCCATGGTTTTCCACAGGACAGCATGCCAAGTTCAAAGGTGAAAGTGTGTCGGAGGTGTGCTGGTTTGCTCTAAAACAAAGAGCCACTGCCTGCAGCTCTGTCTTCTACTGTTCCTCCCTGCGATATTTAAAACTGATATGCTGACCAAACAGTGCTAAATGTGTCCATAATTGTTTTTTTTGTTTGTTTGTTTTTTTTTTTAAATCAACAGGAAAACTACCAGGAACACATTGCTATTCCTTTTGGTGCTTGTAAATAAAGCCTCCTGTTGGTTTGCCAGTGGAAAGCTTTTAATGTGAAGCAGCAGCAGCAGCAGGAAATGTTGGGTTTGGATTCGCAGTAATTTAACACAGCTCCAGTATGGCTGAAAGCAATCAGTAAACAGCTAAATAAGGTCACACTGCTCAAATGCAGATTGCAAATGGTGACAAAAGATGGTTACTCACAAATAGCAGATACATTTTTTAGTCCTACAGAGCTCTTGCATGTTTATGCATTTGACTGAAGTATGGTGTTTGTTTTGATTAGAGAAACATGTCAAAATGAACATGCGAGTAATTGATCTGATGTTGGAAATCGCAGTTTGCATGTTGCAGTTTTGGTGAAGCAAGCTCCAACAATGCAGGAAACTAAAGTCAAAACCACAACTACAACAGAGGCTGCAGCGGAAACACGTGTTGGAGTCTTGTAATTCTTAGTTGAGGTGTGTGTGTTTCTACCATCTTCCCAAAAAAAGAAAAAAATGTTATTACAGATACAATTTTTCCTAAATTCTTTTTGGGAATCACTACTGTGTTGGATGAAAGGAAAAAATGTTGATTACAAAATAAATTACATTTCTAAACACTATATTATATGACAAATGACAAAGATAATGGGAGTTTATAAACAAACATTTATGTTACATAAGTACAATTTTTTAGATTAATACCACTTCTTTGACATTTAGGTCACTGCTTCCTCCAGCATCTACTGTCAAAGTGAAACTTTCCATGTGTTGTGTGAGGTTCGAAAAAAAACAAAAACAAATATGTAATATCTGCAGGCTATAAGTGTTAAGTGTTCACCTGCTGTAGCTGCAGGAGCTCAGAGCTGTCCGTGTGCAGGTCCAGTGAGGGGTTGATGGCGCAAACCATGAAGGCCACCTCCATGTTTCTGTCACACTTCATATAGGAGCCCTTCAGATACAGCCAACTCTGAGCGTGACACAAACACACACAGGATAGGTTTACAGTAGGGCCCGACCAATACTGGACTTTTGGGGCAGATGCCAATATTAGGGAGGAAAAAAAAATCAATAATCTTATATATATATATATATATATAAGATTATAAACACACACATAAGCACACATTTTTTTGCTATGAGCCCTCAAATGTGGTTATCAAACACTTGTGACAAAGACATGTAATGGAGGCATGATGTTTTACAGTTTAACAATGAACTTAAAATGACATCAGTGGATTGAAATATTAAACGTCACTGGGAATTTAATAATTATAAATAACTATAAATAAAAAAACTGAACAAAAAACATATGTACGTATATATTAAACTTGAATTAAGAAAAAGGATCAAATATACATAAAATGTTGCCTATATAACTTTAAATATCGGTGCATATCGGACAACATATATACCGATACCGATATATGTGCAATAGGCCAATATTGGCCAATAATATCAGCTGACTGATATATCTGTGGGCTCTAGTTTACAGCCATGTGGAACCTTACATATTAACACCACAGCAAGTTCATATGATACCCTACACATATGTATTTTGTTCCTGATCTTTGAACGATGTATTAGTCTCTTGATGTGGTCAGGGGGAGTTTGTTAGGAAGCTGAAGGTAGACCTCACCTTCTCATTGACTCCTGCTGTGACTGTTTGTCCTCGTCGGTCTTCGTTACCCTTTCCGTGCCAGGTGACCTCGGCCGTCTCTTCGCCATTTTTGCTGAAGATTACCCAGGCATGGTCCTCAGATAACGCCAGGTGGACATCCTTCAGACCCAGGACCTGGCAGGCAGCCACCACCGCAAATGCCACCCCAGAGCTGTCCAGTTTGGTACCTGGTTCAAATTTGACAAAGACTTTTTAGATCACTTGACATTAACTTTAGTTTCATCAGAGGCTATACTCATCATAAAAATCATCATCATGAAAGACATGGAATGTGGTACCAGTGATGAGACTGAAGAGGGACTGGATGTGGGCCCGGTCCTTGAAGTACGAGCGGCTGAGACTGTTCCAGATCACGTCTGACACTTTCTTCACCAGCTCCCTGCTGGACCCTGCAGCAGTCCTCCGGTACTGGGACAGGTCCACCGCTCCGCGGATCTGTGCTGTGAAGCGCTCATACAGTGCAGAAATCATGCCCAGCTCCACTGTGGGAAAGCAGGAGTTAGGACAGTCTGGCTCCAGTGGTTCAAACCGTACTCCTGGAACATTTATGGGGATGACCCGGTTCACAGCCAGGAAGTGCTCAACAAAGCCCAGGACCAGGGAGAGAAGGGCCAGGTCTGGCTCAGATTTGCAGAGCTCAGCATCAAACAGCTGAACCACACCGTCTATCCCCCGCAGGGGAAAGTGCTTCTTCTGGGCTGAGTGCAAACCCATTATGTCCACTGTCAGTCACTGCTCAGATGTTCTCCTCACCTGCAGTACTGAATATTACAGAGCAGTCAGTTCAACTTGACATCAAAAGAAGAAGTCTGAAAAACTCTTAGAGGCTGGTATTATTTCTCTTTTTGTCAACAAATCCCATTAAAAGACCAAAACCAACAATATCTTAGTGCAGAAGATAATAAACAGCTTTAACATATTAAAGACTGTTTGTTTATTTAAGTTACACACAAGTGTGTCCTTTGCAGATAAGCAAAGCAACATTTCTTGTCATACATTTAATCGCGCTTGGTATACTGTCCTCCTGTATAAGAACCTGCCGGGATTAATAAACATCCCGTTTACAATCCCAACAACACTCATTCCACCCGTTTCATGAGAACTACCGCAGGTTAAACAAATAAAACACAAAGTGACCCTCAGCTGAGCAGCTGGGATGATTGTGTAACGCAGTTACATCAATGCCTTTAATATGGCTGTATGGCACTGTGGTGGGCGGGGCACCCCCACTGCTTAGCGCGTACATAGTAGCCGTTTGAGATTTGTGATAGCAGCTAATAACATTATACCTAAATGTGTCCGCCACATCACACGTAATGTTACTTAGACTCTTTCAGTGCAGACCGAAATACTCTGTTAGGTTAATTAATTTGCTAGCCAGACCGGCAGACGTAGGCTAACTAGCTAACTTTATTAAGTTAGGTTAACGTTTGCTGCCGACTTAGGCTTGCCATCGTTGTTACTTGGCCGAATGAAGTCTAAGTTGTCTAAATAAGTGAGATAAAGTGCTGAAATTACGTTGAGACAAACAACCTGAGAGCAGCTGCATGAATGACTGCTGTGGTCAGGAGCAGCTAACGAGCTAACGAGCTGCTAGTTAGCTAAACTCACCACTTTTGGGTAACGCTTATCCACCTAGCACTTTCGCTGAATATATATCGCCTCAATATGCCGCAACACCGACTCACTCTAACCTCTTATCGACGCCAAATCTGACCAATGTGCAAGAGATTACGTACCAGTTTTCTCACAGCCTCAGCCACATGTTTTTGTTTGTGTCCCCCTTCTTTTGCCGCGCAGTTCAGTCTGCCAGAAAGTCACTCGGGGTGTGTAACCAATCTCTACGATGCGTAATGAAGCAGATCTCATAACGATTTATAGGTCGTAGTCAAGCGCAGTTAAACGCCGACAAACCCATCCCCATGGTTGTAGATCTAACCCACTGCGCACACAGTTTCCTCTCATGTATGCTGGGAAATGTAGTTCATAAAATGTGAATTTGTGAACACCATCAACAGAGGGCAGCAGAATGCCGTTATGTGAACAATTCCTAAAAAAAATGGAACAAAGGTAAACATTACATAATGGAAAAGAGGTTCCAGTAAAACCATTCAACTGAGAATTGTATATAAGTGTACTGTAAAATGAAAGGAAATGAAGTTCATCATTATTCAGCAGTTTTTTTTAAACATGGCTGTGGCTGGCTTTATCACAAATAACTAACATCAGTTAATCCAGTTAACCCAGAGAGAAGAGAGCCTCCCATTGATATAACAGCTAATGGCCGAAATACAAAATGCCACTTTCTGTTCAGAGCAGGTATGACATGATGTCTTCCGCCCCTGATGTGTTCCGCCCTATGCTTCCCTCCTTCTCACAAATAACTCGTAACTGGTTAAGTCTATATAAATATTATCGTTCTGCACAATGTATAATAATAACAATGTTTCTATTGCACACTGTATAATAATAATAATAATAATAATAATAATAATAATAATAATAATAATAATAATAAAAATAATTCTACTCATATTTTATTTTTAATCATATTTCATTATACTATGTAATCATTGCACAATGGATGATAACTACTTTTACCTATCTCACTACTCTCATTGCATCATATACTACGTATATAATTACTGCACAATGTATAATAATAACCTTTTCTTCTATTTTATTTAGTTTTATTTTATTTTATTCTAATGTGTGTGATGTGTGAAGGGCGGTGCTGTTGTGACACTTACATTTCCCTCGGGATTAATAAAGTATTTCTTCTTATTATTTTTATGTCTTCTGTTCAAGAATATTCCTTCTGCTGCCTTCAGGTGCTGTCGAAAATGTCTAAACCAGGTTTATGAACTGCTTAACAAAGCGATACATTCCGTCTAATGCCGTTTTTATTGAAATCAGTGTTGCTAAAAGGTATTTTTTTAAAGGCACGGAGTACGGAGAATAAGTCAACGAGTGAAGGCAATTATACTAATTTAATGTTTGTATGTTATTGTAATTGGACGCAGGAATCAGTTCTATTTGTGAGGTAGGAGTTCAGATGTAGAAGCATACACGGAGACCCTGAACGTGCGTCGTCCCCCCCACCCCCCCCCGACATGTTTTTTCCCTTCCTCCATAGTCCGCCTTGTTTCCCTCCATCTCTGCCTCTCTCTCAGTGCTCGGTGTTTGCGTTAAGGTGCGGATCCGAGTCCCGCTCTTGGGGAAAATTGAGGAAAGTCAGACGTCATATATACCTTCAAAGGACAGGTTAAGGCCATTTTAACCGAGACAACATCGCCTTTGTGCAGTTGCTTTGAAGCTACAGTAAAATGGATCCAATGACTCAGTCCGCCCAGATATCATCGTCGCAAGGGTTTGCCGATGGACACAATTCTGCTGCCAAAGAATCAAAGATGTCCGGTAAGAAATAGACTAACGTTAAGATATCTATTTTACTGTTAATTTTTACCATTAATAACTATACCATGTGTGTTTTGTTTTTAATATTAGCTTCATTAATGTTTTCGTAGGTTTACGTCAAGTCCGTAACGCCATAATTCAACTTAGAGCTGTAACGTTAGCTAGCCATTGTAATGCAGACACCCTTTCTTTCATGTTGTCAGTAGTTGGCCTGTACGTGGTTAGTTGAAGCTTGTTTCAGCTATAATGGGGAACACCTGTGGTAGTGAACATATCCGGACTGACGGCTAAAGTTACCAATCATGCCTTACATGCAGCTGTCTTTTGGCGATAACGCCAAGCAAAACGTCTTTTATGAATGTGTCAGTATTGTGTCGCCTTGCAAATAAACACACACACACACACACACACACACACACACACACATATATATATATATATATATATATATATATATATATATATTAGTAGTCAGTGTGGTAGAGCATGAGGTAAGACAATTAACTGAGCAGTATGTTTGGCCAGTCAGAATAAACACAGAATTAAACGTCTGCTTCCTACTGATTAGCGTCATTAGCGGGGCTAATTCGGAAAAAATACACATTTTATTAAAATACGGGCTGCTTAGTGCTTTGGCTATAAGCCGAATTTAAATATGTATCCTAATGATTGTTAATATAGTCTTACGTTATGTTCTACGATGTGGGCATGTTTGTTGATGAGTAAAGAAACATTACATTAGAGTTTTTGTTACAACATTTGGGGTGACAAAGCGTTATCAGTGCTAAATGCTGCGATGCTCTGCACTGCAGATACGTTGTTACTGGGCAACTGCCAATGAAGGGAGGACCTCTTAAAGGCGCATTGCCCTTTTTTGTCTTGTCTTCATAATGGTAACCAGGCCCAGGATAAAACCTCATGGCAAAGAGCTTTAGTACTATAATTCATTTCTGTCTGATTAGTCGTCACTTTCATCAATCTAGTTTTTTAGTTTTTTTAAGGGTTACACAGAATAGGCGAGTCTAATTAAAACAAAGGAACAGTGTTGTCTCCCAGGGCCTTATAGACAGGTTATTGTGTATGAGGGAGTGGCAGCTTCACCATCACTGAGTGACTGTGTGTTTGTTTGTTTGTTTGGGTGTGTATTAAGCTTTTCTGATTTGAACTCCACAGCTCAATCAGTCACTACACGTGAGTCATCTTGAAAATCCTTCAAAGCCATGTTCTGTTAATCTAAAGGATTGTGGGTTTTGAAGACTTATGGCACATGTAATCATGGGCGTCAACTGGATGTGGCAGGGTGTGGCACACGATGCCTCACTGACTCTCAATTTTCTCTTGAAGTTGTTATCACAAAGGAAAGCAAAAATTAAATGCAGGGAGATTTCAAGACATGATTCGTTCCATGCTTACCATCATGGGATGTACAGTATGATTAAACACTTATGACAACAATGAACAAATCATAATGATTATATTATTGAGCATTTATGAATAGCTCCACGTTGTCCCAGAAACTTGGCAGCCATGAGCAAACTATGAAATCTTGCTGCATTATGTTTCTTTTCTTCTTCTTTTTTTAAAGACTATTTTTGGTACTTTTGCCTTTATTGGACAGTGGGCAGTGAAGTGACAGACAGGAAACAAAGGGAGAGAGAGATGGCTATGACATGCAACAAAGGTCCCTGGCTGGAGTTTTCTAATGCTTGAGGTTTTTAATGGTTTAACATGGAGTACATTTTAAAAAATTCAGTGGTGGTTCACACAGCTGTGACAACGCAGCTCAGGTATAACTTTTATGTGTTGGTTCGTTTTTGTCAGTCAGAACTATAATTTCTGAGGCAGACTCCTGTGGCTGTGACAATAGTTTTCCAGCCGCCCAGACTAAATTCAGAATAATCATGGTTGCTTATTTAAACATTCCACAACAGATAACAGGCATTGCCCTCTGCAAACCTTAGTCATTCCAGCACTGCTGAGTCACCTCAACACATGGGCTTTGGGCCATTTAACTCTGCATTCACATCATATAGAAAGACTGTAGATGTAATGGTCCTATTTGGAACATATTTGTGAAAGTTGGCAATGTATGTTACTTTTTTCATCTTTTATGCAAAGGAAATATCAGTATTTTAGTGAATGGACTCATAGACCCATATTAATTTGAAATTAAACAAAATTCTAACAAAATTAAGAATTTTTATTTTGCAATGGTCCTCAGCTGATTTATTATTGATTCTTCTCCCAATAATGTTTTGACTGTGTTTAGGCAGGAACGTTTGAAAAAAAGCATTCATTCCATATGATGTAATTGCAGTATGAAAACATGATGTGTTTGTAAAATGTCTGGTAAGTGTAGGGAAAGTGGTCAAACTCTGAAATATCAAATGTTGGCCTTTATTTACTTGAGCTGCAGGGAGAACCAGGCCTGTAGTGGAAACAGGCTGATATCAGAGACACGCCTTTATGCATAAACTCCCTGTTTTGTATCTTATTTTAGCAAGAAGCCTCCCTGTTAATTTGCTCCTGTTTTAATATGCTGTTAATGAAAAACTCAATACTTTCTCCATGTTTGTTAATTGCCTTGCTAAATTGAGCATAATATACATTTCCAGAGCACTAATTCCATCAGTACAACAGAAATATTTTATTCATTCTCTAATTATTTTGAGTCAATTCCATTTTTCTCTTTTTTCTTTTTTTTGCAATTACATTAAGCTGCTGTCATTGAAACAATACTTCGTAGGTGTTTCACGTTAAAGTCTGCCATGGGTTAAACAGCATCAGTCCCTGTTCTGACAGGCTTTTAAATTAAAACATGTACAGGAAGATTTGATTTGAATTAACAATAGCTTAACATCTATTAGTGAATAAAATTTGTATTTTTGTTAAAAAGAGAGGGTGAGAGCAGCAGAGTAGTGAGTATTACACGGCACTGATGGGATTAGTGCTGTGGAAATGTACAATATTGGAATTTATCATATAAACAATGTAATGCCTCTTAATGTGTTTTACCCAGCCTGTATTAGCAACCAGCCATTATTTGTTCATGCTGGTCTTTGGCATATTGATCAGTTATGTGTCTTTTGAAAACACAAACTGACATCTCTGATATATTGCCACATGACTGATATCAAAGTATTCTGTCAAATATATCATTATTGTTTATATCGCCCAGCTCTTATTGTAGTAGTAGTAGTAGTAGTAGTATTTTTATAGTGTTCTGTACTTGAATGTTACAGCCACCACAAGGCCTGGCCAGCCTCTCTAGCTTCTGTCTGCAGCTGAGCCCATTTCACCTGACTAGCTCACTGATGAGTGACAGTAGTCACAGAGGAAGTGGCACACTTCAAAATGAGGACCTCATTTCTCAAACTGCCTTGCATCAGATTTTCAGGGGAAGTTAGCCTTGGAATCCGTTTTTATAGTCCTCCGTATAATCTCACGAGCAGAAAAACGGTTTAAAGTGTTTTCTGTCTGAACATTTTTGTAAAAGGTACTTTAAATTTGATAGGATTGTCGGAGCAGTCAGACAGTAACCTGCCTGTTCAGAGTTACAGCTGCCCCTGTGCTCACATTTTCTTATAGGAATGTTCTACTGTGAGCAGACTAACCTTTATATTATTGGAGACACCAAACTCCACCTTTAGGTTTGATTGATGACTTTTCACTGAATGTCAGTATTTTCATACCCTTTAAAAAAACAGGAGAACCGTGTTCCGTGAACCAGTTTGGTTGCTTTACATAACATTCTCTCATTTCGATGATTAAACATGGCTCCAGTTACTTTAGTTAGTAGTATTCTGAACTTAGCTACACACAACTCCACTCTTTTTTTTTTTTCCTGTCAATGAAAAAAGAATCAGTTACAAGCAGGAGACAAGCAGTTTGTTTTCATCAAAGTTGTTGTCGTCATTCTCATATTCTCACCAATGTTGTTAATTAACTTATATTTCAGTGAATTTAAATGCTTTTGATTCATTGTCCGATATAGGTGCTCCCTATTAAACACTTGAAAGTGAAGCACATAAACAAAGCTTCAAAGAACATGGAGTTCTTTCTCTCTCTCCACTTGGCTTGCCAAGACGCCCTCTCCTTCCTCCACTCCCTGCTGGAGTGGACCATATCACTGAGGTCACAGAGGCAATCAAATAGCCCTCAGGGGTAGATGATATGGGATAGCTGGAGCACCAGGGCAGGAATGGCAGGCATGGCAGAAGACCAGCAACTCTACTAAGAGATGAGCCTATGAAGCCTCAGGCAGCCGTGGCAAAGCTGGCTTCCGACCCATGTCTGCCGGTGAACTGTGGTATTTGGAATGTAGATTGTGATTGCATACAGGCAGTCTAACTAGGGCTGGGTACTGCTACTGATTTCCCGATTCGATTCGGATTCACAAGGTCCCAATTTGATTCGATTTTTGATTCGATCCAATATTGATTCGGTTAGCAACATTTCAGTTACAATTCCAGTTTTGCTTGTATATGAAAGAGATTCTCAGACAACTAATGCTGTAAATTGTCCAAGGAACCCTCTAACCTGGTGCATTATTAAAATATTAATGTTTACATTAAGAATTGACCCCCAAAGCAGTTACATTAATGTACTTTTTATTTAACACGACCAACACACTACAGGAGTCAACGCAATATAATGCAACTCTACAGACTCAACAGTCAGCGAGTATTGAGTAACCAGATAAAAAATAGTACGAGTGCTTTCTTTAGTGCAGAGAATGTGGTGGAAGGATGGTACGCGTCATGTGTGTTTTATTACTTTTAGTTAACCTGGTTAACTGGATTTCTTTTAGCTAGCACTGCTAGCTAAGAATGTTAGCACAAGAGATCAATGTGAATAATTTAACTATAAAAACTAGCTCAGTGTAATGTCTGGTGTTAGTCTGGACTGAGTGTTTTAATGTTGAAGACTCTTACTGATCAGCTGGTGATGTCGGTGACGACTCCTGCTGCTGCTGCTGCTGCTGCTCTGGACTGACGGCTAACCCTACTCCTCACCACTCTGCAAGAAGTGCACTGTCCACACTGCAAAAAATATCCTCCATATTTTCAAGTGCAAATGTATGAAGAGTTTTGAGATGTCAATCCAACATGGTGATCCTAGATCTCTCTGTGTGACTCGTCCACCAATGGCTGATTTCGTACTTTGGAAACCAAACCCATTTTGCGGCAAAATTCTGACAGTGTCATAAAGCTTTGTTTAAAGCTGCTCCAATCAATATTTTAAATATTAACACAAGATCACATGACTGTGTATTGTGAAAGATATCACCAATTGAACCAACACAGAATTATCACTCTGCACTGCTTTTTAACCTCTTTTAGCTCATAGTTTTGGTTTTCCAACCTTTCACTCTTATCAACTGCACTTGTAGCACCATCAGGCAGCTGTTTTTTAGAGAAGAAGCTTTGATAACCTGACTATACATTACCTGCCCAACACTAACCACAAACAGAGAAAGTTAGTGACTAGCTGGTGAACATAGTGAAGCATTTAGCAACTTCAGGAGTTGTTGGAGACCAAAACAGGGAATACAAGGGAAGTGAATATTGGACTCATACAGCGGCTGTAACATGACTCCAATTTAAATAGGCAACAGTTTGTTAACATTTTTCCAATAATATCTTTATAAGGTGATAATAAAACATTGCGTTTATGCACACCACCCCGGTCCCTAAAAATGTTTAGTAAGACTGACCAGTCTAACAACTGTTCTATACTCTTCTCCACTCTGGCTGAATAATCACACATCTATACCTATTTCTAATGTGTTTACTCAGTTCTCATTCAAATTCATATTTAACTTTCTTCTGTCACACATTCTCAAGTCATGTGCCATTCTCTTTAGATCTCTATGTTGGTTCATTTTTGTTTTATTTCCACAACTCAACATTAGTCCGAGGTCATTTTACAGAAAGGTCCTATTCCCATATTTACATACTTTTTTGTTTGATTATTGTGACCTCTTTATGTATGTGTCGATTTATTTATTTTTATTCATGTATAGGTTGGTTTTGGGTTTTTTTTTTTTTTTTTTTTTGAGTAGCTTATCTATTTGTAAACGTCTTAGTCCACCAGCCAAATGGCTAGTGAATGTTCAAATTTTACCAGCCCTTCAATAGATTACCATTGTTTTTTTGGCTGGTGAGTGAAGCAAATCTACCAGCCACTTGCATATTTTACCAGCATTTGGCTGGTGGCTGGTGCCTATTTTGTGCCCTGCCCACCACCAATCTTCCTCTGACAAGTGTGGAAAAACAAGTAAGATTTAGAGCTTGCATTGTGGTTTAAAAAGTGAAGGTGTGGTGTGTTGAGAGGGTATCAGCTGAGTGAATCTGAGAGCAGGAATGCTGTAATGCAAGTGCACACCAACCCCAACCTGCCCAGCCTGTACACAGTCCAGTTGAGCTGGACTAAAGGGAGACACCACACCTCCCTGAGTAAACCTAAAGCACACACACATCTTCAGTCCATACTCATTACTCAAGGAATTTCTCTCATCGCATCCCCTACCCATCTGATAACAACGGAGAATGTGGCCTCAAATCCTAATGACTTCCTCTTCACCCAGATGGAGATGGTATTCAGAATGGAAGATGTAATGTTCTCAAACATTAACATGAAATTCACAAGTGAGGCAGAAATGGCTGTAAAGTTACACTATGTGGCCAGAATAACATGGATTACACTATGTGGCCAGAATAACATAGACAGCCAAACAGAGTATGTGGACAACATTCCACACATATTTGATCGTTAAACATGTGAATGTGACACCATGTTCATTAATCTGCAGCTATAACAGCCTCCAGTCTGCTGGTTTCAGGCTTTCCTCCAGATGTTGGAACCTGGCTGCAGGGATTTGCTCCCATTCAGAAACAAGAGCTTTAGTGAGGTCCAACACTGATATTGGACAATGAGGTCTGGCTGGTGTTGGATGGGGTTGAGGTCTCGGCTCTGTGCAGGCCAGTCAAGTTCTTCCACACCAAACTGGGAAAAGCATTTCTTTATGGATCTGGCTTTGTGCATGGGGATATTGATCTGTTGAAACAAGAAAGAAACAAACAAACTGTTGCCTCAATGTTGGTAGTGCACTATTGTCTAAAGTATCATTATATGCTGTAGCATTAAGATTTTCCTTCGTTGTAACAAAACAGGAAAAACGGCCCCAGACCAAAAGTATATGTACAGTGCTGTCCACATACGTTTGGCAATAGAGTGCGCTCAAAATGTTTGTTTTCTGCTGGTGTCTAGCATAGCAACATAAACCATGAGAAAGTACTATAGAAGTTTAAGAAATGTTGGTCTTCTGGTTGTAGTTAACTTGTGGGACACACTTCTGTTTGCTCATAGCTACACTGAAGCAAAGTGAGAAGTTTACCTGATGCTTGTTATAGTACATTGTCTATTTTCTGTCTTGGTCTTGCCTGCATAGCTAATATAAGTGCATGTGTTTAAAGTTACTGTAAACTGTAATAGGTTTATTAGAGTGAACATGAAGAGCAAATGCATGGGGCATCTGGTGTAAACTAGTATTTTATAGTTATTTGAAGTAGTTTTTGTGTAGCATGTAGAGTTGTTAAGGCTGGATAAGTTAACTCTTCTCTCTTTATTTGAATGCCTTTATTTGAATTGGTGCAGTGGATAGGAGTTCTTTTCTTCTTCTTCTTCTTCTAGGATGATCATTCTTCTGTCCTTTTTATTTTTTCAGATTCCTTTCTTTCCTCTTCGCCTGTATCTCTCATTCAGTCTCCTCAAGGCAAGTGTATGGTTCTCTTACGCTGCTCGCCTGCTCTCTCCCTCTGTCCTGTACTCTCTCGCTGGCCTGCTGCTGTTCTGCTCTCTTCATCCCTCTTTCTAGTGCCCCTCTCCTGCTCGTAAGAGTCCAATAAAAATAGAATGAACCTGCAGAGAAACCAACAACATAATGAACTCCAGTCTTAACCCCAGCTCCTTCCCTAGCTCGACTGGTCTTTACCCGCCCCTCCTCCTTAAAACCATCTCATGCTATCCCATCTGTTTCCAACTGCTGACCCTCAGTTGCTGCACTAATTGTTAGTTAGCCAGGCAGCACAGCCTCCTGTTTTCAATGACATATGGCATTGGTAATTTTCTTCACCACCCCCAACCCCTGCCTCAACTTGAGAGCAACCCTTTCTAGCTCATGCCATAGATTGCCACCTTGACATATTGATAGGTTTCATCATTAGTTTATTGTTAGGGTTGCAGGAAATGTATCTATGCATAGCAATAGTCTAAGTAGCAGAAGCTCAACCAGCAACACTTTTACAGATATTTACACATGTGGTATAAAGAATAAGTTGCCTAAGGTGATTGATCAAATTGCTGTAAATCACCAGCAGTCAATAGCACAAATTAAAACATTGTTCTTGCCCATCTCCAGAGTCTTTTTAGACACCAAGAATTAGACATGTAACACCTTGCCTCTGCAGCTGCTAGCAATCTGATCCATTTTAGTCTTTACTGCCTGCTAGCGAGCATTATTTAGGTCAGCAGCACTCACTGTAGGTTCAAGATAATCCCAAGATTGCCACCTTATTTTAAGAAAGCAGAGAAGTTCAAGTTCACATTGTGTGCGCAAGAGCAGAAACCTAAAAATGGATCAGGTTGGCGTCCCGGGGGGGTGGTCCTACCTTCCTTCTGCCCTAGTATCTGAGTTCCCTCTCAGCCCCAGTAGCAACTGGGCCCCGGAGGAAGAGTGGCACTGGAGATATCATCCACTGCCCAGTGGCCTGGGCCTGCCATCGCCTGTGGCTGCTCACTCGCCCTCCACCCCACCCCACTATCTGCTTATGGCTTTGTAAGCTTTGTGCATGTCTCACATCTTTGCTTGAGCATTTACAAAGTAGGTTTTCTTTGACCAGTTTTGCTTCTTTATTTTCAAATTCTTTTTGAGCTGCAATTTTTATCAGTGTTAGAAGTCTATCCTTGTCTGAACCAATGGTAGCCATTACTGTGAAAGTAGTGTTTGTTAGATATTGATAGATTAGGACAATATAGATGAGGTTAAATGATAACCGCCACAGTAAAACAGTATTCTTAGTCTTATGTTACCATTACACACTTATTTCACAAACATCCAACCTATTCACTCCACCACCAAGTGAGGTATGACAGGACATTATTATTGCACCGTGTGGAATTTGAACTCTTACTGACTCATCCTCTTCGCAGCAAAGATACTGACCTGGCTCATGCATTATGTTTTACCACTAAATCAATGCCTAAGATGTCAGTGTACTAAACTAAACTAATTCCTGTGTGATTTTTAAATGTTCCATTGTATTCAGCTCAAGGTCCACTTACTTTTTTTCTGAGCTTTCAACTGCTTCTTACAGTCTTCATTAATGAATGGAGGTGGCTCTGCTAGTGTCAAACATCACATCCAACTCCAAAAGCCATCTTTGAACCAAGAGTCTAGGGTTGAAATGCAGAAAAAGACTATCACATATACTGATCCAAAGGTCATGAATTAAATTTTTATGTTCAGAGTAGAAAGAGGTTTTTGCTAACTGGAAAACACAATGTTGATACCCAAGCCACATACATAATCACACAACTCCTACTGCAGGGAGCAGATTACATAAATGAAATGTGCAAGGCCACTGTGGCCTGATTTGGCAGATGTTCCATGACTGGTGACTTATCACCAAGCAAAGTTGTTGACAGCTTTATCTGAACATCATGTTCATAAAGCCACTCCTGAATTATAGTCCCACTGGAAGTAGTCTAGGTTCTAAACAAGTAGCCCTGGCTCTTCTAAACATCCATGGCAGTATTCTCAGAGCACTAGCTGTTTTGGAATTTGTTTACAAGTACAGAGCCAAAGGACTACAACGCTGTTGGCGAGATGGAAAGTCCATTCATGTGGCCTAGTTTGAACAAGGCATTGTATTGTGGTGCAGGGGAGGTGGCAGTCCTATCCAAAACAAAGTGGACCAGTCAGTTGGGCACCAGTGGAAAAGTCTGTGTCTATGCAGTGGTAGGGGAGGGGATGGGGTCATGGGATCATGCTGACAACACGGCTAACATTGCAAGGTTGAAGTAGGAAAAATCTGAACCTTGAATTAACTGGACAAAACTAGTCAATTTAAAAATACCTTCTTTTTTTTTTTTTTTTTAAAGAGTACTTGCTAAGTAAAGTTGTAGTCAAAAAGGTGGAGGTTAGCATGCACAGGTTGAGCTGAGCAGCTGATGGTCATCTCCTAATATAGCTGCCAATTCCCTGTCATGATGGCTTGATGCTGGGCGTTGAAAATGACATGTAAGATCATTGGTGCTGAAAGGGATCATGTGATTGTTGGAACAGTTGTTAGGAACATCTTTGGAACTCTGTGGCCTCCAGGATAGCTAGGGGCCACGTGGCCTGGAAGGGGGGCCCTGCCATCATAGTGGACGTAATTAAGATTAACTGCACAGAGACAGCAGTATATAACTCTTGGCATTTTTTTTCACCATTTTGGTATCAGAACATTGTGTAATTTGTATGCTGTTGTAATTAGCAGTTAACACAACCTAATGGAGAAGTAACTGACCACAACAATGAATGCAAAGTATTTGAGTTCAAAACATTTTTTAGATTCATTTTCTTTCAGTTGTGTGTGAAATAAAAATTATGCAGAACCAGAAAGTTTGGAATAGTTGTAATCATCTTCCAGTCTATTTTGCATTTCTAGGCAGGACTATTTTAAGTTTAATTACAATATACTTTTGGTCTTGCAATACAGCTCTGTCACAGCAGCATTTAAAACGGCAAAATTACACTGCAGTCAGTGGATCTGCTCCCAAGGGTGAACTACATCTGTGTGAATCTTTCGTGTTAGGTTCTGATCTTTGCGTCTTCACAGTGTAGAGTGCTGCTCTGCTCTGTTGGAGTATAAACTGCTCCACAGAAGAGCAATGACTTGCAGACAGGAGACAGAAGTCAATGGTACAACTACCTCTCTTAAATGAACTGTATTAAGTTATTGTGAGGTTATAGCTCTTCAAGCTAGCTGGCTTATAAATGCCAAGCACTAGCATGTTCACGACTGGCTGGTGTGTTTTCTCACCAGCACCAGCTAGTTTGCCAGTTAACGCTTACTATATCACCACACTTCTAGCACTTTGTGAGGACTTGTGGATGAACTGTATGTGTCCTGAATGTGTCCATATATTGGACCTACTGGTTCTGAATGAGTGTAATGCTCAGGAAATTGTGCATGTGACCTGCAGTTCTGACTGTGGCCAGTGGCCACTACGCCAATTTACCACACAGCCCAGTGCTGTACATCATGTTGGTATTTGTCACACAAATTGGTGATTTATATAGGAACTTCAACCTTTTGTTACCAATTGCTAAAAATGAGTTGTAATATAATCTGCTAGAATACACACAAGTCTCATTGCCCTTTATTGAGACCTTAGGGAGTAAGTACAGGCAGGCTTTATCTCTCTGACCTTGACCTGGCTTGTTTCTGAGCTTGTCTTTTATATCTCAAGTTTGATACAAGTTTTGTATCATTCCAGGATGTTGAAGGTATTTTAATATAGTCAGCACAAGAATCTCTCATGAAGAAAATAACTTGGTGTGAGCAGTTTTTGAGCTTTTCTGATTGTGGTGTTTGTTTTCCATGAAATTGACATGGGCTTTTACATTCAAGCTAGTAGAATGAGTGATTGCCACTTGTGTATTAATATATGAATAGCCATTATATAATCCATTTCCTAGAAAAAGGCAAAAAAATAAAGCGGAGACCCTTGTGTGTTTTGAGTGAGTTGAATCCAAATTCTCGAGTTTTGGAAAACATTTGAAAATCATGCATCACACACAGCTATGCACTATTATCATATTTATTTTAGCTGCAGGTGTGTACAGAGAACAGTTGCTAAATCAAAACCTTTAGAAATGTAATAGTGACTTCTTAAATTTTTACATATTATACTGTTCAAACAAGCAATCAAATAAGCATGATCAAAAAGAAATTGCTTGTATGGAAAGTCATAGACAATATATACAGGTTGCAACTGACCAGTCACCTTAGCCACACATGGTGATTTACAAGTAGTTTCAGTCAGTGAAATTTTATTTCTTTTGCTGCTTCATTTGATCATTCAGATAATATAAGCTACCATACTGAGTGCTGCAACTTTGCGGAGTATAGCTACTTCTCCACAAAGAGCAGCATGCAAAAGGTGAAGATCCCATCCACTATATGAATCTGCCTTACATTTCCATGATGCAATGCATGAACGCTTGGGCTGCAACATTAAGGCCTCGCTCAATAATGCTAGAAGTGCATGGGAGTTGAGTGTCTGTGATTTATATGACCTCCCCTCCTTTTTCCTCTTTGCTGTTGTTCTTCATGCATGGCGATGCAGACAAAACGGTGGTGCTGGGCGCCGACAAGCCCTGCGAAGGCGTAGCAACATCACTTCGCTTTCCTTCTCAACCTGGCTCATTCTCCCCTGGTAATTATGGGAGTGAAGCAGGGCCGCCAGATGGACAACCGGATTCACCGATAAAGACATCTCCTGTTTCAGAGCGCATAAAAGCACTGGAAGCTCTTGCTGCCAAAAAGAAGGAACCTGATTTCAGAAGCGATGGAGGTTTCTCTCACTTCAGAGACCGCCACCATGAGAAATCTCCCACTGAGACCCAAAAGTCTCCTACTGAGAAAAATGCACCAACTGTCCAGAAAAAAGCAGGTTCTGCTGATCCAGAGTCACCAGAATCCCCATTTGAAGTACTTGGAGATTTAAGACAAGTGAATGAATTTGAAGAAACAGAAGAGTGGATGAAGGCTCATTTACCTCCGGTGCCAGATTTTGATGCTGCAAATTTAATTAAAGGCACCGTGTCTTCAGAAAATGTAACTCCAAAGGAGGAGAAGGATACTGACATTGTTATTCCTGATGCTCCTGCTGCTTTTGCTGGTGTCCCTGATGCTTTCATGGATTCTCCCTTTGAAGCTCCAAAAGTGAAGGATGATTTCTCAGAAGAACAGAAGCAGCCAAGTGTTGAGGAGGAGTCAGAGTTTGACCTTAGTTTTTTGCCAACAGCCTACATGTGGGATCAGCAGGAAAAATCAGGTGTCCAAGCTCCATCAAATCTTGATTCAGTGCTTCCAGCATCACCTGCACCTCCTGCAGGCTTTGGTTCCCCATCTCCTCCCGTCTCCCCACCAGTTGGCACTGATGCTAAACCAAATGTTTTGGATGACAAAACGACCACTTGGGCTGGAGATCTGGATCCCCCAGAGGCCAGTGAAGTGGACAGCTCAGGCGAATCAGACAGTACTGTCATTGAAGACGGTGTCACTGTTCCTACTTCTGTTCCCCCTCCATCCTCTGATCCTACACTTTCAAATGATCCCCCCACTACTCCTGCCTCCTCAACTCCTGCGCTTCCCACTGAGGAAAAGGAGACCCCACCAGCAAGGACTGAAAGAAAGCTAATGCAGGTTCCAACAATCAATGTTATTGAAACCGATGAGCCAAATTACAGTGATGAGGAGATGGAAATGGAGCTTGAAGCAGAGGAAGATGAGGATTATGAGGTTGTAAAAGATCCAGCCAAAGAGGCTCCTAAAAACACAGAACCAGAGTCAGAGGACAGTAATTATGAACCACCCAAGACACGCCCATTAGAAACTGAATTCATGGAAGGCTACTCTCCTCCATCCTCGCCTGTAGACTCTGATGATGAATACTCTCCAAAACATCAGATACTCAAATCTCATCCTGAAACAGTCCATGAGGCATCGAAACTCGAGGAGTCTGGGTCTGATGTTTCCCAAGCACAACCTGAAACACCACAGACCACTACTACTTCCTCTAAATTAAATGATCCCTCCTCTTTTACAGTCACAAATGAAGAAGTCGACTTCCCAGACAATGATGATGAGTGGTCAGATGAAGCACAAGAAATGCTGGTTAAACCTTGCAAGACTGATCTTACTGCCGAGGACCCAGCTCATTACACCTACAACACAGCTGAGAAAGAGGCTTATACTGAAACGGCTATGCTTTCTAAAACCAGCTTCATGCAAGATGATATATATGACAGACAGTCATTTGATTATGATTGTGATGCATCTTCTCCTCTGGATGACATTGATGACAAAGGGCTAAAACATGCTAAGGAGCAGTTTCTTTCTGACTCTTCTCAAATCCATATTGAAACACTGAATGAAAGCACTGCTCCAGAGGACAGCCAAAATCCGGACGACTTTACTTCGCTGAATGATGACGAAACCTTTCCCAAGCCAGTTGGTCAGCAGTCTTCAAGAGAATATCCCCAAGACCCATATTCTTTCCAAAGTGAGTCACTAAGCAGCATCAAAGAGCCAGACTTCGACAATAAAATGACCACTGACATTGTTTCAGATAACTTGACAAATGGCAACTCACTCCCAGCACAGACAATTGGCTCAGAGATTGAGCAGGACTCTAAAGCAGGTCACCATGAGCCCGACACAACAAGCATCCCAGAAAGCATTGACCCTGATAGCTCAGTTTCTGAGCCCACAGATAGCTTTGTGGAGTTTATGAGAGAGTGCCTGAAATCGAGGCAGGCTGAAGAACCTGACGATGCGCCCCAAGGTGTTCCCACCAAGAATGAGTTCAGCAAAACTGGTTTTCCTCCTTCCCAGTCCCCTCCAACCATGGTGATGGATCTTGAACAAGAACAGCTTACAATCAGTGCTCTCAAAGAGCTGGGCAGCAGTCAAGAGGAGGAGGAAGTGGTGGCTCTCCAGTCTAAGGTTTCTGACCAGGACAAAGCTGACCCTAATGCTACATCTATACAGCAGTCTTCCTTTACCTCAGTTCCTAATGCTCCATGTTCCCAAAGCAACCTTGTGTTCGACAGCACATATTCCAAAGAGGTAGAAGCCATCGACGAATGGGTGGCTGAGGCCTATCATCTTGCTGAGCATGTCTTGACAGCAATACTAACCCACTTATCAGGTAACACTTCCTCTTTCTGAGCAGTAGGCCTGCTAACCTCACGCAGTCACCTCAACAGCACCCCTTTTCTCACTTGCACCTTGTTTCTGCCTGCACCTTTTTCAAAGTTAATCTGTTTTCACATAACCTTTACATTTAGAGGAAGGCAATTTTGGCAAAAAAGGACCATCTGGTGCTCGCCAGTTTCTACAGACCTTTTTAGTGCTCTCTCATGAATAGCCACTAGCTGCTTTTTGTTAGTCAGTCAGTAAGGAGCTATACCAGAAAAGCATAAAGGGTCTTAGTATCTTACTTGTACAACATGTTGTCCAACCACATCTGAAAGCAAAAGTGTTTATACCTGTTCTGAATGGCCACGCTAGAAGGCAGTGTGAAAAGCCCCTTAAGACTTGCAGATTATGCCTAACCAAACCATTTAGTTTAGCTCTGTTTGAGAACACACCAGTAGTTGCTAGTGCAAAAAAAAGTTATTATGGCATTATCACACGTGCAGCCTTAAATGCCAAAAAGAAATTACATAATAGGTGCAGGTGTCAGAATCTGAAATGCCTGATGTGTGAAAGAATACCAGCAACAGCTCGTCTGGGAAAGACGCACCTCAGTGTTCAGGGAAACTGCCTTCAGGCTTTTTTTTTTTAATAATGCTATATCTCATTTCAGAGTAAGGATAATGATGATATAATCTGATATTGCCCACCCTTAGTTACAAGTGAACATTAATAACACATTTAATTACATATGCCTCTATAGAACTGCAGTTGTCACAGAGATTATAAGAGCTCATCAACAATGTATTGTGCTATGCAGACACTTACGCCGCATATGGTCTAGTGATCCCCACTGCATTTGAGCATTTGACCCTGTTCTGCCCTCTGTCCTTTACTGCTTGGCTTGGTCCATTGACAAAGTAGGTAGGGGTTTAAATATGGCGCCCAAGTGTTGGCTTGCAAGAACCTTGGAAGTCAAAACAGTACAGTCAATCCCCAGTGTCAGGTTTCTGCCTTGATGCCACTTTCCACAGCACACTTGGAGATGACTATGACATGATGACAAGGCATGAGACTAAAAACAAAGTGATGCAAAATTAATTGCATATCTAGAGGCCACCTAAGTGCAAATTATTTAGGTTTAGTAATTTGTACTTGGGTTTCAGGCAAAATGCTATCTTGGGAAATTAGTTTGCTTTTAGTACTGTCAGTCCTCACCTATCCAGTCTTCCTCTCTTGATCCAGGCGCAGTCGTCCTTTTTCCTCTTAAAAATGAGACCAGCTCCAAACCAGACTGTTTTTTATCCCCATCAGCTTAGTGGGATAATTACTGTGTATACTGTTGTCGTTAAAAGTTGACCAGAGCAAGGGCAAAGAACTAGAAGGTATTATTTTTCAGGAGTTAGAGCAGCCAGTTCTGCAGTACCCTCCCCTTCTCTGCAAACATGATCTCCATTCCACACACATATGCACAGAGGCTGGTATGCAGACAGTAATCCTAACACATGCACTGGTGAGTCTACATGTGTTTGCATACTTTGACCTAGAGTTGGCACAGCTGAGAACAGTGTGTTGGTGTTCTAGCAGCCTGAAACCAATGGAAAGTGTGCAAAAGAGGCATAAAGGAAATGTTAGTTTAGCTGCATTTTAAAGCAAATGCATTCATTGTTCTGTGAAGCTTGTTAGCAATACACATAACGTAATTGTGATGTTAATGACTTTGTGTTGAAAAAGGAGCTCTGTTTTGTGTTGTGTTCTGTAGAGGAGCCTGTGTTGTTGAATCCTCCCCTTCAAGCCATGAGCTTGTGCTATTTTAGTGCTTCTCTGCAGTGCTGCTCCACAACTCAGTAGGTTATTAGGGGGGGTGTACTTTGCTAGGTGAGTTTGTTTCTGTGGGTGTGACTGTTGTCATGCTGGGTATGCTTGACATTTGCTGCATTGCCATACCAGATTTTGGTCAAAGAACCCCCCTTTTCAAAAAATGGAAAGGCACATAGGAGGTAAACGTGGTTCTGTACATTTCTGTGTGAGCCAGTTGTAATACCAGACTTTTTGTCAGGTCTTCAAAGATTAGTTTCAAGCAGTCAAGCAGTCCATTTGTTTTCAGATTGGAGTTAATCCATTGTGAATGCTGGTAAAGTGGAGGAAGTGGTCATGTCAGTACTTGAATCAAACTGAATTTGTGTCAGTGTTTGGTATTTGACACCCTATTAAGCTGTCTAATACAGACATGTAATGTCTTGTTTGTCAGGGTTATCTTGTTTTTAATCAGAATAATGTCGTTCAGGCTCTGAAATAGGGTCATATTAAAAATAGGGCAGGGTTTGAACTTGCGTACTGGCTTGTCACTTAAAATAATCTCACTGCTAATTACTCCACTGAAACAGTTAAACAGCTTTCAGTGTGTCACTGCTACCCAAACATGGTTGTTGGTATTCTTTTCTTACTTACTTTGTACTCCATTCAGATAATAAAGTTTAGATCAGGTAAATTGTTTGTGTCTAATTAAATCTAATCATGACCATATTTTTATTGATCTATAATTCAATGAAGTCACATATTGAACCAGGAAAATAACTTTAAAGTTAATGAGGCATGATGGTTGGTTTACTTGTTAACTGGAGCATTAGCTGATCATTGTTACACCCGATCACATGTTGTGCTTGACTTGTCACAATTATACAATTAACATTTAGAGCCACTTGATGAATGTAAGTCCAATATTCACTTTCCTTTTAGTCTCCACCAATTCCTGAGAAAGAAATCGGTCTCTTTAGCTGCTAAATGCTCCACTATGCTAGGTACTAACTTTATCTGTCTGCTGTTTGGTGCTGGGCAGGTAGAGCTCAGTATGTATTTAGAGCTTTTTCTCTGCTGCTGCTGGAAACAAAGCTATGAGAGCAATGAGACTGAACAGAAACAGTAAAGTTGTGGGCTGTAGAGACCAAAACATGAGCTTTGTATAGCTGAGTGGAACTGCAGAGTTGGGTGGTTATTCTCTGTGGGTTCATCACTACAAGCAACACCTTTCACATACAAGTAGTCACGTGATCCATTGTTCATCTAAAAATATTGATTATAATTGCTTCAAGACTGACATGTTATACGGATGTTAGATATGCTTGCTACTGGAAGTTGATTCACTAAGAAAACGTGAAACAAAGGTGAGGTCCCTGTGCTTAATATCGCCAAACTGTCACCAGAACTAGAAGGCCTGCTTTCCTCCTCTTAATTTCACTGGACAATGAAACGGTGACTGGTTACTGATTGACTATTTGATCAATCAGTGTGATAACGGTGTGTACTGTAGATCAGCTACCAGGTCAGAGGCAACATTGGTCCCGAATGCTCACTGATGGGATTAGGAATGATCGTGTACAAAATGATTGTTCCCAGTTGTCTGTCTGCCTGCCTGCCCAGTTTGAGACACAATAGCAGATGGCTTAGATTAGATCAGTAATAGCACATGGTATGCCTATGGATTTATTCACTGAATCAATGGTGACAACCATTCCCTGCAGTTACTTTGAGTTTAGCATTTGCTGTAAATTGTATGGATTTCATTCATGGCAGAGGCCTTTAAACATCTGAAACTTCACTAAAGCAGATGGGTTTTTGTAGAACAGATGTCATTTATAGAAAAGCAGGTGAAATGTACCAGCAGTCTCGAGCAGTGCTTACCTGAACAAAAGTTTGTTCTCCTGATGCAGTTCCTTAAAATAATAGGCAATAGAGTCAAGGTGACATACCCATTAAGGTAAGTCCTAGAACATGTTATACTGTAAAATTAGAATAGTCATTCCAGTATAGTTTAGAATTGTGACTCAGTCCTGTGGCTGTGTACGTGTAGCTTTAAGAGCTGCACACTGCACAGTGAAAGCAGGCCACTGCGCCTCAGAGTAGAGCGAGGGCAAGAGACATACAGAGAGAGAGAGAGAGAGAGAGAGGGAGATAATGAGCGAGGGCCATCAAGCTCCAGCTGCCTCCTTGTGGGTACTGGGTACCGACAGCAAAGCATGCTGGGATGAAACACACACCCCTGCAGTGCAGGGCGAGGAAACCCTGCTCATTGTTGATGTCGGATGAAAACATTATATCTCTGAAGAAGCCAATTTTGTTTCCAGCTCGGCCAGCAGGCAGTTTAATGTTCTTCAATCGGTTTTGTAAGCTGATGCGTGTAAATTGTGCTGTAATGGAGTTATGAGGTTTTCACAGTCATTGTTGGCTCAGCGGGCAGAATCGGGAACAATAGAGCTCCCTCTGTTTCTATCTGAGCCCCACAGCTGTGCTGCTGCTTTTCTCTCTGATTCTTGTAAACAGGTTCAGCTCTTAACATGACAAGAATTATTCCTTGTTAAATAGTAACTGCTACATTGTAAATTAAATAAACAAGCCATGTAGTGGTATTAGATATAATGCAAAACATGGCAACTCTAGAACACCCGAGAAATAAATAAATGGAAAATGGTTTGAATTTTTTTAGCCATTAGTTGTGTTTTGAAGTCCTTTTTATATCATATCAGTTCAATATATATGTAGTGATCAGTGTACTCAACTGATTTGTTTCCGACAGTCCATCTGATTGTCTATCACAGTTGAGAAATGTTGGTTGTCGGTCAGTAAATCTTTCCAATTCATCCACATATTCAACCTTTTAGTGTTTGTAAAACATGTATAAAACTAGTGCGACAGGTTTTTTAGATGCTAAGGAGATAATGTTTGTCTATATTTACAATGAAGCGGCACTAAAAGATGACAGAAGAGAGTCAGCACTATTGAGTGTTTGGGTACATGCCATTTGTATTGTGGAGTGTCAAGAAAGCAGGTTCAGCTGAACTACTGTTCAAACAAAGTGTGAGTAAAGCCCCCCCCCCCCCCCCCCCCCCAACATTCCATGTGGCCAAAGTATTTTAGAGTAAAAGTCAAATGGGGGTCTGATAAGAACTTCCTTGGCCAAAGATGTGATTTTCACTCTCATGAAACAACAGATGTCTTTTGGGTATTTTAATTGCAAAAGACATGGCAAGTTTTTCACAGTGGAACAATTTTAATTCATGTCATACATGTGTGACTATGGAATGTGAGTCTTGTGCAAAGGAGAAAAACAAAGTTCAATGTAGCTGTTTTCATTTTTCCTTGAAATGTGTGTTTTGAGGTCCTATATAACGTGTGTTCCCATTAAACTTGCTGGAGCACTGAGGCCTGAACCGTCCCCGAGGCATCAGCCCACGTGGTTTCTCCACCACTTACACAAGGCTTTTTTAAATACCCCCTT
The DNA here is from genome assembly GCA_038419695.1 of Scomberomorus guttatus. Lineage (NCBI taxonomy): Eukaryota > Metazoa > Chordata > Actinopteri > Scombriformes > Scombridae > Scomberomorus > Scomberomorus guttatus. The sequence goes on along the minus strand of CM076467.1, from coordinate 2,846,797 downwards.
TTTCCCCCACGTAGAGAGAGGAGTGGCGTTTTGAGAGTGCCAACCCAGCATTACATAACCGCTTTGTATAGAGGCTATCACTTCTGCATGCACAGCTCCTCACACGACATGCATACAAACATGAAACACGCATCTACAGCAGTGTGTCTTCCTTGGTTATTCTCAGCTGCAGATGCCAGAGGAAAATGTTTTACTGGGCCAGAGTTGGAGCTCCACTACTTTTTTAGTGTTGGTTTTTTTTCTTTCCCTAGTCTCTGGTTGATACTTTTGTTTTGAAGGCTTATATCATATTTTACACTAAAATTTGACTAATATGGATGACTGAGGCCTAATATTAGCTTCAGATAAACTTTGTTATATATTTTTTTCACAAAACAAGGGCTGTTTCAATTTCCAATGTTTTATAAGTTTTATCCTATTTTAGTGAGAAAGCTTTCTGATCTGCTCCTGTTCTAATTTGCTGTTAACGCAAACTCAAAACTTCCTTCATATTTCCCTGTTGTCTGGAGAAAATCAGTGTAACATACATTTCCACAGAAATTCAGCACTTCCTGCTCACATCTTTCACATTACAAACCTTCCATCTGCTAGAAAATGCATTGTCCCTCTCATTATTGGTAATCTTCTGCAGGAAGTATAATGTTTTATCACCATAACTTACTGTCATTCAGAAAAAGTAGAAGCAGTTTAAATTAATTAGTGAATTAGAATAGTGTTATGGATTTTTTTTTAAAAATTTTAAAGAGAAATTCAGAGCAACAAAGTGAGGAGTATGACATAAAATGTACATTATGTCAACTTTACCTTGTGAGCTATCATATATCGGGTAATTCCACTGCCCACCATTGTTTTGTTTTTTTTTGTTTTTTTTTTACCCAGCCTTTATTAATGACTTAGTTTGTTTGTGCTGGTTATTATTTGAGACTTTATTTCAGAATCTACAATAATAAGCACTTTTAAAATATCTGTCAGGGTGAAAAATACTGTGGAACTGAGTTTTAACTATCCCCATTGAACCCATCCAAATGATTTTAGGGTTAGACGCTCAATAACTCACCTCACACATTCAGTGGTTCACCTCAGTTCATAACCAGGCTGTAGTTTACCTTTTTTTTTTTATTTGATGAAAATAAAACATCATTACAAGCTTAAAGACTGCTAATTTTTGTAGCTGAGGTTCAAGACAAACCATCATTTATAACTTAATATCATGATATTTTATTGTAGCGTGTCAGAGCCAACAAATGTCCGTTTAACCCTCCCTCCCTCCACCTTCTCTGCAGTCAAGGACCTGATCCACTGGCGGGACCCCAAGAAGTCGGGCTTGGTGTTTGGTCTGTCCATGCTGTTGCTGCTGTCGCTGGCAGCCTTCAGTGTCATCAGCGTGGCCTCCTACCTACTGCTGGCTCTGCTCTGCGTTACCATCACCTTCCGCATCTACAAGTCCGTCGTCCAGGCCGTGCAGAAGTCCAGCGATGGACACCCCTTCAAGTAAGACAAAGTCTCTAAAGGCTACCACTGGAAGTTTCTTCTACTTTGCTCAACATATTTTTAAAAAATTTGGGGAAAATAAAAATAAGGAGCCTGTATGTATTTGCTAATAACTGTTGATCCATTTTAGAGTGGTGCTTCCTTTTCGCCTAATAAAAATGTCCAGTGATTTAATATTGCACTTAAGCCCTAAGAATGCTGGATCCTACACTTCCCATAATGCAACTCGTTAATGTCTCTTATCAGGGTTGTTTTCTCAGACCTCACAGGCTGAGTATTACTCCTTGTGACGAGTAATCTGACCTCTGCAAAACTCTTATTTGCCTTCTAAATGTGACATGAGAGCCATATACAGGCCAACAGCAGCTGAATTAAGCATAATGCATGTATGGAATGATGTAAGAAGTATAAATCATTGATTGTGATATAGCTCACTGTAGTGCACTGAGCCATGTTGCAGTTGTGCACTGCCACATGTTTTCATCCCATTAAACAAACCACTGCCTTAGATTCAGCCTCATAATTATCTGCAGCTCTAAAGACTACTAAGTTTCAGAATGTTAGAGGTCAGGCCTGGCATAGCCTCATATAACCTCTGCCTCTTCTGCTTTTATTTATAGAACAACTTTTATGGTGGAGCCAGAGCCCCAGAGCAGTGCTTCATAGAGTTCATAGCACAGCTCCTCCTCAAAGGCACCTCCTCATGGCTCAGTTTATCTCTATATGGTGCAGATTAAAGTTCCCTGGTCTTCTGATTTTATTCAATTTCTCCAGTTGTTACTTCCATTCAGTCTCTTGACAATTTTTTTTGTTGCATCCTTTAGTCTATAAAATGTCAGAAAACTGTAAAAATGACTGTCACAAGTTCCCCAAGCCCAATGCGATGTCTTCAGATGGCTTGTTTTTTCAACCAAAATGTCCACAATCCAAAGAGATCCAAGTTACAATGATATAAAACAAAGCAAAGCATTTTTTCCTGATATTTAACATAAATAATAGATTATCAAAATAGTTGCAAATTAGTTTTCTGTTGATCAACTACACAATTAAATGTCTTCTCATTTCAGCACTTCTTACAATATCATAGAATATATTTACTGTCAATTTTCAAGTAAAAGCCAGTATTCATGCACTGGGCTGCAACTAACTTTCATTATTGATTAATCTGTCTATTCGTTTCTCAATTAATCAATTAGTAGCTTGATCTATAAAATGTCAGAAAATGGTGAAAAATCTTCACTTCCCTTTTTCCTAGATTTTTTTTTAATCACTATTTAGCTACTGTCCAAGAAATTCACTTCCTGCATATGTTTGAAATTAAAAGCCTACAAAGAAATGTGGGACTTTGCCCATAGAGCTGCTGGAAGGCTTTTGATATGAAACATGCAAACTGTGCAGAACGTGTTTCATAGACCGTACCATAACAGCAATAAAACAAAAAACAGGAGTAGAAGTGACTGGAATTAATCAGTGAATTGAAACAGTATTTCCTTTAAAGGGAAAGTGAGAGCAGCTAAGTGGTGAGTATGACATGACTCTGCTGTTGTACTGATGGAATTAGTGCTGTGGAAATATTCATTATACTGAATTTATCAAGACAGTTCAACATGGAGGAAAGTTTACATTAACAGCATCTGTAAATGAAAACTGGAGCAGATCATAAAACAGGGAGGCTTCTTAATAAAATATGACAATGTACTTATAAAACATGAGAAATAACTTTTAAAAATCCTGATTTTCAGTAGTTGTATTCCAATTGGTGAAATGTTTTTGTTAAATTATCTGTTTTGAAACAACTCTTAAGCCACCTCAATTACAAAATATCATGCCTGACTTCCCAAGAGGACGTGCTGGAAAGTGACAGCAGGAAATCTCTTGAAATTGACTTGCCCAAGTAATCATTGAGCCATTGATCTTGACCAACCGCCCTATAAGCCAATAATAGGTGAAATTAAGTTTCCTCCTTTAAGCCTTTTCACCACAGGCTGGTTTCAGAATGTTTTCCTGCAGCACTTCCTGCCTGGACACTTAGCCTCATTTTGTGCTCACCTTCTCCTCCTCCCTCTCTGCAGAGCGCTGATAGATAAGGATGTCAGCATCCCCCCAGAGACTTTCCGCAAGCACGTGGACACCAGTCTGACCTACATCAACCGAGCCCTGAAGCAGATGAGCCGCCTCTTCCTGGTTGAGGACCTCGTGGACTCCCTAAAGGTGAGCAGCTCCGGCCTTCAGTCACTGTCCACGGTGTTCCTGCGTTCTGATCATTTAGTCTGCTCATTAATGAAGCTATTCCCACTCTGTCCCACAAAGACTCATCTCCTGGGTCCAGCCTTTTTATAACTCTGATTGGTACACTAGAAACTCATCACAAGGGGAAGTCGGTCACATTATAGTCAGATTCAGATGTGAATGTCATTCTTTTACATGTACAATGTGTTGGAATGACAATAAAACCTTGAAACTATAAGCAAGAAAGAAAGTCATTCTTCAAATCCATATCTTTTGTAAGGTTATCAGATCAATGAAAAGGGAGCAAAGTAAAGACAAAACATGTGCTAATTCAGTTTGTTTTACCAGTACGGATCATTGGGATTTTATCAGTATTGATACCAGTACTGTTTGTACCAGATACTTAGTGGTACTCTTATCAACAATTTTCTGAATTTAATGAAAATAAAATGTATAAGGAGGTGCACCAGTGTGTCTGACAGACACATTGCTGACTGGCTGTCTGTCTTATACATAGTTGGTGCGGGGAAAAACAACCTACAGACAGACAGATGCTCATGTATTAACAGCAGAGAGTCAATATATGTGCACAGATGCAAGAAAGAAAATCAATAACAATTTCAGTGCCACCAACAGACTCAACCTACCAAACAAAACATAAAAATAAGGACAGTCTTGCTGTGACCTTGTTAAAGTGTAAATCCAAAATGTCCCAGTTTGTATAATAAAGTGCAAGGAAGAACCTGATAACAAAGCCAGTCCAGGTTATGAAAAGCTTACAGGTTACAAGTCAAGCTTTTTCAAGTCGACTTAACTTTTAATGGCCCCTCACGCCCAGATCGGGGGTTTTGCTTATTGTTGATTAACACTGCTCAGGTTGAAGGCAGGCAGAGTTATGCAGGTTAATACATGATGTCTTCATGACTCAATGTACTAACAAGAATGCTAAAAGTTGTCACTCCCTAACAGGTGCAACAAAACTAACCGAGGAGACAGAGGTGTCAGTCAAGTTCAGTCTGTACACACCTACACAGTCCTGAGAAAACAGCTGATCAGACAACATGAGGTGGTGTGTCTGGTTTGGTAGCATCTTAGGTTTTTGAAAGCTGCTGCTTTTTTTTTTTTTTTCTTGCTAATATAAACTCTTGCAGTAGTGGAAAGCTGTGTAAAGCCTGTAAGATTATTAGACAGGCTACATCAACCATTTGACAAGATTTTATGCCAGTGCTGAACTCCAGAACTATATTTATTGTGTGGGAGATAATAATTCTCACTTATATTGTACTTGGGCAGCCCTGGGTCAGCATGAGGAGCTATCAGATAAGAGCAGAGAGAGAGAATAAAAGAAAAAGAGAGCTTTGTCTCTGCAAGCGCTTGATTCAGCAGCCACTGGCCTATCAGATTATAGCAACCAGCCATCAGAGCAGAGCTACTGTCAAGCTCACTGTCAGCCAAGCAGGAATAATACCGAGTCCACTTTATAATACTGTTAGCAGTATCTAAGCGAGAGCTGCAGCACAAAGCCACAGAAGCCTCCACCTCTTCTTCACCACTCCTCACCGTCTTGCAGGTCCTCAGCACCACTGCCACGGTCATTATACACGCATATAAATTCTATAATTGTATACTAGTTTTCAAAATAGTATAAAAAGGAAATGGTATTTTTAAAATAAAAGGTCTACTGTAAATTCTCAAATAGCAGTTCTCAAATAATAGAGAACCAGCTCTTCATTTGGAAAAGGCTTAGAGACATGAATTGTTTCCTTGATAAATTTGGCCAAATGTACACAGCACTAATCTCATCAGTAAAATATTAGACTCATGTGATATTCACCACTCTGCTGCTCTGAGTTTCTCTTTTTAATAGAATTTTTTTAGTTACTTTTTATTCACTAGTCATTTCCAATCGCTTCTACTTTTCTGTTTTCTCTGTTAAACTACCATCAACTCAACACTTCTTGCACAGATGTTTCACATTAAAAACCAACATTCCAAAGGGCACAATCCAGTGTTTCTCCTATAATTGCACAGGCCTGGCGGGCCGCCATGCCAACAAGAACCCCTGCCAGGCCAAAAAAAATCTTTTTTTTTATGCAAAACATAACAGCAAATATCTATTCATTCAGAAATCAATAGCTAGCTGAATTCATCAGTGAATGAAAACTGTTTGTGTTATCAAGAGAAAGTGAGAGCATCAGAGTGGTGAGTGTGACATGACTGTTGTACTGATGGAATTCATGCTGTGGGATGTTTGAATACTGGACTTGGAGAATTTCCACTATATTGACATCACTTCAACCCCAATGAACCAGATGTGTGTGAAGTGTTGTATGTTGTCCTAGAAATGCTCCACCTCTCTGAGTTGCCCTCTGGGCTTCTTTGTTGTCTCTCCAGCTGGCAGTGGTCATGTGGCTGTTGACCTACGTAGGAGCTGTCTTCAATGGAATCACCATTCTCATCCTGGGTAAGCACTGTGGGAACCTGGAGTTCAGTTCTGTTTCACCCATTAAAATGCTTGCATTGCATTTTTATTTGTGAATTGAATTTACGATGACCTGTCAAGAGACTGTTTTGTGAGTTCTTGCTGCTCTCTGTACTTTCCTACTCATACATTTATATTTGAGTTTAGCCGATATATTTATTTACTTTTAATAAAGCAGGAAGGACAAAATGTAAATGAGAGAAGTGCTCCAATGTATTCATGGAAAGTCATATCAAAGCCATGGAATCTTCCACTTGGGCCACAGTTGGAACTATTATAATGACTCATTAAGACTTGCAAAAGGACACATTTCTGATGGTTGGTGCGAGCATTAAAATGAAGGCCTTTCACTCTTAGTCTACAGTTCAGGTTAAGATTGTTGACATTTTGATTGCTGCACAGCAGCATGTAAAGTTAAAGAGACCATGTTCCTCGGGGGTTATAATGAGGCCACCATGCTCAGTTAGTCTAGTGGTGTGTGGTGGGTTGACAAGATGGCTCATAGGCTGTAAGGTTGTATAAGGAATGGTGACCAGCTCACCACACTGCATTGTCCCAAGATGGACTACCACTCATTAGGATAGCACCGTCTAATGGTTTGCTCTTCTGTGGTCCAACAAATACAATTTAAATTCACCTGAAGGCTGAGCCATGTCTCTTTCCATTTGAATACGTTATTCTTTTTAGTGGAGTTTCTTAAATATTGTTACAGGAATAGTTAGATATTTTGGGATATACGTGTATTTGCTTTCTTGCCAAGGGTTCGATGAGAAGATCGATACCACTCTCATGACTGTACAATAAATATGAGGCTACAGCCAACAGCTGGTTAGCCTAGCTTAGCACAAAGACTAGAAACATGTAGCCTGGCTTTGTCCAAAGGTTACAAATCCCACCTACAAGCATCTCTAAAGATCACTTGTTTGTTTAATCTGTTGCAGTATTATGGGGAATTATGTGCCAGACTTCCAGATTTCCTGAAGTCTTCACACAGTGATGAAAGGACTATAGGAAATAGTCCAGCATCATCTTACCATCTAACTCTTGGCAAGAAAATCAAAATGTTGAACTATTACTCTAATGTGACACATTATGATGACATTGGTCTTCATGCCCCCTGTAAGTCTAACAAAAGAATTACAAATACTTAAATTTCTGTATCATTTAGTCTCATTTATGGCCTCAGAGAATGGAGACAATATTGAGTTTACAACTCTTAGGCACTTCCCTGAGAGGCAAAACCCAGGACAAATAAAGCTCACAAAGCACTTGCCGTACTGCTGAGAAGGCACGGATGTAATTGAAGGCAACCTAGATGAATGCATAAACATGTTAATCAACTTAAAGCTTGTCAGAACATAGACCACACTAAATCCTACTATTGTGAAGGTATCCATGTTTAGTTTTTGGTGTCATGGGACAATAAGACTGATTTGCATGTATCATATAAATGGTTCTAAACAGGGTTTTGGCTGATTCACATAAAAGTTAGCAAGAATATTTATGTTTTTTCTGAATAGCTCAGCAACTTTCACAGTGATAGTTTGAACTCACCTTGAGTTGATAAGCATGTTACACTGTCAGCCACACACAATCAGTGACAGCAGCTGGCGGCTGATGAAAGCCCTGTCTGTGATATCACAGACAGGGCCAGAAATGCAACATATGTTTAAGTTTCATCCTTTATGTGACTCTGTGGATTTACCCTTAATGACAGTGCCCCTGTAATGGATATATGATGTTAGCCAACATCAGCATATATGTAGAAAATAGTGTGCCTCACATTGACGTGTATTCATTTAGCTAGTTAGCCAGTATGATACTGGTTTCCTGACATGTCTTTGTGTCTGTGCTCTCCAGCTGACATCCTTCTCTTCGCCGTGCCTCCGGTCTACGAGAAGAACAAGGTGAGAGTCTGCCCTTGTGTCCCAGGACATGACGAATGTATCAGATCACAAGCTTAAGTCCCTGACCCTCCCTGAGAGCAGCGATGACATCAGTTGTTAGCAAATATACCCATCAGCAGTGAGCTCACTGATGACTGCGGTCTGCATCAGACACTGAAGGCTTTCTGTGGCCCTCTTGTTGCTGTCCAGCACCAAGCTGTTGAGAACATGAAGTCATTCCACTGTTAGCTCAGATAAGATGGCCGTCAGCATCCCGATGATGCACATCATGCAAATTGGGAACTTTATGAGTTTAGAGGATTATACTCATCAACTGTTTGAGTCAGGCTTCATGAACTAAAGTTTTGTTTTGTTCATTTACATTACATTTCATCATGTTTTATTGGTCAGTTTATGGTTCCTCTAAACATAAGGTTCTTTAAAGCTGCTCTGTCAGTGAATTGAGGCAAAAACTTAATGTTAGACTAATGTACTCATGGTGATTGATTTTTATGTTTTAATATTCAATTAAGATGCTTCTTGAGTTTCAGACTTTAACCTCTCCCTGTAAAGGTTCAGATGATACAGAGTTGAGCTTTAGGTTTCACAATCCATTCAGCCATTTCCTGCTGTTTATGTGGGGCGAGGTCGTGGTGATAGCACACCAAGCAAAGCGGCCTGTACACCCTCCCTGCTAGCTACAGACTCCAGCTCCTCCTGGGGCTTCCCAAGGTGTTCTGAGGCCAGAAGGTTGATATAATTCCTTCAGTCAGTTCCTGATCTGCCCCGGGGTCTCCTCCCAGGTGGACATGCCTGGAATACCTTCACAGTGAGGTGTCCATGAAGCATCCTAATCAGATGTTCAACCGCCTCAACTCGATGCAAAGCTCTTTTCCAGATATTATTCAATAATCAAGCATTTCTTTTAAAGCACATTGACACTCTTAAGGGTAACCCTAGACAGAGGAAACCGATTTTGGCCACTTTCTGTCATTACCCAAAGCCAGTTACCAGGCGAGGTTTGGAACGCACACGGATCATAAATCAAGAGCTTTGCCTTTAGGCTCAGCTCCCTCTTTACCACGACCGTCTGGTACAACATCTGTATACAGCCAGCGCTACACCGAACCGCCCTTCAGTCTCATGATTCACCTTATCCTTACTCGTTAGACCCCAAGTTACTGGAACTCTTAAACTCATTTCCTATGAGTCAATGAGGCCAGAAGAAGTACATCATCTGCAAAAATCCACTGAGAATATGCTTGACACTGTGAACACTGTGTTACAGTTTATATAAGGGCCACTCTTAGTAGTAACTTGTAGGTTTCACTAGTTCTCAAATCAAAATCAGCCCTTGTTCCATTTTCAGGTGATGTGATTTCTTTTTCTTAACTAATCTTATCTGCTCTTTTCTCATCTTTTCTCCTTCCAGACCCAGATTGATCAGTACATCGACCTGGCACGTACTCAGATTAACACCACAATGGCCAAGTAAGTGATGTGGTAGATAATCTCCTTACAACCAGTAACTTTTATGCATTAATTACAGATGTTTATTTGACGCTTGTTTTGCTTTTCTGCTGCAGGTTGCAAGAGAAACTTCCCGGAGCTATGAAGCGCAGCAAAACTGAATGATCAGCTCCCCCATTAGAAAACTCCACATCACCATCATCCTCATCTTCATTACCATCATAAACCCTCTTACCCCCCCCCCCCCCCCCCCCAACACACACACACACACCACCACCCTTCTCCAGATAACCCCCACCCCCAGTCTAACTTCTCCTCCCTATTCCATCAACCAACCACCACCCTACTACACTGAACCTTGCTTAGGTAGAAAATCTCTGAGCTACTCGATATTCAATGTAAAACTACTGCGCAGCTTAACTTGCAAGCATTAGAAAAGAACTGTGCCTGTGCAGACAGGAAGCGCGTCGCTAGCGAGGAAGTGATGTAACGCTGCGGCGGACCCTGCCTGTCTGTGGGTGTGCCACAGGGGAATGGAGGCAGGGTCGAGTGAACTAGACTGAATCTATGACCTGGTTACTTCGTGTACAGCGGGGGGGGGGGGGGGGGGGGGTGATGGCTGTTTGTGTCACAAAAAAGCAAATGTCTGTACTTAAAACCACACAGTTCCCTGAAGGTAGATGGATAATTTAAGCTGGAAACGTTCAAGAAAAAGAAAAATGTTTTAAAAAAAAATGGAATAAAACCAACCTTTTGGGTGTCATTGTGGCTAGTCTTTTCCTGCTCTTGCTCTACAGCTGTTGTATGGCTAGATATGAGTTCATTTTTAGAAGATGGTAATGGGTTTGCTGTTACTGATTGGCCTGTTACTGAGTTTGTTTCCCTTAACCTTACAGGCACTTGTTTATGTAAGTTTCTGCAATGCACTGAACTTTTTTTTAAGTCCATGAGCAGGTTGAAATAAAAGGATTGGAACACTGAGCCAGCTGTGATAATTTGGTCTAGTTCACCCTCTTTTGATCAGATGCATTTTTGAACAGTTTTCTGTATGTATATACACCTTAAGACAACAACAGGCTCTCTCTGCTGTATGGAACATGTTAGCCTCGCTTTTTATATCAAAGGAAAGTTCCCTCACTTACAGCAGTCCTAACTCCTTGTGTCACACCTGTTCAAGCCACAAAGTGTTGAGGTCTCGCATTCACTTGTAAATTTTGATTGTTCTTATCACTGCTTATTACTGTTATTGATATTAATTATAGGATGGCTGCTCTGACTCCCTACTAGCTTGACAACAGCATTGTAAGAGTTACGTTAAGTGTCATTGAAGCTTCATAATTTTAAACTGGAGGTCTTTCAGAGGCCTCTTGAGTAATAAATTCCTGATTGTTTGATAAGTTAAGAGATACACTCCCTGATCTGTAAACACAGCCCTAAATCCTGAAAATGCTCTCCCAGCTCGCTGTGGATGTTTTTAAAATAATCAGCTGTTGACCTCTGTATAGTTTCAAAACTATATGGAGTGTGGAGGGTGCAACTAGAATAATTAGAGTTTCATAGTGTTTAATTAAAATCCAGATTAAATAATTGTTTCATTTTGCTGTCCTTAAAGGATAAATTAATATTTGATTTCAAAAAGTTGTGTTGGCAAGAATCTGGCCAGTCAAGCGTTCCTCTTGCCCCACTGTGGGTATGACTTAATTTTTGTGAATTTCACAAATTTAAGAGAAATTTAAATATAAACTATGAATTTTGAAGCAAGAGACACACATTAGTAAATGGAATTTTTTTTTTTTTTAAAGTAAAATTTTAATATTTTGAAATTATATTGTGAAAATTTCAAATTGAATACTAATTAAATTTAAAACTCAATTTGTTATAGCTTTTTGAAATTTATTTGAAGATTTCATGATTTATCAGTGTAAAGGTCTATAATTCTTTTGGCACACTTTAGACTCCATACGAAACCTCAACAGCGACCTGAGAGGAAGTTTAGAGATTAGGTGGCGCTATAAGAAAATCAGGGATCTGTGAATAAGAAGTGTAGCTGGGGGAAGGTGGAAGCAGTTTTCAGAGTGGTTATTCTAGAGGTCTGTTTGTCACTTTGTTCTTTTTCTCTGACTGCCATGAAGCGCATGTCTAACTATCTAGTGTAAGCTGGAAACAGATTCTCACCCTTTATATTAGGCTGTATCATATTCTTGACCCTGATTTTTGTTTAATATTATTACTTGTGATCGTTACAATGGTGTTTTTGAAGTCAGTAAAAAAGTCATATGTTAGCACTACTGCTATGTCTCCATATTGTTTTAAGGGATGAATATATAGAAGGAAATGAAAGTATGTTAGTGTTGCTGTTCATTTCATTGTGCCCCAAAGTAAGTTTGCACGGAGTAAATGTCCCCTGAATACTGAATGGCCAACAGTGGAAGAACATTCTTTCATTGCCTCAATGCAGTCACACAACTACTACTACTACTACTACTACTCAGACATATGCCTGTGTGCTGAATGTTTCCTCTGGTCCAACATTCCTCTCCATGCATGCCCTCCACTGCGTGTCATCTCACTGTGATCGTCTCACAGATGTCTTGGTTGACTCCTCATGCACGGTGTCTCATTCAGACTCTGGGTGTTAAAGCTGAAATATGCAACGTTTCTGTTGGAGATGCTAGCTGTTAGCCCCAGGTTGCAGCCCTGGTGCTTGGCACTCATGCTGATGAGCTGTCAGCTAGCCTGAGGCTGAGGTAAGCAGCATCTCTAAAGGCTCCACAGGTGCTGAAGGAGCACACGGCAAGTGCAAGGGGGAATCAGGCAGTGACTGATTGTTTTATTATGCATCCTGTTTATTTATTTGAATGTGAAGAAGTTGCATATTGTAGCTTATTTTCATCTAAAAGCTCAACTTCACTCAAGCTGCTGGAACACATTTGTACTAGAAGTTTGATGAGTTTATTTAAAGGGTCATTTCACCCAAATTATAAAATGATAATTAAAAACATTTTCTCACTTACCTCTGGATGTATCTCGCAATGCAGATTTTTTTTCTTTTTTAGTTACATTTGTTCATTTCCCCACATTTCGAGACTTGAGATTTCTGCCTCCGCCACAATACAATGGATGTGAATGGAGTATAATTTATTATGAAATATAACATTTTAAAAAATCAACAGTAACATCTCTTGAGAAACAAGGTCCTTGTTAGTCTGGATAAACCACAGAACACTGTCAGCAGTTTCTTAGGGACTTTGGTTGAAAGTAGTTCCAAGCAAAACAGTTCACAATGAGCGCAAACACAAAAGTTCCATTGACCTTCATTGTGTTGTGGTGGAGGCAGAAATCTGTTTTCTGTGATGAAAACTTGGGCAAATGACACAAAAGTTACAAATGTAACTATAGTTCTCTGAATTCCAGAGGAATAAAACAGAACCAAATGTATCTGTATGCTAGACACCACTGGAACTGAGAGTTTTAGTTTTGCATTTTGGGTGAAACAACCCTTTAATATACAACCAGCTACCTTTGAGCTGAACCATTCTGTTTCCACAAGTGTTGCGCTATAAAACCTGATTTGCTTTCCATATGCACCTTCAATTGTAACTTTAGTTCAGGAAGGGCCATGATTCCTGCGTTACAGTGTGCTGCTGAGGCTAATAGATCACTTCTCAGAATCCTAGTTGGCTAATTTCTTTAGAGTGTAATATATATGATTCACCCGTTCCCTCACAGCATGTTGCTTTTCTCCTTCTCCTGTTTGTTCCTCTGTGTTTTCATCGGGTATGGGAGTGTGTGGCAGGAGTGTGTTTTACTTTTTTTTTCTTTTTTTTTTTTTTTTCTTTGTCTCTGGCGAGTCTTGTTGCTTTCGATTCTTACTGGTATCTAGACGTTCACTAACATCAGCTCTGTTTTGTATTAGCTATGACTTTGGTTCCAATTTTTTGAAGCTTTGGGAAAGATGTTGCAGGGAAAAAAAAGAAGAAAACTGAAAAAAAAGTATGTGGTCTCTGTACTGATGTCAAAGTGAAATTAATAAAAACACGTCAAAGGACCGTGGCTTGGTGGATCTGTTCACTTCTGTCTCCTTCCACAAAAACAACACACATTTTCCCAGCATGCCTGCATTGTGGGAGGACGGAGGATTAAAATGTATCCAGATGAAATATCTAAAATAAGAAGATTTGACTTGAGAGGCTGCTGTCAGTCATGGTGTTTGGGTGGAGAGAGGATTATAGTTTCTAATTTTAGAGCTGGCCAGCATACTAAAACCATTAAGTGTTAATAATCACACGCAGACCCATTTAAAGCCGATTACATAATAGAATCAAAGCCACATAAGTTACTCATAAATCTTGAATGAAGTGTTACAAAGATAGCGGCTGCCTTACAGATGAACCTACATTCAGAATAGCGTGGTGGAGTAGTGCTTCATATGTGCACAACAGTTAGCTTGACACAAACCGGGATTTTTGATTCTTTAAAGATATTTCTTAAAATTTATCTGGAGCCATTTTCAGAGCAACACATCCTTGGAAACATTTTTCGGGTGTTGGGAGTACAACTGCAAATTACTACAACTACATTGACTCAAGTGATGTCACTTGAGTCAGCATGGGAATTAGAAGTGAGGTTAGCAGACCTCTGTAGCCTGCTCCTCATCTCTGCTGGAGGCTAGCAGCTCCAGGCTACTAGCATACAGTAAAACACCTGAAACTCTGACTGAACTGTCCATTGTGAGTCCCCCAATGCTAAATCAGTGGAGTCATCTTTTAAGTAAAAACCTCCAAAAGTGTAGTTTATTGACTGCTAAATATAGTTATTTTGAAGAACCAGACAGGTTAAGAATTTAGAGAATAATTTTAGCTGGCTAAAATTATGCTAGCCAGGATTAAGTAAGACATGAAGAATAGTGCACAGTGTCATTCTGGAAAGTAAAGCAATAGTAAGCAAATGGTGGCGCCTGGGCTAAATCCAGCCCTCAGATGCAATCCCAAACAGTGTTGTAAATCTATTTTAAATGAATTAAAAGAAATAAACTAAACATATAGGACTGCATTTCCATGGTTAATGACCTCCCAATGAAATGTGCAGAAAACACTGATCCATGGTTAAAGCCAACTGCTGACTGCTGCTGTGAAGGCTCAGGTTCTTTAAAACATGGCTTAACTAATCCAGGCTAACATGATTTTAGCTGGCTAAAATGATCCTACTTATTCTGATCCACCTAACTAGATTAAAAAAAAAACAGGTTCGATTTGTTACTTTTGACTCAAGTTATCTTGAATAACAGCATACTCTAATTGTGAAGTAAGGGTAACATGAGTAGCGAGTTGACGGCATAATAATTGGCTGAATGCTGATCATATTATCGTACTGTTGATTGGCTGACATGGCACTGTACAGCTGTCAGACTGCACATTTTTACTGCAGCTTTACACTCCTTAATTTAAAGTTGAAGAACCACCTTAAAGATATGTAACCTATGCAAGAAAACCAAATAGACAAATAAACAAGAGATGAAACTGAAGGCAAACTGAGTTCAGTATCAATCTTATGTATTTTACCTATAATTTAAAGAACTGACTCAAATTAAACTACAACAAATTGTTTAAATCTAACTTTATACAATTTATTCTTGATGTAACATTTCATACATTTTAGTGTTTAAATGACACATCTAAATTTTAAAGTTACTCTTTTCTGGTTCCATGAGTCAATTAGCGATAACAGAAATAGTGTGCTCATCATCGCATCATTACATAATGTCCCAAATTAATTAGGATTGGCTCTGTTTTGTGTTTTATTGTGTAGCACATTTTTCATTGCATAGCCAGATTTTTTATGATTGCTCAATAATTAAAATATTCTCATTGAAAATCATAATTATGCCACTATATCTATTGATTCTCTACTGAAAAGGAGTGGAAGAGGCATTTACAAGGACAGCAGAGCCTAAGCAACAGATTTTTTAAAATCAAATTGCACTATGGGAAATGTAGGATCCAATGTTTTTGGTGCTTGACCTGTACAAGCAACTAAAATTCAGCATATCTTATCCTCTGCTGCTTTAACTTTCATCATTCTTTTTTAAAATCTGTGTTTCACAAGTCCTCCAACTTTATGAAACTGAAATACTAAATTGATCCTTTAAATGAAACAAACTGCTGTAGTGTTTACTTACATGAAAACCTCCCAGGTTCTTGGTCATAATGGCACATAGCGGTCAGTGTAAATAGTAAATAGTTTCCATCTGTAAATAAGCAGACAGGCTTGCGGTGTTGAGTATTTATTCAAAGATCATTGAGGAGAGAATGCATATCTCACATGTTGGCCATGTACAGATGAAAGGTGAGCAGACAAGGTGAAAGTTAAGATACATGAGGAGCAGAGTCATGGGTAGCATCTCTCCCCACACCATCATACACATACACACTATAAAGACATACACACAAGCACATATCTCATTCCAACAAATCATTCATTCCACTGTAACTTACTTCATTTTAAATATTTAAGTGCTATGTCAGGACTCTTCTAGAGTGATGTGGGGGCTTATTCTTACCCAAAGTGAACCAATGAAATGGAAATACGAGTGTAACAGGGAGAGTTTGCATGGGAAGACTTTTCCTTCACTAAATTACTTTTGTATCAAAAGCATCAACTGAGCAAATTCTGTCAAATCTGATTATTCTGCAAAAGTTTAACCATTTAGAAGTCATGTGTCATTCACATTTATGTAAGACACAAGTATTACGGCCACTGTTAGGGGAAAAAACTACATTTCATGAGTATAATCAAAACATTTTGAGAAGATATTGTAGTGTCATAAGAACCTGATAAGTCCTGATTTAGAGAAAAGAAGATTATTAGTATTATTTTAAGAATAGAGCCATTATTTCAGGAAAAAAATCAAAGTCACAAGAGAAAAAAGTCACAGTATTACTATATAAAGTTTCAAGGGTTGCTATACTTGAAGTATATAATGTTGAATGTTATGAGTAGGTTGGATAGATTAAATTACATGTGCACATTTTCCTGACAGGCCAATAAATATTTCTTTATATTATTTATCTCAAAATATTACATTATTCACATATCTTATGACTTTTTCTTCTTGAAACATTATAGCTTTTTATGACTTTTTCTTTTAATAGTATGACTTTTTTTCCTCAAAATTACGACTTTATTCTAAAATTACATCTTTTTTCTCAAATATTCTGACTTTTTTCCAACATTATGACTTTTTTCTCACTATATTGCATTTTTTCTCAAAATATTACGACGTTTCTCTAAATATTGAGACTTTTTTCAAAATGTGATCATTATGCTAATGCTACCACTTTTTTCTCAAAATATAAACATTTTTTCCCCGAAATATTGACTGTTTTGGAAATATTATTACTTTTCCTGCAGAATTATGACTTTATTGTCCTAAAGCATTCTGACTTTGTCCTCTAAATATTTCAACTTTTTAATTTGAAATTTCTCTTGATTGTATTTGTAACGGTGGCCCTAATGCTCTGTTGTATTTATGGCATCACTTTACAACCAAAGCTGACACATGTATTCAGTATCTTAAGATGTTCCTTAAAGATTACTGATGAAATGGTTGTCGATGGAAACAGAATCCCTGAGTTACGTTTTCCAGGTGAAGAAGTGACATTTCATGGCAGACTTTTCTTTCTCAGACAGCTGTAAGTTCTTCTTTTGTTGCATAAACTTTGTACAGTGAATGAAAAAAGTATCAAAGCTGGAGAAAACTTTTCAAAGTGAATGCAAAAGTCCAATGAACCATCTCCAGCCTTTAAAGAGCAATGTCTTTCATGAGTTGTAGAACGAAGTAGAAAAACTGGACAAAGTTACAAACACGTTCTGTAGAAACCAGGGTGCATAAAAGTGCTTGTATAAAGGAAAATAATTTTTCATATATTTACATAATCTTTTTGTGCAGCTTTTAGCTAAGATGGGTTGTGAGTGATGAGAGAGGATGCAGGCCGGTGAATAACACAGAGATAACATATCTCATTATAATGGATGTATAAGAGGAGGATGCCTTCTCCCCTGCTGTAAACAAGGAATTAAATAGACTAGAGAGACTTGAACTCACTGACTGCACGCTGGCATTCATTGTCTTAAGCAATAACATCAAACACAGTCTCATTCAACTGGCTGTACACAAGGAAAGTAAGGGGGTGTAGTACATTTTTTGGGGACAAAGTGCTGTGTTGTCTTCAGACACATTATAGTAAACCTAATTCACCTTGGCCTTGCTGAAGACCCTTTTTCTTCTAACTTCCTGAGAGCGTAAGACTCTGGCCCCAACCAGAAATAAGACCCGGACTTCTTCCTGGACATGAAATCATAACAGGTAGGCAGGAAATACTATGACTACAAACATACACCATTTTGGGGTTAAAAAAATCAAAGTCCAGACAGGTGGGCTGTTTAAAGAATAGAACAAAACCCCTAATTGTCAGTATGAGTAGCCGGTCAGACTAGAGACGGATTAGGTAGTGAAGAAGCTAGAATAGCTGGTGAGCTACTGTAGCTGGTGAGCTAACTAATATCATGCTAAATAGCCAGGAATATGCTAGTGCTAGGCCAACCACAATAGCCCACCAAGCTACCTGGTTTGCTATCTGCCAGTTAGCAAGATAGCTAGCTCAGTCTTTTACTGAACAATTATGTAATAATTATAAAAAACTAGATGGTGCAACACAGCCGGTATGAGAGCTTCCTCTCTTTTAGGGGAAACTGTTTTCTATTGGTCAACGGCACAATCTTGTGTCTCAAAGTCCACCAGAGACACTAAAGCTCTGCATGTATTTACTTAACATCTGTGGCCCGGTTCCTCCGATTCCTTTAGAATTGATTGATTTAACCTTTAAATTTTGATGTCAGAAATGAAGGTTTGATCAGGCCTTTACCTGAGGACCTTATGTGATCTTTAGAGATGTAGAGGTTGACTGTAATCTGTCAAGTAAAATTTCTACACTGTATTTGTATTTCATTAAACACTGAGGCAGTCTGATGGAATCAGCCCCGTGTGAATTATCATCTCAGTGAGGGGCATATTGTCCTTTTTTCTAAAAGCTTGCTTAGTTGTAGTTTTCAGGCTGCAGTGGAAATGACTGAACCTTTAAAAGCTTTTTTGGCACAAATGTAAGGGGTTCATCTAATTACTCAGGAAGAAGCCCTGTCTGGGTCAGAATGTTTGATCTTTCAAAAGGCTGAACTTCTTCTATGCTACTGTCATATACAGCACAGTATGTTATGTTTTAATAGGAACAGGAGATATTTGGTGAAGGTTTCGGGGATTTGGTAGATAAACCTGAGCAAAAAACAGATTGTGGTTATCCATGCAAATGTGTATGCACAGATGTGAGGGATAATTTCCTAAATCCCACGAGGTCCTCAGGTACAACTGGTCCTGATTCAAACAGGGATTCAGTTTCAAATGAGACTGGACTTGGATTTTTTAGGCTATGACAATTCAGGTTTTTAGGTACCTGCCACTTGAACCTCAGCAGTGCTCTCACATCCAGATTTAAAGGGAAATTCCACTATTTGACAACATGTGTGTTATTCTTGTGGTCATGGTAACATTTTACTTGTCACCTCCGTTGTAGAGATTTGGGAAATGTCAAATGACTGATGATTGACAAATACGTGAATTTCCCTTTAAGAAAGACAGTGGGGGGCTGTTTCTGAGCAGGGGCCACACGAGGAGCAACAGATGGAAGCCCTTTCTAAGTGCCAAAGTGTGCTGGAGAGGGAGCCAGCTCGGTGTGTCCGTGGTCCTGGGAGGAGAAGCAGTCATCAGAGTGGATGAAGTGCAGGGCGGTTTGGTTGTAGCTCAGCATGGCCTGCTGCTTCTCCTCCGGACTGTAGTCCAGTGAGTGGGGATGCACTTGCTGGATGTGCCTCTTGATGGTGCTGACCTTCAGTGTGGCCAGAGTGGCTCCACACACCATGCAGATGAGCCCATGTCTCCGGCAGTCATAATCCATCAGGTACTCCATCCTCCAACGCACCTGGTAGTTCCTGCGCTGGTCCTTCCCGGGGTAATGGCCGTGACGAGAAGGTGTGGCTGCAGCAGTGCTGTCCCTCGATTTGCCCTTCCCTCCGCTCACACCCTCCTCCTTCTTCACCATTTTGCTGGGTGTTCTGACATCAGGGGAGCCGTCCTCATTCACCTCTCCTGTGGTATTTAGGACATCAGCTTCACTCGGGCTGATTTCTGCTGAAACAATACATGAATGAGAGGGAAATTGCTGTTGTAGTTCAAATAAATAAAACTAGTCTTGTCTATTTCCTCTGCCAAGTGCTACTAACAAAGACCACCTTCCTTTAATCAAAAGCTGCTGTCTACTACAGTACCAGTCAAACATTTAGACACACCTTCCCATTCACTTGAATGAGAAAGTGTGTCCAAACTTTTGACTGGTACTGTATCTTAAAGCTGCATTATGTGAAGATTTTTCCCAACAAGACACACAACAAGAATTAACACTAACTAAAAATTCTCAGGGAATTGTGAAATTTCTAAACACTGGAAATTTTCAAATAAAAGCCAGAATAATGAGTCTCAAATAACAGACAGATTAAAATATGAATATGAACGTCTACCTGCAAATGTTTCAAATTAAAAGCCTACCAGGAAAGAGAAGGAATATGCGCTCTGATCCAATGGAGAGCTTGTAATGTGAAACATCTATGCAGGAAGTGTTGAGTGCTGTACATTGTACTCAATTTGTCAAGACAACAGGATGGAAGTGTTGATTTTGAATTAGCAGTAAATTAAAACAGGAGCAGATCACAAAACAGTGAAATGTCTTATAACAGGGAAAATAAAGAATGAAGCCTTCTCTCCATAATCCCCTTTCAAATAAAAGCTCTCACCATCTTGTATTTGTGTGCCTTCACTAGAATAATCTTTGGTCCAGGCTGCAGCCATGGCCTCCCTTTCTTGTCTGCTCAGGGTTGTGGTCTCGGGGTGACATTCCTGGATGTGGTGGCGGAAGCTGCTGACCTTGGTTTCGTGCAGGACCTGAGAACACACCATGCAGAAGGTGCCGCGGCCCTGAGGCCCGTAAGCCACCAGGTAGTCGAGGCGAAGCCGCCACGGGTTGCCCCCGCGCAGCCGCCTCTTCCTGGGCTGGCGGAGGGGCTGGGGTCCCTGCTGTGGAGCTCCAACGCCTCCGTCCTCACCGATTAGACAAGTGTCCTGAGTTAATGTGCCATCGCCGTCTGGGTACAAGTCAGTGTTGATCTGGATGGCCTCCACATCCTGAGCAAAGAGGTCCACCTCGCCTTCTTTGGTGTTGGGCTCTGATTTGATTGAGTTTTCTGACTCCTCTGTTATGAAGCAGAAGAACAAACAACATAGAAAAGATTTAAAAGATGTACAATTATTGTCATGCAAAAACTACAGTTCCTATCAGGTTTTGGCACTGTGCCTGTCCCAGAGACTCATGGGAGCTGTAGAATGATAACATTATCATTCTGGAGGATGCTGATGGAGCACCCTGAGAAGCTGGACATGAAACTGTGCTCTGAGATTCAAGAGGGTGACGGGACGTCCAGGCTGTTCGGCTCACCCTGTTACCATGGCAACACTGATCCAGATAAGCAGTGATAAGCAGTTGGTGGGTGGCGGATGGATGGATTTGTGCTCATGACGCTGATGCATTTCAAATGTCAGACTGATGAGAGACAAAATGATAAAACTTCCAACAGCATCTTTCTTTCTGACAGCATATATATATATATATATATATATATATATATATATATATATATATATATATATATATATATATATATATATATATATATATATATATATATATATATATAAACCTTTATTTAATCAGGTAAGTCCCATTGAGATCAAGGTCTCATTTTCAAGAGAGACCTGAGTATAATAATAATAATGATAATAATAATGTTTATTTAGTATAGCACCTTCCACAGAAACAGAATTCACAAAGTGCTTCACAAGAATAAAAGTTAAAAATAAAACCATAAAACATACAAACAATAAAAAACATAAGCCACAAGTTAAAGTTAACATATAAATAAAACACAGGCAACAGGGTACCCCAAAAGAAACACAAAAGAGCAATTACTAGACATCTTAAGGTCAGACAAAGGCCTAATTGAAAAGATGGGTCTTCAGTTGCTTTTTAAAAGCTTCTACAGGGACCACAGATCGTATGTCTAAAGAACAAGAGTTCCATAGTGTTGGAGCCACTACTTCAAAGGCACGTTCACCTTTTGTTTTCAGTCACGACTGAAGTACAACCAGTAAGCCCTGGTCAGAAGACCTAAGTGACTTACTGGTGATATAGGGATGGAGAAGGTCACAGATGTACTCAGGTGCCCGTCCATGCAGGGCTCTATACATGAAAACAAGAACCTTAAAATGAATCCTAAACCTGATGGGAAGCCAATGTAAAGAACTTAAAATGGGTGTGATGTGAGTCATCCTGTTGGAGCTGCTTAACAGCCTTGCAGCAGCATTATGGACCATTTGTAGATGGTTCAGAGATGACTTGCTGAGACAGGTGAAGAGGGAATTACAATAGTCCAGCCGGGATGATATGAAAATGTGAATAATCATCTCTAGCTCAGGTCTGTCTGATATGAGTTTTGCAATATTTCTTAGTTGGAAAAACATGTACGGGTCAATTTAATATGCTGATTGGATTGCATTGCCTGATCAAATATAACAACGAGATTTCTTAAATTAGACTGGACAGCTGAGGAAAGGGACCCAATACTCTGAGCAACCTTGGGAGCTATACTGTTTGAGGCTATGATAAGAACCTCTGTCTTGTCTGTATCAAGCTGTAAAAAGTTGTTAGACATCCAGTCCTTAATGGCAGTCAGACAGTTGTGCAACACAGTAAGTTTGTCGGGGTTATCAGGCTTAAAAGAGACATAGAGCTGAATGTCATCAGCATAACAGTGATAGGATATATCACTAAATTTGCTAATAACATGACCTAGGGGAAGCATATATGAGGCAAATAAAATAGGACCCAAAACAGAACCTTGAGGCACACCACAGGAAAGAGCAGCAGTTTCAGACATGTAAGGACACAGAAAAACTCCTTTCTGAGAGGGACGAGGAAAACCAGTCCAGGGCGCTCCCTGAGACACCCACACACTATCTAAGCCTTTCAATCATTATTCTGTGTCAAAAGCTTCATTAAGATCCAGCAGCACCAAAACGGAGCATTCACCCACATCAGAGGACATCATTATATCACTGGAGACAAGCAATTTCAGTGGAATGCTTCTGACGGAAACCCGATTGGAACTTATCTAAAATGTTGTGTGCAGTCAAAACAGCAGCTCTTTGCCAATAACTTTCTTTAATTTTTTTTTAATAAAAGGCAGCTTGGATATAGGCCTGTAGTTATTGGGAATGTACGGATCAAGGTTCGTTTTTTTCAGGAGAGGCTGAACAACTGCATGTATGAAGTAAGCTGGGACACAACCAGTCCAGAATTGACGGCTGAATTGCATAAGTGGAGAGAGGAGCAGAAGAGGGGATAATGCTAGCCCTGACATCTCTAATCTTATCTACAAAGAAAAAGAGAAAATTACTGTAGTCCGTATTTGACAAAACAGGCACATCCGGAGGTGCAGGAGTGACAATGTTGTTTATAGTGTCAAACAGGACTTTGGGGTTGCGTTTACTGGTGGAGATAAAATTCTAGGGAACCTGCGGCACTAGCCAGTCCTGTGACCGGGTGTTATATGTTCTAACTCTCCAGCCAATAAGTGACGTCAAATATAAGGGAAATTTTGGGAGAAACCCTTTATAAATGAATAAAAACAAATGCTGGTCTTTGGATGGAAAGACAAGGCCAACCCACTTTTTGATAAAGAATACAGGTCATTTTTCCGAATTTTGTATGTCAGGTTTGGAAATCCTAAATACCCTCAATCCAACATCGCTTATCAACTTTTATGTCTGTTACCTAGCAACCAGCGCTACTTTTCTGATCTGACAGAGCTTAATGTGACTGTGTAATTGTTGGTTTTTATCTAATAAAGTCTTGATTAGCTAACCTACTCTCCCGACTAACTGTCAGTTTAATACTGTAACATCTCACCAATAGAGCAAAAACAAAGAGCACTTAACTTCAAGACAGATGAGTTAAAGGTGTTGGTAACTCTATCTGTAGAGAAGGTTAAAGATATTCTTGAAAATCCAAAAAGTCTTTCCTAGTATCCTGGTGTGCGCTGAAATACTTTTTTGATTTTCTGTAATTTGTCCTGCATCAGCTTGCACCCAGGAGAGAGGCATTGCTGTGCATGGGGTATCATTTTTTTTTAAAGATATTGTTTTTGGGAAATTTCCAACAATGCTCTCTCAGGAGATGAAAAAACAGGAATGAGCTAAAATATCCGAGACTATCTCTGTCTGGCATTCAACGAAGCGTTGATGCAATTAAAAAAGGCTAACAACACTGACAGGTGACACAAAGAGGAAGTCAGCTCTTATTTCCAAGGAACAGCAAAAAACTAGCGGTGGCTCCCCCAGTGCTCCCTTACTTACAGCAGTAGAATCCCATATTGTGGGTGTCTTGGAGAAAGACTGAGGGTTATCTTGTTTTTCATTGTTTCATCATCTTTTCTTAACTCCTCTTACATGTTACACACATAACGCAGTAGCCTATATGCATGGAGGTGGTTTTGAAGGAGCCCAGTAGTCATCAGTCACCACCTCCAGCCACATTGACACCACCCCCTGGTAATTTAAACCGATAATAATAATCATAATAACAGATATTAAGATATTAACTGTCAACCAAATTGTCCTATCCTCCATGGGATATTCTTATAAGCCTGTGTTTTGCACCATGTTTCTCTCACACCCGGTCAGTCAGCCCTTATTTATGTATGTGTGCCCCCTCACACACAAACACACACATAGAGGCTCCTGTTGCACTGTGGCTGCTGGTCAGTGAGAGCCAATCCGCACCGCCCAACTTGCAATAATATGCGTTAATCAACCACCTGAACCTGACCCGACCCGCAAATTGCCTTTTTACCAGACCAAGTTTTTTTTACCAACCGTGTTTACTAAACACCGGTAGGCTCAGTAAGCTCTGGTCAGGGAGCAACGCGCTGTGGCTGGGCAGCAACACGCTGCAGGAAAAACAGAAAAAGGGGTAAGCTATGTTCTGCTATCGCTCTGGAGCTTGTTTTCTGCTCCTTTGTTGAGGAAATAATGTTGTTTTAGTTGTGTCTGCTTGGGAGTGGGTGATTTGTCATTGCAGTGGTGTTTTGTGGTGAAATATGTAGTAGTTAACAGAAGCAGCTAGCCATCTCATTATATCTGCAGGGTGTTTTTGTTGTGTTGTTGTGTCGTTATGCCGGTCGTTTGTTGACGTTAACAGGAGAGAGGCAAAGCACTCGGGAGCGCGCAAAACGTCACATCCTTTGGATTTTTGTGGAAAATGTGGTCCGGTGCCTCACATAGTCCACAGGCTGTTACAGGCAACCAAGAAAGTCAGGGAAGGCCTCGTTTTTTAAGTTATGTTACCACACATTCACTCACTGACAATAAAAAACGATTAATAAATGTAAATTGCACAATTCTACATATAGAACCTTTAAGCCTTCCGGCATGTCATCGGACACCATGGCTCTGCTGGAGATAGAGAGGGAGAAGCTGGAGCTATACAGGAAGAGACTGGCCATATAGAGAGAGCGGCACAAGTTAGAAAGGGAGAGGTTTGAGCTGGAGAGGTGCAGTGCAAGATTGCTGTGCAAAAAGCGGAATAATGAAATATAGACACGCTATTTTTATCTGTATTTATCTATATCAGTATCTGTATTTATTTATTATTATTTTTATAATATGGACTGTTTTGTTGTGTATTTAATATAATACATTATATGATCTACCATCCATTTACTGTGTATTGTGATTTCTTATGTTGACCCCAGTTTCCCTGCAGCTGCATTTCTTCAGTTGCGTTGCCTTCTGCTAGGCGTGTGTCCATCTCAGGGTTCAGGAGGTTTGCAAGTCTACACACGTTGTGTAGCCCTGCTGTGGCTTTTATGAACAAGACCACTTTCCCTGGTGAATACTGGAGGTAGCCTCCACTTGTGTCATTGCATCTCTATCTGATATATGAAAATATTTATTAGGTTCATGCACTGTTTAGAGTATGGGCCTCTTGCCAGTTCAATAACCTTAGCATGTTCATTTTATAATAGCTACCTGCTCTTCCAGATTCCAAACAGATGCTCCTGTATTGACCTGCATTGTCTGTGAGTCTGGTTACACCTATTGGATCACAGATAGATTTAAAGCAGCCTACCCACAATACTACCAGTGCTATTTGGTAGATTATACAAAAATGTTTCTAAAGGAGATATACCTATGTTTTTGTTAAACAAAATTTAAACAAATTTTGTGAAGTTATGGTATCCTGCTGTACAGATTAGATTTGGGTTATACTGTGAATGAGTTATTAAGATAATGTTCACTGGACTGTGCTGCAGTAAAGGTGATAAAGTTACAGTCAGAAAATTGCCTCGTTTATTTGGGAAGACCGTGAAGTAACCACAGAACTTCTCAAAACACGTTAGTTACCTTGTGTTGCAGATTAAAGCATCATGAGTTGAACCAGGCCACTTTGCTATCAAATCCCTAATTATCATTTTATGATCTCTTATCGCTTGGATATTGATGGGATGGTATCCTTTGCGGCACATGTATGCTGCCTCATCCTACTGGAGGCTTTGATAGGAAACAATCCATCAACCAGCCCAATAACACCAGGCATCCGACATTCTTGGTGAAATGCCACCTTAATTTCGGTGAGATCCTCCCCTCTTGGAAACTGTATGTAACGAGGAGCCAAATTGCTAATTGCTGTTACTACCTCGATTAAATTGCGTGACATAGAGGGTGGCTAGCAAGCTAATCTGCTAACATGTTTACTACTGACTGACCTCTACTGGCTGTGTGAGCTGTACGGACCACACTGACTGTGGGTTTGACAATATTGTTTTATATGTGTTTCATTTTAAAATGTTACAATGAATAAATTTCAGATGGGATTATTTTAAGTAACGTTTGTTGTCTTTTTACTACAATGGCACTGAGGTTTACCCTCTTCAATATCTGATATTTCTCCTGACAGTCATCCTGAACAGAGCTGCTGGAAGTCCTTTTGCAGGGTGACAGATTACAGTTCACAGACGTTAATAAATTTGAGGTAAAATAGAGCTGTGATACAGAAACTGGAGAGTAACCAATACTGAAGGGGTCCTTAAATGTGTGGGAAATCTGATTAGAAGTACTGTTTGCATGAATATTCATAAATAGTATAATGTGATATTTAGGAGGGAGGATGCTTGCTACAAGTCTTTATTATACTTTTTTACATTAGAAACGTTTTGCGTTGATTACATTTGAAGTGATAAGTCCCTGCTTTCTCAAAACTATATAGAGGTAAAAGAATAAAGAAATGCAACAGTTATGTGCTTCTTCACTGATTGAATCAGTAAGTTAAACAAAACACATAATTGATATCCACAGAATGACAAGCAAGAGATGTTTGCTCCTGGAATGACAGCTGTCAAGAACACCCCACTGTGCTCAGTTAAAACACTGACCACACAGAGTTGTGAGCAAGTGAACCATGGAGTCACAAAATGCATTAAAACAGCATTCAGTAGTTTCACTTAATGATATGACAGCAGCAACAGCAAACGATGCAGCAGAGTGTCGTTTTGCATCCATTACTGTGACATTTTGCAGGTATATTTGTGCACAGTAAGTTGTAAAAGAGAATAAAATGTGGTCAGCACGTCCACTGGTGAAAGTCTGATACTGATAATACCTGCAGCTCAGTACAGGAATGACAGAGACTGTCTGTGATGTGGAGAAGTCAACAACACAACACACACTATATATATATATATATATATATATATATATATATATACACATATATATATATATATATATATCCCAAAGTGTCCAGAAACAGCCTTCAGTAGCAAAAGTGAACAGAACAGAACCTCAGTTCTTTCAGATTTGTTTCATTTTCAAACTTAGTAACTTAGTAGTCTTTAGCCGCAACCAACACTGACTCAAGTGACATCACTTGAGCCATTTTATCAGATTTCACACAGCTCCCTCTGGAGACACAAAACTCTTTATACTACTTTTTACACATGTGCAGTAATACTCCCAACACCTGGAAAGTTACACACAAACACACTCCACAAGGGTTGTTTGGGCTGAATAAAAACTGACTGCAAATACAGTCCAGCGGTCAAATTTGTGTGAAATATGCTAGAAAATGTTATGGTAGGTCTGCAGTTAGCTTCTTCTCTCTCTATGAGTAAAAGCTTTCTGTTCTCACCGTGAGTCTGAGCCCAGGCCTGCAGGATGCAGTGCTTCTCCTCAGAGCTGTAGACTAAGGAGTTGGGGTGGGTGTCCAGTACGTGGCTCTTGATGTGGTCCAGGTGAAGTGAGGGCAGCTCGCCTCCACATACCATGCACAGCAGCCGGCCGGCCTCCGCCTCGTACTCCATCAGGAACTCCTGGCGGAACCAGGCGTGCAGTGAGTCGTTCAGGTAGCGTTCCAGGGTGCGGGCTGATGGCCCAGGGATGTCCTGCTCCTCCTCTTGGGGCTGGGGGGCTTCACCTGCCTCCGAGTGAGGAGAAAGGCTGAGGGGTTGCTGTGGCTGCTCCTGGGGTGTAACAGGGTCCGGGGGTTCTACTGAGAATCCAGAAAAATGTATTTAGACAATAGCAGCAAATACTGAACAGCAGCAGATACTATAACTGGGGGGCTGCAAAGTTGGAAATGTTAATTCTACCCCTCCCCTCCCCCTACCCTGGTGCAATGATGTCACTAACAACCATGATGATTGCCCCTCATCAGCTAAGTTTTGGACAGATATACAGGAATTTATTTGAACTAATATGTTATTATGATATAACTGGGGTAAAGACATAACTAAATTTAAATTGTGTTTTATTGTTAATCTCATAATCTTAATGGGTAAATTTGACTCGCACAAATCTTTCTAGGTTCTTTGAAGTTCTTTAGATTGAGCTGAATTTTTACCTAGTTTTTTAAAGCTACACACAAAGCTATGTAACTTTTGTAAGAAGAAATATCACATTCATTCTTTTACACATGAAAAGTTGAATTCATAAGCAATACACTGAGAGGTTTTGCTGCTACTGCTTACTTGGTCTGGTATGGCCGGTGGCTAATGTTAGACTTAAGATATATATTGCTGTGTAACTGTCAATATTGAGTTTACTCACTGACTTTATGACCTTCTCTACTTATGCTACTTTTATACTATGTTTTACCATTTTCTGCCACTTATAGACAGTGATCGCTACTCAGCAAAAGTTACTTTAAGACTAAAGCAAATGATAAAAAGTGACTGTACTGATGCACTAATATGTTACATCTAAAACGTATAAAAATCAATCCTATGTGATACTGTATTGATCCCTGCAGGAAAATGTATCCTCAGCATCCTAACTTTAGGAATAATGGTTGAACTGGTGACTGACAGTTGTGAAGTTGGGGCCTTGTTGGTGAGCAGTGGCAGGAGTGGAGAGGGTAGAACAGGGCCTGGAGGAAACCCATGCAAATCTACAGAGAACATGCAAAACATAAAGAAAGGAGATGAATTTCAACTAGACTATGAAACAACTTTGTTATCACACACTCTTTTGTTGGAAATTCAACCCACAACCATCTTCTCCACAAGGAAACACTGTTAACCACTGAGCCACTAGAAAATCCCTTTGTGTTCGCTTACTTTTGAGTTCTTTACAACATTTATTCAGGTTTTACTGTTTTGCTTTACTTATTCTTTCACCAATGAAAAGTTGAATTCATAAGCAATAATACACACCCTTGTTCAATTCATACACTGAGAGGTTTTGCTGTTACAGCCTTACTTGGTCTCGTATGGCCGGTGGCTAATGTTAGACTTAAGATAGATATTGCTGTGTAACTGTCAATATTGAGTTTGTGGATTCCCTGTTGGAGCATTAAATAACTAAGATGTAGCATGTTCATCTGAGCTTTACATGTGTAGCTGTATTTTTCACCTTGGACAGATCCAGGCTAGCCGTTTCCAATCTTTATGCTAAGCTAGGCTAACTGTACTGACTCCAGCTAACTACCTAACACAAAGAAATGAGAAAGAACACTATTTAAATCAACCCATTTCTCAAAATGTTGAACTATTTCTTCAAAATGTAAATCCAAAGTCACTTGTATTACTAGAAAGTGAAATATGCTTCAAAGATGCTGTAAAGAGGAATTTGTAAAAAAAAAAAAAAAAAGGAACTTGACACTTAAATGTATGTCAAAGATAGAAGGATAATCTGAGTGCAACAACATGAATATTGTCCTTGTTCCCAATTGACCCCTCAGCTAAGGACAAGTACTTAATTTATTATACATGTCACTAGCTTTGTAGCTTTAGCCTAAACCCAGTATACTCATGAATTAGCAGGATTTACAAGTGTTAGCTTCCTAGTCGTCAGCTCAGAGGTTTTTCAGCTCCACTAACTACTGTTATCAGGGGTTCACACCATGAATTATGAAAGCATTGGAGATAATAGTGCAAACGATGATTAAATAAACAAAATATGGAAAATACAAACAAATAGAGCACTTTGCAGACATTCTTTGTTGTTTCTGGTCATGGTCGTGGTTGCACTGGAGAGACAGAGACTTTTGCCTTTCACAATTTCTACATATTTTATCTTTTGTTTTTTTGTACATTGTATTTATTCAACCTAGCTGAACAAACATATTCCCTGTACATTTTATCTGCCTACATAATAATCTAAATGATTTTAAAGCCTTCTCCGCACTAGTGGAGAAAATAAAAATCCATTAATTTTATTTCATGTATCCTGAAAAAGACTGAAAATGTTAACTCCCTCTGAGGTTGGTAAAGCCCTAAAATTCCCAGAAAACAACACTGGGGACATGACCTCAGTGTCCTCAACAACCTGCTCTGACTCATGAGATCAGTACTTCTAAAATCCTGCGTATGATCCTGTGCTATGTAGCCTGTCAAAGTGGTGTCGTTTTACAGCCGAGTTGTAAATCTCAGATGTCAGATTTTCCCAAAGCACATGAACACAGCATAAAGATAACCAATTTTGGGCTTTTTATTTCTTTGTAATATCACAAAACCTACAGTATTTGCTTTATTTGTAATAAATGTTCAGTAAAATAATAATAAAGACATAATTTAAATTTGAAAAGTGAGCTCATAACCTGTGAGTAATCTTAATTATTAAGATCAAATATTCTATTCTGTGATTTTTTTTCTTTATGATCTTCAATATATTTTATATTGGCTACCTCAAAATAGTCATGTCCAGGCACAGTCTCTCTCCAATTCCCTGCACATTATCACTGAATCATTACATCATCCTCTCCCTCTTACACAGCACCACACCAAGACATAAACTCATACTGCCACCAAGTGTGAGATTTAGAAAACCAACCAATCCATACTGAGTAAAGTCCTACCCACCAGCAGCATGTTGGCCTGAGTCCAGCGACTCCTCTTCTCCCTGAAGTGAAGGTCCAGCAGCAGAGCTGTATGACCTCTGACCTCCCCCCAGGCTCAGGTGGCTCTCCCAGCCTGAGCGGATCACCTCCTTGTCGGCAGCGCTCCACAGCAGGGAGTCTGGATGCTTCTGTCTGATGTGTCTCTTGATGGTGCTGAGCTTCAGGGTGGCCAGCGAGCTGCCGCACACCATGCAGATCATCCCGTGTCGCTGGGGGTCAAAGTCCATCAGGTACTCGCTGCGCCAGTACTCATGGTAGTAGCGGCGGTGGTCCCGGCCTGGAATCCGGCTGAGGCCTGGACGTGAGGCCCGCTGGACCCTGGGTTTGCGTCCAGAGGGCCCAGGGGCCGGGGAGAGGAGAAGTGGGTGGTCGGGGCCCTCTGTGATGCTCCAGTAGCTGGTGCCTGGAGATCTGACAGGCGTGACCATGCCACCCTCTGATTCCTCCTCACCATGGCCATTGGCAAGACCGTCCTCTTCTGAGAGTAACAACAGAGAATACAGAGTCATGTAGATTCAGGTATGTTGTCTGCTGAGATATATTCAAGGCAACTGAGAATCTTGAAGACACATGTATATATCTCAAAAGTCAGGACGTTCAACCAATACTTTGACTCATTGGCTGATACAGAGTACCAGTCCAAAAGCAGTGCTCTTTTTTTCTTTTTCAATTTCAGATGTATTACCTCACTGTGTGGACCTGACTGGAATCATTCTCAAGTGTAATGAGGCTGTAAGTGCACATCACTTCTTATATACTGAGATGTCGTTTTTCTTGAGGGTTTATGGAATGTTTGTTCAATTTTGTGATGACAATGACAAATAAACTGTATCTAATATGGACCTGATTTCACAAGACCAACATTGATGCTGGTACCGACCCAGTGTATCAGACTGGTGCTTCAATACACATAGTGATGAAAGCATGTAAAGCAAACGTCATCTGGGAGTAGAATTTAAAGTCACCACTGCCTCTATTTTACACTGATACACAGTGAGAATAAGGATACTGAGCCCAACCGATAAACAGGCCAACATTAGTGTATCACAGATATCCGTTTATGTCACCTGATAAGAGACAAGTAATTCCAGCATGAAAATGCCAAAGGCAGTGTCGCCGGTACATAGATTTTCAAGATTTACATCATTTTTTGGGAAATATGCTTATTCACTTTCTGGCGGAGAATTAGATGAGAAGATCGGTATCACTCTCGATACCACTCAGTATGCTGTTTTACAGGGGAGCTATGTGCCAGACTATTTCTTGGCAGGTAGCCATTGCCAGGCAGCCAGAGGAGACTCAAGAAATTTACTGCTACCAGCCAAGAAATAGTCCCCACACATAATTCCCTGTAAAACCACAACGTGTGTTTTTACACAATGGTTTTTGTTCGGATTAAACAAATGATATATAACGTGTTGAGTTAGCTTTAGAGGTGCTGGTAGAATGATTTAGTTGCTTTTGGACAGAGCCAGGCTAGTTGTTTCCCCCTGTTTCCAGTCTTTATGCTAAGCTAAGCTAACTGGTTGCTGGCTGTAGCCTATATATTTAACGGACAGATATGAGAGTGATGTCAGAATAAACATATTTCACAAAATGTCAAACTTTAGCTTTAAAACCCCAAGTTAGTGGATCATTATCCATAAAAAATGTGTTTATGTAAAAAATAAATAAATGCTGGCTGATATAATGTTATGAGATTGATATTGTTATCAGCCTAATAAATCCAAATATATGTGTGCTGACTGTGGAACTAATGTCTGTTGTGTATCTAAACTGTTTAGACAGCCTGCTTAAATAAATTAACTACTTCAAATACATATATCACAGAAAGTAGCATTACATGATAAGTTATATCAATATAAAATATAATGGCCTGTATAGATTGTGTTGGCTCGTGAAGATTGACAGCTGGAGTTTATGGATTTCACAGTTTTATTTTTACAACTATCACTCTTTAAATATTTTAATGTACCTGTGTTCAGTTTAATGTAACTGTTCAGTTCGTTTGAGTGTTTTAATTTTGTACCTGCTACATCAAAGGCCTTGCATTTATTTATTTTCTAATATGGGTTATTTATGATAATAACCCGTATTATTATTATTGTTTTTATATCGGCACAGTGGCTGCCGTTGGCCACTGGGTGGCGGCTGTGTGTCGCGGTGTGCTGCCTGCCTGCCTGCGTGCTGTTGAGCCTTTGTTTATAGGAGCCACAGAGACAGAGGGGCCATGCTGCTCCATGGCATTGTCCCTGACACGGATTAACTGGCTGGCTGACAATGGCCGTGGCTCTGACAGCCACGCATACCCACTTTGCGTTGGGAAACACCAAGAATAATAACACTCGCTTTTTTTCTTTACCTCCCAAGTCACTCTCCCCTCGCGTCGCTTCCTCCTCTCCGCTTATTATTAATGAGAGCAGCTCAGCCTGCTCGGCACACCGGAGGTCCACAGGCTCGCTTTCCCCCGTTTCTTTCTCTTCCATCACTGGCCCGGCTGCTGTGTTAATAGTGGCTAGTGTTCCTCCTTCCTTCACTGTACCGTAGCGCTGAAGCGGGACATGTCACACTAAAAACAACATGTTACAACAGTAACATGTTCACAACGCACGGCGCCGCTCGTCACGCATCTGGCCGGCGCGCTATAACGAGCCCATCGCTGAGGAGCCCGAGCTGTGCGGAGCCAACTTAACTTTTCCTAGAATCTCACAGTCATGTATTCCGCTGCGAATAGACCCGCTGCTCCGTCCGGCTCTGTGTGCTCGCTTCAGCGCAGGCCTCCAGTAATGTATTTTAAGGCTCCTGCTTGTCTTCAGGGTGGGGAGCCGGACTAGGGGCCCCTGGGGCTCCTTAAGGGGCTCCTGGGTAAATTTAAAGAGACAGTAGCAGCGTCGACAATGCACACCCACCCCGGGGGGGCAAACGGAGCAGCAGGCGCTAATACTGATAAGCTGCTAATACTAATGCTGTTGTTCTCACAAAATCATGCGGTGATAGAGGCGTTTTCGTTCGGCAAAGCATCGGTTAAAACACGAGGCGGGTCCACTGCAAATCAGGGCCCCACAAGCTCCAGTTCATATTATTCTGTGCTGGAGATCCCATGTGCTATTTTTTATAAAATCCTGTGTTTTGTTTTGTTTAGCTACATTGTTGATCTATTCCAGTTCATAGCTTGCGTTATATTACATATAACTGCAACTAACGTTCATTTTCATTATCGGTTAACCTGTTCATGATTTTCTCTATTAATGTTTGGTCTATATAACGCAGGAAATAGTGGAAAATGTCTGTCACACACGCCCAGAGCCCACGTTAAACAAACCTGTCATCACCAGCAAATATACACACTTGAGAAGCTGGAATCAGCGAATTTTTGGCATTTTTGGATTATTAAGATTGCTGACGATCATTTTTTGTTAATCGATTTTCAGCTGTGGTTATACATTTTCTTATTCTGATATTTGTATAAATTTCATTATATTTATTTTTTGTACTCTCAAGTTCAGTACCATTTGATTCGAAGATAAATATAAATATAAAGTCAATCAATTTATAATTGATACTTTTGTCCAGCCAGCACTTTTGTCGATGGACCAATTGATTCATTGATATTCTTTTGTTTGATGTTCTTTGTAGTTATTCAGATTATATTAAAATTAAAATGTTTCTCTCAAATCCCACCCCTCCCAATTGAATTAAAGATTTATATTTGAAAATATGTTTATTTTTAATCCTTACATACTACTACTACTCCTAAGTACAATTTTTTCTTCAAACTCGCCTCTTAATGATACACATTCTTATTGCATAGTGCGTATTATTTAACGTGTACATTGGACTGTAGATCTACCCCTGATGCTTCAGCACAAACCCCAACATCAATTGAGGTCATCTGTAGAAAAAGCCAATAAATCAATGGACCTTTGTCCAGCTGTTCCATGTTGGAAAATACTGTTTTATTGCAAGCTTTACGTAATCTCTGTGCATTGTCACTGAATTTTGGAGCATTTGTTGAATTTATCTCCTGTTCCACATTCAGGCTTCGCTAAACCGTGAAATAACAAATGAGGTTAGGCCTAAATAGCAGCCAGACAGACAGACTGATGTTAGACACAGCTCACTGCCACAGTTACGTGAAATAATATTGAAAATATACTTAGTAATGGGTTAGAAATTATGGGGGCGTCTCTGTGTGTCCACACCATACAGTGAACACAGAGAGAGAGAGAGAGAGAGAGAGAGAGAGAGAGAGAGAGAGAGCATCCAGGTCCCACATCCTGGTACTTTTCAGCGTTGTCAAGGCAGCCTCAGAGCACGGCTGGCTGGCGGAAAGTAGCTGCGGTGTCCTGGCAAAATATCTGTCCAAAAACGTTCACAAAAACTGTCCCGGAAAGTTAGGTGTAACTAAAAGGTAACGGATATGCATGTTTTTCTTCCACATGTTTCCAAGCGTCCTGCTTTACGACAGTAATGTGCGGGTTTTTTCGCTTCTTTTAGACAGGCAGCAGAGTCAGACAGGCGCCAGTCCGTGTGGACAAGAGGAGGAAGATTTGTCCATTGTGCCGCTGCGAGAGACAGCGCTTTACGCACCATTTACGCCCTAATGTGGCATTTGTATTAGTTAGTCTCTGCATGTAATGTTAGTGGTGCTTCAGCTGGGTTGCTTCGCTGTGTTTATAATCAAACAGACACAGAATAAAGAATAAAAATGGCTCTCGACAGATATAATTTGTGATAGAAAGGGACAGCTTTAAAGGGACAGTGTCACTGCTTCCTTCCTGCTTCCTGTAGCTTACACATGTTCATATTGACGACGTGTTTATATCAAAAAACATGCGGTGGAATAAAAATATCTCATGTTAATCATTTTAAATGTCACGTTTAAAGTATTTAGCTAACTATATCATGTACTCTGTCTCACGTGGAAATCGCACACTGTACAAGTGCAGTGATAGATCAGGTGGGCGTTTAGTCCCTATGCATTGTCTTTTTCATTTACCCACAAAGGCAGGCGTCACTGAATTGAAACACTTGCTATAGTGGGTCCAAATATGATATTTATTAGTATTTTTTAAAAGTAGGCCTACATGTGTCAAATATCCTAATACCACGTCTGTATTTCATTTAATTGCATATGAAACGTTTTACGTATGAAAGCCCTGTGAAATCTAAATTTATCTCACCTTAAATGTGATTCACATGTGATATCAAACGTGAAATTGTAATTGCATTATATGTGAAATGTCTGGAAACCAGGTGCCTATATGTGAATTCATCACATATGAAAACAAATTTCACATGTGATAAATGTGATTTTATCCCACCTGAAATATATTATTCACATGTGATATTACATGTGAAATGTATGTTTTTACATGTGATGCCTTACCTTTCACATGTGAAATGTTTATAAATCAGTTTAAAACATTTTCATTTTCATGTTAATTTATCACATGTCAAATATGTCTGCAGTTTAACATTTTTTTGTAGAAATGTTCATAACTCCATTTGAAATACTTTTGTATTGGAAATCATATCAGAAGATAATTCAGGATCAATGTTCCCTTCATTGGTTGATGATGGTTTGTCTAGTTATCTTATTACACTGAACAGAGCATACATTATATTTCTCCACCTTAACCTCAGAAAATATAGTAATTTTTATCTGAAGGTCCTGATACTGATATTGAATTACTTTGTTACATCATAGTGTTCTTGCCCCAAATTCGTGCCCCAGATCGCTCATATGTTGGCTCATGTTTATAACAATGTAAGATGCAACTAAGGTTTGTTTTCTGTTCCTCAGGACACCTGCATACCGATGTGATGTCTGAGAGATTTGGCAGTTGCTCAAGAGAGCAAGAACACCCACTGCAGCATCATATAGCAGAACACCATGTAAGTTAGTGGCACTTGATTGGACTGGAGATGAACTGAATCAGCGTGACGGGTGAACAGCTGGCCAGTACTGTTGGATGAGAACTGATGGGCTGTCCAAGCTGGCAATAGCATGCCAACTATTAAAGGTAAAGGTGGTTCAACGTCCCATCGCTACCGGCCTGCCTCAGAGTATGATGATGCCACCCTTGCCCAAAAGAGAGAATACTGGAGAACCAAGAAACGAGAGCAGAGGGCCCGACTGTCAGAGCGGAGAGGACAGCCAACACAAGACAGTCCAGAAAAACTCCCACATCTAAATGCCACTGCTGTGGTGAATTCCAGTTTATCCAGTTCATTTGCTGCTTCTTCTTCTCCTTTGCAGAGTAATGATGACTCATACAAAACAGCCAATGTCTGTCCTACATCACAAAGTGGAAATACAGTGGGGGACAGCTCAGTTGAAGCCACTGAGAGCCAAAAGGAGAAGTGGCTCCAGATGATGAAATCCAACAAAGTTTTGCCTCAGTTGCCAGCGTCATGTTCTATGTCAGCCAAAGCTGTTGGGGGTGACACAGCCACAGTGAAATGCCTAAAAGCAAGGGGTGCTGTGAGCAGAACTATTTCCTCACCCACACCCAGTGGAACCCAGCTGAATACCAGTTCCTCAGTGCCTCCAGTCAGAGTGACCAGAATTACCAATGGCAGCTCCGCTAAAGCAACACCTCAGCCATGTGTGTCTAAGCAGGGTGTATCAGTCCCCAAAACGCATAATAAGGCACATGTTGCATTGCACATTCAGCCCAAACACCTACACACCAACGTGACCACAGGTACGATTCTTGTGTCTTCTCCATGTGGCTCCATGTCTATTAAAACAGAAGACAGAGCAGCAAACAGAACACCTCACATTGGAATAAAGAGTGCCTTGGTCAATGCACAGAGGGCTAAAGGTGTTGGCAACTCACAACCTTCACTGGAGTCTGAGGAGGATAGGGCAGCCAGGCGCAGAGAGCACTGGAGGATCAAAAAGCGAGAGCAGAGAGCAAAGATGGCAGCACAGCTAGCTAAAGCCAGAGAGAGGACGCAGAGTGCAGAAGTGACATTAGAGAGGCAAACAGCACAAAAAACTGGACTCTTGGATGGCGCTGGTCTTCCACATCTACCATCTCAGTCATTTTTGAGAGGAGCAGGTCAGAGGCAGTGGCCAACTCGGGTCAAGACTTCTTTTACATCTGCCAAGAGGGAGAATTATAAACTGCAAAGCGGGGTAGCAAATGTACTTGCAGGTAACCAGCAAGCAGATCAGATGAGAGTGCAAAATCCACATGGGTATGAACCAACACAAACAGCATTCATATCTGATGTTAGTCCTGAGAAAAAGCCAGGAGAATCATTGAAAAAGCTTCCAAGTTATGTACATCTTTCCAATGTTACCCGAGGGATTGCCAGATGTAAAACACCTAGACAGAGGTTCATCGAAGCCCAGAGGAATTTCATGAATCAAAGAAACATAAGAGGAAGATCCCTGTCACTTGCTTCATTATTCTGTACCAGAAATATCCCCAAAATTGACCCCAATGACACACCTGAGCAGATAATAGCCAAACGTCGAGAGTACTGGCGAATTAAAAAGCGTGAACAGCGAGCTAAGCTGTCAATGGAGGTGAAGGCTCGGTTGAAGGAGAAGGACTCTCTGATGCGAAGAGTGAAACGTTACCAGAAGATCCTGGAGGAGATGAGGAGGGCCAGAGCGCTGACCCAGTCAGCAGGAAGCACCCTTACCCATGCCTCTGAGACCATTGGAGGATTCATCAAAGAAGATGGGACAGTGACCATTAACATTCCCCAGATTTCCATGGATCACAACACAGCAGCACACAAAAGCGAAGAAGAGCTTCATGTTGTTTCTAATAATACCCCCATCACACAACCTCAACATCAGCCTGACACTAAACGGAAAGGTATTGCACCTATTCGTGTAAAGCAGCCTCCCCCTCCACTCCGCCCCGCTCAGGTGAAAGTCTGTTTTCCACTTGCTGGACAGTCGGTCAGCAAGACTCCAAGACTACTCTCAATCAGACCAAGGCCTCAACTCGAAAGCACAGCTGCAACTGTTCCAAAGTCACACTCACAAGCAGTCCAAACTGTCAGTCAGCTCACACTCACTCATCCTCAAACCCCTCAAAATGCTGTTTCTGGAGGACCAACAGCAGGGTCGAACCTTGGTGGCTGTGTCATGAAAATGGCTGTCTCAAGCAGGGCACCATCACTATCAGCGCTTACTTTTGATCCAGAGATGACGGAGGAAGAGAGGATGGCAAAGAAGCGGGAGTACTGGAGGGTGAAGAAGCGTGAGCAGCGAGCAGCTCGTGCGGCCCGACTGAAGCAGGGTGTCTTACAAGCGAGGGCCAATGCAGCCTTACAGAGGAGGAAGGCCCAGAGACAAGTAGCAGTAACCACTGTACCACTAAGCAGAAGTTCTACTAAGCAAACAGGAAATCCACAACCTCTCTCCAACAACAGCGTGCCTGTTATGCCACATGCAAATGAGATAAAACAAGAGAGTGAGTCTATGCCAGCAGTTGACCTAAATTCTCAACCAGAACAAGCCATCTGTCCAGATATCAAACCCCCAGCCTCCCCACCACCACCACCACCTCCAGCGCCTCAGCCAGAGCCTGATCCAGCTCTGAGTGCAGACAGTCAAGCTACCACTCTGCTAGCTGTGGCCTCTATGAAGAAACTCCTGGAGGAATCACTTAGCACAGTGACGGATTGTAATAGTGAGCAAACTGACATTAAAATGGAGACAATGGAAGAGACCTCAGAGCAAGAGATGAAGCCAAATTTACCCCATCTCTTTTTTGAAAGGGATGAGGTGGCTCCTATTGCTGCTGACCTGACGTTGCAGATAAAAAGTTGGCAGGTAGATACTGATACCTTGGCAGAAGCAGGTTCTCCAAGCCCTCATCTGAAGGATTCATCCCAAATTAGTGAGACAGTCCCAGCTCTTTCTACCTCCAATGAGGTAGTCATGCATCCCACCTCTGAG
Source organism: Scomberomorus guttatus (assembly GCA_038419695.1). Classification (NCBI taxonomy): domain Eukaryota; kingdom Metazoa; phylum Chordata; class Actinopteri; order Scombriformes; family Scombridae; genus Scomberomorus; species Scomberomorus guttatus. The sequence goes on along the minus strand of CM076467.1, from coordinate 2,806,696 downwards.
CACTCATCCCAAACCTCTTCAAACTTCATCGTAAACCCCGCCATGGAAGCCTCTGATGGTCCATCTTCACCACGCAGAACCCAGAGGCTTCGCACCAAAAAAGCAGAGCATCAGAAATGCTGCTCCCCAGAGCCGCCAAAACTGCATCACATACCCATGGACCAAAGTCATCCACAGCAACAACACTGTGAGCAACAGTGTCAGGCACAAGAGCAAGGCCAAGACAGCAGCTCAGCATCAGCACAAAGGTATCACAGCATGGTGATGGAGCAGAGTGGCCTGACCAGCCTGCAGAAGAAGAGGGAGTATTGGAAGCTGATGAAGAGACAGCAAAGGGCTCGGTTAAAGGCCAGGCAGAAAGAGAGACCAGGAGAATGCAGCAATCGGCTTTCCCAGAGAAACATCCAGGTGAAGTGGCAGATGACAGTAATGTTCAGCCCCTACTCATTAACTCATTAACTCATTAACTCATTAACCATGTGAAGTTTAAGTTCTGTTTCAGTGTAGCAAGTAGTCAAAGTACTAGCAACAATTTTGGACACCTCGTTGTTATCAAGATAAATTTAGAGTGTGTTTACGAGACGAGTCAATTCACATTTAAGTGGTTTTCTCAACTTTGTAAGTTTTCTGAAAGCTCTGCGTTCACAAGACATAACATCTGTTTTTAAGAATGTCAGAGCCCAATGAAGTGACCTACATTTTTTAAATTAATAACTTAGATTATATTTCATTTTCAGATTCCCAGCATGACACTAAAATACAGAAAACACAAAATCATTAACATTTTTTAAGAAAGAAAGGTAGTCTGTGTTCTCAACACTTAAACCACTTGAACGGTGAAATTACAACCTCACAAATTCCATTTGAAGGCAGCTATAAAAACAATCTATGAGTTCCAATAAGGCTTTCACAGTGTGCCAAGGTCTAGGGTCATGGAATATGTCATTGTTGAACATTTGTTAATAATAACAAGGTGCTTAGATTTTTCTAGCCAGGAAAATTCCAGGACCATGTTACAGCTTTTCAAAAAGATGAAAAGAACCCTTTCTCTGAGGAAACCCATTGATTTAAAGAAACTTGTGGAAGCCCCAAAAGGGACATGAGCAAACATATTTTTTTATGTTTCTGGTTTGCACCAGAAATGATCTGGTTTTTGGTGTGCACCAGACAGTTTCCCATCTGTACCAAATTGTTTCTGGTGCACTCCAGAAAAAAATGGGGGTGGGGGTTTCAAAAGTTCTTGCATATGTCTCTTTAGAGGTTCTGTACATAGAGAGTATCAGAAACTATCCATAAACAATCCAGTTTCTGGTGCTCAACTGAAGGTACTTATCCGTACTCTATGTACTGAGGCATTTAGATATTCTTGTCTCAAAACTTAAGTGGTCAGGATGCTGGGTCACCTGTATAATAGACCACTAAAGACCAACTTTACGAGCTTTTAGCCCTTGATGGATGGTGAACTCTGAATGTCCTGAAATCATATTTTATTTAAACAAAAGTTGATGACCCACAAAAGTTATTCAGGGGCAGAGCTTTGCACTTTTACACTGTCTACACTGTGCGCTTCCAGTGATGTAACGTATGGTCTTTTGACTTTGGCGGTGAATGTCAATTTGTTTGTAAGCACAAAGAGATCAGGCCAGACCTTGCATGCATGGCCAGTGTTGACTCCAGCTGAAACCTGAATCATTACACTGCAAACCTCTCTCTGGCATTTGCAACTTCAACAATAAAAATAAAGGGCAGTGTCATTGAGATGAACCTTCTTAAAGCTAGGATATTCCAGAAAGATAATTTACTAATTGATGCATTTAATTTTTGTTCATGTTATATTGTTGTCTTTCAGGCACCAGGTCTGGTTATTATCAACACTGTTAAGGGTGTAAATCCTGCAGCAAAACCAGCCCTTCAGCCCAAACCGTCCATTGCTTCCCTTACTGCAGTGACCAGCATTCCTACTGTCCTGGTGGTTAGCCCTACAACTTGTAATGCTGAGCAAACGCCTGACAGACTCCAGGTGAAACTGCCAGTCAACAGTGTCTCCTGTTCACCCAACAGTGAGAAAAACGACATGAATTTTGGGCCTTCACAGATCGTGTCTGACTGTGTAGGAGCTCCTGAGAATCAGCCACAAGCCATGCCAGCTTCACGAAAGTGGATGTCTAGAAGCACAGATGTAGACCCAGCCCCCTCCCTCCCTACCCTGATGCCCCCAGACAACCCACTGTCCAGCATCAACCTGCAACCCTTTGAGCCCCCCAGTCAAACTGCAAATTCCACCCTCAGTCCAATAAAAATCACTCAGAGCCCCAAACATTTAGTACAACCTCTCACCAAGCTGGCACCATTAAGCACCATGGTTCCTCCAAAGCTCATCCCAGGGGAGTCTGAGGAGGACTTTCTGAGGAGGAAACGGGAGTACTGGAGGATAAAAAAGAAGGAGCAGAGAGCCAGGAAGGCCATTCGGGACAGAGGAATCACCCCAAGGAGAACCTCCAACAACTGGAGGCCCATCCTTCCTGCCCAGGACCTACAGACAGAGGTAAGAGCTGCTCGGGTATATTAAAAAAACACTTGTCAGGTTACATACATACTGAAAATGCACATATCTATTCAAGCATGTAACCCATATGCCACACCGATATAACTTGACAATAAGCATAACAAATTATGACATACATTTTTTGAACACATTCTGGTTGCTACTTTCACAGTAAAGGGTTCACACACCCAAATCAATTAGACATTTTCTTTTTTCTTTTTCTTTAATTTTTCTCAAACCCAGATTTTTTTTCTCTCTGTCTAATCCCTGTAGGATTCTGGTCAGTGGGTGAACTCCTCTGAGGATTCAGAACATCTTATGAGGTAGGAAACTTGCTCCTGTTCGGCATTGTTTGATGTACAATAATAATGACTATAACTGTTTTCTCTTTTGCAGCAATTCGGTAGACACTGAGGCAGCATCCTTTTCATACTCAGATTATATGGCACCAGTAGAAGGTAAAGTATTATCTCACTCTAAACCTAAAAGAATGCACATTAAAATGGTGAAAATACCACAAAACTTTCTTTTTACTGTCTCTTCAGATGAGTCAGTGCTTCTGTTCGCTGACTATGAGAACAATAACGGTGAGGAAGGTTCTCTCTCGGATGCTGTTTGGAGGAACCGCTACCTCATGGACTATGATCCGCTCAACCAGCTGCTGGTGTGCATGGTGTGTGGGGAGCTGCAGTACTCCCACAGTCTGGAGGGGGTGAGGGCCCACATCGACGAGGCTCACCCGGACACCCTGAACCTGGAGCCCGGGGAGCGACAGGGAATACTGGAGGCCTGGGATGAGCAGGTGTCCCAGCGGGAACGCTTCTTCACCAGCCAGCTCCAGCAGCATGGCGGGGCCCTGGCAGGTACAGAGGGTACTGTTTGTAGACATGAATGTTCAAGAAGTTAAATAAAGACTGATATAGGTACTAAATATCAGGAACAATATTTTTTCTGGATTAGCTGAGGGGCTTAAGGATGATTTCCAGAGGAAAATACCCCATCAACTAGATTAGCCAGATTAGCATGATGTTTTTAGTGGGTATTAAAGTGAGACTATGTAACTTTTGAAAGAAATAGCACTATTTAAAATTCTAATTCATACACAAGTAACAGAACACACACTTGATCAGTTCAATACACTCAGGGGTTTTGCTGCTTCAGCTTTACTGGGTCTGGTATGACAGTAGCTTATGGTAGCTAATGTTAGCTAACGTCGAAATTAATAGTTCGTTTTTATCATACAGTTTGACTGGTGATATCTGCAAAACATCCTGCCAAATGCATTTCCTGCATTTTATTGTTCTGTTACATGTTAAAACAATGTTTCTAGCATATTAATTGTCCACTTGAAAACAGTAATATATCCCGTGGTTTGCTTATTACTGAATAGGTGGGTGGGTCTCTTTGGCTCCAGAAGGTGCTAAACCTGTTAGCGATTGTTAAATTGACTTTAAAGCAAGACTGTGTAACTTTTAATAGAAGAAATAACAGTCTGAACTTATAAGCAATAAAACACCCTTGATTAATTCAATACACTCATCCTTATTTGGTCTGGTTTGACCAGTAGCTAATGGTGGCTAATGCTAGCTAATGTTTCGCTATGCAACTGATATTAGGGTCAGTCGACTTTTCTCTATTTATGCTACTGTTCAATTAATGTTACATTTTAGCATGTCAAAGATGAACATTTCATGCTTGTGGTACCTGTCCACTCGCTCTCAGTCAGGTCACCTTATGATGATAAAAAACACAGTAGGGTTCAGACTTAATGCTACTATTATTGAACTTAATATTAATATTATTGTCGTTAATGTTAACGTAAGTCAAAATGCTGGCAAAATTAGCTTGTTGCATAAGGTAATATTGTGTTGTATTGTTGTGTAAAGTTTCAAGGTTGTGGTTATTTCCTGGTGGCAGTTTGTATCAGTGCAGACCTGGTATGTAGCAAACTCAAAAAAAGAAGCGATATAAAAGATTTTTTAGTTCATCTTTTGCCAGCAGTGAGGGGGGGGGGATGTACACTTGCAACATCTATGTCTACTTTTAGAGGCATAAAATAATAGTTAAAAATTACATAATTTTGTGTAGCGGAAGAATGTTTTGTCGTAATTCTTGTGTTAATGCTCTTGTGACCCCCATGTTGGGAACCAATCCTCTAGCCTTAAAAAAAACTAGCTACCGATCAGAATCATCACGTTGTTTGCTCCATCTAAGACTTTTACTTTTTTTTCATTCGCCAAACCTGTCTGACTTGTTTTGCAGAAGCACACAGGAACTGAACAGAAGAGATGAGGACTGCAGGAGACAAGTAAAGACCACAGACCAGGAGAAAAGACCCACACTTAATCTGTCTTATTTATTTATTGTATTTTAAATCAATTTGTTTATGTTCATAGAAAGTCACTTTGAAAGTGAATGCTGCACAAGGAACATTCACCCCAAAAGCAGCTTTACCTCATTTCCTACCAGGGTTGTAATTTGGGTTTTTGGAAGCCAGTATGGACATTTTTATATTGAAGCTGCCACAACTGAGATTTTGTGACAATATTTAAAATATTTAAAGAAACAGTCCAACATTCTGATAAATACACTCTTTGTGCTAAGCTAGGCTAAATGCATGAGCCTATCTTTGTACTGGACACGCAGATGAAACTGATATCTGTTTTTAAATGTTCTCCATATCTTTGGTCTATTTCCCAAAATGTTCAGTTGTTCTTTAAAATTTGGCTATTTTAAGCCTCAACCGCTGTATACATTCAATGTTTCCAGTATACTCCACATATACCAATTTGATATGAATTCTGAAATGGCATTCAGGCTGTCATAGGAAAAAAAATCCTTCCTTTAAAGCCAGACTATGTAACTTTTCAAAGATTCTCTTGAGTCAAGTGCTTTAAATACATTACCATCATCTTATAGTTATATATAATTTTATTTTTGTGGTAACACCATGGACATGTTTATTGGTGTCATGCTAAAACCTAGCCTTATTACTTTTGGCCTGTTATCCACAGATAATGTGCGGAGTCTTGAGGTCACACATGGGGCTAACGTAACGTAGCATAATGGTAGCATAAGTAGAAAAAAGCCATAAAGTCAGCAAACTGACTCAATAATGTCAGTTACACAGCAATATCTACCTAAGTTTTGCTAACATTAGCTAACATTAGCCCCAGTAAGCTACTGGTTATACCAGACCAAGTGAGACTGTAGCAGCAAAACCTCTAAGAGTACTGAATTGAACAGTGAGTGTGATTAATTGCTTTTTTATTTTCAAGTTTTATTTGTAAGAAGGTTGTTATTTCTTCTTTCAAAAGTTCCATAGTCTCGCTTTATGACCAATAAACAGTCATTAGCAGCTGTCGTGCACGCTGCAGCCAGAAACCAACCTTACCTATTCAATGATAAGCAAACTGTGGGATACATGAGTGCTTTCAAATGAAGAAATTACTATACATTAAACACTGCTGAACAATTCAACAAATAAATAATTTGGGTAAGAAGAAATGAAAAGGCAACAATGTATTTCTGTAGCTGTTTTAGAATCATGCTCAGCTAAGCAGCACTGACAGGTTAAAATCTGATATTTACAATACATTTAGAATAAAAACCTCAGTATCTGCCAGCTATAAGAGAAAGAACTGTGTCCACACTGGAGTGTGAAATACAAGGGGTTTCAGGGGTCTGGGACCCCCTAATTGCCAGCTGGGACCCCCTGAAAATCTCAGAATGAAATTTTAGGGGGGTCTCAATAATCTGTTCAACAATAGTAAGGTTAATTTTTATTTATTAACTATCAAAATCTTGGATAGTTTTTACAGTAACACAATAAAAATATATTGCAGTCAAAGCATTTATGGCATTTGAATGCAATTTGCTCCACCTCTGCATATTTAAACGTCCAGTAAAAAATATGAAAAGTGAGTGAACTAATTCATAATATATACAAAATAAAAGTCCTTTATTTATCTCCAAGAAAAGAAATGTAAAAGTCCTTAAACAGAACATCAAATCCCTGAACAAAACAGTAAACAGACCAATAAAAAAACACAACCACGCTTGTTCTTGTATAGCTACTTGGATCTAGTGGCTGATGTATGCCTGTTCAGTTTTGGGGGTCCCACCCACGACACTGGGACCCCCGCACACTGGTCTACACACATACACATGCAGCACAACAATGAAAGACTTTAAACTGTAGTCATTTGTAAGAGCTGACAGTTGCTGTTGGTTTTGTATAAAGTTTTTCCTGCTACTTGCGGGCTTGCATTCAGGTCTAAGACTGTTCTAGACCCTTGTTAGTCAGTGGATTGTTGCATGGGCGAGTGAAAAATCTTTTTGTATGTGGCATCGCACCATGCTGTTCTTCAAACCCTGAACCTTACATATATTCCTCTATGACAACTTTTTCTATTGAAATGACTTTTTTTACGCTAATTTTCTCAACTCTAAAGATCTCCTGCAGTTCACCTTCTGCACTGTAAATACACAAAATACTAAATTGGTTTTGAGATGCCAATTTTTTCTTTGACTGTGCTGTTTCACATTTTTGAGCAACTTTATTTATTATTTATTGAATCCCCTCTTATATAATAATTATTGATGATGCATTATTCATATCATTAGATAGCTCCATGTTAGAGAAGTATCTCATCTGTGAGTATTGAGGATTGAAAGGATTTCCTGCATGAGTAGTAAATGAATGAACAGTTGTATATCAGAGATTACCTCTGGAATGCATTCCAATGTTTTTTGTTTTTTTTTTGTATGATTTTCATCAGGAGTAAAATGCTGAAATATTCTTCAGTTTGAGCACAAAGCTGTGGAGGTCAGTCATGCTTGGAAAACTGCCTGCACAGCCACAACACAGTGGAAATAGCTGGATGTGACTCTGAGAATGTAATTCTGATTTGTTTACCAGTTCAAAGGGAATGTTTAAATGCCTTTTCAGTAATAAACCTTTTCTACCTTTGGGCTCGTTCTTTGACATCTTTTTTAACACTTTTTTCATATTATTTTTCACATTATTTGTCTGATTTCTACCTCAGAGCAAATGTTATATTTCTATTTATTTATTTGATTTTATTAAATACAACCTTCTTTAGGAAGTCTGTTGACACAGGATCCCTCTAAAGGACAGGGCCCACAAATTGTTCATAATTAAAAATAATTATGAACAACCAAATGATGTACAATGCACATGGAGCTTTTGGGGCCCCTGGGCAGTTGCACACTTTGCCTGGTTGGTAATCCAGCCGTGGTCAGTGTCTGTTACTGAGTGGGAGAGGCTGCACAGGTATCCATCATGAAACCACACTGAGAACTAGCTAAGACTTTTGTTTGTTTTTTTCATTTGCAATTAGCAAAATTGATATTTGCAGCTTACCCTGCACTAGATTAATCAGAGTGGACATGAATATTATGGACATATATTATTGGGCTACAGAGTGTAAAATAAAGCTTTGATTATATTTAAAACTGACTCACTTAAATGGAATATTTAAAAGCTTAAATTAAAGGCACAGTCTTTGTCTGTGACCCAAATGTAACTCAAAGTGCAGCCCTGCCACAAGCCAAACTTACTGTATGTATGTGTATAATATGCCAGAGCTTTTCCTGGACACTCTTGGTTTATCATTATCAAGGACATTTCCATGACTGAATTTAGTCTATTTATTTAATTTAAAACCTAGGATAAACTAAGTTCAACCAGTACTGTCCTAGATGGTTTGATTTTTTTTTCTGCCAAAGCCTCTGTTCCAGGATCCAGGATATTTGGTACACAGTAAGACAGTAATCTGTGTGTACACAGATTGGCATTAAAGACTGAGAGAAAGTGAGCAACAGAACCTGTTTTTTAGTCAATTCTCAATGACAGGAGATGAAGTTCTCTGCACATAAGAATAATAAGTAACCACTAAAGGTTAATCCTAGATATGAGTTGTAAGACATTTTTAATGTATGCTTTTTTCTGTTGGACATTGAGTGATTTTTACAAATGATAACTTATTGTATTTCCACAAGGACCACACTGGAAATAAATATCCACAATAAAAATAATGGAATTAAAAAACACAATACATTTTCCAGGATGTGTGGAAATCTGTTTACTGACTGAACAGTGATTTACCCACTCTTTACCCATTTTTTATGAAATCCACTTTCTCATGTTTCACTTTGTTCTTATTTATTGCAATAGTTCTACTCTGGATCTGTCCATCTCAGTTTGGTTTAGGATATATCATATATAAGTTTTCAGTTTTTATTGAATTATATTTGTTTTTTGTATTCTCTTCCATCTCACATCAAACAAATGAGCTAAATTCATAATTCTATGATTTATTTATTTATTCCATTGTATAGATTTTGTTAATTTCGTCCTTCCATTTGCTTATTTGTGGTGCCATTGGGTTCACACAATTTTTTGTTATCTGGTATACTACCAAGTAATAACTGCTCTGACTCTGAAAGAAGTGTACACTGAAATATGGTGTCCATATTGGCTGCTCTCGCCTCACATCTTTGCCAGCAACTTGATGTAGTCTCATCAGAATACTTTGCTTGAACAGTTGAATTTTCCAAGAGTAAAGAACTTGTTTTGCATGGGCCAACCCTGACAACATTGTAGCCCACAAAAAGTGCAACAATGGCACCTCCAGTCCATGATCTACAAAAATGAATTCACACTAAAATTAAGCGCAACAATTGGACCTCCAAGCTAGACAAAGTCCTGCCAGTTCGCTGGTAATGCTTTTCAGTATAATGTTAGTGGCCAAAACAAATGCTTTAACATTATTAATGTAGCCTATCGCTCTAGTCAGGTCAAAGGGTGCAGTGTTTTTTTTCATCTAAATTTCATAAAGCTATTATAAATGTTATTACTGTGATTGCTTTAAGCCCCCTGCCCCTGAAAGAAAATCGTATTGTCAGACCTTAATATTGACAGGTATGGCTTAAAAAAAAATCCCACTCATTTGGTGCTTCAGCTGCTATTATGAACACAAAAAACAGTCAAAACAGATTCTTTTTTTATTTTTATTTGTAAGGGACCATGAAACAAAAATGTTACCATTGGATGTACTGTACTAGAGTTAGCTTAAAGATAGTTTTCATCTGTAGTCCCTTGGCAGGTCATTTGTGTATGATGGAGACACACAGTGTCTTTTCTTCATCTTTTCTCTAACAGTTTTAGTGGAGGCTCTTATGAAGTAGATTTTAGAGCACTGTGTTACATATATATATATATTATACACACACTATAGATCATATTTGTACAGCTCTGAGCGCTTTCTCTCTTCTGCTCACAATTAACCATAGCTGTGGACTATTACCTCGTGGTTGAAGGAGACTTACATGTTACATACTTGCATGTAAATTATTGAAACTGACTTCTGAAGAAGATTACATTCTTTTGAAGATTCTCTTCAAAGACAAACAACAGACATGTTAACAGGCCCTCGCAGAAAATTAGTTTAGCTACAGGTCAGGTTAGTCAGGTAGAACCTTGTATTTCTAATGTTATGTTGGCGCTATGGTGTCCATAATTCCTCCTGTATAATTTAATGGTCTTTAAACCATGATGGAGACTTAAAAAACAGTACTAGTGGACAGATAAAGTACTGATATTTTACTTTCACATTTAAGAAATCCTCAACTACACATGTGTATTGTAATCCCTGACTGATACTTGATTTTTGAGGTGGATATTCACATTCATTTTTGGGTGTTAAAAAAAACATGAAAAAACACTTTTACATGAATTTCTTCAAAGGAATAATTTTGGGAAACACTTATTCGCTTTCTTGCCAAGAGTTAGACGAGAAGATCGATACCACTCAGGTCTGTATAGTAAGTATGAAGCAGCCTGCAGCCAGTTAGCCAAGCTTAGCATAAAGACCTGAAGTAGGGGGAAACAGCTAGCCTGGCTCTATCCAAAAGTAACAAAATCCACCAACCAGCACCTCTAAAGCTCACTAAATTAACATGTTTGTTTAATAATACCTGACAAGTAGCATAACTAGCTTCACCAGTTAGCCTGTAAAGTTGAACGTTTGAATGGATTCATGGGGAACCAAGTACAGACCAATGAAAACACTGCATTCTTGTTAGATCAGTAGTTCCCAACCTTTTTAACTTGTGACCCCTCAAAATAAAAGTGTTGAAATTTGTTTGTAACCAGCTCAACTGAAGAATGCTTTCTCTCTTTTGTTTTATTTCAATAATTATAGAGGCCTGAAGAAGTTCAATTTCGCACCAATTCACAAGAAAAAAAATCTGAGGAAAGTATGAAAAAATTATTTTGTGTGGTAGAAATATGTTTTTTTCTGCCTTTCTATCCAGTCAACCATGTCCCGACCCCTTGTGGGGCTCCTGCCCCCCAGGTTGGGAACCACTGTTTTAGATCAGCAAGCTTTGAAAGTCACTAGCATGTGAAAGCTTAGTTATGTTTGAATTTATCTGACTGACTGATGCTTACCAACAGGATTAAGTCATCCTTTGGTTCTGCTTTAGTTGGTGTACTTGCTGTTGAAAATGAACAAGCAGCTCACTCAAGTTCAAACCCTGTCCAGCATGAATAAATACTACTACATCAGTCATATACAGTATGTGTTGATTTTCTGAGAGTCTTAACCACACAGCTTGACTGCTGTTCACTGCTTCATCCCCTGGCTTCTCCTCGGCTCTTCCTCCACTAGAACTTCAGGTTCTTCTTCAGGTTGTGACTCCTCTCTCTGGATCTCTGGGGGAGGGTGGTGGTGGTGGTGGTCTGACTCTGTGTCGGCCGGTGCCTGCAGTTCTCTGGGCCCGGCGTCCAGGCGGAACAGGGTGGGGATCTGACCCAAGATAGGGTTGGTCTGCTGGAGGCCAGAGATCCACTGGTTGAGGGTGGCCTGGTCTCCCTGGCTGGTCATACACATGGCAAAGACTGGACCCTCATCCACTGGATACAGAGGAAGACACACATGACATACTGAAGATGAAGTTTGCTGTCAAGACAGGAGTATTTTTACTATCCTGCACACAAGGAAAATGGACTCTCAGCTCACTTTTGACATGTTGAAAGTTCACAGCTGAATGTCTTTACTTTATGAAAGTTTGTTCTCTAATATATTATCCACATTAGAGACACATAAAACAGGAGACCTTTGAAAAAGGAAAAGTTCAACATTTTGGGAAATATTCTCATTTGCTGAGCGTGAGATGAGTCACTGGCTCTCTGTGTTGTTTGTCTCGTGCACATGCACAAGGACGCACATGCATGCCGGTGACGCGATAGACACTGCTAATGGTTTCACACTATTCCACTGACCTACAGGTGGCTGTAATGTGCCAAGAAAGCCAACAATGGCAACAAAGGCTGGGAAGAAAAAGACTGCAAGCTAGTAAACATGGATGTAAACAATGCAGGATTTAAAATACTTTGCTTTGCAAATGTTTTACGAGGAAAGAAATGCATTCAACACTTTTGTTAGAACTTAGGGATATACACAATGCATTCTGGAGAGTAATACCAAATGAAAATATAACTTTTGTTTGTTTACAAGAAAACACGTATCTGTCATACTCCTGTCAGCTAACTAATACAGATAAAAAGAAGAAGAAGAAGAAAAAAAAAAGAAGTTGGTGCCTGCAGGCAGTTAGCTTAGCTTAGACTTATTACAACAATTACATGCAGAAAGTATACAGTCTTTATGTCTTTTCATTATAGTCAGGGATTTCATGTATAATTTAAACTAACTGAGAAATGCTTTGAATTTTAGGGACACTTACGTAAACTCTAGCTTTACATACATAAAATTTAGCTTGTTCCTATTTTTTTATTCTTAAGTATAACACCAATCATTTCTTGAAATAAGAGTGGGGAAAGAAAGAACTACAGGTGCCAGCTAATTACAAAACTCTTTTCAAACAACTGTGTCCTATTGCATGAAAAGAAGATATGGTATGTAAATCCTACAAATTCTATAAAGGTTTATATACCATTTATAATTCTAAAAGTTTAGTTCTGATGCTAGTAATTGGAGTCCTTATCAAACTGGGTGAAATGTTGACATAATAAGGTCTGCTGTGCTGTAAAAAAAAAACAGGGAGTGTCCCTTTAAATGTGAAGATGAATCAAATTTCCAACACAGGCTCAAAGACAGACAAAGTAATCAATTAGAGTGCATCCTATCAGAGCTGGATATTACTGAGCTAATGTTAACTGATACACTATACAAGTCTACTTGATCAATGTATGATAAAGGAACATTCTACAAAAAGTGACAGCTTCAGTGTAAATATCTTACAGTCTTCCACATCGAAGCTCTCAATGTCCCCGAGGTCTCGGTCCAAATCCAAGTCTAGCTGCAGAGGATAGTCCAAACACCTCTCTGGATCATAGGGCTCTTCTACCTGTGGGCAAACACACAGAAACAGCTGTGTGAGCTTTAGAGTCACAGACTAATCACAATGATTATATTTGGACAAAGTTAAGCTAGCATTTCCCCCCGCTTCCAGTGTTTGTGCTAAGACATCCTGGATAGAGGAGTTTGAGCATGGAGAGTCATACTTGGCCTTGGGGACAATCTCACAGTTTCACTTACTTGATTTTTGCTGAGCTTTTGACCGTATCTCACAGCCTTTTTCAACGTATAGAAGGTGTCATCACATGACCTGTGTACAGGGCTTTTGGTCATGTGATAAGACCATCATATACAGACCCTTTCCAAAAAATTTGAATATCATGGAAAAGTTTATTAATTTCCATAATTCCATTAAAAAAGTTAAACTTTCATAGATTATAGATTCAGGGCCCACAATTTAAACGATTTCAAGTATTTATTTGTTTATTTTTTACATATTTTGGGCTTCCAGCTCAAAAAAACCCATGAAAACAGGAATTCAAAAAATTAGAATACTGTGAAGAAATCACCATTTACTTCTCAGTTTTTGCAGAAAAAAAGAAAGAAATTAGGATCATATCAACTCAATCAAAATATGGTATCTTCTAAACGATATGTCAATGTTCAATACTTGGTTGGGAGTCCCTTTGCCTTAATCACTGCCTCGATGTGCCGTGGCATTGAGGCAATCAGCCTGTGGCATTGCGTGGGAGTTATGGAAGCCCAGATTTCCTTGATGCTTGCTGTCAGCTCTTCTATGTTTTTAGGTCTGGTGCCCCTCATTTTCCTCTTGATAATACCCCATAGATTCTCAATGAGGTTTAGGTCTGGCGAGTTGGCTGGCCAGTTGAGCACTGTGATGGCATGGGCATTAAACCAGGTTTTGGTGCTTCTGGCGGTATGGGCAGGGGCCAGGTCCTGCTGGAAGATGAAATCTGCATCTCCATACAGATCCTCAGCAGAAGGAATCATGAAGTCCTCTAAAACATTCTGGTAGACTGTTGCGGTGACCTTGGATTTAAGAAAGCAGAGTTTACCAACAGCTGCACCGGACATTGCACCCCAAATCATGACTGACTGTGGATATTTCAAGCAGCTTGGGTTCTGTTCCTCACCCGTCTTCCTCCAAACCCTTGGATCTTGATTCCCGAATGAAAGGCACACTTTACTTTCATCGGAAAAGAGGACCTTGGACCACTGGCTAACAGTCCAGTCTTTCTTCTCCTTGGCCCAGTTGAGACGCTTCCTACGTTGGCTCAGGCTCAGAAGTGGCTTGACCCGAGGAACCCGACAGTTGTAGCCCATCTCCTGGATGCGTCTGAATGTGGTAGTTTTTGAAGCTGTGACTCCCGCCTCATTCCACTCTTTCTGGATCTCTGCCAGATTCTTGAATCTTCTCTGTTTGATAATCTGCTGAAGCCCACGGTCATCTCTTATGCTGGTGCATCTTCTCCTGCCACATTTTGCCCTTCCACTAGACTTTCCATTGATATGCTTGGACACAGCACTCTGTGAACAGCCGGCCTCCTTAGCTATGAACTTTTGTGGCTTACCCATCCTATGGAGGGTATCAATGATGGTCTTCTGGCCAGTTGTCAAGTCTGCAGTCTTCCCCATATTGAACTGAACTGAGACAATTTAATGACACTTGGGGAAACCTGTGCAGGTGCTTTGAGTTTAGTAGATGATTAGTGTGTGACACTCAGTTTAAAACATTCATGCAATGCAAAATTTGGGCTGATTTCTTCACAGTATTCTAATTTTTTGAATTCCTGTTTTCGTGGGTTTTATGAGCTGGAAGCCCAAATTATGTAAAAATAAACAAATAAATACTTGAAATCATTTGAATTGTGGGCCCTGAATCTATAATCTATGAAAGTTGAACCTTTTTATTGGAATGTAAATGTAAATGTACTGTAAATGAGTTAGCTTTTCCATGATATTCTAATTATTTGGAAAGTGTCTGTACATACCACTCTTATCACATCAAGTAGGTCATGTGATAACAACTGAGCAAGTTCCAAGCTCCAGATAAAGCTAGTTCAACCTTGAGGTTGTTTTGTTTTTTTTACTTTTAGCCATGCAAGCATCACGGCACTAGGTAATGTCAGTCTGTTGGTCTGTCCACCACTTTGGTCCAGACTGAAACATCTTGACAACTGTTGGATGGATTGTCACAACATTTTGCACAGACATCAATGTTCCCCAGACGGTGGAGCCTACTGACTTAGAGCTCATCCTTTGAGCCATTGTTAATGATAGACAACAATTGAGGGGTTTCCCACCTGCTCATCAAGCGGTGTGGGGTCAGCTCTGAGGATGTAGTAGTAGACACACGTCTTCCTCAGCCACAGAGGGAAGGGTCCCTCTACAAACACTGGCCTGTTCAAGTTATGCTTGGCCAGCAACTCCATTTGGCCGGGGCTCTGGATACCTGGTGTCAACACAGGAAGGAAAGGAAACAAAGACGGTGAGCAAAAGTCTATGGATATGATCCCACCATTGTCCTTATTCATCACAAATACTGAGAGAACGCTGGTCTGTTATTGTTATGCCTTTGGTTGATTTCTATTCTTGTTTACAAGTAAAATTACAGCAATATAAAGAATTTACTGATAATCCCTGACTGTCCAAGAGATTTATCAAACTTGCTTACATTACCAGTAAGAATCCTGTAAATGAAACACAAGACAAATAAACAGTGTCCATACCTACTATATGCGGAAGTGTTATCTCCTCTCCGCTCTCTGTAATGTCTGTGCAGGGCATCTGGTGAGAGGAGCACATACACAGACATAAGTACATGCCATTGTCAAAAAACAACATCACGACAAAATAGAGAATTGCTCATTTCCTCAAAAGTTTTGCTCCTTGCTGCGTTTGAACTACAGAGAGCTTATGTGAAACTGTTCCTGTTCCACAAGTAAGAAAACCCCATTCACATTTGTCTTAAATTTGACTAATAAAGCAAATTATTAACTATCCAGCCCTGGAACCTATTATTACTACATACAACAGTATGTCATATATGTTAAAAACGATGCTACATATATTAATTTACTTCTTTATTATACTTTATTATTATTGTATTTGCTCGATTTGCTCTTGTATTCACTGAAATCGTATCTGTAACCAGCTTCTTCATTCATTCAGTTGGATTCTGTGTGCATAGACGTTGATTTGTTTAATGACCAGTTTGTTGCTGTTTTATGTCAAAGAACATGACCTGCCATCATGACAAAAAAAAACTATGCAATATATTGAGCATTAAATGTTATTCTTGACCTTAGAAACAAACAAAAAAAGCCTTTCCTAGAGTTTTTGACTCTATGTCTCAACCTCCTGAGGAAAACTATGAGATGCCGTTGAAAGTTCCAGAAAGAGCCAGTGGACCTTTGAGGTAAGCTTTTTCTTTTGTCAAACAATGTAATATTTCTTTTTACTATTTCTAGTTTAAGTGGCCTTTAATGAACACCATTTCCCATAAGGCCAAGGTCTCTCAGGTTAAATGCCATCAGCTTGATAGATTGAGAACAGTTGAGTAGTGGGGTATTAGAATGCACAGGTAGGGCCAAATTGTGTACACGTATTTAGACAGCAGAAACTGAATCTGGAAAGATGACATTTCAAGAGAGAGCAGAGAGAGAAAAAACTACAGCTCCCAGGAAACACTTAATGGGATTTTTGACTCATTAATCACAAAGGGCTGAAGTTCTAATAGCAAATGCTTTAAGTAGATACTCATTTATCCAACAATATGGATAGTAAAGCTTAAGAACATGTTTCACTTTTCCAAAAATAGAAATGAAAGAAAGGCTTAATGACAGATTGAACCGAACTGGCTGAACTCTCTGTTACTTCTGAACTTAAACTCAATCAAACTATCTTTCTGTGAGTGAGATTAGAAGATAGATATCAATCATGTCTGTGTGTTCAGTACAGAGCTGTAGTCAGGATGTGGTTAGTCTAGCTTAGCATAAAGACTGGAAGCTAGGGGAAACAGCTGGCCTGGCTCTATCCAAAGTTAAAAAATACACCTATTATCATCTCTAAAGCTCTCTAATTAACACGTATCTAATTTGTTTAATCCATACACAAACAGATATGATAAAAGGACAATTTGTGGTTTTAGGCTGAGTTCTGTGCTGGAACTATTTCTTGGCCGGGTGCAGTGACTTGTGTGCAGCTCCCTGAGGTGTCATTGTCACCAAGGTTGTCAGGTTTGATGCATCATGCCTGTACAGAAACTAAAACCAAAGCCTGTGCTATACTATAGCCTGTACACAGCTATAGTGTGTATTTGGCAACACCATAGCTGGAGACACTGCATAGAAGTACTGGGCAGATGGAGACACTTAGGTGCTGTTGCTCCAGCATGTGATTTCCTCTAAAATGACAAATTATCATTTCTCTTTATGTATAAATGTCCAGACATTACTGTGTACTAACTGGGCTTTGAAGGTGTTGTAGGTGTATTTTTGAAGTTTGGACAGAGTCAGGTTAGCCGTTTCCCTCTGCTTCCAGGCTTTTTGCTAAGCTGGGCTAAACACATCCTGACTCCAGCTCTGTACTGAACACGCAGACATGAGACTGATATCCATCTGAACACCTCAGTCTCTGCAAGTAAGTGAATAAGCGTATTTCCCAAAATGCTGAACTGTTCTTTTAAGTCTGATCCAGAGCCTGCAGGTGTACCTGGTAGACAGTGACTTTAGCATCCAGGTCGTTAGCGATGCGAGTCAGGCTGAGGCGGGCCAGGTCCACCGAGTCTTCAGGCAGCTGCTGGGGGATGGGGAAAGGGTTTATGTGCTTGAACTTTGGGAACCAATACAAGATGCGCTGGTACTTCCTCATGGGGTGACCCTTCTCTCCGAAAATCTGGACCAGCAGGACCTTGGTCTCCATATTGGGCATTATACCTGGAACACAAGCATTGAGAATAGACAGATCCAGCAACCTGTAAAATGTATGCTTTTTCCTTGATATATATAGATTATTTATGCCTAATCCAGTCTGGAATAACCACCACCATAAATTCTCAGATTTTCCATTGAATTCTGTAACAGACACCCACCATAGTTCTCCATCTGCTCCAGTAACTGCACTCCACACTCCTGCTGTCTGGGATAGTGGTTGAACATTCGCTGGATAAAGTTTCTGGGCACAAACACCTCTTTGGGGAAAACATCCAGCAGCTTGTTGTAGACAGCGAGGTCTCTCTCCACACCGAACTCTGGCATCTTCTTCAGAGCAGCGTAGATAAACTCTATGTGACCCCGCCGTCTGATGTCTCTCTTGATGAAGACATCCACCACCTTGTTAAACGTAGCCTTGGTTTTGGCCTCTTTGGCCACCTGCTTAAACAGGTCATCATGGGTGACCAGAGACTTGTTCTTCTTGTCGTCCTCGTTGATGAACTCTGCAGGCACGGGCCGACCTTTGGCACACACTGGGCTACCGTGGAAATGTCTCAACACCTACAAAAATGGTTTGTTTTGTTATACGTGCAGTAGCTTTGCACTTTGGGAAACAGAAATTTCCAATACGACACACATTCTTTCTGTCATACATTCTAATTTTGTTATTGTGCCCAGTGGCACTATGTATGTGCTACAAACAACAGCAGTCAACTGGGAGGACATCTGAGGCTGCTACTGGGCACTAAAGGGTAGATAAAGGATAAGGCTGATGCTATTCTTTATTTTTCTTATTGTCAACAAATCCCATGAAACAAGCAAAACCAACAATGCGTTAGTCGGTCTCTCAATACTTTCTGACTTCCATACTCTACTAACCTATTGATTCCTACTGAAGGCACACATTTTTAAAAGCAACTCACAAATATATTGTTTCATAAAAAAGGCTCAGTAATTTACAGCTGGACACTACAGTTTTTAGCAAACATTACTCAAACTGGAGGGAATAGTGCATTAGTTGGGGACTATTTTCAGCAGTGGATAAATCCATATTTGGTGCTCTGGTGAGTATTTCTGGCAGCAGAAAAAGAAGGTCTGAGTCATCCTTCGCTAATATCGCTACATCCATTAAATGGACAATATTGTGAGCAGAGTCTGGATTTTAGGTGTCCAGACTAAAGTGTACCTGGTGCTGGGTGTTGTACAGCACACTGGGCTGATGAGGGGAGGCTGGCTGGGCAGCAGCCCTGGCTGACTGACCCAGCAGCAGCCGGAGACCCTGCAGCTGGAGCAGGCAGCGAGTACACTTCATTCTGGAGCCATCACTGACCTGCAGGGAACATGAACATGACAGTATAATGGCAGCAATGTAATAACAAAGACAGTATTCAGAATGTCCATTCCTAACCCTGCCAATTATATGCAGCACTCAAGGCACTCTGTATATATTTTATTGATGTATTTTGATGAGGAAGATGATTTTGTGTTTGGTAATCGTAAAATCAATTCTACTATTGAGTCAGTGATACTGAAATTGAAAGAGTGTATGAGAATAAATTCTTGGGAATGATAATAGATCATAAACTCTGTTGGAAACCACACATAAATCATGTTAAATCAAAAATGTCTAAATCCATTGCATTATTATATAAAACTAAAGATATTTTCTTAAAGTTACAACGTGCTTAACAGAGAGAAGAAAAAAGGAATTTAAAAAACAGCAATTAAAACAGAAAAACAGAGATAAAACAGAGGGGAATAATAAAAATATAAAAAAATAATAAAAATAAAAATATAAACTGTCAAACAGCACAATATCAAACATTCATAAAAGCTTTCTGATTAAAGAATGTTTTAAGAAGAGATTTAAAAGACTCTAAAGATGTTGCCTGTCTGATCTCAATAGACAGACTGTTCCACAGCAAAGGCCCGGCCACCTTTGGTCAATAGTCGAGACCTAGGAATAACCAGCAGAGCCCCATCCACCGATCTAAGTGAACACCCAGGCACATAGGGGCTCAATAAGACCTTGATGTAATTTGGAGCAAAGCCGTTTAATGCTTTATAGGTGATAAGTAGAATTCTAAAATCAATGCGGAATGTATCAGGCAGCCAGTTTAAGTTGGCAAGTACCGGAGTAAATGTTCATATCTCTTAGTGCCAGTGTGTTAAAATCCGGGCAGCAGCGTTCTGTACCAGTTGGAGTCGGTGAAGGGAGCACTGAATAATGCCAGCATAAAGTGCATTGCAGTAATTGAGGTGGGAGAAAATAAATTAATTATGACCTTATGTAAATCAGTAGGAGACAGGAGTGATCTGATTTTTGAGATTTCTTTGAGTTGTAAAAAGCATGACATTTTTCACTTGAGCATCAAGACAGAGATCTTAACTCTCATGCTTTAAAAATCAGTGATCTGGTTGACTTTAGAGCTGCACAAATAATGTACAATGTAAAAAATAACTTTTGTTTAAAAATGAGAGATTCAGTATGGACACAGGGGAATATGTATGTTTAAAAACACAAGGGTTATAATGAAATAAATATATAATGTAATGAATGAAATATAATGAAGAGATGTATACCTGTTAAAGGGGTTAATTTATGGAATAACTGTGACAGGGAACTAAAAATGTGTAGTACACTCTGTGAATTTAAAAAATGTTCAAAAATAAGATAGTAAACAAATATAAAACTGAGGTATAAACATGATGGTGAATGAAATGTTTGATATTGTATTTTGTTTTGTATTGTTTGTTTTTCAGATTAGGTTAAAGGGTAGACATGATAAATCTAAAGCTTCAGCCTGCACATTTTCTGTCAATAAGGTTTCTTTTTTCTTTGTTTGATATAATTTGTTATGACTGATCTATGTGTATGTGCATTATTTTGTAACACTGTTAAAATAAGGACCCAATAAATTTAAAAATTAAATTGAAGAGTTGAATTTTAAATGGAATACATTATACATGTATGTATTTATGTAAGCCGAAGTGAGTGTCACAGATCTTCTACAGTGGATCTCTATGCGGTATGAATGTATTCCCTATTACTGAAAGAAAGCTTTAAACTGACACGTTTCTGTATGAAGTTTGGCAGGTCGAGTACCAAATAATGCAAAGTGTAAGGAAAACCATCATTAACAACTGATATTCTGTAATACAGGACTGTATTCATGTCATACACATAGGACACTAACTTGCTAACTTATATATTCATTACTCAGTACCAACCGTTTATCCTGAAGAATATACGCAGAAATTAGTCTCCTTCAGAAAACATTCTCCATGGACGCCTCCATGTTGAAAAGCCGGCAGAACATCCTGGTTCCACACGCACTCGCGTCCCGCAAACAACAGAAACATGAACGCAAATAATCGTTCCGCTGTCATTGTCAGACTGCTGTTCTGTACAGTACATTGTTGTGTGTGGGGTACTTTGCAAATTCTTCTTGAAATTCACACAGTTGTAGTTATTGTTTTTAAAATAGTTGCCTCTAAAATGAAGTTACCACATTTTGTGGAAGCAAATTCGGGTATCATAAAATGTATATTTAGGTCGGTATTCAGTTGTGTTTACTCATTTTGTATCGTTCTTTATCATTGACTGTATATAAATATTGATATACATTCAATGTTCTTTACTGATAATTATCAAAAAACGCAGTTATATCACGTGCACCACGCAACCCTGCCGCGTGGTGGCGACAAACGCAAACAAACACAACTTGAAGCGGCTTTACAACCTGAAAAAGCTGTGTTGTACGTTCCATACCGCATTCTCCCGCTTTACTACATCTACATGCTCTTTACGGAGCCACAGTGGCCGGAGCAAATAACTGCTGGACTATTTTGTAGAGTTAATTAATACACACAGTTTAATGCAACTTCTAACATTCAGATTTCAACTCTGCATGGTGCCTCCCGCGAATAGCGTCAAGGTAGCCAAAATGTACAAGACTTCCGGAGCACACTTTCAATCTTTCAGCTACTTTTATTATTGTATTTCATTTTATTCGTGTATTTATAATGTTTTTTTACTACGATTTTATTTGCACGTGATTTAATAATTTATTTTTTAATCTCTTATATTCTTTAATAAACTAAGCGCTTTTATTTGCAGGAAACCCGCCTACGTTTCCGGTATTTGTTGTTGCTAAAGATTTGAACTTGACAGAGTCCCCAGAGTGACTTCTGACGCTCCTCTCTCAGCATGGAAAACACACCTCAGTCTACACGTTACCTCTAGAGAAACTTCACACAACTTAAACTTCGGATTATGGATTCCTCTACAAACAGTTTAGGTGAGTAAAGCAACGAAAAACGTCTCGTTTGTGTATGTTTGGTGATTTTTTTTTGACTGACAACATTAGCATTATGGAAACTTGACAGTGTGTTCGGATGCTCACATCGTCATGGAGGGAACACTTAGACTACTTTGAAAATGACATTAATAGTTGTTTTGCGTTTTGTCAAACGTAAATGCGTCTAACAACACGACTAAAGATACTTAACAAAACTGGAAGATGTTGTGGTTCGTTCGGCTGTAGCCTACAACTGTCACAAAACAGCGTTTAATTAAGGAAATAAAGTTTTACAGTTGTTTCGCAGTGCTTGCTATGTTTTGGTGGAAGTGGATGGTGCGAATAACAGGCGGGCTCCTACATGTTGACATTTTAAGGAGGTTTAGTGGGAATATACCGAATAAAAGAATGTCTCTTGAAGATTTGGCACTGCTTATTCAGCCATTTATTTATCGATAAGAAACGCCCCATATAAATGTCTTTGTGATGACTTCATTATCTTTGCAAGCTGTGTTGTAAAATGCCAGCAGCACTTGTGTAACTGTGTAGGTGTGTTGAATCTGCCGCATATCCTTAAGTGTTGGTAAACAGTTGCTTGAGATACATTTTCAGGTCCTCGCTATAGTTTCGGTTTTAGCGCGCGATAGTTTAACGTTGAACTCTCAGCTGTCTTTTTGTCGGCACGCAGGGTTGAGTCAGGTTTGAGGCGTGACTGCAACGTTCTTTGCTCTTCATCTTTGCCGTTCTGATGGGACTGATGTGAGCAGGCAGCTTTGTTAAAATGAATATGTTTGTAGAGGTTTTGCGCTGCTGGTTTGCGCATGCTTCATGTCTTCAGCAGCCACAGTGACAAGACCACCGGCAGAGCTGTCAGAAGATCAAAGAGGACCCTGCTGACTGGTTTAAAACACAAAACAAGTATATGGAATCATATTTTGTACAAGTTATGATCTTTTAACCTATGTCTATGCACAAACATGACTCCTATATTTATTTGAGGAATGAGTTTGCACATCTTGCTCTCCAAGTCAAGCTGACTTTTGGCAAGTATGTGTTTCAAAAGCTCCACCCGCTCTGCCTCCACAATGCAGAAGCTATAACACTGTTGCAAAATGCTGCTTTTATTGCACATCTGCAGGCCCTGCTGTCCCACCTTATGTGCTGATGTTGTGTTTACTTGTCTTGTAAAATGGTGGGGTGGCAAGGCACGGGGGAACAGTAAATATCACATGGGGATGCTCGCCAGCATCTGTGGGCAAGACTGTTGCGGCTCAGTGCTTCACATATCTGACCCAGTTGTGCTCAGTGTAAAATACAGCGTAGATGTTACTATTCTGTCTTTAATGGTAATTATCTTGGCTAATGTTTCAAAATGAAGGTGATTTAATAACTGAGCTAGGCTGTGGAAAGCTGTGATGTGGGTGTGTTGTGCATATGTTTCTGTGTGTGTCTCACTGTCAGCTGACTGGCTTGCACCATATAATAGGTCAGATGATGTGAACAACTCACTGTTGTGGTGTGCGATGCACTGATATGGATTTTCAAGCAGATACCAATATATATATTTTTATATATAAAAATGTACCCTTTACAGGTTGGCCTATATATATGATATTATGTAGTTTTATACAGTTGGAGGGGCAAAAGGTCAGGCTTGTAAAATATGCCTATTTTAAAGAAATGAAGAGCTTTTTAAAACAAAATAATTTGGGGTTAGGGTTAGGGCAGCTGATATCACTATAATAAAAATATATCAATAATATCACCAATGTCTGCAAAATGATAAATTGATTTGGTATCATTTAGAATCAGTCATTTGGACAACAAAATGTAGCAGAACGATAACAGAATACGATTATATACCTTGACTAAAAGTTGATATATGATAGTTTTAACAGCTACAACAACAACAGTTGTATATTGTAGTGATATATTTGTTCAAAGTTATAAATAACACCAGCTGAATATCTACTATTAAAATAGTTGATGTACGTGTTTATACTATATACTCAGGCAGACACTGCCCATATATAGTTTATTTAAAGTAATTTACAATGTAAATTTTTTCAACCAACTGTGGTGAGTGAGTAATTATGACAGCATCATCATGTCTGAAAAATAACAGGAACAAAAATAACAGGTGACGTGGAGGGAAAAGTTCATATAAATGAACTGTGAAGTGGAACAGGTGGAAAATCACACACAACGTCTGCTGCGTATTTAACATTTCTGTTCTTTTATTTAACTGCCTAGTCTGCTGTATTTATTACAAACAGGAAACTGAACTGCATCGCCTCCTGAGAGCCACAGAGATCTCTCCCTGTACCAGACACTGAGGCTGTGTCCCAGTTGCATACTAACATTATGCATACGCTAATTCTATGTATTGCTTTTACACTCCAATCAAAAGACAGACTAAAGGCATGCAGACTAAAATGTCTTGATTCATAAATGTGGTGATGGACACATGGATGTGAAGTAGCTGCTTACAGCTGATTAAAATTACGGATAGCGGGGGATGGATCCCGACATAGCTTTCAAAAGAAAAAAAAGAAATGAATCTTTGCCAAACACAATGTTACTCAACATCTGAAAATTTCAACATCAAAATATCAAAATATCTGACTCATGGTTAATTAATTCCTTGTATACAAACTACCAAAACAGTGCACTAGTTTATTGTTTATTTTTATGGTACGCTCTATATACTAACTGTCAAGGTATAGTGTGTTTGCACTGTTAGTACACAAGAAACCAGTATAGTTTTCTACTAAGATGAAACTGTGCAATATATGTGCCAAATGTCAATCAAACTGCAGCTTTGGAATGCCGTTGCCAGCTTCGCTTCACTTAGAGACAGCAAAATGCTTTTCTAAAGATTTCGTACTTATTTTCTGAAATCCTCTTGGAGCTTTTTCATCACCATCTGCAATTCATCAGAATTTTTTGCAGCTGTGAGTATTAGTTTCTCCATTTCCTTAGTGCATTGCATTGTGGGACAATAGTGTCCTTCAACAGCACACTCAAAAGTCAAGAGGATTTAGTACACATGCTGAGTTTTTTGTTCTACTTAAAAGGATAATTCCAGTGTATTACAACTGTCTGATCATCTGAGGCCTTGTTGAAGTGATGTGTTCCCAAATCTCAGCTATTAACTTGATGTATACAGTGTTCTCATAACTGACAGAAATGATGGACAAAACTATGAAAACAAGATCCAAGCTTTAATCAATTGAAGTTACATTTTAAAGTTGTCCCTTTTCAGTGTAAAAAAACAAGTGTATCATTTGGAACGAATATACAGTGTGGATTTGGGACACAGTGCACGTTGTGCAGGAAGATCAGCAGGAAGTTGCATCAGCAGATGGCAGCGATTTCAGTGTTTTTTCCTAGAATGTTGTAAGACAGCTTCTTTTCAGAAGAGCAGGCCTGCTGTTGAGCAGGAGTCTGAAGGTAGTGGTTACTTTCTTTCTGTCTCTCAGGGCTGGAACCACAGTACTTTTTTGGTATACTGATCGACATGTGTCTGTATCACCGAGTATCAAAACCATTTTATTTGTGCAAAGCTTATAAGTTCATATTCCTCAAAGTAAGGTATCAACAAATGTGTTGTTGGCATCAGTAATGATACCCGTCCCCAGTCTCCTTGCATAAAGTTCCATTTGAACTTCTCAGCTGTCACCAGACAGATAAATCACAAAGAAGAAAAACAACTCATTGTGGACTCCAGCTTAGTTGCACAAGATAAATGCTCTCTGGCTGTTAAATCAGAAAGTGTAAACCTCATTGCTCCTCACATTCATTCAGCGTGCTGCAGAGATTTATGTTCCATCAACAGTCAACACAGCTCATTGTTTTTCTTTTTTATCTGTATGCGGAGCAAGCATGATCTTGCATAATGTTTGTGTCTGCTTTAGCCAGATATGACAGTCAAATCTGTGAGCTCACACCATCTCTGGCTTTTTGACAGTTATTTTTAGATGCCTTTATCCTCTAAGACAGTCATGCATTTAGCAGGCATACCATATAGGCTGGCTTTGAATCTGTCTGCTGAAGAATCTAAATTAAGAAGCTGTCACTAACGAATATGTTTTAAAGCATCTAAAAAAAGGCAAGAAATGAGAGATGATTGAAAAGGCTTTCATTTCACGGAAATTAGACTCTTACTTAAAGGAACAGTCCCCATACAGCATGGCTGGGTTAACCTGTTTTGACAAAACCTTTTTGCTGGGCCCCTCTGAGGGATATAACAACTTTATTTAGGAAAATGCACAGTGAGCACAATATAAACTAAAATAAACCTTTATTCCTACCTTATATTTTGAGACAGTTATCACTGTGGTGGGAAGCTCAAACATCAGACTTTTTCAGGATAAAAATATTATATACAAATTTTAAAGGGCTACTGTAGCGGTTTAATTTTGCAAGAAACTGGGGGATTCACAAGAGACATTAAAAATTGAATGTTCAAAATCTGAGCAGTAAAAGCTGAAATTAACTGTAAAAAAATGTGAAGTCTCCAAGGCCCAGGTCCAGCTACCCTTGATGACATCACTATGACATCATCAGGGTTATTATCTACAACTTGACAAAAGCTCCTCAGGAGCTACAGAGGACATCATACACCAGTTTTCACAGTAAATGGACCTTTATGTGTAAAATTGGAGGAGTGCCCCTTTCAAGGGTGGGTAGATCACATGGGAAACCATTGTTTTTAATTATTTAAAGCTGCATTCACTCATTTTTGGCTACTTGGGGGCAGCAGACCAAGCTGAAAACACAATATCTGACATTTATAAAGCTGTTTTGGCTAATGTGTTAGCAAACAATTACCTATTTCCAAATCCAGCAGACATTGAGCAACATTAGCATGCAACCCCCTGCTGCTGTAAAAGAGTAGTGGTGTATCTCTTCAATACATATCTAGATACAAAGTTCACGATCTGTTACAAAAATGATAGATACATTTATAATATTATACACTGCGATAAGAAGCTCATTTAATATAATTTGATTCAGCTGCAATTTGGAATTGATATTTTTACTTTTTTAAAGAGGAAAGAATGTGCTAATGGACTATGGTCCAATACATTAAAAATACACTGTGTATTGGCACACTTGACTTCCTGTCCTGCCAAGACATCCTGCCAAGACACCCCTGCTAATTTTAAGTAATGATGTATGGACTCATGTCCCTGTAAACAAGCTTGTGACTTCAGTAATAGTTGTGCCTTCAGTTGGGAGGAACTTGGGGTCAGTTGGAAGTTGTATTAGCTGCTAACGCTAGCGTTGTTTTGAAGCTCCTTTCCGTAACTTTTCTGTCAGCACACACATCATCTTCTTAAATCAGTAACAGGATGTGAGGTACCCCCGCATATTTTATGATACTGCACGTTCTGAGGACGTAATGTCAGTCAGCGGTGAACACGGTGGTACTGATATTTCTTTTAGTGTGGGAATGTGGTGGATGGTTTTAAGCAGGTATGTGATTGGGAAACATAGAGAGCCAGCAGGAGAGGGGTGGGTCAGGCGCGCGCGCACACACACACACACACACACACACACACACACACACACACACACACACACACACACAGGCTAAAGGCACAGTGCACAGAGACAGAGAGGGGACTTTGAAACAATCAGCTATATAATTTTTTTTTTCTGAATTTTGTGCAGAATTTGGGTCGGGTCTGCAGTGTAGCCAAATCTCTGACTCTTGTATCGATTGGCCAATAAATATCGGTTAGGGGTGTAATGGTACATGTATTCGTACCGAACTGTTAGGTATGCGACTTTCCTTGGTTTGATATGCTCCGGGACCCAAACAATTACTGTGAAATAGTTTAATAGTCCACTTACTCCGATGTGCTGAGCAATAATTCTAGAGCGTGAATTCCACCCAGAATGTTTTGGTAGTGTACCACTTAGCTGTAACATGCTCATGGATGTATGCTAGCCGGCTTAGCCAAGTTAGCATGGTTACCCTGGTTAAGCACTGACTGAGTGCAATACTATTATTAAAATATGCTGTGTTATCTTGGTCTTAGGGTTATTTTGCATACACACTCCGCTAATGGCTAGACAGTTATATGTTCACAATATCAGATCTTCTTTTTGAAGGGGATAAAGTAATGTTAGCTATGTAAAACTGACTCCTACATGGAATGTTGCATTATGGGTTGTTTGTAGCATTAATGTTGCTAGGCTAGCAAGTGTCTTAAAGTCTCTTTATAGTGAGTGTGTTAGAGTCAGTCAGCACTAAAAGTGTTTGGTTAGTCCAGTTTAACCTGCAGGAGTTTCTGAAGGCTCGTGTAACATGTTTTTCTGCCACTGAGGAAATAAATTAAAAAAATAAAAGTATGTAACTATACTATGATGTAAGTTATATTCAAAAAGTAACGTTATTTTTCCAAAAACAGTTGTTGGAGGGGTTGTCTTATAATCAGGGTCGCCTTATATTCATATAATTATTTATATTTTTACCTTGAGCCCGAGTACGTTATGCCATCTAAAGTTACTGTGACTAAACGTATTGAAAAACACTTTGAGGAGAAGAAGGGTGAGCTAAAAGTCAAGCTAACGTTAGCTCTGACCACCTACTGCTGGACAGCTCTCACATATATATATATATATATATATATATATAATTTATTTATTTATTTTTTGATTACTGCAGCTTAAAAGTTAAGAGTATATATTGGAAGTCAGTTTATTTGTGTCCTACAGCCATCTCCTCTGAATGCTGAGGGTTCACACGGTGAATGAAATGATAGCTATGCTGTAGAACAAGTCAGCCATGTAGGTAGGGTAGAGTGCTGTCGCACTCTCATGCTGTTAGGGAAGAGAAAGTGTTTCTCGGAGATAATGCTGCTCTGTTTCACTTGTCAGATGGGACATCAGACTGTAGTGCAAGGGCGTACAGGATGTTGTGCGGTGGCGAGGTATCAAAATCAAATTGGAGAACAAAAAGCAGTTAGCGGCATCTGTAGGTGGTTGAGGTCATTATGCAGCACCCTTGGGTGAGAGGTAGAGAATGAGTGGGTGGACACTGTGAGAATATGTTGCATGATTATCAACCAATTGCTACAGGTGACACATTTTTATTGACACTTTTTGAAGCCTGATAAGGATATTTACAAATACATGTGCACATTTTTAAAGATTTTCATAGATTTCAAATATATAGGGACAGCTGAAAAAGAAGCAGTAACCCAGATTACAAACAGATTTATACAAAGTAAAACAGGAACTCATGCTGTGCTAATTATATCTGCTGCTTTCAGTCTACTTGTGGCTCTAATCAGGCTTGATGAAAAGGGAAGTTTTTGTAAACTCGTACATCAACTAGTTGGACAAGAAAGACTGTGTAGCTGTGCTCAGAGACTCAACAAAAGAGTCCGATCAGTCCAAGAGTGTGTGGCTGTGCAGCTGTCAGGCAGCCAACCTCCCACAAGACCTGGAATGACCCCGAGCGTCTGAGCAAAGAGAAAAATTAGAGGAATTGTATTCCCAGCTTTGGAATTCAATTCTCCTGTTTTTGTCTTTTAGGATCATTGGATACCTTCATCTGAATACCACCAAACCCTCTCAGGCCTCACACTCACTTACATGAGGTGTGATTCACCAAAAAAGTATGTCTTGGTGATTTGATCAGATTCATTGCCCTACATAACCTGAACCATAAATTAATAATCTGTCACAAAGCAATTGGAGTTCAAGGTGTCCCGTTAAAACCTGTACAGTAATATGGTTTAGTCAACTGCTGCCAGGGCCGGTTGAATCCACCAAGGGGCCATGGGGCAAAAATGACCTCAAGGTCCCTATTTTTATTACCTGTACACATGAATAGTTAGTATAATATTAAAATGATATGAGACATGATATAAGACACTATTTTAGACATCAGTGGAGCGGCAGCCGCCTGGGGGAGGTGGTGGGGGGTGGGAATGCGCTGATCAAAACTCGGGAGAGACTCAGCAGCCAGATATTTCTCTGTTCTCTGTTTCTCTGTTTAGCATCGTCTGGTTAGGCTAACCCATTGTTGCTAACTTTGGAGCTAACCCCCTCACTTTTCCAGCAGTTGGGGAAACAACAGACGTGACTTTTCTTTGTCTAGAGAAGCTGCAGCATTTATTAACTGACACACTGTAACCTATACTGTAGTATTTACTGCCAGACTGACAACTTACCGCTAACCTTTTACACACTGGATATTATTATTTTTATTACATGGAACAAATTGGATTTTTTTTAGGTAATTATTAAATCACAAGGATGAAAAACAGTGTGATTAAGAAAGTACACCCCATTGTTTCACCAGGGCAACTGTGCCACTGACTAATGTATTAGTATTTTACTTGAAAATCAATTTTAAGGAATGAAAATGTTTGCATGTAGCTAGAAAACCAGACTAATTTACTGCAGCTCACATTTAGTGCGATAATAACAACAGTACTAGGATACTTAAATGACTTGATAATTATTCTCAAAAATGATCATTATTCAAGAAGGGGCATTTTATTGCTACTATGTACTTTCTCCCTCCTGGTCATAATGACAGACTGACAGGACAAACTACTGCATGCTTCTGAAGACTGATTGAAATGTTGATCTTAAAATACTTATGTGATATGCTTAAAAGTATAGTCAAGGAATTACTTTAAGCTAGAGTTAGCTGTTGGTCATTCAACTGTTATCTAGCTAGAGGCTAGATAGTACGGGGCAAGAAAATGACATGCACAGTCAGCTAACACTAGATCGTTTACGTACATATAGGCTCACTAATCTGTGGGTTTTTTTGAATGATGAAAAAATAACTTTTTATCTAGTGAAGTCCCTCACTGTCTCTTTAAATATCAAAACCATCAGTGTTGTTTCTTTATTCATCAGTCCATCTTCGGTTGAGCGTAAAGACACTGGCTTGTCTACAACATTGTTTGTTTGAAGGGGGTGACTGTCGCAATGATTCACCCTGGATCAAAACCTGCATTATGTATGTATTAGTTACATTAGTCATTATTTTGTGGTGATTTAATCAAGCACAAATTAATTTAGAAATATGTCCCATGTAAGCACAATATATACTAAAACAATAACTAGATTTGAACTCTGGGCCCCCACAAGAAGTGACCTCAAGATGATTACTAATCTGGTAATAAACACTGTTGGGACCAACACTAGAAGCAACATTTTAGGTTTGAAGATGATGCTGAAAATTTTTTTTTAGTTTAACCAATTTCAAAGGCCGTAATATTCCGCGTGTCAAATTTTATAAGTGCCAAGCAGATCAAATAATACTCTCTTGTCTACTGTGTTTGATATTCATGCATGCATCATTTCCTGTCACTTCTTCTGCAAGAAGGAGTAGTTTCTGGGCAGGAATGAATCAGAACTTCAGCGCAGTTGCTGTAAATCTAATGTGGATGAAATTCCAGCTTTCACTGCGCTGTTGCCAAACAGCTATGAGTCACTTATAGCTTTGGCTTGTAACTGAAAAATGAAAACAAGAAAACCAGATGCTCAAAGTAGAGCAGGAAAGCAATCATGCGTGCAGATGTGTGTGTGTGTGTGTGTAGATGCTGGTATGCCACGCTGTATGAAATGGGAAGTGCCATGGTGTCTGTTAATGTGTGTTTGTATTGCGGTTAGACTAGACAGTTTGCAAATATACTGTATTAGACCACTATCGTCTTCTAATAACAATCTGATATCAGCCAGTCACTGATTCATTTGACATTAGCTCTAGTGTTCATCCACATGCATGAATGGATGAGTATTTTGTCTCAATAGTGGCACGTCTTTCCGCCCAAGATTGCAATGAAAACTGCTGTGGATATTCAGGGTCCATCCTAATGTTCTGGTGACATCCTACCCACTCTGGCTCCACTGTCAGGCAAGTTTCCATGAAAAAGCACTTCTATCATTGTTTCCAATAATTATTGTATCTGTACAATAATTTAGCCCTTTGCACAATCTTTGATCGAAAGTATAAAAAATTGTTTTTGTGTAATTGTGTAAAGGTATGGAGCTGATTTGGAACCAGCATGATTATTCATTATATTACGTTAAATTTGACAATAATGTATTATGGAAAACTGACTCTGGGTCTGCCATTAATGATTGGTTTGTTGTAATAAATTAACACAATACATGCTGGCTTGTAGTTGCAGCTCATTGCAGTTAACTTGGTGAACCCATGGTTTTAGGTGTGCTGCAGTCTGGATTTGAATGTTATACTTGCAGGGAAAAAATTTTAACCAGGACCTCCAGTATTTGGATTAAGTAGCTTGTGTAAATTAAGGCATAAATTTAGTAGTCTTAGTATTAGATTGGATTCTGTTTCTGCAGATACCTGTTACAAGGACTCTGATTGGGACATCTGTAATTAGTTTGAGATCGATGGATTTTTGTTTTATTCATTAATATTTATGTTTATGACTGAATAATTTTTGGACATTTTCTAGTTCAACAAAGGATAGGTCCATCAGGAATATTTTTAAGCCACTGGGTCGCTTGGATTAACTGGTGGTCTATTGTGTTATAAGTCTGATGGCTGACCTTATCAAACATGTTTTTAATCAGCTGTAATGACATGAAAATTGCTTAGGTGTTACTATACATACACACAATGTGTTCTGAAAGTCAGAAGGATAGTAAGCAGACGGGGAGTTATATTTTTAGCTCACTGTATATTAAATGGACTGTCATTGTCCTAACATGCACTTTGAAAGAAAAAACAAATACAAAAAGATGAAGACATTCTAGATAGTGAAGAAACACTTTAATCATATCCAATCCATCCAATCCAATCCATATTTAACTTACATTACCACTGCCACTAGTTAAGCCAGACAATAAAACACTCTATTCATCTATAAAAGCAGCCTACTAAGTACAGGGATCCCGCTGCCAAAAACATATCCTGTGAAGAAGCTCTTTTACAACAGGAGTGGGTGTGGTGACCCCAAACTGCCTGTCACGGCCTCACCATAAGTACAACATAAGCTCTGTGAAAAGACCAAGATAGGCTGGGCAAGGCAGAACTCAGATACAGTAAGCTATGTGTTGATCATTATCATCAAATTGCTTTGGACCTCACTAGCTTTCTCAAAGGTACACTTTTACTGGCTGCGTGGTATTTATATATGTGAGCAGAAGTTACAGATAGAACTAGGCTGGTTGGGGATAGTTAATAAGTTTTCTCCCTGAGGGCAAATTCAACAAATAAACAGTGCCTGTGCAGGAAAACTCCAACTTCCTGTTTGGTGTACCTTCCTGTAGAGAACTGACCAGATGTAGACAGTGCAATGTTGTGTCCAGATATTTCCAGCTGCTATGATGCAGCCTGATGGGAAAAAAATGTTCCAGTGATGTAACATAGTTTTAGGTGTAGCTGCCATTTTTTTACCGACATTGGGGGGGGAAATGACATCACTTCAGTGTCAGAGATATCATTTTCTCCACCCACCAACCTGCAATTTTGCTTTATGCACATTGCTTGTGTTTTCCTTGTACAGTGTGGATTATTGTTGTGCAATGTGAAGCAAAACTCAATCGCATATATCTTATGTTTTTCTGTAGGATTGACTGAATTTATGGCATTATCTGAGAAAGTTTTAGATTTTTTTAATATATGTCAGTAATGTTTAAAATTGCGAGGGTACGGGAACAGTATTAATTGTTACATGTGGGATAATACCTGACTAGCTGTATGTTCCATTCTATTTTGTATGTGCTCCAACCTCTAACGGGGTTTGCTATTGGTTTACCTCTCAAGGCTCTGCCAGGGCACCTGAGAAGGAGGTAGCAACCGTGCAGCATCCTCCCACTATAAGACCCCTGCTGGTCTCCCTTTTTTCACTTAGCCACCTAGAGAAATGGATCACCTGCAAGTAAACTTGGCCACCGGCAAACTCCCACGAGTCTTGCTTCTGCTGCCTCGGCTGGCGGCACTAGGCAGAAGCCGAGTCCTGCCCTGCCTGCCTTGTGCTCCCCCAAGAGGAGTGCAAGCGGCGGGCGGGCCGCTTCCTTCACGCCAGCCCAGCGATGGCGGAGGGGGATACGAATATGACAAGGAGGAGGACCACTGTATCTATGAAGAAGAAGATCCCTCTTCCCTCTTCTGCAACGACAATCCACTGGAAGCCCACCGCTACCATCTGGACGACCTGCCTGGCCTGTTCGCCTCAGTCACCAAGAGGATAAGGACCCGCCACCACCACTGCCGCCACCACCCTGAGTCTGAGCGACGACTTTACCGCTGGCCTACTTGCCCAGCCACGTGAGAGGCCCAGAACCCGCATCTACTGTCCCAAGATGGCGCCCATCTTTCATTACGTGCAGCATGAGTGGGACACTCCGCTGTTTGCCAAACATTCAGCTGTGGTCTGCGGTCTGCGGTCTATATTCCTCTGCTCTAGGTGGGCGGCCATCTGCCTTGACTGGTTGGGTTGAGAGAGAAAGAGGGA
Organism: Scomberomorus guttatus; assembly: GCA_038419695.1. Classification (NCBI taxonomy): domain Eukaryota; kingdom Metazoa; phylum Chordata; class Actinopteri; order Scombriformes; family Scombridae; genus Scomberomorus; species Scomberomorus guttatus. Next base: position 2,772,079 of record CM076467.1, on the reverse strand, counting down.
GGGGGAGAGGGAGAGGGGAGAGAGTCACAGAGAAGCACAGCAACAATATTAACAATAACAACAATAATAATAATAAAAATATGACTAATAATAATAATAGCAGGCGTGGGCATCAAGCAGTACGTCAAGCAGCTACGGTCCATGGAAGCCCACAATCCATAACTAGGCAGTCTGCAACCATGATTCATAGAAACCTGCAAGACAAGAAAGCACAAAAAACTCCAGGGAAGAAGCCAAGTTAGTAACATGCATTAATGGTACATGAATGCATACAAATGGAGAGGGATAGGAGGAGATAGGGGCTCAATGCATCATGGGAAGTCCCCCAGCAGTCTAGGCCTATAGCAGATTAATAAATAATATATAAATAAATAAATTCTATTCTGGATTTTACAGGAAGCCAATGTAGTGAAGCTAAAATGGGAGAAATATGATCTCTTTTTCTAGTTTTTGTCAGTACACGTGCAGCTGCATTCTGGACCAGCTGGAGAGTGTTCAGAGACTTGCTAGGGCAGCCTGATAATGAGGAATTGCAATAATCCAGCCTAGAAGTAACAAATGCGTGGACTAGTTTTTCTGTATGTTTTTGAGACAGGATGCGCCTGATTTTTCTAATGTTACGAAGGTGATGTCTCCCTTTTCTCCCCAAGTGAGGCAAATAAGGGGAAGGTGGCGTGTAATGTCAGCTCTTCCTCAGCCCCCACATCTTGGGCAGATCTCCCACACTCTGCATTAGCAGCTAATAGGTTATTTATGTCACATTGGCTAAGTAGTCGCTGCCATTCCTTGTTGCGTACGACCTGAATGTGCAAGCGAGTGGCGCCGCTCATATGACATTAACCATACTGTCAGGGCCTGTGATGGTGGGTCGGCATTTTTACAGAAGTGTAACACCCACCCTCCCATTCCCCCCATCTCACCCTGGTGAGTAAGCAGCTCAAGGTTGAGCCGCTACCCCCTCCCAAACCCACTGAAAGCCGCCACCATTACTGCCTGGCCCCTTCCATGTTTACCAGTGATAATGGACGTGAGAGCTGTGTGCAGGCAATCCAGACTAACTGTGCAGCTAAGGGGAAAGATGGTGGTAGTGGAGCGGTTTTCCGGCTGAATTAGCCGAATCAACCTGATGAAGGAATGACTAAATTTGATTTCAGTATGAATTTAAGAACACCTCTGTCATAGGTGTCTGGTTATACTCTTCAGTTATTAGAAAATAAAGAATATTTACAGCAGTCAGTTTTCAGTTTGTAGAGGTATGACATTCCCATTAAAGACATGATGCACAAAATTAAAGCAGCCTTTATTCAACAGTGCACTTATGTGAACTATGGCTGTTAATATTGGTAGTTCAACATGACCTGGTAGTGAGTATTCCTGTAGGTCAGTACATGGTGTTTTGTGCAGAATGAGCAGGGCCCATGCTGTGTGCTATGTGTCCTGGAAGTTGATGTACTTCTGTGAAGTTTTACCCTGAACTGGCCTGTCAGGTACCAGCTGCCAACAAGCAAATGGTTCGTTTTGCACAACATGGAGCAGTTCAGTGTCTTGTAGTTCCTGCATTATTTTGTGTTATGGTGGATGTGTACACCCCAAGCAGATATGATTTGTCTTCTTGGCCAGTCACCAGTGCACAGTTGTTTCCCAGGAAATTAGGAAATTAACTTTTTTTTTTATTTTATGAGGGCTTTTTTGCCCTCATAAAATATGTTGCGTGGGGCATTTTGGATAATTTCCAGAGCAATTTTTTCAAATGAAGGGAAATACCTTAGTCCTATGTTGTACGTCAGACCAATATTCAATGACTCTTTAAAAAAGCGAAGGGAGCAGCCATTAAGTGCTAGAACATTTAATGGGTAAAAATACTGAGTTATAACCCCAATTACAGTTTATAACTCTGTTTTTACCTATTTAAGGCATATTTTATTTTCCAAGTATAACCAATAAACACAATGTTACGTAACAATGTCATAGCTGAAGCTGTCCACTATTCCCTGACAGGATTTTTTTGGAGGAGGTGCCATCTCTCAGCAGGCCTGACCGTATAGCACAGTCTCTCCTCCAGATGTAATGTCCGGTCGCTATCCAGTCCATCCTCCAACCTGCCATCATAGACTCTTTGACAGTTTTGGTAGCTGTGTGGGTGCAGAGTCCACAATGCCAGGACCTGTAATTGTGCAGTGGAATAACTTAAAACTACCATAGAGTCATTTGTGTGTTAATTTAGAGGAGATTTTGAGGCCAGAAGGGTTCTGGAGGCCCAGGTGGCTGTAGTTGTAATGAATGTCAATGACTGAAATGCTTCAACACAGAAAATGTACACTATTTTTTAGAGATGCACCAATATGGAATTACAGGGCCGATAACAATAACCATAATTATATCGTATAAGTTACTTCAAAACAGGACTATGTCTTTTTGTGGCCGATACAATATGATAGGTGATAATTTTATTATTACAAAAGCAAAAATGTTAAGATGACAATTAATATATATATTTAGATTGACAAGTTTTTTTTTTTCTAATAGAGCACCATAGTTTATAGCATTCACCATCCCTACAATAAAGAATATATTTATTTATTGTAAACTTGTTTGTAACAACCAGTTTATCTTTTTAATATGTAGACTAATTAACATCAGACCTTATCTCCTTATTAACAAAACCCTTAGAATAACCTTTCATACTGTTGAACTGATTCATGGTTGAAGCCCTCAGACTCCACTGTTTAGAAAGGCTGCAGGTCTTACACCTGGGCCACACATCCTGCGTGAGCAGCGCGTGTGCATCGTAGAACCTCTTGCTTTTAATTTCGCCGCCCGTGTTAACACGTTAGAGCAGCCACACAGCCCACAGCAGCCACGCTTCATCTAGTGATTCGAGGTCTCGCCTATTTTTTCCGTGTGACGTGTGTGGTTCTCAGCAAAATAGACAGGGAAAATGATCTGTTGACAGTCATATTGACAAGGAGCCTCGAGTCGGTGACACACCGAGCTTCTTGTTTCGACTCCTGCTCGCTTTCTGTGATATTAGCTCAAGCCGGGGCTCATGCCTGTTGTTTCACCTGCTTCCAGACGGAGATTTAGCGTTATTTGTTGTCAGTTTCCCTCCTGACAGTTTGGAGGTTTGTCGGAGTGTGTTTGGCTCGTTTGGGGAACTTGGTGTCATCTGGGGGGATTTTCTTCATTTGGAGAGGTGACAACGGGGGTTTAACTGGCAGAATAATCAATATAATCAATAAAAAACCCGTCCTGTGTGAGGGGTGTATGTGGCTGACACAGAAGGAGCCCCAACCAGATCCCGCCATGCCGGTCAGAAAAAAGGCCGCTTTCACCTCACATATTATTATTGATTTTTCACAATTGGGCACACACTTCTTAACCTTTATCTGTCTAAACTAAATATAAATAAAATTTATATATGATAGAGCTGCAATAGCAGCACCGTGTGAACACCGTGTGAATACCGCAAGCGTGCGAGATGCAGCAGTATAGCGACGCACACACACCCTGCTGAGGTAGAGGTAGCCAGTGTGGCCCAGGCGTTAAACTAGTTAACAGGTCTGTGGCATCATTCATCATCTCCTCTGTCCTCCTTCCTCTGCTGGTCAGACTCACTGCTGCAGGTACTGCTGGTAGAGAGGAGGGGCAGGCTGTTTCAGATATTTAGCTAATTAGACTCAATCATACAATGAACATCCATTTTGAGCTTGTTCATAATATTTCGCTATTAGCATAACGAGCTCCGTGTGTCTGTACATATTGGCTGTGAATGAGAGGGGAGCGGAAGTTGACTGCTGGAATTCAAAGATGTCGTATTTAAGTTTATGTTCTACTTGTCCAACAGTTGTTTGATAAATTGCTTGTACCATCTTCCTTACTGCCGGATTTTGTTGCACTTACAGCACTAAGCAGTCTTAGTTGACTCTAGTAAGGTAAAACCTCCATTCATTAGTCATTAGTTTCATCCTGTCCACTGTAGCCTCTGCTCTGCATGTGTGTGTGTGGAGCTCAGTCCTGCCCTCATGCAAACAGGCACAGACCACAGACAGAGAGGCAAAACTCGCATTTGCTCACCACTAGCTCCAGTCAGCTACATGAAGCGGAGAAAGTGCGTGTGGTTTGAGTTTGACGTGATTATGTACAATGTGAAATTTAAGCAGTGGTGTTCATCATTTAGCAGCAGCACTGTGCTTTGCATTTGTCTTTGTTTAACTGTTTATTTTATGAGGGCCCCTGTCATCCCAATTTTACATTTTTAGGGGCATTTTGCCCTGAGCCCCCGTTAATTTCTGACCCTGGTGTTTCCCTACTTTTTATCAGCAAGTGTGGCAGATAGGAGGTAAATGGTTTTCAGCATGATGTGTGTTTATTGCAAAATTTCAACAATCCATAACACTGGAACCAGCTGATGAGAGTTAAGTCTCAGAGCTTGGTTTCTGTCCAGGCTACAGTAGTGATATGACATGCACAGGGGCATAATGAAGTTGCAGCTCATGAGAACTTCCCAGCTGAGGAGAAGAGGGTTAGACACGGGGTCGGAGCTAGACTCTCAGCACAGGGGGGGCGGAGCATTCTCGAGGGGCTCTTTTGATAAAGTCATTTTAAAATTCACAACTGTAAAATAGCTGATCTATCCTATCCTATCCATAAACACAAATTGTCACTTATTGAGTTCTTTACAAAACTTTGAGTTCCTTACAAATGTGGCAGCATTTAAAAGGGAAATAAACAGGCTTTCCAACGGTATAAGATTTATTGCCAAGAAGCATTGTTACAACAAAGAAATAATCTACCAAACACAAATTTCCTTACTTTTTGTGCTAAGTTTATATGAAGTGTTGGAGCCATAGTACAATTTAGTGTTTTTAAATAGTTTTTTAGTTCTGTTTTAGTAAAATAGTAATGATAAATAAATGAAGACAGCTGTGATGAAAACAAACTGTCATCTGATTACAATTCACATGTTGCTAAATCCAGAGCCTCGCCCACTTCAAACCAGTGAGAGGAGCTCAGGGGAAAAACAGAAAAAGAAATGCAGAAATCTCTTAAGTGAAATAACCATAATTGTTCCAACTTTGGCAGAAAAATGTGCATTCATGAAGGGCTCCATTACTCATAGTAAGGTAGGTGAATAAAAAAATATGTTTTCAGGGCCTTTAAGTCCATACTGGCCAGCTGTGTTATTCTGGTATTATGTCAGATTGGACTTCATAACAGCAAATATCAAATATTAAAGGACTCAGATCATTACCAGGGCCAAAAAAAAACATCCATACAGAAATTTAAACCAGCAAAAACAAAACACAGGCCAGTATTCAAAATGCTGAAAGGCTGCAATCTCACCAGAGCCAAACACAAAGTGAGAACATAGTTCCCAGAGGAAGATTGCTGACAATAAAGCTGTAACAGTAACATGTTCATCCATCATTGTGAGAGTTAAATGGGGTTGATCTGGTTTCAGAAGGAAACTTGTTTATTTGCTAATGATGGTGGGGTCTTTGATGGTGCTCACTGACTGATGAAGACTCTTTCTCCCCTCACAAGAAGAGGGCAGGAGGCCCGAAGTGGGAATGAGCTTTTAGCATGTGTTTCTGCTTGTCTCAGCCTTTTCTGTCCACGTGTCAGCTACAGCCTCACAAAAGGAGGACTGGAATGTTTTAATTGTTTATCATCAGGTTGTGTTTAGTGAGGAGGGGTTTAGGATGCTATTAAAGCTCCAGCCACTTTCTGTTAAAAGCCTGCACAGGCAGGAATGTCCAGTGTTTAGAACTGAAATCCTGAATCCTCAAGTGTGTTTGTGTCTCTTCCATAATCCTTTCAGTCTAATTTATGTTAAAGAAAGACCTTTATTTCTAAAAGTTAATGTAAATTAAGTCCAGCACTTTCTGCATGTTTCACATTAAAAGTCTTCAAGTGGCAAAGAAAACAGCAAAGAAGAAGTGATTGAAATTAGTGAATGAAAAGTGTTCGCATTAAAGAGAGGAAGTGTAGGTGTGTATGACATGCCTCTGTTGTCATACTGATGGAATTAATGCTGCACTAATGCAGAATTTGCCATGTGAGGAGTTTTTTTTTTTTTTTTTTAGCAATTGGCCTTTATTTATTTGTGCTCAGCTGTGACACAACCTCAGTTATTGTACTTGAAAATCTTATTTGAATACTGGCTTTTGAATTCTTCCTCTTGGGAGCATAAATATCCAAAGTAATTTATGGCAGTACGGCCAGTAGTTGTGGAGATTCAGACCTTGTCACTAAGTGTCGCTAATTGAGCAAAATGTTGGCATTTAACAGAAGTTCACTTAAGATTTGCTGTGTGTGTGTGTGTGTGGTCTCACTGGAAATTCCCAACAAGTTGTTGTGCCACTTTTTCCTGCACTGGCTGCTGGGCAGAGATTTTCTGACAGGGCAAGGAGGAAGCGTAAACTGTCAGAAAGGAACTCTGTAGATCTGTCATGCAGTGGAAGTTACAAAGGTAACTATAGTTCTGTGAATTTCTGGATGACTGCCAGTGGCAATAAACAATATGTCTCCTTGCGCTCCACGCAGGTCAAGATCTTATGTAAGAAAAGTCATGTTTGTGACGTGTAGGCTACCTGTACGTCCCAGCTATGAATATCATGTGGTAGCCTACATTCGGCCCATCAGAATATTCTTGCCGTGTTCCGAGTGACTGGTGTGACTAACATCCAGAAATTCACAGAACCATAGTTACCTTTGTAATTTCCATTCTGTTTCATTCCTTCCTGACCGCCAGTGGCAGTAAACAAAGTGGATGACTCATACCAGTAGTGTCATGATGAACAACACCTACCTACTGGTCAGCTGTAGAAGCCAATGGCAGAATAGTTGATGCCAGTGTGGACGCAGAACCCACCTTAAGGTGACAGAACCTTGAAAACATGCAAGACACTGTCCAGGACACCATTGCACAGATCTCCAATACTGACACCCACTTCATTGGTGCCCAGGATGTGGCCACACCCCTGTTAGAATGACAGACAGCATCTGAGGGGCCAGGTTTAATGGCTACTTCATAAGCCTATTTGATTTTCTCAACAATCCAGTGGGAGAGCCTTTTTTAGACAGTGCATGTGCCTTGTGTGCCAGACTAGACACAGCAAATTAGCCCTGTCCTCTCCTCTCCTCTCTTCTCCTCTCTCCTCTTCAAGGTTGAGGCAGCCTGGCCAGCATCAAAAAGATAGTATAGCAGTAGAAGTACTGCGGTATATCCTGTAAAGGGCAGAAGACTAAGCCCCTGTCCCTGCACCATGAAGTAAATGCAGCCCAACAGTTGCCATACACTATTCTTGTGGATGGAGCTCTTGCACTCCACAAGGTCTCACAAATTGAAGGTTCAAGGTCAGTCAAGAGTGACCGATCCCTCTCAACGGTTGTAGAGTTGAGGAAGGCTCAGAGACAGATGCCAAACCTTCCCATCCTTCACAGATTGAGGAGTGTGGAGAACCATATCCTAGATGGCCACTTGGGGGCCACTAGGAGGACCCTGTGATCTGACAGGTGCCAGGTGTTGCCAGGTGTTGGCAAGAGCGTCTATCCCAAGTGGGGCACTGGTCTCCGCCAAGGAGAACCACAGTAGACAATGAGTTGTGCACTCTGAGGCAAATAGATCTACATGAGCTTCCCCGTACTTTGTGAGTGACTCTGACCTTGACCCACCTGTGTAGACGAGGATCCATGTGGAGGCTGTTGAACCACCTCTTCAGATGGGGTAGATGCAGCAGCCCCAGGGATGTGATTGCCGCTGTTAGCATCCCTAGCAGCCTGAGCCATGTCTGGATGGTCAAACTTGCCCCAAGGTGGAAAGACCCTGAATCCTCTCCACCAACTCCACATTTGGGCTTGCCTGCATTGACACTGAACCCAGAGACAAGCCAATAAAGGTGGTCTGCTGTGTTGGATGGAACAAGCTCTTCTCCCAATTTACAGAAATGCCCAGTGCCTCAATATGAGCTAAGATCCTGGATGTTGTTTGTTCTGCCTCCTGGAACGAGGGGGTGCAAATAAGCCATTAATCAAGATAAGGGAGAATCTATACTCCTGTCAGGCATAGTGATGCTAAGGCTGCTCTCATGCATCTTGTAAAAATGCGAGGAGCCAGGGACAGGCTGAATGGAAGGATGGCAAACTGGTAGGTTTGACTTTAAAATGCAAAGTGGAGAAATTTCCTGTGTTCTGGGTGAACAGGAACATTAAAGTAGCCATCTTTGAGGTCTAACGAGGTTAACCACTCCCCTGGACTGATAGTCTGAAGGACATTGATTGTACAACACATCCGAAATGGGAGGACTTTTAGATGCATGTTCAACCTCCTTGGTTCAGTATAGACCTGAGAGAAATGTTGTGTGTTTCTTTGGTATTAGAAAATAGGTTGAGTAAAACTCATCACTCTGTGTATGTTGTTGAACTGTGATGGCCTTTTCATCCAAGAGTTTGGCTATCTCCTTTGACAAACACAGGGCCTTCACAGGGTCTGTGACCAAGGTTACCTTGACCCCTGAGGGCGGTGGGGGCTGGCAGCAGAACTGCAACCTGCAACTGCGGAAAATTGTTTTCAAAACCAATGCATCTTTTGACTTGGCTGCCCAGTAGTCAAGGTGCTGCTGTGAAAATCTGCCCACCGCCAGCCCGAGGCCCTCAAGGCGTGCCTTGATGAAGGCTGCTCACTTCTGGGTTGATGCCAACTGCCTACAGCAACTTGGTTGTGTTGCCAGGGCTGTGGCGGTGGGTTTGGGTGATGTGAGTGTCATGGGTCCCGTGCGCTACATTTCCTGGATCGCTGAGTTGGCGGTCCCATGTTTCTACTAAATTTTAAATTGAAGAGAATGAAATGAAATGTACAAAATATTGATGACTGGGCTGAGCAAAACTCAGGAAAGACATCAGCAGTCAGACATTTCTCCGTTCTTAGGTTTACCCTTCCCATTAGGCTAACCCATTGTTGCTAACTTCAGGGCTAACCCCTTTCACTTTAATCAGCAGGTGGCAAGGAAAACATGGGAACTTGGCTCGGGTCTTGAGTAGTTGTAGTATTTATTCACCGACAAATAGCCTAGACTGTATGGCACTGCTATGTTCAAAGCTATACTGCTAATTTCACACTCTCTGCTCCGGTCGCCAGCCTCACTGTCACACACCGTGTCTCACCGTCTCTCTCTCTCGACCGCACATTCAGTACTTTCCACTTTAATGGAAGACTAATACTTGCTGTTTTGGCCTTAATTTCAGACATTTGGGGTTGTTGTCCATCCATCTTTTTCGCAGATTACATTAATAAGTTACTCTAGTTGGCTTTCTACTCGTGTGCACATAAATATTTTGTTTCTTTCAGGAGGGGCGGCTCACCCCTCCAAGACAATGGTAAGGGAAACGCTGCACCTGTCTAATAATGTGTAGGTCCCCCTCATCCCGCCAAAACAGCTCTGACCCGTTGAGGCATGAACTCCACAAGGTGAAGGTGGAGTCCATGAAGGTGTCCTTTGGAATCTGGAACCAAGACGTTAGCAGCCGATCCTTTAAGTCCTGTAAGTTGCGAGGTGGGGCCTCCATGGATCGGACTTGTTTTTCTAGCACATCCCACAGATGCTCTATCGGATTGAGCTCTCTGGAATTTGGAGGCCAAGGGAACACCTTGAACTGTCATGTTCCTCAAACCATTCCTGAACAATTTTTGCAGTGTGGCAGGGCGCATTATCCTACTCAATGAGGCCATTGCCATTAGGGAATACCCTTGCCATTAAGGTGTCTATGTGGTCTACAACAATGTCTGAGAAGGTGGTACGTGTCAAATTAACATCAATGTGGATGCCAGGACCCAAGGTTTCCCAGCAGAATTTTGCCCAGAGCATCACACTGCCCCCATCGGCTTGCCTTTTTCCCAAAGTGCATCCTGGTGCCATCTCTTCCCCAGGTAAATGATGCACATGCACCATATTGTCCACATGAAGCAAGAGGAAACGTGATTCATCAGACCAGGCCACCTTTTTCCATTACCTCTTAGTCCAGTTCTGACACTCATGTGCCCATTGTAGGCGCTTTCGCATTGGGGAGGGGTGGGCATGGGTACTCTGACTGGTCTGTGGCTAAAATGCAAATGCGAAAGACTGCAATGTACTGTGTGTTCTGACACCTGTCTATCACAGCCACTGTGAAAGCTAGGAGTCCAAATAAAGAGTAATGAATATGAAGACATCACCTGTACATGAAATTGTAATAAGCATTTCAAATAATTTTCTGACATTTTACAGTCAAAATGATAAGTCAATTAATTGAGAAAAAGAAAATAATAATTGATACTTGCAGCCCTACTTCAAGTTGCTATGTCTATGGCTATGTATGTTTTTTTTTTTTCTTTTCCATTTCAAACTGGCCTCTTGACAGGAAGTTGGATCAACTAATCAGCTTGCTGGGCATGCAGAGTGGCACAAACTGTTGAGATTTGGGAGATGCAGAGATGTTAATGCATATCTTCACATCTTTGAACCTTATTCCCTTAATAAGGGAACTTAAAGCAACCATGTTCATTCTTCAGGTGTTGTCTTCGACATTCTGGGAACTATTACAAATCTCTAACTGCCATGGACAAGGCAGGTTGAGGCAAAGTGAAAATAATTTGGAAGGTCAAATCACAGACTGATGAAATATTACAGTATTGTAGTACTGATTGGATGCCTGCCAAATCCAGACCGGGGTTTGTTGTAGCTGCTCGGGGAGGGGCTCAAGGAAATTGTTTTGCAGTGATGAGTGATGTTTGGAGTATTAAGGAAGCATTAAGATTTGAACTTGGATATTAGTCTACAACACATGAGAAAGCAGCAGGAGAATCAGGTGATAAGAGAAATGATTGCACTGTTTGTAAAATACACCAGACTTATACTTCAGATAGTCATAATCAGAGAGATTTAGTGTCACTTGATGAAATGTCCTGCAGAATCTTTACCAATCTGATATGAAGATGACAATATAACTTTAGTATTTATTCATATATTTAATTATTTACTAATTCATTTATTCACATTTTATTAATCTGTTTTATAATTTTATTCATTTATTTATTTATATATACTTTCTTTTATCCATAGTGTAACTTGCTGCAGCAAAATAAATAAATCTGTCAACTTCATCCATCAAAAGTCAGGGGGCAGAGTCCCCCAAGATGGCAGCACCCGGTGTGGATCTGAATGAAATCTTGCATGCTACAATGGTAGGTTGGCTGTAGCCGAACAGATGGAGGCAAATGCCAATTCCTATGCTTTTTTAGATCAGATTGAGGGCTTTGCTGAATGAATTGGAATGATATCGTCCCACACAGAAGTTATTGAAGCTGTATTCACGATCCCAGATACTGCTGGGTCTATAATACTGTTAATTCACCAATCAGAGGCTTTAACACACCCCCTGACTTTTGATGGATGAAGTTGACACATATACAAATATACAAATGAGTAAATATATATAATATATATAAATGAGTAAATAAATAAATAAATGCACAAATAAATTTAACATGTATATATTTAATGTCTCATTTAATTTGTGATTTATTTATTTATGGTGACAATTAAGCATTTAATTACATAATTATTTATGTATTTATATATTTAGTTTCAGCCCTTAAAACCCTCAATATCTCGCAGGCCTTATGTGGTTTTCATTATGGCTGAGGTCCAGTTGCAGTTGCAGCTATTATATCCTACTGTTTCTTTGTCAGCTCATTTCTGGTCAGACCACCTCATAAAACCTTTCAGGGAAGTTAAGTGACACATACCGTACTTTTCTGTTACCAGAATAAACTTTGTTTAGATTTTTCCCACACGGCTCTTTGGGTTGTGGTGGCAGGCTAAGCAGAGAAGCCCAGACACACTTTTCCTTAGCTAATTCCTCCAGGTCCTCCTGGGCAAACCGAAAATATTCCCAGGCCAGATGGGATATATAATCCATCCAGTGTGTTTTGGGCCTGCCCCTTGTATTGAAAAGTTAAAGGGGACATATTATGCTTTTTGTGGTTTTCTGTTATTTATGCTGTTATGATGTCGGATGTATAATATGGTCATAGTTCCAAAACTTGTGGTCAGCGTATGTAGAAATGCTCCCTGCAAGTCAAAAGTCAGGGCTTCAACCTGTTCTGAATGCTTAGTTTGTAGCGTTTTTTTCTACCTTTGGCCATAAACAACCACTCATTATGTAGCCTTGGTTGCTAAAGTTGTTGCTAAGGTTTTTCCATGTGTTGTTTGCGTTGTCCACTCTCATATTAGATTGGATTCCAGCTCGAACATGTGCGGATGTATTTACAAAGTTGACATATTCAGCAAAGTACAAGAAAAAGTAGTGAAATCCTACTACTATAGTTTGTGTGTGTTGATATCCGAGCTTCTCAGTTCTTTGTTTTGGTAGCCGCACAGGCTGCGTGTGCACGTTAGTGCATGTGCACATGCACGTGCATGTTAGTGCATGTAAGTCCCTCCGTGTCCTCCACGTCCGTTTCTAAGATGGTGGCCGCATCACAAACTTTCTCAAATTACAGCTAAACAGTACACTAAAATATGTTTCTGAAAGCATTTGAGGTGAGAAACAGGCAATGCACCAACAGAATCTTGATCCGTATTTGATCAGCACTGCCAAGTTTGACAGTTTAATCTGACTTTGTGAGCTCTCGTCTTTCTTTTTTTTTCCGCAACTTAATTGAGTAAATGACACACAGGTTTATTTTGGTCTTAGATGTTGGTGCTGTAGTGCGACATCTAGTGGCTGAATGTCGTGTATTACAACTTTAAATAATGGCTGGGTCTCCATGGCCAGTATGAACAAATAAGGCTGCTCGCTTATAAAGGTTTGGTTAAAAAAGACATTGCAGGACTTACTTACTATAATTTTAGCATAGCAAAGCGCTAATTCCATCAACACAACAACCAAGTTATGTCATACTCACTACTCAGCTGCTCTCAGTTTCTCTTTTTAAAAGAGATACAGTTTTTTCGAGTAATGCTAAGCCACTGTCAATGAAATGAATGCTTTATGCAGATGTTTCAAATTAAAAGGGAACAGAAGGATTATGCCCTTTGAGTTTGTGAAACATTTGTGCAGGACATGTTGAGTTTCATTGACAGTAGCTTAACAGTGATAAAAAACACTGCAAAGTTCAAGCGATTGAAAATAGTGAATGACAACAGTATGAGTGTTAGAGAAGAAAAAGTGAGCAGCAGATTGGTTAGTATGACATGGCTGATTGTGGGAATGAACATTGTACTGAATGTATCCAGACAACAGGTAAACATGGAGGAAGTGTAGTTGACATCAATAGTAAATTAAAACAGCAGCAGATCGGAGAACAAGGAGGCTTCTTACTAAAATATGATCAGATATTACCTACTTATAGAACAGGGGTCTAACGTAAGCCTGTTTCAAATAAAGGCCTGGTTCTCTCTGCAGTTGATGTAAATGAAGGCCTTGGCAACTATTTGAGAATTCATTGTTGTCTTGCTTTAATATAAGAACATCATAACCTCTGCTTTACCTGGCAGTGTTTTCACTCGGCCCACAATGAAAGATTTTAACAAATTTGGTCCTGAGAAGGAAAATTGCTCAGCATAATGTATGTCAATTGGCAGAGAATTTAGATCCACGTGGAAATGGAGGTTTAGACTACAATTACTGGTTCTTTGTAATTCCAGGTTGTGGATCTAGACTGTTAGCCTTTTACTAAAATTGAGGCTGTGTGGCTTTAAAGGATTTGTGCAGGAAGGAGTGGTGTCTGAGGAACCTTTTACCTACTTATTAGTGAGTGGGCAAACCATCTCCTCAGAACTACTCGGTCAATTAACAGTTGGGCTTTGTTGGACTGCAGTGCAAAAATAACACTTAAAATGGCTGAGCGAGAATTCAGTGGCTGAGTAATCATGAGAACACAGCTGAGTGGAGCTGAGCTCAAGTGTTTAAGAGCGGGAAAATATCCTCCTGATATTTCACCATGCACAGCTTTGTTCCATCCTGTGACACAAGAACAGAAGGAGGCATTCCACACAGACATACACACAGTTTTTGGACCAGAACCAGCTATGTCCTTCATATGCACACACACACACACACACACACACACACACACACACACACACACAGACAGCAGAACTGTGGCTCTACTACACACACAATGGGGTCTTTGAGAAGCTTTGGACACTCCTCTGTTTGAGTGCAATGCTCTAAACATCTGTAATCCCTTCTCAAAATGGACAGCAGGCCAGAACACACACACACACACACACACAGATACAGGAATTACACTAGAATTACTTAACGAACCAGAAAATTTTTTGTTGTACTTGTAGTTATGTAATACAGAATTGTTAACATGTATTTAGGCCCTGTTTCCATTTCTGTTTCCATCCAGATGTCAAGCAGATCTTACACAATCCTTTAAAATATTGGGGGAAAATGCAGTGTAATTCTGTTTCCATCATTTGGATGGACATAAATTGTTTTGCTTCCTGAAAAGACAGAGACTGATGGAAAAAGGCTTTCAGTTTGCTTAGGTTAGTTTGTATCAAAAAAGGTTGCTGGTGTCGTTTAGTGTCAGCTAAAATTTCCTGATTACATTCTCTCATCTAACAACAACAACAGAGAAATGTACTTAGCAATATTCTCATGTTCCAACTTATGGTCAACAAACTCAATTTTAAAAATTATCTTTGACTGTATTGTTAATGAGAATAACCTGAATATAATTTTCTGTTCATTGTAAGGAAAGTCTTTTTATTGCTCATTTGTTTCAGGGACCCCACAATATCTATGTGGGCAGGTACTAAGAAAAGTTTGTTATATTACTTAAATTGCAAAAGACTAGCAGGCAGTTTTGAGCAGACTATTGTACAGGTCTGAACTGGCTGTGGAGCCTACATTACCCGTTCTTTAACTCCATCTATGATTTCAGCACTCCTTACATTACTCTGTGACTCACATTAGTAACTCTGTGATGTAATTCCAGTGCTGAGGTTACAGGACTACCTGTTTGGTTTTGACAGCTAACGCTAGCTAGAAGCCAACCTTTGAATAATACAGGGTCAACACAGCACTGATTCAGCAGGTGTTGAAATAACATGAATGAGAAGTAATGTCTAGTGGAAATCAGTGCTAACAAGCTAGTAATGCTGGAACTAATGACTATTTTTATGATCGATTAATCTGTCAATTATTTTCTCGATTAATCCATTAGTTGTTTGGTCTATAAGAATGTCAGAAAATGGTGAAAAATGGCAATCACTGTGTCCTCAAATGTCTTGTTTTGTCTGACCAACAACCCAAAGATATTCAGTTTACTGTCATAGAAGACTAAAGAAACCAGAAAATATTCACATTTAAGAAGCTGGAATCAGAGAATTTGGACATTCTTTCTTAAGAATTACTCCAAACAATTAATCTATTATCAAAATAGTTGGTGATTAATTTAATAGTTGGCAACTAATCAATAGTAGACTAACTGTTGCAGCTCTACAAGCTAGGCTAACTTAGCATGAAGTGTCCTTCCAAATGTTTAATGTTGTGAAAGGACTGACAGCTTAAATTGCTAACGCTATGTGGACTTGTTTAAAAAGGGGGGGGGGGGCTTGCATCATTGTTTGTAAGCTAAACAGTATGACAGCACATCTCCAAGCAATGATGACTCTCTTCAGAGACTCCAGGCTTGGACGCTGTTTCCAGAAACATTTCTAGAAATACCTTTATCCTGTTTATAAAAATGGAAAAATGTACTGTAGTATCACCATAGTTTATATTTCTTTACTTAAAAAGTAAATAGAATTCAAACCCAGCTCAACTTTAAATCAATTTACTATGTCATTACCTTCCTCACTGGCTCTCCTGGTCTCTTCTCAGATGATGTGTCGGCAGACAGCAGCGCTGAGTTTCCAGACCGAGCATCCATGATGGAGGTGCGTCTGCAGGCGCAGGAGGATGAGATCACGCTGCTGAAATCCTCCCTGGCTGACGCCCTGCGCAGGATCCGCCTCCATGATCAGCTCCTCCCATTACTGAAACAGCAGCTCATTGCAGGTGAGTGATACTTTGCAGTGCTACCACTGTAGCTCTTTCCATCAGCTTGGACAATTTTGGGTCACAGATGCAGATTATGGAACTTGTCAATTTCTGGACTGTTACAGACTGTTACATTTACAATATTATTTCAGTCAGCGAACTCATGTGAAGTAGATTATTATTTAAATGTAGTATATATAGAATTAGTGTTTGGCGTCTAGGCTCTGACCTCGTTGCTCCCCACAAGGAAACATTGATCTCACACAGCAGGGAGTGGGGAGTGACGATACTAACTTCCCCCCTAGGGGGAAGATAGTCTCAGGGCCTACAGGTGGATGCTGGGGTAGAGGTGGGGCTTTTGAAACGCTATTTGAACGGCAGCAGAAGCAGCAGCAATTGCAGCAAGCAAGCAGCAAAGCGTGACCAGAGTACTGACAGCTTAAGTACTCCACCATGATTATAAGGGTGTGTTGGATATATGTTACAGTGAGGGGAGTATGGCATGTGAGTGGAACAGCAGCTCGTTTTGGGCTCCCTGAGCTAGCTTGCAGGTGTCGCTTCATATTATACAATTGACTTTTGTCTGTTTTGTCAGTTTTGAAAACACAAAATGCTTTGCTAAAGTTTATTCTTGATCTTGGGAAAAGTATGTGTGGCAAGAAAAAATCTCAGCTTAAAGATAACTTCTGCATCTCATTGTCTTGATGGTTCCTGAGCCAGTTTGATTTGCTAATGATGGCAGTGAGATGTGGTTGAAAGCAACAGAAAAGTGAATAAGTTGACCTTTGAGTTGAAATGATTTTGGCACACATGAAATGGTTTAATTGAGCTCTTTCCTTTACCCTGTATGTACTTGGTA
Source organism: Scomberomorus guttatus (assembly GCA_038419695.1). Taxonomy (NCBI): domain Eukaryota; kingdom Metazoa; phylum Chordata; class Actinopteri; order Scombriformes; family Scombridae; genus Scomberomorus; species Scomberomorus guttatus. Next base: position 2,755,179 of record CM076467.1, on the reverse strand, counting down.
AGTGGAACCACAGCAGAATGTGTGTATAATGTTAGAGCCTTGATTCAGTTCATGTGATCATTCAAAAAGGTCACAGAAGATTTTCTCCATTTTTTTTATACAATGAGATGCCATGGTTGTCGAGCTGAGCTAAAAATGGAAAATGGGAACTTCTTACACTAATTTAATATTGTGATATTGATCTAAATCTCATGATATGGTACATGGTACATACAATTCAATTGAGAAACCGTTAAAACAACCAGATGGGAATGTTTTTGGTTAATTGAAAACATTGCAGACAATCCTGCTATATAACACTGATTCAAAGATCCTATAAATCAACAACTGCCATAAAGTATCCAGTTCTTTAATATGCAACATTACCTGCAATGACCTAATACAACCAGAGATATAAAAGGAATAGCCACCACGGTTTAAACAGTTCTATCATATACTACTGGGCCTCATCAGGTTAACTGATAGAGGTCTCCTGACTTAAGCATTGTAACTATATAAAGAACAAGTGTGATAGTGTGCAGGATTACTTGTTTCTGTATTGTTATTATTATTATTATTATTATTATTATTGTATTGAACCTGAAAAATGTTTAATGGTTACACCCCAAATTGAACCCAGCTACTGCTACAAATGTTTCCACAGTGTATTTAGAAAATATGCTAAACCTTGTTAATATAAGCTTAACCATTTAACATTTTGGCTTGAAAATCATGAAGCTACTTTCAAGTAAGTGGTTGTATAGCACACCAGTTGTTGGTTGACACTTGTTTGGCTGTGTATTGAACTTCAATTTTGTATTAGTATCAAACGAAATGTGTCTGCAGCACCCAGTTTTGAAAACTTTAACAACTGAAAACTTACATCAAATGTCTGATCATTTGTAATTAGTAATTTTTAGTTTTATTTATGCAAGGTTATATATGGCTGCTTGTTTTTAGACATTTACATTTGAAAACTTAATTTTTTCATTTTGTGAAATGAAAAAAAGAGTTTTGGATAAAAATATGTTGTCATATCAAATAAAATCTTGTTTTGGTATTAATTGTGATATGTAGGTTTCGTATTGGCACTAGTATAGAGAAATATCAAAAGAAACATAGCCTTGTACACTGTAATTCCCTTACTAACTGTTCATGAAAACATGACTGGACATTGACTGGGTGCCAGTACAGTGTCACTCAAAAATAACTAATAATAAACTGTCATCCTACCCAGTGAACCCGGGTGCTGCACGGGTGCTGAACCAAGTCTGCTGCTCGGATGGTTGCACCAGCAGCAGAAAACTGTCCTCCAGCTCAGCCATCGATGGGGTCCGCCACCCTGCTACCAGGTACTGGACCTACACACCAAGGGCTTGGTGGAGCATGACTGGCCGCCATTGTTTTATGTCACTTGATGTATAGCTGTATTGCTAGTCATGCTAGTCCATTCAATAACCTGGTTGTGTTCATATGATGATGTGTAATTTGCCTGTATGACTTCTGTGTTGACCTCAAACCTTTGAACTGTCTCTAGCCAATTGTCAGACAGCATTGTGACCAATGCAAATGGCCACATAGGAAGCCCAGTGTCTGCGGAGCTTAAACCCAGACCAGCAACACTGGACAGGGCAACCCAGACAGAGCCCACCATCCCAGAGCGAGACACTGGGCAGGACAGGGTCCCTCCCCCCAGGCGGGCGCAAAGCCTGAACCTGGAGGACGCCCTCCCTCCAGGGCAACCTATGGTTGAGGGAACCAGGGCCAAGCTCCACCGTGTCCCCGGTATGGAAGAGGAGGATGAGGAGCAGGAGGAAGATGAAGAAGGTAGAGGTGAGCAGGAAAAGGAGCTGAGTTGGACATCGTCAGTGGAGGAGCCTATTCAGCCCACCACGATCAGAGGCCTTCAGAGGGAGGACTTCCAGGATGGAAGCTGCTCTCCAGAGGAGTCGAGCTCTGCCTCTGCTTTAGTCAGAACTTCAGAGCAGAACCTCAGCACCCGCTCTGGACCCCTGACCCCTATCCAGGAAGGAGAGAAGCAACCTCTGTGTGTGATCTCGCCATCCTCCCCCTTCATCACTTCATAATCATCTTCTGTCTTGCGAGTGACTGCATGGCTTTAAAGGACGAATCAACTCTTTCTCTGATTCTGACTTGTGTAAATGCAAACCCCAGTTGTGCGGCAAACCCCCATATGAAGCAATCAGCCTCAGGTTGCCAGGGTGTGATTACACCGTGTTAGAGCAGGAAACCCAAGGGGGATGACATGTTCTGTCGTCATGTTCACTCCAGCCTCCATGTGCTTTCTTTTCCATGTATTTGAGTATGGGGCAAGGGAAACATAAAGCCGTGGCGGAACATAATGGCAGCAGTCGTCCATAATGAGTGACATATCCCAGATTAGCTTCACAGCATACAGATTTGGGCCCAGTGGAAAATGTGATGTGAGGGCAACTGAACACAGCACCATGTAGAAAAGGGGGTAGGGTTGGGATTAGGGTTACAGTATGTATACACTTAAGAGTGAACAAGAAAGGTTGTGAGTTTGCAAGACTGCACAGATGCAACCTTTCAAAGACAACACCAGCGTGGTCCTCTCTGTTACAGCTTTACTGTAGCCACAAAGTATTAAAGCTGATAGTTTTGTAAGACGATGCAGATGTGCAGAGTTGACAGTGCAATGAAGGATCTGCCAATCAACTGGGTTTTGCAGGAACACAAATGGAAATACTGCCATAAATCTTGAGTTTTTTCAATGCAGTTCTACCCTCACATTTTAATCAGCCCTTTAACATTTTATTCTTCAAATAAATCAAGGATCTCTTGCATGCAGTGATTTGTTCTCCACTCTGAACTCTTTCAGTGATTGTCTTTCTAACAGTGATTAGAAAGTACTGCTACACTGCTGCCTTTGTTAATTTATAATTTGCCTTTGTGTGTATTGTCTTGTCCATGCATGCGTTCTTTGTTGTCCAACTTCCTTGTTGTGGCTTGTAAGAAGGTTTCGTTGGTGATGGATAACGTATGCTTTAGTCCCTCAGCTCAGCTCTGTCATGCCCCTCCATGGAAACCTGAGGTACTGGGAAAGTTATGCCTCGGTGTTCATCCAACTACTTCCCTATATTTAACACTTTATTTATGTATTATTAGTGTACAGAGATTAGGAGGAGGGGTTGTTAGCAGCTGAGTTTCACTTCCTAAATCCAAGACCAGTGACGTGGATAAATGCCAGAGCTTATTTTAGTCCCATAACACTTCCTCTGGTGAGTCAGGCTTGTCACCAGGGGGTGTGTTGCAAGAAGTCCTTAGAGACTGTAAAAGATTAATTATGATTTTACAAATGTGTGTTTGTGGTTTTGTCCAACATTTCTATCAGTAATAACTCACCAAATGTATTCACCAAATGCATTGTTGAGATCTGGGAAGATAACAACATAAAAATACAACAAATCCTCAGGTTAGCCAAATTTATTTGTAAGAGAGTAAATGCATCCATCCATCACAGTTTACAGACCCACTTACTGCTTTAATGTTGACCTTCTGTACTTACTGTAGTTGTGTTTAACCTCCTACTAAATTCTTTCCCTGCTCAACTTGACTGCAGTAACACTGTTGTGTTCCCAGATCTCAGCAGCTAATTGTTTGCTAAACCCCTTCCCCAAACAGCGACTGTCCAATCAGAGCTTAATCTAGGCAGGGCAGATCTCTCAAGCTTTTGATTTCTCCACATGCTGAAGCAGTGTGCATGTAATGTAATGTTACCATGCCTGGCTAACTACCTTACAACCTACAGTAGTAACCTTGCATTACTTCCAAGGCCAAGAGTTAGCATATCATTATCTAACTATGTTATTTTGTGGTTAGAAAAAGCCCCGTTCGAGACTGGAACATCCACTGTGTGGGAGCCAGTGTAACACTGGTGCTGGATGCTACCACATCACAGTTTTTGTAATGTTAGCTTCTCTGTCCTGCTCTGAGATACTAAAACAAATAGAAAAATAAAACTGATTTTTTGAAAATACTATTAATAAAACATAAATCTAACCTTTGTGTTATCATTCAAGCAACTAATGCAACTTAAGCAACTAGCTCTACACTGCAGTACAAGAACAATACTGTTTCTTTATTTCCATGCCTTCTATGTAGATAATCAACTGGTGAGGGTGCCAAATTTTTGTGTTGGACCTGTTAGCTTTAGTCTCACTATTTTACAACAAACTTGCAGAGTTAATGTTACTTACCTTGCTAGCTACCCTGGCTAGAAATGACAAGCTGCTTTTGTCTGTCTCTGTCTGAAATCAAGGATCCATTGTTTTAAAAGGTACCACCAATTTTCATTGTAAATTTGCCACTGTTATCATTGTGAACTGCATACGTGCAGTGCTAAAATGGGAAGCTTGACAGGTGTAGCAACAGTAACTAATGGGGGTTAAGTGAAGGGTCGGTTACTTTAGTGAGTACAATGGTGTAGTTACAGATAGAAATGACAGCCAAAACTAAAGTACAAAGACAAAACATGCATGTTTTAGCTTGTACATGCATGCAGTCACACTGGTAGTTAATGGGTATTTTGCTTGCATAAATCATTAGGAGATTGCGTAAATCTGTGGGATTTAGTGTCTGTGTGTGTTTACTCCTGGAAACTGAAGCTAAATCCTGTCCTCTGGCGTTCCAGGGTCCGTAGAAACAGTGAGAAACTGGGGAACCCGGAGAGGCAGAGGAAACGTCTGGACAAGAAGGCAGCATCCTCGGCCAACCTCCTCACCCGCTCCCCCAGCCTGGAGAAGTGAGCCACGCTGCCATCACTCACAGCTGTCACCACACAGTCACATAGCTCACTTTTTCCAATGGTTGCTGCAGCCTTGCATATCTCATCAAAGAGACACTTACTGGAACACTGATGGCCCGTATGAATAATAATAAAATTCCATTCCCATGAAAATCTCACAGAAACACACTGAAGTCAGGGAAAGATGGGCTGAAGCTACTATTTTGTATTAAATGGTTTTATATATGTGTCTTACATGGTTGTTTCCTTTCTCCACAGCCGCGCTAAGGAGCTTATCGCCAGTGCAGGTGATGTATCTTTAAACTTTTCTGTCTTGTCTTAGATTAAAGCTGCAGTCAGACCTAAATCCTCTTGGCAAAATGTATTTGTGTGGTGTGGCCAAGAGCGAGGAGGACAGGAAATAGCGTGGGTAAGGTTGTAAACATAAACTGTGAGAAGCGAATTTTGGTCTGACTTCACCATAAGACCGCAAATGAGATGACTGAGTTCACCACTCAATCCAAATGGCCAATGAATTTAATTGGCCATATACTGTACATCAGACATGTTAACACAGAATCTTGGAGACCAACATAATCAAGGTCATATGAAAAGAAAATCTATCTATTTTCAGTGTGAGCTGAGAAAAGAAGAAAAACTAAATTCCAAACATTTTCAGAACTATTTGCGGCCGCGCTCCTCCTGAGCAAATCACAGGCACACCTGTACTTGATGAAGGACCGTGCTTCACCACATCTTGTGATGCAAACTGTTTGGTTGCTGTTGTCATGGTTCTTTCCCAGTCTGGCTCTGTGTTCCTCCATCAGTCCACCAGATGCCCACAGACTTTTTCCCTGTTTGTTGAACTGAACTGAGTGGGAGAAAGACGGATAAGTTATGTTGCGAATTATGTTGAAGGACCCCTTGAGATGCTGTTGCTCATTGCATTGAGCCTTTGTCCAGATGTTTTGTTGCCTGGGTCATGGTGCATGTGCTCAACTGGACGAGCATGCAGGTTTAAATGCTAAGCTTTATTTAAAAGCCGCTGGTAACCGCTTACAGTGATCATGGTTACAGCTATCGGCCACTTATATGGATCAAAAAGCTTTGGACAGAATCATTCCTATACAAAATTTATGCTGTTTAATATAATAAGCTTATAGTAATCAAGTAGTCCACTTACAGTGTTCATTTTGGGTCTCTTCATACATGGCAACATATGGAAAAACATTTTAACTACGGTAATTCTATTTTTTGTACTTTACTTACATGATAAGCGGCTGGGTCCACCTGCTCTGCTCCACAGCTGTTACCTGAAATGTTGCTTTTAAACTAAGCTGCAGAAAGTTAGCTTGTCCGAATCAAGCTAACAGTGGTGAACAATTAAAAGCGGTACTTGGAAAAGCCTAGTTCATAATCATGTCCATTTTCTATGGAATGTGAGTGGTTTGCTTCTCATAGCAGTGTAGATGTGTGTAAACTGAAAAGGAGAAGAAAGCTGAGTCTGTCTTCAATTTGCTTAAACAGCAGGCTCAAAAGTAGTCTTCCTTTCTGGTTGTATATACAGACCCTTTCCAAAAAATTTGAATATCATGGAAAAGTTTATTAATTTCCATAATTCCATTAAAAAAGTTCAACTTTCATAGATTATAGATTCAGGGCCCACAATTTAAACGATTTCAAGTATTTATTTGTTTATTTTTACATATTTTGGGCTTCCAGGAACAGGAACAGGAATTCAAAAAATTAGAATACTGTGGAGAAATCACCATTTACTTCTCAGTTTTTGCAGAAAAAAAGAAAGAAATTAGGATCACATCAAATCAATCAAAATGCGGTACTTTCTAAACGATATGTCAATGTTCAATACTTGGTTGGGAATCCCTTTGCCTTAATCACTGCCTCGATGTGCCGTGGCATTGAGGCAATCAGCCTGTGGCATTGCGTGGGAGTTATGGAAGCCCAGATTTCCTTGATGCTTGCTGTCAGCTCTTCTATGTTTTTGGGTCTGATGTCCCTCATTTTCCTCTTGATAATACCCCATAGATTCTCAATGGGATTTAGGCATGGGCATTAAACCAGGTTTTGGTGCTTCTGGCGGTATGGGCAGGGGCCAGGTCCTGCTGGAAGATGAAATCTGCATCTCCATACAGATCCTCAGCAGAAGGAATCATGAAGTCCTCTAAAACATTCTGGTAGACTGTTGCGGTGACCTTGGATTTAAGAAAGCAGAGTTTACCAACAGCTGCACCGGACATTGCACCCCAAATCATTAATGACTGTGGATATTTCAAGCAGCTTGGGTTCTGTTCCTCACCCGTCTTCCTCCAAACCCTTGGACCTTGATTCCCAAATGAAAGGCACACTTTACTTTCATCGGAAAAGAGGACCTTGGACCACTGGCTAACAGTCCAGTCTTTCTTCTCCTTGGCCCAGTTGAGACGCTTCCTACGTTGGCTTGACCCGGAGAACGCGACAGTTGTAGCCCATCTCCTGGATGTGCCTGAATGTTGTGGTTTTTTAAGCTGTGATTCCTGCCTCATTCCACTCTTTCTGGATCTCTGCCACATTCTTGAATCTTCTGTTTGATAATCCGCTGAAGCCCACGGTCATCTCTTATGCTGGTGCATCTTCTCCTGCCACATTTTGCCCTTCCCCTAGACTTTCCATTGATATGCTTGGACACAGCACTCTGTGAACAGCCAGCCTCCTTAGCTATGAACTTTTGTGGCTTACCCACTCTATGGAGGGTATCAATGATGGTCTTCTGGCCAGTTGTCAAGTCTGCAGTTTTCCCCATATTGAACTGAACTGAGACAATTGAACCAAACTGAAGCAATTTAATGACATCTGGGGAAATCTGTGCAGGTGCTTTGAGTTTAGTAGATGATTAGTGTGTGACACTCAGTTTAAAACATTCATGCCCTGCAAAATTTGGGCTGATTTCTTCACAGTATTCTAATTTTTTGAATTCCTGTTTTCGTGGGTTTTATGAGCTGGAAGCCCAAATTATGTAAAAATAAACAAATAAATACTTGAAATTGTTTGAATCGTGGGCCCTGAATCTATAATCTATGAAAGTTGAACCTTTTTAATGGAATTAAAAAAGTTAACTTTTCCATGATATTCTAATTTTTTGGAAAGGGTCTGTATAAGCCTGTTTCACCTCTGACCACAGCCAGCATCACTGATAAGTGTGGTCTGTTGCAGCTGTAACCACACCCAACAGTGAGGTCACAGTACACCTGTACATTACTGCAGCAAGGTGAGAAGTTAAACCTATGGAGGTCAGCAAAAACAGGATTTTCAGGGACCTTGATGTTACTTTGTAATATTATTATCACTGTCAGCAATGATAGCACTTCATTCTGCATTTCCATGAAATTGCGCCCTTTAACTTGAACAGTCAGTGTTTCATGTTCACCCATGCCATTTATCAGGGCCTTGGATTTCAAGATCACACACTCTTGCACCCACCCTGCAATGCCTCTCAGCACTACTCTTAGTACTACTCAGTACTCAGTACTCTCAGTACTATGAGAGTACACTCCACTATTGTCTTCCATTATTGGTGATCAGAAGGAGAAGGCTGCCAAAACAAACTGGGTTCATCCTCAGTTGTAGATGTAACCGAAAGTACAGAAACAACAGAGATTTCCTAGATATGCAGGAGACAAAGGCACACCTTGATGCAGATGATCAGAAACCTAGATACTATCAGAGTCATGGAGGCAAAGAGCTGAATAACCAGCGTTATCTCTTTTCCATGTAATATCTTGAATATTGTTAGGGTTAACGTATAATAATAATACTGCTGTGCTGGCATTGGCTCTGTTGGAAATCGACTGATATATTTTTTTTATCCTATTAATGCATCTATAGCCACATATCATAGCAGTGGGTTTATGCTTGCATAAAAACAGGGCCCTTTGAATGACAGGTGACCTTTTATCTGTAGCGCAGTGCAAATACCACAGCTAGAATGCTTTTTTTTTTTTTTTTTTTTTCAATGAATGTTGTCTGTAATGTAACTGAAGGATAATCCTTGAGGAACGCTGAGCTTCTGAGGTTTCGAAAAACTTTAGATTATTGCCACATATCATTTTGTTATAATTAGGACCTTTCCCACGTTTCAGTGTGTCCCAACTTTAGTGTTGGCAAGGCCTGACTTGAACTATACTTCTGTACTTGTGCCCAGGCAGCCTCTCACTGGTTCATACATGTAGTCATTTGTGCAAAAATGAGTGCATTTCCCAACTAACCACACTTGTGGTTAGCGTAGCTTTTATGAGTGTTGGCCTTAAGTCTGGTTACGGTTAGCTCTGTTTTTAGGCCTCATTCCTACCATACAGACCTTTCGAGGACACACTCACTCTCACTTGCATTTTGTGAAAGTCAAGCAAAAGAAGAATTCAGCTGGTAGAAAACTCAATCACTGTGGCCCAATCATCTCTAAATGTGATCAGTGGGAAACATGATACAAGTCACAGGGTTTTATTTTAGCATTTAAATTAGTTGCTGAAATGCAGCCAAAACAGCAAAAGTCTTACCCTCAAACAGGTTACCAGCTGTAACTTGGTTCCAGACCTCTATGATTTTTTTTTTCAGCTATTCAAATACGTCTACTGTTGTACTTACTGATGACTGTTTCTCTTTGTTGAAGAAACAATCAACCAATTATTATTATATTTTCCTGTATCACAGCCAAAAAAATTGCCTAAGAATTACCATGAAAATGCCGACAAGCATGGAGAGAAATGAACTCTAAAATCTGCATATGTCTTCAACGGACATCAAAAATGTTGGGTTAACTGCCCCTAGCAACCGCTAAGACAGCTTGGTGGCCAGGGCAAAATAGGGCTGTCACTGTTTATTTGAAATTCAGACTTCAGTTAGAACATGGAAAAAAAAATCAGATCTGTAATGATCTGTTTGAATTCACAATTCACAGTTCAAGTACTACAGGGCGTGCCTTGTACTCCCTCAGCTCTGACCCGGAGAAATCTAGCAAGCTGTGCTGAACAGATAAACATGACACCAAACCATCCGAGATGAAGCATTTTGGATTTGACACCATAGATGTAAAAAAAAATAAAATAAATAAAGGTGGATAAAGGTGAGACTATTTGTCACCCTTTCAACATGCAACTGCCTGCAGGAATATTGCCATGACAACAAATCTGAAGTCAGCTGTTAGCGGGTGTTCAAACCTAAAACAGCCCTGCATTAAAACAACACAAGTGGCTGCATTTGTAGGGGAGTATTGCTTCAGGTACCAGTTAGACATTACATAGGATCCAGCAGGGTCATTTTTAGTTGGAAGGTCTATACAGACAGTGGTCTATAATACTTAACACATCCTCATAATTAAACAACTACACAGTTCAATTCTCTCCAGAACAACCTATAGTAGTGTTTTCATAATAACTCAGTAGTGTAATATGCTGCCTTCCAAAACCGTTACAAATCACTGTTAAAAAATAATGATGTTTGATGGTGTGACAATGCTGTGGTTAAGGTCTGGTTAGGTTTAGGCACCAAGAGCACTTGATTAGAGTTAGGGAAAGATCATGGTTTGGGTTAAAATTATCACGGTTTTTAAAAAATGACACTCGCGGTTAGAATTGGGAAGCTAACAGTGGTCTCCTACAGCAAAGTCTACTTTTTGCCATCTAACTTACTATCTAGCCATCCTCCCAACCTGCCTCCTCCTAATAAGGAAGTCACATTGACGTCATCTGAGCAGCGTCACTTTACCGGGTCATAATTACTACAGCTTCCAGATAAACGTAACTATAGGTTGTTTTTGCCGGCTGAATTTTAGACCTATACCGTCATTTTGCTTGTGAGGACAGGCTGATAATACTCTAAAATGGGATTTTACAACTCAGTAGAAACAGTAGAAATACAGCGTTCACATTACAAAGTAATTTACCAGGAATATGCACTTGCATGTACTTTGTTTAACCATCGCTTTGGTTTTTCAGATTTTACGATTAGGCCACGTGGATTGCGTTTAAATTAATTTGAATGAATTACATGTCAGTTTTCATTCGTTCAAACTTGATTGTTTTTAAAAAGTGACAGCCCTAGGGCAAAATAACCCAACCTCTCAAACAGAAACAGCTAACATGAACAAAGTGTCAGACTGAATAATGAAGTAAAACTAAATGGCTGATTTGAGTTGTAATTTAGCTTGAAGAGGTTGGGTTTTTTTTCGCTTAACAGAACCCACAGTTAATAATCAAGGGATACTGATAAATTTTAAAACAGTGGCTAGTATAACATTAGCACAAGTAAAGAAGAGTCATAAAGTTGACAAACTGACTCATTAATTCCAGTTACACAGCAATGTCTATCTAAAGTTTGCTAACATTAGCCACCATAAGCCACTGTTCATACCAGGACAAGCTAGGCTGTAGCAGCAAAACCCCTGAGTTTATTGAATTGAGTAAAAATGTGTTTTATTGCTCATGAATTACATCTTTTATGTGTAAAAGGAAGAACTTCAATATAAAGTAGCGCGCATGGGCAATTTAAGGCATCATTAGCAAGCATTGCAAGCACACTGTAAGTACAGTTTATTTTAATGAGTATGTAAAAGTAAGTACATCTTTTTACCAATGGATGTTTTACATATGTGTGAATGGTCTTTAAATACAGCAATAACATACAGTAAGTGTAGTAGTAACTAAAAAGTAATGACAGGGAGTCCATACAGTTCAAACCTTTCCCTCAGGACAACCTGCCTCAATACTGTCGACATAATACTGCCTAAATACTGTCAACATGAAACTGCTTAACTCAGCTTGACGTCCAGCTGAAAGCTACCAGGTCATCTTTAGGGCTTAACATATCCTTTGAACGCCAGAAATATCACTCAACAGGACATTTCCACTCCCCTTTTTTGTAAAACTCACATCACTTTTCTAATGTGAATTCTTGTGTAGCAAAACACTGCAGGGCCTGTTTGGGCCGAGGGCGCTGCCTGGAATCACATCCATTGTGGTCAGCCAAGCTGCCGCACCACTCCAAATCTCCTGACGGAATGATGGATGGCCAGCTCTGGAGAGGAGGAGGCCAAAAAAATATTTTTTAGTCTTCCCCTGCTGTCTTTCACTTTGCCTCTCATTCTGTCTCAATCTCCTCTAACTCTCATTCATTTGAATGATCATTGTGCTATAGACTATAGAGAGTGACAGGAAATTTTGAGGAGGGCATAGGACAAATATCTCAAACAGTTTTTATTACCTTGAAATAATCAAATAACCAACCAAAATGTGTCAGTAGCACAGAATATTGATAACTGTCAACAGAAAGCTGACATCTATTGCCTGGACAGATGAATAATCTTTACTTATTCTTTGATTAACCAGATTTACTGTAACTTAGCCAATTGTAGAATGTATTTTATTTAGGCAAAGCACTGCTGCTAAGAGTCAAGCAAATAATTAATAACTAAAAATCATATTTGCAAAGAAATCATCACATATCCCCCAGTGTTTGTTTCAAACCGTGCACTTATCATAAGATTTATGCTGTGATAGCATCCTATTGGTGCTCTCCAGTTAGAGTTAACTTTTGGTGGGATTTGTGCAATATCTCTGTGTGTGTGGGAGCACTAAAAATAGTTAATCATATCATTTAGCTCCAAAAGCCTAACGGGGAGTTAACTAGAAGGGTTTCCCCCTGCATTACTCCTTCCTGCTTTGCTCTGTACGTTACCTTTTTTTTACCCCGTTTATTCATTACTGAGTGAAAGTTTGGGTAACATTTAAATTCAAGATGAACATAAGGAATAACACTTAAAGTAACATTTAGTGGGAATCAGTGCTAATGTTTGGGTGCTCCCAAATGTTGAACGTTATAAATAATAGACAGATAGCCTGACTCTCTAATGGTTGATAGCTAAGGCTACATTGACTTGCTTAAGAAGGGGAAAACATGTCTTGTATCAACATTTGTAGGCTATACAGCATGACGTTTCTTAAAGTATGTAGCACACCATGGAAGTTGACAGGATGTCTCCTTGCTACACTGGCTCTCAGATGTAACTCATTCACTGCCATGGGAAAAATTAAAAACTATAGCTGTACATCACATCTGCAGCTTCATTATAGGTATATTTTACACAAAAAGTGACGAGAATTCAAATTTCAGTTTGACCTTAATATTAACATTTGGTTTAAATTATAGTGTTTTCTGGAAAAAAAAGTATTTCTCAAAGTGATGTACTGTGCAGTGTTGTTTTGGTCTCAGTTCCAAAACTCAGGTAATGTGATGCACTATTAAAAATTGTGATACCCAGCCCTACATTGGACGGCCCACCCTGTCCCACAACAGGGTGAAATGGCAGTTAATTTTTCCTTCTGTCCTGCTGATTTATTTCTTCCTCTTTTCTTACTGTCCCATGATGTTTGCACTTGCTAGGCCGAGGATCCTGTCTCATTAACTCTCCTCTCAAGGTGTCATCACACTACCTCCCCACCCCCCAAACTCTCAGGCCTTTTAGTTCATGGTCTGAGAGACAGATGGTTAAAAGTCTGAGCAGTCACATTTCAGTTCAGCTCAGCCTCGCTGCTTGCCCCCACACCACCCTCCAGTATCATAAAAAAAAGAACAGTCGCCAAGGTAAAGGATCCAGGTTAGACATCCCAAAAAGAACTGGAAAAGGAAAATATAACCCAGCTTGAATTTCTAAACTCATAGAGCTAACCCATATAAACTGGGAATAGATCCTTGGGGATTCCTAAAGTCAAAGCTGGGTCAGGTATGGCTAGAATCAGCTGTGATTTAAAGCTCAGAGGATCTTGGTGTTTATTTGTCTGGCTAACCTCGTGCTTTCATTCTCACACAGGATCCCCCGGGTCCAGAAGAGGAACCTACGGCCAAGGTAGACCTGCTATTATGTCACTTTGTATCTTTAGCTCTTTTATGCAGGGATGGTCAACAGAGCACGCTGTACTTTTCCAGCAGCATACTGTACATATATTAGCAATGTGCTGCCTATTAAAGACAGTCTTCCTCTGTTGTCTATTGGCAGCCGACCAGTAAAACTGGAATATTGGATTTAGATTCATCCAGTGGACAGAAACTCATTTCCAATGGGATGATAATGTTGCTGTTGGTGTCGTTTGATAATATGTTCACCATAACAACCTTGTAATGTAATAAACAGACAAAGTTCAGGTGGACACAAACATGACTCCAAATGAATACTAATGTTGCTCTGTGTCTGCTGGATGTCTTAAGCTTCATTTATACTCCCGAGCGGACGTGTACATGGACAGCTGCAGACATACGGATGGGTAGTTGTCCGTCTGGTTGTCTGTTTATACTACTTTCTCGGGTTCGCTTGGAGGATGCGTTCCACACATGCGCAGTAGATTAGCATCTACAGGAAGACAATGTTATGACTGTGCGGACTGGTGCAGACAGGTCCTCGTGGACACAACAAATTGCAGGTACACAGATGTCCACACAGAGCTTACGTGTACATGTAGATGACATTTACGTCACATGGACCCTAGCGGACCCTCGCGGACGCGGAAAGTAAAATTTCAGCTTAAATGAGCAACTGTTTGCTAACACCTTGACCATAACAACTGTATAGGGTGATAATATGTCAAATGTGTTTCCATCTTGTTCTGCTGCCCCCAAGTGGCCAAACAATCAGTTAATCGTCTTTAAGTGAAAAAAGCCTGTTACCAGTTGCACAAAACCTTAGTATTTTCTGTTGAAGATATGCCGTATATGTGAGCCAAGTTTAGGAAATCACTTCAAAGTTACTTGACACATTTCAAACTGATGCCCCCACGCCAAAAATATATACATTTTTAAAATAATTTTGGATATTTTATCTTTTGAGTTAGTTGTTTGATTACGTTTTATGCAAGTTTTATTTGAATGGAGCAATTCTTTCAGGGAAAGTCCTCTAGAAATTAACAACTGCTTATGAACTCAACTAACTAAATGTTAAATTAAAAATAACTGTCACAGGACGTTATTTTCCCCAAAATTATTTGGAAATTATAGACTTGTAAAATTTAGTGTTACTATTTAATTTCCCAAAAAAGATATGGAAATCTTCAGACTCATAACATTGATACATTTATTTCAACTTGTAAAGATCGACCTTTCAGCAAACAGCCTCCTTCAGGATAAGAACAACAGTCATGTGACTGGCATTTATACATGGCCAAGTTTTATCCAATTTCCCAACATGAATGTGTAAATACTATTTCAATGCTGCCTCTTGCTGCTAGGAATAAAATTCAGGTGGAGAAACACTAAGTGCTTGGCCCCAAAATACTCAATACTGAGTAAAAATCCTGGAATCACCCTTGAAAATTCCCACTGTGTTTAACCATAGAATGTTAACTCCCTCCAGGTTGGTAAAATACAGTTAACATGACCTCAGTGTCCTCAATCTTAGCTACGGCTCTGAATAAAACTAAAACTTGTGTTTAGTGTTAAGTAGCAAATACTTATCATGCTAACTAAACTAAGAGGTAATTAACTACCATGGTAATTACACCTGCTAAATGTTAGCATTGTTATTGTGACCTTGTTTGCATGTTGACATTAGCATTTTACTTCTAAGCACTGCTGTGCCTAAACATAGCCCCACAGAACTGCTAGCATGGCTGTAAACTCTTGGTCTTGTTAAATCATATATCCAGTAAATTAATCAGGGATCCAGTAGAGCGTAAATGCTCCTAAACGCTCCCTTTATGTAGCATAACAGCATTCGAATAACAAAATCTGACTGACCTCGACAAAATGTTACATTTTACATAGGTGATACAACAGCAGAGTAAATAGTAGGTATCAAACTAATGTTAGTAGTAATAAACTGTAGGAATAGGAAACTTTAAGGGAAATTAAACAATAAAACACTCATATTTGTCTGTTTCCTGCTACATTACTGGAACTGTACTGTTTGTTTTCCAGGACAGTCAATCAAAATGTTCATCCGAGGCCGGCCGATAACAATGTACATCCCCTCTAACATCCAGAACTATGAAGACCTGAAGATGGAGCCACCCTCTGAGAGACTGGAGCTGGATTGGGTGTATCCTTCCAGAATGCCACAGCCAATTGTTCTTATTTATGAGGGTTATGTTACATTCAGACGCCACTGATTTCACTCTGGTGTCATTTCCTGGATTCAAACCACACTGTCTGTATTGGAAAGTATCTCCAGTAGTTTAGTGTCTGTGAGAGCAGCATCGACCACATATTTACTGTGAGCTGTGAAGTTGTGAGTCTCATATATTTAAAAGGACAGTTTATAAGACTAAAATAGCGTCATTATTTATTCACTTCCATTTCTGCAAAAAAATTGTAGAAATTCAGATTTCCTCATGCAGATCAATTGATATTGACGTGAAATGTTCCTTTAATGAATGAAATGAACCACTGATTCACTTGAATGACATCACCTTGACCCTGCCATGTCAGCTATGGTTACCGGGGACGGGACTGTCGGGCCAATCTGTACTTCCTTCCGACAGGCGAGGCGGTGTACTTCATCGCTTGCGTTGTTGTCCTTTACCACATCAACAACCGCACACAACGCCACTATCGCAAACATACAGACTGCGTCCGCTGGTCAGTAGATAGTATATCAACTACAGTACATCCATAGATGACATAAAATGAACCTTAGGTGTTTCAGTGCTGTGGAGAACTCTTGATGTTACCCCAGAAAACAGCTGGAGAATCCAGGAAAGAAAAGTAGAAATATAGTTGTTAGCACATAGATCAACAATCTACTGTCTATGTGACTTTTTTATGGGAAATCACATACACAGTATAATGCATAATTATCCCTTATGTCATAATCCAAATTGAGCACTCCTATAGATGCCCAGTTCAGAGTTAAACTGAATAATTGGTACCATAACAAATATCAGTCATTAATATCATCATCAAACAGGCAACCACTCTTTCTTAACTTGAAACCCACTAAATCCATTGCAACCTCTAAAGGAATAGTTCAACATATTGGGAAATTCACTTATTTGCTTTCTTTCTGAGAGTGAGATGAGTAGATGAGCATCAATCTCATGCCTATTTGTTAAGAGTCAGGACATGGTTAGCCTACATTTGGGGGGCATGTTACCGCATGCTTCTGAACCACAATACTATACAGAATAAGTTTTGGCTGAAAAAAATGTAATTTGATGTTTCTTTTGACAGTTTCTATGATTAAAAAAGCAAACAGGTTCAAATCAGGTCCGAGAGGCAGGGGACTTTCCTACTGCTTGATGCCTGGCATCATGCACTGTACTTGGCCTCGACTGTGTCCTCATACTTTATAAACAGCCTCAAGTGGAGTATATTGAAATTGAATGCCTGTTTTCTCAACACATCACACTGAATCCAATCCCAAACTGATGCCAGGTTCTCAACATGAAGCCATTAATATGAGCAACCTGACCAAATATTGAGACTTGTTTTTGGAAATTAGCCGACTATTAAGACTTTAACACAGATGTGTGTGGTGAAATAAATCCAACCATATGCTTTTTAAACTGACCTCAGAGACCAAAAAACCCTGCTTTGTGAAACCTGTTTTCAACTGCAACCTGTTTTTAAAGGGATTTCATTTTCATATAGGAGCTGTGGGGTATTTGGGTATTGACACATTTGTCATTGCCTTGGTTGTGTACTCCATTACATTTTATTTGAAGTGAAACAATGGCTGAATTTAAAGTGCTAACTTTCAGCTTTAAGGCCATTTTGATGATGACACTGAATTGCCATTTTGTTGAGAGTCATTATCTTTGTTAGTCAACTTAAAACAACCTGAACAGCGGCATCCATGTCATCCATGTGGCCAGTTCTGTGGCCATTTTTCTTTCGCTAATTTCAGTGTAGCTATGTAGAAAGATGAATCTTAATCCCGCCTACAAAGCCCTGATTGGTCGGCTTCCTGCCCTGCATCAAAGGTGATAATATGTCAGTGTTGTGTTTTCAGCTTCTTCTGTTTCGCTGGTGAGAACACAGCTGTGAATCAGATAAATAAACAAACATAAACATTATTTTCTGATTGTTTCACGGTGGTTATGTTCTAAAGCACAAATAAACACAGCCACACCTCTGCATACCTCCGCACAACCCTGTGGGAAGGTGCCGCATTTCTGGATATTGTGTTAATGCAGAGCTTCATCCTGTCCGCTGTGGCCTCTCTGCTCTGCATGCGTGTAGCTCAGCCCCGCCCTCAGTCAAATAGACACACAGACCTGCAGCTCTTTATACATCTATGACACAGAGACAGAGAGCAGAGCGGAGCAGAGCATAGAGACGTAGACAGTGATGTAACCTGGTCGCTACACTATAAGTCCCGACCTCACAGCCTGCGCGCTGTTATTTGCTGGGGGCTACACACTCACTGCCCAAATGTTGATGCCCAGAAGCGTCCCAAACACAGCAAAATAATAAGAAAATACAGGCAGAGGGGTCTCTGTAGAAACATACACCACCAATCACTTCTAGTGGGTCATAAGTGATGATTGAGAGGGATTACTTTCGTGAGTCTATACATTGTTTTTTAGGAAAATCCTGCATAGTATACCTTTAAATACATGACTTCATCCAAATTTATTTCAATTTGTTTAATTGCTTTTACTGGCTACAATTCTTACACTATTCAACTGTAGTGGCTATGAACACCTTCAAGTTAAAGCTCGGAGTCAGCACTTATAGTCATTTTAAATCCAAGTGCCGGAGCCAACACAACCAAAAATATCTGCACTTGACTGTAAGAGCACTTGTCATTTTGCCATGGTGGATAGAATCCCATATAGTGATATGTTGCCATGAGGTAATATATTTGAATAGATTTTTGTCCAAAAGCCCTATATAACCCCCTCCTTTTATTTAGTGAAATTTGTTTTGCTTTTCCTGCAGTCTTACCATCCATCCTGACAAGGTGCGAGTGGCATCTGGGCAGACAGCAGGGGTGGATAAAGACAAGGTATCTACTGTTGTGAACTCTGGAAATATTTTTACATCATTAAATACTATATACAGTATTTCTGTACACTTACACATGCAGCATACATGCTTTTATTCATTAGCCAATTTGCTATGAAAGTCACAAATCTCCCTGGCAACCCCAGTGTATATATACTGTATTTTGTTGCTGTCTAATTCTAATACACTTTATGACCAGTCCAAAAAAATCTTTAAAAAAAGCAGTATTGAATTTCTGTACAAATATAACAGACTGTGTGTGTGTGTGTGTGTGTGTGTGTGTGTGTGTGTCTGTGTCTGTGTCTGTGTCTGTGTGTGTCTGTGTGTGTCTGTGTCTGTGTGTGTCTGTGTGTGTCTGTGTGTGTCTGTGTGTGTCTGTGTGTGTCTGTGTGTGTGTCAGCCCCTACAGCCTTGTGTTCATATCTGGGACTCCACAACCCTGGTCACCCTGCAGCAGATTGGTCTGGGAACCTTCCAGAGAGGAGTGGGATCTGTTGCATTTTCCTTTGCTGTGAGTTGATTGTAATAACATGCTGTCTCAAATAGTAGCCTTTATTTACCTCAACTGCAGAGAGAATCAGACCTTTATTTAAAATAGGCTTATATCAGAGACAGACCTTTTTTAGCATAATTCCATCAGTCATGTCAAACACACCACTCTGCTGCTCTTCTCTTACAGAAACAGTATTCATTTTCACCAATTATTTCCCATTGCTTTTGCTGTTTTTGGATCACTGTTAAGCTACCATCATTGGAAAAATCCACTGTGAAAAATCAACAGGAAGTATTGACTTTGATTGATAGTACCTTAACATTGTCAAACAAAAAGGCAAAGTAGAAGTGAATGGAACTGGAATTTCTGTTAGAAAGAGAAAGTGAGAGCAGCAGAGTGGTGAGTATGAAATGACTGTTGATGGAATTAGTGACTGTGGAAATATACATTATACTGAGTTTACCTTGTTTTTTTGACCGGCCTTTATTCTTTTGGGATGTTGTTTTCAGGACTCTGGAGCATTCCTGTGTGTGATCGATGACTCTAATGAACACATGCTGTCAGTATGGGACTGCAACAAGGGGACCAAGCATGCAGAGGTTAAGGTAAAGAACAGTACGGTCATGGTCAAGTGTAAATGAACCTAACAGGCTTAAGGTGCGATTACATGATGTTCCCAGTTAATGAATTTTCCCTTTCACCTCTATTGAAACCTGTCCGACAAATTCAAGTGTCTGTTTCTTGTTTCGGTGCGGTGTCCAGCCAGCTGCGGTAGTTTTGCAGGTCAGAGTTCACCTTTGTTCAACTTTGACCCAGCAGATGTGCTCATTCAGCCAATAGGAACACTGTTGCACTGTATTTGGAAAGTTATTATTCTCATGCGTTTCATCACCATTTTTAGTAAATTATCACACTTCCAGACTACAAACTATAGTGTCTCTTTCATACACTGTTTACAATATGTGATTGCTCAGATCAATATTTATTTATTACCTGCATCACAAATGTGATATCACATCCTTTTTTTGAAGCCGAGTGCAGAGAACTTCAAGAATTGGATATATTCCAAGCAGAAAAAGTGTTTTAAGTCTTATTACTGTGTATTGTAAAGTTACATTAAGCCAACCACACTGGATATTACAGTGTGTCAAGAATAAAACAGTTTCTGTAATAGAGGCATGAATACTTCTAAAAAATGAGCAATAAAAAACAATTTTATAAAGTGATAATATGTTAGATGTGTTTTCAGCTTGTTGAGGTGTTCCCCTTCCTTCGTGGCCAAAAATAATGCGGTGTTAAAAAATAAAAGGTGTTTTAGAATTTTGACAGAGGTAGGCTAGCACCTTGCTTCTGGTCTTTGAGCGTCTCTATACTGGATGCACAGAGATTAACCTGGTGTTAACTTCTCATCTGACTCTAGATAACAAAATGTTGTACTGTACCTTTAACAGGCTTTATTGCCATTCTGACTCCTTCGGGGTGGCGTGCTTTTACAATCTCAGAAGGCTCACTACAGGGTTTCATACTCCCATGTTTAAACCATCCTTCAATGAAAATGAAAATCAGCCGGGCTGCAGTAATGTGAACACAGTGACAGATATGCTGTTCTGCAGTCAGATTCCCAGCGTGGCTACATGCTGAATGTGTAGATGCTTTTTTTTTTTTTTTTATAAAGGAGGTCTGTTTGGAGAGTTTAAGGGGGGAGAAAGATGGCGGTGGTGCTATGCTTTAAAGGGCTTTTATCCTAAAACATCCCTGAGAGCAATTTCAGCACTGCTGTCATGGCAACAGTGTAAATATTTTATACAGTGAATTTGTCCGTCTGTGTGTGTGCCTGTGTGTTCTCTAATGCAGCAGTGGGAATGCATAGGTGGGTGTTTGAACTTGTATGTCATCTCAAGTCAAGGATTTAATGGGCTTGTGCAAGAACTTATATTTTTTGGAACTTAGCATCCAGTGTGCATGGTTCAGTGTGGGAAGGCCAACACTGACCCACACTGTATAAACATACAAGTTCATCCAACAGGAACAAGATAATTATACCCCCCTCCCCTCTCCACGGCAGTGGAATAGTCCATATGCCACTTTAAGCACACCCATGAATGGAGCTTTTTGTGTAGAGATGATGTTGCTGTACTTTCTGTACGTACATGTATAGTCACTGCAGACCTGCCACTGTGACTGTGTTTACATCTTGTGTGTCTGTGTCTGGTTGCAAAAAACATCTCAAGAAAAACATCTGTCATAGCTGTCATCAGGTTTCTTTAGAAAATACAAGATGCACAAATTTAGCTGCAATTCTTGATTTTTTTGACCAGTTGAGGGCAGCAGAACAAGCTGAAAACTCAGCATCTGCTATACTTTCAGCTTTTCACTTTGTCACATGTCACCATGGTTGTTATGACTAACATGTTACGTTGTTAGCAAACAGTTGTAGAGCAGATTTGTCAGAGCTTTTTTGCTACCTGCTGCTGCTAAAAAGATCCATGAACCTGAGGGGAACTGCAGAGTTGGATGATAATTCCTTGTGGGTTCTTCACGACGAGTGACCTCTTTCAAATTACACATACATTTGATCCATTGTTTATATAAAAATACTGGTCAGTGCAGCTTTAAATAGATGAATGAAGTGCACCATGAAGCTCTTAAAGCTGGACTATTTATATGAGCAATGGCTATGTGAAATAATAATAATAAAATAGTCATGTGAAAGGAGTTGCTCATAGTGATGATCAACTCTGCAGTTCCCCTCAGCTCTACAGAGGTTTTTAGTCTCTTTTAGTTCATTGTTTTATGGCCCACAATTTTACTGTTTTGGTTCAGTCTCAGCGTTCTTATCAACCTTGATTCCTTGGTTTATGAGTGCTCTGATAAACCCGCTGTGCACATCCATGACTCCAAATGAATGCTAACATTGCTCCGTATCTGCTGGATGTGTATGTGAAGCCACAATATGTCAAGTGTGTGTGTATGATGTTCAGCTCATTGTGGAGGTCTGCCCCCATGTGGCCAAAAAAAGAGTTAATACAGCTTTAAAGTGGCTATAATGAATATTTTGTGAGTCAAATGACATTGTGTTATGTGGAAGGAGTCATTCGTAGAGATGAACCCACAGAGAATAATCACCTACTCTGTAGTTCCCCTCAGCTTTACAGAGCTTTTCAGCTCATGTTTCATGTGACAGTTGACTGATGTAGTAATCACTTAGTGTTGTGTTTCAGAGTACCAATGAGGCTGTTTTTGCTGTGGAGTTCAACCCCAGCGATAGTACCAACATCATCACCTGTGGTAAATCCCACGTCTACTTCTGGACACTGAGCGCAGGACAGTTCATGAAGAAACAAGGCATCTTTGGTGTAAGACACACTTGAGTTTATCCTGTTTTCAGTTTATCCTGGCAGCAAATAATTCTGTGCCAGTTTCTATATCTTTAAATTCACGTCAGTTCCCTTATTGCCTGTGTATGTTCTACCAAATTAAGATTCAGCTTCCTCAGTTGGAGGCCAAAAGGGGAATTAAGGACCATGAACAAAGAGAACTGAAAATCAAACCAAATGGATTCTAAAGAGTACAAATATTATGCAAATCCTAAAAAGAAATGAACAATTTGGGATAATCTAAGGAGTAAATCTGATTTTAAATTAGATCCCCAATGTAGATTTGAAATACGTTATTGCTATAGTAAAGCCAGTATTTATTTTTAAACCAGTACTAAAAATGGATCAAATTATTGTTCTGAAAGCAATGCTCTTTTTCCTATTCAGAAATACAAGAAGCCCAAGTTCATCCAGTGCTTTGTGTTCAGCCTGACTGGAGATGTTCTGACTGGAGACTCTGAGGGAAACATCCTGACGTGGGGGAAATCAGCAGCAGATATCAAAACTCTTGGTAAAGGAGCCAAAGGTCAGTACTGGAGACCCAAACACACTTTGTACAGTGAAAGGTGTTGGGAAGCTATACCTTTGGAGACAAATTGGGACCAAATAACCGAGGCATACATTTCAAGCTTCATGATTAGTGTTAAGTTTTTAATCTTGCTAAGAATTTTAAAAATGTGCTTTTGAAGGTTCAAATCCATTTTGGATTGAAGCTGCCAATCACCATTTTATGTATTGTACCAATATCAAAGGAAATTATCATTTTAAACATTTTACAGATGATTACAAGTACATTTTCAAGTAAAATGAGAAAATAATGGTTTATAGCTTCTGCATTCAGAAAGACCTGTCTGACCTACAGCTATGGCAACAAACTGGGCCCCAGCTGAGACATGAGATGAAAAGCTAAAATTTGGTACTGAGAGTTGAATTACTGATCTTGAGCCCTGGAAAAAAAAGAAATTAAAATCTAAATAAGACTGTGAAAAGTAATCAAATAAGAGTATGTTAAACCTAAATAGATGAAAAGTGCTCTCTAAAAATGGAAATTTCAACATCAGTATTTCCAACAACTGGAAGAGGGCCAAAAATCATTTGAAGAACAATAAGATTGGAAATTCAAAACATACCTTTTGAAACTATAAAAATATATAATTGGGAAACTGCTTGTAATCTTGTGAAGGAAAAGCAGATATAGATAATGGTTAGGAACAAAAATTGTATTTGTATATGAAATGTCACAAATCACAAAATCTGAAAAACTGATGATTCAGACAAATTTCCAAAATTAAACCAAATTACAATGAGTTGGAAAAAATCTTATATACTACATGTATATGTTAGCCATGTTATTTTATTTTTTCAGGATATAAGTACATCAACTTTTAGTTTCAAATTTGAGCTTTTCATATCAATTTTTTTGACAAGTGACAAAATTTTTGGCCTACATTTGGCTCCATACGCACTGATAAACAATCTGAATTTGTCTTTGGTTTCCCACAGAGACTTTCCAGATCATGCGACAGACCAGAGCCCATGAAGGCAGCGTGTTCACCCTGTGCACCCTGCAGGGCGGCGCTCTGCTCAGTGGAGGAGGGAAAGACCGCAAGATCATCCGCTGGAGTGCTGACCTGGCACCTGAGAGAGAGTGTGAGGTGAACCAAAAGTGTGTGTGTGTGTGTGTGCGTGCGTGTGTGCGTGCGTGCGTGCGTGTGTGTGTGTGTGTGCGTGCGAGTGTTGGTAGAGAGCCGTACATTCAAATAAGAGATCAAGTGTTGTTGATTTATGTGATGTGTTTGTCCAGATTCCAGAGAAGTTTGGGGCAGTCCGCACCATTGCAGATGTGGATGGGGAGGAACTTTTAGTTGGAACAACCAGAAATGCTATCCTCAGAGGCACCTTCTCAGACGGATTCGTGGCCATAGTGCAGGTATGCACATAATGAGGGTTGTCAAGTTTTTTTGGATGCTTGCTAGGATTGGATATTTTAACACTGAAGCTGCCAAACTCTATTGTAAGTACTGTATTAAAGGAACACTTAAACAATTTTGTAAATACACTTGTTTACTTTCTTACCAGTAGTTAGATGAGATGATATTAGTTTGCTTTTTTTTTCTTTGTGTATTCATTTCAGAGATAGATCATCTAGTTAGCCTAGCTTAGCATACACACTGGGAGGCTGCTTGCTTTGCTTAGATATAAGTATTGAGCTTCTCTTCAACTTCCTGGTAAGTCAGCAAATGTGTATTTTCCAAAATGTTAGAATATTCCTTCAGTGTTTAAACTCTTTATTCTGTAAGCCTAAGTTAAATATGTTTGGTGATATGCACCACTAAAGCAAAATATCAACTGAAATGTTGAGGGAGTCCTACATTTGACCTCTTCTTGAGGCCTTCTGTACACTGGGTTTCTGTATTGGGCAGTATATACATTTGTAGTTTTCTGGGCACACTGTATATGATTTGGCACTTGAAAATTACTGGGTACATACATACTGCACAGAGATTGGAAGGACTGTGTGGGTCACAGGAACCAACAACTCATTTTTGTCCTGTGTCTCCCTAACGAGTTAATGCTTGTATCCACATTTATTCAGACTGTTTAGATCCTGCAGATTGCAGTCAACAGCTGGCATCAGAAAGCAATGCAGTGACTGCATGTTGTCTCCTGTGACCACTTGTGATGGAATTTTGCTTTCCTGCCCACATTTGATTTTATCGGTGGAAAACTGAAACCACTTTCAGCCAGAAAACCAGACTGAAGTCTGAAGGCCTGCATGCAGCCCCTAGAGACTGCAGTGATTATGACACCCCACAGACAGAATGAGCAACATTCAGATGATTTTGTTATTATTCGGGCAGTACCAGTGGTCAGGATAAAAGTGCAAAGTTTGTCCTGAGGGTGATGGCAGAGGTGGCAGATGATTCATAACAAACTCAGCATGGTGTGGAGTACCAGCACAAAAATACACCTCTGGTTGTGACTTTAATGAGCTGTTGCCAAGCTTTTTGGGCCATTCATACCTGTTTGAGTGTGTACTTGTGATGCATTCACGTAAAATACAATATGCAATATTTAGAGTAGGGTTGCAGTGACACTGATGCATGGAAGTAGCATTTATTTTCATTTTCATTGTGTGTGTGTGTGTGTGTGTGTGTGTGTGTGTGTGTGTGTGTGTGTGTGTGTGTGTGTGTGTGTGTGTGTGTGTGTGTGTGTATGTGTGTGTGTGTATGTGTCAGGGTCATTTAGATGAGATGTGGGGGCTGGCCACACATCCCTCTGTGAACATCTTCCTCACCTGTGGTCATGACAGGCAGGTGTGTTTGTGGAACACAGAGGAACACAAGCTGGACTGGAGCATCACTCTGGAGGTAGGGCACACTGATCCTGGATTTCTTTATGCACTAAATTTATTCACAGCTGAGTGACAGTACTGATATTTGAATAAAACACCTTGATGACTTACATGTTAACTAGTCCTGTGTGTCTCTGGCAGGAGTATGGGTTGTGTGCTGATTTCTGCCCTGTTGGATCAGTGGTTTCAGTTGGCCTCAGCACAGGAAGGTAAAACAACAAGCAGCAAGAGTTACATATTACACATTAAAGAGGCATTAAGCAGTATATGAGCTGGGAAAAAATGAAAAAATGTATACAATGAGAATATACCAAAAACATACAATTTTTAAATTTCAATATGCAATTTATAATAGCTGAAACATTATTTTAAAGGAATAGTCCAATATTTTGGGAAATACGCTTATTCGTTGTCTGTCTTAGAGAGAGATGAGAAGATGGATACCATTCTCATGTCTGTGTATTATGTATAGAACTGGAGTCAGGACATGGTTTGTCTAGTTTTGCATAAAGACTGGAAGCAGTTCCAGCATGTAACTCCTCTTAAAACCACACATTTTACATTTCTGTTAGTGTACAGATACAAAAAACAAGATACAATGTGTTAATCAGGGAGCTTCTAAAGGTGTTGGTAGGTGTATTTTTTTAACTTTGGACAAAGCCAGGCTAGTTGTTTTTTTTTTGTTTTATTAGTTGTTGATTTTTTTTTTACAGTTTGTGTTGGTGGCAGCAACACAAACTGTTTCATTTCATTTAGGTTAACACAGACACAGACAGAAAAAGGCTAAAAAGCTCTGTAGAGCTGAGGGAAACTGCAGCAGTGGTGATAATTCCGTACTACTGTGCTACTATGAGCAAAACCTTTCTCATTACACATTTGACCCATCATTATTATCATTATAAAAATATTGATAATAGCAGCTTTAACACACAACCACAAGGTTGATATCAATCTCTCACTGTCATAAAGAAAACAAATAGGCGTATCTCCCAAAATGTTGAACTCTTTATCTAATGCAATAAATGCAGTACATGTATAGAAAGAAGAAAGACTGTAGTCTGTGCCATTGCATAGATGTGACACAAACAAGACTTCTACCTTTAATGTAACAAATCATCTGTATGCCAGCCATTCAATTATAACTGATAAATGTCTTTGTCCTGTTGATCTCTGTAACACTAACAGGTGGATGGTCCTTGACCTGCTGACCAAGGAGGTCGTCTCTGAGTTCACTGATGGGAACGAGCAGCTGTCTGTGATGAGATACTCACCAGGTCAGAGTTCACCGTCTGCACTCTGTTGTCAAACAACTTTCACAATTATGAACGCAGAGGTCAGGCTGTGTCAATAACCACACAATTTCTATGTGGAATTTGCTATGAGCAATGAGCTTCCTCACGCTTGAGATAGTACTGTGTTTTTAGAAAAAATATTGAAAATTAAAATTATTAATTAAATTAATTATTAAAGTTAATTCAATTTTATTTTAAAAAAATGTATTAGAAATTAAAATCTTAAATCAAAGGTCCACTTACTAGCTTTTACTGGAGCTTTCTCAGTCTTCATCAGCAAATAGAATTGTTGAGTCAGTTACAGGAGCTCTACTTTTGTCAAACTACTGTTCAAGTCAAGAAGTCAAGAATGAATTCTGATTCTCAAAAGTATTAGATCATTGTTTGTTTTAAATGAGTCCTACGCCTGCATTATAGCTGCATTTCTTTACTGGTGACCTTAAAATTCAGGAAGTCAAATAAATCTGAGTTGATCTTCAAAACCTCAGTTCTCCAGTAGACCAAAAAGCCAAATAGAGGGCATTACCTTTTTTTAGAGGGATTAAACAAACAATTTTAAGTATTTCTTAAGGCATTTTTGCCTTTATTTTCAATAGTAGACAGTGCACATGTGATAGGACATGAGGAGAGAGGACGTGCAACAAATGTCCAAAAAATGTTCCCTAAGAGAAAGCTGTTACGGAAATCCCCTTTACTTTGTGAATTGCCTCTTGTGTTTTCAGATGGCAGCTTTTTAGCTGTTGGATCTCATGACAACTTCATCTACATCTACAATGTGACAGAGAGTGGCCGGCGTTACACCCGCTTCGGGAAATGTAATGTGAGTTGAATCTCAAATCCATGTCTAAAAGTACCCATTTGTTCCTTTGACTTTCTGTAAGTGGAGTTTATTTCTATGCCTGTTCAGCCATATAATTGCTAACTAATCAGCTCCTCAATATAAACAAATCATACGTGTGAATGTTACCACTTTCTATGTAATAACACAGGAATATTAAAGGATAAGTCTGGTGATATTCTAGATTTCTGAAAAGAGCCAAACCAATTGAAATGATGATGAACACACACACTGTAGTTTCTTTTGACTCAATCCCACACACACCATCCTGCTACCAGAAATACTCACTAGAGCACCAAATGTGGATCCTGCAAATCTGAGATCAGAGGCTTTTCTTTTTTTTAACTTTATTTCAGCCATTACAGACTGTTAGCTAACTGGGTTAATGCAACACATTGGCTACACTCTGTCACTTTCCCTTTTTCCATCGGGCATTGCTTATTTACTTAAAACACATGATACACATGGCAACTGCACAGGAGCCCCAAACGTCCCAGATTACCCAGATCACCTGTCCTGCATTTTTATGTATATCATACTTATACGTTTTTGGACTGTTGAACGTGCAAAGAGAAAGAGAAAGGAAACATGGGTAGAGAGAGGGGTATGATGTGGTCATGTGACATGCATCTTAACCAGTAGGTTACCAGGGTGCCCCGATATTAAATATTTTGCTATATCATGTATTCTTGTATATTTTATATATTCTGCTTTGTAGATGGGCCCTGTGTCAAAATCTAGTTTAGCATCTTAAATATTTCACTTTGCTTACATAGTGCATGAATGTAAAGGACCAGTGTGTAGGATTTAGTGACATCTAGTGGTGATGCCACTAAATCCCCCGCCGTAAAACTCACGAAAAACGCAAAAGGCCCTCTCTAGAGCCAGTGTTTGGTTTGTCCGTTCTGGGTTACTGTAGAAACATGGTGGTCCAACATGGTCAGCTATGTGGAAGAGGACCCGCTCCCTATGTACATATAGAGGGCTCATTCTAAGGTAACAAATACACAATGATTCTTATTTTCATGTGATTGTACACTAATTAAAAGATACTTATGAATATTATATTCCATTTCTGCCATGTCTGTTCCACTAGATGCCACTAAATTCTACACACTGCACCTTTAAATAAATTTGCTTTCATGGTTATAATCCAGCTAAGGGGATTTGGAGAACAGAGCTAGTAAGAACCAGTGGTCTTTGAGCTGAGAGCTGAGAGACAGACTAACACATTGTTGTTTTTTTATCTTTTCATGGGATTTATTAAAAGTAGGGGAAATATAAAATAATGCACTCTATGAAATAAAACTGTTTTAAAATGACACTAAATCTGTCCATCTGTTCACTCAGGGCCACTCCAGCTTCATAACTCACCTGGATTGGTCCAAAGATGGGAAGTACATCATGTCTAATTCAGGCGACTATGAAATCCTTTACTGTGAGTGAATATATCTTTATGTATTTATGATTATGTTTAGACAACATAACTGAAGTTGTCCACGTGTGTGTGATACTCTACTGATCTGACTGGAGATGGATGTGTTTTGACAGGGGACATTGCTGCAGGCTGTAAACTGCTGAGGAATCGCTTTGAGAGCAAAGACAGAGAATGGGCCTCCTACACCTGCGTGCTGGGCTTCCACGTCATGGGTGAGAAATAGAAACTAAAGTTTCCGAGCATTTGTGACAGAAAGTAAAAATGAGGATGATGACTGTGTTGCTGTGGTCCTCCAGGTGTGTGGTTGGAGGGCTCTGACGGCACAGACATCAACGCACTGTGTCGCTCTCACAGTGAGAAGGTGGTAGCAGTGGCTGATGACTTCTGTAAAGTCCACCTCTTCCAGTACCCCTGTCCTAAACCAAAGGTAAAGCTCATCACAGGTTTAAAGTGGCTGCCTTTACAGGCACAGCAAATATTTGCTCTTTAACTGCTTCTGTAAAATTAAGTAGAAAAACCTGTTTTGGGTTGACACATGGAACTTGAGTTGAGTTTTTGTCCATCAACATTTGAAAATCAAACTTTTTCCATTCTTCTTGTGAAGCATAGTCAGCATTCTTGTAGATTATAAATGGCAACGTTTAATTTCTCAAATGATTTGAATAATTGCACTTTGAGAGCTGCATTTCAGAAAGCCCACTAGATCATCACTGAAGAGACACGCAGCTTCTGCACTGCCTTCTTCATGTGCCTACAGGTCACATCTAGTGATTTAGTAATGTTCCATTTAGAGTTTCAGACCAACAGAAGAGTTAAGGTGGAATTATACTTGTGCATCACAGTATACAGCGGATCCAGCAAGAGTACCTCCAGTGAAGGAAGTGATTTATAGTTATAGTGATGTAGCTGAATATGGATTTATTATTAAAGATCCCTTACATATTTTTTTTTTTTTTACTTTAATTACCTTCTCACCGCGTTCTTAAAATGAATTCTACTCCCGAATATTCACTCCTGAATATGCTCATTTCAAAAGTTTTCCTGCTGGACACAAGATGTAAAGTCCATTCTCAATGTATGTGCACTGGAGGCTTCAGGTTTCCACATCAAACTTTTGTAAGTTGCATATTGGGCCAGTTTTGGCTGCAAACTAGTTGTGATGTCACAAATCACGCTTGTAGGCACAAGTCTTAAACTGAGATTTAAGGTGAGTACAGAGAAAGTTTCCCCCTTCAGCAGATGAATGTGAAAATAAACTCTGCACATACATCATTCTGCACAGAGAAGCTCAAACATCACAGTGAAATAACAAAAAGCAAAACACATATTTGTGTGGAGAGGGACTTATCATCATCATTAATATATCAATTGATAACGGGCTCTGAGCAGATGCAAATGGCATCCAAATTGGTGAGACGATATTCTTTTTTTCAGTTAACCTGTCACATGGTTACACAATTTGACACAAAATCTGCACTTCTTCTTAGTGTCATAACTGGAGCTGGAATCAGTAGGACATACTGTCCATCAAGGATAAACATCCACTAATCCACTTAGAAATCACACGCAGTAGCAGCTTCTTATAACCTCACATCTTGGCTCATAATCATCATGTTTTCTTCAGTAATCCAGTGTTTCTTGTCTGTACATTAATGGCAGCAGTGTTAGTTTTCATGGAGCAGACACCCTCCTTTGATATTCAGACACTCTGAGGTTCATCCTCAAAAATGTTTTCACCAGATTCACTACATATGTTGTGTAGTGCAGGATAAGCTGACTGATGGTCCACAAGTGTTTAGCTCAGGATGCTTTGTGTAACTTGACAGTAGCTGGTAAAAAGACTATGTGAAGTTAAAACACTTAAAACCACCTTTACTGCATTTGGACTTCCTGCCAATGAATCTGTTTTGAAAACATGCAATATCACTAAATGAGTCATTCTGACTTTCCACCATTCCACCCTAAAGTGTTACATTTCCCTGCCTTCATAGCACAACTGCAACTCCACACAGATGTGTTGAACATAATCAGGCTGTATTGTGCTTTAATTATATTCCCCACATGACCTGTGTTTACATCTTTTACTGTAATTCGCTCTGTCACATAGAACAGCGTTTGACTTGCCTCACCTTCAAACTTTATTTGTGTAGCAGCTTTCGTACAGGTTAGTGCAATTCCAATTGCTTAACAGATGACTGACAAGCTGATAATAAGACAGAAAAAGTGTAAACAGTAAAACAATTTCAGCTTTCAGCTACTCTCAGATCCTCAGGCAGACTGCTCCAACAGCTCAGGGCGTAAAAACTAAAAGCTGCCTCACCAAAGGTTTTTGTTGTGGGGGGCCATCCTGGTTCATACATTGCAAGCATGTCTGACATGTAGGCTGCTGCAAGCCCATGAAGTGCTTTAAAGACAAATAAAAGCATTTTGAAATCAATATGAAAACTGACAGGAGACAAATGTAAGGACTTTAAAACCATTCTGAATCAATTCTAACTGACTGTCCTTAATAACAGTTCTTGTCCTATCTTGTCATATCTTTGTACTGCTGCTTCAGTGTGTAGTAACATGTTTTGAGAAGTGCGTGGCAGCTATGTCATAGCTACAGCAGCTACCTGCATGGTTCTGCTGCTATGTCATTACCTGTTAATACACATATAAATCCAGCTCTGCATCAGCAGGTCTATACATGTCATCTGCTGCTGTTCCTTTTCATGTAGATTTCATCAGCAGGACTAATAGACGCCTGCTCTGCATGATGACAGGATGACAGTGGTTTTGGTTGGTTTTACACCACAAACAAATGAAGGGGGTGCTGTTTTTTTCCAGAGCAGATGGAGCTACAGCTTTCAGAATAATGTCATTAGAAAAGTGTTCATCCAGAGTCTTCCTTCTTTCTTTCTTGCCAGGCACCGAGCCACAGGTATGAGGGCCACGGCAGCCACGTCACCAACGTCTGCTTCACCCACAGTGACTCTCACCTGCTCTCCATGGGCGGCAAGGACACCTGCATCCTTCAGTGGAGGGTGATGGGAGGCGGGGTGGGCGGCAGCAGGGAGAGACTGGCCTCGGCCTCATCCACCTCCACCAGCTCTCCAGAACCTGCCACCAGCTAGGAGTGACGTGACAGAGAGGAAAGTGTTTACACACAGCCAGAGAGGCGTGTAAGTCAGTGGACAGCAGCCTGTTATTGGCTCTTCGGTGCCACTGTTGCCTCAGTTTCATACAGAACATGTAGAGGAATCCTCTTCAGGAGGAATGTTCATATTAAATGTACACTTATGCACCTCCATAATCATGTTTAATCCTTGTGAACTGGACAGTTGGATATACTTACCATAGCACAGACTGTTGAACATGTAGAGAAGATCATTGGAAGTCATATGTTTGCTGGTACAGAACATGACTCGACTGCTGTGGTGACAAAGACTTTGGTTTCAGTGAACATTCCTGTGTTTTAGTCTTACGTCCATCTTGTTCTGCATTGTGGCGTGCGCCATCATAAGTGCCTTATTATGACATAATGTTTTATATATTTTTTAATATTTTAAACAGTGTTTGGTTGACATCTCAGCTAATATTGAAGCTGTTCTTATGCTTGCGTTAGACAGACTGTGACAAACCTGTTCAAATGTCAAATCAACTCTCAGCATTTCTGACTAATTAATTTCTCATTTTCGTAGATCATTACACTTGAAAATGATTACTTTAGTACAGTTTTATATATATTTAAAAGAATGTCAGGAATACTGTGATGTTGTATCTGTCAAGCACCTAATAAATAACTGAAGACTGGAAACTGTATTGTGTGTCAAGTGTCACTAGTGGGCAGTGCTGCTCCAGGATGGTGTGCTGTGTGTGTGGAGGAACTGCAGTTTCAGTTTACACTACAAGTCCAAGGCCAGAGTTTACCTCAGATTGAATCCCATTAGTAAAATGGGATTTTGCTCTCTCATTTCAATTATGTTAATGAAACTTAGAGGTAAAAGTAGGAGTACTACAATATAAGTAAAAGTTATGCAATGAAAAAAATTACTCAAAAGTACGTATTATCAACAAAATATGTATAAAGTATCAAAAGTAAAATGTGTATACATACATATATATATATCTATATATATCTATATATATATAGATATATATATACACTATATATACACATACCCCTCAAGGGGTCACAAGCTGAATGTGAGGGTTAGGTGAAAAGTTCTTTTATGTTTACGTTAGACAGTAACACACAAAAAAATTCCAAAATCCAAATTCTTTTCTGATTCTAATTTTACCTTGTCAATATGGAAGCCCAGTTTTGACAAGAAAAGGAAACAAATAGATTAAATGTTAGTAATGAAATAAAAATACAATAGGTAAGTTGGCATGTGAAATTTTTGAGATACTAAGGTACGACTTTCTATGTCAGAATTAAGAGATCATTCAAAATTATTTGTCTCTAAGTCAAACTTTTGTCTAAAATGATGAGATAGAAATTCATTGTTTGATTTATTAGGTCAAACTTTTAACTTAAAAAGGCAGAATCATGAGATAGTAAGTAAAAATTATCAAAATTTATTTGTAAGTAAATACACAACCAAAAAAGACAAAGACGAAGGGAAAAAAAGCAACAACAAATTTCCATTATAATAGTACAGTAATGAACATAGCATAAAGACCCACCAGGTGCAGGGTGAAGCTGTATTGCAACTTATTGCACCAATATAAAACACAACCTAATGATGTAAAAACATCATATCAGATAAAATGTTACACTATTCCCACCGTACTGATGCTAATGAGACATTCTGATTATGTATTTTCATATTTATTCATTAAATGATTTTTTAAACATGTTTTAAGCTTACAAATAAGATATTTAGTCAAGGAACTGACTTTTTAAATAAACATGATCAGATACTTATAGTAGTAAATTGTAATAGTTATAATATTGAGACATCACTTTTTTAACTTTTAAAGTAAAATTATTTCGAAAACTCTGACTTACTTACTACCATAACTTACTGTGACTTCCTGTATCACAATTTTATATTAAAAAGTTATAATTGTCTCTTACTATCTCCTAATATCGACTATGTATCTCATCATTTTGACTTAAATGGTTACTCATTTTGACTCATTGTAAGTATTTTTACTTTTGTCATTCCTGCCATTTGATCTTTTTTTCCTCTGGTAGTTGGGCTTCCATACTTACTCAGATTAAACTATCTGAAAAACAAAAATTAGTTTGATTATACAGACCACAGCTCACAGACACATACATCCTGTCACGCTTTAAGTCATAATTCCCTCACAATGAGTGTTGGTAACAGTAATAACTAACTCTCTGCTCACTCAGCATGTAGCTCAGTCCCTGTGGAACTGCTAATATAACATTATTACTTATACCCTGTTACATGTCTTGTAATAATACAGATTCTAATGGAGTTTGCTTGGTGGTGCTGACAGGCATTTATTTTGAAGTGGGCATAGGTTATATGCTGCTATGGCTGCTACCGTGTGTGTGTGTGTGTGTACATTCACAATTTCCTGCTTTGTCTTCATCTGGCAATAACTTTTTTTAACGTTCTGTGCTTTCTGTGTGTAATATGTGATGACTGTACTTTATGTAAATCTTATTTCCTCTTTTACCAATTATCTACTGAACTTTTTAGCTGTTCATTAAATTAGTTTTTACTTCTCCACCTCCAGTCATTTGCGTGTGTGTCTGTATGTTAAATTATAAAAATGAGTTGTTTATTAAACCTGTGTCGGAAAAAAAAGTTAATTGTGAGATACCGGAGATTGCCGACAGCCTCCGAAGATGACGATTTGCGCACGAACGAAGGGGCCAGTGAGTGTGTGTTTTCTGTGTGCGAGTGTGTGTGTGTTGAACTGAGCGGAGGTGAAGAAGAGGAGGATGAAGCTGGGAGCGGAGGATGGGAGGAAGAGTGGAGTAAGAGACAGGCTAGCTGTGTGTGTGAATGAGTGAGTGAGTGAGGAAGAGGAGAGGAAGGTCGTCAGAGGGACCGAAAACAAAGACTTGTATTTTTTGAGGATAACCTCCGGAACATTACTAACGGAAACTTTCAACTTTTTACCCGCCACAGCTCGGCTTGTTGTGCCCGGAGCCGGCTTTGTTTCACGGCGGGGGTGTCTACGATAAATGAAGGAATAAAATAGATCCCCATCGACCTTTTTCTACCCAAGCGGGGAATACCCGGGGACTGATTTTGATAAAGGTTACGAGAGAATGGCGGCCAACATGTACCGAGTGGGAGGTAAGGAATGTTTTACATTTTTAAGACTCCCCCCCAACAACGTGATTGTTCGTTTCGGCAGCAAGGTGGCTAACTAGCCGCTAGCTGTCTGTTCGGTTAGCCGCTAACTGACGCTAGCTGTTTCATCGCGTCCGTACGTGCGTCAAATCTATTAAAACATCCAACAATGTAATACAAATGTAAATAACTCCAACATTATGACTCAGTTTCGACTTAGTTGTAATTACCCGGAACCACTCATGCACTCGCTATAGATAACGTTATAATACACCAAGCAGTGTGTATTTTGTTTTTTAAGAAAATGTCAACTTTTAAAACAGATTGGTGTGATATTCCGAGTAGTTTCCTCCACCAAAATACCCCGTCGGCGGGAGGCTGCTGTGCAGTGTGAACCACTTCTGAAAGTTGGCATTTAATGTAAAATAAACGAAGCTTGGTGGATATTAGAGTTTGCTGGTTTGTAGGTAAGCGAAGCAACCGTAAATTGAT
Source organism: Scomberomorus guttatus (assembly GCA_038419695.1). Lineage (NCBI taxonomy): Eukaryota > Metazoa > Chordata > Actinopteri > Scombriformes > Scombridae > Scomberomorus > Scomberomorus guttatus. The sequence continues at coordinate 2,718,898 of CM076467.1, read as the reverse complement.
TCATTTTCTGACGTGGAGTCAGTACATATGGTAACGTCCTGGAGGTGAACACAATGCCAGACAGCGTGAAGCTAGCTGCCGTTGAGAGACCAGCATCTGACGGAAGCTAACGCTAGCTAAAACTGGCCGGTGTTTCGGTGTAACTAGTGACCGTGTTAACTGGTGACTTTCAGCCGAATGCGTCCGTGGTTGTCGTGGTGACGGCAGCTGTTGAAAAGCCTTAAATTATGTTAAATCGAATGTTCAATACAATATATGTTCGTCTGGTCTTTTCTTCTTACGGTATGTAGATTAAACGGTGTCACCAACAAGAAGCATTCACATTTCTTGAAGTTACTTTTAATGTGGGGAAAATGTAGATTAGCAGAGCAGCTATCGTCTAATGAGGAATTTGACATTATACAGAGTAATTGGTTGAATATGGGCCGCTTTCCGATTGTGGATAAAGGTATGAAATCCCAAGACGGGCTACTGCACTGCCAACTGAAAGGCTACGGTTTGTTTCCCACATTATAAGAAACGTTACGAGAGGTGAATGAATCTTGCTGAGCACAATTTAACTTACATAAATGGTTAGGGTAGATATTAAACACAGACGAGCGTGTATTCAAAATAGATTAAAGTAAAATTAAAGGCTTTTAGGAGGACACCTGCGTGTTCTGTTCGTGTTTTCAACAGCTGCCGTCACTACGAGCAACCGTTCGGCTGAAAGTCCCCAGTTAACACGGTCACTTGTTAAACCGAAACACCGGCTAGCTTTGTCAGCAGGGTGGGTTAATTTCATTATCGCCTCCGCCATATCACTTCATATGCAACGGTTAGCGTTAGCCATGCCAGCTAACTTTGATTGCTAAGTTTTGTGAGCTTAGCCTTTCGTATGTGGCTATGTGTTCTTGTAATACTAACGGTTAGCTAAGTGTTTAGTTTACTAATACCTTTCTATATAGCGTTAGCCATTTGTTACTACAAAACGCCGCCAATTGAGACACGTCGGTTAACTTGTTAATTCCAGAAAAGGCTGAACTAACACTAACTTTCTACCAGTGCAACAATTTCAGTGGCAGTGAGACTTCTTCTTGCATACAGTAGCGCTTACTTTATCTCCGCACAATTAAATTACATTAACTTTTACAGCACCCCGTGAAATGTCAGGTGTTATGATACAGTTTAAGATAGCAGGCGGTCTCATTAACATTTTCACCTCGCCTCGTCTGCTCACATTGGGTTTCTAAAAGTCACCATTATTGTGGAGAAAGGCAAAACTCCGCTAGTTGTCAGCTAGCTTGCCTCCACTATTTCTTTCAGTTTCATCGGTCCTGATTGCTACAGAGACAAGTGTATGTGGGTGTTGATATGTTTCAGTGTTTGGGACCAACCTTTTATTGTCTATAAGCATCAGTAACGATTTTAGGACTTGGTGTACCTTCTTTGAGTCTGGCTTTGGGGCGGCAGAGATGGCTGAATTGACAGTGAGATAGTGTGACAGGCTTACCGCTGTGTAAGGTCACATAAGAGCCTGTAGGCTATTTAGGTCATGGTGATTAAACACTACTCTGCAAAATATGCTGCGATCATTTTTGTGCTCAATGTAAACAGTCGGTTTTTGTCAGTAATTTGGAATTAAAACATAAACGTGTTATAAGGTTGTATTCCTCTGTGTTGTTTTTGCATTGTGCATCATGTTTTTACATGTTCCTCTTATATGCACAGCAGACATGGCTTTACAATACATTACTAACAAGAGCATCTGTTGGCAGTGACTCCATATCCCACCAGCATACCTGCACTCTCTCGCATCCTTTCATGATCGGTGTCTGTTGATGCTCCAGCAGGTAGTGTCTGTCAGTGTGGCTCCCCGACCCTTCACGTTGGAGTTATATTTCTGTTAAGATGCATGATTTTATATTTGTGCAGGGATGCAGAGAAGTAGGTAATGGAGGCTTACAAAGCAGTTATTGTACAGACCTCAAGTTGAAAATGTCAACAAATTGTGGTAAAGCTTTATTTTACAAGGCCCGTAATTTCCTAATAATAATAATAATAATAATAATAATAATTATTATTATTATTATTATTATTATTATAAGAAGAAGAAGAATCCCTTAATAATTTCCTAGCAAGTGTGCTAGAAAGAAGTATGTATTAATGGGGAATATCACAAAAGAAGTGATGAATTAAAGTAACAAAAATTAGCGTCCTTACACTGTCAATACTTGTGATACATATATTGAATAGCTACACTATTCTACAGTACTGCAACAGCAATGAAATGCCTGGAGAATGTTGCTGTACTGAAATGTAGCTATTGAATACATTTTCCTTAAGTGTTGACAGTACATGGGAGCAGATTTTTGCTATTTTATGCTAACTTTAGGGACAATAGAGACGGGGTTCAATTGGTACACTTCGAATCACTCCAACCCCTTGCGAGTGTAGCTCAGAGAATGTTATAGTCAGTGCACAGCAAGTCAGCTGAACATGCAAAAAATGTGAAATTTGTCTACAGGGGAGCGTAAAATTCAATATATGAGGAGTATATACGGTATATATGACATTTCCAATAATAAATGATTTTTTACTTAAGGGCTGCTTTTTTCTTCTTTTTTTCAAAACAAAGCGTTTATCAAAATTGCTGCTGATTAATTTAATAGTTGGCAACTAAACAATTAATCGACTAATTGTTGCAGCTCTAATTTACTTGGTTTTACATTGAGCTTTTCTGTTATGGAAATCAACAACTGTCTATTTTTCTTATATTTGGCACCAAATTACATAGTTTTTTTTTCCAGTAAACCTAGAAAATTACTTAAGAGGTTTTAAGGAAATTACAGACTTGTAAAATAAGCTGTTCCTCAAATTGTGTGTATCTGCTTTCCTGTTCAGGGCTGGGTATTTAATATTGAAACTTTCTGACAACAGGCTGACGGTCTGTAGTGTTGAGCATCAAAACTCTCACGCTCTGAACTTTGGCAACGAAGGTTTGGTCAGATTCTTAGTCTTGTATTGAATCATTTCTTTTCCTGGTGTCAAACAACTGTATTCTGTCGATATTTTTAATCAGAGTTCCAAATAGGGTTCCCTTGTGTAGTCTCTTATACATTTTGGTTTGGTAAATGTGACACAGCTGTCTCGTGCACACATAAAAGTAACATGTAAATATGTGGGCAGATGTCAGTGTGAGCGTGAGGCCTGTGCAGATGCACAGATACAGAGGCTTGCTGCTCCTTGTACTGTAAAGGACATGTGATGGCCCTGTCTTGTGCACATTCAACAGGCGTCCAGGAGGGAACTTTGCACAAGATCCATTTACTTGAGGCTGCTGTGTTGCACTTTTTTGCAAAAAACTTGCTGGATCATGTGTGTGCAGTGGAGTTTCTTGTCATACCAAGTCTAGCTCATGTAATAGTTGAGTTAGTGTTAGCAACAAGCATATGGTTATGTAATGACTCCCAAATTGATTTTTAAGTAGCCCACACAGTAACAAGGCTACGTTGTTTGGTTGTATAATGCAGAAGCTATAGTGAAACAAAGGTAATGAGTAATATAGGCGCTACTGGTAATGTAGTTACACATGAATCTATCAGAATGAGTTCATATTTACAGCATGTGTCCGTGGATTTGACGTTCTCTTGTTGCAGCTGGCTGGTGCACGCAGTTCTGAAAGAGTGAGCGTCTATATTACCAGTCCTCCAGAAGCACACAGTGTTCAGCCTGCATGTAAGATCATTATCTTCCCCAGAGATTAGTCAAAGGGCTTCCTCCTCTTCATTCACCCTCAAGCACCCAGCACACTGCGCCACTCCAGCCGCATACGTCCACAACAAACACTCACGGCTGCCTCAGCAGACGCTTTCTCTCTTCAGATCTTTTTTTTCAGACCCACTGATACTTATATATGTTCACTAACATGAAACCAGCTGGTCCCTTTTCACAGGCGACATGATTATGCAGAGCAAAAGGGTCAGGTTAAGCTGAGCTGTGTGTTTTGTCTTCAGAAGTGTAGACGGTTAAACCCTCTGAAGTCCAGTGTGTCTTTCCCGGATCATTGATCCGTCAGCCCCCTCTCTCACTGATACACTCAGCTGGTTTCAGTACTGGTCAAATAGGATCATTCTGTAATTTGTCCCACTGGGAAAGAAGAAGAAGAGATTGACGGCCTGAATATAACAAAAAAGTCCCTCCTCCCACCATCACTGTGTCTCTACAGCTAGAATCAGTCATGTCAGGCACATGGGAGTGCAAATCCCCTTTTGGTGCTTCAGCCAGTGTTGTGATGTAATGTGGTGATGTTGTGTTCCTTCACTGTGAACAAGGAGGTGATGCTTCTCTGGTCGGGCTCTCCATCAGTGTGATAAGTAGAGCAAGAAATCCGTTCCCTGTCTGAATTCTTCCTCCTCCATCTCTGCTTGTGGTGATGCATCAGAAACCCACTGATATCCTCCTGAGGCTCTCTGTCCCTGCTTGTGGGAGGACCAGATGGAGCTTGACGTGAAGCCACACTGCTGTGCAGAGCTGCATCAAAAGCTACAAGGAATCACTGTGTCTGTGATAGTAGCATGACTGATAAATGACTCGCAGGTTTGATTAATAAGAGTTTTAAAAGGATATCATCTCTCAGTTCAAGCTGCCCTCAGCTGATATTATGAACTCATATTTAGTATCTATTTACAAAAAAGAAAAAAAAACTCCAGCAATTACAAAGTACCATGACCTCTTTTAAATGATCAATTTAGCTAACTGTTTTGCATAAATCACTCACTAATGTGTATCAAATAAGATTAGAATTACAAATGCAACTCAGCCTCACTGTAGTGTTACATTAAATGGCTAATTTGAAGCCGTTAGAGACGATTTGTATTTGTATAATGACAGAAAATACATAAGAGTTGCACAGTAGGAGCCACTGGCTTTCCTCTGAATTCCCATTCTAAGATTTCTTTTAATGATATCTCCACTTTTCTATTAACAGAAGTCTCCTGGACAATGTAACAAATATTATAGGTTCATGTTCAGATCATCAGTTTGGTGTTGGTAATGATTGAATGATAAATATACTACTCATGATGAGTCTCATCTGCCATAGCAATGGAGAAGAAACCAGTCGGGTGCAAATCAGAGCTGTAGTGAATTCAAAATTCTTTGCTGTTGCAGTTGGAAACCAAACACAGCGCCATAGCTGCCAAATTTATCCAAAATCCATTAAGCTTAATTAATGTTGTGGGTTTTATTATCAGTTTTCAAAAATATTGTTATAGTTAGCTTTCACTTGTCATTATCTGTTTTATCATAAAGTTTGTGCATTTGAGTTAGCTGTGTGAAGTACGTCACTTGGGTTTTGAAAAGTTCTCTATACATATTATTATTTATTTATTTATAATTACTGGTGCACAAAAACAGAATTTTAAGCTTGTTGATTGTATGTTTTGTACTGAAATGCACCATGGTAGGTCTCCCCATGCACAGGCTTTTTTTTTCTTTTCTTTTTTTAATATTGATGATTGTAGGGCTGCAACCAAGGATTATTTTCATCGTCGGCTGATCTGATTTTTAAAAAAAAATTTAAAAAAATTTTTTTTATTTGATTATTCAATAAAATGTCAGAAAACAGTGAAAAATCCTAGAACACAAGTTGATTTCATAAAATTTTTCACTTTGTCTGACAAACAGTCTAAAACCCCCAAATATTCAATTCACTGGAACAGTCAATGCTTGGTGTGTTTGCTTGAGAATAACCAAAATAGTTGCTGACTAATTTTCTTTCGATTAACTAATCGTTTCAGCTCTAGATGATTCAAACAATAAGCTCAATATGCAAATGAGGTAGACGGAGCTGGTGAACTTGACATGAAGCATCTCAGGTCAAGTGATGTGAAACTGCTTTATTAGATCTACTTATTTGTCCTCTGCAGAGGAAGAGCTCGTCTGCAGCTTTTTGACAGGCAGCTCGAGACAGCAGGAAGAGGTGAAGACCTTTCAGCTTGTTGGCCAGATGTTTTTCTTCAGATTGTGGGCACACTGTACAGATGCAGATGAGATATCCAGATAAAGATTGCATGTTAACACCAGGTGGGGTCTTTAATTTGTCCTCCTTGTTTATTTTCTAGTTTTCTTCAGTCACTAGCTGTTACTGCACCACACTTGACTGACTTGTAGTAGCACAGGCTGTGCACTACATTATCTCCTCAGCACAGCAGGTTTACTTCACCAGTGTCCTAACAGACTTTACTTAGTGTTTGACAGTGTTGGAATTGATACTTGTAACATTTCACTGTAACTGGATTTTACTTGTTACAACACCTGCCAGCCTCTACATTTTCTCTGCCCTTTCCCACTGTCCTTCACTTCACGTGGTGTCTGCCGTTGTAAAGTGAAGGCTGACTGATAGGGGTGGGTGAAACCAAACCCAAACCCACGATTCTTATCTTTTACGATTCTGAATTGATTCACAAATGTTAAAAATTTTCTAAATGTTAGTTAATAACGTTATGTTGACTGAACGAAAAGGGGGGAACTCAACTGCGAGGGCAGTGCAGCATCTGGACAGTCTACAGCGCGCACATGCTAGAGATATCTTGTAGTTCATCTTCAAAGAAGGCAAGCATTTGGGCGCATTTTTTGATTTAATGACTAAATAATTACCTTTGTGAGATGAACATGAAGTATATTGTGAATACTTTATATGCTATCACTCAGACTAACTGTGTCTGTGTCTACAGTATATGCATCTCAGCCGTGTTTTTCAGTTGTCGTGTGTCTGACGCAACAGTACTCTTCTACGTTAATCAATACAGCTGCATATCTAAGCGTATTTTTAGGCTTCAAGTAAATTTTTCTCCATTTTATGCACGTAACTACAGCAGTGTTTCCCCTACCATTCACTTGGAGGTGTGGCCCACCCTGAACACTAGTAATTTCAGGGGATCCCCCCCCCCCCCCCCCCCGAAAAAAAAAATCTTAGGGGAAACACTGCACAGTCACTGTGTATTGGGCTCTGAGCGCTTCCAAAATGCGGGTGACCTACACTCAACACTGTACCTGCACGCCTCCGGTGTAGACACACAGACAGAGCACTCGCTGCTGTTGCTCTGCTAAACATGCTGCTCATGCTACTTGTGTGTAGATGCACGTCTACACGCAGGAAGAAACCAACAAGACCGGCTGACCAACACTCACTGCAGCACTTAAACAACTTAAACCACCTCTGGGGCAAAGAAAATAACTTGGTGCTCAGTCTTTTTCACTTCAAAAACCCTGCGCCCGTTCAGTGTCTTGGATAACGATGGCTTTCCCTGGAGCTAACTGTGCAGCAGAGAGGCTGCTCTCCACTGCTGGACACTCACTGTTAATAACACAGCAGAGCACTCCAGAGCCAACACACCGGCTTCTGTTTTTACAAAAGACATTCCATTTTAACCAGTGATGTTGGTCAGTAATTTACACTTTCATTTCATTATTCTCATACAGGCAGAGGACTGTAAAATGTTTTCAAATGAATCAATTAATGCAGTTAACCTTTTAAAATCAAAAATCTGTAAAAGCCAGTTATGTTTCATATTGCATTTCAGTGGACTAAGGACACCACTGAATGGTTTGGCACACAGTATACTGGAGTAAGACTAATAGTCCTTTTCCATACACATATGCTGGCTTGGCTTGACTTGGTTTGACTGGGTGCATCAGCCCAGCACGGCAGGGATTTGTATCTCCATTACAACAGGGCTACCTTGAAGGCGTGACTTTAACTGATGATGCATTTGTCTTGAGTCAAAAAGCAGCGGGTTGTATACATCATGGCTGTGACTAGTGGTCAAAGTTGCGGCTGTGAAATGGTGGATAAACACATTTCATTTCCTATAAATTCTTGACAATAAAAGCCTTGCGTTAATTTGTCAGTGGAAAGCTTTTAATATGAAGCAGCGGCAGAAAATGTTTTCATCAGCAGTAACTTAACGCTGCTCAGATACGGCTGAAAGTGATCAGGAAATGATCAAATAAAGCAGATATCTGAAAGTACAAACAGAAACACAGGAGAGAAACTAAACTTCAAACCACAGAGATTCAGTCAGAAGCTATAAAAATTCTAAGAGCGTAACACAAAAAATGTCTCTCTCTCTGGTCTCCAGCACAGACATGAGTAGAGTCTCACAACACACGCTTGTTTGATGGGGAGAAGCAGGGAGAAGGGGGATGTCATGGGTTGGCCGCGGTCAGTGAGACGTCACCGCAACCCTCTTGGAGGCGGGTCAGGCTTGCTTTGACCCGACTCCAGAGAGTTTCCATCTTGGGAGTGACTCGGCACAACCTTGGCGCGTTTAAACTGGTAATGGAAACACAAATCAGCGCGGCATGGTTTGACTCGGCACAGCCAAAAATACCTATGGAAAAACCCTATAAAAATAGTGCCCCTTTACTATTCATTCAATCAAGAATCTGTTTTAAATCAAGAATTGATTCTGAATCGAATCGGACATCAATAATCATGAGATTCCCAAAGATTCCCACGCCTACTGACAGACCTGCTTTATTCTACATTTCCTCAGTTTTATCTTTGAGTGAACTGAGGCCAGTGTTTGACGATATGTGCTGCGTGTGTGGAGCTGAATGTTGATTGCACTGCACACTGCTTGATCATTTGGCCATCATGCTGCTCTGGGCTAGCCTACTGGCCTCTTGACCTTTTTGATGTGACCTGCAGAAACTGACACAGGGCTGCTCTACATGTCTAACTGACTGCACACATATTATTCACGCCAGAGCCAAAACCTGAACCAGTAATACAGGAAAATCATTTTAGCTTCTGGATTTGGTCCAGTTAGGCTGTAGGATAGTTGATACGGCATGATGGACAAAGTCTGAGACCTTAATCTTGCTCAGTGACTTCTGTACAATCCATCCTAACCATATTTCATTGATCTGTTTCCCCCTGTGCCACATTGATTTCACTGCTAATAAGAGCTCAGTAGAGGTACAGGCAGGCTGTGTGTGGGGAGGATTGCTTGTGGTCAGCAGGATGGGCACTGGGTTTGATGGAGACCAACAGTCGGTTAATTGATTAGTTGCCAACTATTCAATTAATCGCCAACTGTTTTGATAGCCGATTAATCGTTTTGAGTCTTTTTTTTAAGAAAAAGTCCAAATTCTCTGATTTCAGCTTCTGAAATGTAAATATTTTCTGGTTTCTTTAGTCCTCTATGACAGTAAACTAAATATTTTTGGCTTGTGGACAAAACATGACATTTGAAGAATTGATTTTTGAGAAAATAATCAACAGATTAATCAATAATGAAAGTAATAGTTAGTTGCAGCCCTAATCTTGATCTTGACCTGTACATAGCAGATAAACAAGTTTATGATATTTGAAGATTGTCATACCAAAATGGTACTTTTTTGTTTACAATAAGCCAAACATCTCAAATGCATCAGTGTTTAATTTAGTCTTAAAGCTAACAGCTGCATAAGAGTAGTGCCAAATAACATACAGTACAGTGTTTCCCACAGAATTAGATTCTATCTGTGGCGGTAGCTGACCGTGGGGTGGGGGTGGGCCTTATTAAATTAGCTCAGTGCAGAGAGAGAGACAGAGAGAGAGATCTCTCTCCGCTACTCTGTGACAAAATGTCAACAAAATGAATCATTCAGATCAGGAAATGTGTCATAAAAGAATTAGGAAGCAACACTGAGAATCTCACCAAGCAGCTGGTTCAGTCTTCCACTAGTTGGTCCTATGGACATAATTGAGAGATGATACTTAAAAAGTACAGAAGTGTCAGTCCCAGTGTGTGCCCAGTTCAGTGGAAAAGCCTCTAAAACAGCTTTTAGGATGATGGACACTGACTCTCATAGGGTTATCAAGTATTTTGTGTCTTTCTCTCAGGCCTTCCTGAGTCAAGAGCTTCTTTCTTGGCACTTGATGTTAATTTGGCAGCACTCTTGGTCAGTGGGGATTGGGACTTCCTTTTAGTGATCCCATTTGAATAAGCCATATAATTGTGAAGTGAGCATTTTGCTAAAGAAAACACTCTGCCTGTCTAGTGCTGTCTACCATGGCTGTCTCTCAACTGTCACCAAACCCTGCAAAGAGACATGTTACCCACCCTGCCTGGTCAACTGAAGGAAAGACTTTGGGACACATTACAGGGCTGCAACGATTAATTGATTATTTGTCAACTATTAAATTAATCACCATCTATTTTGATAATTGATTCATTGTTGTAAGTAATTTTTAAGAAAAAAATGTCCAAATTCTCTGATTCAGCTTCTCAAATGTGAATATTTTCTGGTTTCTTTATTTTTCAATTTAGATTGATTAATTGATCAAGTAATTTTTTTTATGTCAAAAATCCAAACATTCTCTTGTTTAAGCTTCTCAAATGTGACGATTTGCATGCCTTTCCTTGTCTTAGCGTTATGCTAAACTGAATCATTTTAGGTTTTGGACTTTTGGTCAGATAAAACAAAACATTTCATGACATCAACATGGGCTCTAGGAAAGTGTGATGGGTATTTTAACTGTTTTCTGATATTGTATAGACCAAATGATTAAGTAAAACACCGCACAGCGGTTTGCAATACTCACATACAGGATTTTACAACTCTGGAAAGTTATCACGGCGGAAACTGTAATATTTCAATTGCGACGGTTAAACAGTAAACAGTCGAATACAGCATTCATGTTAAATCCACCAGGAATGTGCGCTTGCATGTATATGATTGGGCAATGCAGCATGACGTTGGATTGCATTCCAGCAAAAGTTGAGACTGGTTCAACTTTTTGCCAAACGGTAGCTGCGTTTTTTTGCTGCCCTATGCTGTCTCCACTCCTGCAGCATAGACGCACTGCCCCCACTCAAAAGAATGGGAGGGCTGCTGTTTTTCACGATATCCATCGTTGTGTGTTTTTATTGTTTGTTCATTTGAAGTCATTTTGTTATGTGTTGAAGATGGTTTGCGAGGTGGTGGAATCTGAAATTTGGGGCAGCTAGACCTCCAATGTCTTTGGGTTTCTGTAATGTTGATAATCTGATTCTTGTTTTTTTGTTTCCAGTAGAATTTGTTAATGATAGAGTCCGGGGTGTTAAACCAGTGTGATGTAGGTTGGATTGGGGTGATTGAAAAAAAAAAAACTGTTTATTTTTGGTAGTATGGTCATTTTTACTGCTGCTAGTCTTCCTATTAAAGAAATAGGTAAGTTGTGCAGTGGTTAAGGGCTTTCCTCAGTGAGTTTTAGTAATGGAGTGAAATTTAGGAGAAATGGCTCTGCCAGGTTGGTGGAGATATTGATACCAAGATATCTCATACCTGTTGATATAGTGAAAGGTAGTTTTTTTCATTGCAGACTTCCAGTCATCTCCAACAGAATTGTTGATTTAGACCAGTTTATAGAGTAGTCTGGAAGTTTTTGAGAAATTGGAGATAAGATTTGGGCCTTCTGTAAAGGGATGTTGTTAGTTTTGTTAGATATAAAAGTATGTTGTCTGCATACAAGCTGATTTTGTTTTTTTGTTTTGTTTGTTTGCCTGTAATATTATTGTTTTGACAAATGGATGTTACAAGAGGCTCAATTAAGATTGCAAAAAGTAGCAGAGAGTGGACATCCTTGTCTTGTGCCCTGTTGAAGTATAAATGTTGGGAGGTGTGATTATTGGTAATAACAGATACAGAAGGTGAATAATAGTGTTTTGATCCATTGAATGAACAACTCTCCAAAACCAAATCTCTCAAAAGTGAGGAAGAGGTATACCCAATTTACTTTATCAAAAGCTTTTTCCGCATCCAGTGATGTGATAATGGTGTTTAAGTGGTTTCTTTGGCGTGTGTTGATTAAACTGAATAGACCGCGCATGTTGAAACATGAATGTCTGCCCTTTAAAAAACCTTGTACCTTGTAGGACTGTGTGCAGAGCTGATGAGATTTAATAACAGAAATGTGTTGGTGAACTATCAGAGGATCAGCCAGACACGTTGTTGGGGCTGTAATTCTGTTGTTAGAAGAATATTTCTTATGTTTAGAATTTCTTTCTTTTATTATTAGCTATGGTCATGTATTGATGTGCATATTCTCCTGAGTTTAACCTTTGTTTTATGTTGTTTTCTTCCAGATTATGTGTACTTTGAGAACTCCTCCAGCAACCCTTACCTGATCCGCAGAATAGAAGAGCTCAATAAGGTTGGTTGTCTCTTTTTCTTCCTCCAGCCTCATATGTTTCCATTAAAATCCAAGTTTCAGTAATACCTGGTCGTGTTACACCTTATCCGGGCTGTGTTTTCCCAGCGTGTCCAGATTAGATCAGCTGTAGCTAATAAGATTCAATAAGAGATTCAAAAGCGTTGAGTTCAACAAGATTTACAGGATTTAAGTTCAATAAAAATTTTCAATTCAATTAAAATTTATTTGTATAGCACCATCTCATACAAAAGCAGTTCAAAGTGCTTTACATAATGAAAAAAAAGAAACCGCAAAAATGTGGAAATAAACAGAAGCATCATGCATACATACGCATTATACATATGTGATTTTACATACATATATATCTATATATATAGACACACATTCAAACACACATATTGTACATTCATTTAAGAAAATGCTTGACTGAAAAGGAAGGTCTTTAGTTTGCTTCTAAAAGATTGCAGTGTTGGAGCAAGTCTAAGTTCAGCAGGCAAACTGTTCCATTCTTTAGGGGCATAAATACTGAATGCCATCTCACCAGACTTTGAAAGTGCTCTAGGCACATGGAGGAGATTTCCACCTTGTGACTGGAGAGATCTGCTGGGGTTATAAACTGACAGCATGTCTGAGATGTATTGTGGAGCCAGACCAGCAAGTGCTTTGTAAACCAAAAGGAGGATTTTGAATTGTATTCTAAAAACAAGATGTAGCCAGTGAAGGTTCTGGAGGACTGGAGTTATATGCTCTGATCTTTTTGTGCTGGTTAGAACTCGTGCGGCTGTGTTCTGGTTAAGTTGTAATCTGTGGATTGTTTTGTTTGGAAGACCCATAAGCAGAGAGTTGCAATAATCCAGCCTACTCATGACAAATGCATGCATGGGTTTCTCTGAGTCAGATTGAGAAAGAAAGCCTCTGATTCTGGAAATATTTCTGAGATGGAAAAGGGCAACCTCAGTGATGCTGTTAACATGATTTTTAATGCTATCAAACCCCATCCCACAATCACACATTTCCCTCAGCCTTCCCTGGATGCCGTCAGTTATCTGCGACTCCTGTAATGACAGAACACGGGTACAGGAGCCACTTACAGTACATAACCCAGCAGCAGCAGCATATGACACAGGCTTGTTTCCCAGTCAAAGATTAAGCTCATTTATGTAACACTCTTATATTGAAGGGCTTGTGCTGAGCACCAGGAGGACTGAGTGCTAATGGCTGCTGAGCAGAATGAATGGATAGTAAGAGAGAGAGTGGCCAGCTCTCCAGGTCCAGGCAGGAATGTGAAGCATGCATGGAGGGAAGCGTTGTTTCATCACAGAGAATGAAACCCCTCACCATCTCACCTTACATCACACAACAAAGACCACATATGCTGTCATCTATTAAGTAAACTGATCTGTCAGGAACATCTTACCACATAAGCAGAGGAGAGCAAGCAGTCAAACAGCAGACTGAAGTTGGTTTGATAACCCAATACAGTCTGATTCAACCAGCTGACATCTATATATAAAACATTTTCTTTAGCATATCGTCATATAGCAAAAATACCAAAATACCTTGCAATATCATGGTTTCTCAAGCCTATATCGCCGAACTCTAACTACTATTCCTCCCTGCTGTATTTCAAACTGATTCACAGTCAAAAATTGCCTCCTGTTTGTAAAAATGACCCGTTTTTACAAGCAGTTGTTTGTTTTTTAAATGTAGCAGTCACTAATATTGGTAACCATAGCTATAGAAAGCTATTGCTGCTTTACTATTGAAGCCAATAGATAGAACAATAGATGGTTGGTGAGAAGCTTTAATTGTGAAGCATGACATTAAGTATAATGTTATTAAGAAGCTTAGTTTAATTTATACTAGGGCTGCAATTAATTTTTAATTATTTTCATCATAAGTTTATCTACCAGTTATTTTCTTAATTAACTGATTATTCATGTGGTTTGTAAAATATCAGCAAATTGTGAAAAATGTACATCACAAGGCCATGGTAACTTTTTCAAATGTCTTGTTTTGTCTGACTAAACCCCAAAGATAACTGGTTTATTATCATAGAGGAGTGAAAGCAGAAAATATTCACATTTGGGAAGCTGGAACCAGTGAGTTTATGCAATTTTTTCTTAAACGATTATTCGATGACCAAAATCATTGCAGATTAATTTTCAGTCGTTACATGCTGCACTAACAATGAAAACTGCTTTATAGAGAGGAAATTACAGTAGTAAATAGATTAAATTGGTTACTGGGGAAAAGATGCAGACCATAAAAATGGTTTGATTTCATGAAAATTTTAAGGATTATAACTTTAAAGGATAATTTGAGTTTGTGGTCTTATTTTCATAGTTTAGTCCATCATTTAAGTTAATGACTCAGAACTGGGAGCACGGCAGCATAACAAAAATTCAGACTAGTCAGAAAATGCTCACTTTAAATTTGACCTCCAAATAAAGTGGTTCAGATAATCTGGCTAAACTGTTGGCTTGTTTAAAGTAACCAGTTATTTAGGTCAGTACAAGGTTATCAGAACTGAATGAAGTGATGGTTAAAAAAAATAAGAGGTTTTTCAGAAAGGAGAATTGCTGCAGGCAGGATTACAGCTCCATACAGAGCAGAAGTGAGTTTGCTACCTGTAGACCTTGTTTAGACTTCAAAGGACTGTTTTAGATTAGTGAGTGCTTAGTCTAGACATGGTAGGCAAGACACTTTGTGGTAGCCAAAAACCTGCTGATAATTAAGGTGGGTTTTTATAAGAACCAGAATTAAAGTGTTTCTGAATAAGCGTTAAAGCCCCACTCCAGCCAGTGTTACTTCCTGTTCAACGGTTAATGTTCTTTCTCAAACAGAGAATGGGGGTGTGGTTGATAGTGATATGGTAGTGATATTATAGCCTAACCTGTCCTCTTACTACCGCATTAGCTACATAGACTAGGTTACATGTCGGTAACGGAGATATGTGAAATGCATCATTGAAATCAATTATTGATGGATCATCTATCCGAAGCAATGACATCTTGCTTTATCTTATCGTAAATGTCCGTAAATTTTCCTCTTCAGTGGCCAGGCCCGGTTCTATGAGGATGCAAAAGCATGCATTGCACCCTCAGTTTAAAATTTTGCAGTTAAAATTTGAATAATAAATGCCAAGTGCAGCGTGGTAGGTCTTAGGCGCATGGTCTGTGTGGACGTCTCCATGTGCACCTGCTATTTTGGTTCATGTATGTGCAGCAGCTTGAGCTAGAGTTACTGTGGTAACGCAATCACGTCGTGCCCACCACGGAGTCAAGCAGATCACTGCAGTTTTCTCTCAGGCTTGACATAAAGAATGACTTGCCTGCTGAATGCCGACCAATATTCCTGCTGCAAAGTTGGCCTCTTAATGACAACACTGGAATAAAGGTAGACATTTAGACTATAGAGGCTATAAAGAATAGACTACTACAGGAATAAATGCATTCAAAAAGTTTACTGTATACTGTAAATGGGGTCGTCTTATACTTGGGTTCTAGACAATTACGTGTTCACGACATCAGATATTCTTTTTTGAATGGATAAAGTAGCGGTGTAAAACCAAATCCTATATGGAGTGTTGCATTATGGGTTGTTTAGCATTAATGTTGCTATGCTAGCAAGTGTCTTAAAGTCTGTTTATAGTGAGTGTGTTAGAGTCAGTCAGCACTAAAAGTGTTTGGTTAGTCCAGTTTAACCTGCAGGAGTTTCTGAAGGCTCGTGTAACGTGTTTTTCTGCCACTGAGGAAATAAATTCATGAGTGCAAACGAGTCCAAAGCGTCTTCCGACGTCTCTACTGCAGAAAAGGAATATGTCAAACTGCCAAATACCACTGTCACAGATGATGAGGAACTCAAAAAAAACAAACAGGTAGTCGTATAAATGCTAACTGCCAGGGAAAATAATTTTTGCAGCTTCCAAGAGCCTAGTAGGAGAGTGTGAGCATGTAACTACACATACTATGATGTAAGTTATATTCAAAAAGTATTTTTCCAAAAACAGGTGTTGGAAGGGGGGGGTCATGTTATAATCAGGGTCGCCTTATATTCCTTATATTTTATGGCGCTTACCACAATGGTTTGAATGACTTTGCTAAATTGTGCAGTAAGGGAAAAAATCAATACCACGGCAGCAGCGCAACTGAGTGAAGGTGAATATAGATCAGTGGGTGTGGTGATTATTAAATACTCTCTCTCAGCCAGTCACGTCACTACTCTCATAGCTCTGAAACGACATGAACACACATCACCACAAATCTGCAGCCAAGGACAGATGGAGTAGTTGTTTTCATCAGTTAGTTACTATAATAACGATAGAAATTAAAAAATAAAGATGTTGATTTAGTGAAGCCGTTTATATGATTATATCAGACCAATGCTATTTCAGCAATAATTCTCATGTATCTCACCTCATACATGGTCACATAGTTTAGTAATTAATGTTATATGTGTTTGCACTGCAGTGTGTTTCAAGGATAAAAAATGAGACACTACTTTTGCTGAAAAGAGGCTGATGAGCCCTGCTAACCTGACGTCTGCTTCATAAAAAAGCAGAATATGGAGTTATAACCAACCAGTCTGATGTGTGTAGAGGTGTGTGTGGTTATTCTGTAGCAGTCTGGTGTCATCAGGTGGTTTAATGAAGGTAAACACAGTGAACACTGAGCTCTGGTGCAGCACTTCTCAGAGGCTGCAAATATATCAACATATCGGTCCTGCTGCCTTCAGATGCTGCAGGGATTTAATGAACTGAAGAAGAAGCTTTTCATACAGTATAAAGCAGCTGTGGACAACAGATACTGTCAGAATCACCCACATTCTTTTATAGATCAATGCAGACTGATGTACTGACTTTCCTGCTTTAACCACATTTAATGTTATTTTCTGTGCCGATTTTGGTTGGAGAGTGTTTAATTTAAATAAATTATTCATAATTTAAGCATTAATCTGTTGTTGCAGCATGTCTGCAGCAAGTATTTAGTTTGGAACACAGATGCCTGATAAACTACTGTATCAGTAGCCTATGTAACGCTCACAAAAACAATTTTATGATAATAATAATGATAAATAACGTATGACTGCAGCGTTCTACTATAGTCAAACGTCATCGTTCCATTTTTGCAACAGTTTAAATTTTTTAACTTTGAGCACAAAATTAAGTTATTAAGTTATTTGTCAAAAAATATTTCTGAACAGTGTGGCTAATCAACATTGTCAGGAAATGACTCAGAAAAATATGAAATGTCTTAAAAATGCCAAAATACACTGGAGGGGGGCTTTAACATGAGCAGTGAATTTTATCGTGTCACCATGAGTAAAGAGACAGAGATCTGGGAATATCACAGATGTAGTCATATCAGTGCTTTATTATGTTGCTAACTTGTAACCTCCGACTGCCCACTTCCAGACAGCCAATGGGAATGTGGAGGCCAAGGTGGTGTGTCTGTTCAGGAGGCGAGACATCTCAGGCAACCTCAACACTCTGGCTGACAGCAACGCAAGTGAGTACCAACCACAGACCACCTATCAGCTCCACACTTGTTTGGCTGCTCTACAGTGTGAGAGCAGGTATGATATGGCTCGCTGCCTTTAATGAACCTGTTCCTCATTGTGTTTCACATAAAAGCCTCTCAGCTTTTGTGTTGTAAATTGCACCAAGGCACCTGCTTCAGAGGTAGAGAAAGTCCACCACTTTGTCTTTTATTTTACGTTGTAAAGCACTCTGAGCTGCTTTTAGTGTAAATAAAGGTGATTATTATCATTATTATTTAGAAGCAGTGATTCATAGTGGTCATAATTACTTTTTTGAAAATGAAGGTCATGACACATCAGTCTTCATCAGCAGATGGAGGTTGCTCAGTTGTTATCATTTGACATAAGAACTAAGAAAGTAAGTGAGATGGTTTACCTTGGTTTTTCATCAAATGTGTAGTGCCACCAAACCCCCAAATGTTTTTTCTTTTATATATGTTTTTTTATGTTTTCATGTCTTTATTAGATGGCCAACAGTAGAGATATGGCAGGAAAAAGAGGGTGGAGAGAGATTAGGAATGACATTTAGCAAAGGTGCCCAGATGGATTTGAACTGTGGATGCTGTGGTTCATGGTCGAATTTGAGCATTTTCATAAAACGACTACATGAATTCCACATTTGTTCAAGGTTTCTGATCTTATTGGGATGACGGAACTTGACTGAGTCGACTCGACAGAAATTATCTCACTGATTATGTCATATCAGTTCATTCATATCATATGTTAAGCTTATTAGCTGAAACATTCTGAATCAGAGCCTCCAGTATTTGGATCCATCATCTTATGAAAATCAGCAGGAAAGTCAGCAGGAAACAATTTGTACTTGAATGATTTGGATACACTTAATCATCATTTCATACATTCTGCTGCTCATGTTATGTTAAGGTTTCACTTTTAGCTTTGACCCCTGAATCAAATGATCTTACTGGAGTGATTTCATTCTTTGAGATGTAGTTATAATAGTAATAATCATTTCTCATTTTTTAAATCAAAATATCTCTGTAGTATAGTGTCAGTATGTGATGTCTGCCCCACCCCCCTCCACCCCGCCCTGAACAGCCTATAATCCTAGTCCTCTGTCTTGTGTGTGATCACAGAGCCGAGGAGGTGGGAGGGTGGAGGTAGCGGGGTGGTGCTAATGGCATGCAGACTACTGAAGCCTGATCACATTCACTCATTATCCCCACCCCAACACCACCACCACCAGCTCTCCCTCCCTCCTTCTGGGCTGCAGTGCTCCAGACAAAGACATTCACACACACACACACACACATACATACACACACACACACACACACACACACACACACACACACACACACACACACACCACCTCAAAATGGATGCATTAATGCTGCTTTTTTTCCACTGTGCTCAGCACCACACACACACAGATGCTAAGTGTTTGTTCACTGGTCATGTGTGGACAATTCATCATGTGTTGTCACTGTCTGCAGGCAGCCTGGACTACCCTCTTTAGATTTTTATTCTTGTTTTTTAAGACAGGTGGTTTTAATAAAGATTCTTTGACCATTCTACACTGATCATCATGTACACTCAGATTTTATTCCTTTCTGCTGTATCCACCTACTGAAAGCATTATCAGTCTAATTAGTTATTTTCAAGCCACATAATTCATCTCATTGTGGTATAAATTTGGATATTTCTCGCCAATTAACACCTAAAGCTGACTAAGCTAAGGGAGAGATGATAAAATCACAACAGAAAATTATGTTTTTCATGTAAAAACAACATCCACACAAGTGTTTTTTGTAACAACCATTCACACTGAAACACCAGATCAACAGGGAAAGCGTCTCTCTTTTCTTCATCCTCCTTCAGTCAACAAACAAATGTGAGCGTCACAGCCAGCAAACACTCTGCTGAGTCAAAGCTCCGGTCAGTCCCCTCCTGCTCTCCAGCATCACCTCTATACACTGTACCTGTTGGGAGTTTTTCCTTATCTGAACTGAGGGTAGAGTGGGTTGAATATTGTGCCGATTGTAAAGCCCTGTGAGGCAGGCTGTGTCTGACATCACTCCCTCGTTCACTCGTTCACTACTCCCTATCTAACAAACACTCAATGGTTTGCTCCATAGTGAGCAATAAATTGAGATTTCGGACACTTACTAATCAATATTTTGCATCATCACTGTTAGCTGTAGAGTCGCACAGCGGTCATTTTCACATCTATAAAATGCAGCAGATTGTATTGTGGGATTGTTTGGAGAAAGTACACACTCAAATAATTTTGAGAGGATGGTTTACTTATTTGTGCTCTTGAACGATTCATTTGTCTGCATGAATTACTAAATCATATAGACAAATTAACAAAACATTATGATGAACATATAGTTAACATTGGGGCTGCAACTAGTGATTATTTTCATTATCGATTAATCTGTCGATTATTTTCTAGATTAATTGTTTGGTCCATGAAATGTCAGAAAATGGTGAAGAATGTTAATCACCGTTTCCCAAAGCCCAATTTCACTTCCAGACCAACAGTCCACAACCCAAAGATATTCAGTTTATTGTCATAGAAGACTAAAGAAACCAGAAAATGTTCACATTTAAGGAGCTGGAATCAGAGAATTTGGACATTTCTTCCTTAAAAAAGGATTCAAAACAATTATCAAAGTAGTTGGTGATACATTTTCTGTGAGTCAACTAATCAACTAATGTTCAGCTCTAATAATACAGTTAATATTTTTTGTTTTGTGCAAACTGTTTCCATGTTCAAGAATGAACTTAATCAACAAAATAAGTAATTCCCAGATTATTATTAGATTTTTTTGCTATTCAAGTCATTCACTCTATTCATTTTTGCTCCCACAACACCCGCCAGGTTTCATTGTCTCATAATTTATTCACTCTCATTCACCTGTTTTTCTGTTTCTCCACGACTGAATTAATAGGGATTTTGATCATGCACCGCCGCACTGAGAAGTCACTCAAATCATTTTGGCGATCATAAAGACAGCAGTTATATTGACATATAAAATGAGTTATGACAGAGAAAGTTTACTGCCACACTGTCCCAGCTGTTCCTGGATGTTTTTCAAAGGTTCTGCTTTTCCTCTCTATGCTAGAACACAACGCCAGCATGTTCAGATTAATCCACTCTGGAGACTGTTTTCCAAGAGTGTTTGGAGTGAGAAATGCTGGCTTATTGACCAGAGAACTAAAACAGAGAGAGGGATATATTCCAGATGTGCTGGTATACCTTTTTACTGTATACCGCGGTATTAATACAGCCAGCCATGTCCATTACTGTCATTACTGTGATAATCAGCTTTTTCAGAGGACACTGTGAACACAGAGCAGCACTCCTGCCTTTAGCAAGTTTTTTTGTTTAGTAACAAAGAAGGAGCTTTCTACTGGTCAACTGATGCTGAATAACCACAGCACTGTTGAGCTCCAGCTACTCTGGCCAGGACTTTCTATATTAACATTAGCTGTCAACCCACTGAATTGTGGCTAATTTACGGCTGTTTAGTTGTAACATTCAGTGAGAGAGAGAGCTGCATTTTACAGGACAAACTCCCTGAATCAAGATCACACAACGTTCTTCTTCACTGGTCAGCTGCATCTCTGCTGGTGTGTGTTAGTGGTGATGTAGAGAAGGTGTGTAGAGCAACAGTCAGCACTACTGGCCTGTAAGAGCTCAGTATGACTGTTAGTAGGTTCTGTACACGTTAACCAATTTCTCTGCCTTTTATGAATTTAACTTTTAACACCCAGCAGATAACACTATCAATTTCATCAGGAAAAAAAATTCTAGATATGAATGTGTGTAGGATCTATAAGACACTGAGCTGCATTCAAAGTGATTTCCAGTCAACTGTCTTAAACTTTAAACAACTTGCTTTTGTTCAGAGATTAAACTGTTTTTGATTGTTGTGATCATGGTGTGAAGTCATTTAACTATATTTCAGCACTAATAGTAGGATGTCAGGAGACGTTGATGATTTTCTTGATAATACTGTTTACCGTGATATTATTAGCTATGATAATCGTAGCATGAAAATATGTTACCGGCACAGCTCTATTCCAGATAGAGCCAGTTTAGTGTGGACCTGGTGTTAAAGTCCATCCACTTCTGTCTTCCACACATATGTATGTATGGGACCTGGTCTAACTTAGTCTGATCTGTGCAGGTCTGGCTTGACACACAGTAATCCTGTACCAGTGATGAAGAAGAGTAAAGGATCTGCTCATTTCTACTAAAGCTCTGCTTTATCTGCCTCATCATCCTCTTCCTCCTCCTTCTACACACATCAATTCTTTGTGCAGAACAAAAGGCCCTTGATCTGTCCCTGAGGGCCACAGCACGCAACGGGTTAATTCAGACTTGCCTTGTGTCTTTGTCAGAGTGAAGAAAAAGTGTGTGTGTGTGTGTGTGTGCGTGCGTGCGTGCGTGTGCATGTGTGTGTGCGTGCGCGCGCACGTACGTGTGTGTGTGTGTACAGGGAGTGTGTTGCTGTTCTGTGTGTGCTTTAAGTGCTTGTCGCTCCTTCTGTGTATTCATGTGGTTTCTCCTAGTGTGTGTGTGTGTGTGTGTGTGTGTGTGTGTGTGTGTGTGTGTGTGTGTGTGTGTGTGTGTGTGTGTGTGTGTGTGTGTGTGTGTGTGGAGGGAGTTGGGGATACATGTTGGGGGGGAGGGGGGATGGGCGCCTCAGGTTTGGTACACAGGGTTTCCTACTTTGTCTGGCAGGGACTAGCCGGACAGGGGGAGGAGGGGGGAGGGGGGTTGAGAGGTTAACAGAAAAGGGGTGTGGCTTAAGGTAGCGTCTCTCTCTCTCTGTCTCTCTCTCTCTCTCTCTCTCTCTCTCTCTCTCTCTCTCTCTCTCTCCCCCTTGTCCTCACTGACAGGGTTTCCTGTGGCTGAGTGCAGGGGCGGAGTCCACGGAGATGGAGCGATATAGTCCCTCCCCTCCAGCTTGCAACAAATTACTCACCCGCCTGAAATTAGGAATGCGCAATCTAGTGGCCGAACACACACACAGACACACACACACACACAGAGCCGCTTATTGGCTGGAACATGGGTGTCACATGGGTTTGGTAATGTGAAACATTTGCATTGTTGTACAGTAAGTCCATTAGTAACTGTGTCTGTGGATGGCAAAGATCAAGCACACAGTTTAAATGAATCAATTTCTTGTAGATTACTAAATTCTAGAAATCACATTAGGGAGCAATTTTCTCTGTAACCTGATGATTTAGTGACCTTTGAACTCTTATAAAGTGCTTCAAAGATGATTAACACAATATTAACTGCTGCAATAAGAAGCAAAAGCAATAACTGCAAAGTAAGAAGTTAACCCAGAGGACAAAAAACTGTAAAAGGTCATTACATAAAAGTATGCCTATAAACACAGCAGCCTGAGGCTGAAGGGTGTTTTCAGACAGACAACAGTAGTGCTTAAAAAACACAGCCCTCTCACTCATTTCAATGAGACCACTGGCTCAGTCACATACATGCAAGTGCACACTCCTGACCGTTTCTAACTTCAATGTACCTGGTGATATAGTTGTAATATAATTTAGTATAATATGATGGACAGTATGTAAGTTTCAATTCCACAAAACAACCTCTGTATCTAAATGATAATTGAACCGCAGTAGTGTTCAGACTGTCACGTAGAATATGAATGAATGACTGGTCATTTGGAGAAAAAGAAATATGAAAAGTGTTGCGTACCAGTTTTATAATTAAACATACAAGTCAAAGTTTAAGATCATGGAGCTGATGGTTCGACAAACTATCATGATGATGATCTATATTGTGAGTGACATAGTATATTTTCTGGAAAATCTATTGAGAAACAGTTTATGAATATAATAACCACACAGGGATGTCTTTTTTCCCAGTAAAATGATAGCCGACCTGCTTATTGATTTGTAACATTGCCCACAAAGGTGTAACGCACCTACAGAATGGTAGACAGATGTCATCTCTCAATATTTTGCCATATTGGCCAGCCAGAGTTATAAAATCCTGTGTCATAATATTTAAACTGCTGTGCAGTGTTTTGGAGTCTAAAGCCTTCACCTTCATGGATCTTTCACTCAAACTGGACTTCCTGGATCATATTTCATGTCTCACCTGTACTCTGAACGTTAAAACGGTAATAACAGGGTCATCGTAAACTATTAAGTCTGGCCAGCAAAAATGCCTTCTTTAAACCCCATCAGTACACCCACTGGAAGATAAAGTTATGACACAGTGCCACATGTTACAAGACTGTTCTCAAATCATACATTTGGTCCAGGCATGATTCTTCTCTCTCTTTTTTCCTCCTAAAACACACAAGCCTTGCTACCTAGTAAGAAAATAAGAGAGACAGAAAAAAAGAGGGAGAGAAAGAGAGAGACTAGGTGGGCCTAAAAGCGAAACTAAACTGCAAGGTAACTTTATTTGGTCTGAGTGTCATTGTGGTTACTTAAAAGAATACAGTTTAAACTCAGCAGCACTCAGGTGGGGGCCACACAGCAGATGAAATCAGTAGCCGCTACCGTCAGAGGGTCTGCTCTGCTGTGCTCATTTTTGCGACAATGAAATTGCTGATCGGAAGCGACGTAGTAACTGCTCAGGGCCCAGCAGCCACCAGGCAGCCTCTATATGAAACAAAGTAAAAACAATTGTGGTATTAAGCAAGTCATGGGTTTACTTGATACCTTCATTCAACCTCCTGTCAAAGCATTAACTGCAGCTGTGAATGTGTTTTCTTTTTTAATTTCCAGTTTCTTGTGTAAAGTGTTTTTAACAGCCTGCAGGGTTCTGACCCCATACACTGTAGGTTGCAAATTACTGTTAGACCTCTAAGCCAGCAGGCCATTTTGGAATTCTATCTGTCATGTTTTTTTCTGTTTGTGATGGTGTGTGATGTTTTGTCATGTCAGTAGAAAAACAGTGCTGATGCTGATGCGTTTGTGTTTTTAGGAGAGTTTGAGGAGGAGTCGAAGCAGCCATCGCTTTCTGAACAACAGAAACACCAGCTCAAACACAGAGAACTCTTCCTCTCTCGACAGTTTGAATCTCTACCTGCTACTCACATACGGTACGTCTTTACTAACAGCAGCTGCTGATACTATGGTGATACAAAGTCAACTTAGTCTGGCTCTCAACTGTCTCACTTAAGTCTGGGCTTTACCCTCCAGCTATGAGTGCTCAAGTGAAAGAAGCAGAGTTATCAACATGTTCAGTATTACAGAGTATTTTTACTTTGTTGCCTCATACTGAACAAACTATTATAAAGATGTGATACACGTAAAGTAAGACCCAAGTCCACTGAGAGGGGCGAGGAGGAAGAAATAATTGAATGTTTGATGAGGTCCACCTGACCTTAATGTTACATTTATAATGTACTGAGAGCTAATTAACACTGTGGATTATTTTTCTAATAAAAAAACAACAGAGGGTTTAGTTTTTTATTCCCTACTTTAGTTTAGTTCACCATGATGGTCTAACCCAGTTAAAAGTGAGCCAGCTTTGTGATGCTGGAATACCTGAGTTAAGACCAAAGACAGCTGGTTAACCCACTGATCCGGCTTCATGATACAGACCATCACTGTTCATGTCAAGCCATTCATCTGTTTGGATACATTTGCTTTCTCCGGCATTTGCTCAATATTCCATTAAAGAGTAACTTAACACTCCCTGAAAACCTTGTTTGTGCTTACCTCCAGTGGTTTAACTCACCTTGCTGCAGTAATGTACAGGTGTACTCTAGGGCACTGTGACATCACTATTGGTGTCAGGTGCAACAACAGCACAACTAAACCACAGCCATCATCAGAAGGACCTCATGAAACATGCTTACCATAGTTAGAGTTCTGAAACTCCCCCAAACCTAGTTAGATTTCTGAGACATTTTGGGTAGTATTCAGTCTGCTGCTGAAGGTCAAAACTTTGTTAAAAAAGACAGGTACAGACCTTCACTCTGTGCACTTGACTTAGTTTCTCAGCAGCACATTCACATTGAAATTATGAGGTTGGCACAATTGTCTTTTGTTGAACTTTCTGGGAAAAACCCATCTCCTATCATCTGTGATAATATGTTGTCTGCAAGCCCAGAAAACATTATAGAGCATCATAGATATTATAGTAGTACCTCTCATGACGAGTGAACAGATCTTACTGTGTAAAATCTTACTGTGCCCCTTTAATCTGAAAGAAATTGAGAAGTGTATCAATTTCTTGCTTGTTTTGTGGTTTTGAGGAAAAAAAACAAAAAGATCCAAAACAACATAATTCTAGTGAACAATGTATTAAAACACATTTCCACCAATAGATAGCCTAAAAAATGATGTATTATATTACACTTCTCTCGGCTTTACAAATTTACCAATTGAACCACCAAATTTCAACCATGTACTATGTTTTCTCAAACTCGCACATAAACAAAAACTCGTACAAAAACAGTTGTTTTCCCAGGGCTTTTAGTTTGTTGACCAGTTTGCATCAGACTTGGTACACAGCCAGTGAGCCTGAAGTTACAGTGTCTGTAGCTAAATTTGATAAGACACTATTTATGAGCAAAGTTTGTTTAAAAAAAGAAAGAAATCTCACACATAAGTGGCTATGTAATGCCCAATCCTGACAAAATGTGGAGCATGTTTACGGGACACATTGTCTAACCAGCCTGCTGTGGGGTTTTCACATGAATTTGAGGTTTGAATGAAACTAATAGGTTTGAACATGCTGTATTGCAATACTTTCCTATCAGTATCTGCTGGAGGGGTGGACACAGTGACAAAAACACCTTATGGTATAATACAATGCATCAACACTGCCCTTTTGAAACATATACTATATTTTTTTAGTTGAGAGGTGCTGTTAAGTTCATGGTCATTTTTAAGGCTGCAAATTGTGGCATCATTATACTACACTATATAGTTTGGTGTTTTGTTATTCATCCAGTAATGGATGCCCAAAACTGTGACTGCAGGCATGGACTGTCTAAAATTGCTTGATTTGAACCCATATTTGTACCATTTGAGACTGTAGAGTCTGTATATCTTTGTCATACTGGTCTCTGAATGCTCCTCACTGTCTCCCCAGGGGGAAATGTAATGTCACCCTCCTCAATGAAACAGATGTCTTGGCTGGCTACCTAGAGAAAGAGGTAAGATGCCATCTGTTCATTGCTCATCAGCTCATTACTATGGAGCACATTTATTGTTTTTTGTTTTTTTTTTTAATTTCAAGCTGTCAAAGAATTGTATGTTCACAAAGCATTCGGCAAGCAGCTGTAATCTTTTTCTGTGTGTTCTGTCCAGGACTGTTTCTTCTACTCGCTGGTGTTTGACCCTGTCCAGAAGACCCTGCTGGCAGACCAGGGAGAGATCCGGGTGGGCTCCAAGTATCAGGCAGAGATCCCTGACAAGCTAGCTGAGGGTGAGCAGCACACTGAAAGTTTGAGATACCGGGAAAATCAGATTTCAGTTGCTATTTGAGCAGTTTCTACTAGTAAAATTTCCTAAGTTGAACCCACTTCCTGTGTGTCTCAGGTGAATCAGACAACCGGGTCCAGGAGAAGCTGGAGACCAAGGTGTGGGACCCCAACAACCAGCTCAAAGACCCTCAGATCGACCAGTTCCTGGTGGTGGCAAGGTAACGCTCCCCTGCCATCTGTCATCCAGTTGCATCATCATCACATCCTGTTGCCATGGTGACTTGTGACTCTACCATCAGCAGGACAGCTTTTCTGGAGGAAATGCCTGAATTGGCAACAAGTTAAATAATCTCTTGATGAAAGGAAATAATTTTTTCATGGTGTTACAAAGAGGATCCGTTCATTGCAGTTAATAGAGGGCATATCCAACACATTATGTATGCTGTTAGGCAGAAATGCATTAGAATATACATTTAACACTATAGTATAGCAGTGGAATGATTTTTTTTTTTTTTTTTTTTTTTAAAGGAAATCGATGTAGTTTTCTTTTGGAGGGAATCCTCCTGCTGCGCATAAATTGCTCCAACAGCACAAACACTCCATCTAGTGGACATTTAATGAAAATTCAGCAAGACACAAAAATCATACTCCTTCTCAGAGTCATAACTCAGTCAAATCTGAACACACAAACATAATAAACTGATTTTAGATTCAGTGTGACTTACACTTTCTGGGGATATTATTATATCTGGTGTCCATCACAAATATGCATCCATATATCTGCTGAGAAATCATAGCACACTGTCAGACTTATAGTAACAGTTCCGTGTATGTTGCAGAGCCGTGGGGACATTTGCTCGGGCCCTGGATTGCAGCAGCTCCATTCGCCAGCCCAGTCTCCATATGAGTGCAGCTGCAGCCTCCAGAGACATCACACTGGTGAGACACACACACACACTAGACAGACAGACTTTATGAAAAAAACAAAAGCAACAGAAAAAGACTGTAAAATAAGTAGATTACACAGGAACAATGCAGTCAACAGAATCCTAAACTGTTCTAGGGATAAAAATGTTTCTAATTTAAGGGATTCCTGAAGCTTATTCCACCTCTGAGGACCATAATAGGTGAATGCAGTTTTTGCCAGTACTGTATTCATGTATGCGATATCCAAGGTAATGCATTCTTGTGAATGGGTACAGTCTTAAAAGTGATGATAAATAAATAGTAGCTTATTTAGGATGGCTTTATAAATAAAAAAAGACTGTTGTTCCCTTTGAGTGGTAAGTGATGTCCACCCTGCCTTCTCATGGAGGATGTAAACAATCCAAACCAAGCATTTAAATGTAAGGCTATTGACATGTTATTTTTTCCATACAGTAATGTTATTACCCATTGTCAACATAAATGTAACTAGAAAAGATTTGTACTTTGTTAGTTTTGTTTCAAAGTTTATAACTTTGATATTGGCTTTAGGGATGTAGGTGTAAAGATTTAAATAATTCAACCAGTTCAAGACTCAAAGATTCAGCTACATTCTGCATAAAAGTGAAAAAAACAATGCTACTGACCTCTTCACATTGCGTTAGCAGTGTTACAAACATTTAATTACATCATAACATCTGGCACCTCAGACCTCAACCACTCATATGAGAAGGCAGAAGACAGTAAAGTTACAGAGAGGTAGAAGTAACGCTAGCATTAGCAGCTAATGCCACTTCCAACTGTCCGTGAGCACATGCAGCTTTATTAAAAACACCAACTGATGTAAACAACAACCAGCCAATTACATGTTGTACTAGTATATCATGTGGAGCTGTAACTCAGTGGTTGTGTGCAACTTTGTAGAAACTGAGATAATCTGTGATGATGAAGGCCTAAAGTTCCACCTCTCCTCTCTCTGTTCTTAGTTCCATGCTATGGACACATTGCAGAAGAACAACTATGACCTGGCCAAAGCCATGTCCACCCTGGTGCCTCAGGGGGGTCCGGTGCTCTGCCGTGATGAGATGGAGGAGTGGAGCGCCTCTGAGGCCATGCTGTTTGAGGAGGCTCTGGAGAAATACGGCAAGGACTTCAATGACATTCGCCAGGACTTTGTAAGTTCTTCTTCTCTGGTTTCTTATATATATGAGGATATGTTGTTTTTTCACTGCCTCATGATCATTTCCAAATAGAGCCATCAATAGCAACAGAACTGTACATATCATGCATGCGGAATTCTAGTTTAAATACATTTTTGTTTCCTCTTCCTCAGCTGCCCTGGAAGTCTCTAGCCAGTGTGGTCCAGTTCTACTACATGTGGAAGACTACAGACCGCTACATTCAACAGGTAAATACACACACACACACACACACACACACACACACACACAGCAACCCACAAAAAACAGCACCTTCTCATTTGGTTTTGACTGCTCATTTCTATTGTTTTTCTCTTTCAGAAACGACTAAAGGCAGCAGAAGCAGACAGCAAGCTGAAGCAGGTGTACATCCCCACCTAGTGAGTATTACGGTCAACTGCAACACTCAGTACTTTTTGAGTTAGAATTAACTCTAGAATTAAAAAGAACGGCCTCTTCTTCTTCTTCTCATGCTCTTCTTCTCTCACCAGCACCAAACCCAACCCCAATCAGATTATGGTGCCAGGCAGCAAGCCTGGGATGAACGGAGCAGCAGGCTTTCAGAAAGGACTCAGCTGTGAGAGCTGCCACAGTAAGTGCAGCCTGAAGTCTGCTTTCACTCTGGATTTGACTGGAGGGGAAGTTTGAGAGAAAAAATTATTCTTTGTTGGACAGCACTGAGTTTCAGGACTGATATTAAAACAGAAGTTTTAGAGCCTTGTTCCACTGCAGGAGTGTAGTACTTAACCCATAACCTCATCCAAAACAGCAACTAGTGCATCAGACCATTTCACAATTTTTCAGTTTGGCTTCTAACTCCTGACTGCTGCTCTCTCTGAACACATAAGATCACTTGTGTATAATCCAACAAGCTGAAACATTGTCATTATTGAGGAAAAAATGCAGCTCATCTGTTGATTTTATTTTATCATCACAGATTTGACTGCTTGAATGAACTTAAGTGTCATTCCTAGGGCTGGGTATCGATTCGGATTTCGTTTCAATTCCAATTCACAAGGTCTCAATTTGCTTGAATATGAAAGAGATTCTCAGAGAACTAGTGCTATAAATTGTACAAGGAACCCTCTAACCTGGTGCATTATTAAAATATTAATGTTTACATTAAGAATTGACCCCAAAGCAGTTACATTAATGTCGAATTCATTTAACATGACCAACACACTACATCAGTCAACACAATATAGTTCAAGTGTACAGACTCTACAGTCAGCGAGTATTGAATGACCAGATGATCGCTTTCTTTAGTGCAGTGTATAAACAACAACTTCAGATTTTAAATGGAATCACCAGGCAGCCAGTGTAAATAAGGAGGCTACAAACATACCTGCTGTAATGTAAACATCACCAAATACCTCAGGAAAACATACACTTTGCTGTGATTGTCTCACAAAGCTTTTGTGCAACAGGCTTGGCAGTGCCTTCAGTGGTGGTGTTGTGCACAACGAAATCTCGTGCAACATTGATTTTGTTGAACATGACGGGAGCTGCTCCACTGAAGGCAGTGCCAAGCCTAAAGGCAGATGTCTGCATTCATTTCAGATTTAAAATCCACAGCAAAAGGCATATATTAAAAGATCGGTCTCGGATTTTATGAATCAATATCGGAAAATTTAAATGAATCAATTTGATTCAGAAAATCTTTTTTTTTTTTTTTTTTTTTTTTTATCCCAGCCCTAGTAATTGTAGACTCCTAGCCACTGCAACTCACAGACAGGAGTGAGCAAATATAGAAAGTTCTACAAGGTGTGAATGTTTGATACATGAGATCAGTGTTGTCTATCTATCCGCCTGTTGAGATACCCACTCTTAACTCTCTGATTGTCCTCTCACCAACCCAGCGGCCCAATCACCTCAGTGGTATGCCTGGGGCCCTCCCAACATGCAGTGCAGACTGTGTGCCTCCTGCTGGATCTACTGGAAGAAGTATGGAGGCCTGAAGACCCCCACACAGCTAGATGGCACTGCTAGAGCTGGCTCTGTATGTCTCCTCCCTCACACTTTGATCTGATCTTTAGATGCAGCTTTCATAACTGTCTAAAGCAGTACAGAAACCATGAGCTGTTCACTATAGCTACATTCTTCCTCTTTGACCAGGAGTCAGGCCCCCGCGGTCACATGACCCGCCAGGAGGTCCAGGGCATGTCACCATTCACTCGCAATGAGGGTAGAGCCAAGCTGCTGGCCAAGAACCGCCAGACGTTCATCCTGCAGACCACCAAGCTGACCCGCATCGCTCGGCGAGTGTGTGAGGACATCCTGCAGCCGCGCCGCGCTGCGCGAAGGCCCTATGCCTCCATCAATGCCAACGCCGTCAAGGCCGAGTGTAAGTACACACATGCTTACACACGTCTTCTAAGCTCATTTGAAAAAATGCTAACAAATAAAGGTTCAGGACGCTCAGTTAATGTACCACAAACAAGAGCTGCAAAAATTAGTCAACATTAAATGGCAGAAAATTAATCTGCACCTATTTTGATAATCGGTTAATTGTTTAAGTTTTTTCTTTAAGCAAAAATGCCACACATGAGGATTTGCTGCTCACGTGATAATAACGTAAATATCTTGTGGATTTGGGCTGAAACAAGACATTTAAAGATGCCATCTTGGGTTTCCAGGACATTGTGATCAGCATTTTTCACAATTTTGTGACATTTTATAGACGAAACAAGTAATAGAGAAAATATTCAACAGATTAATTATGAAAATAATCATTAGCTGTCTATCATTAGACCTATCACAAACCCTGGTTTTTAATATTCATGCATGGCAATTTATAGTCCGCATGCCTCTTAACCATGGACTGCCTTTAAATGAAAAGCCAGTATCAGTCAGTTATTTGACAGATTGATATCTGTGTGGACTCCATAATTATGTTGCTTCACGTTGATTTGCTGTCTGTCTCTTCAGGTATGATCCGGCTGCCCAAAGCTACAAAAACTCATGTAAAGAGCAAGGTGGTGCCTCGACAGTCACTGGCCACCATAGTGAAGGATTTAGGTGAGAACCCCCAGACTGCTATATTTGCTAATCTGTTCTCTCTGAAGTGTGATTGGATGGTGAGGAGTGTTGTGTCCTTTCTGCAGCCATATCAGCTCCTCTGAAACTGAAGGCGTCCAGAGGACCCCCAACACCCATCAACAGGAACCAGGTCAGCCAGCCTCGTGGGGGCCAAAGCCTGCTGGGGAAGAGAGGCTTCGACAGTGTGAGTACCACCACCACCCCACACACACACACAATTGTTGCACAACCTTGTTCACCACCCCATAATGCACTGCTCCCTTCAACTGCTCAACCATATGCTTGTCTTTCATTGGTTCAGGCTACAGGGGTGCCATACCCAGCCAATGGGAGGCCGTACACTTCAGGTATGAGGACCACCTCCCAGTCTGTCATCAAGCGGCAGAAGGTCAGCCAGGGGGAGGCTCCTAACCCCGTGGTGTTTGTGGCCACAAAGGACACCAGGTACATTTAACAGTCTCAGTCCTGTCATCAGTATGTGAAAGATGAAGCAGCAACACCTCCACAGACTGTGTTGGCCTGTGCTACACCCAGCTGTTAATCCATTTACACAGACTCTGAGTGTGTGTTCGCTGGTGACACTGCATCAATGTGGAAGTGAGTTTCAATGAATTAAATTAAATAGAATGCATATCTGTTGTGAATTAGATGAAAAGATGGATACCACTCTCATGTCTGTACGGTAAATATGAAGTTATAGCCAGCAGGCGGTTAGCCTAGCTTAGCATTAAGACTGGAAACTGGGGGAAACAGCTAGCCTGGCTCTGTCCAAAAGTAACAAAATCCACCAACCAGCGCCTCTAAACCTCACTGATTGACATGTTGTATCTCAGTTTGACAGCAGGTTATGTATCTGACTATTTCTTGGTTCTGAGGAGTTGCTAGGCAACCAGTGGAGACTCCAGGAAGGTTCCTGGTCCCACTTAAGAAATAGTCAGGCACATAATCCAATGTAAATGGTGAATTATCATTTTACATTTTGTTTTGTGCAAAGATTAAACAAAGAATATAACATATTAACCAATAATCTTTAAAGGTGCTGGTAGGTGGATTGTTACCTTTCAACAAAGCTGTTTCCCCCTGTTTCCTGTTTATGCTTAGCTAGGCTAACCAGCTGCTGATGGTAGCTTCATGTTTACTGTACAGGCTTTTAACAACTCTCCACTAAATAAAACTTAAAGGACATGTTTACAATTTTTCAAGTCTGTCCTAAAACAACAGTCAGGAGCCCAAATGAACATTGAAACATGTTTTTCTTGCTGTAATATTAGTATAGTAATATTGAAGCTTTTCTGCACCCCAGCTCAGGCTGTCACTGCTGCTGCTGTGTTTGTTAAAGATAAATGTGTATAGTCTGCATACACACGCATTAACACAAAATTAATTTGTAGCTCCACTGTATTTAAATGGAGGCTCTGCCTTTTTATTTACCTGTTGTCATGGTGAATTGTAGTATTGAAGATCCATTGATGATGGCTTTTTTTTTTTATTCATCATTCACACGCTTAACTCAGAGTGAACATATTCAGAGTTGATTGAACTTTCTGATCAGCTGTTCTGGAACTGAAAACTTTAATTTTCCCATCTCAGTGTTCATCAACTCAGTGTTCAGGGTTGGATTCAGAGTTTGTTAAACCTGCTCTCCACAGCAGTTACAACAGCAGGTTAACTGTTTTTTCATGAAGCATTGTTTGGATGTCAAAATAAATCTACTGTATGTCACCTTCTAATTTCACTTCATCAGATACCTGCTGCTTGATTACTGTCACTTGTAAATGGTTAGTTTTGTGTACAGACCATGATGTGTTTTTTTTTTCCCTGCTGGTCTCTTTAACCAGGGCTCTGAGGAAACATCTAACCCAGTCAGAGATGCGTCGGGCAGCGAGGAAACCTCACCTCCCGGTCCGGATCAAGCTGCCACCTCCCCCTCGCTCCCTGGCTCTGTCCCTGCTCCCCTCCAGCACCAGCGAACCCATTGTCCTGGAGGACTGAAGAGGAGGGACAGGGGGGTCTTTTAACAGGACATGGGGTCAGGGAGTTGGGGAGGGTCTGTGCTCAGGTCGTCACTTACCAGGCAGCACAGTACGTCATACCAGTAGTCTTTTATTTTCCCTCTTTTCAGTGTCATTTTTCTTTAGTCCTCTGTTAATCCCCAAAAGTGGATGTGTCCAATACGCACGCGCACACACGCACACACACACGCACACACACACGCACACACACACACACACACACACACACACACACACACACACACTTCGATGACTGTGCATTTCATTTTAATTAACATCCTGACACTCACACAATCCCTTGGGCTTTGTAGTATTTTATTCCAGATCCTGAATTATTTTTGCTCCCCTTTTTAATGCCGCCTGTTTTTAAATGTGTAATTTAAATCAAGATATTTCTCATCCTGAAACAATGGTGATAAAGCACACTTTGTTTTTCCTCCACGTCTCTATCTCTGTGTAAATATATGCATCATTGAAGGGGTGACCTGCAGTATGTGATGAAAGTGGGAGGTGGAAATGAGAGACTGTGGGACAACTCTGGCAGGTTGAAGATCTCATTTAATCCAGATGTTACTCATACACTCCATCATTAAGATCTCAGTGTTAGTATGTGTGTTACTGTGCGTTCACACAGACATGTACATGAATCTCTAACCTGACTGCTTGTGGGCGTGGCAGATGGTTAATGGTAGCTCACTGACTGCACATTCAATGGTGAAGCTCAGGAGACATGTTGACAGAGCTGCCCTCAGTTGGTGTGAACATACAGTGTTTGATCCATCATTTTATTTTACTCTGTGACCTGTCAATGTTTACCATCATCAGTCAGGAGCCAACCACATACCTGTTACACAGGGGTTAATGAATCCTGATAGTGAAGTCCTTCTCTAGATTTTCATCCCATCTGCACCTCTTAACATCCTCCGTTTTATGGAAGTCCCTTAGTGTCAGAAATATTGAGCGAGCGCAAAACAACTTGAGCAGTGTAAAAGTCAAGGTTTAAGAATGTGCAGCGCAAATGAGGATAGAATGCTAAGTGTATTTAATGGTTTAAGTTAGCAAGGGACCGTGTCTATATTCAAACAAGCAGTGGGGCTTTGTTTGCGCACTATCGTCAATCACTATCAAAGCTGCTTTCTTAATTTAGGCAGGATGTATCACTCATCACTGTCAGACACCCTCCTGTTAGACAACACCTTCTAAGTAATATCAGCTTCAGGGCTGCAACTAAACATTATCTTCATCATCAATTAATTTGCCAATTATCTTCCTAATTAATCAATTTAAATGCCCATCACATTCCCTCAAAGCCCAAGTTGGCTGTAACAATAATTCAAAACCAAAAGATTTTCAGTTTGATTAATGTAGCTGTGCATTTAGTAATTGATTAATAGACTAATAATTTCAATTCTAATCAGGTTACTTAGCTATGCACGAGGCTTAAATTGAAGTAACTATGTTCCTAACAGTCACACATGTTCTGTTAATCTGAAATTGTTAGTAAATGTTCTGTCACATTCAGAATCTACCCAAGCGTGGAAAAATAGAACTCATTTCAAACTTGAGTGCACAAAATCATTTGTTTACTTAATCCTGATTCTATGTTTTTTCAATAGTTTGCAGACCCTGAACTGAATCCTGACATTGCTGCTCAAATTAGTTTTGTGCTCACTTAACAATTTTGTGACTAGTAACCTTCCGTACTGTCTCCCTATTCATGAGGCACCCCAGAAGTAATTTTCTAGAAATTGAGGAAAGGTTGCTGTTGCAGTCAACCCATATTTCGTCTTTCGTCTCCTGTCACTTGATTGCCACGCTTTTATAGCCACTTTTAGCCGGTATTAAGCGAGAAGTGCCCCGATTCCTGTTCCGTTGACCTCACCCTGAGACGTTTGAACAGGCAGTCTAGATTCAAAGAGGTCTGTAGGTTTACTGGTTAGGAGAGTTGAAGAAATTCAAATGATTGTGGTTACCATGGATTTGCACGAGTTACTGTGTGACTTGCCATGATGAGAGAACACATTTGGCTTTGAGGTACTATGTTTGAGTCTGCAGAAGTCCAAAATGAAGCCATAATGTGCAAACAGTGTGACATCCATTGTGTGTAGACGCTTTAATCCCTGAGGTAATGTTAGACTAAAGCCACAGCATTTCTTACAATGTACTGTTTGGTTGGTTTGAATGAAAGTGACACAATTATGTTACTGGTCAGTTGATAAAAGTCTGTTAATAAAAAAGCAGTATGTAAATGTACGGAAGGTAATTGGGGCCAAAAATGGAATTCAGAAAATTGTCAAAAATTGTGAAGAGACTGAGATTAAAGTCATACTTTTTCTCAAAATCTTAATTTCAGAACGTTTTTTTTTTTCATGTGGCCGTAATTGTCTTCTGTAAATGTTTGATGATGCAGAACAGAAGTCATGTTTTTGATTGTGATTGGGTATGACAATAATGTGAAAGGAATCCACCTGTCTCAACTTGTGCTTTCATTTGCTTTGTTTATTTTAGTCCCCCCTGTTTGTACTGTTATGAAAGGGTGAGTACTAAAAGTTGTTAATTGGATAATTATAATTCCTCTGTATCCCTCAGCCTGTGACTTCCACAGCAGTGAGGCATTACAAGGGTTTTATAAGCAAGTTTGGTCCCAATGTGGGCTTGTAATATTTCTCAAAAGAAAAAAAAAAGAAATTGAAGCGTTGAGTTTGTAGCAAATACTAATCTGTAAAGAAAAGTGGAAAACTGGCATATTGGAAACTTTTTTTACATCTAAAGTGTGTAATTCTGCTCCATTGTTGTGGAGATGGCTCTAATAGGCTACTGTACATGTGAAGCATTGCTCTCCTTCATTGGGTGGGTGGGCTGGTCATTTCAACCAGGGGCAACATTCAAAAGGGACAGGGTGCTGATTTTTGTATGATGGGAGAGACAAACATGCTACAATTGAAACTTTTTCTCAAGTGTTTTTTATTCCAATGTCTCTGTATCCTTTAATGTATCTTGATAAGAAAAGAAATAAAGATTTTTTTTTTCTTCGTGGTCAGACATGGACTCATTTTCAAGTTTTTTGGCTCAACTTTGAGGGGACTGTCAGCAAAAAGAGGAGTGGTGGAGTATATTTTTCCTGAAGGTATGGGGGTTGAAGTGTGTAATTTACTTTTTGTTTAATTTGGAATCTGCCTGCCAGGATAGTAAATAAAGTTAATAGTTAAAGGTTGAAATATGCTGCCATATCTGAGTAGACACTTTGTATTTAAGGGGCATGAGATTGCTTTTATTTAATTTTTTACACAACAGTGTAGTTTGCTAGTCACAAGGGGTAGTACTCAGCCTGTGAAAACAGTTGTATAATATCTTCTGCAGCTTTAGAGAAGCTTTGTCAAGTCTGAGAAGATAATTTGATGTCATCAAGGTTTTCTCAGCTTGAAAGTGGAGACTACAAATTGGGGAAAAGTCTGTTACAAACTGGACTCACGGAGTTTAAAAGAAGTAAGCATTTACCAGACAGGGTGGGTCTAATACTGTGTTCATGTCATATCAGTTATTGTAATTACGAGTTTCAGACGTGTAAATAGCACATCAACATCTAAGTTGTAATTGCAAATGGGATTTTTATGAAAGCTTTGATATATCCAACATGGATCCTCATAATATTGAAGTGCCTGAAGATCAAGCAAAACCCACATTTTCTGAATTTAGAGTTATATTTCGATGCACAGTATTTTTAACCCTCACTCGACCAACTCTAATCATACTACCCTGTTAAGTTCTTCTGTGACGTGAGTGCTCACAGGTTGTAAACACGGGAATCTTTCACATCTCTACCATCCATCCCATGACATGAACACAGCATGCCACAAGGCTATTTCTTTGCATTATGGGAACTGCAGGATCCAGTGTTTTCAATTTTTCTTGCATATCACCCAGTTTATTGAAGCACAATACTAAACTCACCAGTATGTCTCTTCAAACATGGAAAAAGATATATTAACCCGTATTTTAACCCATACATGTTTTACATGTTTTTCTACAAATAGACTGAATATGTCCAGAAATTAGCCTAAATAAACAAACATGCAAAGTGATTTTAATTTGTAATAATTACACTGTAATTTTCTTGATCTTGTAAATATGCTCATTATAATCCCAGTTTCCACTCTAACCCATATTACCTCCTCACAGCTCTACAGTTCAACACTGAACCAGCAAAGAGCTTCAGTCTACCTGCTGTACCTGAACAGTATAAAATTATTTTTCATGTTTTCTCTTACAACCTTTAAGCACAGTAGAGTAGGTACAGGCCATCCTCAAAGACTAAAGTCTGTGTGAGCAAATCACTGGTGATGA
The DNA here is from genome assembly GCA_038419695.1 of Scomberomorus guttatus. Taxonomy (NCBI): domain Eukaryota; kingdom Metazoa; phylum Chordata; class Actinopteri; order Scombriformes; family Scombridae; genus Scomberomorus; species Scomberomorus guttatus. The sequence goes on along the minus strand of CM076467.1, from coordinate 2,680,269 downwards.
AGGCCACCAAGTAGCTTGCAGAGTAACTGATGGAGCTGCAGGGTTACCTTGCTAAGATGGGAGGCACTTTGTGTGAGCCGGGGGATCCACCAGTCACTGCTTTATGGTTGTTTTAAAAAATTCACGTCACATTCTGGACTGGTGTTTGCCAGAATTATGATGACTATCTTCTGTTTGCAGAACACTGTTTGGTATAAGACAACTCTTATTACTGAGCATAAAGGAGTTACATTGATTACTAACGTAGTTTGAGTTCAACTCTACACAGAGAGGCTCTGACTTCCATTCCCACCTCCAGATGCAGCAGCAGCTCTCAGTTGCTCCGTTTTGTTGTGTTTGTGTGAGTTTTAGGGGTCTAAGTAGGCATTATCAATTATGTCTCAGTGATTTGAACAGCTTAGGGACATAGGGGTGACAGAAAATTACTTTCAGGGAACTCCTGGAGGAAAACCTGATGCAGTCTGCAAGAATCCTGCAACCTGGGAGAAGACTTGGTTCCCAGAAAGACAATGAACAGTGTTAATGTCCTGGAGTGGCCGAGTCAGAGTCCAGATCTCACTCCAATCCAAAATTTGTGGCTGAACTTGACAAAGGCTGGTCACTCAAGGTCTCAATGCAACTTTTTAATGAAGAATCAGTTAAGAAAAGTCTGAAGTTGGAACACTGTTGTTTTCGATAAATTATGTCCTTAACCAGTGGTGGAAAGTAACTAAGTACATTCACTCAAGTACTGTAGTTTACTTTACTTAAGTTTCCATGTGATGCTACTTTATACTTCCACTCCACTACATTTCAGAGGGAAATATTGTACTTTCTACTCCACTACATTTATTTGACAGCTTTAGTTACTTTTCAGATGAAGATTTGACACAATGGATAATATAACAAGCTTTTAAAATACAACACATTGTTAAAGATGAAACCAGTGGTTTCCAACCTTTTTGGCTTTTGACGTCTTACAAAAAGCAGTGTGTAGTCGGGGTCACATTTCAGATGTCTATGAGTTGTTAAAAGCTTCACCAAATAGTGATTTTTCCCTCTAAACTTCTCACATGGTTTCATTTCAATAAATGTTCAAATGATCCAATATTTCAGCAAAAATCAAAGATTAGAGAAAAAGTCCAAAAACTGAAAACAGATTTGTGTATCAGAACTTTATTTTTTATTTTTTCCTCTCCCATTAATCATCTCACGACCCCTCAGATGTATCTGGTGACCCTTTGGAGGGGCCCGACCCCTAGGTTGAGAACCTCTGGACTAAACTATCTAACTGTATATAAAGTAGTTCAAACTAGCTCCACCTCCAGCAGCTATAACAGTAACATGCTGCTTACACACTGATGCTTCAGTATTAATAATCTAATGATGTCATATATAATATTATATCAGTCAGAGGGAACAAACCACTACTTTTACTGCAATACTTTAACTACATCAAGCTCATAATACTTATGTACTTTTACTGTAGGAGGATTTTTCATGCAGGACTTTTACTTATAATGGAGTATTTTTACATTGCGGTATTGGTACTTTTACTGCAGTAAAGTATCTGAGTACTTCTTCCATCACTGTCCTTAACAGATAAAAGAGAAATATCTTTAGGTGTAGTCTACTGCTGACAGTATGAGCAGATAATATGTGTACATTGATATGTATTCCTTTTTAGATTTACAGAATGAGCTTACAAGATAAATATCTTTATATTTACTTAGAAATGAGAGAAATAGAACTTTTTTAATTGGCTTAAAATAATAGTGTATTTCCTAATGTGACTGTGTGTTTAGGAGTCAATGATATGGAAAAGTTTGAGGACTGCTGCTCTGGGCCTAATTAAAACAAAGCTTCAACAAAGATCAGCCTTGCTAAAGGAAATATTTGTCTATTTGTACTCAGCTGTGTTCCTATCAGACGGCTGTTAATTAGAAAGTTTGTTTTAACAACTTCCGACTGAGGTGCTAATTTTCACAAATCTGTAATGTAGCTGAGGCCTTAAACAGAGGATGTTGATTGAGCCTGTATGCTAAACATCCGCTAGCCACAAGAAAATTAGATTTGCCATCGAATAGAAGAGTAAAAAGGAAAAAAAGATGCGATGGAATAACATGAATAAAAACAGAAATGAAAAGAACATATTCAGGGGAACATTGGACAAATATTACTGCAGTAACTCCCTGTATAACTGGAAGTAAATGTATACAAACCATGGATGTATAATAAGAACAACAATAATAATAATAAGATACAAACTGACTGGAGTCGGCTTCATGCAAATATGTGGATATTAATGGACCATGACGTCACTGGTGTCAGCGCTACTAACGATTGGTCCGTCACCAATCACTCTGTCACTATGGTGACACACCTGATGCTCATTTGAAGTGGGAGGCGCGAGGTGAGCGCCGGGTTAAAAGACAAACGAAGAGTTCTGGTTGCCTGCGTGTGACTCAGTAACAGAGCGGCAGTGTTCGAGTCCATGCCAGCTTATTAACACACTTTTGTTTTACAGTAACTCAGCAGCCATTCTGCTTGTTTTTTAAAATAGTTTTTGTTTTGGAGGCTGTTCTGCCCAGCTGACCTCCCCAATCAACTCTGCGTCTGTCTGCAGCCATGTTTGAGGTAAGTCAGGTGTTTCATACTGTTTTCACTTGATTCCTGTTTTTTTTTTTTTTTTTTTTAAATTTACGTTTATTTAGTTTTGGCTTAACGAATGTTGTAAATGCTGTTTACAGCATGAATGGCACCACTGGGAATCAAACCCAGCATTGGCAGTATGTGTACTGGTCATGTAACACTGTCGGTACTGGGATGATTGATCACTTAAAGGATTCGTTGGTTAAAATAAAATCTAACTTTATGGATTTTAATCTAATTTTTTCTGGTTCTATCTTGTCAAAAGTCAGTGTTTACGGTCTTTATTACTTTGGGTTTTGGACTGTTGGCTGGACAAAACAACCCCAAGATGTTTCTGTGTGCTCTGGAAACTTTGTGATAAGTCAGATGGTCAAAATAAAAATCGCATTTAATTTTTTTTTTTTTTGAATACTAGATCTGATTGAAAATCATGAAGTTTTAAAACATTCTGTGACTAGCAGTCGCAGAATGCATCTGTCAAAATTAACCCACCCAGAAAAAAAATACACTTTGTTCTGCATTCCTTGGCTCATAAGTTTACTAAGTCTATTGTTGTTTTTTTTTTTTTTTTTTTCTTTTGCCCTCTACCAAACAGTTGATGTGTAATGGTGAAAGTGCACTTTCAACAATCTGCATACATTTTTCTCCATTATGTGCAGTAAAAGCTGTTTGGCAATTATTTAATTGACAAGATCCTTAAACATTTAACATCTAACCTGAAACTAAAGGTCATATGAGAACCACAAACATAAGGTTCACTCTCTGCAGAATTAGCTTAGACTGGCCCAACAGTTCAACAGTCTCTCTGGGTGATTGTCTGGTGGTTTTTCTACAATCCACTGCTAACTTGTCTTAAGACAACAAAACAGATTATTTCCTCAATACTTGAGTCTGAACAGATCCAGGTAGAGGTTGCACAGTGATCAGGGTGGTCCATTCTCATTTGTCTGGCAAATGTAAAGCTACCACCAGCAGCCCATTAGCTTAGCATACAGACCTAAAACAGGGGGAAACACTAGCCTGGCTGTATCTCCTGTGTTTAATCTGTGCAAAGCCAAAGTGTAGAAATGACAATTTACTTTTTTTTTTTTTTTTTTTTTGACTGGATGCAGTTGGTTCTTGGCAGTCCCAAGCTGTTCAGCCAGCCTGCAGAGATTTAGGAAGTTACTGCACCCAGCACAGAAATGGTCAGCACATAACATGCTGTAAAACTACAAACTGTCACTTTACAATTGGTTTGTGCATGGATTAAGCAAAATTTATAACATAGTTGAGTTTTGAGGTGCTGTTTATATTACTTTTGGACAATACCAGGGCTAGCTGTTTCCACCCCTTATGCTATGCTAAACTAACATACTGCAGGCTGTGGTTTTGCTTTTATCTAACTCTGCCAGAAAGTGTCTTTGAAATGGACTATCCCTATATACTTTCCAGGTACACTTTATTTTTTATTTTTTTAAATTTTGTTTGTGGAACAGAGGCCAGCTGCAGGGAGAGGAAGGGGCTTTATGACATGCTCAACTAACTGCACTTTGTCTTCCAGACCGGTAGTGATGACATGTATCTGCCTCCCTACCAAGATGAGGAGCTGGTGGACAACCTGCTGTCCAGTGAGGAGTCAGATGGAGGTGGCCTTTCCCTGGCTAAGGCTCTGCTCCCCCTTGTAGAGTCCTCCTCCCGTCCCCTTGTCCCCTGCTCCACCCGCTACAAGACAGAGCTCTGCACCACCTACTCGGCAACTGGTTTCTGCAAGTATGCGGAGCGCTGTCAGTTCGCTCACGGCCTCCATGAGCTCCATGTTCCCTTCCGCCACCCCAAGTACAAGACTGAGTTGTGTCGCAGCTACCACACCACTGGCTACTGCTACTACGGCAGCCGCTGCCTGTTCGTCCACAATCCCACCGAGCAGCGCCCTGCTCTCCGCCGCAGGAGGAACTTCCCCTGCCGCACCTTCCGCTCCTTTGGGGTTTGTCCCTTCGGCAACCGCTGTAACTTCCTACACATCGAGGGTGGAGATGTCAGCAGCAGTGTGGAGTCACCTGATGATGGTGAGAAGACTCCACCTGCTCCCACCCCCCAGCTGCAACCACAGACCAAGGAGTGGAAGCCACGCGGAGCTCTGTGTCGCACCTTCAGCGCTTTTGGTTTCTGCCTGTATGGCACACGCTGTCGTTTCCAGCACGGCCTCCCCAGCAAGATCAAAACCTCAGACCAGAGCCAAGGAAACACCTTTTACCCTCAGCCAGGTAGTTCAGGTTTACCTTCCCCCACTTCCCCATTCCCCTCCACCTCGCCAAACTCTTCAACCTCGTCCTCTCCTCCCTCAACGTCGTCCTCTCCTCCCTCAACTTCCCCTTTCACTACCCTGCCTGCAGAGTCCACAGCCCACAACGCCTTCACCTTCTCTAGTCAGCACCTGAGCGACCTGCTGCTGCCACTGGCCCTCCATCTGCAGCAGCTGGAGAGCAGCAAGGCCCAGGAGATCTGGGACAACAGGGTGCTGTAACTGAGGGCGCTCAAAGTTTAAAACCAGCATCAGCACTCAACACACAGCTGAATAAAATCTTTTTTTTTTTTCTCTTTCTAACCCCATTCCCTCAGGGCATGTTTTATTTTTATATAATTTTTTTTTTTTTTTAATTGAAGTTGTTTGGCTTGTCAGCAGGTCAAGCAGGCCTTTAACTGTTCAGTATTAAGCAGTCTGGAACAGTTGTGGACATGTGGTCACTATAGGTGCGGCTGAGTGTAATATGTTTTAACTATTGTACATTATTAATGAACTGAGTAAATGTCTAACCTCAGCATCATGAATAAACTAATTTTAATCTTAACCTTGTCCTGACTTTTGGATATGAACATGCACTTTGTCAAGGCAAACATGTCTGGAGGTGGGCTTTATTTTCAGCATGTGTATTTTACATAGTACTATGTGCTTGTGAAACTGAGGGAGTAAGTATGATTACAGAAATGGTCCAGTGACTATTATACAACTTGCCTTAAAAGACAAGTGTGGTTGAAATGTCAGTTATATCATTAGCCTTCTTCCCTTTGACACATGCTACTGCCAAGTGCCTAACTTATGGAGTGTATTTACCAAAAAACTCCTGGTGAAGCCACCTGCCAGAGGTGCACATTTGGTTTGGACCCCTTAGTTCCACTGAAGGGAAATCTTAACACAACATTTAGACAATGGTGTTCCAACTTTATGGCAACTTTGTGCTCAGTCCTTTCCTGTTTCAACATGACAAAGCAGCTCCATTAAAATTGATGCTTTTCCCAATTTGCTGTCGAAGAACTTGAATGAGCCATCACAGAGCCCAGACCTCATCACCCAACATCAGTGTTGGACCTCACTAACTCTTGTGTCTGAATGGGAGCAAATCCCTACAGCCAGGTTCCAACATCTGCTGGCAGGTGGTTTTAGCAGCAGATTAAAGGATGAGTTCACAATCTTTCAAGTCAGTCTTAAAACAATATTCAGGCACACATACTGTATGTACATTGAAACAAATTTAGCTTGCTTTAATCATTCCTCCTGTTCATACTAACCATTTAAAGTCCAGATGAAATGGCATTTTGAGAGATTCCAGTATTTCCTCCATACTTGAGTCTGAACAGATCTTGGGAGAGGTGCACAGTGATCATTCAGTGCCTGAATATTGTATCCTGATGTATTTCCGAGTGAAATAGGACAGACAGGCGGGACCATGGATGTATTATAAGAGCTCTTATAATGCATCCATGGGCGGGACATAGCGTTGGGAGGAATTTGATTTGAACATAAAAGTGGGCGTGTCATAACGAACGTTAGCTCTGTGGCGCTAAAGGTTGAAGATTGATTGCTAGATGGATGGCATGATATTATTGGTTGAAGTTGGTGTGAAAACAATCGCTTGTATTTAAATTTTCTACATACTCATGTTTACTAAGTTTTGTTTTCAAACAAACCAAACAAACAGGAACGGCTCATCAGTGTCGCCTTATTGTGAAGGTTGTAGACGAATTTCGTCACTTCCTCTGCTTACTACCTTGACACTGTTATGGAGTGTCTCTGAGGAGAGCAGCTACATTCATGTGAACTTTCCTTCTCACTTTAATGATATTCAGCCCTCAGTCGACCTAGCTAAGAAGGTACAGCGTCGTTTTAAATTAAGGATTTTGCTTTTCTTTCTTTTTTCTTTCTTTAGCAAGCTAGGTATTAGCTCTTCACTTTAGGTGATTGTAGCTAGCGAAATACAATGGCTCAGTCTAGTGTTTGGTTGCTTCACAGTAACTAACGTTAACTTAATACTCTTCTCCAGCAAACAGTAACAGACATTTATGCACCAGACAATGATAGTTTATTAACGTCACAACTACTTAAGTTTTCCTCTATAGTTATTTTTAAATTGTGTGTTCCAGGTGATAGACAGAACCCAGAATTCATTTTGTTAGCACGCTGGCCCCGGGTAGCTACATTCGCCAAAGCCCACTGAACAATGTGGTAGTTGAAGACTTATTGGCTTATCATCACTATTACATAACGGATACATCAGAAGTCAAGTCGTTTAACGAATCGAATATGTCTTAGGGTAAATTCGGGATACAGTTGAGCCACCATGTATCACTCAATTTTAATAAAGTCGTAGCTTTAACACACTGCTTATCGCAGTCATGCTGTCATTTAGTGTAAAAAGATGTTAGAGAATAACTGTTAACGTAAGGTGCTTTTTCTTGGCTGTTTCCGAAGTAGTCGCCGTGAGCATGGCGGACCGGGAGGAGCGCCGCTTCGCCGAAATTTCCCGGGAGTCCGTTAAACTCATGGCCGAGAGTGCAGGCGTTGAGCTCGGCGACGATGTGGCCGCTCTCCTGGCTGAGGACGTGTGTTACCGACTCAGGGAGGCAACGCAGGTCAGTGCTGCCTGGTTGAACTTTACAGTGACACACTTCCTAAAATCTATCTTTAAGCAATAAAATGTGTCACATGAAAGGCCACAGTCACCTTGTTCCATACTCAAAAGACAGATATGTACTATCATGATGTGCAAATATGTCCTGTTGACGGAGAGGTGTGTTGTTTTGAAACCACACAGAGCAGCTCTCAGTTCATGAGACATGCCAAGAGAAGGAAGCTGACAGTAGAGGGCTTCAACAGAGCTCTGCGCTGGAGCAACGTGGAGGTGACAATATGTGACTTGAAATTCTACTTTGATGCTCATATCAGTGGTCCCTCCCAGTCAGAAATCATGTCTTTATCTCCATGTGTTCACCAGGCCATCTGTGGTTATGGGGCTCAAGATGCTTTGCCTTTCCGCTCAGTGAAAGAAGGCGAGCTTTTCTTCACTGAGGAACGGGACATCAACCTGGTTGAGTTGGCTCTGGCCACCAACATTCCCAAGGGCTGTGCAGAGACCATGGTGCGAGGTATGTCCCACCACACTGTTACAAACTGCAGACAGAAGTAAGCTTAAAGCTCAAAGTCCATGTTTCAGGTCTTTGAATAGAGAGGTATCTTTTACTAATGTGTCTCCTGTTTTCTTGTCCTGTCAGTGAATGTGTCGTACCTGGATGGAAAAGGCAACCTGGAACCTCAGGGAGCAGGTAAGACTCACCTATTGTTATGATTAACGAGCTCAACACGAGGAAAGCTCTGATGCTAGCCATGCCACTGGATTTGAACCTGGTTCTTCTATCAGATAATATATAACTGATGTGTTACCAGTTCACCTCAGGAGTTCAGGAAAAGCTTCACTCCAATGCTCAGCCAACAAAACCATGTCAGTTTACACCAGGAGGTGGCTGTGGCTCAGGAGGTAACTAATTGGAAGATCGGCAGTTCGATTCCCAGCTCCTCCAGTCCACATGTCAAAGTGTCCTTGGGCAAGAAGTGTGAATGTGTGTGAATGTTAGATTTCCTCTGATGGGCAGGTTGGGACCTTGCATGGTAGCCCCTGTACCCATTCAGTGTGTGAATGGGTGAATTGACTCGTTGTGTAAAAAGCGCTATGAGTGGTTGGAAGACTAGAAAGGTTATACAAGTACAGTCCATTTACCATTTACATGCCATGTAGGTTAGAGAGTGTTACATGTTAAAATCAGTGTGTCACAGCAACAGCAATGTCCACTGTATAACCATGACTTGCATTAACATGATATATATTCATCACAACATTGTGACTAATGTTAATACCAATTAACTATCACCATTGAGGTCTATCAAAGGCAATTAATGCATTTCCTTCATTATATAACATGTCCAAAGCTGATTTGTTAAAAGTATTTTACACTCTGCATTGTTTACATCCATGTTTACTAGCTTGCAATCTTCTTCTCTGCATTTGCTGGCACATTGCTGCGTTTCTTGGCACATTACAGCCACCTGTAGATCAGTGGAATAGTGTGAAACCAGCGATTCCTCCTTGTGCAGCAAAAAGAGGACCCACTCATAAAATAGCTGCACCACAGCGCTACTAGAGATCAAAAACTCTGACCTGACTGTTGAATTGTCACAGTTCCCACTGCAGTGCAGTCGCTGTCAGACGACCTGTTGAAGTACTACCAGCAGATCACGCGGGCCATCCTGGGAGAGGACCCCCACCTTATGAAGGTAAACTGCATGCTGAATACAGCGTGCTGTGTGGCTGTGTGTTGGCTCTAACATCTCTCCTGTGTGTCTCAGGTGGCTCTGCTGGACCTCCAGTCCAACTCCAAAATTGCTGCCCTGCTGCCATACTTTGTTTATGTCATCAGTGGGGTAGGCGCGACACATCACATCTTTTACATATTGAATTTTTGAGCAGATCAAACTGTGACTTCAGAACATTTCCCATTTATTCACTTTTACATGTAAAATAAGCCATTATTGTGTTTTCAGATTTCACAATTATATTTTAAAAATGTTCTTTTATATTCCTTGAATGTCTTTAATTTAAAATTCAGCCTTCTTTACTAGTGGATTTTTACTTCCATGAAGCTAAACTGAATAGAATACAATTTTGTGTCCAAAAAGTGTCTTTGGCCCATCTGGCATTTCATTAAAACATCACAACACACACACACACCACATAAGAACACTGACAATATGAATACTTTAAGTAATAATGATGAGTGATCTGCTTGCATTTATCCCTGTTGTTTGTGTGGGTGTTTCTGTCCAGGTGAAGTCAGTCAGCCACGACCTGGAGCAGCTCAACAGGCTCCTCCACATGGTGAAGAGCCTGGTCCAAAACCCCTACCTGTACCTGGGCTCGTACGTGCGCAGCCTGGTCTCCAGTGTGATGTACTGCATCCTGGAGCCGCTGGCCGCCTCCATCAACCCGCTCAACGACCACTGGACCCTCCGAGATTATGCAGCCTTGCTCCTCAGCCACATCTTCTGGTGAGCACTGCACACACAGCTTCTCAGACACAGAGTTTGGAATCAGATGGACGACACTAATTTCGTGATCGTTTTGACAAGCAGGGTTTATTATTTCAGTGAAACACCAAAGAATAAAAACCTTTAGGATTAAATGAGCAGATCACTGATATTTTACAACACCTGCATATCAAATGATGAAAGATTTACTGTTTTCCCTAAGAAAAGTTACATTTTGGCCTTCATAGGATGCTGGAACTAATCAGGACATTGCATCACTGTTTAGTATTACTACAGACTTAATGTCTTCCTGTTGTTTTACAGTAAGTATTCAGTATAATCTAACAAAATGCATTGCCACTAAAATGTCCATATAAGGCGATAAGGTGAGTTTCATTCACAAAAATGTTCCCAAAGAGTGAGAATAAGAATTTGAGGTCGCTGCTGTCAGAAATCAGCAGACACATTTATCAGTGTCAGTAGTCGTATTAGAGGAGCTGAAACAATTAGAAAACATGAATCCATCAGAGCAGTGCTGTACTGTGACAGAAATAAAGAGGAAACGCTTTGACATGAAGTTACATGCGAAAAAACATCTTTCTAAAGCAAAGTGCTGCATGACTAATATGAGAGGCGTCATGTGACAGTCACAGAGATATTAGAGGAGAGAATATTACAGCGTACAGTAGCTGATGTTACACTCTCAGCTGCAACACAACATGATACTGGACAGAGAGCTGTAGAAACACCTTGAGCCAGCTGTTCACTGACATAAACATCAGTAAACTGGCAGCACGATGATGATGATGATGATGAAACGTATGATGAACAGAATATTCATTTTGGATGAAGTTTTATTTTAGTTGTATATTTTATTTTAGTTAATCTGAATGAATTTGTAGTTAAATATGATACAGAAATTAAGACATCATGATTTCAGGTCAAATGGGTTTTAGTCCAATTACAACATGTAACAGCATCACCTTATTGCTTTTGTTTACAATGTGGAGCTGCAGTATTTAACAGCAGAACTCTTGAATTATATTATGATTTCTTTCTAGGACTCATGGTGATCTGGTGAGTGGTCTCTACCACCAGATCCTGCTGTCACTGCAGAAGGTTCTGTCAGACCCTGTGAGACCTCTCTGCTCCCACTATGGAGCTGTGGTGGGCCTTCATGCTCTGGGATGGAAGGTATGTTTACCGCCTGTAAATACATTCACATTATCAGCTGAAACCTAAAGGTGAGCATCAGCGTACAGTCTATCCTCACATATTCCATATTTGCACAGCTTTATGCTCATAAAGGTTTGACTCAATGTCTTGTGCATCATTTTATAGACATTTTTGCAAAATCCAATGTGAAATATTTAGTATCTTTGGAAACCTTAACATCTACAGTAGAGACTGGCTCCATTTTATTGCTGTAAATGTTTTTTCCGTTATGTCTTCTGTACACCACCATATGTTCTTGTATTTTCTCCTCTTCTAAATGCTCTCCTATAACTTCTCCTCAATAATCTCTGCATTAACCTGTGTGTGTGTGTGTGTGTGTGTGTGTGTGTGTGTGTTGGCAGGCTGTTGAGAGAGTGCTCTTCCCACACCTTCCTGCATACTGGGCTAACCTGCAAGCTGTGCTGGATGACTACTCTGTTTCTAATGCGCAGGTCAAAGCAGATGGACACAAAGTCTATGGAGCCATCTTGGTCAGTACTGCAGTCACACAGAGTCCTTTCATACAGTGATCAGCTGCAAAACTCCTGTTTTTCGTGGTTTTGGCAACATTCTGACTGATAGTCATTGTTGTGGTGTTTTGCAGTGACCAACAATGTAGACTTTGGTTTATTTATTTTCCTGTACCATCTCCCTCCCCATCTCATTCAAAATGTCACTCCCCATGCTGATGGAAATTAAAAATTTGAAAAACTGGAAATTAATTGAAGGATTATTTTATGGTTTCCATTAGGAGTATAGTAGTAAAATACCATTTTATTTATGTGAAAATGCTGTTAATACTGTAGAACAGCTAATCCTGATCCTGATCGAGTTGTATTGACCCTGATCACCATCTGAGTCCTTCAATACTGTCTGACCCAAGAAATGTAACTGGATGATGTGACGTGATCGGCTGATGGTTTTCCTAAAGGAGATATCTCGCTATGTTGGAGCAGTTGGAACTACAAAAACACTCAGTCCCCTTGAAATTGTAGAGTGGTGTTACAGAGTGGAGCCAAATGATCTTTAACTGAGTACAGACACACAAACTGTAACAGTTTCATTTTGGCCTTATTCATGGGATTAACAATTAGCAACAGCTGATTGGACCTGCTGCTGTCAATATTTGCTATTTTAACTGCCTAAAGCAACGGCCAGTGCAGCTAAAGATGAGAAGCTGCTAGCTGAAGGTTTCCTACACTACACTTTGATAAGAAAGAGAAGATTGATTAAAGATTTGATGACAGTTTGTTAGCATCTGAGCTTCAAAGGGTTTTATACTCACAATTTAGCTATATTCTAAAGGCATTAACAGTGGTGGGACTAAAAAAGTTTGTGCTCGGGGTGGCACTGGAGAAAAGGTCAGAATCATCCTTTGGGGATCAAAGCACAAGTTCAGAGCACATTTCATGGAAGTTTGGTCGACAACTGCTGACCAAAGCAAACAGTCAGTCAACTGTACAGAGTGTAAAGAGGTTGTGCTGTGTGTCCTACAGGTGGCAGTGGAGCGCCTGCTGAAGATGAAGGCTCTGTCTCTGTCTCAGCAAGCAGACGGAGGCTCCAGTGGTCAGCCAGGCTCTGCAGTGGGTGCTATGGGTTACAGGGTGAGCTCCCCCGGCCTCAGCCCGCCTCCAGAGCCCCTGTCAGAGGCTGCCCTGGGAATTGCCAGCCACCTTCAGGCAGGTGGGGCTGGCTGCCCGTGGGAGGAGTGGACCCCTGTCCCTCTCCCCGCCATGTACTGTGAGCTCTACTCCTTCTTTGGAGACAGCCTGGCTGTCAGGTTTAGTACAGGACCCGGGTTTGGCAGCTACCCTCCCTGCACCATGTCACCGCTCGGTGATGCCAGGAAGGAACCTGCCGGACCTGCCTCCAACTCTGACACCACCCGTAAGATGCCACAGCTGACTGCCAACCTCAACATCAGCCCGAGGCAGGATGGGAGTCCTCGGACTGATCCGCCCCCACCCAGCCTGGCAGCAACGGGATCAGGAAGGTAGACCATAAACTCACTGGTGTTTTCTTCTTAAAAACTAAACCATCAGGTTAATGTTTGTAGTGTCACTGACTTTCTTTTCTCCATCAGGTCTCTGGCTCGTTCCTCTTCATCCTCCGTGCAGCGCTCCAGATCCTCCTCGTCACGTTCGGGCCAGCGTTCGGCGGGTCTGTCTCGTGACGTTTTCCCCAAAGCACGTTTCACCTCTCCTCAAACAGGACCTACAGCATTCACCTTCCTCATCGGTGGGAGACAAATGGGCCGTCGCTGCCAAGGCCGCCGCCCCTTCCAGACCACCTTTGCCCCAACTCCACCTCTCCCTGCCATCCCACCACGTGCCTATGCCCACAAACTACCTGTCATCGGCAGGGTGGGCAAACCTGTACGCCGCTGGGCATGTTCCCACTATTCCCTCCATCTCCCTCTCTAGAGAAGAGTCTCAGGCACAAGAGGTGGGCTTTAGACTGCAGTACTACAAAGTAGGCTTTCATTGCTACAGACGTTTACAGGCACGTATTCACATTTTCAGCTTAGACTGTTAAAATATTGCAAGGGTTTTGTGTTTTTACTTACATGGTTAAAACAACATTTGGAGCAACAAAGGCCTAATCAATTCACATTGTAATAAACTCCTGTGTGTAGAATTTAAAATTAAAAAAATAAATTTTTTTTTACAGACAATGTGGTAGACAGTATTATATGCCCCCACTAGCCCAACATATCTAACCTGGGGACATTAATTTCCACCAGAAATGTCAAATTTTTCTATGATCACAATAATTTGAAAGATGCTATTATCATATTAAACAAACACACACATAGTGGCTTTAATATAAAGTGACGCTGGTGTTTAAAATACTTTTGTGAAGAAGAGGCAACTAAACACAGCATGTCCAGTTTTGAAGCAAACTAAGAAAACATCTTCATGCACTGTTTCCTTCTAAATGAATGAAGAAAAAACTGCAATTCAGAAACATTCACCAGTCTGATACAATATACATGCTCTGCAAATACAGAAACAACGTCACTAAATTGCTACTCAGGCTTAAAATAGCTATATAGCCGCTGTCTCTAATAAGATCAGAATCACTGACAAAATTTGTCATATTTGTGAGTTTTTAGTGTTTTCTGTATTTGTAATGTTTATGTGTTCTCAAATTAGAATATGTTTCTTATTATGCTTGTGCTTCATTTATTTGCAGCATTTTTAAAAAAAAAGAATTGCTGCCTGCTGTATGTGCTGTCAGAATGGGGAAGATGTCTTCATGTGCTTGTGTTTTGGCTGTTTGCATATGTTTTTTTTAAGCTGTAGTGTGTTGGACGGCTGTACTTATCAATTATTCTCACAATCACATTTCATACTCAACATCAACTATTCTGCCCATTATTTTTTCAATTAATTGATTCATCACGTATACTATGAAATGTAAAAAAGATAGTGGAAAATGATCACAGTGTCTTAGAGCCTGAAGTGATGTCTTCAAATAGCCAATTGTCACAAGCTGGAACCAGCAAATTTTGTTTTGGAAACTAAAATGATTAATCAGTTATCAAGGTAGTCACAGATTACTTTTCCATCTACAGCTCTTGGGTGTTGATCTCTCTTAAGTGCCGCTAATGAAACTCTGCTAATTCAATGAGGAACACATTTAATTTCCTGTAAATTCTTTACAATAAAAGTCTCCTGTTATTTAGTCATTTAAAAGCTTTTAATATAAATATGAAGATATTCCAGTACAGCCCCAGAATAAAAATATAGAGCTGTAAATGAGCATAATAGGTCCCCTATAAAGTATAGACTAAATATAGTCTGTTGAGCCTCCATTTTATATCACCTGCACACCCTGTCCTGCTCCTGCCTCAGATCAATTTCAGCAATAAAGTGATACTAATATTAAAATACCACTTAGAGCTGCAAAAAACAATTATTTCATTCATATTTAATCATTTAGTGCAGAAAATGGTGAAAAGTCCCATCGCAATTTCCCAGCACCCAAAGGTCATAGAAACAGTTACATCTACAATCAAAAACCCAAACATGTTGACTTGATATGAACAGTGAAAAGCAGCAAATACTCACATTTGAGACACTGGAATATGCTGTTTGTTGCTTTGCAATTATACATATTTGGCATATTTTCCTTGATGTTTGCTCCACTATCAAAACTGACAATTTTCTGTTGATCAATAGAGGTTAAAGGTGTTCTCAACTGTTATATTTAACTATTTAACTATTTAACTGTAATATTTTGGTGAATTCTACAGTGGATGAATATGTAATGAGAGGTGAACCACACTGACTGTAAAGATCAACACTGGCCTTAAATTTCCGCAACACAGTCGTTATAAACAGGATCCCACACACAGGAGACTCCTGATGTTCAAGGAAAAGAAAATGGGAAGAGTGGTGATGGAAGGATTATTTCTCTCTCAAGCTCTGAGACTGTGTACCTGCAGAGGATGGCATTTACTTCTGCTGTATATGTGTAAGAAAGTTTGACATCTTGTACATAGCTAATGTTTTCCAAGAATAAAGATCTCACAGCTGTAGCTTTGAGTTAAAAAAGGCCTGACTGATCTAGTATCACTTAAGTGTTTCCAGCTGATGTGTCTCTGTGAATGGTTCTGTGTCTGTGACTTGCTCTACCTTTCTAACCTTTCTAAATATTTAAAACCTGCCCAGCTCTTAGTGTCTGGTTGCAGTCTGCTCACAAACACAGCAGCCAGAACCAACAATGGCCCGGCTCGTGTCTTCACTGGGATTGTTGTGCCAGCTCAATGCGTTTGCCTTCTTGCTTCTCAGCTACATACTCTTTGTTGTGCTGGGAGGCCTGGTGTTCACAGCAGTGGAGATGCCAGTGGAGAAGGAGCTGAGAGCGGGGGTGAAAGAGCTGCATCGCCTCTTCCTGCAAGAGAACCCCTGCGTGCAGGAGAGCAGGCTGAGTGAGCTGCTGGAGAAAGTTCTCTCTGCTCATCAAAGTGATGTAGCTGTTCTGAAGGCTGATGCTGACGAGAGCAACTACGACTTCACCTCATCACTCTACTTTGTGATTGTTACTCTGACCACCATGGGTGAGAAATGTCTGAATGAATGAAAAAGGGCTGCATATAGTGATTACTTTCATTATCAGTTAATCTATCAATATTTTCCAAATTCATTGATTTGTTTTGTCTAAAAAACAGTCTGAAACTCCGATACACAGATGCACAAAGATACAAACTTAGAAATTCTTCAAGCCCTGTACTTAAAGGAATATGGTGGGAAAATACACTCATTTTCTTTGTCTCCGAAAGTGAGGTGTTCAGATGGATACCACTCTACTGTCTGTGTGTTCAGTACAGAGCTGGAGTAAGGATGTGGTTAGCCTAGCTTAGCATAACGACTGGAAACAGAGGGAAACAGCTAGCCTGGCTCTGTCCAAAGTTCAGAAATACACCTACAACACCTATAAAGCTCACTGATTAACATGTTATATCTTGATTTTGTTAAGCACATGAACAGAAATGCAAAACAACTATTATAACTATAAATTGTTACAGCACACAACTCCCCCTGAAACACAAACTGTTTTTATATGTTTACAGTTTGTGTTCATCAGTGAGCTTTAAAGGTGCTGTTAGGTGTATTTTCTTTAATCTTTGGACAGAGCCAGGCTAGCTGCTCCCCCCTGCTTCCAGTCTTTATGCCAACCTAAGCTAACCATGTCCTGACTCCAGAGAAAAAACAAGCATATTTCCCAACTATTCCTTAGGAATAGGATCTGTTCTTCCTTGAAAAGACCAAAACCTAAAATGTGTTACTTTAGTGCACAAGTTGGGGACTATTTCCAGTGGTGGATAAATCCACATTTGGTGTTTTAGTGAGTCTTTCTGGCAGCAGGACGGTGTTTGCGGGATTGAGTCAAAATAAACTACAGTGTGTGTGTTCATGGTGATGAAGGAACCCAGTGCAGCATGGAGCTCTACAGCACAGAGGAATAAGATATATCAGGCTTTGGATACACACACAATACTTGTTAGTAGATCAGTTAATTGTTGGTTTGGCTCTGCACATGAGATTTGTTGAAAGAAGAAGAAAAATATAGAATATTACAGACATTTCTCTTAATTAGTGTCTCCAGTCAGTACTGTCATATGTTTGTCAAACTCCTCAGTGGGTCGATGTCCTCCTGCAGACCTCTTCCTCTCTGCTTCCTCAGGTTCTGACTCTTACACTCCCAAATCAGATGAAGCCAAGCTCTTCTGTATCTTCTACTGCGCCCTGGGGATCCCCCTCACCCTGTTCCTCCTCACCCTCCTCTCCAACCTCCTCCTCCCCGTCGTCACTGACACTCCTGTGCACCACCTGCACACTCACTGGGCCCTGCCTTACACCCGGGCCGCCATCATCCATGCCACCCTCCTCTCAGTGCTTGTCGTCTCCCTCCTTTTCCTTCTCCCCGCCCTCCTAGTCTGTGTGGTGGAGCCGGAGTGGAGCTTCCTGGACTCTCTCTTCTTCTGCTTTCTCATTCTGAGCACCGTTGGTCAGGGAGGAAACTCTGTGGGGAGAAGCTGGAGCCCAGCAGCCAAAGAGACACTCGATCTCCTCACCACATGTAAGTGGAATGATGTCAGTAAATTGAGATGCAAGTGTATGTCCCTAGATGGCCTTTAGAAAGTATGCATGATATTATGATTATTATAATATTTTTATAATGGAAGTAACATACTGAACAGAGATATTTTAATTCAAAGCCTTGTGAAAGAAAAGTTGTGTTTTTAAAGAGCGAATGGAAGAAATCTTGCAGAAATCAAGTCATAGAGGGATCTCCCACTGGGACAGGTGAGTGTGCTGTGGGTGTGGGAAGTTTCCCCAGATAACCTGAGGGGCTATTCAGCTGTGTCCTAATTCAAGGGCTGGATCCTCTGAAAAATGTATCTTTTCTATTTTTTTCTCCAAAACCCTGTGAAAGCTGCAGTTATCTTTTTTATGTTAACAATTAATTAAATTACTATGTGTGATATGAAAGGTGTCACACTGACTCTGCAGTTCCCCTCAGCTCTGTGGTGCTTTTCGGCCTCTTTTAGCTCATTGTTTTGGCTGTACAGCCCACAATGTTGTGGTTACTCACTCTCACAACTACCAACCTTGTTTCCAGCAGGAGCAGCATTTGTTTTCTGATACACCCACTGTACACTGCCTGCTCAGCACCAAACAGCAGACAGACACAATTAGAGACTAGCTGGTGAACATAGTGGAGCATTTAACAGCTGATGAGACATATATATATATATATATATATATATATATATATATATATATATATATATATATATATAGACAGTACGTGTGTAGCTCAAAGGAGAGTAAATATTGGACTCACATTCATCCGGTGGATACAAGCACCACTCCAAATGAATGCTAATATTGCTCTGGGTCTACTGGATGTATAAATAGGCAACTGTTTGCTAACATGTTGACTATAACACCTTTTACAATATAAGGCCATAATATGTCTAATGTGTGTGGATGTTCTACTTGTTGTGGAGGCCTGCCCAAGGGTGCCCCCCCTCCCCACACACAAATAAAAAACCAACAACATATTAATGCTGCTTTAACAGAAAAATCCCAGCTAAAACTTTTTTTAGCTTCATTTGGATGTGACAGCATTGTAAGACAGAAACATTGCCACAAATGAGATGGGCTCAACATAAATGGACTGAATTCCATGAAAGTCTGGATTTTAGGAATACTGATGTTTGTAAGTCAAACTTCCCCCTATGCAACCCACCAACCTAAAACAGTTTTGACCAAAAAAGCAAATATTTTCATCAAATTGTATCTTTTAATTTAAAAGAGTATTACGCATTGCACTCATATACTGTAACACTGTCAGATGCACAATGGACAGTTTCTACACATTCTTCTTCCTTGTCAAAACCTGGTGCAGTTTGGCTGGAGATTGTGGTGTGTTATGCTAGCAGCAGCTAATGTAGCTGCTACTCCAGCAGAGATGAGGAGCTAACGAGGTCTGCTAACCTTACTTCTTTCTAACTCCAGTGTGTTTGATTGTTTAATTATATATTCTGTAAATTTTCTCTCACAGCATAATTATGTATGATATTGAGACTAAATTGCATCTTCTTAATACCAGAATCACTGTGAAAACTTACATTTGAATAATTGGATCAACTTTTCAAATCTTGTCCTTGTCTCTCCACAGGTTACCTGCTGGTGGGCCTGGTGGTGCTCATTACCTTCAAGGAGACTGTCCTGCAGGTTCCCCAGGTCCGTGCAGTGATTAGGCTTTTTTCTGGAGTGCACTATGCAGAGCTGGAAGGTGTTAATCTGAATGAACTGACACTGAGTGAAGAAAACTGTGAGGAGGAGCCTCAGTACTTCTCGTCCATCTGTACCATCTCCTCCACTCCCTTAGAGCTGATGAGCCCCTGTTCAGACCTCCAGAGAGCCAGACTCTCAACTCTCCAAACCACCTGAGCTGTACAACTGGACACCAACCTGTCCACAACACCTCCTCAACCCAACTCTTACATGTTTGAACATTCAAATACTTAATGCAGTGCACTTCACTTCAATATGATCACATTCTTCTGGAGTAAGATATAAAGTTCAGTCAGTCATAATTCAGGTTCAGTTCCAGTAAAGCTGTACAACTGCAAGAGTGAAATATTTCCTATTCACAACGTCCATATTTAGTTTTAAAACATCATGATGGAGCTCATGAGTGCAACACTGTGAATGATTTAAGCAGTTGGGCTTGGACATATTTAACCAGTTTATAAGTTTACACAGTTTAACTATAACATACAGTAAGACTTTAATGACATTCAATCACAGTAAAATGAGACTAAACTGTTTAATAGCACACAGGAACACTGAATTGATCATCCGCACTGTGCAGGGTATTGGAAAGTCTTAAAAAGCACTGAATTAGCTTCCTCAAAAAAGGCCTTCAAAAAGGAATTAAGAAGTCTAAAATTAGATTCTTTAATGTTTAATGTTTTCTCTTTCCTGTCATAGGCAGCAATAGTTATAAAATGTTTTTTTTTAAATCTGATTGCAGGCTGTCAGGAGATAAACTGAAAGTGGGATTGGTTTGACAGTGGAGTTTCAGTCAGACCTGCAGCAAACACTGACATTATATTATTATTATATTAATAGGAATTCTTGTTATATACAGTACTGCTGGGAAGTAGAAGTACTGAAAAACATGTGATATAAATATAAATAATTGTAGGCCATATGGTCCCTACTGGTTCTCCATCATACTTTCATACTTTGGATGGTATGATGGTGAAACAGGTATTAAATAACATTCTAAGTGGTATTAACTCAGTCTTTAAAAATCTTAAATTTAACTTGGTGAACCTGTAGAAACCCTGCTGGAAAATTTTGGGGCGAGGCACCCTGGCATTTACCTGTGTCCTGCCCTCTCTCCACTTGTTCCTGTGTGTGAGAAAAAATTGACAGCAACTTTATTTTTCTGTTTTACTGTGCCCATAGTATGTGTTCTTTTTTCTACAGCACACAAAAGTGTGCTTAAAAAACCCAAATTGTTAAAAACACCCAAATTAAGACGTGTAACTCTAACTCTTTAACCTAACCTAAGAAAAATCTATGTGTACACTTCCTGCTTCCTATGTGGCACAATTAAGTCAAGAAACTTGATAACTTGATACTATTTATAATGATTTATTTAAACTTGGAACCAGCTCTGGTAGTTGTGATATAGGCCACCCTTTTTTCACACTGACCTTGCCTGTTGCTCATGGTTTAACCAATGAAAGTAACTCTAGACATTGTAGATTAAACAAGATGAACATGTAGTGTACATGATTGACCACAAGGTGTCACAGGTAGACAAAAACCATCATTAGTTTATTCTATCAGCTTTGTCCCTCTGCTGTGTCCTGAATGTCTTTCACACTGTATCTCACTGACAGCGGCTTCATAAGTCTGAGTGTGGTTTGTACAGATAAGAAGGGTGTGGAATATCCCAGCAAATACAGAGCCTCACACTGTTTGTACATCCAGTGCCTTATCAGACAACTTTCTTTATTTATATTTAATGTATTTCATTAAATAAGTTTATTTTAATTTAAATTATTTTGAATTTAAAGTGCAATGTGACATAACAAAAAAGGTGGCATAGATATAAGTAAATGTACAGACAAGAAAAGAAAGCAGACACAGTGATACAAGAATTATTAAAGCAGTACAGATGTAGAGTTATGTATGTGGGTGGGAGTAATACTTTGGAAAGAATATGTGTGCATGTGTGACGGTGTGCTTTGTGTGAGAACGTCCATGGGTATGTCCGGGGAAAGGAGGGAAGAAGGAGGGAAAGAGACGGAATGAGAAAGTAGAGTAAAAATGGGAGAGTGAGATAGAAAGAAAGACAAGAAAGGTAAAAAAAGAAATATACATATATATACAGGCATGCATGCATATATATTGGCAGGCAGAAAAGACCAGGGGGGCTTGGAAGGACTGGTAAGGTTGTCCTCAGGCAGTTTTCTTTTTTGTTTCTCCTTCCTCTCCTCTCTCTCTCTCTCTCTCTCTTTATTGTTGTGTCCTTGCATTGGGCTATGCCCTGACCCCTGGGAGGGGGCTGGTCCCAACTTTTCACAGTGGACTGCCCACAGACCACTTATTACTCACAGCCTGTCCGCTGTGAGTAATAAGTTTAATAAGAGTTATGTATTTTCATTATTGTTACTATTTTTCTTTCCCTCTTTCTCAGTGTTAAAAACTTTCAAAAAATTCTGATTCAATATTATGATTGTACTCCAATGTTGTCTTGACTTAAAGGATATAAGTTTGCTATTCTGTTCTACCTGCTGAAAGACAAGAGGAGTTTCTGTTTTGAAAAGGGCAGAATGTTTCAGATGGAAGCAGCAGAGGTTGAGATGTCCTGACTTTTATTCCTTAGTATGGGTAAATGCTTTATCCTTTACTTGCCATAATGCAACTCAATAATGTTGCATCATGGGGACAAAAGCAGTGAGATGATCAGACAGGTTGCAAACAAACACTCAAGTTAGCCAAATGTATTTGGAAAAGAAAATGAAGGTGAATGGTAAAAATGTTACACAAACTGTTCAAATTTGACCTAATGCACTTACTGTAGTTCTGCGCAGCATTTTCCTGTGAAATGATTGATTATTAGCAACAAATCAAGTGTGCTTACTTATGGTTTTACCTCTGAATAAGTTGTACTTACCTTGGGAAGTACAATGTTTTCATAACAGATAAAAATGAGGGGAAAAAACAGTTTTGAGTTGATATTTGATATATTGACATCCCTCACACTCCTCTACAGATTCTGTGCTTTGGGACAGTACATTTGGAGTGAATGCCCCTTTAATTAACCATCTAAATGAAGGTGCAGACTGCTTTACTTGGAGCTTGAACAGAGGCTTGTTTTGTGTTCTCCTACTATGGCTGTGTTTGTACAAGGGACAGAGGACTATGGGAGGGAGCCGCCATGAAACGGAGCTTGTGACCAGCACTGCCAGCTATTGTCCCTGCCCAGCAACACACACACACACTTTATGCTAAGCTAGGCTAAATGTGTCCTGAAGCACCAAATGTCAGTTACTTGTCAGCGTCGGAAAACGTGGAAATCTAAAGTAAAAGTAACAAGCACTTAGCAAAAGTGCTACTTAAGCAGTAGTAGGTGTTTGCATGACAACAAAGCTACATATTCAGTTGTTTCAGTCAGAAGGCAGGAAATCTTGGCATATAATTTATTTTGCTGGTGTGTTTTCAGCTGAGTCACTGGTGAGTGCCTTCTTTGTCTTCTTCCTCCAGTCATCAGTTTACAGCACTGTGCTGCAGCAGAGACACAGAGATGACTGATGGTCATGACAGCCTTGTGATGGCTGGTCACTTGACACATGAGCCTGCTCAGAGCTCGGTCGAATGCTG
Source organism: Scomberomorus guttatus (assembly GCA_038419695.1). NCBI lineage: Eukaryota > Metazoa > Chordata > Actinopteri > Scombriformes > Scombridae > Scomberomorus > Scomberomorus guttatus. The sequence continues at coordinate 2,657,163 of CM076467.1, read as the reverse complement.
TGTCAAATACCACAGCCAACAGCTGTCCCCAGAGCTGCCAAGACTTCATCTAACACAAAGAATCAAAGCGTTTGCTTACCAGGTCGCATAATCAACACCAGTTGCCTCAAGGGAAGTGAACTGTAGCTTAAGGCTGCTTGGACACAACTAATCCAAACACCATAACTGTCGCTGTTAGCCTCCAGCAGCTGCTACTGCTATTACTACCAATGCTAACTTTAAAGCTGCACTAATCAATATTTTTATATGAACAATAGGTAAATGACTCTGTGTAATGTCAAAGGTGTTACTTGCAGTTTATTGTTAAAAGAAAAAAAAATGAAACCAGCAATATTTATGTATGAAATGGACAATATGGTTAATGAATGGTTAAAGTTAGGCAAATAAAAATACTTAAAGCTGCACTAATCAATATTTACATATTAATGATAGATCAAATGAATATATTGATTGTGATCAATAATGACTAACTCAGAGAATTATCACCAACTCTGCACTTCCCCTCTGCTGTACAGAGATTTATAGCTTCTTTTAGCTGATTGTTTTGGTTTTACAGCTCACAGCTTTACTGTTACAGTTTCACTTGACTGTTTTCTGCTTTACTGTTCTCAGCGCTCAACCTGGTGTCTAGCTGCAGAGCAGGCAGCTATTTTCAGTGAGAAGTGGATTCATTTAGCAGCTGAAGAGCCATATATTTTACTGAGGAACTGGTGAAGACAAGAAACATACTATTCCATTGGCATATCATTCCATAGTATAGTCAAAGGTCATACATGCGACTGTACTGTAGACTGTTGCATCATGGCTGCAGGAAAGATGTTCTGTGACCTTATTAATATGGTGGCGTATGCTCTTGCTGCCTGTCGTCCGCTCTGCTTCTGACAGACAGCTCACAGGTGTTTGGCTTATCCAGGCTATATTTACAAAGGTCATATATAGAACTGTGGGGTATGATGCCTGCAGAGATCTGATTACTCCACCAGTGGTAAACCTCAAGCACATGTTCTTCCTTACCTAGAAAGAATCTGATGTGTCATGTTCATTTGGAGTAAATATTTTATTATATCAGGTGGTTTAGTGCAATGTTTGGTTCATTTTCCTCTTGTGTGTTGCAAAACTTTGTGACAGACCCATCTGTCTGTGAAGCTCATTATTTCATCTTGTCAACCACGCAGAAGTGTCCCTTTGTTTGCCATCCTCAGCTCTCTGGGGCATGTCCTGCATGACATTTTCTCCTGTGTGTCCAGAGCCTTTGGTGGAATCTGTTTTTTTAAGTGAAGTTGCAGATGGCTGAACTTTTGTATCACTTTTCAGTATCTGTATGCACATATAAGTAGGGTAAATCCAAAAACCTATGAAGAGGTGGAGAAAGAAATGAATGCTCACTTGTATAAAATATATGTTGTTAAGTTAATTATTTAGGTTAAGGAGTTCTATTGAAAACTGCTGTAATATTGGTTAGTTATGTAATGAATTACATTTTATTATATCAGAAGTGGACAACCTTGACTGGCCTGTATACTATTTTTAATCATAGCTGTCACTATTGGCCTTGTATGTTGGTCAAAAAACACTCAGTCACATTGCAATGCCCTGGCCTCCAAAACAGGATGCGCACCAACTGGTGGGTGGCCTGCAGACAGGAAGAGGATTGTTTAGGAAAGGGTTTACATCATAGTTACAACCATAACCCCCTCCCATGTCCCATTAAACACTTTAAAAGCTCATCAGACATTAAAAAAACAAAAACAAAACAAAACAACAACAAAAAAACTTTGTAGTTCCTGAAAAGTTGACATTCTGGAGGCACTTTGCTTCTCCGGTATGTGTGTAATTGAGGGTTATTTTTTATTAACCAATAGCTTCCTATATGGAGGAAACCCCCTCTGTAATGTGACACCATCCATTTGTTATCAAATTAAGTGCTGTCACTGAACCAGAGGAACCAGGAAATGCAATTCCCAGAATAGTTTGTCAGATAAACATAACCTCACCACAGCAGATTGATGGCAAAACACCAACTTTAAAAAACTGTTATTCCCACATGTGGAGACTCCCCTCCACTCTTCCTTCATTCTTGCTGTATTTTTACCCACCCAAATGCAGCTGTTTCCCAGTGTGCCTGCTGGGAGAGAGGGAGGACTGAGGGACACTTGACAGGGGAAGTTCAGTCCCATAATGGAAACACCAGGGACTGGCCTGGGAATTGGACCCATCTCTTAGCAACAGATGGAGACTAGGACAGCATGTACTGAAACCATGTGGGACTGCAAGTCTTTTTATCAGCTTTACATCTGGTCCAATCAGAGTTATCCACCTCTGAAATCAATACTGTATGATGCAGCCTGATTCATTTAGATTGTCTATGTCTATATGAGGCTCTCAAGTGCTTGCAATGTGACATGCTGACAGAATTCAACTCAAGAGTCCACATGAAAAAATTTTTGTATTATTATCATCATCCTACATTTTGTTTTCTCACAAAGTGGGTTAAAGTTCTGAGCTCAAACTCTGTTAAAGAAGAGACTTTTCATTCTGGATAATACAGAAATGTAATAACAAAACCATTCAAGGTCTGGCATCACACCAACGTACTAGCTGTTGATAACTTTGTTTCTTCCCCAGTGTTTTTGTAATGATCAATACTCGGTTCGATTGTATTCAGTTTGTATTTGCTACCCTTCGAGCACTCGTCAGTTCAGAATTGTGTCCTACCTTTGGTGAGCCCAGTACCTTTGGAACATCCATACATTACATCCATACTGGATGATTCCTCAATGCCAACGCTCAGTACCAATGCAGGAAGTAGTGTGTGATTCATGTAGCAAGGCGGAAAGTAAGGGTGTTGAGGTAGGAGTGGTGGATGTGTCAGAGTATGTCCCATCGCAGACCTGCAGTTAGTGTTTGCCTTATTATTAGCTGTACCCACAATGTTTCCCTAACCTTAACTGAGTGTTTTAGTGACCTAACCATAACCATGCCTTAACCATACTTTATTTGTTATATAAACACATTCTTTCCAGGGTGGTCTTTCAAATAATGGTACTTTATTTAACATGGAAGATCACTTCCCATTTCCAACCATGAGTCAACATTGTTTTTTTTACAACCCATGACCTTGATTGTCCCCTAACCTTAACCATGTGGTTGTTATTGTAATCATGACAATGATACAATAATTTTAACCCAAACCATGATCTTTTCCTAATCCTAACCAGACCTTAACCATAGTGTTGTCACATGATAAAACATCATTATTTTTTAACAGTGATTTGTAATGGTTTTGGGAGGCTGATAGGGAGGTCAGATCAAAAAAACACTTCTGTGTGTTCTTCTGGTGTGCATGGACCACCAATGTATTTTGTGGTTTAATATTGAGGACTTGTTGGCCAGGGCACACCCATCTTTCCATAATTTTAATCATATATTATAGATATTGTTGACATTTTAAAAATGTTGGCACCAGATGTAAAAAAACATTACTGAACATATGAGGTTTGCAGAGTTGCCCAATAACAACGCTTTTGTCTGGCGATGTGGTTGTATTGTTATGCTGATGACACCCTGTTGTATGCCTCATTTAATCCCTAAAGTTTTTACAGTCTGGACTTCCTACACTGCTGCCTTGCTGCCATCAACTGGACAGCTTGTAACATGTATTTGATCCAAACCTCAACTTTAATCAGAACATTAAGATTCTTGTTCAGTCATCAAACGTATTGCCAAACACAAAGCACAGAGAATATATCTCTCCAGTCCTAAATGGGTTAAATTGGCTCTCTTTTAACACCTAATTCTGCACCAAGACTTGCTCGACACCAAATGTCTTTACAAGTTCCACAGTCAATGCGACAAAGAGCAATTGCAACAGCAACCTGTCCCTCATTGTCAGATCAGCTGAGTCTGTGCCACATTTTAGAAAGCTTTTAAAAACCCACCTGAACAAGATGGCACTTTATGATTTTCTTTTGTTTTGATTCCCTATATTTGATCATTCTTTGCAATTCTTGTTGTTTTTCATGATATTGGTATTTTTGGTATTTTTATGTGCACGTATGAAGCTCTTTGTAAATCTGCTGTTGAAAAATACCAGCAGGCCTGAAAATGTGGATCTCTGTCCTTTTCTTCCATAAGAAGCACTTTACAATACCATTAATCTATACAATCTATTTTGGCAACTGGGCAAGTAAAAGTATTTGTGTGTAGTTTATTTAGTAAAGAAAAATGTATTCACTGATTTATTGTTTGCAGACTCCAGACAGGGAGTGTCATGTGGCTTGACGTTCATACAGCTTAGTTGTATACTACCACTGAAGCTGTGGCAATGAATGATCATTGTGTTGTTTGATAATATCAGCATATGTAGTGAGAAAAGCAGGTTACCCAGACAGCTTCCTTATGCAACTGCAAAACAAAAGTAATATTACTGGGATACATGTTCTCTGAGACTAATGTAAACATCCCTCCCTGTAATGTATTGAATGTGGGGAACCAGATAAGACCACATTCAGAGACTAACCCAGTTCTCAAGACCATTATAAGAATACTGGTCAATTGTATCAAACACTGAATTTAAGTAAAAAGTCCCAAAACATTTTGTATCTGTGTTCATTCTAATTCAAACTAGAAAATCATCTGCTTTTTAAAAAACAATCCCCAGCAATCTCTTACCTGTTTTCATATGTATAACTGTTGTTAACTTTGTAAGCTTTCCTTAGATAATGCTGTGTGAATTTGACCATATGACGTGTAAACTGATCACCATCCAAAATACTTTGAAAATCTGTTAATTAACTTCAATTAACACATCTTGGAAATAACATGAATATAACTTACACAAGAAATAACAGAAAGGTTTCCAAAAGAAATTTGTTTTCCCTCAGCTCCTGGGGGACTTAGTCTCATTGCTCTCATAATGTTGTTTCCAGCAGCAGCAGGCAGCAGTTTTCAGTGAAAAGGTCTGATAAACCTGTACACTACCTGCCCAGCACCAGACAGCAGAAAAAAGTTAGCAGTGAACATAATTTAGCAGCTACAAAGGAGTTGGTGGAGACCAAACCAGAGCTAAAAGGAAAGTCAGTGTTACCTACATTCATCAGGTTGAGACAACCATGACTCCAAATGAATGCTAATGAATGTCTATTGAATGTACGCTTAATGAGGTGATAATATATCAGATGTTGTGTTTACAGCTTGTCGCTCCCTGGTGCCCCCCAAAAATCAATTAATGCAGGTTTAAAGATTGTCACTGCATTGTAACTTAAACTTTGGTGTCAAACTTTTGTGTGATCTTTCATTTTATTTTTTTCTAAGCAGATGAAAGCAGGGTTAGTGGACTTGTTGCTTATGGGTTTATATCTCAAATCAGGTAATTTAGCAGAAGTCTTATGTCAGTAAGTAAACATCATTTGCATCAGAAGAAGGCCTAGTTTTGTAATACACGTGATATATTTGTAAAACATAATAATGACACTGTATGAAATCAAAATAAAAATGCAGTGTCTTACAATGTGAGGATTTGCTGCATTTATATCATGTAAATTGAATATTAAATGCACTTTAATCAGGGTGTGAACAGATTCTTTATGTGTATGTTCTTAGAGGCTACATTATATTCCCAGCTGCTCTATGTGTCAACCACAGATTATAAATAGACTCAGGGCTAAGCTGGAAAAGTCCCTCCAGCTGAGGGGGACTCATGGCAGGGGAAACTTTCCCCTGACAGACTAACAGGTAGTTTGTATTTTGTATTCAGTCCTTGATATTATCCCTCAACACAGCTTCATGAGAACTCACTAATCATTGTTTGGATCCTCTTGGGTCTGCATTTGTTACATTAAATTACAGGCGGGCAGGGAGAAAATGTTTGCTTCTATTATTTATTAGTATATAGAAGCAAATGATGTCTCTGTAACCTAGCCCTAACAAAAAACCACTGTAATATTCTCTTAGGGACTTACAGCGGCCTGTGGCTTTCAGCTAAGTAGCCTTACTGAACATTATTGAATTTTATCTTCAGTAGCATTAGGTTTGATATTGTTATAGTATTCTTGTACTGAGTTACAGTGCCCAGAGCTCCTCAATAGAGAGTCACTAACAGTAAAACACTGCTGTATTACTTCTATCAGTTTTGGCTGTGATATTTCTGTTGTACCTTTTTATGTCTATTGTAGAATTACTGTTATTATTAAGCTTTGGTGACTTTAGCTAGAACATCACATTTAACAACATCATATTATTAGATTACCCTGCAGAATATGAAGTCACTGTAGGTGTGACTTGTAAAGCATGGCATATTGCCTAATAACCATCTCTGCTGTGTCAAACTAGCAATAATAAACTCTGGTGAAACAGGAAGTGAGTGCCTTCAAAAGTGTAAATTGTCCAATCTTCCACTTTTGACGATATGTTTCTCATTATAACAGTTTTCAAATTAAATAACTGATTTATAATTTCTAATTTCATTCTGCAATCATTAACATATGTATGGTGGGTACTTTAAGTTGCTTCCATTATTTTGGACTTGGTATCTTTAAATTTACAATCTAAATAATAAATGTAAGACTTCAGCATTTCTTCCCAGCATTTTATTCATGGCAGTATATACATTCATGTTGGTAAATGAAATTTTTATAGAAAATAATAGTTAACTAAATATAACAAATCCGAAATATTTACAGACTGAACCGGCTGACTTCCTATTGCCTCCCCTCACATGAATGTTATAAAAATAATCTAATGATGCGTCTCTTCTAGACTTTCCAAATGTCATTGGACCTGATGGATCGGGGATCATGTCGGGGTTGTTTGTGACGGGACGAGGGATTTATTTGAAAGTGAAAATCATGCGTGTTCCGGTGTATCGTGGTGAGCTTGACGCCAGCCCTGACTTGAGGCGTGTGTTTGTTTTGCAGCCTGTGTGGCGGAGTATGAGGGTGGAGACGGTGAGGAGTGGGCTCATACATCGCCGGAGAGGAGCTGTCAGCGGAGCAGGTGGAGTTTCTCCGTCCACTTCCACCAGTGAAATCCCAGCGGAGGGACGCAGGAGCGGGGATACATATTTCCTTCATATTAATGTCGGTTCACCGTGTCCCTGAGATTTGACAAGCCCGACCATGACTTCGGTATGGAAGCGGCTCCAGCGGGTCGGAAAGAAAGCGTCCAAGTTCCAGTTTGCTGCTTCATTTCAAGAACTGATGGTAGAATGCACAAATAAATGGTAAGTAACACTAATAACTAGCTAACACAGTGGATAGCTGTTGCCTTTCCTTTGGCAGTGCCATCCTAATGTGTGCTGTCCAGGTTAAAGGGACTGACAGCCTTATCTTTTACAGCAAGAGAATAATGCCAAACTCCATTTAGAAATATTAACATTTTTCTTCATATACGCCATTGAGGGACCCTGTTCAGCATATATAGGTCAATAAAATTTGACCTATTATTGGTTTGTTTGTTATTCCATCATAATTACTATTCGCCACCATACACAAATGGGCGGAAGCGAACACCATAAACAGTTTCTAAAAGTTGGGTGTTTTGAAATGAAGTGCTGTTTAGGCAGACAAGTCAGTTTTATTTATATAGCGCCAAATTACAACTGAAGTTGTCTCAGGGCACTTTTCACATAGAGCATTCTAGACCGTACTTAATTAACAGAGACCCAACATCCCCCCATGAGTAAGCACTTGGCGACAGCAGCAAGGAAAAAGTCCCCTTTAATGGGAAGAAACCTCGAACAAAACCGGGCTCTAGGTGGGCGGCCATCTGCCTTGACCGGTTGGCTTGAGAGAGAAAGAGGGAGAGGGGAGAGAGTCACGGAGAAGTCACTGACACTTCTATCATTTTCTGTGGCTCCTAACGATTCTTTTTTGTGTGCTTCTTGAGTTAAGTTCTACAGAGTACGTGCTGCTCGTGTCTCTGAATAGAGACGACAGGCATCTTGCTAGTTAGAGGACAACTTTTCATCTGAAATTTCTTATTTCTTCTTCTTATTTTCACTATTCAGCCTAGTTAGTACGTTTTATGAAAATATGATGAAAAAATATATTACTGCTTGACAGTGAGTGATGTGTATTTCTGCAGTGAGGGCACGCCCCATCACTTCCGCGTCTGCTTTTTGATATTGAACATTATGTAGCTGGTATGGCATCCTGCAGTCATGCTCAAAGCTAACCTGGTTGTAGGAAAGAGTGTTAATCTCTGGAAGGACAGGTAGTCCCAGGTGAAGGATGGATGTGTTCATTCACACCATCAGCACCACCAGGTCTGTATCCACCACTGCCACTATCAAGTATCAAGTATATATATATATATATATATATATATATATATATATATATATATATGTATATATATATATGTATAATTTTTTATTTTATTAAACACATGTATGCACCATATAAGCACATTAGAAACTAAAATAAAGTCTTAAAACTAGATTTTGACACAGGCTCCTTTAATTGACATGGTCACAGGATTAGGTAATAATGCTGGCCCTACCTTACCTACCCTGATATAGTACTTCAGTGGTACAATATATATAAAAAAAATTAAAAAACAAAATTGCAATTAATCAAAGTAAGTACAGCTCACTGACACACAGTGAACCTGGGGCTTTTGAGGGAATTGGGGCAGTTACTTGCCTTGCTAAATTGGTAATCCAATGGTGCTGCAATAATTCATTGATTAATGAAAAATAACTAGCAACAATGTTGATGTGACTAATTAACGAACAAAAAAAAAATTCAGTTCCCAGTGTCTTACAATGTGAGGATTTGCTGCATTTATATTATGTAAATTGAATATTTGGGGTTTTGGACTGGACTGGAGATCTCATCCACGGCTGGATTAACCTGTCAGGAGGAACTGCAGCAAAAAAATTAGCTGCTGGGTCTCAGTTGACCACCATCAATACTTTATGACACTTAATAGACTAAAGAATAAATTGATGTATTCAAAAGATAAGCAACAGATGAATTGATAGTGAAACTATTAATTTAACTAATCAAAAAAATGAATCCATTAATTGTTGCAGCTGCACTAGGTACCATTTAAATTCTTTTGATACTGCTGATATAATACCTTAGTTTTGGCAAGATACTAAAACTACACTACTTCATACCTTCTTTGATAAATATAAATCCCTTTTTTTATAAAACCATATTTTTCGTTTAACGGAAGAAGAAGCCAAAACTCTTCAATTGTTAAGTTGTCTAATAAACAGAAGCAGCAGTAGAATAACCTTGCCTAAATAAAATCCAGTCTAAGGTATATAATGTAGGTCAGAATCAGCACTCACACCTGGTTATGTGATGGAGATCTGTTGCTTTGTTGTTAGTGTGGTTAGTCTATGAGCTCTTAGTCTGACTGCCAGTCTTGGCACTGCAGGAGTTCCTTTAATTCCATTATCATTACTCATGGTGCAGTCAGCATGTGTTTCCAGTCCTCCAGCCCTGGCTTGCATATAGTGGCCTACCTATCTGTCATTTAGTTTATGTAATTCTCTAGAAGTGTTATACACACCAACCAGTATCAACATGTTTCTTTTTCCTGGTAAATCCTGTCATAGAGTGAGTTTGGTCACACAATGTGAGAATTGATAGTCTTTGCTTGTTCTGTACTACAGTTATGATCTGAGGCTTAAAACAATATGACATGACACATTAAATGAATGGGGAAGTAAGAGCAGACTGTAAATGTAAGATCAATAGAGCAAAGTTTTATGGTGTTGCAATTGTGTGTGTTTTTAAATGGAGTCTGGGCAGTCAGGGTTTCTTGCCAAAGTCAAATATCATAGGTGAAAGTGATACAAGACTCTGAGTACGTCAGTACTATGATTTACTAAGAAACAATTAAGAGGTTCTAAGTCAGAACTTTCTGACTTACTATTTGTTTTTTTAAGTGGTTGTAGAGGTTTTTAAGTTACTTTTTTTCTAGGTTCTGGAGGTCATTTGGTGAATTGGGGCTTCTTGTTAAAAGAGTTTAAATTTATGTGGAAGCCCATTTCCACCAGGAAAAGAAAAAAAAGATGAAAATGTGAGGACTGAACAATGGTAAGGGGAAATCATGAGATAGACTTACATATTTAAAATAATAAGATTATAAGTGAAAATGACAATTTAAGTCATAATTATGACATAATTAGTCAAAATTTGGACTCACAAGTCAAAATTACAATTTGCAAAGATAAATTTACAATATTAAGTCAAAACGCTGACATTTGAAATAGAAATTGTGAGATAGTAAGTCAAAATATTGACTTACTATTGCATATTTTTTCATAATTTTGACTTTAAAAAGTTAAAAAATGTTACTTAGTATTTAATAACCATTACTTGACTTTAATAATTTTGTTATTGACATATCTCATAATTTTGATTAAGTCGTTTCATTTTAACTTAGTATCTAATAATTATGACATAGTTTGTCATCCTGACGTACAATTTGTTTTTTTTTATTTTTATCATTCCTAACTTTTAATCAGTTTTTTTCTTTTACTGGCAGAAAAGGGCATCGATAATTTCACTACCATTGAATTTAACAGAATATCCCAGAGAATATGATATTTCTGATCACAGGGATCTCTTTTACCGTGTTCCTGGGACTAAATGTGATCACACAGGGTTTAATGATGTTAATGGTGTCGAGTCCAAACCTTGAAGAAAATGTTGGTTTGTGTCCTCATACAGTGGTTCCAAAGCCAGAGAGTAGTCCTTGAGTTACTTTGACATCTCTAACCAGATCAGATCCTACATGTTCACACTTTATGTAACATCATGTGATTCTGTGAAACCACAGAACACGCAGCAGCCAGCCTGAACCCAAATATGAAGTGTGTCATTTTATCAGAGTGTGTAAATGACTGATGGTTGTACTGTACTGTATGTCTATTATTATGTGGCAAGAATTAATCCTATGAATAAAACATTCAAGAGACAGCAGTGAAACCAGGCTAACCCTAAACTACTGCTATTACTACTACCAATACTGCTGCTGATACTACTACTCCTTCTGCCACTACTACTACTTCTATTCCTGCTTCCAGTATTGCTTCTGTATTTACTACAAGTACTGTAACTATTGCTGTTAACTACTACCACCAAACTACAATCATTAATACTACCTCTACTAGGCTACATGTACAGCTAACACTGCTACCACTACAATGGGCAATTCTGTTTTTACAGACTATTGTGACTTTATTTATTCATTTATTCTGGCTGATGAGACATCTGCTCAGATTAGTGGGCAAGCTTTGTTGGTACTTACAGGAAGTCACCAGACTTTCTTCACTAATAAAATAATAATGACAAAGGTGTTAGGCTGTGTTCAGAGTGAAATAGTGTGTAAAGAATTTAAAAACCCAATGGCCTGTGTTGCTACAGGCACTGGTGAGAAGATGAAATTTAACACAGGAAGAGCTATGGCTTTTAAAGGATAATTCTGCTTTTTTACAACTTAGATTTTATTTTTATCAGTGGTGTAAAGTATTCAAGTACTAACTACTTGAGTATTTCCATTTGATGCTACTTTATACTTCCACTCCACTACATTTCAGAGGGAAATATTGTACATTTATTTGACAGCTTTAGTTACTTTTAGGATGAAGATTTGACACAATGGATAATATAACAAGCTTTTAAAATACAACACATTGTTAAAGATGATGGTTTCCAATATCAGTGTATCAGAACTTTGTTTTTCTTCTTTCCTCTCCCATTAATCATCTCACGACCCCTCAGATTTATCTGGTGACCCTTTGGAGGGGCCTGACCCCTAGGTTGGGAACCACTAGACTAAACTAGCTATCTGTATATAAAGTAGTTGAAACTAGCTCCACCTCCAGCAGCTACAACAGTAACATGCTGCTTGCACACTGATGCTTCAGTATTAATATGATGCAATGCAATACTTTAACTACATCAAGCTGCTAATACTTATGTACTTTTACTTAAGTAGAATTTTTCATGCATGACTTTTACTTATAATGGAGTCATTTACATTGCTGTATTGGTACTTTTACTTAGTTAATGATCTGAGTACTTCTTCCACCACTAATTTTTATAGTTTTGCCTATTGTCTCTATTGGTTATAATAACATTGTAATTGTTGAAGTCTGGGAACAGTGACACAGTGACATTACTAAAAGTAGGTCCAACAGGGTAAGAAACTCAAACAGTCAGATGATCAGACAGGTTCAAACAAGCCAACAGTTTATAGAGATTATCTAAACCACTTTCTTTTTTTAGGTCAAACTGAAAGTGAAAACACTTGAAATATTTCTAATAATCCTGCATAGGCCTTTTTCACAGCAGATATTTTGACATGTCACAGTAGGGAAAGCACAGGTTTAAATAATCAAATGAATGATGGCTGAATTCCATTAAACTGCTTCAGTTTCAGTGTTCTGGTGTTGTGCATGCTGGTTCACTGTCACACTTTCATGACTTACTGGGACAGTTGAATAATAATGTTATTAGTAACTGCTGCTATGTCAAGTCAAAATTTCTGCTGTGAAAAAGGACTATAGTAAGTACAGTAGGTCAAAGTTGAAGCAGGAAGTGGATCTGTAAACTGATGGATGTTTACAGCAGACAGTTTGGGTAATATTTTGTTTTTTTTCACCTTCATTTTCAGTTTGACTAACCTGTTTATTTGTTTACAACCTGTCTGATTGTCTCACTGCTCGTGTTTCTAGACCTGTCAAACTGTGTTAAGTGATGTCCCCTTGTTCTGAGATCTCAATTATTAGAAACGATGGCCAAAGTTTTAATAAACAGAAATGAACCTTTTAGGCTTTTAATAATAATAATAATGACAAAAGTTTATTTATATGGCACTTATAGTGCTTTACAAGGCAGACTTAAGAGGAACAAAGGACATAATAAAATGTCAAATACACACACATTCCCACAAATATAAATAAATCAATAAATGAAGATTTTAAGAAAACCTTATGATTAAAGTGAGTTTTCAGAAGTGACTTAAAAGAAGATACTGGATTTGCAGGTCATTCCATAATAGTGGTGCCCTGACAGAGAAAGCTCTGTCTCCTTTAGTCCTCGACCTTGCATTAGGAGCAGCCAGGAGGTTCCTGTCTGAGGACCTCAAGCAGGTTGATAAGGGAAAAGTAGCTCAGAGATCTAATCTGAGACCAGGCCATGAAGTGCTTTAAATCTAATGAGTTGGATCTTAAAATCAATTCTAAGGCCAACTGGCAGCCAGTGTAATCAGATGCCAAAACACTGCACATTGGTTTATAAAACCACTACTACTAATCATTTTATCCTTCAACAATCCAACAGTAAACAGTAGGATTATGTTGTTCCAATTTCTTCCCGAGCAACCCTGGTTTTATCTTTACTGAAGCCATCAGCATTGGCACCTACACTGTTCTAACTCAAGGGTCTCATTGAAATGAATCAGGAGGCTGTGTTTTTTTCCCTAACAGATGCAGGAAAGCTGACAGTACAGTGAAGGAGATGTCAATCAAACAAAGTCCTAACACAAAGGTGAATCAGGCAGAATAAGTGAAAACACCTGTGTGGTTAGATCATGACGGTGTAGGGCTTTAAAGTTGAGAAAGAACTACAAGTCATGGGTGACGTCACAGACAGTATGTGCTTTCTGCAGTTTATGACAAGAATGTGTAAAATGTGGATCAGCTAGACGGGTTGTCTTCCTGAACTGATCAGCAAAAACCTTTCACATTCAAAGGGCAGAACAGTAGCAGAGGGTTTAGACAGTCTGGGAATACTATTTAGAAGTCGTATGATCAACAACTTCCCTTACACATCCAGCACTCCCTCATATGGTAAAGCTCCAACACCTTGTACTTCAAACACATGAAAACAAACACTTGAGTTATATTTGCAGCCACCAGGTCTGATATGAGTGTGTTATGTAAGTGTGTGTGGGGTACATTTCTGTTTTAAGAAATCGTACTCTGCAAAGCACTCATCTTCACCACTGAAGCTAAAAACACTATTGAAGCATCTTTATGATAGATAGTGCAGCAGGTGTAGGATTGCTATTAAGCCTCTGAAGTTCAGCGTGGCAGACGTCTATTTCTGTTTTCTCTCTCTCTTTCTCTTTCACTCTCACTCCTCTCTCTCTCTCTCATAACCTTTCTCACCAATCCACACATTAGTTATGAGGCTCATGCAACATGAGAAGAAGGCCTAGGCTTACTATTCACACAAGAGTATGACAGGGTCAAGGGCCACTATTGATAATACTGATACAATACCTTTTAGATTGAAATTTCCAGTAATATATATTTTGCACAAGTATTCAATTTATACATTTTGAATGCAATTTTATTCAATTTATTTTAAGAGTTTAGCCCATAATTTCTATCAATTATTGTAAGTAATTGCTGAGATCTGGATTAAGGTCTGCTGGGTTAAGCAGAATGAGCAGTCAAGCATTGTAAACAAACCAAGAGTTTATCCAGATGATTTGAACCACTTTATTTGGAGGTCAAACTAAAAGTGAGCGCACCACCTCCAATTTAACATTCATCTCCAAAATGTTTGAGAAGGTAGTTGCATCCCAACTCCAGATCCACCTTGATAACAATAATCTCTTTGAACAATTCTAATCTGGCTTTTGCCCCAAACATAGCACAGAAACAGCCCTGGTTAAGATCACTGATGATCTGATTCTGGTCTACTCTCTATCCTCATCCTCCTTGACCTCAACACAGCCTTTGAAACCATATCCCATCAACTCCTCATGGATCGTCTGGCTAGAATTGGAGTCGGGGGTCTGTGTATTAGTGGTTACCACTCCTGTTTCTTATTTATCTGCTCCCTCTTGGCAACATCTTCCGGCACTATGGTATCCATTTTCACTGTTATGCTGATGATACACAGCTTTAATTGTCCACTAAACCCCCTTCTACTCTCCCCTCTAATACCCTCACTGCTTGTCTCCATGATTTACAGATACAGATGACAAACAACTACCTAAAACTAAACAGTAGTAAAACTGAGCTACTCCTCATTGGCACTAAATCTACACTCGCTAAAGCTAATATTTGTTCACTCCTCATTGCTGAAGCCACCATACCAGTCTCCACAGAGGTTAAGAGCCTTGGTGTTATCCTGGACAGTACCCTCTCTTTCTCCAGTCATATAAAAATGTCTCCCGGATTGCCTTTTTCCATCTGTGAAACATCTCCAGACTACGTCCTGCTTTAACGCAACACTCCACGGAAGTCAATGCTTTGGTCACGTCACGCATTGATTACTGCAATGCGATCCTGGCTGGCATCCCCTTATTTACCGACTTCAACTCATCCAGAACTCTGCAGCACGGATTATTACATGCTCAGAATCCACTGAACATGTCACTCCCCTGCTGACTCAACTACACTGACTCCCTGTGTCACAACGGATTAACTTTAAAATATTATTATTAATATTTAAAGCTCTACATAATCTATCCCCTGCTTATCTCACAGACCTCCTTCAGACTTACGCTCCCTCTCGCTTCCTGGGGTCTTCATCAGCAGGTCTACTGGCACTACCAGCCATCAACCACAGCACAATGGATGCTGGGGCCTTCTGCTATACTGCACCCAAACTTTGGAACTCCCTTCCCCCTCACATTCACATAAAACCCATCTTTTTAAACTATCTTACTCACTCTAATAACATCAACTGCATCTTGTTTTTTACTAAATGTCAATTAGTATAAAATTTAGTTGTTTATTGCATGTTTTATTGATGATCGCACTGATGTTTTATTACTGCTTGTTGTTTATTGTATTAATCATCATCACCAGTCACATGAATATTTTATTATGTGGACTTCAATGACTAAAAAGTAAGACTGGTAAACACTCTCAACATGTGCAGGGTCTCCTACAATCTATACACTAGTGTGTTTACACATCCAAGTACAGCTGTTTATTCAAATACGTGGGCGTCTCTCACTGAGTGCACGCTCACACAGTCACAAGATTTTCATTTTCTCCTGGCCAAGACTTTCACTTCAGTGTTTTGAAAGTATACAGATGGGCTTGTGTGTATGCTGTGTGCTTTTTGGCCTGTTTTGACAAGCTATCATCTCCTGATGGTGTACTGCCTGTACTCCACCTCAGACCCCATTATTAGAGTAAATGAAATTAGATGAAATGTCCTGATAACTCTGAGTACAATGGGTTGATGCAACCATGAAAGAATAGTAAGAAGGCACACAGATGAACAGAAAATAAATAAGAGCACAGAATATGGTACATTTCTCTGTTGAAGTGCTAAAGGGGCCTTTACATCCCACTACAGAGCCCAAGAAAGAGGGATGAAAATTCATCACTTGTACTTCCTGGAAAGCAGTGTTTTGTTCTAGCCATGCTAGAGACTCTAAGGATGGCAATGTCGGTTGGTCCACCACTTTGGTCCAGACTGAAATATCTTAGCAACTAATGGATGGAATACCATGAAATTTTTTACAGCCATTTACATTCCCCAGAGGATGTAACCTAATGACTTTGGTGATCCTGTAACACCATTTGTTGACATTGGTGGTTTTAAGTGAAATGTCTCAACAACTTCTGGATTGATTACCATGAATTTTTGTACATTCACGTTCCCCTTAGGATGAATTATGAAATTAGCTTTTCATCTAGCACCATTGTTAGATAAATAAATTTTCCTGCTCACTAAAGAGTTAACTATTGTTACTATGTAGAGAATAGTGAATGAGTGAACAAGGAATTCAGATTGAACCCTAGTCTTGTAGTTACCATCATCACACTGATTGTGATCAAATGTTATCACATAGTTACAGAGATTAATTTACACTCTCAAAAGGTCAATAGTCAAACTGTAAAAGGAACTGAAAGATTCTTTTGTTAACACATCTCTCTTTGTGTGAAAATAGTTTGGAATACAATCTCTGTATGTTACATTGATGCTGATGTATACTAAAAAGTGATGAAAGTTGTTCTTGATCATGATGTACACAGAAAAACTGAAATGTTATTTATCCTCTGCTGTGATTCCAGGCAGCCAGACAAACTGAGAGTGGTGTGGATCAGGAGAAACAGACGTCACAGCACAAAGGTAACAAAAGGAAGGAGAACGAGATGAAATGTATTCATAAGCATTCAAAAAAACCAACTGTCTCTGCAAGGCTCCTGGAGTAGAAATGCTTAAAATGCTATGAAATAAGTTGTGGATTTTAAATAACTTTAAATATGACGATATGATATGGGCGACCCCTTGACCCTTCAGCCAAAATCTTTCCTTAATTTACAAAATGACCCTTTACTCTAGTGTCCTTCACAGGCCTGATTGTTCAGTTTGTAAAAGATATCTTATTTAAGCATGGAAGTTCATTCTTGACCTTTCAACTGCATCTCACGTCTTCTTCGGTGAATGGAGCTGGCTCAGATGTCATGTGACCACAAGTGGTCGCATATGGAGACATTGTAACTCCTTGTCAAAGCCACTTATAACATGAAACAGAAGTGGTAAGGACCCTCCTACACAGAACACTTTATCAGTGAAGAGGAGGATAGACAAGGAGGTGCAACAGGTCCGAGCCAATGGGTACAAAGAGTGAATGATTAAACTTAAGACCAGTACATGACGGGACTGTCAGCTCATCTGACCAGAGTCATCAAGTCACAAAGAGTCAACACTTACAGAACCGCAAACCATTCAACGCCTTACGATCTTTGCTGGTGTGCCCTAAAGACCGGACCCTCCTGAGAGGAAGATTGGAGTTGTGTTAGAGCCCTTATCAGACATGGAAAACTTAACATTGCTGGATTTTGTTATATGATGCTTTTTATCTTTCAGACACACAGTAGGTGTCCTTATATTCCTTACGGCTGTATTCAGATATGACAGGACATTTATGTAAGGAGCTGCGTGCTCGCACAATATTTGGCACCTGTTGCATGAGAGGGAGCACAGACACAGTGTTTCCTAGTTTATTAAACTGATTTCTGAAATGGTAAATGGACTGCACTTATATAGCACTTTTCTACCTTAACAGACTAAGCGCAAAACAATTTTTTCCTCTCATAAACCCATTTGCACTCACACACTGATGGCAGTGGAGCATGCAAGGCCATGGCCTGACCATCCGCGACACTTCAACACATGGACAGGAAGAGCTGGGGATCAAACCACCAGCCCTGCATTTAGTGGACAACCTGCTTTACCTCCTGAGCCACAGCCGCCATGAAATGGGAGACAGGAGTTACCATCTCCATCCATATACTGTATGACCACCTGTTAACACGTAACCTAAGTTCCATACTTCACCATAATTCACTGAAGACTGTGAGATGCCGTTGAAATCTCCAAAGAGCTAGTAGGTGTTCTTTTAGCTTAGATTTTTTGTTATAGGCCTACAAAGTAATTAATGGTTAGATTCATGGTCTCCAGATAATGAATCCTATTTTTATTGGTGTGTGCTTTCCTCTGGCACCACCTGTACACCAGACTACTTCACTTGGACACTAGATATTGCTTAATGTAAAAGATGATTTTATAATCAGCTTACATCAAGGCAGTGAATTGGTATGAATCTTTCTCGTTGATTCATACTGAGAAAGATTCTTTTTGAATTTGGTGATTCTATGACTCTAGTGCCTTATTGAGGTCAAACTGTATTGGTAACCCCACCACTAGTAAAGCTCTAAAAATATCAAAATCTTGTTCTGCTGCTAAAATACAATCCATAAGAAACTCGGGCAACAGTTTTGAACTTGAACCCTCTATTTGTGTTACCTTTTCTGTCAGCTCCACAGCTGGCAGCCGGGGATAAAGAACCCATACAGAGGCCTGGTGCTTTGGCAGGTCCCAGAGAGTTTGGACATCACCGTTACACTCTTCAAGGTATGAAGTTTAAAGTTAAAAGTTGCAATTAATGGATAATTTGGATTATGGAAAGGGAAATGCATAGCTCTGTTATTAATGTGGGTGGGCAACAGCATGGCTAAGGCATCCAGAAATTATTTGTCTGTCAACAGGAACCTACAGCAGAGGAGTTTGAGGACAAGGATTGGACTTTTGTCATTGAAAATGTGAGTCTGACATTTCTGTCTTATCCTTTGGTCTGGTTTAATTTATTTATTTTATTTTTATTTTTTAATCGGAAAACTCTGACTAAGAATTTATTCTCAGGAAGAAGGGATTCTCTCTCAAGTTTGACACTCTTGACTCTCTTGTCAGGAGACAAAAGGCCGTAGGAAGGTGTTGGCATCAGCTGATGTCAATATGAAGAAGTATGCCAGTGCCACGCCGGCCCAGTATGATATAACATTGAAGCTCAAACCGCTGTCTGTTAAAGTGGTTGAAGCCACGCTGAAACTGAACCTGTCTTGTATCTTTCTCAAGGAAGGCAAAGCCACGTAAGTCATCAGCTGAGCATCACTCTGCAGGTGTATATGCAAAGCTGTATCCCAGAACTTAAATCAGTAGTTGAAACAATGGGTCCAAAATCTTTTTTAAGACCAATATTGATGTTTCTGGATGTGAATATTCTTGTAAATGTAATGTTTTAAGAGGATTCTTTGTCTCCACAGAGATGAGGACATGCAGAGTTTGGCCAGTCTAATGAGTATGAAACAGAGTGACATTGGCAATCTAGATGATTTTAATGACAGTGATGATGAAGGCGAGGAAAGGAGGGCCAGCTTTGGAACTGGACAAGCTACTGCTGTTTCTGGTAAGAGGCTGATCTTTCCCTCTGAAACTCGGAGATGAAATCCAGACCTGAGGCTTAGTTGAACTCAATGACAAATATCTGATTTGGTGTTGGGGCGAGGCTATTGTAAGTGACCATAATTAATATTTACAACCTGCCGAAGTATTTGGGTGTCAGTGACGTGAGTTAAACATGCCTCATCAAAACAATATGTCAATAGTGCATGTAATACCTTTCAGTGAATGTAAGTTAGCAGCCTTTTTGCATTTTCTTTTTTTTCCATTTTCAAAATATTTTATATAATAATATATTCATTTTAGGTTACTTTAGAAGTAGTTAGTGTCATGGCACAGGTAGCACTGGTAAAATGACATAAACTGAATGCTTTGATTACCATACACAAGAAAGGAAACAGGCCTTACCTGAACTCTGGTGAGCTTGACCTGCTTTCTTTAGTCGCTCCACTCATCTCCTGCAGTGTCAGTTCACTTGACTGGGTGGTCAGGCTGGCCTGGTCCTCTTCTCGTCTCACCAATTGTGCACTGAGCTCGGTGTTGCTTTCATGTCATTCAGGTTAACACAGACGCAGACAGAAACTAAACTAAATACTTCAGTTGTTATAGTTGTCAATTGTTATATTGAAAGTTGGAAACCAGTCAATGAGAAATAACAACATGACCATTAGGATCAAATACATTTTAATATTAATTTGAGGTTATTTTAGAGGTATGTATATGTGATATCTGTGATATATCCAGACAAGACCTAAACCGATAAATCAGCCAATATTTCACTGATATTATCTTATTGCAGATACAGTACCAATCAAAAGTTGGGACACACTTTCTCTCTCAAGGGAATGGGAAAGTGTGTTCAAACTTTTGACTGGTACTGTATCTATGGATAGGTAACCAAACAGTTGTTTGAGGTAATTTAGACATTGTGATGCCATTACATACTGCAGTTTATCCACTAGAGATTGCTGACAAGCTTATTTTTCAATTGTAAATTGGTCACATTTTTTTTTAAAAATTGTGAATAACATCTTTACATAAAATTGAGATTGACAAAACAAAAATGCTAGTTTATGTCTAAATTACAAAAATAACTGCCTATATATTGTTATATTGTTATCTGATTTTTAAACACTCAGTTGTGGATATCCATACTTGCTCCAAAATACAGTATCAATCAGGCAGGGTCAAGCAGGGTGAATTTAAACCTTTCAGAACAACTGAATGTAACTTCAAGATGAAGTCGCCTTTTCACTTTCCTTTCCTCTAATATTTAGAAAGCCTACTGTTCAGGCTGCCTAAGTTGCAGTTTTATGTGTAGTTTCTATTTGTAGTTTCTCTTCTATGTATGTTAAAGCATAAAGGTAATATTAATTTAAGGTTACTTTAGAGGAAAGCTGTCTGTGATATATCAAGACCCATAACATATTTATAATACATTTGTTTTATAATACCATACCTTTGCCTGCCAGATTTTTAGCTTTTGTAATCTGTAGTTGTAAATGGAATGGTTGTAATGTTATGGTATGTTATGTTATGTTTGTGTTTCAAATTTCAAATTCAGCATCTTCCACATAAACACAAACAATGCCAACACCAGCACACCCCTGCACTTGCTCCTGACGAAATCTGTTCTAAATAAAGTGTTGCTGGACGAGATATAGCGCAGGAATGTATGGACAGCAATTTGCAAGTTACACACGACAAGGTGTGATTCATTCTGGAAAAAACTCCACACCACTGCTACTGTATGTGGGAGAAGCTGTTTGTCAGCCTCTACTCTGTATCACTGCTGTGAGGAGTCAGGCAGGGATGTCCCCTCTCACCTTTTTTATTTCTCTTTCAACTGTTTCCCTCAAACTGCTGCTTCCTCTTTTCTTTTCTATTTAAAACTGAGTTCCCTTTCCACTTATTATTTCTCTCTGCTGTTCCCTTTTCTTTTCTGCAACAGCTATTGTCCCTTCCACCACAAGAGTACATGATCTGGCTTGGAGGCCTGCAGTTGAAACAGGCCCCACAGGTAACTTCCTGTTCCCTGATTTACTCTTGAGCCTTCCCAGTTGGTCCTGATTGGTCTTTACATAAGTCCCTCCCCAATGAATACTACCTTACCTTTAGCATTCATTTTATTCATTTAAAATTGTTTTGTTCATATTCAGTGTAGCCTAGCATAGTTTTTAAGACATGAAAATGACAATGATGAAAATTGATGTTTTGGTGCGTTAAAGCCATCAATGTTTGTGATTTTCTTAAAAGTTTTTCTTGATGTTACTGTGTAGTTTTATTGCTTTTAAAGCATATCTGAGTGCTGTCACAGTCCATTTCAACAATCCACTTTTTCATTTCCCCATATCAACTCTCTTTACTGCTGCCTTCTTTATGTGTTTCTACAAATATACTGCAAAACCTCATTCCCACATTTTCACTTTCATGTATATCTTTATTCTGCATTTTACTGCTTCTCTCGTTCTCAAGACCTTTCTTTCAATCATTTCTTTAATCTCTTTTTCCATGTCATTTCTCTTCTTCACCCTGGCCCACATTCACCTCATCTCTTATCTTTCACTCAGTAACCTCAGAGATGGATTGGAAAAGGTCCTCTGGCATTTCCTCCACCATCTCGGTTCCATCTCATCCTCCTCTGCCTGATCCCCCAGACCCCTCTGTCCCATCCACCTTATTGCGAACCCACACACGACCAGCCAGCACTACCCAGCAGGCTCGGCCCTCCCCCTATGCCTACTCATTGCCAGCCTTTACACGTGCTCACCCTCCTGCACTTCCCAAAATCTTCCAGCCAAGTGCCGGATCAGGTATTAGTCATCAGATATTCCTCATCCTATGTGGTCTCTTGTTTCTTTAGGATCAGATTATTTTATGTCTCATTATTTAATAGTGACCAGGGACTTTATTTGCGTCAACCATAGAAAGAACTACACCTTTATTTGTGACAGGCTTATATTAGAGACAGGACTTTATTTCTAATTTCCCCTGTTTTATAAGCATATGGTATCATATTTAAGGAAGCCTCCCTGTCTTCTGATTTGCTGTAATTTGCTGTTAAATTTTGTGTAATGTACATTTACACAGCACCACCATTAGTACATGTTCCAACAGACATGTCATACTCACAACCTGCTGCTGAGTTTCTCTTCTCTCATAAAAATACTGTTTTTATTCACTAATTATTTCCAGTTGCTTCCATTTGTCATTTTTCTATTGCTGTTAAGCTACTGTCAATATCTAAACTTTCTGTACAGATTTTTCACATTTTTCACATTTCTCACACCCTAGAGGTCCCTCCCAGTCCAGACTTGTGATTTAATTTAATTTAAAGTAGGCTTATAATTTGAAACATCTATAGTAAGTGTAAAATTTAATTGAATGTACTTAAACTTAAAAAAACAGGGAGAAGTGATTGGAAATAATAAGTGAAAGAGAGAGGGAAAAAAGAGAAAGTGAGAGCAGCAGAGTGGTGAGTATGACATGACTCTATTGTTATATTATTGCACTGATGGAATTAATGCTGTGGAAATGTACATTATACTGAATTTTAATTGAGAATTTACAGTAACATGGAGATGCTACATTAGCTAGATTTGTCTTTTTTTTTCTCTCTCACTGTTGCACAAGTACCTCTTAATGTGTTATTAATGTAGGCCAGAGTTACAGTAATTGAAACACAATTGTTATTGGCCACATAAGGTAAAGGTAATGTCAAGCAAACTGCTTTTAACATTAAGTTTATCATTACATTTATTGTAGACTTTACACATAAACATCCAAGCAAATGTATTTTGATCTACTGTAGCAGGCTGGTCCTGTAGTTTAGTGGATTATCATTATTAGGCATATAGGGTTAGGCAATAAGATGGAGCAAAAACAAACTCTGGATTATGATCCCACAAGGAAGTCAGCCTAAATGTCAAGAATCTAGACTTTGTGTCTTGAAATGAAGTAAAAAGAAGAAGACTTGCCTTTAAAACTTGTGATCCAGAGTTATGTAACATGTTAGCCATTTTTAATTGGTCTGAGACACCTCCTGCTGTGATATGTCCAGTTAGGAAATGAAAATCATGTCAGTGATTGCCAATAAATACACTGAATGTCCTCATTTTGAATTGTTGAGCTTTGCCCAGGCCTAGAATCATTTTCTCCATCTGTATCCATTTGAAATTTCCTGCCAAATTTCTGAAATGAACTGTTCCATTTCCACAGCGACAGTCCCTTGTGACAGTAAATTTGTCTGTCAGTGCAGAAATGCTTCTGGCTTCTGGCTTTTCTCCATTCACATCCTGACACGGCTGTATCCAGGCCTGTGAAGTCTAGTTAAATAGTTTGCTTTGGCAGACTCTGTGCTGATACAGTTTGTTGTTCTCTAAGTTATGGTCTGATCTGTCTTGAAAAGGAAAAGTAATTTTTTAAGGGTAAACTTGTCTATAAGCAATAGAGCAAAGACTGGTTTTAAAAGCTGATATGTAATATGTAGGTACAGTACTAGACCCCACAGGATGGTAGAACATTGTTTTTGGTGGTATTTTCTTAATTTCTCTCATTTCTTCTGATTGTTACATTCCCATAAACCAAAAAACACAGGAAACTTTCAATAGCTATCTGGTTCAAAATTACTGTACAAGTTGACTTTACCAATAGGTTTAAACTATGTTTTTGTCAGGTGTTGATCAGTTTTAAGCAAGTTTTTATTGTTCTTTCTACCTGTGATGGATCCACAACCCCATGGACATAAACTGGTCAGTTTTTGCAGAGTAGTCATCCAAAGTGATGCATAATAAAATGTGATAAATTAGATTTTCATGGGAGTGAAAGTCCTAACTCTGTGCCTTTTAGAACTCGTACTCATTTGACATTTGACGAGATAAATCTTAATTTTTATCTTTCAGCTTTTTACACATATTGCTGAAAGTCTGTAACTGTTTGCTTCAGTATATGAGTTAAGTAGCTACCTATTTCTGAGTCATGATCAACTTACAGTACAGCAGCTTTATTCTAAAAAAGACAAAACACTCTATTTTGTTATTTTAATCTATACACAAACAGAAATGTAAAAGTTTTAGGCAGTATTGGAAAGTAAGTACATTTACTCAAATGCAATACTTAGGTACAATTTTGAGGTACTTGTACTTCACTTGAGTATTTCCATGTGATGCTACTTTATACTTCCACTCCACTACATTTCAGAGGGAAATATTGTACTTTCTACTCCACTACATTTATTTGACAGCTTTAGTTACTTTTCAGATGAAGATTTGACACAATGGATAATATAACAAGCTTTTAAATTACAACACATTGTTAAAGATGAAACCAGTGGTTTCCAACCTTTTTGGCTTTTGACATCTTACAAAAAGCAGTGTGTAGTCGGGGTCACATTTCAGATGTCTATGAGTTGTTAACAAATAGTGATTTTTCTCTCTAAACTTCTCACATAGTTTCATTTCAATGTCCAAAAACTGAAAACAGATTTGTGTATCAGAACTTTGTTTTTCTTCTTTCCTCTCCCATTAATAATCTCAAGACCCCTCAGATTTATCTGGTGACCCTTTGGAGGGGCCTGACCCCTAGGTTGGGAACCACTGGAATAAAGTAGCTAACTGTATAGAAAGTAGTTGAAACTAGCTCCACCTCCAGCAGCTACAACAGTAACATGCTGCTTACACACTGATGCTTCAGTATTAATAATCTAATGATGTCATATATAATAATATATCAGTCAGAGGGACCAAACCGCTACTTTTACTGCAATACTAACTACATCAAGCTGATAATACCTATGTACTTTTACTGTAGTAGGATTTTTCATGCAGGACTTGTAATGGAGTAATTTACATTGCTGTATTGGTACTTTTACTTAGTAAAGGATCTGAGTACTTCTTCCACCACTGGTTTTAGGGGGAGTTACTTGCTGGAGCTATTCCTTGCCAAATAACAGGCAGACACAATGACTGTGCACAGCTTCTCTGAGTCTTGTAGACACTGTGAGATTGCCAGGTTCGGTATCATTGTGCCTGCACAAAGACTAAAGCAATAGCCAGTGCTTACTGACTGTATCTAGCAACCTGACCTGTAGCCAGGGACACTGCACTGAAGTGCTGGGCGGATGCATACATTGTTGTTCACCAAGAAATAGTTCAAACACGCAACTACCCCTAAGACTGCTAATTCATTACATTACATTACATTCACAACATTTCTGTTTGTGTACGGATTAAACAAATGAGTATAACACAACGTGTTAATCAGTGAGCTTTAGGGGTGTTGGCAGGAGTTTTATTGAACTTTGGACAGAGCCAGGCAAGCTGTTCCCCGCTACTTCCAGTCTTTATGCTAAGCTAGGCTAACCACCTCCATGCTCCAGCTTTGACTTTAACACATATACATGAGAGTGGTATAGATCTTCTCATCTCACTCTTGTCACCCAAAATGTTGAACTATGCCCTTGCATGAGACAGGTTTAAACCAGTATGGATTTAATATAAGGCGGACTTTTCCAAATCAACACATTTGTCTGTTTCAATCTGTTTCTGTTCTCTTTTTGCAGTTTGGTTGGCTGTTAACATTCTGTGTGTTTCTAGTTTCACTCACCATTTTTCTGTCTTTTGGTTCCCGCTCTCCTCTTTTCTATTCTCTTTCTGCTACCTCCTGTATATACTCTGCTGTCTTCTTAGTGCCCATCTCAGCTCCTCGAAGGCCTCATAGCCTCCACAGTGACTCCTTTCCAGCTGAGGGCTTGGAGGCTCAGGCTTTCTGTACCTTCACCCCTTCTAAAGCCCTCTCCACCTCTACTCTTTCCTCTTCACCCTCTGATCCATCCCTCCATCCCCCCACTGTCTCTGATACCTCACAAACAGGTACAAAGACACTTCAAAAGTGTGGTTGCTTTCTTGTTGACATTGGAATGTAATTTTTCATCACTATCCCCTCTTACTTTTCTTTCATTCTTTCCATCTTTCTCTCTCAGCCTGCCCCAGTGCTTGGAGAGCACAGAGTGTTCCTTCCTTCTCTTCTTTCTCCTCCTCCTCCTCCTCTTCAGCTCCTGTCAGCTCCTTCCCTCCTTTACCACCGCCTCCTGTTTTCAGAAAGCCTAAAACCCACCTCACCTCTGTTGGGGAGCCAGGCTCTGCCCTCACCAGACCCACCAGTCTGCCATCTGCCCCTGAGACAGGTACAGGGACAGGGAGACAGTATTGGTCAGGCAGGTGTTTTAGAGGCTAGTTCACACCTTTAATTTATTACACCCATTACTAGCTTTTATTTGTGTTTCTCCCTTTATCCTTCCATTTTTTTTCTTTCTCTTCTTTTTTTCCAGCTTCCTGGCTGAGTGAATGGAGGCCTCCTAAATCTCAGGGCCCTCTAGCACAGCCTGCCCTGTCTCCTAAGTTTCTGCATCTCTCTGCTGATGATCCTGGACAGCTGGCAGTGCTGCAGAAAAAGCAGAGAATAGAGACGCCATGTAATGCTGCTCATCCTTTAACCCAACCTATCAGCCTGAGCTTCCCTGCTGTACTCTTGTGTTCCTTCATTCTTTTTCTCTGTTCTTATCTAAACCCAATGTCTCTTCTCCTGCTTTCATTTGATTTTTACTAATATGTACTGTAGCTTTGATTTGTCTAGCAATAAGATGTGTTTAGATAAAATCTAGATTGCCACTGTATTATACAGTCCAACAGCACCAAGCATAGTTAAAAACATCAAGACATCAGGTTGTGATTCTCACTGAGTTCCGATTTGCTCACTTGCTATAACTAAATCATTGTGCTTTTTATGGACTGATCTGATTAGAATAATGTCATTGACAACCTAAACGGATAAATCTCATGATATTCTTACTGTCAGCAAATCCCATGAAAAACCCATAACCAGCAATTAATGTATCCTACTACTACGTTTAGTGTGTGTACACACTGTCCTACTGTGGAAATTCTTACTAGAGCACTAAGTGTGTATTAATCCACCACTGAAAATAGTCCCCATCAAGTGCACTGTTTCCTCCTGTTTCAGTAATGTTTGCTAAAAACTACAGTGACCAGCTGTTTTAGGAAGTTACTGAACAATGAAACTATATATTTGTGAGCCATTTTTAAAGATTTAAAGGATGGGTTCACAATTTTTCAAGTCTGTCTTAAAACAATAGTGGTGCCCAAATGAACACTTTGTAAACAAACTCTTGCACACTGTCTAACTTGCAATGATACATTTATTTGCAAATTTCTGATCCATTCGTCCCTCTTCTACACACCTGTCTCATGAAATGGATATGCAAAGTGTTCTTATGTTCTGCCCTAATGAACAGTGAAACATGTTTTTCTTGCCATAATCATTCCTCCTGTTCATACTGACCATTAGAAGATCCCTTCATAATACACTTACAATGTAAGTGATGGGGGGAAAAAATCCACAGTCCTCCTCCTGTGCAAAAATGTATTTAAATGTTTATCTGAAGCTAATATGAAGCTTCAGCATCCAAATGAGTCAAATCAAGTAGATATCTTTCAACTTTACAGTCTTTTTAGTGCCAAAGTCCCTCTTTTTGTTACTATACTTCCACCACAGCTCAACAGGGAAACACTGTCTGAGGAAACACAAAGAGGGAATTTGATGCTAAAAAGACTGTAAATGTGGCAGATATCCACTTGATATGACTAACTACAGGAGGAATTAACAAATGCAGCCCCCTCAATTATTTGAATGAGGTCACTCTGTCGAAGCAGTGGGGGTACCGATGCAGAGCAATACTTGTTAGTAGATCAATTCATTGTTGGTTTTGGAAGGATAGAGAATATCACCAGTCTTTTAAGACCCTAACCTGTGTTCTATTCTTTTTTAACATCTTACTATTCTTTCTATCATACTTTAGGTTTGGGTTATTGATATCCCTCCCTCCATTCCCTCTCCTTTACCCTTTTTCCCCCACTCCTTCCCATCATCCCTCTGCCCCATTACATTTCCTTCCTGTCAGCTTCATCCTCTCTGCCCATTGGTCAGTCTCTAGAGCAGAAACACCAGGGAGGCTCTGGATTTGGTCCTTCCTGGAGACCCCAAGTCACCCCCTCACCTCTTCCTCTAAGTCCTCACTCTGCTCTTGTGCTCTCTGGGCCTCCTCCTCCTCCTCAACCTCAAATATCCCAAATTGCCATAGACTCCCCCAGTGACCAAGATGCAGGTACTGAATCAAAAAGGAACACATTTTTATGTTGTTCCTGCTTGATTAGTTCAGTGTCCAAATGATTGACCGAAACCGTCCAAAATCTATCTTTTCAGTGATCTGGGCACATGGCTCCCCCAGCTGGTAGTTTAGGTTAAAGCAGCTAAACACTTGATTCCATTCTAGTATAAGTTTACACTATACACGCTGTGCTGGTGTGCGGTGGCATATAAACATCAACTTTCAGGTTAATATGTATACTCTCTTTTATCTCTATGCTTTTCTTTTCCCTTTAGAATTTAAAAGACAGTTGAGCACACTGAGTGAAGAGGATAACCATTGTACGACACCTACAAGTGAGCATGAACACAAAATGCAGTGCACTACATTAAGTCATACCTATAGTATATGCAACGAACACATGGCTAACTTTATGATGTTGTTCAGGCCCTGATCCCAGAGCCCCTGCCAGTCAGAGGCCAGAGGCATCTTGGGCTAGAGAACATAAAGGAGATGGATCATTTGGAATCGAGGTTGTCAGGGCATCAGCAGGGTGAGTAAATATAAAAGGCTGCCGTTTATCAGTTTTGGTGTCTTTTAATATTTGCTGTGGTTGGCATGACAGTAAGGAACACTCCACCCTCAGGTACTCCAAAACTGTGACTGTAGATGCCATCAATTTCTGGTGCCAAGTGTATTCAAGAAGTTGTTTAATGATTAAATGTAGCAAATTACTGCTTTTGGTTTTTGGTTCAAATGTTTGTTCAACCTGCCTCATACTTCTATTTCAGTTAGTGATTTCCTAGTACATGTTCAAAAAATACTTTCAACAGCATGAACATGGTGGTTTCAGTGTGAAACATTTTACTGGTTGCTGCTGGTACTGCTCTCAACATTGCTCAACAAATATAACAGCCTCTGTTTTCTACTATAGAAAAAAAAACGGACTGACAATTATATGATTTAATTCAACACCCCACATTTTGCAATATCTTTCTATCTCTCTATCTCTCTTCTCTCTATCTCTCTATATAAAGCAAGGAATCTCTGTCTGTCTGTATGTATGTATAGTGCTACTCTGCCGTTGCAACCCGGGAACTTTGTATGTATGTTCAAGACATAGTGCAGGATGTCTCAGGCACATTTTGAATGGGCACTACAGTTCATCCAATCAACTTCAGCTCAATTCAAAATTGTAGTCTCCAGATATTCTGCGTGTGAGGCATTATGGAGCATCGGTAAATTATAGTGTCTACTGATAGCCTGCGTGTGAGGCGTTTAGGGAAAATTGATAATTGTAGTGTCTACCGATAGCCTACATTTGAGGCGTTTAGGGAGCAGGTGTTAACTTTTACTTACAGGCAGGTGATAGCATTTTGCTAAGCACTGAATTTTCTTTTGTCTTGCCTGTTAGTACTTGAAAACTGACCAGTTATATACAAAATACACAGTTGAACAACAAAATATTCCTGGAAATGCAAAGCATATCGCTGTTATGTGTATTTTAACAGTGTTGCAGCATTCAAGGGTAGATTTTTCCTGTTTAATAATATTACAGTATTTTCACCCAACATTAATTGCACTGCATGTATGGTATTACTAAGAATGGTTTGCTGTGTAATCAAGTATGTAATAATAATAATAATAATAATAATAATAATAATAATAATAATAATAATAATAATAATAATAATGATAACTTATTTAGATAAAACTTTTCAAAACAAGTATTACAAAGTGCTTTACAGTAAAACAAGGATAAAACAGTAATAGAGGGTTAAAAAAAACAAAAACACTTCTATAGGTATAAGAAAAAGCCATGAGATGGTTTACTGAAGTTCAGCAATGAATACTTTGTACAGTGAAGGATTTACAGATAAAATTGTTATCTTCTCGAACTCCTGGCATACTCTTGGCAGATGTGATTTTTTTGAGGCTGGGAATGGTGCAGCCAAAGTAAATTGAGTGGCTGGTGAAGAGATCCAAATATTATTTTCAGAAGTAAATGGACTGGAAATAGCGGACATGCATTTGACAAGAAAGAGGATTGCAAAGAGATGCCCATGTTTCTATTTTTCTGCTGGATGTTACCAGTTTGAATTGGGTAAGATCATAAGTCTTTAGCTTGTTTTGGGGTCTATGTTATTCTACTTTATTCCCTGTAGCAGTCAAAAACACTTAATGCATCACTTTGTAACAAAAAAATCTCTTGTTGGCTAAAACTAATCTGCTGGAATATGCTGGAATATTTTACTTTGTAAACAATGATCAGGTACCTAATGTAATGTAGCATGTTTTGTCTTGCCATTGCCATTAACTGGTAAGGCTTGGATAAGCAGCTTTGGCCTAAAATACTTAATACACCAAAAAAACTCCCCATTTGTTTGGCTTGAAAGGGCAAAAAATGATCACACTGCTTGTTCAGCTGTGCGTGAAATATCCTTTGACTCACAAAGGGGAAAGAAACCTGGTGAAATTCATGTTGATGTACCAAGTGCCTGATTTGGCAGTGTTGTTTCAATGTTTTGTTTTAAAAGGCTACTACTGTTCGACAAGACCTGGTGATTCCTTCCATGATTTATCAAAAAAAGCTTGTTTGGTTGGTGACTCTGTCTGGTTTGAATCTCCTGTAGTTGGTTTTTGCCATAGCTCCATGTCACATTGCTCATTTGCTTGTATGCTGTTCAGTGGAATTCTGGATGTGACTGCATCACTGTGGTGGAGACTTTCCCTTACAACCTCATAACTCTGATCTTCATTTGTTTGTCCCTTAGACCTGAGAGCATGGCCTCACTTCTGCCCTTTAGCCCCAGAACGCCCTTAGCCCCAGGGGTAAAATATTTTGAGATGCCCAAAACAAAGATGGATCAGGCAGAATCAAGGTCAACAAGGACATTTCCTAATGTCCTGCCAACACACCCTCCCTTCACTTCTCCTCCTATGCAAAACCCTGATTTTCAAGTCAAGGAGCTTCTCACTAAACCAAGAAGTCACTTGTCCAAGATGTCCATTCAGTTAGGGAATCAAATAGCCCAACCAGAGCCTGTTCAACATATACCCCTTTCTCCTACCAACTCCCAACCTACTTCCAGATCACTCCAGGCACCTTTGTTGCACTTGCCTCAAATTGCTACATCTGACACAAAACAGATAGGAAGGATAGGAGTGGGGCATAAAAAAGAAGCTGTAACAATGGATTTGGGGTAAGTGTGACATGGTGGTCTGTCATCTACATCCTTCCCATCCAATAGTCTTTAAAATGCATCAAAGTTCTTGTCAATGTAAACTCCTTCAATGAAAAAGTAAATCATGATTGAAGATATGTAGAATTTGATTGGGATTTTTTAACATCTTTCTAAAGCACTTCAGTGTTTTTGTTCTGACATCTATCTTTGGTATCCCCTACTCCTTTAGAAATGAGAGCATGGCTGCCTCAGTGTCATCTTGTGTCAGAGACGGCAATTCTGCTTTTTCTTCAATGGTGATGAACAAAACACCAGAAGCTCAGTCTGGAGAGTGGTCCGTTGTAAGAAACTCACAGTGGAAGAAGCCACAAAGAGAGACTCTAAAAATCAGTCCTGCTGTTCCAATACCTGTTATGGATAAGAAAATGACAAACACACCTGCCTCTGACCAAGTCACTTTAAAATTGGACTCTCATTTTGGGTTCCTCTCAGTACAGCAGCCCACAACAAACACATTATCAGAGCAAATGGATGAATCTAGTGTGAATTTTGCATCCTCTTCCACAAAAAGCATTGGTGTGCCTGATGTGGACTCTACTCTAGGACATTCTACTGAGAAAGGGGGAACAGAAAATGTGGTTCTGTCGAGACCACTGTGTGAAAGAGATAGGAGAGTTACACAGGAACTTGTGTTACCAAACTCTACAGTTTGTACTGAAGAAAATAGTGTGTACATATCAATGGTGGACCTTGGTCCACTGTGTACAAGAGGGAGTTCAAATTCTCATTTACCATCCACTTCACAGCCTGAAGCTCAAATTGAAGGAGCAGTGAGAGAGCCAAGTATGATACAATTACTATCAAGTTGCCCACAGTATTCCAATATTCCTGGCATGCCATCTTTTCATCAGTCACAAGTTATAGCTTGGACTCACAATAGGAGTTTATTGTTTCAAAAGTTACACAGCAAGAGATTGCCATTACTCCTGTATTCAGATTATGTTAGTTCCCTTTATGGGGGTAGTACAGGAATTGCAAAAATGGTGGACATAACACCATCCTGCGCCAGGTCTGGTAGTATTCCTGGATTCCCATCTGCTCTGAAACGTGAGCCAAACATGGCTCACCTTTTACCCACATGTCCCAGAATTTTCAGGGTTCCAGGTATAGCTTCTGCTGGATCAGTGACTGGATATGAAAAAAATGTTTGGGACAGATGTTCTCTGTGGAAGAAACCATTGCAGTTAAAAGAAACATTTGTTTCACACATTTGTTCTGTTCAGGAACAAGTTGTTAGTGATACCAATATGATTAAAGTCATGGTGGCCATGTTGCCAACATGTTCTAGAAAATCAAGTGTTCCAGGGTTTCCTTCTGCACCATTGCAGAAGGCTCCAATTACTCCAAGTATGGCCAGTCTTCTCCCTACATGCCCCAAACAGTCGAGGATAGCAGGTATGCCATTTAGACAAAGTGTTATGGCATATAATGAAAACTGGCATATTTTGAGGGAATTCAAATTTGGTAGATTGAGAAGTAACTGTGTTCTTTTTCAGGAAAAGTCAAATGTGGATAAAGAACATATAAAACATATGGTAAATATGTTACCTTCTTGTCCCTGGAAGGCAACCATTTCTGGTTTTCCTTCTGCACCACAAAAAGAACCCAGTTTGCCTGATTCTTCATCTGCACCAGGGAAAGAACCTTGCATGGCTAACTTTTTGCCTACTTGCCCTAGAAAAAACAGAGTTATTGGTTTACCCTCGAAGGAGCCAGTTATTACTCAAAGTGAAGGTTTGGATATGATCAAGCATATTTTGTTGGAGAAGCCTTTAAGGAAAGGGAAAGTTATGATTCAAGATATTTTCCCAGGTGCTCCTCAGTATCTAGAAAGGGGAGAAATACTCAATTCAGTGGCAATGTTGCCATCATGTCCTGTAAAAAGTTGCCTTCTGGGTATTCCTACAGGACCCCAGAAGCTACTACCAAGTATTGTTAGTCTTGTGCCTACATGCCCTAAACAGACCCAAACTCCTGGTATGCCATCTCAAGATCAAAACAATTCAGAGAACACAGATTGGCATTCCTTGAGGAGGTTGATTAACAAGATACCAGAAAAGAAAACACACACTTACATAGTTCAGTGGATAGCAAAAGACAGAGAAAGCCTTAAAGATATGGCAGATATGTTGATAAGTTGTCCACAAAAAGCCAAAGTTTTTGGCTTACCCTCTGCTCCACGACAAGAACCGAGTATGGTTAATGTAATGCCCTCATGCCCCAGACATAGTGGAGTCCCTGGTTTGCCTTCAAAGACTGGGCAAAAACTTTGCTTGTCCAGTTGTGAGGAATGGTTTGCTTATAAAAGATTATGGTTTGAGAAACCATATATCAAAAGGGAGGTGCAGATTCTAAATGCAGTTTTGGCTTTTGATAAGAACACTGCTGAAACTATGAGTACAATACTACCCTCTTGCCCTGAGAATGCTAGTGTACCTGGGTTTCCTTCTGCTCGGACAGTGACATTTGCTGATGGCCCAAATATGGTGAATTTATTGCCTACTTGTACAAAAGAATCCAGAGTTCCTGGAATGCCACTCAAAAACACTGTCATACAATCAGAGTGGCGAATGGAAAGAAAGTCGTTGCTCCCCCCAATGGAGAAGTCTCTAGTTACGTTACATTTAGAGGATGTTAATATGTTCTATCTTGATTATGATATGATAATAAATATGGTATCCATATTGCCATCCTGTCCACAGACAGCCTGTATACCAGGCTTTCCATCAGTACCATGTCAGACATTGGTAGATATACCAAGTGTGACCAATCTACTGCCTACTTGTCCAAGACATTCCAGAGTTTGTGGAATACCCTCTAGATTCCACAGTAGGTCTGATGAAGCAGAATGGAGTGCAGACAAAAGGTCAGTATGGGAAAGGCCATTAATAAACCCAGGGAGATTGTCAGTAATACATGGCCATAAGATGTATTTTAGAGAAAAGGCATTAGTTAGAATTATGGTATCAATGTTGCCACCCTGTCCC
Organism: Scomberomorus guttatus; assembly: GCA_038419695.1. Lineage (NCBI taxonomy): Eukaryota > Metazoa > Chordata > Actinopteri > Scombriformes > Scombridae > Scomberomorus > Scomberomorus guttatus. The sequence continues at coordinate 2,622,086 of CM076467.1, read as the reverse complement.
AAACACTCTAAAATTCATGGAATTCCCTCTAAGGTAGGAGAGAGACTAGTGGACACTTTCATAAAAGAGGCTCCCAGTATGTTTAAATCCTTAGCCACTTTCCCAAAACATGGTAAAATTCCAGGTCTACCTGCAAAGAATAGTGCAAAAGAATATGATGGCTGGCATGTGGACAGGGATGCAGTGTGGGAAAACCCATTCAACAGAAGGTATGGAGTTATTGTTTACCAGGATTTTATATTTAAGGAACTGTCATATAGGGACAAAAAAATAATGCTGAGTATGCTTCCATCCTGTCCACGACAAGCCCTGAACCCTGGCTTTCCATCCACTCTACGACTCCAAGCTGTTGATGCCATAGTAGAAAAAAATACAGACATGGTGCAGTTGCTGCCATGCTGTCCAAGAGAGTCAAGTATTATTGGTTTCCCCTCAAGAGTGTTAAGAGTTTCTGATTCTAAAGTAGGGGGCTGGCCATCGGTGATGATAAGGATACATGGCTGCTGTCCATTTCACAAAAATTATGGTTCTCCTCACAAAGATATAATGAAGGCAATTCCTTCTCTGGAAGCTTCTTGTCCAAACATTACTCTCAGTTCTGGTGTCACAGCAGTTTCACAGTCTGAGGTAAAATGGCTTCCAAATATGGTAAATATTGTGCCATCTTGCCCAGAGAAAGCCTCTATTCTGGGGGTGCCATCAAAACATGTACACCATTCAGATCAGAGGTGGCCAATTAAAACACCACTATTGGTGGATTCAGGAACAAAAAGAATTGGAACTGAAAACCTGATGGGTCAACAGCTGTCACTGGAAGATCAACCATTTTGTAAGGTTTCTCTCAGAGAGAGATCAATGAAGTTTATATTCCCCAGCCAAGATGTCCCAGAGGATGCACAAGAAAGACTGACAATTGAGTCATCAACCTGTCCCGTCAAGGCCATCGTCAGAGACTTCCCATCATCAAATTCTGAAATCCAAGTGGATCAGCCATACCCTAGAGTTAACAGGACTGAGATGTTATGGGATGAGGCCAGTCCAACCAGATTAGATCTGGATGCAAAGAAAGCAAAATGTGATGTGAGCTCACCTATGGAGATGCATAAAAATGAACGGAGCTTTTGGAAACCAACTGAGGCAGAAGTAGCTGTTCTAGAAAAAGGGTGAGTGAGTTGCAGTGCTGAAGTTGTAGTCATCTCTGTGATGTGAATGGGTTAGTTTTTGAAACATTTACTTTTCAATTCTGTTTTCAGAAACTTGCACTGCAGAATATGGCACTCCATTCCTGACATGCCATTACTCTTGAGTGTCAGGAAGAGGTGGGTTGTCTTGGTTTGCACAGTGATGCAATGATGTGATGCAGTTCCACAATTATGCATTTGCACTGTCTCAACAGCATCTGGCTTAATTTGCATTTCCCATGTGTGTTATACCTTCTATAGCAGAGTTATTCTGTGGTTCACCAAATTTATACAGATTTTTCCCTTTTGACACTTATTATTGTTTCAGCAATTTGGGCCCTCACTTGGGTTCTCAAGAAAGACAGATATCACTGTATGGGATGGGGGATACTGTTGGCATAAAATCTTAAACTGTTGAACTGTAGAACATCATGGTTTTGTTGCCCTTAGAAGAGTCAAATAAAACAGTTTCTGTAGAGGTGATGTTACAGTGGGGCACAGGAAGGGGTCATTACTATGCATTTTTACAGTTTGGATCAAGGTTGAGTTAGATATTCTGAGAGTGGTGTGGTAATGTGTCAGAGTGACTAATACTTGGTCTCTGCTCTTGTCGGTTTGATCAACGTGTAGTCATGTGTTGCATGGTTTAATTTATAATGTCCTCTTGAGGTAGGCTTAATTTCTTACTGTTCATAGTCAAGTTGTAGCTGTTATGGAGCAAAATGGGTTGCCATACAAAAACAAAATAATAACAAAACAGCAGCAGGATACAAAAACAAATCAGTTTGGAAATCCCAGTAAATACAAGTCAACACAGTGGTGTATAACAACATCATCTGTGTGAGTTAAACTCTTAACTTAGACAAATATATCTATCCATTATTTTCATGAAAAAATACAGTTCAATATGAATTTCCAGATATTTGCTTTTTATTTTTAGGTGGCACAACACTGAGAATTATAGGGATACACTGTAAAGAATACTTTGAAATATTGTTTTCACCCAGTAATAATGCTGGCTTTGCAGCACTGGCTGTTATAACAGTAGTTATAGAGTCAACCTAAACAAGTGCTGTGGCATGATGTGTTTTGTGCTTGCAGGAGTGCAGCTTTTTAACTCTAATGGAGGTTACAGGCTGGAGCACATTTGGACTGAATAGCATTTGTTGAAATTGCATGCATGAAAGTAAAATACTTATTTTAATTATGATGAAGTAGTCATATTGCAGTTTTATATTAATTTACCATATGTAAATTAGTTGTTGTACTCTGAAGTGAAGCACTGATTACTTCTCACTGATTGAGGTACATTGCAAAAGACTTCCATTGTATTGTGATAAAAATATGTAGAAGTACAGTGTTGGTTATCGGAATGCTCTAATACACTATTATTATTATTTGGCATCGTTCTACAGTAAAGTTATGTATAATTTGTATTTACCCTCTCTTTAGACATGAAAACGTGGTTTCGCTGCAGCCATCATGCCCAATTGTTGCTGGTGCAGCAGAACTCCCATCCACCCAAATAAATATTGCTCAGCAGCAGTTAGAAAAACATCCTACTGACAGGACCATAGTATGGGAGGAGCTACCAAAGGCGATTACAGAAAAATGTCCTACAGACAGGATCATTCTGTGGGAGGAGCTACCAAAGGCGACTACAGAGATAACTAGAGATGCATCAGGGGAAGAAAGGGAAATGATAAAAGGAATGGTCCCATCATTCCCTGGTGCTGCCATAAACACATGTCTCCCTTCTATGATGTGGAACACTGATGATGAAATGAAGAGAAAGACAGAAGCTGGGACAGTAGATATGATACCGATATGCCCAACAGTCAGTGGCATATTTGAATTCCCTGATTCTAAACAAATAAATGAATGCCTACTGGATAGCCAGTCTACTTGGGAAAAGCCATCAAAACATGATGAAATTATAAATACTGAGTGTGCTCTTCATTTAAAAGGACATGCAAATCTAGTAGAACAAATAGTGGAAAAAAAGTCTTCCTGCCCTACAAAGACTAGTGCACAATGTGTGCCATATTTTATGAATCCTAAAATTGAGTACAAACAATCCACATTCTTGGAAACCTGTTCCAGTGTGACAAACATTGCTGGCATGCCATCCAAATTGCCTATAAATGAAAAACACTGGCTAGATCAAAAGCGACTCTGGGAGAAACAATCAAAAATGAAGGAACTTTTACTGGAATATGCATCAAAGGATGATGAAAAGAACAAGATGGGAATGGTTTCACTGCTGCCAACTTGTCCCAGAGAGGCCAGAAATCCAGGGTTCCCATCTGTACTACAACACAACTTAGTCTTTCATGGATCAAGTATGGTGGATATCTATCCCTGTCCAAGTGTGTCCACTATACCTGGTTCACCATTTATCAGTGAAGCCAATAGCAGATCATGGGCATCTAAACAGGAGCTTCTTTTGGAGAAGAAAAGGAAAACTGAACTGAAAATTGAACAAATGGGAGCTTTGGTACCAACTTGCCCAAAACATTCTTGCATACCAGGAATCCCCTCAACTCCACAACCTACTATGCCTCATCATGGATCAGATATGATGAGCCTTTTAGGCTCATGTCCCCAAACCTCTTGTATTGAAGGTATTCCATCATTGGTGGATCATTTGAGCAAAAGCTGGGAAACAGATTACAAACCCTTAGGGGTAGCACTGACAAAAAAAATCAACACAGTCATGATTGAAGATAAACCTTATAATGATGAAATGAAAGCCATGTCAGCTTTAGCGCCGACTTGTCCAAAAGAAGCTTGTATCTCTGGATTTCCATCTGCTCTGGAACTTACAGTAATCTATAATAGATCTAGTAGGGTCAATCTCCTTCCGTCTTGCCCGGCTATGTCCAGCTTGGCTGGTTTTCCATCCATGCAGAAACCTGACAGCAAAGACTGGAACACTATTCATCAGACATTATGGGAGAGGGTAAATAAAAAGGGGTCTCTATTACTTTTGGAGAAGAACAAAATAGACAAAGACATGAAAGGAAATGTTTCTATTGTACAAAGTTGCCCAAGAGAATCCAGCATCCCTGGCTTTCCCTCTGTACCACAACCCAGAGTGATTCATGTTGCTGACATGCCAAATATGGTCAGTCTTTCAAGCTCATGCTCAAAAATGTCACGAATACCAGGATTTCCATCATCTCATAATTCAAAAGAGTGGACAATGAGCAGGGAGCCACTATTTGAATCAAGAATAAAAGAAAAGCAGGTGTCACTAATCGACAGATGTGAAAGAGATAGGAGAACAATGAAAACAATGTTTTCCCTTGTACCATCCTGTCCGAAAGAGGCACGGACATCAGGATTCCCCTCTCATCCAAATCCCCTAACTGTGTATTGTGCACCAAATATTATCAGCCTTTTTTCATTGTGCTCCCAAGTTTCAAAGATACCAGGATTCCCATCAGTTGATAAGAATATCAGTGTAGGATGGGTAACAGAACAGGTGTCATTGTTGAAGAGGCTACCAAAGAAGGGGGTTATATTTGACACATCAAACAAGAAGATAATGAAGAATATGGTTTTCTGTGTACCATCCTGTCCTAAAGTGTCTAGTATTCCTGGTTTCCCATCTATTCCAAATCCCAAAGTTGTGTATTATGGCCTAAATGTAGTAAACCTCCTTCCTTTGTGTCCCCAAGTTTCTACCATACCTGGATTTTCATCAATTGGAGGGCACAAGGAAGAAGGTTGGGTTGCTGAGCTGGGTTTATTGATACACAGACCACAAAAGAACATTCAGTTTAGGATTAACAGCTCACCAGTTAACATAGACAAACCAAACACCATGTTTGCTTTGGTTCCTTCTTGCCCAGGGTCATCAAAGATTCCAGGTTTCCCATCTGTCCTTCGATACAATATGCTGAGTCTTGTACCTGTTTGCCCCAAAGTACCAACTTTCCCTGGATTTGCATCCTGTGAAGGGGCCTCCAAATTGCATTGGCTTTCTGATCCACACACTTTGTGTGATAAGCTTCCAAAGGAGACAGTTTTTGTGATTGATGGTCCAAATCAAGACCAAGAAACTGTGAAAGCAATGTTGGCCTTAGCACCATCTTGCCCAGAAGCATCCAGGATACCAGGGTTCCCCTCTGCACCTCAGACAAAATCCAAGATTGAACCCAATATGATACATTTTGTACCTTGTTGCCCGAGTGCTTCAAGTCTCAAAGGATTTGCATCCACGACTACAATTCCAAGCACAGGGTGGCTAACTGAAACAAAACCTGTTTTGATAAAGCCTCAGAATAATAGGGCTGAAACGATTATGGCACATGCTGGACAGCAACATCTATATTTCTACAACATGAAAAGTATGGTGACATTGGTAACATCCTGCCCAAAAGAGGCTAGAGTATGTGGTTTTCCTTCTGCTCAAGGTGTAAACAAACCACCAAACATGGTCAGCTTATACACATCAGCTCCATGTGTTTCATGTGTCCCAGGTTTTCCATCAGCAAGGATGCTTAACTTTGAATGTATGAATATACAAACTATGGGAACACACAGCAACCTCTTGTTTGAGAAGCTGCAGAATGAGAAGATTGTTCTTATTGCAAAATGTCCAGAAAAGTATAAACATCAAGATGAAATGAAGTACATGGTAGCAATGGCTTCATCATGTCCACATCTGACTCGAATTCCTGGGTTCCCCAGCAATTCACAATTGAATCCAACAGGAAAAGAAAAAATGACTATTCCATTGCCTTCTTCAACTGAAAAGCATACATCACAAGAATTGCCTCATGCACAATCAACTCAGTCATATCTCAAAGAAGCAAGAATTCCTGGTGTTCTCTCTACATGTATTAGCAGCCCCAGCACAGCACTTGCATATGGTGAGACATTGCAGTGTTAAGATCAAGGTCACATTCACCTTTCTTTGTCTTGTGTCTTTTCTGGTATTTTACTGTGTTTACTTTTATGACAGAGGAGAAATTCAAAGGGATTGCAACGCAAAACATAGACCTTTCTGTAGATAATGGGTAAGTGGAAGAGCCCAGTGCTTTTGCGTTGTTTGCTGTGAAAGGGGCCAATCTAGTGCTTGCTTGACATGGACTGCTTGCACCAATAAATAGTAGCTTTAGTAACTTGACTATACAGTGCATGATAACTTTTAGCATCTCTGTGAAAACTGTATTTATATTTTTATTGTGTTGCTGCTTGAGTTCTATGGAAATTATACTTTAAAACCCTTTATATTTGGGTCCTCAGCAAATCACAAGTAGAGAGGATGATAGCAGAGGAAGCTCAAACAGTGAAGAAACCACTGGACACATCAGAGCCAGCTGGAGTCTTAGGTTGGGAAGTATTGGAGGCGGAGGGAACAATAACAGAAAAACAGACACAATCCTCTATGTCAGCAAAAGAGGAGGAGGCTTCAGGATTAGTAAAGACTATTGTGGGTGTTTTCCACAAAGGGTAAGTGTAAAACTGGTTTGAAACTAATAGTGTGTAGCATGCAAAATAGTGTGCATCGATTATTGGTAATCCTAAAGTGAGACAGACGGTTTTGATGTGGCATCAAAAACATCACTAAATTTCAATCACTTAATTAAATATACTTGTTTGGATTAAGGACTTGTTCCCCTTTTTGTTCTGTTCTGTAATCTCAATAAACAATCTGTAATGTTTATTGGGCACTTCACTTTAAAATTGAGTGGATGTTACAAAAAAAAAAACAAGGTCTTAATGTATTTTAAAACTTTAAGGTTTGTCTTCTCATTGTGTGTGATACTGGCATGGTACTGGGGCCATTGTGATTTTTCATAAGCAACTTGTATCATATATTAAGCACATTTTGTTATGTATTTGAATGGAGATTCTTGACTTAATGTTATCCAAGTTTGAACCAAAGTAAAACCTGGACTGCATGTAATGTATTTATTTCACCATCTCCAACACTCAATGGTTTCTTTAATTAGCTACATGTTTATTGAAACCATTGTTTTTGCATGGTTCCAGATTTCACTAACTCACATCAGTATCCATTTCTCACAGTTATGAAACAGTAGCATCCATTTTGGGGCCGTCCACCTCTACTTTAGCTGAAGTTGATCACCAACTCAAAGCTGTCTCTGCTATGGACCTAAAAGACAAGATGATGACCCCTTCAGATGAGTGTTTTCCATGTGCAGATGAAACTACTCTCATACAGAAGATAATTCCTTTAGAGGGCCAGTTTGAAGACATTCCCTCCAAACATAGCACTGAATATCCAACAAGTGCTGAGCCCTACATGTTGGACTTAGTAGGTGATCGATCAGCATCTCCATCACCAACTACAGACAGTGATGATGGGTTTTTGGTTTGTGCAAGCATGAAGAAATGGCCACCCTTGACAGAGGCAGATATCACTGAAATTTCAAAGGAAGATGGAGAAGGAGTAGAGGCACAGGAGGCGTCACTTGATCAGTGGCATACAAATGAGAGATCATTCACAGGGCCAGACTCTGTTCAAAAATCTGTGTACACTGAAAGTTTGTTAATAAGGCACCAGACTGAGGGAGAACAGAATGAGGTTAGAACAGTGTCAACTTCTTCACAGCTGGATAAAGGGTGAGTGCTGGGGACAGTGCCCCACTTAAGTGTTTGGTTGCACGGTGTGACAGTGTACATTTGTGGTGATAACATTGTCTCTTGTTCTGCTTATGAGCGCTTACTACTCTGGAAAATTGTGATGGTCAACTCTTTTTAATAGCTTTAAGGCTTGGTATTGTGATGTGGAATGGTAATATTTCCGTTTTTTTCTAGTGTTGTACATAGGTGTTGTAAACTCAGGTTAACTGTCATTGTGTCCTTTATGTGCTTCTGTGTTGTTTTAATGCCAGTACGCATGTACATAATTAAGCAGAATATTGAAGGTGAAGGTCAGTTGTGTTTTGCAATTCGTAACAAAATTTGGTTGCTGTCTTTTTGGTTGAGCAGATTAATAGTTGGTTGGAGATAAGGTGCATGGTACAAGTGTATGACAAAAAGAATAGCAAATTCTGAAGCTTGTCCTTTCTTGTCCTTAAGCCCCCAACAAACAAGCACTGAAGAAATTCCTGCTACTGCCCTACAACCTTCATCAAATAAGTCACTGACAGATGCCAATGAACACAGAGAGACACTCTTGGATAAACCCTCAGATGATCATAACTTTAGTCCAGTTGGACCACAAGCTGACATTGCTGTTTCTCAGCGAGGCAGAAAGCCAAAGAGAAAAGTCCCAGAACCTCAACAGAAAGGGTGTGATCAAGAAAAAGACACTATTCCATTACGACCACTCAGAAGGAAGGATAGTTTAACACCAGACCGCAAACAAAAATCTGATGGTTTGTCTGTCAAGCTCCTCCCTGAAGTTATTCCAATCCAGTCCATAAGAAAAGATGCAGCTGGTGAGATAATTCCCACACAACCAGCCACAGATCTTGCCCCATCTTGCAGTATAAAAAAAGAAGACAGTAGTGTTCCTCTAGGTGGACCTCAGAATAGTTATGCCCAAGAAAGTGTTAGTACTCAAGTAACACCATACACAGGTGACCATAGACAAAAAGGGGAAACTGAATCTGTGCAAAAACCCATGGATGTCGTCCCTCCCCCTCGTGTGAAAAGAAGAGATGGTAGTTTGCCACCTGAAACATCACAGAAAACTGCTCCTTGCAAGCCTCTGAGGAGAAAAGATAGTGTCACTAGAGACAAAGCTGCTCCAATAACTAGTGACCAACAGGATTTGAAAGCCCAAGTCAGTTCTGCTTTAAAAACGTCTGATCCTGTGCCCCTTCAACCGTGTGAGAGAAGCTCTGATGTCTCAGGTGCTCTTGAACCTTTACAGAACATTGAAAACCCCAGTCAAATAGCTACTGAAATGATCCCTTCACAGTCTGTTGGTAGAGAAGACGAAACAACCAAACAACACTCTCAAGAAACTAATTTTGTTAGGAGTTCATCTCTACAGCGAGACACAGAATTGGTCTACTCAAATGACACAGAACAAATCTCTTGTACTCCTGAATGGCTCGAGAAAGACATTAATACATCTGTCCAGGTCTCCTCTGATGGAACTCCTCCCTCGGAAACAAAAGGAATTGAAAGCATCGCACCAAAGCCAGAAACTGCTTATATCTCAATTATCAAAAAGATAGGTCTTCCACAACGTGGCAAGAAACTGCCTTTAAGCAAATATGGCAAAATTGGCAGTGACAAGGGAATTCCGGCACAAAATTTAAATGTTGCAAACAAGGAGTCAGTAAAACTAGTCCAGATTGACAATACTATGATGGGTGATATGGAAGAAATAAAGCTGTTAAATGTAGCTGGTGACACATCTGTTCATATGATCAACACATCTTCTCAGAAATCAGAGGATGAGAAGGACAAACAACCAACTCTTCCTATCCCAAGGCCTCGTGTGAGGAAACGTCTCAGTGGCTCCTTCCCAGATGACTTTACAGCTACAGAGAAGCCATCTCAGGCTTCCCATGGAGAGGAGGCACAGGCAGCAAGGAAAGGTGGCCCTAAAGAATTGTCAGTGGTGCAACACAATACAGGCTTCCCCCTTCTTCATCTGGGTGATCAACCTCCTACATCTAGAGAAAAGGAGGCCGCTGTACACTTTAGGAGAAGCAGATTGACCATTGAGAGCAACGTTCAAGTAGAGGATCTTGATACTTCAGAGAAGACACCAGGACCTTCAAGCTTGCCTGTACCAAAACCAAGAGTAAAGAAACGTCTCAGTGGTTCATTCCCAGATGACACAACAATTTCTGGCTCACCTCCAGGCCTGCCAGACACAGTACCTGTCACCATTGATCATGAACCAGTCCAACAGAATGAACAGCCAAGCTTGCCTGTTGCATTGCTTGAAGACAAGAAATGTCTCAGTGCAACTTATTCAGATAGCACACCACCTGCAGACGATTTATTCCCCATACCAACTGAATCCTCTCAGAGAAGCCCAGAGGATACATTGGCCACTAGCCAGGAAACAAGGGAAGGTTCAGCATCTCTGGATTCAAGTGTGATCTCTGAAGGAGGTTTTGTCACAATCCAAGGAGAAGATTATGTTGTATCAGAGTTGGAACAGGATGTGTTAACAGTATTGGGAGAGGAAGGATTTCCTCAGTCAGACTCAGTAGAAAATACTGTCACAGAGAAGGCACTGGATGAAATAATTGAAGGTTGGACCTTTACAGATAAACCTGGTGTTAAAGATGACTCAGAGAAAGCTACAAAGGCAGTACCTGATCTGGCTGACATTGAAAAAGTCTTGGAAGCAGAACTTGATAGGTCCCTAGCTTCTACTGTTACATCTGTTCAGGATGACTGGCTGCATGTGGAGGATGATAAAGACCGTGAACCAATGGAAATAAACTCACAGAAGGAAATGAGGGATGAAGAGTTGGACTTTGGCTTTGTGACTGTAGATGTAGCTGCTGGTTGTTTAGAGGAAGAAAGGTAAGATTAGTCAGTATACATTAAGGAGTGGGATTGTGGGGGCTGCGCTCATAACTGAGATATGTGTGTTTTGCATTATTGTTTCTACACAATTGAAATTCTCATTTCCCTTAGTTTTCTAATTCTCTAACATTGTCTATGTATGTGGTTTTATTAGCAACATGGTTTGGAAAATCATCAATAACCAGTGTTTTGTTGTTCAGGACAAATAAGATTTCAAAGAAATTGTGGAATTTATAAATCACTTTGCTTTGTTTCTGTGTGTCTTTCCAGGCAAAGAGAGAGAGCTGCAGAATCTGCAGGTCAGCCTGCACCTGTGTCTCGTGGCAAGAAGCGTTTCAGTGGTTCTTACCTAGATGACAGCAAGTCACAAGTTGCTGGCTTCCACCAAGCCAATGAACCAACAACACCTCAGAAAAGACCTGCAGATGGGGCTGCCTCTCCAGAAGTATGTTAAAGCTGCATTTATGTGTAATGTGTAAGATGTTACTCATAATAACAAATCCACGCGCAAAGTGGATCACCAAACCTCATTGTTTTGGTATAAAACTATAGTGCGGGACTTTTACATTTAAATGAATGTCTGTTACATTCAAGTCCTTGCCAAATGAGTTCACACAATGCTGATTAAGCCTATCACTGCCAGATAAATCTCTCTGTATTTCATAGTATACTAAGTTTTTAAATCTGGTGTTTTTCCTGTGCTGGCTGGATGAATGCATACTGCGCATGCTCTATGGGCAGAGCATGCACACCATTTTACAGCTGCAACAGTAGTGCCGGAATAGGCTACAGTGGAGCCTATAACGTGAGCATGTGTAGACAGTTTTTTTGTAATTACTCTCTCTGCCAAAAGGGGAGAAGTCTCTGCCAAAAGTTCCACACTGGAGGTTTAATGGCCCAAAAAGTCCTCAACTGCAATTCCAGCAGCAAAAGTAACAGTGAAAAATCTGCAGTAAACAGCAGACAGTTAGCAAGTAGCTGTTAATGGAAGTTAAACATCTAGTCACTTAGGGAACCAGATATTTTTCCTCAGGAGTTGGTGGAGACCCAAACCGGGCTAAAAGGAGAGTGAATATTGGACTTACATTCACCAGGTGACCAAAAACATGACTCCAAATGAATGCTAATGTTGCTCTGTGTCTGCTAGATGTGTAAATAGGCAATCTTTTGCAAACATTTTAGCTTAACAACTTTATAAGACAACATATCAAATGTTGTATCATTCAGCTTGTTGTGGAGTTCCTCTGCACCCAAGTAGCCAAAACATCAGTTAATTAAACTTTAAGAATGGTCTATATTCAGTTATCACTTCTGATTCACCAGATAGATCAACAATGATTTCTGCATTGTCCTGTATGTTTGTGTGTGTTTCTGTTTAGAGTCTATCGGGCAGTCCAAGCTTAGTGACGTCCAGTCAGTCTCTACTGGAATGGTGCCAGGAAGTCACACAGGCTCACAAGGGAGTGAAGATCACTAATTTCAGCACCTCTTGGAGGAATGGCCTGGCCTTTTGTGCCATCTTACATCACTTCTACCCAGAAAAGATGTAAGAAACAAGATTACAGATAAAATTTAAAAAAAAAAAACTCCTCCTGTATACACTCTTTTATGTGTTTATTATTAACATATTTTTTCTTTGTTTAGTAATTATGAATTACTGGACCCGTATGACATCAAGCACAACAACAAAAAGGTTATTAACAATTGGTTATCTGTTGATTTTCAATAAAATCATAGCAAAAGAGCATCTAATTATGTCATCTGCTGGTTGGTAATTCTGAATCTAATCCCCTTTTCTACACGTGGCAGGCCTTTGATGGCTTTGCCGAACTTGGCATTTCCAGGCTGATGGAGCCCTCAGACATGGTCATGCTAGCAGTGCCTGACCGTCTCATTGTCATGACCTACCTCAGCCAGATCCGCACCCATTTCACGGGCCAGGAGCTCAGTGTGCTTCATATAGAAAAGGACAGCAGCGAGTCCAGCTATGCAGTAGCAGGGGACCGGGAGATCCAAGAGGACCCCGAGGCAACTGTTCGCTACTGTGCCCAGAGGCTTCAGGAGGAGGGTATAACTCTTGAGACTAATGGGACTGCAGGCACAGCAGAGGACAGTAAAACCAGTAGGGATGTAGTTCCACCTCCCAGAACCAAACGCTTGCAAGTTGCTGGGGCAGGTGGGGCTCAGTCACCAGTGGCACCACCAAGAACTCATTTCCTGTCCAAGTCAGGTTTCTCTCATGTCAAAGACGCAGATCTGGTAAAGAAGCGTAGGTCACAGCGGAGGAGTGGGTCAGTAGATGATGGAGACATATCAGTGGTATGATGCTTTCTTCCATTCTGTCATCATTTTTATGGATTTCTCTTACCAATTTATGATATGTTAGGATGTCTTTCGTCTTTGCAGGCCATTGCAGGACAGGAAGACAGTGCAATTACCCGGAGGGCGTCAGAAACTGGTTAGTTCTTCTTGAAAACACAATCAGTTTTTCTTTGATGTCAAAAATAGTAGATCCAGAGTAGTTTTTTAAACTTGACCTTTTTGTTTTTATTAGACTGTTTTGGGGCATAATGATTTAGAATAATTTCCTTTTGTTGAAATTTCTTAATAATTTATACAAGCTGTATGTCTGTGTTTGTTTTACAGAGAGAGCAGAGGCTGTGGCTGAGGAGGGAAGACCAGAGGGCCAGGTCAGTTTTAGTCAGGGTCATAAACAACCATATGTTTATTTGTAGGGTTGAATATCTAGAACTGTAAATTAGAACTGGTACCAATTTTGTGACAACTGAGAATTCTCTAAGCATGCATTTTCTAATCTGTTTATTTGTCACATGTATCAATGCATGTGCACATCACATAGTGTTTACAGTTTGACAGACCTGAGCTATATAATTTTACATTTTAAGTAAAAGTAATATTGTTCTTGTCAACTGGCAAACAACATATTTGTTGGTCTTTTCTTACTCAAATAATACAAACAAGAATTCCCTGAACTAGAACTAAAAACCAGAATCTTCTTCAGATTTAATTACATCTGAGTGATATTTCATTGTGTGCTCCCTTATATTGTTCTATTGTTGTTCGATTTTGTATCATACATACAAAAACATAGATTATGCAGGTAATTGTGTGTATCAATGCATTCAGGACCCCAGTCAGTATGCACTGAGTCAGATGGAAGCCCTGGAAGTGGAACAAAATCATGTTGATAACAGAGCTGGAGTAGTGGAGAGGAAACTCAGACAACTAATGGAAACAGGTAATGGTGGCACAATAAGTGGAAAGAACATGAATTTGAGGTAACAAAGTATTATTTTAATGTAACAAATTAATTTCTTTAATGGTGCAAATTATTAAATTAATAGAAAATTAGTCATTAGAGTGTATAATTTGTAATTTAAAGGCACTAAATAGGCACCAACACCTACTGGGTTTATAACTGACTGACAGAGTTTTCTCTCACAGGCAGTGACAAGGTGGAGGAGGAGAGGTTGATTCAGGAATGGTTTATGCTGGTCAACAAGAAGAATGCCTTAATAAGGAGGCAGGATCACCTGCAGCTATTGTAAGACATCTACAACACACACTGCCTGAAACATGTACAGTATAAACTGTTGACTATATGGCACAATTTTCCAAATGTTTTCTAGAAGCAGGAATGATTAAAAATGCATGTTGTAAGATCTGTGTAAAAGAGTCTTTTCCAACAGAATGGTGAATCCTGATCTCATAAACAGTCTAGGTGATCACGTCAGTTTCATTTAGCTAGCAGGTAGTTTGGTAGTTGTTTCCTAGTTGTCAAAATTTCAGTTAAACTGTCTTTGCACATCAAATCACAGATCTAAATGAAGACATCCATGATTCAGATCTGCTTAGCTCCTGAAGCTACATTAGCAGTTTGCCTGAAGTGGACACTATGTAGCTGTTACCAATAAATACAATGCTATATGATTATATTTAAAAGATATAAGTAAACCACTGATGTAATATGTTAATAAATTTGGCTAAACTGGTCATTTTATCTATAGAAAACATGGCAAGTTTACTTTGAGGTTGACTTTTCTCTGACTGATAGGTTTAAATCCTGGGAGGACTGAAACAGCAAGCAGCTGCATTATTTTTACCTGATTCTGTTCACGCAGAAACAAGGGAAGTCTGTGTTTATGCTTGGTAGAAACTTAATAAATACTACATCGACCACCTCAGTTTACTGATGTCACTGTGTCACTGTGCTTCGGATTTCTTAAAACTAAAAACTAAAACTAAAAACAGAGAAATATGCATGTGATGAAATAAGACACCTGCCTTTATTAATAGTAAGAACAGCCCTTCCATAAGCACAGACTGCCATTCGTCTTGTAATGCATCACTTGTGATTGACAGGTTGGAAGAACAAGACTTGGAAAGAAGATTTGAGCTATTAAACAAGGAGCTGAGGGACATGATGGCCCTTGAAGGTATGGCTTTATTGCTATTTCAAAGAAAAATGTCAATTCCCATACATACTTATCACCTCATAAGTGTGTGCGGGAATTGACTTTTTTCTTTAAAATTGGATTCTTGGGGGATTTGATTCTCTGCACCACAAAAGAGACAAAGCAAGTGGTGTGCATGTTGCCCTCTTCTCATCTATGGCTTTATGCTAACCATGTTCTTCTGAAATAACACTCTAATACACAGGAACACAGTGAAGGTCACACTGATATACTTTCAAACACTCAGGGACAGGTTTACAAAGAAAATAATCATTGACAATATCCTACTTGATTTATTTTTCTTTCAAATAATCAGGTTTTAGTCATATACACATCTATATTTCTATGTTTCTTTTTCTCACTACAACCTCCTTGTGGTTCTTGTAAATCTCATCTGCGCTCTGTTAATGCCTGGTCTCCAGAAGCTGAAAATTTACCTGCAAACTGCATGATGTTAATAAATCCAGCGGAATACATGATCAACCTCGGTTAACATGTCTCCTTCTGTTTGCACAATCCTCCCCTAAATGCATATGCAACAAGGAGAGAGACCTTGCAGATACTCAAATAAATGACACACAGACCTGCTTCATCTGTTTGATAAATATAACGTGTTTGGAGCAGAATGCGTTGCATCTGCAGCTGAAAAACATGCAAATGTTGCAGTAAATCTGGCCCTCAAAATGTGGGCTTTCCTTTCTTTATTAGGATCCCCATTAGCACCAGGATAAGCATAGGCTATGCTTCCTGGGGTCCACCACACATACAGTCACACACTTATACATAAACACTATAACCACATAAACATAACAAACAAACCAGCTAATCTCATAGGATTAACAATCAAATACATACAGAAGAGAAACAAAATGATCATCCTTTCAGCAGGACATTAAAGCTAAACACAAAATTATTAATCAATTGCAATTCCTCAAGAATTCATAGCAAACTTTTTTCCATACAAATACAAAATATCATTCTTAATCCTTGTCTGATGATATCCTTAAATTATGTACTATGTACTATACCTTCATTTTCACACATTTACTTCCAAGAACGTAAATATACATTTCTCTTTCCCGGCATAGGAGTGAATTCTACTTTCACCAGTTACATTTTATTCTTGCACTAATTTACACACTCAATTGAATTATGATTCCTGCAGTGTTTGGAGTTGCACTGTTTTAATACAATTTTGAGCCAATCTTTGGTATTTTCTTGAACAATATGCACTGGCAATGAGTTCCACCTGACCGCTCTGTACACAACTGTTTTCTGTACTTGTTTTCGTTTTAGGCAACATGAACCTTCTTTCTGTTGCATATCGTGTTTGATAATTGTGTTGAATAAACTGAGAAAATAACCGTTCATATAAAGTCTTTGGTGATTGTGTCACCAGTATAGTTCTTATTAAACTAACAAAGCATATGTGGATCTCTGTCTGATAGCCAGCCCCGACTGTCATGCCTGTCTGTTACATTAGTTCTGTAAGAGCACTTTAAAGCACAATGTGAAGCTTTATTTTGAGCTACTTGTAATTTTTTTTAAATCTTTGTCACTGAAGCACTGGACCAAATCATAAAACTGTAATCAAGCTATGACAGAACTAAAGCATTTTGAACTTGTGGCAACATCTGGTGGCATAACTTTTAAAACTCTTATCACAACTGACACACGCCTGCCCATTTTACTCACAATGTTATCAATTTGTTTAGACCATGATCATTTATGATCCAAGGTTATACCCTGAAGTTCTGTCTCTTTAGCTGTTCAATAGGTATATTGTTTACATTCAATTTCAGTGTCGGTTCAGCTTTTGACTGATACCTTCATCCTATTATAATAGACTTTTACCAACATTAAGCACCAATTTGTTGTTTGTTACCCATTCTACCACTAATTTTAAGTACTTATTCAGCATGTTATTCAGTGTCTGTTGTTGAGTCATCAGCACACATAGCAATTTGAGCCATTTCTAAAACTAGTGAGATCATTAGCACAGAAAATAATAGCAGCCCCAAACAGCTATCTTGAGGTCTGATGACCTGCTGTCACATTGCATGGAATTAGATCATTCAAGTGACTAAAATAAAAACTCAGAGTTTTGTTTTTGTAAGTTTGCAGAGGAAGTGCCTTGAAGTACAGTATGTGTGTGACTGCAGCTCTGTGGGTTATTTTCAAAAACTGTATAACTTCTTCTTTTTTTGCACTGATGCAGAAGCTCATGGGTGAGTTTAGAATGTGACATAAATGGCCTTGTGGGGATAAAAAACCTTTCTGCTTAAGAAGCAAACTAAAAACTTTTTACAGCCACCTTTTAAACCTGCAGGGGTAAAAGTTTGATATTCTAAAGATGACTCTTGGTAGATGCCTGATTGTTGCATTTATAAAATCCACAAATATTTGAATGTTTTGTTTCTGGTCACAACACTGCTTCTGCTTATCACATTATATTGTGTATGGCACCTGCAAGTAAACTACTGTTGCGTGCATCCTGAGGATGTCACCATTTACAACACTGCTGCAGATCTTGACTGTATAAACTGTGAAACCTTATAGAATATTGAAAGATAATCAAAGACTGAATCAGTGTGTCTGGTAGTCTTGCAAAAGCCTGCTGCAGTAATGAGACTGAAAAGGTAGTGCTAATCAATAATATAAAAAATTGTGGGTTGTTCCTCTACCAGCTCCTGTTTTTTTTCTGCTGTCTTCATTCTTCTCACCTCTGCTCCCTTGTGTCTTTCTTTTGTCTTTGTTGTGCAGAGTGGCAGAAAACCCAGGCTCATAAACATAGGGAGCAGCTGCTGCTTCAGGAGCTGGTGTCACTGGTCAACCAGAGAGATGAACTGGTCCACAATATCGACGCCAAAGAGAGAGGGTAAGACATGTATTGTGCTGGATGGAGGGTTTGTTTCTTTCACAGGCTCTAATGCTGCAGGCAGGGGAATGATGGTTAACAATGTAGTTAACAAAAACTAACTCAAACAGAACAAAAGATTTGTTCATTAAGATCAAAACACTTGTAGTTTTTTCCTTCTTTTGTTAGCTTTAAATGATTGATTAAAATCACAAATATGCATAATATTTATATATATTATATATATTTTTAATTTCAAAAGTTTAACTACTGGACACAAGATGTCTCCTCCTTCACTGTAAAGTCCATTATTAGTGTATGTGCACTGGAAGCTTCAAGTTTCCACATCACCCTTATGTAAGTTGAATACTGGGCCAGGTTTGGCTTCCAAACTAGTTGTGATGTCACAAATCATACTCATAGGCCCGCCCCTTTAACTCAGATTTTTGTGAGCACAGACAAACTTTCCCCCTTCAGCAGAAGAATGTGAACAGTCTTCAAATGTCAAACTCTGCACATACTGCACAGTGAAGCTCACACATTCAAATGAAGAAAAACACATTTTTGAGTGGAGGGAGACTTT
Organism: Scomberomorus guttatus; assembly: GCA_038419695.1. Lineage (NCBI taxonomy): Eukaryota > Metazoa > Chordata > Actinopteri > Scombriformes > Scombridae > Scomberomorus > Scomberomorus guttatus. The sequence goes on along the minus strand of CM076467.1, from coordinate 2,603,507 downwards.
TAAAATCTCATTTAGTTTCATTGACAGACACTATGACAGGTATCTTTACTACAAAGAGCTGATGTCATTCAAACGTAGGCAACGATTACCTCACAAGATCAAGACAGCTGCAGTTTTTGGAGCCAGGCGCTACAATTACTCTGCAAGACCTCAGGGCATGATGGGAAATGCCTGGCTGTCCCCTGATCAAAGAGCTGATTGGTTCAGATGTTGGATCAACAACATCCTCTGTATAATTGGAGAGATTTTGATTTTATTAGTCTGATATTGTCCTATGAAGTTTTAGTTTGTTAACAGAATAAATGTTGTGTCAGCCAGAGATAATGAATACATTCAGTAGCTGACAAATATTACAGATATTTGTTTTGTGACTTCCTGTATATTCTGGGAAGGCTGCTGGAAACTATCCGACATGACTGCAGCTTATCGTCACTTGCTCCTGCTGCAGCCGCCTAATCTTGTCTACTTTCCAGGCGAGGTATTATTCATCTCGAACAAGCCTAATAGCTCTCAGGCTGTGCAGAGTCCCAAAAAGCTCCACCAATCAGAGGATTAGAGCAGCCTGAATGTAGCCTGAGAGGCAGTTTCTCTATTGTTTGGCACTCTCACTCACCCACTTTCTCTCTTTCCCTCAGTTTTTAAAATTTAAATTTTGAATGATGAAGCAGAAGGTCAGGATGGGGAATGGAGAAATAGAGAGATAAATCCCACCTGAACCAAAACATTCATGATTTGATGACTACATCTTGTAACATGCTACCTAGTGGGCTCTCTGTTCTAATTTAAATTATGCACTGCAAATGGAACATGGCTTCATATGAAAAACTTTAGAGCTGGTTTCCAGCCTCAGGTCACACTAGAAAGTGATACAGTAAAATTTATTTGTAGTGGTAGAAAGTAACTAAGTACATTTACTCAAGTACTGTACTTAAGTACAGTTTTGAGGTACTTGTTCTTTACTTGAGTATTTCCATGTGATGCTACTTTATACTTCCACTCCACTACATTTCAGAGGGAAATATTGTACTTTCTACTCCACTACATTTATTTGACGGCTTTAGTTACTTTTCAGATGAAGATTTGACACAATGTATAATATACAACAAGCTTTTAAAATACAACACATTGTTAAAGATGAAACCAGTGGTTTCCAACCTTTTTGGCTTTTGACGTCTTACAAAAAGCAGTGTGTAGTCGGGGTCACATTTCAGATGTCTATGAGTTGTTAACAGTTCCACCAAATAGTGATTTTTCCCTCTAAACTTCTCACATGGTTTCATTTCAATAAATGTTCAAATGATCCAATATTTCAGCAAAAATCAAAGATTAGAGAAAAAGTCCAAAAACTGAAAACCGATTTGTGTATCAGAACTTTGCTTCTTCTTCTTTCCTCTCCCATTAATCATCTCAGGACCCCTCAGATTTATCTGGTGACCCTTTGGAGGGGCCCAACCCCTAGGTTGAGAACCACTGGACTAAACTAGCTAAGTGTATATAAAGTAGTTGAAACTAGCTCCACCTCCAGCAGCTACAACAGTAACATGCTGCTTACACACTGATGCTTCAGTATTAATAATCTAATGATGTCATATATAATAATATATCAGTCAGAGGGACCAAACCACTACTTTTACTGCAATACTTTAACTACATCAAGCTCTTATGTACTTTACTGTGGTAGGATTTTGTGTCTTTGTGAAATACCTGCTGCTGCAAGCTTGGTGCTCAGTTGTTGGTTCTGTGGTGGCTACTGGTGGTTCCATTCCCTCAAAGGTCAGCACTGTCACAATGGATTGCAATTAGTCAAATGAATGGATGTAGATCTAAAATTAATAAATGCTGTTGTGAGCAAGCCCTAAGTCTCTTCCTTTCTTCTTGTCTTCAGAGCTCTGGAGGAGGATGAACGTCTGGAACGGGGCCTAGAGCAGCGGAGGAGGAAGTATGCTAAACAGCAGAAGGAGAAGTGTGTGATGCAGTGATTCTATTGACCCCTAGCACCACATGCTGGTTCAAGTTTCTGAAAGAAAGTGCATGAAGGAAAACCAAGGATGCAACAGTTGGGTTCAGTCCTCTTTCATCTGCAAATCAGCAGTAAGAAGGCAAACACAGCTGAGCCAAAGGATGTATTTCACACTGAACTAGTATGAGGTGGCAGTGTATTCCCAATAGAGACCTGAATGGTCCAAAACCAGAGTGAGGCTCTGGAAACTGTCTCAATCAACTCGAGTGTTATTTTTGGTGTGCTTTTCCTTTGAGTGTCTTCAAAGTGTGGCATTAGGCTCCATTTTATGACCAAAGATCAAAGTAGTTTAAGTGGTGTCATTTCCACAAAGTCAGTGTCTTGTCCAATTACCAAACCCTATCCAGCATCAAGAATGATCACCCATTCAGCAGGAGAGGCATCAAAAGGAGCTGCTTGTACCTTTGGACTGCTTGCAGTTTATGTGCTGTGTTTTAAGTAACCATTGCTACAGATTGTGATTGTGATTGTAGATGTAAAATGTTTTATTGCAAGTGTGTATGAGAGTGGAAATATCCGTCACAGTTTGGTACAGATATGAGTTGCCAACAACAGTCGAGACAAGGGTTGGACCAGTTGATAACTAAACTTTGGTGAGGAGAAAGCCTCAGAAAGCCTCCAAACCTTACAAACCATAACAAAGGACGTAGATTATCTATATGACCATTTTCAGATCAGCCACTGCTTTGGTGAAGCTTTGGGTAAGGTTAGGAACAAACTACTTGGTTAGGGTTAGGGAAAGGTTGTAGCATGGGTTAAAATAGCTACTTTGGGGAACCTTTTTGGTCATGGTTAAAAGAAACCATTGTGACAATCAGTCGGAAACAGGAAACAAAAAGCCATCGCCCAAGTCAAAGTCAATCCCATCAAGACTCATCTATCTGCTCCAACCTCTTATCAACAAGGGTTTCATATTCACACAGCCACAAGAAGTCCTCTTTACTGTAGGTCAACAGAAACATAGGGTCATGTTAAGGCGTTGAACAAACAACAAATGCAGTTGTTTTTCTTGTAAAGAAGTAAAATTCTCCATTTAAAACACAGACTAATCTTACGAAGGGTTAGCAGTTACTTAAAGTGCCTATTTTGTAGTTTTGACGATCATTCCCATCTGTTACAATAGTCATTGCTGAGTTCTGTGGCTGCAGTGACCCTACTAGACTTACCTTTACAACGGAGTCCAACAGGGCAGCAACATAAGCCATCAGACAACCAGACAACCATATTATTTAAACCACATGTTACATTTAACGGTCAGTTTGACGTGATTGTAGCATCCTTCAAATGATTCTGCAGCCTGCATTGTCTTGTCCAGTGTCATTTTCAAAAAAGCCACCAGATGGTGACAAAGGAAGACATTTTCAAAGCCTACACATAGTTTTACAATTGAAGGGAAATTTACAATGAACATTTTGGCTGCATTCACCTTCCTTTTCACTTCCAAATAATTTGATGTGACTGTGGATTTGTTTATAATGCGCAGTTCAGCCATACCTGCTGTACTCACCTATTTACCCATCCCTACATTTTAGCAATGAATTTGGTGAGTAAAATGTCATAACTGATAGAAATAATCACCACCTCTAGGTAAGTATAAGGCCCAGGTGGTAAAAGCCATTACCTTTAAGGCAGGCTGAGGCAGGCATGTTTCAATTTACAACGTCCCTGAAGCTGTTGAGGAAAATCATCTCCACTATATTGGTGTTGGGTAGCACTGATTTGCCATTATCAGATTTTCGTAAAATTGCACACATACTATAGGCCTACTGTATATCTGCAAAACAAAGACTTCTTAAACATATAATTTGTCACCAAAGTTGCCTTACTGTAAGATGTGTTACATTATAAATGTAAAATAACACAGTTTGAACAGAATGTTACTGACTGAATGATAATTACTTTACGGAGAAGTTTCCTTGTTTATGTGACTATAGCCAAAGGACTTGGACAGAAAATGGTAATTGAAAATGTGCTGTTACAGTAGATGACAAACCAAACTGATACCAACAGTCACTGACCGATCAAGCTGCTCATGTAGGTTGTGAACAGTTGTTGATTTCCAGTTCTATCTCCTAAAAAAACATCATCCAGTTGTTTTCTGTAGTTCTTCCATGTGACATCACTTCACAATTTTAATTAAAAAATGACATTTTAGCAGGTTGTAAATGCAGATTTGCAATTATTATAAGGCTCTGATGGTCATTAAAAATAATATTCTTGAATTTTTTTGTACTGCAAGAGGTCAGGCCTATGGACAGATCAATCACCACCCGAATTTATTATTTTACCATGCAAGGTACTGTAGCTGGCAAGCTAATTCCTAAACACTCTAGTCAGTGAAAAAGATTCATTTTTAAAAGTTAACATTATATTTTATAACCATTACTTAAGTGGAGCAGATGGGATTAAGGTGCAAACTGGATGTAAGGGCAAGAAATTCAGGATCAAGATCAGGGTCTTCTAACTAACTTATTGGATTCATTCAAAGTTTTACTATTTATTCAAGATGTGTTAACTGGAGAAGCAGCCATGCAGATATGTCTTCTTTCTATTTATGTATGTTAAACAAAGCTCATAGTCCTCATTACTGCAGCATTTGACTTCTTTCTCTGTTGAAAAATAGCACAGTAGCATTTAACACATTCTTATTCAAGACAGGGACATAGGAGCATGACTGTGAGACCTGTTCATTTAGGATTTTTGCCGCTGATTAGGAAAAAGTAAGAAAAAATGTAGGTAATTGAACATGTTCAATGAATCCCATATTGCAGGTGATTAAAAACAATTAATAATTGCACAAATTTAGTTGTGCTAAAATGAAAGCTGAAGATGCGAATGGTTGTGCATGTAAAAAAACAAATCTTCTTTAGCACAGTGTTAACATTTGCCAAAAGTGAATTAGCACTTCCATCTTTTCCTAGAGTTAAAGGATACTTCCTTCTTGTTGTTGTACTGAAGAGTTATGTGTTTTTACTCACAAGGGCATGCTGTAACACAGTGACATTGCTGTGCCTGAGAGGTTTTAATTTGTGTTTGCAGTTCTAATGTTGCCATACTGGTGGTTGTAGCAGCACTGACCACCACCTGTGTGATTTCAAGAGATGGAATAGTTACAGTTTGTCAAAAGGATTGCTGTTGGAAACTTTTTATTTGTTGTTTTCATGTTACATTTGCACTATTTGTAAAGTTTGGAAAATACAAAAGATTGGAATGCCTTTACAGCTCTCCTGGATTTTTCTTTCTCTTATTAAACATATTGTTTGCATCATATTTCTATCAGCCTATAATGGAAATGCATAAAATGTTGTATAGAATGGTTTTTGAAGGCTGATGCCGGTCACTATTTTATAGCCTCAAAGGTTCATTTGCAGATTTTGAGGCGGCCAATTGAGGCTTGATTGTGAGGGCAACTGGCCCCGCAGGCTCAACTGTGTGGCACTTTGCTTGTGGTCTTAACTTTGATTTAGTTTGACTAATCATAGGTTTGTATGGGAATACTGTATCCAACACTGAAGCACAATCTAAACTGAAATGACAAGGGCCTTAAATGATGGTCTGTCTTAAAACAACAGTCAGGTGCCCATATGAACATTGAAACAGGTTTTTCTTGCTGTAATCATTCTTCCTTTTTATACTGACCATTAGAAGATCCCTTCATAATGCACTTACAATGGGGGATGGGGGACAAAATCCACAGTCCCTGATTTGAGCAAAAATTACAAACGATTTGGATTGGAGAACACACAATGACTGTGAACCCTTCTGTGCTAACAAGTACTGATAGAAGTATGATCACCTACTCCATACCTCCATACCTCCATACCTGCAGTTGAAAATATATCTTTTTATTTTGCCTAGCTTGCTCATATTTGATCAGATTCTCAATATTGTGTCTCAGTTGGATCAGTGGATACTAGTTTGGGACATGAACAAGCTGAACCCAACCAAACCATTTTACTGAATAGATTCACTGATAGCAGCAGACATCTCTCTCCACTGATGAGCAGCAGAGAACACCTGTGGACACCTATTCTCCTCGAGTCACACTCTTCAGATCATTTTCAGCTGGGCTTCATCTCTGTCGACTTTCACAGAATGAGAGAAGACATTTTAACTTGACAAATACAGGTGTGAGAGTGGGGTTCATGGAATGGAATGCAAAAGGCTTTTGACACTTTTAAAAAGCTAATTGTTTCACTCACTCTATTAGTGTCTTTGTTGAGTCATTTTTTTTCTTTTACAACTTTTGTTGTCTACACTTTAGGTGTTTTTTGTTATATGAGCTCAGCACTCACTACTTTATGTGAAGAAAAAGATTTTGATGTGCTTTTAAAAGTACAGTAAAAGTGATCATGGCAGTGCAAATAGTTTATGAACTGTAGTATAACTTAAGAGATTAATCATCAAATGTTACAAATACAAATCTGATACTCATTTCAAAATTCTAGCATGAGGATGTAGAAAAAACATCCAGTTTAAATAGGTAAACACAGGTGGAGGAGGGGTGTTACAGAAAGGCAGCATAGACAGAACAGGTAAGATTATTTAAATATCCTTCAACTGATGAAGATGATCACTAGATGATAGGAAAGCCCAAGGACAGATCCAGGAGAGATCATTGGAATAACTGATAGGTGGAGCTCTACAATGATGATGAAAAAAATGTGAATTGTGAAACTACACTTGAAAAAAGAACCAGCATTGTGTTTCTCATCCTCGTGAACCAGAGACAGGTAAGATTCTTCTGGTGTTGGTGAATACATAATTAGTCTACCAAAGACCAGATTACTGGAGCAGATGTTTCTCTACTCCACAGTTGAAATCTGTGTATAATACAACTTGGAACAGCTGGGATACATGTAGCACATGTACACAGATTTACAAGAGTGAATTGTCTACCATCTATTTTGAAAAAATAACCATGACTGCATTGGGCATGCTTGTGAATAAGAGAAAGATCAGATTTCACATCAGCAGGTAAGTAGGAGGGATCATGAGGATACAAATGGAAAATGACAAGCAACTTCCCTACGAATAATTGCACTGCAGTGTGAAGATTCTAAGCAGATAACCCAACAGCAACTGACCATTCTAAACAGTCAGTACCCTAGAACTTATATCAGAGCAGCTGATCAAGAGTGATTAATGTATATTACCAGCATTGAAGCACGTAGCAGAGATGTTTCTATTGGCACCTGAACACAGACACTGACAGTTTGACTGCTCAGGTTTAGACAAGTCACCAGTGGACACAATCTCTGTTGACTGACTGATATTACAGTCAAAACCTGAATTCTCTGTTACAGTGATACCAGTGGATACATGCTACAGACATGAATATGCTAAACCCAAATTCCAAAACAAGGTGGTTGAATAGAATCACAGATAGCAGCAGACATGTTCTCTCTCAACTGATGAGTATTCAACCTAAAGAAGCCCAGCATTCATGGTAAATGATGTTTTGATCATTCAAGAGGCCCTCCAGTGGGTATCATGGAGGGCCCACTGGGCCCATCTGTCTAGCCCTGACCTAATTTTCCTTTAATTTATTCCTACTCTCACCCAAGCAATGACCAGCTGAGTTTAAACTACAGTGGCTGACTCAACTGACTTGAGAGACAACATCAAATTAATGCCATGGCTCATTTTCCCAACCCCCATTACTGTGTCTACTACTCTTAGCAACAGCCACTTATTAGCAACCTCTCTGATATGAGAAAACTTAAGAGAAAGTTTAAGAGAAAACTTAAATGTCTTAAGAAACAAGTCTGTCTGTCACATCACTATTTTACATGCTTTTACACCAACATTGACTGTCCAGATAACCAGTACTACGAAGCTGGTTATCAACTAGCTCAGTCAACTCTGGGTTTTCCAGCTACAAGCGAGTTCATGTAAAAGTAGCTGGGTTGTTAATTCATCAGAACCATGAATGAAGTACGTCATATGATATGAGATACCAAGTGATACCACGTACCTGCAGAAAACTTCTGTTTTAGGAACAGCAAAATGTCATGTTCAACGAAGTGAAATGTAAATGAGTCTGTAGGTTCCAAAGAATAAAAAATGTACAATAAATGAATGAAATATGATGTATTGTTTTAGAAATACCATTAAGTAGTTAATATTAGCAATGTTGCATAATTAGTACTTTTACATGCACTACATTTAGCTGCTACTACTTCTACACTTTCCTTACAATTTTGAATGCAGGTTGAAAAGAGTATTTTTGGAAGAAGACAAAGAAAAGACTCCAAAAAGACACTAACAAAGTGAATTCATACTTTATTAAACTTACTTTATTGCATTTTGTTAATTTGCATTCCACTCCATGAACATACTCAGTCTTGCATGTCTTTGTGAAAAGTAAATCTGACACCACCCCACTGAACAGTGACAGACGTTTCCTCTCTTGTGAAAGCTGACAGTGATGGAGCCCAGCATAACTCCACAGATAATGTGTCCACAGATGTAAAAGACTCTGTCGCTCAGTGACAGAGCGACATTGGGTTGAAAATACTCATCAGTTGAGAGGAAACACGTGTGCTGGTTAGACTCTGCATTACTCGACAGAGAATGTGTATACAGGTGTAAAAGACTAGTCGTCTCAGTAGTTGTCGTTTTGAAGGGCCGGCCGTGGTGGTGGTTCGCGTTTAGAGCAATGGATCAAAGAGGTTACGCATAATAGACGGGTATCGATATGATTTGTGCTTTGAACGAGTGGTCGTTGTCCTAATTTGCTTTGAGAGCAACCGATCGTCAAAAAAGTTTATGCATACAATATATGGATATCGATGACATTAACCTTTAAAGTAATAATCGATAGTTCGTGGTAGGAATTGATAGCTCATCCTGGGAACCGCTGATTTGTGGTGGGCATCCGTAATTTGTCATTCTGAAACTTGTCGACGTCTCATCTGAGCCCTACTTACAAGCATGCCCAATACAGTCGTGGTTATTTTTTCAAAACCCAGTCTGACTCGTGGATCACAGAGTATTTCACTACACGTGTCTTGATCTCATGTGGTCAACTCAAACTGACAACAGTTTAACAAAATAATGAAGATTAATCCTGATTTGGCACACGTTTATGACCATTACCCAGCATGCAACGTTGCAAGCACTCATGCAACTCCACCTCCTTCTCTTCTAGACCACTATTTCTCTAACTGTCCTTGTTATCTATACAGCAATATAAAATACAGTTTCTTAATTATCAGCCCTCTGTCACACTTTGAGTTGATGGAAATCACTGATTGGATGGTTGTTGGCGTCATCTAACACCTGTTTACACCTGATTGGATTGTTTTTCCTGCCAATCATACTTGCGGCCTACCTCGTCTGCAGGAACTTCAGGAAGTACAAAGAAACTGAAGTCTGTCTGTCACATCGCTGCTTTTACATGAGTCAGATGACACCAACACAGATGTATTAGAATAACACATTAGTGATGGTTCTTCTTCCAAAAATACTCTATTAAAGTCCTGTGTTAAAACCTGTACTGAAAGTTTAGTAGTAGCAGCAAAATGTAATTAAGTACAAGTAAAAGTACTCATTATGCAACATGGCTCATTTCATGCAGAGGTCCTGAGAGGGCAAGCAGCATTTTAATGAGCTAATATGTGACACTTGGACATGTGATTCCATGTTCATTAACCTGCAGCTTTAACAGCCTCCACTCTGCTGGTTTAAAGCTTTCCTCCAGATGTTGAAACCTGGTTGCAGAGATTTGCTCCCATTCAGAAACAAGAGCTTTAGTGAGGTCCAACACTGATGTTGGTGATAAGGTCTGGCTGGTGTTGGATGGGGTTCAGGTCAGGGCTCTGCCAGTCAAGTTCTATATGTTCTATATGTCAAGTTCTGTATGGAGCTGTTTTGTGCATGGCAGCATTGGTGTGTTCAAACAGGAAAGAAACAAACAAATGGTTGAAGAACATGTCTATTGTCTGTCTGAGCATTAAGTTTTCTTTTCTCTAGAAAGCCCAAACCAGGACAAACAGCTCCAGACCAAAGAGTTTAGTGAACATACTGATCATGTGACCTTGTCAGATATTTGATTCATCCAGTGTGTTCTTTTGCCTTAAATTGCTTTTCTAATTTAGGAATAATGAGTCAGATGTGTGGAGGGAAGTGGAGTTCATTTTGGTCATTCTCCATCTTTCAACCACTGTGTTCAGGTTCAGGCTGTGGCTTCACCCTGTTATATTCTTCCTGATGGACTCAACCTTTTGCAACACAGTTTGAAAGGATATAGTTTTAAATGTAGAATGGAAGTTATAGGGGCAATGCAAATTCAGTATGAACTGTAGCACGACATGTAAAAATTTAACAGTCAAATATATTATTAAATATAAATATAATATTTCAAAATCAAACGTTGATGGTGAGAGCTTATTTTAAGGAAGTTTATGTAGCAAAAATGTCAGAATAATAAGAAACATAGATATCACCATGTAAAAGCAACAAATATCTAGATGTCTTTTTTCATTTGCACAATATCAATATCAAAGTTAGAAAATAAAATATTAAAAGCAAAGTTACATTTTCAGAAGAGCCAGCAGACCAAAATTATTATGGATCCATCAAATGTCAGAAATAAAAAACTACAGCCAACAATCATGCAATTATCTGTGCAAACACAATACTACAGTAGTGTTATAGGTGGTCTGAAGGTTTGTGTTTGAACATGCAAAGATACAATAACTGTACTAGATTTCATATAGGAAAATAACCCAGCCGGTGATTCCTCATAAAATCATTAAAATTATTATTAAAATAAGATGTTTATATGTTTAAATGCAGTTGTATCTGTGCTGCATTCACTGATAAACACAATATAACAAAAAGCTGCTCCCAATGAACAAGTCTGTGGGCAACAGGGCACGCCAGTGGCCAAAAGATGGAACTGCAGCACTGAAATAACTACATGGTGAAATACCTGTGGTGGTGGTGGGAAAGAAGGCTGTGTGCTAAGTCAGACAATTAACCTGCAAGATACAGAGCATAGGGCAAATAAACTACTCAGGATGACTGCCTCTGAAAAATAAATGCAAATGTGTCAGCACTAGTATGTGTGATTACTTGTACATCGTAGCAGTGTTTATCTTTTCATAAGCAGTGTCAGGGCTCTGTGAGCATTAAGTTTTCCTTCATGTAGAAAGCCAGACAACGATTGTGCAATCATCTGTGCAAACACAATACTAAAGTAGTGTTATAGGTGGTCTGAAAGTTTGTGTTTGCACATGCAAAGATAGAATAACTGTACAGGATTTCACAAAGGAAAATCTGCAGGTAAATCTGCAGGCAAATCTACAGGTAAAAAACTGTTGTGCTGTTCTGTACTGAGAGTTGGCAACGTCCAGTATAATATTCTGTAAGAAAACAAAGTTAGGCTTACTGAAAAACTGCAAAGTTTGTTGCAGTGCAGAGTTTTCAGTTGTGTCTCCATTGTGTTGCATCTGCCACAGACACCACACCAACTATCACTGGGCACAGGTCGATGCTATAAAGCCTGTCCGGCTGCATCGCCTCTCTTTTAGCTGCGGGTGTAATGTAGCTCGGGTGGTTGCTTCATCCTCCATACTCTGTTGTTGTTGAGAGTTAGTGCCAAAAGATGGCTCGGTCTGCTGCCTTCTGCATAATACAATTAATAATATATATATAATAATAATATAATTTGGTTATATGGATCATATATTCTTCCCTGCTTCTTAATAAATCATTTCATTCTGCTTGTTTTGAACTGGATTTTTTTGTTATGGTATATCTCATTTTAAGACCATTCTCCAAAATATTACATTGTTCTTCTAGGGTGGAAATCTGTTGAAGCCACTTTGGTGGGAACTGAACCATATGGTGTTATTTTGTATGAAACCCTTGATGGAGGCCCAAACCACTGTCATATCTGAGACACTATTTTTGTTAAACCTCCTTCTAGTAGCCTTATTTTTGATATTCCCATAATTAAAAGTAGATATGACTGGGTTGTTATCAGTATAGATGTCTGGCCGAAAATTCTATTGAGTGTACCGAAGGCAGCAAACCAGAGGATATAAGAATGTAATCTATTTAAGAGAAAGTTTTATGTCCTGTGGAGAAGAAGGTATAATCTTTAGCAGATGGATTATGCACCCTCCACACATAAATTAAGTTTAAAATCGTTATAAAGAGATTAAGTGCTTTGGACGCAGCTTCTTGAGAACTTGATAGAGATTTATTGAGGTTATTGTTTACCAAAGCATTCATGTCCAACCAAAATATAGCTGGTAGTCACTTAACTTCAATAATTGTGAGGGAATTGAGGGAAAAAATTAAACTTTGAATATAGTTGGGGCATATGCTTCAACTATAGCATTAGCTGTGGCATTCTGAATTCTTTGGTTGGCACCTGCATGGGACAGGAGTAGAAAGAATTGGTGTGATTTTTCTTTCAAGAATTCTTATTGTAGTCAAATGCAACCAACCAACACAGGTGTCCAGAAGCTCCCACAGGTTGTCAGTCAGGGGCCAAGCTAATCTGAATGTTGTCTATCTTGTTGAAATTGTCTAAATTTTTTGGCGTAGTTGTTCTCTTAATGACTAGAGGATGTTGCCATTCTCTGCCATATGCTTCGCTATGGGGTCAAGAGTTTTTTCAAAGACAAAAACAAAGAGAATACAAAGACAAAATACAATATGAAAAAGGCTAAAATTGGTCCCAGAAGTATCTATGTGAGACTGCAGACAAGAGAATTTCCCAAAATTCCAAGTTCCTTTAAACTCCATCTTAGTAGCTTTAATTGTTTGAACATGATAATGTAATCAGGAAGTTTGTAGTTTATTTATATAAAAATAAATGCCAGTTTATTACACTATTTGTACATTAATTTGTGGACCGTATGCACTCAATAGTTAAAGCTCCATTATTACATTTTTGGCAATGAGGGGTTAGAAGAAATCCTGTTTACACATCCAGCACAAAGCAACATTAGCATTCATTTGAACTTCTGTTTGTGCCCATGATGAATCTAAGTCCTTATTTATTCTCCTTCTAGCTCTGTTTTGGTCTCCACCCAACTCCCGAGAAACTCCCTTAGTTGCTAAATGCTCCAGTTTCTTTACTAGCTAGTTGCTAATGTTATCTGTATTGTCTGTCTGAGCTTTCTAAAAACAGCTCACAGCTGCTACAAGGTTGATGAGAGCACTGAGAATCAACTACATGCTAAATCTGTGGTTGTAAAACCAAAAACAATTAGCTGAAAGAGGCTAAAAATCTCTGTAGAGCCAATGGTCATGTCATTCAATGTTAACCTAAAAATGATTGATGCAGACTTAAAGTTGATAAAACCTTGACAAATTCTGTAGTCATTTGATGAAACAAGAAATTTGTAATGCTGTTTGGTAGGTCTGCTTCTTTATCTATGCTACAGTTATGATGTGATAAACTGTTTTTTTGTTCTGTTTTTGTTCTTTTGGGTTCCTGTGTTCACTCTATCTGTTAATTCCAGTTCCTCTTTATGATTATTGAGCCTGTTAAGTTTTCTGTCACAGTATGGCTCTGTGTTCCTTGGTTGCTATTCTCCTCCATTCCACCAGAGACCTCAACCTTTCTCCCAGTTATGTTAAGACTAGACTGTGTTGGAAAAGGCTGAATTGAGTTGTATCTCTGAAGGACTGTCTTGCATTATTAGTTAGCTTGTAGTGTTGTGTACTTAAGTTTATGCAATTCTGAGACAGTTTGATTTATGCTGGGATGTGATTAAAAGGTATTGTGTTTTCTGGGTTTTGGTTTGCTGTGTGTTTCCCACCTGTGTTCCAGCCTGTTTTTCCCTCCACACCTGCCCTGTGTCAAGCTCATTAGCCCTGCCCTGCTCTGCGTTTTCCCCACACCTGCCTTGTATCAGCCTTGTCAGCTCTGCCCTGCTCCCTGTGTTCCCTCAGCCAATCGGCTCCCTGTCTGTTCTTCTGTTTTCTCACCTCACTCTGTTCAGTCTTTGTTGGATCCTCTGTTTCATTCTGTCCAGTTATGTCTGCTCACTCGTCTGTTCAGTTAAGTTCCGCTTTGCCACCTATATTGTTTAGAATAAAGAGCATTCTTGAGTACCTGCTGTCTTTAGTGTTCTGCATTTGGGTCCACCTCCTGTTACTTTCTTGACAAACATTAGAAATGCCAGCAAAATCATTGATAGCTGTAGGTTGTGAAATGTGAAGGTGTGAGAGTAACTGCAGCTCCAAACATGCTGTATAGTGAGGACAAAAACAATGAAAACCAAACACGTTGATCATGACTGTAACTGAAACTAAAAAGAACTGATTTAACTGCTGCTGATGATGGATAATGACATACCATCATAAATGCTGGTATTATTTGAACAAATTTCTTAGCAGATATTATAAATGTATGTTTTAATCAATTTATATTTAGATAATTTGCCATTATGTATATGTGTATATGTTAAAAAGTGTTAGCTCCTTTTGCAAATAGTGGGTGAATAATGTTTCTTTCAAAGGGGATGACATAAGCAAAAATTCCTTAATCTCAACACTTCTATAAGAAAAGATGGAAAGAGGAAGTGAGAAAGTCTTGCACAATGCTGGACTAAAAGTATTTTTGGTCTGGAAAAATAACAAAAAACAAAACCTAATACAAAAGTGGACTGATTGCAGTAGATAACTATTAGTTGCACCAACTAGTATTTAACTCAATTAAACTAATAGGTTTACTAATAGGTAAACTAATAGTTTTTCAAATTAACAACTAAATATGAACCCAAATATAATGAGGGGCACTTACAAACTGTACTAGTATACTGTTTTGACCATAGTGTTGCTGTACCAAGTCTCGAGAGATTTGTAAAACGTGATCGATATATACGTTGTTGCTGCCGTCATCTCATCATGTTCTCCTGGCTGACTCCTAACATTCATGTAAATAAACGTGAAGTTGAACATTCATTATGACTATCAGTCAATGAAACGACACCAACTAAACCCTAAATACTTCTTTTCCCATGTTTTCTTATAATTTGTTCCAAAGAATTAACTTGAACATTTTAGCAAGTTGGTGTGAAATATGTCTTTCTGCACATACTGTTGAAGTAACAGAACAAACTATTCACAGTTGGGAGAACTCTGAATGTAGAATCAGTCAGTCACTCAGTCATGCGTTTGTTTTATAGCACCTTTCGTACAGTTTAGTGGAAAAAACTGCCAAAAAAGTATATAATAATCAAACTGAGTTGCCACTTTGTTTCACTTCATTCATTCAGGATGATGTTGTATTCATGTTAGTCTATTTCTGTCGATGACACAAATGTCTTTTGAATAAATTATGTGAATGTATTGTCTCATTAGCAACCACACAAGGAAGCTTGCTATCTGACAGTAAGTTATTATGACTGATGAGCGCTAGCATGCTCCTGGCCAGAGTCATCCCTATGTCACTAAGCAAGGTGTGGCCCAGGCCCTAAAATGACTTATGACAATCTGTACAACTGTGTGTGATGCAGAATGTGGCCTTTTTTTCACAGACTTAACTAGCTAGTAAGCTAACTATATAGCAGTCCCTCCAGGATTTTGCATTTTTTGTGTGATTATTACAGCCTAGAATGCATGATTTTGCAGTGTTTTTTCTCAAAAATTGCGATACAATTTGCTCTTACTCTTTTGGCAACAAAAATTGTGGGAATTGGGAAAAATTACAAGCAAAGTAAAATAATACCATTTTTAAAAAACTACTACCAATGAAGAGTCATATGTAGTCACTTCCTTGGATAAAAAGCATACTGCATATCACAGAAACAACTATATTTCAGTATAAATTTTTTAAATGTATTTTCATGAGAATCATGGGCTCAAAGTTGTATAAAAAGGAAAATACTGTAGGCTAATTGAGTGCCATTTACAAGCCTTTATTAAATAAACTTTCACCTCAACATTAGCACTAAATAAAATCAGTCAATAATGCCATTAAAATAATAGTTATTTGTTTCTTATACTTTGTGATAGAAAAGTGACTGTCCAGTGTAGATTTCCACTTGTGGTCGACCACAATGTTACAAGGAGTACAAAACAGTTTCCCTCCACTGTTCCCAAATGTTTTGCATGGTTATGGCAGTACTTTTTGTTGGCAGGTAAGATTTGCCCATCTTCCACCTGAATGCACACCTGAATCCTTGCTGAATGTGCACTGCGATGATGTAAGTTACCACGATACATGACATGCACATTCTTAATCCTGCCTCCAAAGCTCTGATTGGTTGATTGTTTTTCCAACCAAGAAAACAGCCATCAATTATTTTCATAACTTTTGAATGAATGACAATATGACAAAATCCTTTCCCCCCTCTCAATATGAAGCAGAGCACAATAAGTTACTTATTTACATCTTAGTTTTAATATCTACGGCTACATAGGCATTTAAAGCATTTGTTGTTTCTGATATATGATCTTGTGCCATGTTCTTGATGAATTCTTTTACTGTATTGTTGAATGTAGCAGTAGCACATTGTTATAGGAAGTTAGGGTGTGGGTGTATTTTCTAGAGGCGGAGGACTCATTTCTGCACTTTAATGACAACATTCCTCTGAGCCAAATCAGTAGCAGACGTAACCACAGGCATCACTCATTTGACCCTCTGAGGAACTGACTGACAGGCTGTAAGGATGTAAGTGGCAGTGATGGATTATGATTCACACTTCTAGCAAGCTGAAGACATGGCTGTGTGTAACAGTATACTGTGGGCTGTCTGGCCTACTTCAGTCCTATTGTGGATGTGGATTTGGGAAGCCAACTGTGATGTAAAATATCAAGCAGAGGAGGGTGAGTGTTCAGATGTTCTATCTTCAGTATATAGCAGCGTATAAAACTAACTGTGAGAAGTTCATGTGATGGTATTGTAATACATTTAAACTCTGAGGCACGTTCCAGTGCCCTGTGAGAGGATTGTCAGGAAGTATTTTAGGAAAAGATAAGACCAAAAAACAGCACATTAGCCTCTTAGCACATCCTCTAGAGTATGTCTGTACTCTTTGTCCACTAGTACCTAACAAATACAAACACAAAAATCCCGTCACACAAAATATTCTATAAAAGTCAGTAGACCTATATGGTAATTAGATATTAATAGTAGTTAATTAGCAACATGTATGGTTTAATTCAATTCACAATAGTGGTTTCACTATTTAGCTTGTATACAGCAAAACTTGAGGCATGTCTGAGGAAATGGGTTGAATTTCAAATTATTAAGAGACTTCATTTTATAAAAGCAAATGATTTTTCAAACTAGAATATTAAGACCATGGAAGTAATAAAGAAAGCTACATATGGAATCCCTGCAGAGCTAGGGTGGGAACGTCATTCCCTCACTTTCATTTTCATGTTCTCTCTGAACATTTTTGTTCTTTGATCCTGAGACAGTAAAAGCCCTGCATTCAAAAACATAGTTACAGTAGTAGAAGTACTGAAGTATTGTCAGCAAAAATAAAGTGGCCCTTCTCAAACTGATATATAAAAGATTATTGAGTTGTTATTATTATTGATACATTACTGTAAGCAGCATTTAAATGTTGTGGGTGGTTGAAATGGAGCTAATTTTTGACTACTTCATACACTGTTGAGGAATTTAACCTGTAACACTGCATCATAATTTACAAACAGATCATATTTTTAGTATGTAAAATTTTAATCTGTAAAGTAAAAAGCAACTACAGCTGACAGATAAATGCAGTGGAGCAAAATATATAATACTTCCCTCTGAAAGTGGGTAGTAGTGAAGTATAAAGTGGCATAAAATGGAAAAACTTGGTAAGATGTAGTTAGTTACTTTCCAACATATTTTTTATTATATTGGCTGACAGTATGACCATACTCCAAGAGTATGTCAAAATGTTTTCTGGTAACAAAAAGTTAAAAGTGTTGCATAAAAACTTTAAAAATATTTTAAATATTTAAAAAGAGAGAATCTTCATTTTTGGTAAAAGAATAACAATCTATATATTTTCAACCTCATTTTAAAAAACATAGTATACACAGTATACTTACTGTATGATAACACAAACTATTTTCCGATGTAAATCTACAGTTAACCTCAACACATCTTTCCTTTAACTGGAATATTCTCATAAGGTTCCTGTTTTTTAAAAGCAAATGTAATCCACTGAACTCTTCAGAAAAGGTTTGTACATTTAGAAAGTGGAAAAACCTCAGTTAACCCCCTGAACACTTGGGAAATTGGGGGAATTTCACACATGTACAATGTTTCTATGCTTATTGAAATGAGCTGCTGTGTTTCTCACAGGCCAGCCCACTGCTCTGTCAGCCAAACAGGAAAAGTCGAGCATGATTTAACAGATTTTCCTTCCTTTCCTCTGTTTAGTGGAGATTTTTCATTCTGATAAACAGAGCAGCCTGGGATGGACTTCTGAGCCATATAAAGAGGTAATTTGGTTGATATGTGACATGTATTATGATGACTTGTCAAAATGTAAGTCCCTTTAAATACATGAAAACAAAGTTGCTGAATGATGACATCACATTTTATCTGTTCGAGCTTGTTGGTAACATTTACTGTATGAACCTGTATGATTATATTTACTTACTAACATTATGCCCCAGGTAACCATCAAGGGCCATCACCACCAGGGGCCCCAAAGGCTCCACCGAGTGGTGTTTGTTGTAATTTCATAAATCTTAAATCACAGGGCCCATCTTGTAGAAGGGCCCCGTGTTAAAATCTAGTTCCAAGCCCTTTATTATTTGTTTTCAGTTTAGTTTTTGATTAAGCACAGTTCTAAAACTGACCAATTTTGGTCAGTTGTGGTTTGTGGTAAAATCAAATTACCACAAATGGGGCACACTTTTTTTGCCCTGGGGCCCCCTTCATGACGTTGATTATTGTTATGTATACCTTGATCCCTTCAGGTCTGAAATATTCCTTTGGTATCTTCCACAATGGTTAGTCTTGTATAGGGGTTGCTGTGTTTTCCTGTAGTTTTACAGTGCAGCTTTTCACTGATTTTGCATCTTTCCTATCACTCCAGTGGAGTGAAATTCGGCTGAGAGTTGGCACAGAGAGTCCAGTTCCTGTGCTTCAGGCTTGTGGAAGAAGCACAAGAAGAACTGTTTTAAGTGGGTGGATGGAGCGTAAAGATGCTCACTATCTACTGATGGATATTGCATTTGCCCAAGAAAAGGAAGAGTCCAGTCTGCTCAGCCCACTGCAGGTTCACCTTTCAGACTCAGACACACTCATCACAAGATTTCAAAATAGCCGGGCAGTCCTGGACCTGCAGACCTCCATGCTGTTCCCTGCCACAGTCTCTCAGAGCCAGATAAGCAGCCACATGGATCGCAGGCTGGCTCTGAACCTGGGCTCCGTCAGCCGCAGAGGCTTTCAGCTCGGCTTTTTCTACTCAGGAACATGTGTGCTGGTGACATCCATCAGGCTGTACTACAGGAGGTGCCCTGAGATCATGGCTGACCTGACCTCATTTGGGAGGACAGGGGCCGGGTCAGGGCCCCTTACGGGTTCCTGTGTGAAGGGAGCTGCGGTGGTTTCTCCGCCTGTTAGAGAGTGTAATGTGGATGGAGTGTGGGGTCCACTGCAGGGGGGATGTACCTGCAAACCTGGACATCAAGCCATGAATGATACCTGTCAAGGTAAGGAGAGTGACAAGATCTTTTTTTTCAATTATTTCATATTTTTCACACATGTATTTAATAAATCATCTTGCACAATTTCTTTACTATCAACCAACTAAGCATTAAACAGTATATATACATAACAAATTTATCTTAACATATTAAAATAACTCATGAAGTATATCAGGCGCAACAAATAAATACCACAATGGACGTAGATGATAGCTTGCACAATTTCTAATTTAATAAGAGAAAGAAATATAAAACATTGAATTTTGAGATTAAAGTTGGTTGGCATTCTGGACTGTAAATCTTTTTTTCTGAGAATTCTGACTTTAATTTCACACTTCAGAAAATTAAAAATTGAAACTTTTCTTCTTAATCAGACCTCAAAAATATTTTTTTCACGTGGTTTATATTTATAATGCATAATTTATAGTACAGTATCATCAATGCAACAGTCATTTGAAATGTATCAATAAACATACAGACATTCAACAGCTAAATACAAGCTGCATCATTGGAACAGGATCTGGAGTGAAAACATAATCAGGACATCCCTACTTTTGTTTGAACTCTGTGACTTTCCAACAAGAAATGTTAACAGTCACTTCAAACCAAGGCTCCGGCAATGAAATACAAAACGTATTTCAAATGTAGGCTATGTATATTCATTATTGTCTTTATCTTTGCTCTATTCTTTTAAAGCATACAAGGGACTAAGAACAGGCTGCAATGACAAATGAGTTGTCCTGCAATAGTTTTTAATGTGCAACACAAATATGATCTGGGTCTGTATTTAATCAAATTACTAGAAGTAAAATTTTGTACTTAAGTGTAAGATAAAAGTTTTCCTCACAAACTAAAGAATTAAAATGTATTAAACTTCAGTCACCTGATAAATGTCAGAGAGCTGCAGAGGGGTAGTACAGAAACTCTCTTTTCTGTCTGATTGGACTAGATTGGTCATGATCAATAATACGCCACTGAAACAGGACAATGTCCTGTTATTTCATCCCTATTTATATATTTATACATTATAAATATATTAGATTGTTCATTTCAATATTTCTGGAGATTTGAAGAGTTATAGAATTATATTTTGAAGAATTATATATGTTCTTGCAGAGTAACGTGACTGAATAAAGAATGTACAATGTGGCAGATGTGTCTCTAATTGGCTATTCCTTCACGTGATCAATCACGTGATCACTTGAGAGTTGCTCTTAAAAGCTACTTTTACACTTCACTGTAAGTAGGAGTAAGTCACCTGTCTTATTGTTCACACTCAGTCGAGAACTGTTTTTTTCTTAAGTTTGCACTTGAGAGCATTCTTAGTGTAATTCTTAGATGTTTGAGAAATACCAGCCCTGGTTTTTATATGAATTGCTATAGATGTCACATCAGAAACATTTTAGTTTTGCACAATGTTTTCACAACAGCTGGTAGCTGAAATTAGCATGTCCAGGGGTCAGGGTTGCCATGGAACGGAACAGCTCACATTTTTTCATAACAAGTCATATGCTGACTCAAAGATTTCACAGTATAAGTCTCCAAAATTATATCAGATAGACTTTCACTTCCTTTTTCCCATGATCTTCTTCCTTTTCTGTTTGTCCCCACTTGATGGCAGTGGGGACAAACAGCACACCCACAGATTTCATTCACAGTTCATGTTTCCTCTATTTAAAGAGTGTGTACTATGTGTTTTGTTATTCTCTCAGTTAATTTTCATCATGGGTAGCATTGTTTTCATTCCCACCGGAGAACACACACCCTCAAACCACACTAGCAGGGAAGTACTGTATGCTTATATGCTAATCTTGTTTCCTAAAAAGCTTAACTTGATGAGTATATTTTACTATACTAGGACATTCATTCAAATCATCATTTAAAGGACACAAGGTTTTTCAATTGTGGCCTAAAACAAAAGTCAGGTGTCCATATGAACAGTGAAAGAGGTTTTCCTCGCTGTAATCATTCCTCCTGTTCATACTGGCTATTAAAAGATCCCCTTCAAATGTGCTTTCAGTGTAAGTGATGGGGGCCAAATCCACAGTGTGTCCACACAGTCATTTAGTGCAAAAATGCCTTTAAAAGTTGATCTGAAGCTTATATGAGGCTTCAGCAGTCTGAGTTAGTCATATCAAGTGGATATCTGCCACATTTACAGTCTTTTTAGCATCAAATTCCCTCTTTGTGTTTCCTCGGACAGTGTTTCCCTGTTGAGCTGTGGTGGAAGTATAGTAACAAAAAGAGGGACTTTGGCACTAAAAAGACTGTAAAGTTGAAAGATATCTACTTGATTTGACTCATTTGGATGCTGAAGCTTCATATTAGCTTCAGATAAACGTTTAAATACATTTTTGCACAGGAGGAGGACTGTGGATTTTTTCCCCCATCACTTACATTGTAAGTGCATTATGAAGGGATCTTCTAATGGTCACGATGAACAGGAGGAATGATTACAGCAAGAAAAACAGGTTCTAAAACAGAGTTGAAAAATAGTGAACCTATCCTTTTGATGTCAAGAGACCTCAAGACAGAGGAACATATATTTATAGGTTCTGAGAGGAGTTTGAAAATGAAAACTATAATTTTTTTTAAGTTGACTTGACCTGAAATTAAAGTGAAACTATCTTTTGCTGAACAGAAACTCCTCAAGCAACAATTACAGGATGACTGAAAATGCAAGTAGTCATTAAGACATAAAAAGAACATACAGTATTAATGTCTGTCAAAGAGCAGTATCTAAAGTTTGCTAACATTTACCAACATAAGCCACCATAAGCTACCGGTCATACCAAGTGATGCTGTAGCAGCAAAACCCCTATACACAGGACGTGTAAAGGATGCATCGAGTTGCTCATGAATATAAATTTTCCTTTGTAAAAGGAGTAATGTGTTATTCTAAAGATGGCGTAGTCTTGATTTTATAAAACTTGTGTTTTTACATTGAGTTAATTAACTAAGAAAATATTATAACCATGTTAAAAAAGCCATATCATTATCATATACTGTACACATGACTATCTCTATTTCACCAGCATGTAGGATGGGTCACTACAAACCTGTCAATGATAGTGGAGGATGCCGGCTGTGCCCACCAAACAGCAAAACTCACAAGGAGGGATCAGAGAGGTGCGACTGTCTACAGGGTTTCAGTCGCCTGCCAACTGACCCCAATGACCTTGGCTGCACCAGTAAGAAATGCTGAGTGGGTTTACTGGAAATAAAGTGTCATCCTACTGTAAAACTAATTAACTGGATTAGACAATAAAGACTGTGTTAATTTGAAGGTTGTCAACTCTGGCGCCTCCCATTGGTAAGATCACTGTAGCAGATATCAATGCACTCCACCAGGATTGTTTCGTTTTTCTACTAGATATTATGCCATCACAATAATTTGAAAGATGCTATGTTTACATAAAAATCCTGTACACAAGGGCTTTAAATAATTTTTGCTATAAGGATTTCATGCAGTTTGCTTACATTTATTTTAAAATGGATCAATGCTACAGTTTATGCAAAGACCTGAATCTGATTAGATCCTAGTAAGATATATTAAAGGAGCAGTGTGTAGAATTTAATGGCATCTAGCAGTGAGATTGCAGATTGCAACCATATGAACACCACTCCCCCTCCCTTTCCAAGTGTGTAGGAGAACCTATGGTGGCCGCGAAACTCGCAAAAAATTCGAAAGGCCTTCTCTAAAGCCAGTTTTTTATTTTTCCGTTCTGGGCTACTGGCTATGACAGTGCAACATGGCGGCCTCCTGTGGAAGAGGACCTGCTCCCTATGTAGATATAAAGGGCTCATTCTCAGGTTACGAAAACATAATGATTCTTATTTTCAGGTGATTATACACTAATTAAAACATACTCATTGAATATTATATTCCATTTCTGCTAAACCCGTTCCACTAGATGCCACTAAATTCTGCACACTGCACCTTTAAGTGGATTTTGCACAAATATGAACTCCATCATATGACATTAACTAAAAGACATGTCCTTCTCTTCCTGTCCTCCACAGAGCCGCCTTCTGCCCCTGTGAATGTAACAGTACGTCATAATGACTCTGTGCTGATCGTAACGTGGGATCCTCCTCATGACTGGGGAGGCAGAGAGGAAGTGAAGTATCGAGTCAAGTGTGAGAAGGAAGCAGAGGCTGGCAGTCAGTGGGAGGCATGTGGGGACGATATGGTTTTCCTGCCAGACACACCATGGCTGACCAACACATCTGTCAGCATCATGGGACTAAACCCACAGAGTGACTACAGGCTGTCAGTGCAAGCCTGGAATGATATATCCATCGGGGCGCCACCTTCATCCACTGCCACTGTAACAATTCATAGATGTATGTAAACCTGATTAGATGATGTCAACACATTAGGTAGTGGACAGCTGGAAAGAGATAATTAAGAACCATAGTGTGGTGGGGAATTAGGGTGTGGGGGTCAGGGAGGCAGAAACATTTACTTTTTAATTATGAGGGTTCAATTCTGGTATCTGTTCCCAACTAGTAACTATAAATTTTATAATATGTGTTCATTTTCTTATTTAAAGTGAGACTATGTTGTAGAAATAACACCTCTTGCAAATCAAAAGTCAATAAAACACACACTTGTTCAATTCTGCACACTCAGGGGTTTTGCAGCTACAGCCTTATTGGTCTGGTATGACCACTAGCTTATGGTGGCTAATGTTAGCTAATGTCAGCAAACTTTGGATAGATATTGCCATGTTAGTGATGCTATGAATTAATTCACTTTATCATCTCTGCATGTGCCACTGTTACACTACATTTTAGCATCTACCACAATCCTATAATGGCCACTTGTTCAGCAAAAGTTACATAGGTTTGCATTACAGGTACATTAAGCACAGTTAAATGTACAATGTGGCAGATGTGTCAGTGTAACAGTTGAATTTCAGAAAATCAAGTGAGCTGATATGCATTTGTAATCTGAATTAGATTTTTTGACCATTTGGGAGCAGTGCAACAAGCTGCAAACACCAATCTCCTTATGAAGTTGTTAAACGTCTTAACAAACAGCTGTCTGTTTACACATCAAGCAGACACAGAGCAACATTAGCATATATCTAGCTCTTAAGCTGCGAAATGCTCCACAATCATCATCAGCTAGTGGTGCTGAACCTCCTAAACTCAGAGACACTAAAAAACTCTGTAGAGCTGAGGGGAACTGCAGAGTTGGTGATCATTCTCTGTGAGTTCATTTCTACGACTAACACCTCTCACTGTTAATATAAGAAAATATTGATTAGTGCAGCTTTAAGATTTTGGGAGCACTATTTGGTACAATAACCACATCAGGAAGTTAATCTTTAAAATAATAGTATTTCAAAAATACTGTTCATTTCTGAGCCACAGGAAACTCTTCTTTTTTCTTACAGGGAAAGTTCCTCCTGTGGTGATCACTGTCACTCCGGTCTTACGAATCTCAAAGACACCTGCTCCTCAGCACCAGAGTCGCTTCTCTATATGGTTGACAATCTGTGTTTTATTTGGCAGCCTGCTGCTCATGACTATAATTCCTATTGCTGTGTGTGTTAAGCGCAGAAACTATACTAAACACAGGTAAATGGACCTTCCATTTCATTTTCTTTGGCCTGGTAACAAAAAAAAAAAAAAATCTTGTCTCCATTTTTGGTGTTTGATTTATTCCAACAAAGTAATAACATAAAACGCATCATTGCCTCTGTTTGTGGCTATGATTTCGAGACAGACATGTCTTTCATAAACTGGCTATAGTTTAAATGCTGTATTATATCAATTGGCAATAATAACCAAATAATTTTCATTTAACTGAAAATGTTGTGGATTATTATGCTAGACTGCTCTGAAACATTGGCATAGTGGCATAATAGATTTTTTTTAAATATACGGTAATTTTTGGATGCAATAAAATAAATGATTTTAACTTGTTATTCCTGCAATTTACTGTTGTAGCACTGGACATTATAATACAGGGTTCACATTCTTCTAAAAGTATTTTCCTATGACATTTCTTGAAGACAAGTATATCAAAAATATTTTAAATTTGATCAAATTTTAGTTGCAGCTGTTGTGGTGATGTCAGCTAAAAAGTAAATTTTTGGGGCTCGTGATGCCACATTTTTTTTGGAGCATTGAAATCATTTTCAGTGCAACTTAATGTTTTTAGGACATGTTGGCCTATTTTCCCATGACTGAATACTTGACTAAAACCTATATTTTTGCAGATGTGCAGAGAAGTTTAAACATGTGATAATGACTGAAGTTCAATGACAATTTTACTGATAATGACAAAAAAATAATTTTCACGTAGGTCTGACCAGGAAGTAGAGCTTTTGCCGATGAACAGTGGAATCTCCTACCGACGTCAACAAGAGCCGGAGGCTACACCCCTGCAGGCTGACAGTAAGTGTCATATTCCTGAAAAGTCAATACTTTGCCATTTTTTATTTAATCATCTCTGACCTTCAAAAGCAGAATGTCTGTTTCCTCAAACCTAGAAAGCTTCTTCCTTTGTGGTTTGTTGAATAACACCAGTGTCAGGACAGAATAGAAATTCCCATTCAAGCTGAAAGCATCATATCATCAGAAATTATGAAAATGGATCAGGTTAGCATGTAGTCAAATCAATATTGGTTTATTATCAACAAAAAATCTGAACATTAAATATAACATGATTGCCATACTTTTAAATATGAATCCTCTTTGGTTTCAGTATTTTTACAACAAATTTAAACTAATCACTTTTTTGCACACAGCTGTGAATATTTTTACTACTGCTACAACACACAACTTCTATCCTCCTATATATTGACCATCATGCAAACAAGAAACTGATTTTATCTGTATAGAATGCACAAAGATGAATTTGATACCAATCCTCTCATCCACTTGTGTGGTTTGATGGAAAACCAGTGTGTTCCTTTAACATGGCAAATTTGAAAACTGTGGAAAAAGTAGTCCTGTGCATGTGTCAGTGTGACATGAGCTGGATGTTTGATACTTGATACTATTGCACAGTACTTTTGATACATATCTAATATACATTTGCCCCTCCATAATATCTATTTAAAACATAAAAATAAACACAGAACACAATAACATACATGGTGTGTTTTTGTAGCACATATATATACATTTAGTGTTACGTAGGAAAAACTTAACAAGCCCTACACACAATAAAGTCTCTTTATTTTATGACATTTGAAGGCGTGGTCCAGTTGTTGGAGGGGATCAGTGGTAGGCTGTTGGACAGCCTGAAGGATGTCCTGGTAGAGAGAAACCAACTGACACTGGGCAAGGAGCTTGGCAAAGGTCAGTTCATGATTCCTCATCAACAACGATCCTATCTTGTCTAGCCCTGCAATGCTGGACCAGTGTTTTGCAAACTCTCAATAGGGTGGATAATAGTGTGGATGACGGACACCTGTCTTTTCTGCTTACACATCAATATGAGCTCTTCTTACACCTGACTGGACAAACCCAGCCCCAAATTATTTGATATTCACTATACTGCGTAGTGTTTTCTGACTATTTATGGTCTTCCACACATTTTCTAGTGATTATACTTGATGTATTGGACTCAAAATATCCCACAATGTATAAAAAGCAGTGAACCAGGGGTGTTTGCTTAACAAAATCAACTGCAGCTATACATGGCCACCAGAATGACTAGAATTGTGTCCATCTATTTTGGCAAGTGAAAATAGCCTAAAAAATCCTCTCTATATACATTCCCGTTAGAATTAGAAATGTTTGAAAAATGAATTAGTGAATAATTTCTCATGCAGCCCTACACTATCCACTAAAATCAACTTTTGAACCAATCAAAGGTGAGAATAAGGCCATGATGTTGCAGATTAATTTTATATTGTATCTATGACAGCTTCTTTGAATAGTTGTTAATGAGGTTTTGGAACTTTTAAGAGGTAGTGAGGCAAGTCTTCCTCTGAATGCTCCCTGTAGGTCAGATTATTGGTCTGACACTTGTCCAGTCAGGCTGAAATGATTCTAAATGGATGGTTTCTAAAACTAAATCTTGTAACAAGACTAGAGTCTACAACCATGCTAGCAGCTCTGTGGGGCTCACAGTGATGCTTTATACTAAATTTTAACATCAGCATGGCAACATGCCAACAGTGACAATGTTAACATGCAGATGTTTAGCAGGTAATATTTACCATGTTACTTTAGTATGTTAGTCTGCTAACATTCGCTAATTAGCACTAAACATCATGTACAGCTGAGGCTGATGGGAATGTCATTAGTTTTGCAGATATTTGATCAATTCAATTCAATTCAATTTTATTTATATAGCGCCAAATCACAACAAAAGTTATCTCAGGGCACTTTACACATAGAGCAGGTTGAGACCGTACTCATTTATTTACAGAGACCCAACAATTCCCCCCATGAGCAAGCACTTGGCGACAGCGGCAAGGAAAAACTCCCCTTTAACGGGAAGAAACCTCAAGCAGAACCGGGCTCTATGTGGGCGGCCATCTGCCTTGACCGGTTGGGTTTACAGAGAAAGAAGGAGGGAGGGGGACGGGGGAAGGGGAGAGGGGGGGTGGGGTGGGGAGAGACACAGAGAAGTAAAACAACAACAAAAACAATAACCATAACAGCAGTAATGTAAGTAGAGCTATGACTTTATAATAGCAATAGCAATAATATCAGTAGCAGAAATAGAAATAGAAGCAGGACATCCACAGGACCACGCCACAGTCCCCACAGCCGCGGCCCACAGTTCAGGCGCTGGATCTTCCTGTGAGACGAGAGAGCACAGAGACTCCGGGGAAGAAGTCAAGTTAGTAACATGCATTAATGGTACATGAAGCATTGAAATGGAGAGGAGGAGGAGGAGGAGAGAGGAGAGAGGAGCTCAGTGCATCATGGGAAGTCCCCCGGCAGTCTAGTCCTATAGCAGCATAACTGGGGGCCGGTCCAAGGCGAGCCTGGCCGGCCCTAACTCTAAGCTTTATCAAAAAGGAAAGTTTTAAGCCTACTCTTAAACGTAGAGAGGGTGTCTGTCCCCCGGACTAAATCTGGAAGATGGTTCCACAGGAGAGGAGCCTGATAGCTGAAGGCTCTGCCTCCCATTCTACTTTTAGTTATTCTAGGCACCACAAGTAAGCCTGCATTTTGGGAGCGCAGTGCTCTAGTGGGGTAATAAGGTACTATGAGCTCTTTAAGATATAGAGGCGCCTGACCATTAAGAGTTTTATAAGTAAGGAGAAGTATTTTAAATTCTATTCTGGATTTTACCGGAAGCCAATGTAGCGAAGCTAAAATAGGAGAAATATGATCTCTTTTCCTAGTTTTTGTTAGTACATGTGCAGCTGCATTCTGGACCAGCTGGAGAGTCTTTAGAGACTTGTTAGGGCAGCCTGACAATAAAGAATTACAATAATCCAACCTAGAAGTAACAAATGCATGGACTAGTTTTTCTGCATCTTTTTGAGGCAGGATGTGCCTGATTTTTGCTATATTACGTAGGTGAAAAAAGCAGTCCTTGAAATTTGTTTTATATGATGGCTGAAGGACATATCCTGGTCAAAGATAACTCCCAGATTCCTTACGGTGGAGCTGGAGGCCAAGGTAATGCCATCCAGAGTAGCTATGTCATTAGATAATGTGTTTCTAAGGTGTTGAGGGCCAAACACAATAACTTCAGTTTTGTCTGAGTTCAGTAGCAGAAAATTGGCAGTCATCCAGGTCTTTATGTCCTTAAGGCACACTTGAAGTTTAGTTAACTGATTTAATTCATCTGGCTTCATTGATAAATATAATTGGGTATCATCAGCGTAACAATGAAAATTTATGGAGTGTTTCCGAATAATATTACCTAAAGGAATCATATATAAGGTGAACAGTATTGGTCCAAGCACAGAACCTTGTGGAACTCCGTGTCTAACTTTTGCGTGGATGGAGGATTCATTGTTAACATGTACAAACTGAAGTCGATCTGAAAAATAGGATTTAAACCAGCTTAATGCAGTTCCTTTAATACCGATTAAATGTTCCAGTCTCTGTAACAGGATGTGATGGTCAATGGTGTCGAATGCAGCACTAAGATCTAACAAGACAAGTACAGAGAGACGTCCTTTGTCCGATGCAGTTAGGAGGTCATTCGTAACTTTCACCAATGCTGTCTCTGTGCTATGATGCGCTCTAAAACCTGACTGAAAATCCTCAAATAAACTATTGTTATGTAGAAAGTCACATAACTGATTGGCAACTGCTTTCTCGAGGATCTTAGAGAGAAAGGGAAGGTTAGATATAGGTCTATAGTTGGCTAAAACAGCTGAATCCAGTGTAGGCTTCTTAAGAAGAGGTTTAATTACAGCTACTTTAAAGGACTGTGGTACATAGCCTGTTACTAAAGACAGATTGATCATATCTAGTAAAGAAGTGCTAACTAAGGGTAAGACTTCCTTAAGCAGCCTAGTTGGCATGGGGTCCAAGAGACAGGATGATGGTTTAGAGGACGAAATCATTGAAATTAATTCACAAAGGTTGATTGGAGAGAAACAGTCTAAATATATATCAGGTTTAGCAGCTATTTCTAAGGTTCCTGAATTGGAGGGTGAATCAGTGCCTGTTGAGGGCAGGAGGTGATGAATTTTGTCTCTAATAGCTCAAAAAGTCATTACTACTGAGAGCTATAGGAATACATGGATCAATAGAGTTATGACTCTTTGTCAGCCTGGCCAAAGTGCTGAAAAGGAACCGAGGGTTGTTTTTATTCTCCTCTATTAATGATGAGTAATAGGCAGCTCTGGCATTACAGAGGGCCTTCCTATATGTTTTAAGACTATCTTGCCAGACTAAACGAGATTCTTCCAGTTTGGTGGAACGCCAAATCCTTTCAAAATTTCGCGATGTTTGCTTTAATTTACGGGTTTGGGAGTTATACCATGGAGCTAGCTTCTTATGTTTTATTATCTTCCTTTTTAAAGGGGCGATAGAGTCGAGTGTTGTTCGCATGGAGCTTGCGGTACTATCAACAAGATTATCAGTTTCAGAGGAACTAAAGTTAGCATAAGACTCCTTTGTAGTATTGAGACATGGCACTGAATTTAGTACTAGTGGGATCGCTTCTTTAAATTTAGCTACAGCACTATCAGAAAGACATCTAGTAAAGATGTTTTTGTCTAATGGCATGTAGTCTATTAATAGGAATTCAAAAGTTATTAAGTAATGGTCAGATAAAATAGGATTTTGTGGAAAAACTATTAGATGATCAATTTCAATGCCATAAGTCAGAACAAGATCGAGGGTGTGGTTAAGACAGTGTGTAGGTTTATTTACACTCTGAGAGAAGCCAATTGAGTCTAATAATGAGATAAACGCAGTGCTAAGACTATCAATATCGACGTCCACATGGATATTAAAGTCACCTACTATAATTACTTTATCTGTACAAAGGACTAAGTTTGATAAAAACTCTGAGAATTCAGATAAAAATTCAGAGTACGGGCCAGGAGGGCGGTACACTATAACAAATAGAATTGGCTGTAAAGTTTTCCAGGTTGGGTGTGAAAGACTAAGAACGAGGCTTTCGAATGAGTTATAATTAAGTTTAGGTCGAGGGTTGATTATTAGGCTTGAGTTAAAAATGGCTGCAACTCCACCTCCTCGGCCGGTGTCTCGAGGAATGTGAGTATTAATATGACTTGGAGGAGTGGATTCATTTAGGCTAACATATTCTTCATGACACAGCCAGGTTTCAGTAAGACAAAATAGATCAATATGATAATCCGAGATTAGGTCGTTTACTAATACAGCTTTGGAAGACAGAGATCTAATGTTTAAGAGTCCACATTTAATTCTCCTATTTTGTGGCACTGTGACATTGGTGGTGTTAATTTCTATTAGATTTTTATGAAAGAATCCTCTTCTGTTTACTTTAGAGTTAATTGATTTAAATGATTTGAGAGGTTGGGGGACAGACACAGTTTCTATGTAGTATTGGGTGGGTAACTGCTCTAATGGAAGCGCAGAGAAGCGTGTAGGACTGCAGCTCTGCTTCCTGGTCTCAACTCTGGATTGTCATGGTTTTGGTCTAATAAACTCAGCCATATTTCTAGATATGAGAGCTGCTCCATCCAAAGTGGGATGTATGCCGTCTCTCCTAATCAGACCAGGTGTTCCCCAAAAAGTCCGCCAATTGTCTATGAAGCCCACATCGTTTTCTGGACACCACCTCGACAACCAGCGGTTGAATGATGACATGCGGCTATACATGTCATCACTGGTCA
Organism: Scomberomorus guttatus; assembly: GCA_038419695.1. Classification (NCBI taxonomy): domain Eukaryota; kingdom Metazoa; phylum Chordata; class Actinopteri; order Scombriformes; family Scombridae; genus Scomberomorus; species Scomberomorus guttatus. The sequence continues at coordinate 2,571,587 of CM076467.1, read as the reverse complement.
GATTTGGCAGGGGCCCAGAGAAAACTACGGAGTCCGACATAGTCTTTGCATATGTACACACCGACTCAACATTAATTTTGGTGACCTCCGATTGGCGTAATCGACAGTCATTAACGCCGACATGGATAACAATCTTACCATATTTACGATTATCTTTAGCCAGCAGTTTTAAATTAGATTCTATGTCGCCCGCTCTGGCCCCAGGAATGCATTTGACTATGGTCGCTGGTGTCGCTAACTTCACGTTTCTCACTATGGAGCTGCCAATAACCAGAGTTGGTTTCTCAGCGGGTGTGTCACTGAGTGGGGAGAACCTGTTGATCATAAACCAAAGTATTAGACAAATATAAATGTTGACCAACTGGTGGTGCTAGATCACCAAAGTCATTAGGATTCATCCTCTTGGAACCATCAAGGTCTGTACCATTAAAGTTTTATTGAGATATTTCCATCTGGACCAAAGTGGTGGACCACTGATCCACTAACATTGCCTTCCCTACTGCCATGCTGCTAGGGTGGCTAAAAACTGTAGGATCAGGATTGTGATGCTAATCAAGGCTAGAACCAGGTGCAGAAATTTATTGAACTACTTTATTCATTATACTGAAAACCATGGTTATAGACATCAATCATATCCTTTAAAAACAGTTAACCAAAAAACTTTCAAAATCAGATATCCACATTTAAAAATGGTGATAATATCAGTTCTTTTCTTTTCTACAGGAGAGTTTGGCTCAGTCTACGAAGGGGTATTTACACCAAAGGAAGGCATGGATATCAAAGTTGCTGTGAAGACCATGAGAGGTGTGTACTGAATGATATCCTAAACTCTTTATCAGAACTCTACTGTACGGTTTCTTATTTTTGTGATTTTTTTCTGTCCTGCACATCTAGTTGGAATCCACAGCCAGGAAGACTTACATGAGTTTTTGAGTGAGGCAGAGATCATGAAGAACTTTGATCATGATAATGTGGTCAGACTACTTGGTAAGATACACCACCTATCACTACTAGATGCTTAACTGTTGGGTGTTTTCTATTGGACTGTAATAAAATGTTCCTCAATTTTTAGGACACAACCGGTGTGTCCTTTGCTGTCTGCAGTATCCCGAAATCCATTACATGTTTGTCACTTGTTTAGTTTTAGAGTGGATTGATACTTGCATTGAGTCTTTCAAATGAGGTATGCACTTGAAATTGGACACACCTTATTAGCTTATCAAGTTGTAGGCAATTATCACTTGGTTTGTTTGGTTGAAAGAGCTGGGAGTCAACCTTACAGATTGGCAAATCAAAATGTTGGGCTCAAATTGACTGAAAGCTGCACAGAAGGAAAGAAAGAAACAGAAAGCTGTTGATTTGCAGTGGGAATGGCAGTACTTTCAGTAGTCATTTGATTCAAAGTTAATATCAAAAGTTCTGCTTTATAAATGTGCTATTGATTTGGACAACAGTAGGCTGATTCAACAGTATAAGGTAAAGATAATTCAAGCTCAAAGATCCACTTACTGCCTTTCAGAGCTTTCAACTGCATCTTATGGTCTTCATTTAATTAATAGAGATGGTGGTGGACCTTTGTCAGGTAATAACAAGTGGTTGTATATAAGGGGAAATCATAACCCCTGTCTCTGTTCAAAGATGGTTTCTGGTGTTGGATGTAAATAGCATCTTTAATCAATCTCCAGCTGTCCATTGACTCTTGGTTCATTCAGTCTCTTGTCTTGTCTGGGTCGTTACTGTTTCACCATGCACCATTCCTGTCCTCCTCTCTGGGAGAGGATGGGAGGTCCTGTACCAAGACAGATCTTAGTGTTGAATGGCTTGCCATATATGAACCATCTATATTTGCTGAATGAATGAAAGACTTGAGAGATTTGGTTTAAACATCCAAAAGCTAGTAAGTGGACTTTTGAGCTTATATTCTCTATACCATATAGAGTACTGTTTCTAAAGGTCAAAAATGAAAATCCATGCTCACAAGGCTGATTCTATGTCTTGGGTGGTCCACTTAGCACATCAGAAAATAGATCATGTTAGCAAAGTAACAATATCAGCACTCTAAAGACTCCTTGTACTACTAAGAACTATTCCATGAACAAACAGTTGAAATAAACATGGTGACTGCAAACAATATATCATCAGCAAGCATGCTGCAGTCAATAGAAACCAAATATAACACCATCATAAACTGTCAGTCTTCTGAAGAATCATACCATGGCCTGCACACCCTACTTGCAAACAATACATCAACTCCCAGTTGACAACCAAATGCTAAGCCACCATGTTGACATTCGACATCCAAATGCTACAAACGCATCATTGTTGGTGTAAAAGAAAGCATAGCAACCATGCGACTGCCACTGGAGTCTCTGGGGTCTCTGGCCAGGTTGACAGAATACCTCCACAGGGAGGCGTCTGGGAAACATCCTTATCGGATGCTCAAACTACCTCACTGGCTTTCAATGCTTATTCGCATTGAAAGGAATTCTACTCCAACTCCTATTGGATGCCTGAGCTGCTCATCCTATCTCTAAGGTTTAGCCTAGTAACCCTGCAAAGGAATCACATTTAGGCCACTTCTATCTGCTGTGTTATTCTTTCAGCCACTACCCAAAGGTTATGACCACAGTTTTGACAAAATTGCCTCACTTGTAAGTTATGCTAAGGTCATCCCTTATATTATAACTTCTAAAACCTTAACAAAGTTATTTTGAATCCTGAGATAAATCAAAAATCAAAGGGTCTTTACCATTTTGACAGCAAATATATTTTTTGACCTGGCTCTGTTGCTGCGTGCACTCTCAGTCACAGATTTGGAAAAACTAAATCTGATACAGTTTGTACCTGGTTCTAGAGGCACTCTACCCACATACTCAGTTCAGCCATGTCTCCTCTATTACAACAGCAACCGACCTTGTGAAAGACATGTGTATGTGTTTGTCCTGCAGGGATCACGTTACAGAGAGAGCAGGACTCTCCTCTGCCTGTTCCTCTGGTCATCTTGCCGTACCTGAAACATGGAGACTTGCGGCGCTTCCTCATTGCTACACGCTATGGCGATATTCCTATGGTGAGATACAGTCAGCAGATAGGCATGGGCATAATCAGGGTTTATTGCAACAATGTCAGCAGATGCTTACCTAGACAGATACACACAAAGACACTGACATTTGACTCCACGCCTGGAACCCAGAGAAGACTGGTTTTGCCAGGCTATTGTGACATTGTACTCAAGTAATTGCTACAGTGAAGTACAATAGGGCAAGAAACACGGGCAGTCAGACAATCAGATCACTTGTAAGCAAGATATCTGTGTGGCTACTGGACATATGCTATGAAGCTTTGTATCAATACTCAAGGTCCACATAGATGAATCCAAATGTATAGTGAGCCAATTTCCTCTATCACCACTGCAGCCAAAATGTCTATGTAATCACATAAAATATTAAAATCTAATGTGCAGATTGTCATGAAATTTACTGATAACAGTCATGTTCCCTCAGAAATGAACCCTTTCCATATAGGACACACTGGTCTTTCCTCTAGCACCACCCTCAGGACAAAATATCAAATTTTCACGCAAGATATCTCTAGCAAAAGGCTTCTTCCTGACAGTTTGAGTTGTGCATTGTAACAGTAAAATCTTCCTGTTCACATTACAGAGTAGTCTATCAGGAATGCATGCTTGCTTTATACAACCCTTGCAAGATGACGTTGCATTGTGTTACGGCAAAAGTTGAGCCACGTTTAATGACACTGTGCTCTGTTTGCTGTTTGCTCTCCTCCCTGTTCTAATGCAGTAATCTCATTGGAATTAATAAAAGGCTGTGTTCTTAAGGCAGCACCATTGTGGATCTGAACAAGGTGTTAGTGTATTTGCTGCATTTGTAGTGTATGGTGTAATAAATATTGTAACATGTAGCAGCCCCTAGTAGGGCTTTCTTCTGGGTTTCATATGCAAATCCCGGGTTAACCATTATCAACCAGTAGCTAAAACACCTTTCCTTTCAGTGTGTATTTCGTCAGTGATACTTATTACAATGTTGACATCAAATACAAATGAGATGAAAACGAAATACAAAATGTAACCTTTAAAACAAAACTGTGACAAATAAAAAACAAAGATAATGTGTTAGACATATGAATAGATTAAGCAGCATCTTGCTTTTTGGTAGAGTAACAACTCTGCCAGTAATGTTAGCTAACGTTATTCTTGAAATGAAAAAGAAACACATTTATGTACTAAATTCATCTGCACTCCCATTGAAAATCTGACAAAAGAGGCCAAGCATGCTCACATTTATAGAACAGTAAGCTAATGCTAATGCAACATTATCAAAGGCAGTGGATAATGAACATTAACATTACTTTCAGTTGGCAGTCTTTGGTGGTTATAGGCCATTGCTAAAAATGAGTGCAGGTCGATCATTTTAAATCTACAGTATGTTGTCCAATGTTTTAGATAGTTGTCTTAAGCTAAACCAGACAAATTGTATTTTTGTGAACAACTTCACCATAAACAAGAGCTATACTTGTAGCCATGGTAACTATACAGATTAAAGTTGTTGACAGTTGTAACCTCAGAATGCTTTGAAGACATAAAAATTAAAAATACATGATGAAAATGAGAAATTTCAAGATAAAAACTAGACTAAAATGGCTTTGTTTTTTTTTGACTAAAACTAACAATATTCAAAATAAACTAAATATATGACTTAAAGTATTTTTGTCAAAAAACTAAAATCAAAATGAATACTGGTTTCCCAAATGGTATTGTGCTTTTTGAGTTTTCCATTTCATCATACATGCTACAGTCTTACATCCATCATTCTCCTTATCCCTATTCATCATTTCTCCTCCCCTCAAATATTTCAGATAAATGACAGAATATATCCCTTTCTACCCTCCCTCCCAGTTTGTGCCCCATCAGAGTCTCCTGCGCTTCATGATTGACATTGCAGCAGGGATGGACTACCTGAGCTCAAAGGGTTTTCTGCACAGAGATTTGGCTGCACGCAACTGCATGTGAGTCCATCAGAGGGAGACACTGAGAGGGAGTCATGTTAGAGCCTGGGGAGACAGAAATCAAGGACTCCTTGTTCATATATAACTGTGTCTCTGTCCTCAGCTATTGGTATTCAACCATGGCTTGTATCTGGGAAGGAAGCTGCTAGAAGCTTCAATGAAACAGAATGAGGGCCTCACAGAAAAACTGTGTGGGTTTTGGGATAAAATATTCAAAATAGTGCATTAGAACTCTCATTTTGTTTTTTGATCTGACTCCAGAGAGCATAGCCTTAGCCTGCCCTGATTATTAAAGTGTACTTTTTTACTTTTTGTTTTCTTATCCACAGGCTGGGTGATGACCTGAGGGTGTGTGTGGCTGACTTTGGCCTGTCCAAGAAAATCTACAGCAACAATTATTATCGTCAGAAGAGAGCAATCCGTATGCCAATCAAGTGGATGTCCATGGAGAGCCTGTCTGAGTCCATCTACACCACCAAAAGTGATGTGGTGAGTTTAGTGTTAAGTGAAAGACCACTTTGTTATAGTGGGACATAAGAAGGAGAGCTTTTAGACCTCTGTTAAGTAAGCAGCTTTGAAAGCACAGAGCTGATTCAGTCTTGTTTAGTTGTGACATTGACTGAATTTGTACTTTGAGTATGTGAAACTTTGATTTCTTGTTCTTGTCCTCTCAGTGGTCATTTGGAGTGACAATGTGGGAGATTGTGTCCCGGGGCAGGACTCCCTATCCTGGAATCCACAACCACGAGCTGCTGGACCTGCTGCTGTCAGGATACAGACTCAAACCACCAAAGGACTGTGACCAGAAACTGTGAGTTCCTTCCACTTCATCTTAACTGAAAATGCTAAACAAAGGATGAGTTCCATTCCCACACTACTGTGGATGCATTATGTGGCTCAGCAGCTGTATATTCATATTTGTGAAGAGTGATTTTTGCAACGGATTCAGGAGCAGTCATGTCACCACAATATTCATACATGTAAAGGTATATAGAAATGATGAATGTAAATCCAATTGTAGTGCCGCCATCCCATACAAAGGGCAGATTATGTTATTTGCCACTAGAAACTTTAAAATGAATGATGAGGGAGTAGGTCAGCCGGCAGGAGTACGTGCAAAAAGAAAATTCAACAAAAATAACTTAAAGGTCCAGGAAAAAGTCCAGAAATTGAATGTAATATTCATAAGTATGTTTTAATTAGTGTATAATCACCTGAAAATAAGAGTCATTGTGTTTCCGTTACCTTAGAATGAGCCCTTTATATCTACATAGGGAGCAGGTCCTCTTCCACGGAATCCGACATGTTGCACCGTCATGTTTCTACAGTAGCCCAGAACGGACAAACAAATCTGCAGTCTCACAGCAAACTGCCACCTACTCTCTTCCCTCACTCCATCACACTTAGCCAGTGACCGGCCTTTTACCTTCTCAGCCTCACCAAACTGGAGCGTACCATCTACTCAGGTTACCACAGGGTAATCTACACATCCAAGGCTTTCAAAACAAATAGAACAACACTGACTTAATGAATTTCTCTGTTACTGCTGACAATCACTATTTCCTCTGGTCACACACACACAGCCATGAGTGCACCAAATTATACAGAGTGTCATTTACTACAGAGCAGTTTTATCCGTCCAGAAACATTAGAGTGAAATTAGTGATCACAATACATTTACACAATACACAAAACATGAGAAATGTTGGGAACTCTCGCTATATGCTCCACTATGTTCACCAGCTAGTCACTAGTGGTGGTATGGGCAGGTAGTGTACAGTGGGTCTGAATATGCATCAGACTGACTGTTAGAAAAACTATGAAAATACTACAATATCCCATGTCAGCATGTCAGACTTTCCACTTTGAGTGAAACACAACTGGCCTGTAATTTATTACTGTAAGTTATGCAAATAGGACTCATTTATCTACAGCTCTAATCAACAACTGTTATCGTATTCCATTTGTCTGGCAGCAATAATTAATCAGTACTTTTATTCAGTGGGTATAAATAACTAATTACATTAACCTTAACACTATCTTAATCCATCCACCCTTTTATTCTGATATGCCAGGTGTTCATATTTGGAGTCTTGTTGTTCCTTTGAATGCAACTTGACTGAGTTTTCCAAATATTCCAATATTCCCTCACAATTTATTAGTTTGTTCACTCACTTTAGCAATTCATTCGCACAGATTTCCAAATCAACTTTTTTCTACTATTTGACCTGCAGCTGCAGGAAACAAGGTTGATAAAAGCAGATCTTGTGGGCTGGAAAACCAAAACAATGAGCTAAAAGACACTGAAAGACTCTATAGAGTTTAAGTGAACTGCAGAGTTGCTGATAATTCTCTGTCATGTCCTCACTGTGAATGAGCCCTTTTATATACAGTATAACAGTCACAACCCAAAGATATTTAGTTTACACTCATAGAGGACTAAAGAAACCAGAAAATATTCACATTTGAAAAGCTGGAATCAGACAATTTGGACATTTTTTTCTTAAAAAAAACAACAACAACAATGAATTGATTATCAAAATAGTTGGCGATTAATTTAATAGTTGGCAACTAATCAATCAATCGACTAATCATTGCAGCTTTAATACAATCAAGGATTCTGTTACAGTTCTTGTATTTTACATTTTGTGTTTGTATACTATATACAGAAAATATGTTTATTCATACATATAATGCTAGTATATTTTTAAAGTATGTATGTAGTATGTATATTTATACTCTGCTCACCTCCTCCTGCCTCTCCTTAACCCAAACACAGTTATGAAGTCATGCGGAGCTGCTGGGATGAGGAGCCGACCCGGAGGCCTGGCTTCAGGGAACTGGGTGAGACACTGAAAGGTCTTCTGTCTGAGCTGCCGGTCCTGGAGGCCAGCCAGGAGGCCAGCTACATCAACCAGGGCCTGGAGGTTGCTGCCGCCACCGCTGCTGCCTCTCTAGATCCACAGACAGACTCTGGGGGTAGATGGGAAAATGTCTACTTGCCTACTCCTGTGGGTGCTGCTGCAGCCAGAGATGAGGATGTGGAAGTAGAGGATGGCTACCTTAAGTATAATACTGGCTAAGCAGTTAAGGTGGATGATAACCACTAAAAATACAGTGTTTTTATAAGTTTAAAAATTCTGCATGAAGTGGACGTCTCACGAAATGTGTGTGTGATAGAATGATAGAGATGTTGTATGTGCGTGTAAACCACTCAGGGGCATTTCCAGGTTGGGAGGACATCCAGGGGTGGCAGAGGCTCCCATTGGAATCTGATTGGCCACCATAGATGCCCTCCCTTACTAAACCCGGAAATTGATAAAGAGTGAGAGAGTGGCAGAAAATAAAACCTTTTACCATATTTTGCACTAAAAATGTTTGTAATATCTGTCACTAGAAAAGATATAGAAGTGTATGGAAGTCCATTACTGTCAGGAAAAGGATAAGAAATATTAGGAATGATTTAAACTAAAAAAATAGTTAATAATATAATTATGAGATACAAAGATATAATTATGAGGTAATAGGTCCAAATGTTGACTTTTGAAGTATGAAATAAATCAAAGTGATGAGATATGAAGTCAAAATGGTGAGATACTAAGTTAAATGTTTGACTTTTGATGGCAAAATTTAGAGAAAGTCAGAATTATAAGATAGTCCAAACTGTTACTATCTCATAATTTTAACTCAAAAAGTTAAGTTTTAATTTTAAATTAACCTAGTACCTCATAATTAATAACCAATAAATGTTGGCACAGTATCTCATAATTTTGGCCTACCATCATCATTTCATCATTCCTGACATTTAATCTGTTTGTTTTTCTTTTTCTGGTGGAAATGGTCTTCCATAGATGTGTGGACCTATAGTTGACTTTTGATGTCTGCTTTGAAAAAGGCCTATTCAAAAAAGGCACTGCTCCTGCTAAGGCTGGGTAATAATTCAGCTATTGTAACTTATTATTTTTCATGTATTGAGGAATGATAAAAGATAAAATGTTATGCATAGGTGTTACTAATGTGTAAATAAATGAAAAACAATATGTTGCAAAGTGAGACTTAGAATACAAAAGTACATATATTTTATGAAAATTATAGAAGAAACACAACAAATTTGACTTGAGTCAAATTTAGACTCTTTACCATGTGACTTAAAATACTTAAAATAGGAAGTATCCAAGTGTAGCAATATAAGGTTAATAATTAAAGCAATATTAATTGTGTCCATATCACCGCTGCTTTTTTGTGAAACAGCATGTCATTTTGCACAAGTACAATATGCTGTTTTTTAAATTGCTTTTCAAAATAAACTACAAATCCCAGCACTGCTTTAATTCTAGTTTTGTCCTGATTCGTCTATAGCGCCACGTCACCTCACGTCACTACCGCACCTGCGCAGCCATCTTGAACCTCTAGCAAGCAACGGACACAGAAGGCAGAAAAAAGGAGTAAAATATACCAGCGGAGCCTGAGGAAACAGGGATATGTCCGCTAGATTCAAGGATATATGAAATAATAAAGGTCGGATATAGTGGAACAACAAGGGGGCATTAACGGAGACGGTAAAACAGCCATTTAAGTGCCTCGGATACCCGGACCTACAAGTCATCTTTTTTGCCGGAGTAGGAAGGAACAGTCGAGTCGCCGACAGAAACACATCCAGAGTGAAACCATGAATCCCGAATAGTGAGTTTAACGTCAAACACGCTCCGCTAACGTTATAAGGCAATTATTGTTGTGTTTAGTTAGAAAGCATAATTATATGGTATGTAGTTTGAGGTGTAATCCTATGTAAATAACGTCTAGGCTCGTGTTAATGTCGTTAAATGTATTAGCAAACGTCAGCTAGCAGGCTCTGGTGAACAGGGCGCGGACAGCTTCTTTAACGTGTTTTCTCTTCTGAACGTCAGCTGACAGCTTGCTCGTGCCTCACCGTGTCGGCTGTGGCACGCGACCTTTCACGGGACAAATAAACGGTGTGAAAAGCGTTCCGGGTGGGCGCTGCTGTAGTCCACTTTTTACTAGAAATAGGAATGGAAACAAATGGCGTTATCTGGCAGTAACGTGACATGAAGTAGTGAAGTAACAGATGTGGTAACTTAGGGCTGACCTGTAGCCTCGAATATCGTTTTTCCCCACATTCGTTTAAGTTGTCATAAACACACGAGACATTAATCCAGACGTAGCTACATATATTCATACATTCTTATATTTGCCGTAATCGCTACATATCAGTTTTTACATTTGTGAAATTTAGAAATGTCTCCCCCGTTACCACCAGAATTACGATTAGAGTAGATTATTTCCACATCAATTATTTTCAGATTTATTTGATATGTTAATCTGTTTGGTTGGTACCGAATTAAAGAACTGTTAAACCAGCCATTCGTTAAAAGTCCAGATCCTGAACGGTGTTGTACCTGCTGTGTAATTTAACAGCGAAAATGCAAAAATTGCCCTCCCCCAATTTGTGGAAGGTTTCGGGGCAAACGTTAGCTGATACGGCAGGTATCAGATGTGTGACGGCTGACCTGCAGCCCTGAAATAAAAGGACACCCGCCTGAAACGTCACGCTGTCGCAGCGGTTGTCCCGAGGCCGGCAGCTGAAGGCCGGCTTCCCTTTCAGTTCTTGCAGAACCCTGTTTAACTAGCTTAGCTAACACCTCCACACCCTTAGCAGACAATCTTTATTTCCCTGAATGTTTACACACTCTGTGTAATCATGTTTCGGGTTGAATATGCCTTACACTATAACATACACTATGATATACACTGCCTAATGTTAGGGTAGGGTATCTATATTGAAGGTACCACTTATAAATATAAAGGGTGGTACTAATGGCGTTATTAGTGGTTATAGCATTATATAAACATTATTAAGAGCAACCTTTGGGTTGCCAGGTTGTGAAACATCCCTTTGGCTGTATTTGTCTTCCTCCAGTTTGACACTAGCGTTTCAGTTCATCAGTTAATCGCTTCAATGTTAAGTTTGACCACTTACCTTTTGAAATTGGGCTGCATCTGAACCAAAATCCGTTTCTTAACGGCTTATAAACATTTTCAACCGCAGACTTGGGAGGTTGTTTCAGAACCCCCTTTTAAATGATTTACCAACATCTATAACCAGCCAAAAGGATTTTTCAAAACCTTTTTTTAACTGATCTATAAAGCATAGGTAAATGTCTTATTTACCATCAATAAAGCCATTAAATACAACTTGAGAAACTTTTATAAAGGGTGCTTTATTAGAAAATTTTAAATCAATAATTTTAGTATTTGTCCGTGTTTTACTCTATAGAACAATTCAGTCTGTCCTCAAAAAGTATTGAATTTTCCATATAGGTGTGTGCCATATCATATTGTTCATGATAATACCAGTATAATTTTTAATTTTGTCATTTTTTGTCATTTACAATATCAAAGTGTTGACGTACATATTAATGCTATGACTATGTAAGTAACAGTAACACACATTGCTGAAAGTTGAAGTAACTTTGCTACTGGATCAGCTGTGGAGAAGTTGCTTTCAGAAGTGTGGAGGAGGTTTGGTTATTAAAAGTCCTGGTTGAGGAGAGCCAGAAATCATGTGAGGTTGCTGCTGTTAATATTTAAGTATTTTGTTATATTGTCATAATATTGCCACAAAAATACCCTGCAATATCATGAAATTATTTTAAGGCAATATTGCCCACCACTAGTTCCATACAGCCTTTTGTGTTTAGAGAAGTTTTAACATTGCAGAACTTTACTCTACCTTCAAATGATTCCCAGTCTTACTTATGTGGCAGTAAAAGGTATTATTGATGCCACTACGACTATTGTTAGCTGACAGCTTCAGTGTAATTGCCCACCTCATTAAACTGATGTTAAGTGGTATATATAAGGCTATGGACTTCAGAAGCTGTTTGGATTGCTTGTTGCACTTCATGGTAGCTGACTGAGCAGTCCTGACAACCTCCAGCATCAATCCACATCAACACAAGCTTCAGCTGTGTGGAAACGTGAACTGAGCAGGTTGCAACAGTGCTGTTGCATCCAGTATTTGTGAGATATTGTCAGTTGATCGAGGGTCAGGCTGTGATACACGACAGGTCTCAGTTTCCTATGACACAAGAATAGCACTGGCATTGAGCAATTTTCTACAGCTGTCTGTGCTGTGTGTCAAATTCATGTGATGATGTTTTCCTCTCAGTGATTGGGTGGGGGATGTTGTTGTGAGAACCTGTGAGTTGGGCTGGGTATCAAACCTCACTGAGCGAATTACGTATTTACTGCAAGTTTGCACTAGATTCTGGGTTAGATTTTTTCTCAGTGGGGTTTCCTTATTTTTCTAACAGATATACCATGATTTCATAATTATTTATATTTTTATTTGCTTGTTCAGATTCGTAATTTTTTCACTTTAATCAGTCTCTGATAAATTTTAAAATCTAAAAGTCCCCCCCCCCCCCCCCCCCCCCCCCCAATTCCTCCCATTCTGTGCATTCTGTACAGAATTTCTATGCTGGAATACTCCCTAACCCCTGATGCTATGGGGTCATTTAGTTAAACACAAATTAAGTGTGAAAGTTCATTATTGACCTACGAAACAGCCGTTTGACATAAAGTCAAATCAAGTCAATTTTATTTACATTACACAAAATCACAAATCTTAAATTTGTTTACAATCTGTACAGCATATGACACTCTCTGTCCTTAGACCCTCGAGAAAATCTTAACTCAAGGGCCACTTAGCAGCTTTTTCAGGAGCTCTCAACCACAACAACTGAGCTAACTATAAGGTCTAAAAAACGTATTTTGACACTTGCACCGTCTTCAAGACAGGACATCAACCTTAGATAATAAAGGAGGGCTGATCATGCTGTTTGATATTGTGCTTTAGTAGTGTTTATTCCCCACAACACATTTTCTATTAAATTAGATTAAACCAGTTGACACACAGTAAACCTGGAGCTTTCTGGGGCCCAGTAGCATTTACTTTTCCTGGTTGGTTATTCAGCATTGCAAGTTTGATAGTCAGCACACCACACTACAACACTTTGAGATATTGTACATGCAGTGAGTTTAGAAATGTGCTCCCTGCTCTGACCTGATTGTTTTTATTTCAGTGACTATCTGTTCAAGCTCCTGCTCATTGGAGACTCTGGAGTAGGAAAGTCCTGTCTTCTGCTTCGCTTTGCTGTAAGTAGTTCTGTCTCTATAACATGTTTTTCAATTACTGCTAGGCTGTAAATGTCTCTGTTCCAGCTGCAACCTTTGCTCTTTCCCCACTCTGCTGTTAGCCTGACCTGGTCCTCTTTTCCCCTCACTTGATCTGTCTCCCTCTCTGCAGGATGACACCTACACAGAGAGCTACATCAGCACCATTGGTGTGGACTTTAAGATCCGCACCATCGAGCTGGATGGCAAGACCATCAAACTGCAGATTGTGAGTACGCACACGCACGCGTGCGCGCACACACAAACACACACAAACACACACAAACACACACAAACACACACACACACACACACACACATACACACACACACACACCACTGTAATGCTCACCTGAGCCAGGGCTTAGATCCAACCATTGTTGTCAAAACACATGAAAGTGTGTGTGTGTGTGTGTGTGCGCGCGCATGCGCGCGCTTTGCATTCAGACCAAACTGTAACTGGATGCTGGTTTAGTTGAGGGAACAGGCTGTGCCACCTAAAAGACATCCAATTTGATCAGCAGACATAGCTCTGCCACATACATACAGATTAAATTAAAACCACACTGCACAGTGCTTCTGTTTCTCACTTATTTTAGATCAGTCCAAACACACCTGAAGAGAAATGGAGTTGTATATTTTTATGACTTACTTAGACTTACAAATTCTTCATGTTGCCAATACTAAATGTTCAGAAACATCAGGGGGGTTATTACATGAAGGAGTTTAAGAAAAGTAAGATTTGGCCATGAAAGACCTGCTTTATTAAGCGTGTCATATTTATCAAATATCTCAGAATCCCTCCTAGGAATCGTGCCTATAGTTAAACTAGACCTAAAACCGTTTATGAAGCTTTCTACTCTGATTTTCAACAGGAGAAGGACAACTCCTGTGAGAGGATGTGACGTTGCAGAAATTAGAAAACATGATGACAAATTCTTCTGACAGTTTCAGTATTAGACAGGGATAAAATTAGAAATTTAGAGACTTGCATGAATATTTTATAGGGAGGGTGTATGTGTATAGGCAAATATGCAAGATGCCAAAATGAATATGTAGTTTAAATCTCACAATGATATTTTCCAATTCACCATTAACATTGTAGGCTGTAAGTAAGCACTGGAACCTTGTTTGTACAAATGAAGAGTTGGAAATCCTAGTCAGCCTTTTTCAATTACATTGTTTTCCAAAAACTAATATTGCTGCATCCTGCATATAATATGCAGTGATGTTACAAACCCTCTGTAGGCTGTGGCACACCTGTCCATGTTTAATGTTACCCAGTGTTGGGAAATACACAGTAACAATATGAACATATTTTCCAAATATCATATATTTTAATAGAAGAAACTATTGTTGTAATTAAGTCTAGCTCTGTCATTTGGCCATCCACTTTTGCGGATGTCATTTATCACTATATAGCTGTGGATTGTGGAGTTATGCACATTATCTGAGCTTGAGCTTATTACTGCTTAAATTGTTGGTTGTGCCAGAATCATCACTGTTGCACAGCTGCATTTTCCCTGTTGTTAAAAAGTGCAAGGTTGTCAAGACTTCAGCAGTTTCAGCAGTCACACAAACTATTCCGGGTTTATCAAAATGGTATATTTTAATAAGCTCATCATCATATGTTCCCAAAACATCTCTCCTCTCACATCTGCCTGACTTCCATCTCCTGCAACAAACAAATACTGACACCTCTGGACGTCTGCTGAATACTGCCTAAGATGGGAGTCATTTCCTAGGTTGAGAAACTTGATAAGATGCTTTTATGGACCAAATATGTGTCACACTGAGAGTTTGTCACATTGTGGAATTTGCTTGGACTAATTTCTTACACAGATAGAACTAGGCTCTGCCTTAGGTCTGTTTCCCTAAACCAGCATGTTACTTTTCCTGTTGGGTCTGTGCTGTCAGATGACATGTGAACTGCCATGAGTTAAAGGCAGGCTGAGGAGAGAATATGTATTCATGGAATAAGTAAAATAGTAAGTAAAATTAGAAATAAATGGCGGTCTTTAAAATTAGACTTTGAAATAAAGGCCTGGTTCTTTCTTCAGTTGAGGTAAAAAAAAGGCATAGTAGGCACATTATTGTCTTCACTGTGATCTAATTGCACCAATAAATAACTGAGGAAAAAATGCACAGTGGATGCTGGCTCACAGGCAGACTGAAAGATAGGAAAACCATACACTCTTAAGTTCCTTGCATTGTTTTTATTTAAAAAAATTTTTTTTGTTAACAATCTGGAATTGCATTTCATAGACATTTTACACACCAGTAACACTTCATGTGTATACAACCTACTCCCCACTTACTGTTCCATGTCCTGTGGCTCTATCCCCTACTGCTCCTCAATATCAAACAAGCAATACATGACATCTTTTGATTGTCAGGAGGGAAATAATACAAGAGGTGATAGTTCATTTATTCAGACACTATTGTCTGTGATGAAACAGTTGTTGAGTTCATTTCTAATTGCTTTTCTCTTCCCCTCTCTTTCTATCTATCTCTGTCTGCATCTCACAGTGGGACACTGCAGGTCAGGAGAGGTTTCGTACCATCACCTCCAGTTACTACCGTGGAGCCCATGGCATCATAGTTGTATATGATGTGACAGATCAGGTGAGTCAGCAGTCTGGACTGATTTCATAGAGTAGGAAATCAAATGTTGAGTGTTGTTACTTAGCTTTTTTTCTTTACTCCTGGCACTTGGTGCTGTGGACATGGCATTGGTCAGTACTCCAAATGTTTTGGGCTTTAGCATGCAACCCTGTTCAAATTTAAACTTGTCAATTTGTGAACATGATAATTCATTTGCACAGTAGTTAAACATTTGGTAAGCCTCACTAATGGCTACAGATCTTTTCATCTGATGAACTGAAATACATCGAAAAACAACAATCACATCCCAAATGTTTCCGGTCCCAGCGTGACTTATAGAACTAATTAATGACCAGTATATTCATTTAAATGTGATTTCAGCTTCCAGACAACAGTACAAAGAAATATTTTTTCAAACCATACCATAGAACTTTACTTTTTAAATTAGGAGAATCTGTGAATATAAGTAATTATCTTCTCAGACTTAATAATAGGGACAAAAAAAAAAACACCTTATAATATATAATTGCTGCAAAATGCAGCCTTGAAAATGAATCACTACCTTGACACAGTCTCAGCCAATAGTGAACATTAGAAGCTTTAGAAGGGTAGTATTTACTACAGAGATCTAGTAGTGGATTGCAGTAGATTATGCAGGTGTTAATAATATTTTACTCTCTTGAATACCACTGCCTGGTGTCAAGCGTGTTAAAAAACTGTAGACTCACCTGCAGTGTTTTCTGTCATGCTGATATCCTTGTTCTCATTGTGTAGGAGTCCTATAACAATGTCAAGCAGTGGCTGCAGGAAATCGACCGCTACGCCAGTGAAAATGTCAACAAGCTTCTGGTGGGCAACAAGTGTGATCTGACCACCAAGAAAGTAGTGGACTACACAACAGCTAAGGTATGACTGCCATTTGTACGTGAAGTAACAACATGTTTATTATTGGCATCTATGATGAAGCGAAGCACATTTTCTTATAGTTAAGAAATCCCATGAGAAGACCAAAAAACCATTAATGTGTTAATCCCAGACATGTCCCGATCTGCTGATACTGAGTCTGTTCGACACTGACACTGTGCACACTCAAGCTACAACCTGTAAATGACATAAAACAGAATTAATTCCAAAATAATTTCTGTGCCAGTGCATGCAAATATTTGTTTACAATGCCACATGCTAATTTTCACTCGCATATGTGAATGAAATGCCCAGGCTGTCATAAACCTCAGCAGGCTGAGGTGGACTAAACAAAACAAGGAAAGGATCGGCATTTGATCGGGTTTGTATTAGCTGATACGATCCGTCAGAATCGGCCCTGATACCCATCCTTAGGAATGGCTGGGACATCTTTAGTTAGTCCATCTCTCAATACTTTTTGACCTCTCTACTGTCTTTAGCTCTCAGCCCCAAGCCCATAGGTTCCTACTGAAGATGTAAATATTTAAGAACAGCTTACAAATATGTAGTTTAATTTTTAAAAAAATGTCAGTAATTTTCTAAAACAGCTGGTCACTTTAGATTTTATCAAACAGGAGGAAATAGTACTTTTGTTGGGGACTATTTTCAGCAGCGCATGAATCCACATTTGCTGCTCTAGTGAGTATTTCTGGCAGCAGGACAGTGTGTGTCAGGATCAAGTCAAAATAAACTATAGTGTGTGTGTGTGTTCATTGAGATGAAGGATCATATCACTGAGTGCAACAGTGTGGCTCATTGATGTGTTTTAATAGTTTTTGGACAACAATGGAGCTCTATGACACAGAGGTATAAGATATATCAGGCTTTGGATACATTTACATGTATTCATTTTGTCCAAAGGCATTGAAAAGAAGTGCCAAAACACTCTTCTAAATTCCATCTGACACAAGTGGCACACGGTTGCAGGTGCATGAAGTGCCACATTAGTGTGTATCAAATTTTTTTAAAAGAGAGAGATAGATTAAAGGTGCAGTGTGTAGAATTTAGTGGGATCTAGCGGAACAGACTTGGCAGAAATGGAATATAATATTCATAAGTATGTTTTATTGTGTATAATCACCTGAAAATAAGAATTGTTGTGTTTTTGCTACCTTAGAATGAGCCCTTTATATCTACATAGGGAGCAGGTCCTCTTCCATGGAGCCTGCCATGTTGTACTGCCATGTTTCTACAGTAGCCCAGAAAGGACGAATCAAACACTGGCTCTAGAGAGGGCCTTTCGCTTTTTTCACGAGTTTTGCAGCCACTGTAGGTTCTCCTACACACTTGGAAGGGGAGGGTGAGGGGAGGGGTATTTAGTTGGTTGCAATCTGCAACCTCACCGCTAGATGCCACTAAATTCTACGCACTGGACCTTTAAAGGAGCGAGAAAGTTGTCCTACTGATTTGTAGTAATTCAGTGTTAGTTTGGGTCTTTTCATTGGATTTGTTGACAGGAAGAAAAACATAGAATGTAACCAGACTGATCCTTTAAATTAAGCAAAGCATATAGTATGCTCTCTTGACAGATTTCTTTTAACATGTTTGAAATAAAAAATTGAAAACAAAACTAAAAAAAAACCCCAGATATAATCATCTTTAATAAGCTCAGTTGGTCTATAAGCAGAATTGCTCTCTTGACATATGTTGATTCATCCTTGTTATAGCGGATGTCGAATGTTTGGTGTTTTCCTCCAACAACTTTATTTATGTAAGACTGGAAAACCAAGTGAGACATCTCTTCTTTCTTGACAGATGTATGTTTTGTTTGGACATTGATCCATCATTGTTGAATATACCCTGCTAATAAATTGCCTTGAGCCTTTGTTACTGTGAAGCACCCCCTTCACCCTTGTCAGGTCAGGTAGTATCAGCTGCTCACCCAAACTTTTTTTCAGAAACACATAAAAATAACAAAAGAAGTGTTTGGCAGATTTCTCTTTTAGCTGTTCAAAGGACATGAAGATGCCATCACTATAACTGTGCTCCAGGTATCTTACCCCTCTATCATACCAGAGCTTAAACATTTTGCTATCAGAGATCATTGGTATGAGTTTGTTTTTCCATAAAGGTGTTTTAGGTGACAAATCATTTCTCACTTCAAGAATTTTATGGACCTCATATCATGATCTAACCAGGTGGACAGTATGTGGGTTTTTGGTTATGCTAATAATACTTTTTGGATTCCATTTATAAATAAAGTCACTTCCCACCTCTTCATCAAGGTCCTGTGATTCAATTTGTGTCCAGGAGTGGACAGAGTCATGTTCAAAACAAAGATGACAGAAATCTCATTTTTGCTGCCCAATAGTAATCACAAAAGATCTTAATTTCATCTTTTGTGAACTGACAAAAGTCAGGTTTTTTGTTGAGTTGGATTCAGCCGTCATCGATATGGTCCCCACACTTCCTCAGGTATTAACATTGAAAGTGTCAGTGGGGAGTGGTTTGAGATGATGCTAGGCAAGTATTCCGTTTCCAGAACTCTATGGGTTAATTGGCTAGATGCAAGAAAATAATCTATCCTTGTATGGGAGTTATGGGGACATGAATAGAAAGAATAGTCTCTGGCTGTGGGATCAAAGTGTCTCCAAGTGTCATTAAGGTTTAGATCTTTCATAAAGGCCAGTGTGGATCTGGCTGCTTTGGTCCTTGTCATTACAGTGTCTGAGGACCTGTCAAGAACTGGGTCAAGGCAGAAATTGAAGTCTCCTCCTATCAGAAATATTTCTTGAAAGAAGGAGTGGTCATCATAATTTGGGGCATACACATTCAAAAATGTCCAAGTTTCAGAGTACATATCGCCCTGCCGGATCCAAAATAGTTTTTTCCACAGAAAAGGGTTGTTTTTTTGTGTAATAATATGGCTGTTCCCACTGCTTTTGAGTTAAATGAAGATACGTATACTTGTCCTACCCATTCTCTTTTTAGCTTTTGGTGTTCAGTTTTGGTAAGATTTCTTGTATAAATGCTATTTCAGTTTTTAACTTTTTCAAACAATTATATACTCATTTTCTTTTAACTGGTCCATTCATCCCATTTACATTAAATTTCACTACCTTAGCCATGTTGTTACCTTGTAATGATACTGAATAAGTCTCGTTTATTATATTCTGTCTATTATTTTCTGACCACTGATTAATAGTTTGGTCTATAAAATGTCAGAAAATAGTGAAAAATGCCCACCACAATTTCATAAACCCAAATGTGACGTCTTCTAATGCCTTGTTTGTCCGACCATCAGCCAAAAACCCAAAGATATTTGGGACAGTTTAAAATGATACAAAACAGATAAATTACTTATTGATAGTTGATGCCCAAATTTATGACCACATGGACTGTAGATGTCTCAAGAGGGCTGACTGCATGTGTGTACATAGACATCCAGCAGTGCAGTCCGTTGTCTGCCCTGCTGTCAGTCCATCAGTTGTATATTCTACAACTAGTATTTAGTGTCTGTATGTTTTGAGTGAAAGGTTTTACTATTAGTTTCCTTCCCTGTTGTCTGGCAGGAGTTTGCTGATTCTTTGGCCATTCCCTTCCTGGAGACGAGTGCCAAGAACGCCACCAACGTAGAGCAGGCGTTCATGACCATGGCAGCCGAGATCAAGAAGCGCATGGGCCCCGGGGCCACAGCTGGCGGCGACAAGCCCAACTTAAAAATCGAGAGCACCCCTGTCAGGCAGTCTGGAGGGGGCTGCTGCTAAAGGACCCCTCACCTCACCACCCCAACCATCACCTCCACCGTCTCCACTGAAATCTCCTTCTCTTCTCCTTCTGTGTTCCTTCCCATCATTGTTGCCACTCCCACACCCCACCATTCCTCCATAACACCGTGTAACCCACACCCACACCCAGCCCCCTGACCCCCCCTCTACCAGCCTGCCTGAAGATACACGAAGGCTTGGCAAACAGAGGAGTAAACTATCAGTGTGTTAAGATCAGAGAACAGATTGAAACTTTGCAAGGGTTCATTCAGGGCTGTACTCCCACCAAACAGAAGAAAGCAACCAGTGTGTGTGTGAGGGAGGCAGACAAACAGAGACCGAGACAACTTTTACTTTCTGCCAAGAGGACAGAAAGAAAACAGATACGGGGGAAGATTGGTATTGATTTAGAGTGGAACGGAGGCAGTGGAAGATTAGGTTTAGATACCAGTCAGCTTATCTCTACATGTACACACACACATACACTGTAGTGGGGTGACAGGGGTTAAAGAGATTTAAGCCTTTTGGCCATACACTTTTCTCCTCAGGCTGTGTCTGTCTTTGCTGGTGTAATATGGCCATCCCATCCCCCACCCTGCCCCAGCCCAAACTCTGGATCCCTTGGATTATTTACACTTACACACACACACACACACACACACACACACACACACACACACGTACACACACGTACACGTGTAGCGTGCTTGAGTCATGCACTGTAGATGGTTTGTACACAGTAATAGGTGTTGCTGAGTTGCAGCAGCCTGCTAAGAGTGACTCATCATTGCCATTTACTGATGAAGATCCAGGGAAAGCCCATTCAGTGAGCCTCCTCTCCTTCCATCTGTCCTCTTCCTCAGCTTCCACTCACACTTTCTTAAGGTGTGTTCAGACAGAAAACAAAGTTGGCCTTTGCTTAATTTGTTTGACTGCTGGACTGTTTGTGCTGTTGTGTTGAACAGCCAGTGTACCCAACATACAAGTGTTAGCTGCCTGCTAAAAACGGACACACTGACCATGTGTATGGGAGCTCAGTCTTTGAATGAACTCCAGTATTTTTCTGTCATTTCCCTCCAGTCTCTCTCCGTTTTCCTCTCACCTCTGTACTTTTATGAAGTAGTTTCAAAAAGGGATAAGTGCACATTTTTTGCTCAAATTGGAACATTTTCAACTCCCACCTCATCCCGGCTCTAAAATTCGCATTGCATTCTGTCTGAACACAGCTTAAAGGTCTCAATATGCTTCAAGCAAGCTAGGTTGCACACTTTTGAACAGTTCTTCCTCAATGGGTTTCATGGTGTTGCATTTGGTTCAAATGCAAAAGTTGGCCAAATTGTCCTAATGTCCCTCTCAGAAAGTTACATAAATTCAACTTCCCTGATTCCCCTGTCGTGAAGGGGTTTCAGACGGTGTTAAAAAAATTGGACAAACACTTTGATGCTGACCGGACAATAAATGAAAACAGTTTCCACAGGAGACGGATTTGTACTTCTGTCTCAGTAACTGTACACCATGCCTCTTTTGTAGAGCAGTGTATACTCTAACATAAAATTGAATGGTGTGACAAAGCTTCCTCCATTTTGGACTCTTTGGTTCCATACGTTCCCTCAGAGGTCAGGACTGTTTGGTCAATGGCATGCGTTCATGTGTCAAAATATGTTAAACTCTACGCAAAAGTTCTGCGTAGATTTACTTTGCCTTCGCAGATTCATTGACATGATTTCAGCAAAAAAATTAGCTGTTAAAATTGCTGGTGTGACCGGGCCCTTAGTCTGAACCAATAATACAACTAGATACTAGAGGAATATCTACATCCAAAGACACATTTTAGTTTTGATGGAAGCATTAACCAAGGGAATCTTGAACCAAACTCCCTGCTCAACACTTGAGGTAAAGCAGGTCTGCTGGTGGCTCAGTTAATTCCACATGTAGACATCAGAGCTGGGATGGAGGCAGTGGTTGTAAGAACTGTAATATATGGTGGTAGTTTTTTTTTTTTGTCGTTAGTCTTCAAAGGAATAATTTCATATGTAAAAGAAAGAAATGTGACAAAATTCTGTATCATTTTGTACGGTGAATTCCTGGAATGACACTAAATATTCCAGTCTGAGGACAGATATTGCACAGAGATGAAGAGGCATGACAAAGGTGGGGGGAGGAACGACACACTCGGTTTGACTCATTCTGACAAACAGAAGCAATTGGCAATATCTACATTGATCTTACAATTAATGTTTTATTATTGTTGTGGTTTTATTGCTTTTTTTATTTTCTCATTGATACTTCTGACGAAGACAACTTGTACAATTTGCTTAAAGTCTCATGTTCAGTACATGATAGAGTTGGTTTTAGGATGTCGTTTCATTTGTGCTTGTTTGCAGATGAAGCTGGAGTAGAGATGTGGTGTGGGTGTGTCTGTTGGCTGAGGGAGTGGGGTCTTACAAAAGCTGCTGTTCCTTCCTTGAGACCGACCAGTTTGTCAAATAGTTGTTTCTCATTGGGACACATGATTCACACCTGTCTTTTATGTCCCTTTGGGTTTCTGCCTCTGATGTAATCCTTCTTTTTACCTCGGAGTCCCTTACACTGACTGTGAAGGTGTTGGGATACTTCACGAACTAGTTTGTAAAACATGTCGTCCTTTCACATCTAAAGGTAAAAGCAATGCTGTACACATGAAAAGTGACGAACTCCGTACACCTTGGTTACAAAAAGTTACAAAAATAAAGACTATCCTTAAACAGAGACATAGGGGTTATAACTTCCTCCGATATTCAACAAAGTCTGAAGCTCCAGTTACTCCTCCTGATGAAGAACATGAGATGTGATTGAAAGCTCTTGAAAAGGCTAGTAATTGGACCCTGAATATGATTCTTTTTTCAAACTAGCAAGATTGTGAGACTCTTTGATCAAAGTTTGAATAACTGTACAAATTTGATCAGACGTTTGATGCCAGTTTTCGATACTCGACGCTACGGAAACATTTTGGTTGGTACCAGAAACTATTGGGAGTCCAGTACCCAGATTTAGTTACATCTGGAAAGAGGAACAAACATCATTGCTGCATGAGACATTTATCTGAACATCTGATGATCTGTTTGGATCTCAATGCCAGCTGTTAGCATAATAACAGTAAAATCAGAGACAGGTATGAAGCGGTTTACATGCCTGCAACTCTGAGCAGCTTCTGCTTCTCGTAGCTGTGTTAGGTCTCAGCGGTATTTCCAGGGAAACTTGAAGGAATGTGAGGAAAAGAGCATCCCCCTGCCCTCACAGAGGGGCCTCTACACTGCAGTGAAAACTCTGTTAGACCTTCTCAATCTGAGCCACAACTTTTTACCCTGTTATACAAAGAACTGGAAAATATGGTGATGTTGTTGTAGAAGACTGGTTATACTTTGAAGAATGAAAATACTGTACTAAAGTAGCATTAGGGCCTTCTTACTCACTCTTTTATTTATCAGTAACCTGTGGTGTAGTAGTCCACAGCAGACACATGTCCTCGCTGTACAGAAGCCACTGTGCATTCTGTTTCAGGCCATAGTTTCATAATGTGTGTTGTGTTCGGGAGCACCTAGAGATTCAGGGACTGACTGGTCTTGGTTTGCTGACCGGATATGAACTCCCAACTCTCCCCTCCAGCCAACCATGTCACTGCAACTTGATGAATTCCTCAACATCCTCCCTGACCGGCCCCTCCACTCAGATATGGGAATCTCACAGAGGCTTTCGTTGCACTCCTTAAGAAAAACTTGTCAGCATTTCAGGTACAACACCGCCTCCGGCTGTGGTGTCGCAGCTCACCAAGATCAGCAGCTACAAAAGTGCAATTTCAGCTTCTAAAAGGAACTGAATATAGATGAGTCCACATTATCTTGAGAGCAACAGCCTTATCACTGATTGATGCTCGGTTAGGAAGCTGCATTTTCTTAACTCCAGTGTGAGTACAGATGTGACAGTGGTTACTTGTGATTACGTTGGCATCACTTGGAGATGAGTCTGTGTGTGTGTGTGTGTGTGTGTGTGTGTGTGTGTGTGTGTGTGGCTTTGTGTTGGCATCAGTTTACACATATTGTTAGTATTGTGTTTTTCAGGCCTGTTACACTGAACTGGAACACTGTAGTTTTCTGTGCAGGACTGGAATCTGACATTAAGAGGGAGTGAAGGAAACTTCAGGACGTGTGTGTGTGCGTGTGTGTGTGTGCGCGTGCGTGCGTGCGGAGTGGGGCAGGATCACATGTAACATTCCTGAGCTTTTTGGACACGTTTGCATCACGCCCGTCTCACTTGAGTAGATGCAGAACAAGCAATCATTTGAAACTTAACACTCTAAGTCACACTCACACATATACTGGATGTTTTTTGCGCTTTGATTTCCTTTTTTAACCTTTCTTTCAATAAGTCTTGATATTCTACTGATTTTAATGTGTTCATTGAATACTATACTGTGTTGTCTAGTCCATGGAAGTAAGAGGGACACTGTGTAGGGTGGGGTTAAACACATGTAGGGGTGGGGCTTTGCTTATGAATGTGATTCTGATGAAACAACGCTTGACTTTTCTTCTTTAGTTATCTTTTTCTATTCATTTGGGCTGAAGGGGGTATTTTCCATGTCATTTGCACACTTGTTCATTGGCTTAATAAAGGCACTCACTAGGTGTTGTTTGTTAATAAAAAGCACCGGGCAGGAGCTCGCCTGTCAGTCACCTTCTGTCTTTTCTGTTTTGCTTGTTCACTTTGGTGCTGTCTCCCTGCTGAGTTTGATCATGTTTTTTTTCTGTACATATTATAAATATATATATAATAAAATGATGAAAAAGATCGCCAACATGAGAGCTCATCTGTTATTTTTATTTACAGTACCCATATCATGGGTTTTTGAAATCTAAGGGATTGTATGAAAATTATTTGGATAGGAATGGGGGCTGCACCTTATTTTTCACCTAATAAAAAAGCATGGCTCTTCCCCAGTATCTAAAAATATATAACAGTACTGAATTGGTACAGTCAATTTCACCACTGATCACTGACTGAAAGTTCATGAAGAATTTAAGATGGTGCAGTAGCCATCAATTGTTAGTTATGAGAATATATTATTCCTCTGCGTATGGCAAATACAGCTATGTTGCACACAAAAGTAATATTTTTGATGTAACCAACTGTAGATGCTTTTTTCTTCTTTTTTTTTTTTTTTACAATAAATGTCAAGAGAAGAATGAAATAAAATAAATAAATCTGGGAACCTCTGCTCTCTCAGAAAAATGTAGACTACCTTTCCCTCAGCAAAAAGAATAACAATTTTGTACAGTCCCTAATAACATTTTATGCTGATATTTAGTATTAAGTATAAGCATTTTCATTAGCTAAATTATGTATGTATGATATCTATGTAAGAACATAGAATTAGATCAGTTTAGGGCAAAGCCTGCAAAGGCTTCTTACAGTTATGTACTAGTAGTAGTATTGTAGTTGCTATTAATTATAAATTCTGTACTAATATGACTAATTGATGTGTGTTTGATCAAACAGTTTATAATGAATATGAGGATTATAAGATCTCAAAGGGTCAAAAGGCTAAAGGGTCAGCATGTTAGTATTTTAATTCAGTAAAGTTGGCCAACTCATAAGAGACAGATTAAAAAAAGATTGGTCTCCAAGCCCAAGCTAACATATAACCCTGATGACATCGCTAAGTAATCACCAGGGTTACTTGACAAAGCTCCCCCACGGCCACAGAAGACTGTTTTCACAGGATCAGTGGTACTAACCATGTGTAACAATGACTGTTTGTTTCAAGCAAAATCGGATAATTAATGGCCTACTTGTCGGATCACATTATGATTTTAGCAACACGGAAATTAATAACAAGGTTTCCCAATCTATAATAATTCACATTTAGTGCTTGGTTATAAATAGTTTTTAGTCAGTGACAACTGGCAAAAGACTTTGACCCACAGACATCAGCAGACTGACTGAATATCTTTCCTGTCAGGCTTGTTCTGCAGCTTCTTCACTTGTTGCTTGTTTGAGTACATTCCACTATTTACCCTAAAGCAATACAGTGACAACTGGCACAATCTAATATGACACACAGGGTGAGAGAGAGAAATATGCACTGACTGTGTAACACAAAGATTCATTGATAGAGGGTGTGATCATTATCTACATCATATGTCAGTTGTCTGTAAGGGCCTTGGAAATAAACCAGTAAAGCTCAGTACCATCTTCAGCCACAGTGTGGGAGTCAATGAGCTGGTGCTGCTGCTTTGACATTCTGCTGGCAAGAGAGAGAGAAAGTCTTGACTTTAAAGGGTCACTTCACCCAAAACATATTTTCCCACGCAGCCCTTGTGGTGTCAGCTCCAGACAGTTTCAGTTTCATCTGCTAAGGTTTGCATCAGCGATTTCTGCTTCCACCCCAATAAAAATGAGAAGTATGAAATTTGTTTTGTGGTGCTGGCATTTGAAAAACTCTAAAAGCAACATCCTATATAATTGTGCAGTTTTAGATCGGAAGCCAGTAAGAGCTCACCGTTGCCACGCTCTAAAGAAATCCAACATGGTCTGATTTGATGACATCATTACATTTTTCCAATGCTCTATAGACATTTACATAACCATGACATGCTGAAAGCTCTCTGCGTTTCTGGCTCGGTTACTCGTGGTGCATTTATGGGACATTGTAAAATGACTTCATTTGGACACTCCTCCTCTGTCCTCTGATCAATATATGGAACATAAGAAATCAAAATGGCTGGACAGATGTACAAGTGTGACACCTGAGATTATTTAAATCCTTGTCTTGCATGAATGCACATGGCTAGAGCTGCAACCATGAGTCAATTAATTGACTAGTTGCCAACTATTTTGATAATTGATTCATCATTTTTTAAGAAAAAAGTTCAAATTATCTGATTCCAGCATCCCGAATGTGAATATCTGGTTTATTTAGTGTTCTGTATAGTAAATTGAATATTTTTCCCCCGTTAAAGAGATTTTTTTAGGGAGTTTTTCCATATTCAAATTGAAGGTCTAGATAGTGGATGTTGTATTGCTGTACAGAGTGTAAAGCCCACTCCAAATTTTGATTTGTGATATTGGGCTGTACAAATAAAACTTGACTTGAATATTTTTGGGTTGTGGACTTTTGGTCAGAACAAAAGAAGACATTCGACCATTTTCTGATCTTTTGTGGATCAAACAACTAATCGATTAATGAAGACAATAATCGACAGATTAATCAATAATCATGCATGTTGCAACTTTGGAGAAACGGGTCCTGACCAGTAGTTGTTGGCATATCTTGCTCAGGACCAAAGCGTTGAATGGATGGACATCAATAATTATTATTCTTAGAGAAGAGTGTTTTTACACACACACACACGCATACAGTACATCCTCTCCATACGAGTGCACTGTTGCACTCTACTGGAGCCACCACAGGAAGCAGCATCCATTACCCCGGCTCACACACTGTAGATCTCCTCTTCTGCCTGTCATCCACATGGCGGACGCCCTTGATTTGTACCCTTGCCTCTCCCTGTGGACCTTTAAATAACCACACACACAACACGCAGATCATCTGTAGGTGCAGGCAGCTCTAATATATCACTGTGTCAAACACAAATGTTGGAAAGGCAAATGAAGAGATACTCGACATTGTCAGTTGTTGTGCGGGCAGAGATGTTCAGGCTCTGTTTCTGGCACTGATATAAAAACCCTGCGGCAGCTTGTGGTGGGATTGCAGCTGCCCTCTGTGTCCAGTCTGCAGTCAGACCTTTTCAGCAGTGATATCTGCTTATACCTACTCCAAAATGCCATCTTTACCTACATCTTACTGTAATATTTAAGATACATGCAAAGATACTTGTGGAGTTCTTGCATCTGAACAAATTGAAAGCTTACTCAATATTTGTTCAACATTTACTCAGGTGTTGAACAGGTGATGTGCAGCTCTTCTGATGACAATGCTGCCCTGTTCTCTCTCTCTCTCTCCTGGTGGTGAGGCATGGGGCTGCTGGTGACCTTGAGTTATTTTTAGCACAATGGGGGCGCTGCAAACTGGGAGCAAGGCTTAGAGACACTGTGGAGTCTGCAGCTTACCACTGTGTAGTCTGCATGCTGGCTGCACCTACAGAGGGAAGGCTGCTCATAGGGAGAGGACTTAATATTCGTCCAGCTATACGAAAAGCTGCAGTTGATGGAAGCACATGCAGAGCGGCCTCAATACTAGAATTAAGGATAATTCAGGTTTATTATAACTTGGGGTTTTATTTACATGGTTTTGTCCTCAGTGAGTGCACTCAAAAAGACTGGATCAAGCAATCAGCTTGTTTGATTCACAGGGCTGCAAGGTTATACCTTTCTTGATAAAGATCTGGAGAGACATGTCTAATCATTTCACTGCTTGTGTTTGTTGGCCTGTTTGACTTCTTTTGGGTAATGCCACCATGTTCACATATCTGAGCAAGCAACTTGAGTACAATGTTCTTAATGCTGATAGAAATGATGGACAAAACTACAAAAATAAGTCACAGGTTGTAATAAATTGCAAGTATCCTTTTAAGTGGTGAACAAACACTCACCAAACACATGTTCATTTCAACACAATTTATTTACAACTTCTCCATACACCTCATATTCCATTTGAAGCCTTGGCATCTACTATTGCATGTCGCTTTCTGTTCATCATGTCAACAGTCCTTTTCCTGTACTTGCCATCAGTGCTTTCTCTTTCAACCCTCACTCCAGTGTTCAAATTCTTGTTCACAGTCTCACAGTCTTTACTCAGCAGGTCCACCTCTGTCCAAGCCACCATCACTTTCCTCTGAGTGCTTCCCAGGTCTGGGCTTCAGTCAACGGGGCCCTGGAAGATGAGTTTGATGTGGCCCTGCTCCCCTGTCAACCAAGTACCACAGAAGGGGCAGGCAGCGTGGAAGGCATGGGTGCCGTGGGGTAACGGGATCTGGCTCCACCCTACCACTGTCTTTTCTGAGCATACGTGGCCACAGGGGCAGAAAGCGTGAGTGGGCGGCCCCGCGTCCAGGTACAATCCTCCCTCGCAGCCCAACCACAGTGGCACATAGGGGCCCACTCGCCGGCACATGGGGCACTCCCTCTCCCCGGTGCTGGCGGGTGCTGTGCCCCCGGGGCCAGCGGGGCCTTTCTCCTTGCGGTAGCCCCAGTTATGGTAGCCATGTACATGCCCGCAGTTAACATAGACCCAGGGCTGCTTCTTGTCAACAATCTCGCGCTGGGCCAGGCTGGGGAAGGCCAGGGTGTTGAAGCCCACGGGACACTGGGGCCGGGCGGCGTTTAGCTCCTGGCGAAGGGACTCCAGCTGTTTGAGGGTGGGGGTGTGGCGCAGTCCTGCGGGGGTCCGCCACAGCAGGGTGGCCCCACACAGATCAATCAAAGAACCATCCTGTAGGGTGTTTGACTCATTTTCCACCTAAAGAGTAGGACAGAAGGAGGAAAAGTAGCATTGGAAAGAGTAGAAAGGAGGGTAGATTAGTTGTCATGACAGGGCTCTCATTATCAAAGAGGAACTGATGATATGTTACAGGGCATACTGGTGGGAAAAGGTTTACTGCTCTGCATTGGACAGGTACACTAGTACTGTACTTAAGTACAATTTTGAGATACTTGTACTTTACTTGTGTTGTTTATTATGTGGCGATGATGTGAAGATGATGAAGGAATCTCCGCTGACACCATCTTGCTTGTATAATAAGGTTTATTACAAGGAAGTTCAGAATCAAACAAGCACCATGGATTGCCTGGAGAGGATTCTGGGCCAATGCTAATCACTCTGCCTAACAGCTCTGAATCCCCACTTATATAGGCTAGTTGTTTAGCCTGATACTAAGGTAAAACATATGGTTCTTATTTACAAATGCTCTCATCTGTTTAGAATATAGGAGAGACAGAGAGCCATCTCCAGGGGACCTTAACCTCTGGACTTTAACCCTTGAACCTTAAACATTTGGACCTTAACTTTATGGCCTGGGGTCTCTTAACTTAAACATTCCTCAGTAATACAAACACAATGTGGCACTTCAGACGCTACACTTGAGTATTTGCATTTGATGCTACTTTATACTTCCAATCCACTACATTTCAGCTTTAGTTACTTTTCAGATGAAGATTTGACACAATGGATAATATAACAAGCTTTTAAAATACAACACATTGTTAAAGATGAAACCAGTGGTTTCCAACCTTTTTGGCCTTTGACGTCTTACAAAAAGCAGTGTGTAGTCGGGGTCACATTTCAGATGTCTATGAGTTGTTAACAGTTCCACCAAATAGTGATTTTTCCCTCTAAACTTCTCACATGGTTTCATTTCAATAAATGTTCAAATGATCCAATATTTCAGCAAAAATCAAAGATTAGAGAAAAAGTCCAAAAACTGAAAACAGATTTGTGTATCAGGACTTTGTTTTTTCTTCTTTCCTCTGGACTAAACTAGCTATCTGTATATAAAGTAGTTGAAACTAGCTCCACCTCCAGCAGCTACAACAGTAACATGCTGCTTACACACTGATGCTTCAGTATTAATAATCTAATGATGTCATATATAATAATATATCAGTCAGAGGGACCAAACCACTACTTTTACTGCAATACTTTAACTACATCAAGCTCTTATGTACTTTACTGTAGTAGGATTTTTCATGCAGGACTTCTACTTGTAATGGAGTATTTTGACATTGCTATATTGGTACTTTTACTTAGTAAAGGATCTGAGTACTTCTTCCACCACTGACTATAAACTAAGGATTCTTCTAGCGTTCCCCCTCAGGGCTACCACATGATGGCACTATGCTCATTGAGCTCTGGTTCTGACAGTTGACATATTCTTCAAAATACCATTATTATCACCATGTAGGCATCAAATGTCTACAAATCAGACAGTTAAGACAAGTATCTATGTAATGTACAGTCTATTATATTGCTTGTTTGCGAATGATAGCATAGTAGTGGCTTTGATTTCTGAAGCAGCATACAGGAGTGAGGTCCTCCCTGGTGGACTGGTGTGAAGCCAACAACTCAAGCTGAATGTTTCCAAACCAAAGGAAGTAGTGGTGGACTGTAAGAGTGACAGTGACCGTTGACTGGTGGTTATAATTGTCAAGACATTCAACAGATAGAGACTTACAAATTCCTGGGAGTAACTATCTCCTAAAATACTGAAAAAGAAACCTCAGCAACGACATTTTTCTTTTGAAGACACCTATCAAGTTTTTTCCGTATCCTGGAAGGTATTTTATCATGCTGGTATTGACAGCATCCACACAGTAACTTAGTGGTTGGCAACACCTCAGGTCAAGACAGGAAACAGACACTGTTATATTTAAGGTTCAGCTAGTGGAACATATTTGTGGAGTTCTTGAATCTGGAACAAACTACGTTGAAATAACAATAAACCCCCAATCTTCTTATATCCTGAGTATGTTCTGCATGATCTCATACACTTGTTGTTCATACACTTTATCTTGTTACTGTGTTGCTATAATGATCCAATTTCGACAGAAAACCCTGCAGTTTCATGTTCTTGGGTCAAATCAAGGTCAGTAACTTCAACCCTTGTGAAGTGAATTTAGGACTCATTTTCCCAATATCCCCCTTCATCTTACCAATTTCCCCCTCTGCTGGGCTGAGCGGGTCTCCCTCAGGGCGAAGACGTTGCCACAAACTGAGATTTCCCTCCAGACGCCTGGAGCTGGCTCAGACACAAACTCCCCTGCCGGGTGCATCACCAGCACCCCGTTGGTAGTCAGGCCGTCCATCAAGCCATCCGACGTCCTCCATTTGGCAGCTCGCTCCTGAGAGAACCCCCCCACACACACAGAGCAGGCAGACATAAAGGTTATGAGAATGATGGGGAGGCACAGAGGGATGCTATTGGAGGTGGATGTCAGAGGTAGCTGGCTAGAAAACAGCC
Source organism: Scomberomorus guttatus (assembly GCA_038419695.1). Lineage (NCBI taxonomy): Eukaryota > Metazoa > Chordata > Actinopteri > Scombriformes > Scombridae > Scomberomorus > Scomberomorus guttatus. The sequence continues at coordinate 2,539,141 of CM076467.1, read as the reverse complement.
AACGTTGCTTTTCTCTGCTGCTATATTTAGCTCAGTACAGAATGACTACTGTACTGACTAATGCACAGAGATGCACCCACACCTAAGAATAAACTCCCTGAGAGAAAGAAAGGATGTATTATGAACATAAATTAGCTCTCATGGAATGAAACAGCAAATTTTTGGCATGTGTAGCTTAATAATAAAAAAAAGCGTTTAAAGGGCCAAGACACTGTAAAATGCAGCATAAACATTTAGCTCTGGAAGCATTTATTTAGAAGAAAGAATATTTTCACTGGTGAGTTAAAGGATAGTTCCTGTTTATTACAACTTGGGTTGGCTGAATGAAGACCGTGAGATACAATTGAAAGCTCCAATGCTAGTAAGTGGACCTTAGTGCTAGACTATCCATCCAATATTGTTTACAAAGGTTAATTTTTATAGTTTCGGCCATTACGTCTATAGGCATTAATAACATTGAACTCCATATTAATATCCACAGGGTGTGATTTACTGGGGGGGATGGTGGGGACTTCCCCCCTCTGGTCTATATATCCCTGGTGGGGACAAAAATTTATCCCCCTCATAGTGATTTATGCTGCTTCACCCCATAGACCATATAAAATATCTAAAATAAAAATAGCCTGTTTAAAAAAAAATCTAAGTAAAGTGCTGCAACGTGAGTACAGTAATTAGTGCAAACAACAATAAAATCAGAGATGGACTTTCACTGTCATCGCTCGTGCTCGTGTGACAATAGAGATGACAGTCTCTGAGCATCTCGGCTACGTAATGACGCAGTAAATGGACCAGGGGTTGTCTCCTTCCCTGCTCGGAGATTTGCAGAGATGTGGGTAAAAAAGGGGCGACACGCCGTGGATGACCCCCCCCACAGGAAAGCAGTCCGTCATCAAAGCAGACTGTTTTCTTAGTCTGACAAGTAGGCATATAGTGTAGCCTATTTATTTTTATGATGACAGCACTATTGCACGTTGTGATTATTTGCTGTGCACTGCGTATAGAACTGAATTAAACGGTGACTTGCAAAAATTACATTAAGTGCATTGTCATGTCTGGCTGAGTAGCACTATCCATGGTATTGAAAGGAGCTTTGGAGGATTTAGTTCTGGCATGTTAAATCAGCATTTATTTCATCAGCCTTTTGTACTGTTGTGTATTAGCACATCTACTATGTGTCTACATGAGGAAAGGACGAGGCATCAACTTGACATCACATCGCTGAGAGTGAAAATATCATGCTACTTGATTTTTTTTTTAATGTCTTAAAATGTTCCTGCAAATGCAGCGGTCAATTTCAAGTTTTGTAAATGTTTTATTTAAGTTAATAATTATTTTATAAATGTTACTGTAATAGCTGCAACAAATAGCCCAATAGGCTCCATTGTCTCTATAGGACCACTGTGGTTTTGATTTATTTTCATGAATAAAAATGTTTCAATAACATCCCCCTCTCTGATTTTTTCACAAATTGTACCCTTAATATCCATATTACTAGCTGAGATCTGGGAACATGGTGACATCACAACAATAAAGTCCACTGGGGCAAGAGAACACAAGCAATCAGATCAGACATGTTGTGAACAAACCTCCAGGTTAGCCAAAATTATTTGACAATAATCATCAACATCACGCTTGCTTTTACCTCTAAGTAAGTAGTTTAGCTCCCAACCGTTTCTGCACTGACAGACTTACTCCTCTTTTTTTTTGCCCTATCGGAGTTTTTTTGCGATGTCGCCATGTTAACAGATCTCAGCAATGAGCTTGGTGAGTACAATAGAAATTATGGGCAAAACTACAAAAATAAGACCTAAGTTGTAATAAACTGGAATGATCCTTAAAACCTTAATGGCTGAGGCCAAAGAACTGTAGCTTTTCAGATCGCATGTTAGTGAACAGGCAAACTTAAAACTTCTGCTCAAAATATAGGTAAGCTCGTCTAAATACTTAAAGCTCTTTGACTTTGGTGCCCCCCAATGCTATTATCAAAGAGTGCACTGTTGAAGGGCCCGCTGCTCCCCCCCACTGATCTGACCCAGGAAGACAGATGACAGATGCAACACATAGACTACAGCAAATTCCACTAGGATTGTCTCATTTTCTACTTCAACAAAAACATAAATCACATAAAAATTCTACACATAGGGGCTTTAAATATCTATGAGGATGTCTAATGCTTCACTTGGAAATGCATATTTTTTTATTAAATTGAAATATTTATGAGTAATTGTGTGGAATCAGACCAAATGTCTCATTAAAAACAATTCAGGTCAAGGTCTTCCCATACATAATCATGAATTATTTATCAATTCCACAAATATATACATCTCAAACACCTAATCTGCATCACATCCATCACGCAGTTCAGAGGTGAACCACAGAGCCTGGTTCAGTCCTGATTTTTAATAAAATCTGGGGGAGTTATACAAGTCTCAGTGGTGAGCATGCGTGCGTATGTGTGAGTGTGTGTTTGTGTGTGTGTGTTGAGCACTGGATGCTGACGTTATCTCTCTGACTGCTGGCCTAGTTGTCGGGGGTCCTGATGAATCTTGCATGGGATTAAGTCATGCTGTCATGAGAAAGGCCTATTATTGGTTTGCATGGTGTTGTGCACCAAGATGTTATGTTTAGACTTCCCCATCCCAGAAGCTTCTGCTCTGGTTTGGAAGCTTTCACATCATAAAATATATGCACTTTTATTATATCTAATTACTTAAAGGTCCAGTGTGTAGGATTTAGTGGCATCTAGCGATGAGGTTGCAGATTGCAACTAACTGAATACCCCTCACCCTCCCCTTCCAAGTGTGTAGGGGAACCTACGGTGGCCGCAAAACTTGCGAAAAACGCAAAAGGCCTTTTCTAGAGCCAGTGTTTGGTTTGTCCTTTCCTTTCTGGGCTACTGTAGAAACATGATGGTGCAACATGGTGGGCTCTGTGGAAGAGAACCCACTCCCTATGTAGATATAAAGGGCTCATTCTAAGGTAATGAAAACACAATGATTCTTATTTTCATGGAATTATACACTAATTTAAAACATAGTTATGAATATTATATTCCATTTCTGCCAAGTCCGTTTCGCTAGATGTCACAAAATTATACACACTGGATCTTTAAATTGAAACAAACAAACAAAGAGGGGTCTTCTCAGTATTGCAATTAGTAGATAGGGTTACCTTGACAGTAACATGTTACACAGAGGGGCAACGTGTTACTAAGTATCATTTCAATGCTTTAAACATGTATATGTATTTGTATATGTGTAAATTTTTAGCCTGTAGCTGCTGTTAGCTAAACTCTGTGATGGTGGGCAAAGCTCCAGACAGCCATATCCAGTGATGTGGAGATACAGCGAGACACAGCGTGTCCAGATGAGGACTGCTGAGCTGGCCAGATGGTGCATGACTGTGCGGCTGTAATGAACATAAGCAGTGTGCTCCTCTCTATTAAAGGCTACTTCTGGTTTACTAGAACCTGGATCTTATTTTTGTAGTTTTGGCCATCATTTCTATCACTTATGATAACATTGTACTCATGAGTTTATTACTTACATCTGGGAACACAGTGACATCACTAAAAAGTCTGACAGGACAAGAAATGTGTGGTGAATTAATAATTTCTTAGTCATTTGTCTATATAAAATTGTGGTTCATGTAGAAATAAGTTTGATTATGTTTGGTACATTCATATCTTGTTTAATAGCATGTACACCACAAATACAGGCATGAGTTTTTAATGTAGAAATTTTCAATACTGTTCAGACAAATTGCAATTAGGTATTTTCCTCTAATTGTTTAGTCCTACTCACAGGTTATCCACCCTTTCTTGCAAGAGACAATTGAAGAATAAATTGTTGGCTTGATTACATGTCTGATCAGGTGACTGATCATGTTTCTTAAGCCGTCAGACTTTGTTGCAGTGATGACAGTATTAACTTGGTGAATAAATTGTTATTATTACTGACAGGAATATGGCCAAAGACCCACATTTAAAGCACTAAAATCCATTTAATCTATAACACAACATATATACAGCGTTTAAACACATGCTGAAATATTACATGTTATCATATGTAGCATGTTCACAGAGCGGTATGTAACCAGACATCTACCTGACCAACAGCTTTAGATAGGAACATACAACCAGAGGCAGTATATAAGGGCCAGAGCACTTCCATTACAAACACACACACGCGTGCACACACACACACACACATAGAACATTGCTCCCTAAAGCCAGGTCACATGCGCTGACACCCATCCTCACAGCTATGATGTCACCCGTGGGTGGGCCAACCATGTCCCTGCTGTGCTATGGTTGCTATGGTTACCAGTCTCTGAGATATCTGTCTCAGGGACGGATATCTTAAAACCACAAGTAGCTTGGAGGCGCCCACAGGAGAGATCACTCACCCCCAGGAAGATGTTCTTGGAGGAGTCGAAGCCGGCGGCATAGATGCGGGCGGTGTAGGGAGCACTGCGCTCACACATGATGCGGCAGGCGTAGCGGGAGATGGTGCTCTGGGCCGACTGGCCTCCGCCGCCACCTTCCCCCGCTGCACCCCCGCCCTGACCACTGCTGCTGCCTGCTGTGTCCGTCACCACGAAGTCGATCATGCTCTCTGTGGACCGGCCAATCTGAGACAACCAAGAGAGAGCTGATATCATAAAAAAAGAAACAGCACAATCAATCGTATCACATGTCAGGGATGTGTGGATAGAAAGGTTTTTGTATAATGAGATGTAGCACAGTATATCAGAGAATCAGCCAAGCGTTCCAACCACACAGTCTGCCTTTGAAGAATCCTCTAGTGAATACATCAACAGTGTGAAATGTTCCACCAGGTCACACTTAAAGGGTTGGTTTACCCAAATTACAACAATAATAACACTATTTCCCTGTGTTATTTCTTCATGCACAGGTTTTATCTCTGAGACTATGTCTACATTACGTATGTCATTACACACATTACACACATTAATCACACATTAAGCCGTCTAAATTTTAAAAGCATTTTTTGTTTCGTTTTTGAAGACACATTAAACAGCTGGATCTCTTTTTCGTTTTCTTTTCAGTTTGCAAACAACAAAACTGCATCATAGCCAACATGTGGTGAGTAGATTACAGAAAAAGTTATAAAACAGAAAGTTGTCTAAATTTTCTGCCACACAGCTGACTGAGTGGACAGCTACAGACAGCCGGTTTATGCTCTCTGTGATCACTTATACTGTGTTTCAATGCAGCCAAAGTCTCAATATAGTTGTTCTCATTTACATATTTTTCTGCTTCTGTTGTCAGATAAGAGAGTATGAAATAGTGATTTAAACTCTACATGTTAACCAGCAGTCATTCCTAAGCTGCGGCTCTGTGGTGATAAAATCATTATTTTATTAATGTGAGGACATCTGACAAAATCACCATAAATCCAGGTCGATAACAACAGCTCTGCGGTGTGTTCGGCTATACAGACATGATCAATCACACAGAATATTAGAGGCGACTAAAGGTTGTCTTCTTCACTTCTCTGGCACACAGCCCCGACCCTCCCTGGGCAGCTTAAAGTCATTGTCATTGTTTAGCAAAAGCTCAGTTTTCCCCGTACACACTGAAACGCCAAGCCAGCGTTTTAACATTTACACATGCTGGAGGCTGTTTTGGAAAAAAAGCGTTTTTGGGCGAGAATACGCTGTTTTAGTCTGGGCAGAAGGCTGAAATACAGTAGCCCAGAACGGACAAAACAAACACTGGCTCTACAGAGGGCCTTTCGTATTTTTTGTGAGTGTTGTCGGCCACGGTAGGTTCACCTACACACTTGGAAGGGGAGGGTGAGGGGAGTGGTATTCAGTTAGTTGCAATCTGCAACCTCACCGCTAGATGCCACTAAATCCTACACACTGGACCTTTAAGTATGTTTATTATTCACAGAGATAATTGATTGAAGTTAGGGCAAGGTTGGGTTCAGGTTAAAGGAAGGAAAACAGACTTTGACATGTAATGTGACAGCATGTTGTTGTTTGAATGGAACTAAAGAGTGTCCTTTGAATTGGCAACACGATCTCTTTTATCTTTTACCTAAAGAATAGTCCACATTAAAACTTTTGGCAGTGTGTTCTGTGGATTATGTTTCTGGAAAGAGTTGTTGAATTGAATTGTGGTGGAGACAGAAATCTCAGAGACGGATATCTCAAAACCTGGACACATAAAACCAAAACAATCTGCATGGCTAGATACCACTAGAGGTAACTCAGTAAATGTGGTTGGAGCGAGCCCTTAACACAGTCGGCAGGGAGGCAGACAGTCATGGATAGTTTGGAACGGAGCCCTGTAGATCTGTCTGCTGGAGTCACAGCTTTGTATGGATCTGCTTGATGATGAGAGAAGGTGGTTGGAAAACAACTGTGAGCTGCTGAGAGCAGACAGGTCTGACTCATCTCTTGTATATTTTATCTCCTCAGTCTTTTGTCTTCCCTCTGTCTGGCTGATACTCTCCTTCTTGTGCTTCCTCTTGCTTATTCCACTGCTCTCTCATGACACTGCAGTCTGGAGAAGCCTGACAAATTTGCAAACAAATGACTTCTGCACTCACTGAGAGGTATATGCCTTATTCTTCTCACTGACTCTACTGGGGCTGAGAGGTTCAATCGCTGTTCGACTAAATATTAAAATCTGCAGGACATCTCATTTGAAGCCTGTCTTATGGTGGTTGGAGGCTCTTGTTAGGAACCATACTCTCTCAAGGTACCAGTGCTGAAGGGCGCTGCTGTTGGTGGGACATATTGTCAGGCCTGAGGCAAAGATGCACCCTCCAAACCCACTTTTGTTGTGGATAATTGTTGAAATATTACAATTGCTTCCTGTTTTGTTGTAATTGTAGTTTAGTGATTTGTGTTTGTCTTCGTGTTACCCCTTTGTTTCAAGAAGGTTCTGATTAGCCATTATATACAGTACTGTGCAAAAGTTTTAGGCACTTTAGATGTTTAGATTCTTATCCATAATACAACACCACCAGGGAGGCATCTGATTGGTCCCAAATTTATTCTGCAGCATGACAACAACCATGAACATCCAGCCAGAGTCATAAAGAACTATCTTCAGCAACAAGAAGAACAAGGAGTCCTGCAACAGATGGTATGGCCCCCACAGAGCTCTGATCTCAACATCATGGAGTCAGTCTGGGATCACATGAAGAGACAGAAGCAGTTGAGACGCCTAAATCCACATAAGAACTGTGGCAACTTCTCCAAGATGCAGGAACAACCAACCTGCCAAGTATTTGAAAAACTGTGTGCAGGTGTACCGAGGAGAACTGCTGCTGTTTTAAAGGCAAAGCTGCTCACACCAAATATTGATTTACTTTAGGTTTCTTCTGTTTACTCAACTTTGTATGAAGTTCATTGATAAATAAAAACTATTCATGACATTATTTTTGAAAGCATTCTCAGAATATTAGTGCCTAAAACTTTTGGCTCAGAGGAACAGTACATCGGGGGCCCGCCCTGACCTGCTTCAGGATGTTTTATGCAGGCTATTTAGAATTGAGAATATAGCTAGGCTGTTGCGGGTGCCAGGACACTCAGAGGTTGAGGGAAATGAAATGGTTGATAAAATGGCTAAGCTTAAGGTGTTGTTAGGAAAACCTGAGATTTTTAGCATTTGTAAGAAAAGTGGCAGTGGAGTGAAGAGAAGAGAACAGGGATAGGTACTTTTTTCCTTGCAGGCAAATGTTAAAAGGAAATGGTTAGTTGTGAGAAGGGATGATGTGGTACTAACTAGGGTCTGGGGTCATTGTGGTCTGACCAGCCCAGATGGGGCAATGGCAAACATTGTGGCAATTTGGAAACAGTCCAACATGTCATCACAGAGTCTTAACAGATTTAGGACTATTTTCCTTTTTCTTTGTTTTCTTCTGAAAAGAATTTCCAACTCATTGGAAGAGCAATTCTAAGTTATTTACACACCACTGGCTTGTATCTAAAAAATTGAAATAAACGCAGCAGATTACTGACAGTGGAAGGCAGCATTACACCTTGCAGCGTACAGCCAGCTGAAAGTCCATTAGAAGAAGTTTGTAAGGTTGAATTAGCTACAGTTTAATTAGATTCCTGATAAACACTATATTTCATTGTGTCCTATTTAGTTATGTTCAGTGCAACTTTTTTGTTTCATATTTGTAAGTAGAGATTTGTAAGAGCTGATATGTGCATATTTTTGAAATACAGACATGTCAGTGTAAGTTTTTTCCTATGAATGAATGACTATTAGTTTTGGTCTGTTTTTGGTTGTGAAATAGTTGTGTGCAGAGGGTCCCATGGTGGCATCCTTTCCATGCCCAATGATGCGCTGGCTGGACACTACATCAAAAACAAAATACGCCTCTGATTGTTGATGCAGAATACATGTATGCATATTTTGGTGTATATTTTTTTCATTCAAAGACTTTTGGTTTAGTCGTTAGTTTGTTGTAAAGTTGTTGTGACAGCTGGTTGACAGCTGGTTCCATTTTGGATTCAGTTCCCATTTGGCAAAACACCCACATTTGCTAAGCTCTTATGCCAACAAATCTCTTATTGAACCTCTCTCTCTCCCCCCTCCCTCTTTTTTATTAGCACTGTACAAAACATTCAGGTAACATTAGCAGGCTTCTCAAATTCAGCCAGTGACAGCTGACCGTCATGTCCATCAGTTAAAATGACAAACATCAGCTGTAGCGAATTAAAGTCCAACTGAAATCACATTTAGTCATCTCATTTTGGAGTCAAAAATGACAACGGGTTTTTTGAAATGTATTGTCAATAGTTTTGTATTATTAAAAGGAAGAAAAACAGTCCTTGGGAAAATATCAGAAATGTCCTTTTTATCTCAGTTGGCTGAAGGGGCGTTTCGGTGTCTGTGTTTGATTGACAGCAGCTGGCAGGCTACCAGTGTTATACCATTCAGAACAGAGACAAAGAAAACAAACTGCTGTAGTTACAAGTCATGGACAGACAGTATGTTGTCACACCAGCATCTAACCAGATCTAAGTGACATTTGCAGGCACATTTGCAGCTAATTATCTATCTAGCTTGCTAACTGATGATAGCGGTGCACTCCCCAATGAATGTCTGTTTGGTGGCTCGTTCCACAAGCTAAGGTGCAGGACAAGACGTGTTCATATTTGTAAGTTAGATAAGAAGGAGACTTTAGCAGAAAAGCTAATATGGGATATTGTTCAAAGTCTTTGGCTCCTTCGTTGTGTAGCAGGATGCTATCAGGATCAGTGTGACCATCTGCTCTGCCTATGATAGAACACTGACGTAATTGCTTTATGCAAAGATTTGATTGACTGTATGGTAACAAGGTCTCCATCACCATAGATACTGGTGAAAAACGGTAATCCCTCAAATTAATGCAAAACTAGAGGGCGCCATCATGAAACCAAAACATATAATATTTAGCTTTTGGATATATGTGTGCTGTAGCCAACAAAAGTCAATTTCAGTTGGACTTAAAAGTGAATTATGTACAGCTAAAATTAAACTTTTTGTTGATATCTGGTTAACATGCTCTCTGCAGTGTCTGCAGCAAAAATGTGATCCCAGATCTCTGTTTCCTTGCTAAACTCCAATGGAGGAACAGCAACACAAAATGGTAAATGGACTGTACTTGTATAGCGCCTTTCTAGTCTTCCGACCACTCAAAGCATTTTTCACACTACATTCACCCATTCACACACATTAATACGCTGAATGGGTACAGGGGCTACCATGCAAGGTCCCAACCTGTCCATCAGAGAGAATCCAATCATTCACACACATCCACACAGTGATGGCGCAGCCATCAGGAGCAATTTGGGGTTCAGTATCTTCCCCAAAGAGACTTCGACATGTGGACTGGAGTGAGCCAGGAATCAAACCGCCAATCTTCCGATTAGTGGACGACCCGCTCTACCTCCACCGGTGACGGTTTTTAGTACATAAAAAGGACTTTGTGCTAAAAATACTGTAACTTTGAAAGATGTCCACTTCATTTGTCAAACTCAGACTGCTGAAGCCTCATATTAGCTTTAGAACCTTAGAAGGAATCGTTTCTGATTATCATGAAAAAGAAACATTGTTAAAATATCTTGATTGATATTGACCTTCTCATGTCACTCTCAGAAATAAAGGTATTAAGCATATTTCCCAACATGTTAAACTATGCCTTTAATGTGAATTAAAGGCATACTTCATCATATTAAAATATGATGAAGTATATGAATATGAAGTATAACTATACACCAGTGGAAATAATGTGTGTGTGTGTGTGTGTGTGTGTGTGTGTGTGGTGTGTGCAGACACTGACCTGAAACATGTCTGTGTTGGTGTCATGGGTGTATTCCACAATGACAGAGTGGCTCCGTGACAGTGTGTAGGAGATGCTGTGCTGGCTTTTGTTGCTGAGTGCCTGCCAATGGAAAAGACATTATCCAGGTCACATGGCAAGGAGAGCTGAAGGTCTGGCCTCCAGGTAAATCTACCCAGAGGACATTTCCTGTTCTAGAGGAACAACCCCCGCTCTGATTTAAAATGATTGCTGTTATTTTATTAGCTGACACAATGTTATGTGGGAGATCATCTAATGTTGTTTTTTTAACATCCTGTAAGCTTTACTAGAGAATATAAATACAATATATTTACAATATATACATATAACATTATAATATTTAAGTCAGTCAAGTCATACTCAACAATCTGTTGCTTTGAGTTTCTCTTTTTTAGTATTAAAACTGTTTTTATTCACTAATTATTTCAAGATGCTTCTACTTTGCCATTTTTTTGATTGGTGTTACTACTAAGCTACTGTCAATGAAACATTTCCTGAAGATGTTTCACATTAAAAACCTACAAGGAGGATGAGATGGATTATGGCCTTTGAGAAGCTGGAAGACCTTTGACATGAAACATACTGTATGTGCAGAAAGTGTTCAGGTTTCACTGATGGTACCTTAACAGAATGGGAATAATTAGTGAATGAAAACAGTATTTCTATTAGCAAAGTAAAATTGAGTGCAGCATAGTGGTGAACTGACATGACTCTATTGCAGTACTGATGGAATTAGTGTCGTGGAAGATAATCTGCCAATAACTGGTATTTAATTGTCATTTAAATATCTTAAGCCATTTCCAAAAAACAGTTTGTTTATTTCCTTCATATTAATTAAGCAGCCTTGGACCACCATAAGATTACCACAAGAAAACATAAAAAAAAAAAAAAAAAAAACAGTTACTAACAACTATTTAGAGTTCTCAACAGTTTCAGAGATGCACTCCAGTCCCCCTACTTGATGTAATTCTTTTTATTTACATACCTTTCTTTCAGAGATATCAAATGAATGTGTTGTGGCTTCTCACCTTTGACACCAGAGGTGTTGAGACATTGTGGATAACATCAGGCTTGACTCCGTTGGCTTTGGGTCTCTTATAAAGAGCCAGGCGACTTCTTCTGCGACCCTTGTCCCCATTGGCCAGCGACCCATTGTGCCTGCGAAACATTAAACTGGGTTAAATTGACAATCATTACATTTCCTGTTCCTATATATAGTGCTAGTGCTCCTTGCTGTGGTGCACATCTCCCAGTGATCACTCAGTCCAACAAAACTGTGTGTTTCTATTGATGAGGACTGACCTCTTCTGTTTATTTAAAGCAAACCAGACACATAAGATGATACTGTGGAGTTGGTTTCTCCATTTGTGAGCTAGCAACATATAGCAAGACATAAACCTGATATAAGGTCTCTGAGTAATTCAAATAGTATCCATGTGTTGACTTGTATGAGTGAAATTGTTTACATTTGTTTCATTGTCCACTTTTCATTACTGTGACTGGACAATGGCTAACATGATGGTTAATGCGCTTTAAAATGTTGATATGTAAGGAGGATGATTTTAACCAAAATAAAAAAAATTGAAAATGAAAAGAGAAAATGGCAAATTGATTATTATTTTAATATACAGCATAATCAGGCCGTAATTAAATATTAAAAAGAAAAAAGAAGTAAGAAAAGGAAACTGAATATTGAAATGACAATTGGTTATCATGAAATGGAAAAAACAAAACAATAATAATTTCTATTTAAGCTTTTCTTTTTTTTAAAATGTCATTTAACATTTTCAGTTTACCATTTCACAATAACCACTTTCTCAGTTTCCTTTTTCTTTTTAATTATGGGCTCATTATCCCAAGTAATAAAATAATAATAATTGATTTACCATTTTCTCTTTTAATTTTTGACTTTACTTTTAATTTAGTTCTGGGAAAAACATCCTACATACTATCCAAACTATTCTCCCACAATGCAATGCACACAAACAAAAAGGTAAAACTGCTCACTGCTGCAAACAAAATGAAACATATTAAGGGTAGTTGTAAAACAGCTTTGTGATCACCCCAGATCAATTAAATCCTTGGAAAAATAGTCTGTCCATGTGTGGGGTTTAACTGGTACTGACATCCTATCACAGTTTGACTGACATGCATGACTCTACATATTGTATCATTTCCTGTTAGTATAAAATGTTTAAGTATGTGGATATTTTGTAAAGCTTACTAACTGCAAAAAACAGTATACTGAGAAACATTTTATGTATTATGGAGCCTGCACTGAGCATGTGTTGAACATGTATGGTGTGACAGGTATGTCAATATTCAGCAGGTTGAATTATTGTGGTTTCTGCATGTTTGCCTCTGTTTTCCCATTGTGGACAGAATTTAGATCTTATTGTTCACAAAATGGCTTTAGCTCTGACAACTACTGCCGATCTGGAACTTCCTATTTACAGCCTAGTGCTCTTTATATACTTTTAACCATTTTATTTAACGGTCTAAATTTTAAATGTAAAATTCATGCACTATATAGTGTTCTCAGAAAATGTGGTTTTTAGCCTTAGTAAGTACACATAAGTTTAGCTTACGTGTGCTTTTTAGCTGAAACTCACAAAATGCAATGCTTCACCTTTGATAAAAATGCTGTTATTCAACACTACACCCGTCAGTGATGTTGAAAAATCATGTAGAGGATTTATAAGTGTCCAAAATCTCTATTTACTTCTGACACTATGAAATAAACTACTGAGTGATTCTGAACACAGATTAAGTAAAGGTTCAGTACAAGTCAAATTAAGTCAAATCAAATAATGTGATAACAAAAAGAAAAAGCCATACACACTGAAGTCACATTTATACACTTCAGGTAAGAAAATAATCCCCAGTAACCTCGCCTTGTGAAAATAAAATATCCTTTGGCCATTGCATGGATTTAACTCAGATTGGGTGTTATCCCGCATTAGCAGCCATGTTTATAACGTATAATGAACAACACTCACTCCAGTTGTTCTGCTGCCCACAGAGAAGCCATGATTGGATGGATGTTGTAAAATGTCGGTGGCAGGTAATCCCCCTCTCCCTGTAATCACATTGACAGGGAACCAAGCCATTCTCATCATCCATTAGTGCATGGATCAATAGGTCGAGGAGTGGAAGCATATGTTTGTGTTTCTATCCCTGGAATAGCACCATACCATATGGGAGGGATATGCTTCTCCCACACTTATATATACATTCTATAACATGTGGGTCTCTGCTCTATCTCTCTGTCTTTATGTTTTCCACTGGTGGAAGAACTATTCAAATCCTTTACTTAAGTAAAAGAATCTGTACAGGAATGTAAAAATTACAAGTAAAAGTCCTGTATGAAAAATCCAACTTAAGTATAATGAGCTTGATGTAGTTAAAGTATTGCAGTAAAAGTAGTGGTTTGGTCCCTCTGACTGATATATTATTATATATGACATCATTAGATTATTAATACTGAAGCATCAGTGTGTACGCAGCATGTTACTGTTGTAGCTGCTGGAGGTGGAGCTAGTTTCAACTACTTTATATATAGTTAGCTAGTTTAGTCCAGTGGTTCCCAACCTAGGGGTCGGGCCCCTCCAAAAGGTCACCAGATAAATCTGAGGGGTCCTGAGATAATTAATGGGAGAGGAAAGAAGAAAAAAAAAAGTTCTGATACACGAATCTGTTTTCAGTTTTTGGACTTTTTCTCTAATCCTTGATTTTTGGTGAAATATTATCATTCATTTGATCATTTGAACATTTATTGAAATGAAACCATGTGAGAAGTTTAGAGGGAAAAATCACTATTTGGTGGAGCTGTTAACAACTCATAGACATCTGAAATGTGACCCCGACTACACACTGCTTTTTGTAAGACGTCAAAAGCCAAAAAGGTTGGAAACCACTGGTTTCATCTTTAACAATGTGTTGTATTTTAAAAGCTTGTTATATTATCCATTGTGTCAAAATAAATGTAGTGGAGTAGAAAGTACAATATTTCCCTCTGAAATGTAGTGGAGTGGAAGTATAAAGTAGCATCAAATGGAAAAACTCAAGTAAAGTAAAAGTACCTCAAAATTGCACTTAAGTACAGTACTTGAGTAAATGTACTTAGTTACTGATGGTTGCTCTCATGTATGTTATGGTTTAAATTTGCCTGTGTGTCCCTGTGGCTCAGTGTGTGAATGATATCTTTGCGTGGAGTCAAATGAACTCTTTCCCTGAAACTATTTGAAATAAATAAGTCTTCTGTAACATACTTTACATTAAATATAGTCCCATTCACCTCACAAGTCCCCAGTTTGTTTGACAGACGAACCCCTGAGTGAGGTGAAAGTGTTTGAAAGTGTGAGGGCAACTGGGTCTACATCATAATAATCCTGTCACTTTGGCTACATTCACACTAATACATTCTCATTTTATAACGGCATTTTAAAATGAAAACGATCTCTGTCCACATGAGCATTTTGTCTCTCTCTCTCTTGCCGGCCCAGGCCAGCGGGACAAATAGAGAGATTCTGCCGGCCCGGGCCAATACACCTTGATGCAGAGAGATAGCGACACAACGCGCCCCAGAGAGAGAGAGACAGAGAGGGAAAGAGAGGTTGGCAATGGCATGACAGGGAGTGATGAGGAAGATGCAGCACAGACTGCACCAAGTTCAAGGTATTTACCCCTAAAATAGTCTATAATAGTCTGCAAACTTATATAATTATTATTCATGGAGATGCCCACACAGTCCACGCGCCAGACCTACCATGCTGTGCCTGGCATTTATTATTCAAATTTCAACTGAGGGTGCAAAATATTAAACTGAGGGTGCAATGCATTGTTTTCAAAAGTCTCCATTTCCGCCTGTCCAGACTAAAACGCAATCCTGGAGTTTTCATACTAAAACAGGGTCAGAAGGGTTTTCAAAAGTCTCAGTTTTAGGGGTTTGAAAACGCTGGATGCTAGGCGTAAATGTAGCAAAAGTTATGCGTTTTAAAACTGATATGTATTAGTGTGGACAGGGCCTTAGCCTTATAGAGTATGGTGTAGAATGTAAGAGGCTACTGAGCTACTGGGATGCTGATGGAGGCTATGTATTTATCAAAGCCAGCAACAGATTTGGTGCCCAAACAGCAGAAAGTAGCACAGCGATATTCATCTGCGCATCTTTGCGAAATATTTGGTAGTGTCTTGGTGACAGAGTGACTCGCAGGGCTAGTTGGTGAACATTTTTGGAGATATGCTTATTTACTTTCTTTCCAAGAGTGATATGAAAAGAAGATGAATATCATGGTAAATGGACTGTACTTGTATAGCGCCTTTCTAGTCATCTGACCACTCAAAGTGCTTTCAACACTACGAGTCAATTCACCCATTCACACACATAATTTTTATTTATTTCATTCATAAGCGTGAGCTGCACTTGCATCCCGTCTTCAGTTGATTTTTAGAACTACACACTTTTTATATGTACCGCACCTCTTGCTCTGATCTGCATGTGTGGATGCCTCTGTCTCACTGGTAAGACGCAATAGGCATTTGCATGGAATAGGAACATTATCAGTGGTTGTATAAACAAGAATTACTTGGCAGACAATAGGCTCAGCCTTTAATCAGTGAGAATATAATATAGTTATATAATATAGTTTCAGTTCAAAATACTAGTATTTTGAACTGAAACTGAACATTATAATTTCATGCAAACATCTACATTATTCTCCATAGCTTCCAGGTTTAGTTGATTCTAAGTGGATATTTTAAGACCTGAAACTCATGGCAATAAACTCTAACCAGACCCTGGTTGGGTCCTGGGTCAGATCTTGGGCACAAGGAACTGAGTAAACTCTTCACCTCCAACTCACACATGCATCTGTCTTCTCCATAACACAAACTCATATAGCCACAGGCAGACATATTACGACCACGTACAGCAGCAGAGATGGCACTTCAGTATCTCACCCTAAGACGATGAGCTCGCCGTACTTGACGGGCTCCTTGTCCTCAGGGAAGACTCCGTCGTGGGGTTGGGAGCTTGAGCCCAGAGGAGGCGAGGGCTGGCTCTTGTTGCAGGATGGGCGCAGCTCCAGAGATGGGGGGGGACACAGCGCCTCTGAGCTACCCTCCAAAACCATGCCCACCGGCCACAACTGGGGCTCGCTGCTGGGGAGGGGAGGATAGGGGTTAAGAGGGAGAAGTGTCAGATAATCTGGTGTTACTGTTGAGGAAGATCCATTTAAATGTGACAGAATGACATGGTATTAAACAATGGATGATGACTAAAAGGAGTACACCAGGTTTTTGGTAACTGCTACTATCATCCACTGTAGATCAGACAGCTACTTGCCAACACTTAGCAAACACTCTGCTGTATGCTAATATGTAGCCTCCACAGTCACTTGGAATATGTAAATATTTGCATGGACTGAACATTGTTAGCATGATGACTACAGGTATGTTTCAACAAGATGTATGCCAAAGTGGTAGCATGGAGTCCAAGATCAACCAAGGACAATAAGCTTTAAATAGATGAACCAACTAAATTACAGTCAAAATTGGATTTTATTTCAGTGTAACTGCCAATCATGGTGGCTTTGCAGCCATTTTGCCATTAGTTTGTTGACGTTCTGGTAGTTCTGTTTGCCAAATGGGAGATATCTTAGCTGTCATAAATTCTTTAATTAATTACCACACAATTAATACTTAAGAATTAAGTATTAATACTTAATACTTAAGAATTAAGTATTATTTGTATAGTTGACATACCAGATAATCTGTCAAAAACCTGGTGTATTCCTTTAATAGTAGATATGGGGGAAATAGGTTAGCACTGGGTGGTTCTGTAGAAATTCAACCGACAATTTCAAGAAAAGTTTATAAGTAGAAAAGCACAGCATCAGTTTAAGTCCATTACAACATGTAAGCATCTGCAAAATAGAAACATAGGTAGTTGTATAAAAGAAATGTTATCATAGAACCTGCAGTATATAGCAAATGACTACATATGAGTGAAATTACAGCATAATGTGTACAGAATCTGACAAATGTGCAATTTAACCATTAACACTGTGTAGGCATATAAACATTATTTTAAAAGACATACAAACAAACAGCACCAGTCCATACTGAAGAAATATATGGTCATGATGACATAGCCCACACATTTCTACTCAATTTCAAAGACTTGAGTTTAGTTTATTGCTCACTGCCACCTTTGTTCATTTTCTTCAGGAACATTCAGCTGTGGCGTTTGCTGCTTGGTCAAAACATTGACCACACAAGTCTATAAAGATAGAAGGATGAAAATTATCTAAAAGCTGAGCCTGTCTAATGAAAACTCTGAAAGGGCTGTTCATATGCAAAATAGAGTCCAACTGATACTAGATTTTTTAGGCTGATACTGATATCCATATTTGAGAGTTTTAAAAATCTGATAACATAACCACATAACATACAAACTTGGTTAAGATATGTAGTGAGTGCGATATTTTACAGTGTAAAAATAAACCTGTCTGTGACTCACACATGACAAATAGACTCACTGCGAGTCTGCGACTGTTTCTAAATGTACTGCAACATATCTTTGGCATTTCTGTACTGAGAGGTCTTGTTGATATTGAAGATATAATTGCAGTGTTTGAGCCAGAATTGTCTGGGAAGGGGTCAAATGGGCCAATTAGTACTTTTAGATGGTCATTGTTCCATTCAAGAGGTATATAAACAGCTCTGTGAAAACAGTACATGCGTATACCAGGTGAGTGCAACAAGATGATACAATAATTAATGAGATGAGATATATTATGTATGTATAACTAATGTTGTTTTCAGTATTGTGACATGAAGGAGAACCTTAAAGATCCCCTCCAGACATGTATTAAGACATAAAAAATACTCTGTTTGGGACAATAATGTGTGTCTGATATGGTTTTTCCACAAAAAATTGCCAATTTAAAATCCTTAAATTGGCATCTACTTCTTCTCCCTCATTAAAAATTGCAGAATCTATGAATATGCAAATCTATTTTATTTCAGAAGTTTAACTGCTGGACAGAAGATGTCTCCTACTTCAATGTAAAGACCATTCTCAGTGTTTGTGCACTGGAGGCTTCAAGTTCCAAACTAGTTGTGATGTCACAAATCCTGTTCATAGGCCCACCCCTTAAAATCTGATTTTCAATGAGCACAGAGAAACTTTCCACTTTCAACAGATGAATGTGAAAACAGCCTTCTAGTGTCAAACTCATTAATATCATATCATTCTGCACAGTGAAGCTCAAACATCAAACTGAAGGAAAAAGAAGAAAAACTAATTTTTGAGTGGAGGGGGACTTTAAAGCACCAGTGTGTAGGATTTAGTGGCATCTAGCTAACTGAATACCCCTCCCCCTCCCCTTCCAAGCATGTAGGAGAACCTATGGTGGCCATGAATCTCGTGAAAAATGTGAAAGGCCCTCTCTAGAGCCAGTGTTAGGTTTGTCCGTTCTGGGCTACTGTAGAAACATGGCGGTGCAACATGGCGGGCTCTGTAGAAGAGGACCCGCTCCCTCTGTAGATATAAAGGGCTCATTCTAAGGTAACAAAAGCACAGTGATTCTTATTTCTTAGGTATACACTAATTAAAACATACTTATGAATATTATATCCAATTTCTGGCAAGGCTGTCCTGCTAGATGTCACTAAATTCTACATACTGCACCTTTAATCTATCTCTCGCTTTTAAAAAAATGCTGCTCAGTTCTGAATGCTTCAGAGGACCACATTCAAATGATGAGCTTAAAATATGGATATAATATGCTTACAAATATAACTGAGTGGTTCCGACCATTTTTCACTATCTGCTAGACTTACAGTAGCTGTCAGTACTCTACTGCTATCTAGCTAGAATGTATGGGATGGATGCGCAGTCAGCTAATACTAGACACTATCTACAGACAGACGGACCAAACGGTTTTGGAACAGCAAAAAGGACAATCTATCTTTTTAAACATCAAAACGATACAGACTGGCACTCCTTTCTGTAGTTTGGCTAACTTGCAAAATTAACGTTGATTAGCTACAGCTCATAAAATCTGAAAAGAAGAAGCCTGCTAACGGCATTGGCTCTGCACTTGATTTTATGTTGCGCATGAAGGTTGCTGTAATGGGACATTTGAAGGGGGTCTCTCATTTACAGCCCTTCCCCTTTGCATCCATGTTTAAAAAACCCAAAATAGCCATAAAATCTAATTCAGGAGTAATTGGCTAAATGTATGTTATTACTGCAGCGCAGGCTGGGTGGCCAGACTCAGTCTTTGTGACGTTGGCTCTTCTGGTAATTGTCATCCTCTTTATGCGACTGAAGTGCTTTCTGTTTGCTGACCCAGGGCCATTACAGAACAGCCGGCCCATCCTAATAGGATTGAATGGGCACAAGTGATCCAGCTTTTTCCACAAAGGTAGATAAACTGATACCTGCATCTATGAACCCTGTCAATACTTTATGATGCATGCACTGTGCCCCGCCATTTTACTTGTGGTGATGAATTGCACCTTTGTGACTGCTGGCGAATGATATGGAGCTCTAAAAGAAGGAGTGCTGGAAACAAGAGACCATGTCCCCTTCACAGGCTCTTACAGTTAACAACCAGATAACCATCAATTGACAAACTGTCGTTTCCGAGATTCCTAACGAAGCCCAGGAGGCGAACAACCTTTCCTTTAGCAGCAGCCACCAAACAGCGAGGTGGAGCAACTTCACTATTACTGCCTTTCATTTCCACAAGAGCTTTATTACAATGGCATTTCAAAGCTTTCGATTGCAGCCCTGTCAAATTAAACTAAGGGCTTGGCATTAAAACATACAATTTTCTGATAACGGAAATCCATGATACACTAACAAAATATCCAATGACAAGCATTTAATTAACTGGTGAGAGAGTAGAGGAAATATGAATATTATTCTAAAAAAGAGTGGGATCATTTCTACCACATACAGTATGAGTCAGTATGTGGTTATTTTGACATTCATTTTACACAAGTCAAACAAAGCTCAATCCCTGTCTCTGCACACAGGTTCTAAGCCAGCTCTTAATGCTCAAGCCTATTATTAATCAAAAGTGGGCGAGACCACCTACACGGTGGAAAGTGAGCGGTGCAAAAGCATGACAAAGCCCTACAAGCTTTGTTCTCCTTTTGAGCAGATTAGATAATCATCCTGGGAATGTGAACGTTATAATACTGAAAACACTATCACAAGTTTGGATGCTCTCCTCTTCCTTCCTGTTTGATTTTTCTGCATCAGCATTAAGGAAAAGTCCTTTTACATCATCATCCATACAAAACTAACCCATATAGACTACACTACATGATCTGCACGGTCATTATTAGATGTGATTGAATTTTTGCCATCTGATGGCGCCCAATGAGGAGAATACCTCCTCATAATCCGATGATGGATGGCAGTAGGCAGATTCAGGCAGCCAGTGGCCATTTCATTACCCATGCTCTCTGTTGCCCTGGCTGGATATTGAGCGGTGGTAGTGAGGCAGACATGGAGGTAGAGTGGACTCATGGGAGGCTGGATGGACAGAAGCATATGAGAGGAGAGGGAGGAGAAGAAGTGGAAGAAATAGAGAATAGAGAAGAAATGGAGAGGGGGCTTCTTCTGGGTGGCAAAATGCACCCTCAGAGCTTTACAGAGGTCTACATTCTCAAGATAATTTATCATAACACCTACATGTCAAAATTCACCTCCTACACCACTGCAATTTGATCTGTATTGGAAGAATTTGGGATGCACCGACACTTCCTCTGCAGATACTGATTCCAGTGCCTCAGCTCAGGGTATCTGTTGATCTAATACCAGAGACTCCCTTTTCACACATTTAAAATCTGTATACAACACTGTGTGGAGCCCATTGGGATCAGTTTATGTAAGGTAACATGAGGCCAGGGATTGCTGTAGATTACAGTGATGAAGAAATTGTATTTATTGTGGATCCGTTATGTACCCAATTTATTTAATTTTTAAAGGTTAGCTTCGGACTTGATATGATGCATCCCTAGGTAAAATAAGGCCAGAAAATTAATTAAATACAGCTCTCCAGCTTTTTTACCTCTCCAAAGATCCTGCTTTGGAGAGATTAAAAAAAAAGTCAGGGTACCTTTTTTAGATGGACTTACTAATACAACTAAACAAAGATACATTCTGGAGTGATATTTAAACTAACCATGATGAAGACAATTATATGTGGCTGATTCTCAGAAAAAAGATAGTAAGTGAATGTTAAGTTAAGATTACATGCAAAATAAAATGTTACCACAAAGACGGAGGGTTCTTTAATCAATAAATAACAATGATTTCCACTTGCTGAAAGTCCAAAGGAAAGCTAGCAATGACATCAGCTGCTACGACCAACTAAACTTGAATGCAAAATATAAACTAATGAAGAATGGTAGACCAACACCAGCACTGCCTCATTTGGTGCAGAAAACCAAGATATAAAAGGCATTTCCATCAATATAATTATGACAGATACTGTTGCAGTGGATGACATTGTAGTGGTAATAATTGCTGTTTAGTGTGGAAAGAAGTGGTCCATTGGTCTGAGATGGCTGATAACAAAAGTTTGACAAAGTCAGTGCAGTGGCATTAGAAATCAGCTAGATGGCTACAAGATATGATTATGAAGATCTGTCTGAAAACCTACAAGACCACCAGGAATAATAATATTAGGTGACTGACAGTTGGAGCACGTCAAGACTTGGATGACCATTAAACTCTCCTGGTTGAGTCATGAGTACAAAAGATGAACAACTGTGCTAGAAAATATTTCGTTCTTTGATAAAGGGTCAAAGGTACAAACCTTTTTATTGAGAGGAGTTAACTACAACTCCCAAAGTGCATATTGCTACAAAACATCCAATCACCTAGCTTAGAACTTTACTGCATGTCCCACTCAGTGGAACTCCCTATGCTTCATACGTAGTGCTTGTTGCACTGTCTAACAGCACACCTTTCTGAGGACACACACCTTTCCAAAACAGACAATTTGACAATCACGTCCAGTTGATGCAGTGATTGGCTGTGTGTGGAGAGGTTTGACAGTGGCCAGGGTTTGAACTTCTCTCAAGCTTTCATTTTTATTTTCCACACAATTACTTCTGTCACTTTTTTTGTGTAAACAACCATTTGCAACACAATGAATACCTTTATAGTGATTCATAGCTTCAACAATGGCACACTTTATCCAGGAGATAATTTAATGATGTGTTTCTATGTAGAGGAACATTGAGGATACCGTTGACGGAAAACGAAAAATTCAGAATGGTGAATATAACTTCCGGAGGCAGCAGCTAAACCCTCTACAGCCAGATTGTGTACGTGTTCTTTCCTGTAATCCTTTTTCATAGGGCTGTAATGATGGTTCTCCAAAGATATATGTAAAACATCTCTGCAAACACTGCGGACGTGCATGTCAAGAATGCTGATTGGTTGATTCAACTCCTATTGGGAGGGTGATTCGAAATGAAAAAAAAAAAACATAAACATTACACAAAAAATCACAAAAAAAAAAATAGAAGAAAGAGCCCTGTGAACTAGAAGATAGAGGCTGGATAGAAGGTCTTAGTCCAATGGTCATGGTCTGTCACTGGTTTTCAACATAAAGGTGATTTGCTGGCTTAAAAAAGTCACCACAGCAAAACATCAGAGATGATAATCCCTCCTGTCTGAACATGTGAGAGGTTAATAAATATTTTTACCGAAAATGTGGCCTCCTCTTCTTTTGTGCTTTTCTCTCCACTGTAAATGATCTAACTGAGCAGAATTACTATGAGAACAATCCATAAAAGCAAAAGAGGCGTGACTGCCATGGGTGGATGAGTGGATGTAGACAAGGAGGAGGAGTGGGAGGTGGGAGTCAGAGGAGGAGGAGGAAGAGGAGGAGGAGGAGGAGTGGGTTTGAAGGGCAAGGGGAGTTGAAGGAAGGAAGGAAAGCAGGGGCAGATGTGAGATGCTGCTGGTCTCCTGAAAAAGAAAAAAAAAACCCTCCAAAGCTTGAACATATCTGTGTAAGGGTGATGAAGAGAGGAGGGAAATGAGGAAGAAGAGAGCGAAGTGGAGGGTGTGTATTTGTGTGTTTGGGTGTATGTGTCAGCAAGCGCATGCGTGGAAGTGCCGTGCTTTGGCAGGGTGATGGATTGCCTGTTCTGTGCCACGCATTTTCTAATCAACCCACAGCCTCATCCTGGGGGTGGAGAGAGAGAGGGAGAGAGAGAGAGAGAGAGAGAGAGAGGAAACAAAGAAGAGCTGTCTGACAAAGGAAGACAAAGGAAGGAGAGAATAATAGAGAGAAATAGATAAAGGGAATGCGGTCCATAGGAGCAGAGTGGAGTAGCTGGAGGGTCTGTGGTGGGAACGACTGCTTCTGCTGCTGTTGCTGCTCAGGCCAAACACACAGTATTACACAACACAACACACTGAAAATAACACTGCCCAGTACACCACACAAAACCACCCAACCAAAACCACGCAACATAACACACTGCGTCACAGCATTGCAATACAGTGCAGTGTATCTCTATATAAAACACTAGACAATGTCATGCATTACAATGCAATACAAGGTAATGTAGCTAAACCCTGCACAACACACTGTAACAATACTACATCATTACACAAATATACACACAGAGGATACTTCTTGTTATTATTATTTGCTTATTGTCATAGTTTTGTATATCATTTCTTTTTAAAATACTAATATTGTCATTAATGCATTAATGATGTTATTACTGCGTTCATAACCCCCAATTCCTATTTTTTTTATTTCACAGTTGTAGGTATAATAAGGCTAACTCTAATCATGAAAAGAAAATAATTGTAATAGAATAGAACAACAAACAAGTTGGTAAAATTAATGTTACTGAAATGTTACATAACTGCCTTGGACTAAAACCTGCACATTTTTCTTTAATAGCTGAGATTTAAAACGCGGTGATATCACTAAAAAGTAGTCCAACGGTCAGACTGGTTGTAATGGTTGTAAACCTGGAAGAGAACACAAAGGCGAATGGTAACGTTAATCCAAAAACTGCCCTCCATTATGTAAACATCCATTACAGATTATAGACCGACTTCCTGGTTCAACTGTGACCAACCACACATACAGAAAACACAGTGGTTTTGATTATTTGGCTAATCTTCTGGCTAATCATCTGAGTGCCTGTTTCTCATACCGTCAGACTTTGATGTAACAATGTTGCCATAAACTGCCGAACTGCGAAACTGAGCTTTTAAGAAGACAAAAGTGGATCAGGGCTTTGTGCCGTGTGGTGGGAGAGACAGACCCGACCTGAGCTGCACGGACAGCCTGCAGCTCAAAAACCTTCTAAAAATGATACATATACCACATACGCTGCTAGTCACAGAGAACACGCAGGTTGAAAGTAAAAACAGAACAGCTGTTTAATTAAAAGGTATGCGATGTTTGTAATAGACATTTAAATTACAGAATAGGTAACCTGCATTCAGCTAAAATGCTAACTCTAAAATGAGCCCATGTGTAATTTCCTCAACTATGTTTACAAACTGTACTTGCAATATCACCTGTGAGAAGTGTCATGCCAGCCTAATATATAGTGGAGTTTTCTAGACAGTTGTGCTACCTCTGCTGTAGACGTGATGTCAGCCCTTGCATTCATGTATTGCATGTTACCATATACAATGTAACGGCGTCCAGCATATGCTGAAATCTAATGTTTTTAGCTAGCTACAGGCATTTTGTTAGCGTTACAGCACTTGGTAGCATATTATGGCACCGATTGTTTTGCCCTCCAGTGGGCATGGTTTTCTTAGTATGATGCGTTGTGCTGTGTCTCTAATAGCTTGGTGACATTGTAACTCATGGGGCTAGCTGGAAAGCTACTGAGGTTCTAAGTTCACACAGGTCATTAAAGAGATGTATCTGTATCAGTCACTCCTGTAGAGCAGGGTTAGATATAATTGGATGATGTAACAAAGCTAAGAAGTTAGCTTCCTCCATTTTGGGCTGTGACACTCTCCTCTACCATTTATATACAGATATTTGTTGTGTATTGAAAACTTGTGGACATCAAAACAATAAATCCACATAATGTCAAATTGTGTAAACTTTCTATTTTAATAAGAACTGTCTCTGAATAGCACCCAATTGACTGGTTCGAGCCTCCACAATGTAAGGATTTGCTGCTTTTCTCTATTTTAGTCACTATTTTATTTAATAATTTAATTAGGCTGTTGTTTGGATAAATTTGAAGACGTCACTTTGGGCTCCTCGTGAGCATGTTCTTTACTATATTTTGACATTTTATAGACTAAATGATTATCAGTTAATCAAAAAAGGAGTAACTGATAGATTAAGTGACAACAAAAATAATCATTAGTTCAATGGAAGCTATCAAGTAAAAAAAATTTGTAACAGTGGTTTACCTCTTGCGTGTGAACATTTTCACATTTTCTTGCTGGTGTGACTTTTTTTTGGAGGCACATACAAGCAAATATGTGCCTTGTGACTTGTAAAACTGTGTATACATACTATCACTGATTTTGATATTGTAACTCAACATCCCCCCTCCAACCTGTTTTTCTTGGACATTTGTGGTCCTTGTTTCTTTTTCTGCCTTTCCTCTCCTTCACTCTCTCTAACCGCCTACTGCAGGGGAAAGATGAGTGTGTGTGAAGAGGAAGACAGAGGAAAAGAGAGAAAGAAAGGAAGAGTCAAATTTGTCTCCTCCAGAAACAAATGAACAGAGAGCTAAATATACTTCAACTGACAAATGAACTCTGCAATGAATTATGGCCTCCTGACAAAAAACGGATCACGCTATTTCTCCTTTTCAACCTGTTTAAAAAAAGATTTTCCACTCCTGTCTTAATATGTATATTCCTAGTCACTGGAACTGTATAAGTGCTTTTTGGTTGGTTAGTCATATAGAAGGTATTACTGTCTGATTAAAATATAATTAAATGTAACAATAAAAGTAGACTGTCAAAGAACAGTATGAAACAGCCATTCCTATGTTTTAATATTTGAGAACCAGAGAGCATGTCTGCTCCACATTATGTAACACTTTATACTGTACAAATCCTACAAGGCAGTGTTATGAACAGTTATGTTACCCTCCCCCACAACCAAATCCAGCCTCCACTCCTTACATTTCTTTTACTTTTCTCTTTCTGCGTAATCCTGTTTTGCATGGGTCCATTCATTTCTTTATTTTTCTTTCTCAGCTATAACATTTTAATGGCTTAACTGGTGTTTTTAACTGATATTTTGGGCATAAATACATCGGAATTACCCACATTTCCAATGTTTTTCATCAATAGAGTTTCAAAATGGGAGGGGAAGCTTCTCATGACTCTCCTGGATAATGTAACAATCCTATAGGTTTATATTATCACCACCAGTTTCAATTATTTTAATTTTGTTTCTGAAAAATCCTGTTTTGTCTGTGATTTTGGCGGATGGCTAAGAATACTACAATACTCATGAACCTTGGCTGCCTATGGAGAAGAAGCCATGGGGGCAAATCAGAGAGTTCAAAATGCTTTGTCGCTGAAGTTGTAAACAATAGCCATAGTTGATGAATTCACTAAAAAGTGACCCAGAAATTAAAACTAAACTGATTCACTCACACCTTAGCTTTAGCTCACTGTTAGCAGCGCACATGACTGAATGTTAAGCTCAGTGATTTGCTGATTTGCCTTGGGAGTCGTAGTTAACTTCTACCCCTAAATTTTTATGTCAACAGTCTTGTACCTTTGACTAAAGAACCAAATATTTTCTAATGCAGTTGTTCATCTTTTGTACTGATAATTTAACATGTTGATCCAAGCTGTAGAAGTGCTCAAACTGTGAGTAACGTAACATTGTCTATGGGAAAAATCAATCCAGGGGCACCCGAAATAGTTCCTCCCATTTTGCATGTATTCAAAAAGGTCTGGTGTTGACCAGTCAGAGTTTTGTAGGAGGGACTAAAAGTATTTTTAGAAAGTGAATGGTTGCTCCACCTAAAAAAAAATTTAGTGGAGTGAAAAGTACAATGCTTTCTTCTGAAAGGTAGTGATGTAGAAGTACAAAGTAGCATAAACTGGCAATACACAAGTAAAGTACAAATACCTCAAAATGGTTCTTAAGTACAGTACTTGAGTAAATATACTTAGTTACATTCTGCTGCTGTGTGAACAGTGGTTCACTGTCTGAAAGCAACTTTAATATCGGGATATCATCTTTCTACATAGCTATCAAGCCAGCTAGCTATATCTACAAAAAATAGCGATGGACAAATGGCCACAAAAATGGCAACAAGCATGGCTGAGATGGACGTAGCTGTATAGGTTTTTGTAAGTTGATTTACAGAAAATGACATTGGTAGGACGGATATGTCACACTGTACAGATTGGTTAGGGTGAAGCAAAAAACAAAATAACTGAGCTCTCATGACATTAATGTGCGGCTGTGTCTTATGATGCAGTACGAATGTAATCTTAGCCTAAATTGGCCTTCACACCAAAAGCGCATGTTTGACATTGTGCAGAGCAAAGCCATTATTTCTAAAGGAAGGAGAAAGAGGCACCAGGTCTCGCTGCCAAAGTTCAAATAGACTGGACCCCAAATATATTGACCTCCACAAAATGTGTTCAACAGGATTCTGGCATTGACAAAAATCAAAAGTTATGATGGCACTAATCTCACTGTAGACAGGAACGGAGGAAAAGTTAATGCATTTCTAAATTCTACTGAGACTCAGGTAAAAATCCTGGTAGAAAAAATTGGATTGACTGAGGATACCAGGTTAGAAAATTAATATTGTAATTGTTTACATTCTGATGTAGTACATAGCATTAGTTAGCTAGTTAGCCACTAGAATGCTAGTCACTCTTGTGCATTTGCTGTGAAATAGGTGATTGTTAACAGGAGTACAGTATGTCCCAAAATATCACAGTGTTCCTTTAAGGGCATGCCATCATGTAATTAATCAAACTACATCATATCATATCATGCATCTTTAATCACTATCCTGCATAATTTACATAATCCAGAAGTTTCTGTCCATGATTATAAACCCACCTAGTATTATGCAGCTAGCAATGGTGATATATGAGTTGGGAATGTGTGTGTGTCTGGGCACTGCTATGCTGTGATAGAGTATGTGTCCTGCAGTCCTGTCTGCTCCTAAATGGCCCTGCTGTCTGGGATGCAGTAAGGCGATAGAAAATGAGGAGAAAGAGCTAGAAAGAATGAGAGTGGAAAACGTTCAGAGAGGGAGAGAGAATGAGACACAGATGCAGAGGAAGCGTAGCACCTGTAGCACTCATCAGGTCCATTTTAATGTCAAAGAAGGCCAGTTCACATGGCCCTGTTTGGAGACAGTCCTGACCCTGGGAGTGGAGATAAAAGTGAAAGTGAATGTTTAAGACTCTCATCTTTGTTCTCTCCTCTCGTCATTAAGCACTAGTCGCTGCACTTCAGATAGCAGTCAACAAACAGCTGACACAAAAGCCAATGTACCACCCGCTTCATGGCTTCCTGAAGGTCACTATTAATGCTTTTAGACTGAAGATGAGATTTTGTGCAGATATTTAATATCTATAAAGGGCCAATCAGTATGTTTCTGTAGCTCAAATAGATAAGGACGAACAGAATTGCAAGTGATGACAATGACTCAACAATTATTTTACCGGGTGCTGATTTCAAGGCCTTCAAAATTGTACTGTCTTGGAACACAAAGTTCATGGCGTGTTACACCACATGGGTCATAATGCATGTTGCTATACAACATAAAAATGACAGCTTGTCTAATAGAGCATCACAGTTTGTAATTCTGATAACTGGAAATGAGTCAGCATTTTTGAGCCACGTAATTCCAGAAAATAAGGCAAATGTGCAAAGATAAACTGACTAATAGTCTTATAGCACCTAATAGTGCCTCCACCCCAAATCCCCTTCCTGTGGGAAAGTGAAGAGAAAGTGAACTGGTAAGAAACTTTGAGATGCAGTGTTGCTGTTGTTGTAACAAAATCAAAAGGAAATCTTTAATTCTGGTTTATTTTAACTTGGGTCTTATTTTTATAGTTATGTCCACCATTACTGTCAGTTGTGATAAAATTGTACTCAAGTTAATTACTGTCATTTAGGAACACAGCAATATTTCTACAAGAACTTCTGATTGGGCAAAGAACACGAGCAGTCAGACAATCAGTAACAAACAAGCCAACATTTGATCCAGATTATCTAAAGCACTTTGTTTAGAGGTGAAAGTGAGTGCATCTGAAATTTTACTAATAATCCCTAATTACAATTCCCTAATTTCCAGGAAAACTGTGCGAGTACAGCTACAGTAAGTACAGAAGGTCAAAGTTGATGTAGGAAGTGGGTCTATAAACTGTGATGGATGCTTACAACAGACAGTTTGGCTGATAATTTTACTGTTCACCTTCGTTTTCTCTTCCAGAACTTGACTAACCTGGGGGTGTGTTTACAACCTGTCTGATCAATTTACAGCTAGTGTTTCTTGCCCCATCTGACTTCTTTTTTAGTGATGTTGCTGTGCTCCAAGATCTCAGCAATGAACTTGGTGAGTACAGTGTTATTATGACTTATAGTAATGATGGCCAAAACTGTGAAAATAACACCCAAGTTGTAATAAACTAGAATTATTCTTTACTGTATGTCATAAAACAAAACTTGAAGATTTTTAAGAATGGTTTGTGAGCCAAACCACTTCCTGGTTCTCAGCCAGGTGTAACTGACATCTGTGCACTTTGGACATATACAAGAATAAAATCTTCCCAACTCAGCCTCTTCCTGCTCTCTTAAGTTGTCATCAGAAAGCTACAGACGAACTCTTCCTCTGCAAAGGAAAAACAAATTGAGCTCATATGGTACAGCAGTGGACAAGGGTCACATGACTGATTAGCTGATTAGCCAAGCTAATACTTGTGCTAGCAAGCTTCTCCTCTGGCTCTGGCTCTGGCTCTGGCTACCTTCTTACAGTAGTAGTAAAGTTAGCCTTGTTGGCAAGGCTACCATAACACTACATGTCACATGGGTTAGGGT
Source organism: Scomberomorus guttatus (assembly GCA_038419695.1). Taxonomy (NCBI): domain Eukaryota; kingdom Metazoa; phylum Chordata; class Actinopteri; order Scombriformes; family Scombridae; genus Scomberomorus; species Scomberomorus guttatus. Next base: position 2,508,726 of record CM076467.1, on the reverse strand, counting down.
TAGGATTGCCTTGCACATATAGTTGCCCCTCAAGAGTATCCTATTTTGCTTTCCTTTGACCTGATGTTTGTTGACTAGCCTGTTGGCTTCACCTGCCTAATTTGATCCAATCACAATGCAGGCAAAATTTAGACAATGCAAACAGTTATTACTAGGTTTAAATGCAAAGGCCTCATGATCAGTCATTAATGAAAGACCAGTGTTCACCAGTATCGTATCATCATTAACATGAAGCCCTACATCCAACTACTAGGTTGATAATCCAAGCTCTTCGACCATCCCTAATGGACCTTTCTTACCCCCGATGAATTTATTTTCCCTCAGTTAAACATGGTTTCATGGTTGAAGTGAATTTGCCTCAGATTGAAACAGGTTTAAACCAGAGCTGAAAGAACCACTTCAGAAAATTTTACCGACAGCTCAAACTGTTTTTGTGTTATTTTAAATCTCACATTGTTGTTGCAGGCTCACCTCCTCTCAGTTTGACCCCTCGGGCTCTGTAAGAGCCTGACAGGTGGGCTGCTGCTGTAATACCTCATCTTACTGCCACACACAAAAAATTTCAGTTGAAACTGTGGCTTTGGCCAGGCGATTATGATCACCACAAATTCATCTAATATCGCTCTCCTTGAAAGAAGAAAATATGAATGTAATCACTAACATACAGCATAACTCAGTAATCTTATTGAATTTTGATAGTGAGTATAATGAAACAGTCAAACAGCCAAATTCTATCTATGTCTATCAGTTGTAATTTTGTGTTTGTGTCTCTTTTTAACCAGTTCTTGTCAGTGGTTAAACAGAAGCCTTCATTTCAAGCTCTGCGCTCTTTTACGACCAGTGTCTTCAATTTCAGTTTCTTCACAATGAAAAAGAAAAGAGCTCATCAGAAAACCTAGAAAATCACAAGTCCTAAATGACAGCTCAGGTAATTTGTTTTTGCCCTCTAAATCGATCCATATATTTATTCTCTGATCTGGCGTCCCTATTTTCAGTACAAACTTGTTTGTCAGTGCCTTCCAAAACACATAAACCATTACAAATTTGACTTATATGAGCATTTTCTGATTGGCCACCTGGTTGGTTGAGTTGAGTTGGTTAAGTTCAACTACTTGGTTGAGGAAAGATTGTGGTCATGGTTAAAAGACACCAACATTGATTGTTGGTTGGAGACGGAATGTGAACTGTGGGCTTCAAGTCAAAGTCGGACACGATATAACAAAGTCAAGTTACTTCCAGTCATTATTATGATTAATTCATTATCCGCACAACCACAAGAGGTCGCTTGTCAGGAAACGTAAAGATAAGTTGTTTTATGTGTTTTACCAAATGACCATTGCAGTAGTTTTACTGGTGAGACTTGAACATCTGCCTTCCCTTGGACACTGATGTTGATCTGGCTCTGTGACTACCTCCATAGCCGGCTTATTGACGGAGCAACTCTACCCCCACACTCCGTGTCTGTACCTTTTATAAAGGACGGCGAGACGGAATAAAGGTGCAGCATTCCCGCCTTGAACAGGCTGTGTAAAAGGGGCTACTGCTACAACTACTAATGCTACCAGTTCTAAGCTAATACCAGTGATACTACCAACACTGTTACAATTATTGATGCTATTACTGTTGCTGAAGTTAATGTTACTACCACTGCCAGTACTACAGGTAGTGTTAAGCTACTATCAGTACTGCTATACTATTACTGATGGAAATTCCACCACAACTTGGCCTACTTTTACTGGTATCCTACAACTACTGCTACTATGTTAGTTGTAATAGTATGTTACTGCAAGATGTGAGATAGTAATAGGTACTGCTACTTTGTACAGTATACTACCACAGTCACTGCTTAAAGTGGTAGCTATGCTGTAGGCTTATAAAAACGATAATTTAAAGGGGTGTTATTAAATGAAATGTGACAGACTTTCAAAATAAATTACAAACAAGGATTTGTAACATTAAGATAACTCCTACACATTAATGACTCTTATCCCACATGTTACTGACACTCTTATCCTACACATGATTGTCATGTGATGTAAATACTGTTGTTATTGAAAATGTTACTATTTATTATGAGCTCTATTTAACTAATGTATTTCTGTTAATGATATGTTATGACTATTTTTAAGTAGAAAAGCCTACCCAGGGACAGGGGTCGCAAATTAGCCTTGGCTAGAAATCCTATATATAATACATCTGTTTCATGTTATTTTAACCTGTTACAATGGTTTTTTTTTGCATCGTCCCTGACAAATAAACTAATAATAAAAAATAACATACAATACAATACATGTTAATGACTCTTGTCCTAAATGTTAACGCCACATTTATTCTACAAGTTAATGAAACTCTTATCCTACATGTTAATGACACTCTTATCAGCTGAACTTCTCATGATTTAATTTAGAAAGTTTTTTGAATCTAGCTAACTTATAAACAATTAGAAATATGTATACAGTTAGTATGCTCCAAGAATCGATTTTCTCAACAACCATCTGATTGACTTCATGCTTGGCAGGTGTATTGCTGGGGACCCAAGGAAGTGCAGTGTTGAGTGTGAAGTTGTTTGGATGAGCGGTTCTCAAGAAAGCTGCAAGCAGCAATACCGGAGGCCAAGCAATCGGCCCATTCTGAACAGGCACGTTCTGAACAGGCACATTTTGAACAGGCACTGCACTAGTATCCAACAATGCAGAGGTGGACATCACTGACTGTACCATCTGGTTTGAAATATTTAGGCCTCGTATATGTGCAAGCAGCATCAACTCAATAATCACAACAAAATTTTCAACATGAGGGATCTACAACATATAAAACTCATTTCCCAGCAAGATACAAATCCGACTCATTACTCAGCAAACTATAATATTGTTGGATCATGACTAACATAAAAGCACTGCTGCTACTTTTTTGAACTGTGAGCCATTTTGAGCCATTCTCTCCCTACCAGCCCACCGAAACCTCTCCTCCTGCAAGCGAACCATCTAGAAGCAGGGAAATATTACATGAAAATGTTAATGCACCAGAAATGCTTCGATTCTGGTCCAGGATGATTCAAACATGGCCTCTATCTCCACTGTGGAGTCTTTATTATTCTTGCTCTGTCTGTGCGGATTGCAGCAGATTGCGTTTTCCCAGGGCCATGCTGTGTGGATGGACGCGTATCAGGACATGATGATGTAGTAATCTGATCGGATCTGGCCATAAACAGGCTTCACGTAAAAATGGGAAAAGGAGGAAATCAGCATCCAGGGAACGTTTCTTATTTATGTCCTCCTTTTGTTTTAAGCAATTGAACACGAGTTTCTGACGACATAAACAGCATGGTGCCATTTTAAAGCGCATGCAGGCAGGCTGGTTTGTACACAGGGGATTCCTCTGCACAGACAACACACGCTACATATAAGGAAGACATCAGCACGCACACACACCCTCCTTACGCACAAACACACATCTCTCTGTCTCTCTCTCTCTCTATCTCTCTCTCTCTCTCTCACACACACACACACACACACACACACACACACACACACACACACACACACACACACACACACACACACACACACACAGCAGCAGCAGCAACAGCGACAGCAGTGATGTACAGGATAATAATAAAAAGGCTCTCAGTCACTAATATACATAAAATCCGTTCTAAAAAAATACTCCCATTAAAGCATCACTATCACTTACCAATCAATTACCTCATCAAGATTCACGTCAGCTCGAATAACGGTGATCAAGTCAACAATCCACAAATTAAAAGGTGACTTTAACCTCCATCACCTCCCTAGAATAACAGGCGTCTCCTGGCATCTGCTCTTTTTGTGGATGGAGCCGCTATGATACAGACAGGTGATGGGAGAAATCAGATAAACAGGCCCGTACCCGCTGATGTTTGCCAATGGAGGTCCGGGACCGGCTCGGATCTGTGCGTATTCCTCCCCCGGGTGTGTGTGTGTGTATGTGTGTGTGTGTGTGTGTGTGTGTACGGGTTCTGTCAGTCCCCGTACGGCCTGGGAAGCGTGAAGAACAGGAGTGAGGAGGAAGAAGAAGGAGCAGCACAGGACATCGGGAGCGGTAGCATCGCCTCTCCTCCGTTCACGTTACACCGGAGACTGAGACACGTTCATTCCTCCCGGATATAACAGCAGACTGCCCGATGTCACGCCTACGTCTCTCTCTCTCTCCTCTCTTTCTCTGATTCGAGAAAGGGAAAAATCTTGTCACACGAATATTGTGTTGCCTTTAAGGGTTCCTGGTAAATTCCTATTTCCAAATATGTTGCTTTCAAGAACTCCTCCAGATAAATTCAGCATCACCTTTAGTTGGCAGGCATATTCTCCTTCACTCGAAGTGTCCAAATCCACCCTCTGCCTCATGTGATGCATTTTCTTCCTTTAGAATAAAAATTAAAGGTAGCTCCTTATCGGACGGGCTTACAGTTTTTCAAATCTGTCCTAAAACAACAGTCAGGAGCCCAAATGAACAGTGAAACATGTTTTTCTTGCTGTAATCATTCCTCCTGTTCATACTGACCATTAGAAGATCCCTTCATAATGCACTTACAATGTAAGTGATGGGGGACAAAATCCACAGTCCTCCTTCTGAGCAAAAATGTATTTAAAAGTTTATCTGAAGCTAATATGAAGCTTCAGTGTCCAAATGAGTCAAATGAAGTAGATATCTTTCAACTTTACAGTCTTTTTAGTGCCAAAGTCCCTCTTTTTGTTACTATACTTCCACCACAGCTCAACAGGGAAACACTGTCTGAGGAAACACAAAGAGGGAATTTGATGCTAAAAAGACTGTAAATGTGGCAGATATCCACTTGATATGATTAACTCAGACTGCTGAAGCCTCATATAAGCTTCACATCAACTTTTAAATGCATTTTTGCACTAAATGACTGTGTGGACACACTGTGGATTTTGACCCCCATCACTTACACTGAAAGCACATTTGAAGGAGATCTTTTAATAGCCAGCTCAGACTCTTCAACTGACATATCAACTACTTTTGTGTATTCTGTAGATGAATACTCAAATGCTTTTAGTGAATACACTTGTAGTAACGGCTCAATTGTTTTCAGCACTTTCACATCAACTGAAACTTAACTCATTGCAGTTGTTTAACATTCAACTGACATATCGTCTGTTTTCGTAGCTTACACCTCAACTGATAGACACATCCGACTCTTTCAATGCTTCAGCTGACACTTCAAATGTCATGCTTCAGTTTCAATGGTAACTCTGGTACAACATCTCACAAGCAAAAAGTTAGCATTTAAAAACATTTGACCTTGTTTATATATATTTTTTGTTTATGCATTATCGGTCTAATGTTTTAGAACACCCCTATTTTCCCAGTTTTTATTGAAATTTAGGCAGTTCAAGTCCAGTGAATAACCTTAAATGGTACAAAGGTAAGAGGTAAGTTTAGGTTACCAAAAAAATTACAGAAAGTAATATAAAATTCAGAGTTATAAAAAAAACTCATTTGATTCCTGAAGGAATCATTTAATGGGTTAACAACTCGCAGATTTTCTGCAGTAATGGTAGATAAAGTAAATAAAGCCCTGAAAGTTGATGCAAACAATTCCTAGATGTTCAAACTTTAGTTCCTTACTTCCCAACCCTCTGTCTGAATAAAAACATGGAGGAGGAAGTGTGATGGTCTGGGGCTCTTTTGCTGGATCCAGAGTTGGTGACTTGCACAGAGTGACTGGCATCTTGGACCATAGGGCGAGCACAGCATCCTGCAGAGCCATGCAGTTCTAGTTTACACCTAGTCAGAGATTCATCATACAGCAAGATAATGATCCAAAACATCCCTCCAGGCTGTCAGAACCTTAGAAGAAATGAACAAGATGGTAGGCTTCAAGTCATGGTCAGCACAGTCATCGAGCTGGTTTGGAATGAACTGGACAGAAGGGTGAAAGCAAGTAACCTGCAAGTGCAACACATTTAACTTCTGCAACAGTGTTGGAAGAACTTTTGATTCCATTGTATTTGATTTCCATTGTAGAAAGATTGTGTATTTAGCCGTTATATCTGCAAAAGGTGGATGATTTAGAATTTGATGAGTCTAAAGATTAAAAGATTCCAAGATATTATTTATCTCCAGTTGTTCATATGTTCAATGCTTTAATTTAAGAGTACACTGAGACATTAAACCATGTAAATTTTAATAAAAACTGGAAAAATGGAGGTGTTCTAAAACTTTTGACCAGTATCAGACTCAGCTTGCTAGGACATTGGAACTGATTCAAATGTTTCAACTGCAAATTTTCCACTATGAGCAAATTTGCGAGTATATTTTCATCAGAAAATGTAACCTTTTCTAATGGTTAATAAGTAATTTATTAATGCTTTATAGATCAATTATAAGCCATCAATAAGAACAACTTTGAGTCATCAGATTGTCACATTACACTTCATGTTAGCCAATTTCTACTTGGGACAAAGAATTATTATCATTTTTAGAAATCTATTTATGTTTTGTGATTGGGGTCAAAATCGAAGCAGCAGAGGCAGAGATATCCTGACTTTTAGTCCCTAGTATGGATCAAACTCCAAAATCACTATCCTACCTTTCCCATAATGCAACAGTATCTTTTTGTTAAACCCTCCTTTCCTAGTAAATGCTGCTGTCTTCGAAACTGCTCACCCCCAGTTTGCAACACAGGCTTTCTGTTAAAAAAATGTAGTTGAGATAACCCTGATGACACCACTATGACATCATCAGGCATGATGTCAGTATGTTGTATAACTGTTTTTAAAAGCTCAGTAGTACTCCTCATGGTGAGTACGGTTATTTTGATGTGTAAAATCAGCAGAGTGCCATTTGCCACTAGCCAATATGTAGGACTTGAAAATTCCTACTTTGGCGCCATCTGGTGGTAGTAGTTTGAGTTTTCCACAAACCAAAGATGCCACGGTTACATTAAAAGTGCGCATAGGCCTTGTAATTGTAATTTCGGACAGTGTTTGAATGCATCATGGGAACTGCTGGAAGTGATATTATTTCCAAACTGTGGCTATTTCTCCTCTCTTTTCCGTCAATTCAAATTTCTTATATTTAAGTCTGTTTAAGTCGTATACAACAGATCTACAGAAAAGTATACTCACTAAGTCAGTAAAGTCAGCATGGCTTCTTTTTCTTTTCTCTGACTTAAGTGAAAACCAGAACATACATTTATTACTGAAAGAATAATCTTTCTTATCATGAGAGACTGTCTGTGATTTTCCATTTGTAAAAGAAACACAGTGTGACCTGTGTTATAGGGCCAGGGGAATTTATGTTTAGTTTTAACTATGTTCAGAGATCAGTTTATCTGGAAAATATGATTTACATTACGATGAATATTAATCCCACTCTCTGTATCTGGTTTAATGACTGACAGGACAAATTATAGTAGGCTACCAGTGACTGGACTGTAAAAAACAATCTAGAAATATCTTGAGCTTTGAAAATAATTATGCCTTGAACTGAAAGATCTCCTTTGAAGCCAGAAATGTAATTTTAACTTTAATTTTTTTGTACTTGAAACGGCAGACCATGGTTGTATTTTTGGGGAGACAGCAGGACTTGGAACGAACCTAATCGACAATAAACTCACACACGCAACACTACAAGATGGCAGTAATGCAACTATAAGGCTGTGAGCAGCCGCGAAACGTCGAAGAAGAAGAAGAAAACAAGACGTAGATATACAGCGCCGGATATGTTAGCACCTCAGCTAGCAACGTTAGCTCCCGTTTTGAAAGGAGAATATTGACATCCTCGCAGCTCATGTTGGCGGGTGTTTAATTCCGTTAGATGGTAGTCGTTTGGTTTAGTCTCAGCCGCCAGTCGTCATGGCAGAGAAGGATTTCTCGCTTCTGACAGAGGAGCTGAAACACAGCGATGGCGCTTTGGTGCCTCCGGAGGGATTATGCGGGGTGTCGGTGCTGTCCTGCCTGCTGCTCGCCTGCTCTTATGTCGGCAGTCTGTACGTGTGGAGGAGCGACCTGCCGCGGTGAGGCTGAGCTACCTGTGTGGCTCCTGTGCACCATCTGATATGGTGCACAGATATACATACACGTAAAACCTGTGTGCATATTGTTCTTGCTCTTTATGGCGAATTCAGATAAACTATGTTCTTCCTGACATTATTATTATTATTCCACACGCTTTGGCGTTCATTTGATTTTATATATAAGTGTCTAATTCTCAAACATGCTTAGAAATGATGGTTTTCACACAGTCTGTGCTCCTCGTACTGTGTCTGACAGTGACGCCAGCAGCGCCGCTGTGTGGCCAGTGATGACGCACTTCATAATTCAGCTAAAAACTCCAGAACTGGGGCTCTAACCATGGCCAGACTCACTTGTCAGGGGTCCCTAGGGCAGAAATGTGATGTTGGGCCCCCACTCACCCCCCACCCCTCACCTGTGTGCTGGACTCTTTCACCTCTAGCCCCAGTTCAGTCACAGAGGTAACCATCGGTTTCTTTAAAAGATAAGTCATCTGCAATGTTTGTAAAATCCACAAGGTCATTTAAAACACTGCTGTTCAGAAGCTATTTCTAGAATCCCCAAAGTCTTCTAAGTATCCTCTAATCTGGATAAAAAAATATTTTGCCTGCTGAAGATTTTTAACCCGTTTCCCAAGTTGGCCCTCTCTTTATGTATCAAAACAAAGATGGCAGCCTGCAAGCTATGTGGATAGCAAACAGAGTCACAATTTGGGAAATGAGTTAAAAACCTCTTTGTCGTGCAGTGGACAGATTATTTAAAATCCAGATGCGTAGACGAGTCTTTGGGGATTCTAGAAATACCTTCAGAACAGCATTGAGTGTTTTTAGTCTTCTGGGTTTTTCAAACATTGTCAGTTAATTATCTTTTAGAGAAACAGACGGTTACCTCTGGTATCCGAATGTAAGCTAATACATGAGAGGCACACACTGGGGCCATTTCACCAATACTATAGACTATAATGAAGCACTATAAGTGCTATATTACTTGCCCAGAGACACACACCAGGGTAAAAGAGGTAAAAAGACAACCCTTGTACAACTATAATAATAATCAGACCAGCTGTCTCCCTCCTTATATTTTCAACTTTCACTCATGCTAACTGTGGATAAATAAATCAATCAATTTCAAATTAATGATGCAGCCTCTTGATCGCCAGGTGCCAAATACTGCACAAGCACTTGTCCTCCTTCCATAAATGTCCTGTTATGTCTGAATAAAGCCGTAAGAAACATTTTTGTACAGCTTGATGAAGCCAACAATGTCATGTATTTCATGTATAAAAAGGACTCAAGTGTTCATGTCAGCATCCATGCTGCAGCTCAGCATCACATCTTCTCCAGAAAATGAACCTTGTATTTATACATGTTATACTGTACTTGGGCAGGTATTTTTCGAGCTAGTAACCTGTATGTCTACCTACCTGTGCCCCCCTTTGCAGCACACACACTCACCGAGCACTTTATTAGGAACACCTGTGCAATCTAATGAAATCCAATACAACAGCTCTGCCATAAATTCTACTTTTACGAAGCTTATACATTTTCTGTTTTCGTTGACATTGTCAAAAAGGTGATAATTCTACTTTCTGTTTATTATTGAATAATAAACTAATGTTACCCTCATAAAACTCCATTCTGTCTGGTATAGCAAGAACTTCTCACCAAACTCTGTTGAAAATTGTCCAGTTTACTGGAAAACACTCTTGATTTTAAGTGTTTTTCATAATAACATTGAAACAGCTTTAAAATACACGTTTTACATGTGTATTTCAAGGCTTACACATAAAAGTTGTTGGAGTACTTGGTGGATGGAAAGTAGATATGCCAGAGTGAGATTAACTCTGACCAATTAAGAGGAAGCTGTATTTAACAGTAATGTGTAAAATCTTGAGATTTTTAAATGGATATTTGAATGGATTTGGCAGAACATACTGCTTAGCTCAGCTGGCTGTGTGTCCCCTGCTCTCCTGTGGTGGTGATAATTGTCTCCTCTGGTCTGTTCTCAGGGATCACCCTGCTGTGATAAAGAGACGCTTCACCAGCGTGCTGATCGTATCGGGCCTGTCGCCTCTCTTTGTGTGGGCATGGAGAGAATTCACAGGTGTCAGGGTGAGTCTGTGTCTCAGAAACCTCTGACCACATTCAGTTTTAACACCTGAGGATTATACTGCTTACTTGGCTCTGTATGTGCTGTTGTGTCATATTGCTGTCTGGCATATTTTCAGTTTGCTCTTTACTTATTTGTGTGTGTGTGTGTGTGTGTCAGACTGTCCCATCATTACTGGCTCTCATGGGGATCCGGTTTGAAGGCCTCATTCCTGCCATCATTCTTCCTCTGCTGCTCACCATGGTAAGAAACACACACTTTACTCTGTGATGATGATGATGATGATGATCCACTGGCTAGATTGAAGTAGACCAGAATTTAACCACCAATTGCCACTTTAAATAAAATCACAATCTGAGATGTAAAGAGCTCTTCTTATAGGAGTAAGATGACCATTAGTGGCATCACCAAGCGATCACCATAGCAACAGATGGACTATTTGCTTGCTACATTCTTGCAGTTGAATCCATTGTCTTATTAACTGTCCACACAAATGTGCCATAACAACAAAAATGGTCATAAATGGGGTATGTTTATGGATAGTATGTTAATTTAACTAATTCAACTAAATTAAGTTGTTACTAAAATTCTTCAGGGTTCTCCACCTAAACCAAGAATGTGTTAGTCCGCCTCTCAATACTTTCTGACTTATCTACCTTGTCTTTAGCTCTCAGCCCATTAGTTCTTACTGAAGACATAAATTTATAAACATGCTCATTTAAAAAAAAGGGCTCAGTAATTTCCTAAAACAGTTGGCTACTGTAGTTTTTATTATTCAAACAGGAGGGAATAGTGCATTTGTTGGGGACTATTTTCAGCTGTGTGTGTGTGTGTGTGTGATTGAGTCAAAATAAACTACACTGTGTGTGTTCATGGTAATGAAAGATCATGTCATCCAGTGCAACAGTGTGGCTCATTGATGTGTTTTTAATAGTTTTTGGACAACAATGGAGGTCTACAGCACAGAGGAATAAGATATATCAGGCTTTGATACAAACAATACTTGTTAGTAGGATCAGTTCATTGTTGGTTGTTGGTTTGAGTGTGTAGATGGGATTTGATTAAAAAAATAACCAGACTTATCATTTAAGGAGCAGCTATGATGACAGGAATGTGCTGATGAAAACTGAATGAATACTTCAGGACATAGTTAATGATTGCATTGCTTTTATGGTAAAAATGATCAGATATAAGGTGCATCTCAATTCCCTTAATTGCATCCACCTTTCTCTCACTTGCGTCTTTTCAAGGAAACCATGCGAGGCAAGAAGAAACGAGGAAATATGTTTTTAGAGAAATGAGATGTCCTTTCCTCTGAAGTGTCACGTGAAGCTGGACCAGTTGTCAGTCAGCTTTAACAGCTGTAGAGACTTCTGATGGAGTTTGTGTCTGCACATATGTGTACTGTGCTAATACTATTAAAGGTGCACAGTTATCACTGACAGAGCAGCAGTGTTTTCTTTCTGCAGCCTGTTACCTGTTTGACAAACACCTGCACATTAATAAAAAAAACTTATACTGTGTGCTGTGTGCTGCTCAGAACCACAGGAACCATTTCTACTGGCAGAATGTGTTTGTTGATATTCTGATTGTGAATTTTTTATTTACTAATCCAGAATATGATCAGGGTGTCTTTTGAACACTTGAAATTATTTTTTAGGCTAAATGTTTCAGGGAAAATGGAAATTACGTAACTCATATCAAACCCGATGCTCAGAGACTTTCAGCCTCATGTGACTGAATGGAAATGATGTAAAATATAAATGTGTTTAAACTGTGTTTCTTGCTGACAGACAGACCCTCCCTGACTTTAATTTTATCCATAATAACAGTTCATGGGGCAAATAAGAGATCATGAAAAGAAAAAACTAAAAATAAATGAAGAAAGTTGTTTATAGTTCTTTTGTTGGTCAGATCTACAATTAACACAGATCCACTATTTTTAACTAGTCGGTGAATCAGAAAACAAATATAAAATTTGGGAGTGATACACTTGAGTTTAATATGTAATCTGTCTCCACTCAATTGTGTTGCGATGACGTATCAGATCAGTCCGATCAGCTGCAGCATCCAATCAATAACTGATAAAAGGTAAAAGACTTCTGTGAAGGTTGCTCTCATGTGTCCTTGTTCATGGCTCCTCAGAGATCCTCCTCACTCCTCAGAGCAGAAATAAGCACTTTGGGACGGCCTTCAAGATGCCGGACCGGAATGACTGTTCTGGGTCAAGCGAGGAGTGAAGAACCATCAAATAAGGGAATTGGGATGTACCCATAGTATTACTCAGGCTGTATCTTTTTACCTGTCAGTCAAATTCAGGCTCCTGTCTAAAGTCAGAAACTGTTTTGTGTGTGTGGTCCTGTGCTGCAGGTCCTGTTTCTGGGCCCCCTGATGCAATTAGCCATGGACTGTCCCTGGAGCTTCATGGATGGGATCCGGGTAGCCTTTGGTGAGACAACCAACATTCTGGATTTTGCTTTAGCAGTCTGAGTTAGTCAAATCAAATGGATATCTTCCAAAGTTACTCTTTTAAGAGCCCATTTCCACTGCAGGAACTTTTCCAGGGACTCTTTAAAGGAAGTGAGGAACTTTACCTGCATTTACACAAGAGGAACTAGGGTTTTAGTTCCTCTGCCGTAGCTCTTGACTTTCCAAAAAAAAGCCTGGTTCATAGAACTTTCTGATGGCCCAGGAACTATTGGGGGTGGAGTTTACAGTGATTTTGGCCAGTGATTGGTCAAACACAAACTGAGGCTGCTCCAGCGTGTATCCAGGGCCCTGTTCTTCAAATGTGGCTTGACTAATACAGGCTAACATGCTGCTATCAGGCTAAGATAATCCTGTCAATATCATCCAGCTAATTTGAATTTGAATTTGAATGCAGTTTGAAGATTGATTTGTTCATCCCGGGTGAAGTTATCTTGAATAACAAAGGGCAAATGAGTAGAGAGTTGAAGCCATGATCAGCATTCATATAATTGGCTGAGTGCTGATCATTGGATCAGGATTGGATTGATTCCTTTTAAAACAAACTTTTATTTTGTTGTATATTTTATCATATATAAGTATCGGCCACTCTTCATTATAAACATTTAAATTTAATGATGATAATTACACCAATAGATCCTATAATTTGTCAATAACCTGCATGTTCTTACCTACAATCAAAATTATATCAACATTCTTTCATTATAAATATGAGAAAGCGAGAAATTTGTATCTGAATATGAGTTCATATTTGGGGTTCACCCTAAAATGTCTTGGTCATGATCTGGCTAACTGTCAATAAGCTGCATGTCTGCAGGTTTGAGCTTAAGGGCTTGTTGCTCTGACAACATAGCCAAAAAGAACCAAAAAATCCTGACTCATGTCAAATCATCAACATTCTAATCTGGATAACCTGGTTATCCACGTATGAAGAATGGGGCCCTGCTTCGTTCACACAGTTAAGCAGCACTGGGTGCCATTAGTATCAGTACTAAGATGAGGGTCATACTTTTCTTGAATTTTTTATTGATGTTGAAAACAAAGTAATGTTGTCTTCCTGACTAGTCTAAAGAGAGTGTGTGGTAATGAGACATGTGTGATCAAGAAAACAAGGGAGTAAGTCAGAGACACTGAACTAGATGTTTTTAATCATTTTATTGCAGAAATGAATAACCATAGAAGAGTTTTCAGGTGTTTCCACCTCCGCAAGTGTCTTTTGCATTCACGCAAATCTCAGCATCATGATTAATTTGCCTCAACAGAGAGGTGCAAAAGAGACATTTAGTTCCTGATCTAGTTATGAGTTTCGTTCCTGTGGGTCCATAGTTTCTGGAACTGTTTGATCAAAAAATGTATAATAAGATGTGATAATCATTGGCTTACGCAGGTAGTGGTTTCATTTGTCAAAACTGGGTGTTCAGGATAATTATGTGTTGTGATTTTGGGACAAAAGGAAGATGATAAAAAGAGGAACAATAATCTCTCTATCTTCGTCCTCCTGCAGACCCGTGGTTCTGGATGTTGTGTTTCAGTGACATGCGCTGGTTGAGGAATCAGGTGGTGGCACCGTTAACAGAGGAGCTGGTGTTCAGGGCCTGCATGCTGCCCATGTTGGTGCCCTGCACCAGCCCTTCCACCGCCATCTTCACCTGCCCGCTCTTCTTTGGAGTGGGTAAGTTCTGCCAACATCAGGATTTATCTGCAGTCATCTGCAGTGCCTTCAAATCTCATGTCCTAATGAGTAAACGTATCTTTTTTTCACCATGCATTATAACGTTTCTTTATGCTTATGTGAATCTAAAAAGAGTTTTAGCATAATATATAAATAAATTAATTAAATTGCTGTGTAAAGAGGCATCCAGTAAGACTAACATGAATACACACAGTCTTTTCGAGATGTGGTTTGTTGATCAGTGTAAACTCTAATCAGACAGAAAGCTACTGCTACCACTCATAAAGAACACTGGAGACACACAAAGCAAGAACTTATCATTCTCACTGCAATGCAGCACATAGGCAATTACAAAAAGATAAAAAGGGTCAGTTCATACATATTACAAAAAACCCCATATTTTCTCACTGAAAGGGGAACTCAGCTGATTTTTCACATTAGTGTTTCAAGGTGTTGGGGAGTACTACTACATATGTGTAAAAAGTAGTATAAAGCCCTTTGTGTCTTCAGAGGGAGCTGTGTGGAATCTGATAAAGTACCTCTAGTGATGTCACTTGAGTCAGCGCGGGTTGGAGCTGAAGACTACAAGTTGGAAAAGGAAACGAATCTGAAAGAAGTGAGGTTAGCAGACCTCTGTAGCTCCTCATCTGTGCTGGAGGCTAGCAGCTCCAGGCTACATTAGCCACTACTAGCATAACACACCTGAATCTCTGACTGAACTTGAATAGCATTGTATGTGATGTAGGTGTCAGGTTTTGATAAGGAAGAAGAATGTGTGGAATAAAAAAGGTGATATTGCTGTGTGAAAACCGTCTCTGATGAGGACGCATCTGATTTCCTTGCCATTTCACTCGGTCTACACTTTGAATTGTAACTGCTGTCTCCTTGGTCAATCAAGTTTGTCTTTGGCTATAAATCTTTTTGCGTAAGACATCCATATGAATTGACAAGCTCAAGATTTCTATAACAAATTGGCATCAACGAATGAGTATCTCAATAGAACAAAAGACTGGTAAGTGCAAATTATTTTTTTACCTCGCCATGTCTTGGTCTGTCTGAGATAAAAGAAATTATGTGTATTTTCTGTAATTTGGCTGTGAGCATCTAAGGCCTGGTCAAGGTTCAGTGTCCTGGCTGAACTCTCTGGGAGTGTTGCTTAGGAAAAATGCCTTACAAACCTCTCAATGGATGCTCAAAATGGATAAGTTCAAAAATTGAGCAGAAAAGAGGAATCAAGTGAGATAAATATGGTTTAAATTTTATAAAAGTTCTGTACAAGTAAATTAGGTTGAAGTCAGTGGTTGGTAGATTTGAGAAAAAAGACAAGTTTTTTTTTTTTTTTTTTTTTTTTCCCGGGGCAGCATCGGGTTGCGCTCAACACAGGGGAGACCCACAGTGAGGTTAAACCTGTGGGAAGACATTCTGGGGTAAGCTGAAAGAGGCTTATTCTGGTTAACCAAGACCGGTGGTGACTCTGTTCATTAAATAAGGGATAAGGGAGGTTCTGTCATGCTTATGGCTTCAGAGACCTAGACGCTGATTTATAGATTGTGTACACAAGGCAAAATACTTTAAAATATGTCTCTGAAAACATTTGAGGTGACAAATAGGCAGTAACAGAATCTTGGTTCATATTTGATCAGCACTGCCTAGTTTGACAGTTTGATCAGGTGCGTTGTGCTGGACAGACTTATTTGCGTAAAGTTGAGGTTGATTCCTGTTTATGCAAATACAGATACGGCGAACGGTCCGTCAACTCACCACACTGTATCCATTATGCACCAGGCAGCCACATCTCCTGCTCTCCATAGAAAATGAACAGAATTATTTCAATCATAGAATTGACTTAACATACGTCATCACATCCAGTCCGCGCGCTGCATATCTATGGTTCTGCTGCACCAGTGTAGAGCCTTTTTAAAAAAAACTGCCCACCATGAGTGGGTTTAAAGGACCACACCAGTGTTTTAGCTAATTAACTATAAATCATGTATACTTAAAGCTGCACCAATCAATATTTTATATTAACGGTTAGCTGTGGGCAATGCAACATATGCAATAGATAGATAGATAAATATATCAAAAGATAGGTGTTTTATTGATATTGCATGTTAAACACAACGAAAGTTGGTTTGGCAGCAATCCACTCCACTTAGCAGCATATATAAATATATTAAAAATATATATAATAGTCATCATCATATATAAGCACATAAAATTAAGGCAGTAAACAAAATTGTAAAAATATAATACCATACATGGGGCATGTAAACATTGAACCAATTTGCATTACCTATTACCTTGAAACAATAAAAATATCAGCCTTCAGATTTGCCATACTGTTTGTACTGTGGTAGCTCTCCCTTTAATATCTCTGGTTGTATTAAATCATTATAGGCATTTTGTAAATCAAAGCTTAATAGAAATATTTTAGAATTATTTAGATATTGATATGTCTTTAATTTTCTGCTGCCAAAAACAGTCATTCCAGTCTGGTTATTTTATCCACAATTAAATAACTAGACAGTTCAATTGATTTTCCAGAAAATGTACTATATAAATATATAAATATCAATATTGTGATATAAAATTGGGTACATTGTGTTATATCATATTATTGTATATATGTTATTATACTGATAGAGTATATGCAAGTTTCAAGATTTTGCTAATTGATTTTCATACAAAGGGAAAATGAAAGACACACAATGGTGGCTTGGAATGGTAGGAAAGTGGTAACATGTTTTAAAATGGTTGGTAAAATATTAAATCTGCAGCAGAACAAGCTGTAAACACAACACTGACATATTATCACCGTATGTGGTAGTAAACTGCTTATTTCCACGTCTAACACAGAGCAACATTAGCATTCATTTGGAGTCATGTTTGTGTCACTTGATGATTTTAAGTCCAGTATTCACTCTCTGTTTCGGTCTCCACCAACTCCACCAGTCTCTTTAGCTGCTAAATGCTGTACTGTGTTCACCAGCTAGTTGCTAACTTTGTCTGTCTGTTGTCTGGTACTGAGCAGGCAGTGTAAAGCAGTTTTATCTAGCTTTTTCACTGAAAACAGCTGTCAGCGGAGTTTGCTTGTCTGCAGATAGGTGATAATTCTCAGTGGGCTTGTCACTATGAGCAACACCTTTTACATTGCACATAGTCATTTAATCTATTGTTAATACAAAAAAAATAAGTGCAGCTTTAATAGCAGAAAAGAGTTGCTTAGGAACAGATGGCATTCAGCTGATGATTGCTATGTAAACAGTTTTCATGGACAAGCCAAAATGCACCTCAGTACACTGTTAAAATTGTTTTCAAGCAGTCTAAGTACAGGTTTTTGAGTTTGAATGGATTAAACATTTTTAGCCCAGACAGAATTGCTGCTGCTGCTATGTTTGACTGTTTATTTATTCATTTCTGAGTCTCTAACGTTGTCATCCCTCTTCAGCTCATTTCCACCATGTGATTGAGCTGCTGCGCTTCAGACAGGGGACACTGTCAGGGATCTTCCTCTCTGCAGGTGAGAACTCATATGTTGAATGATCTCCAATCACAAAGTACAGTGTGTATCACAGTGTCAGACTGGGAGATAGGAGGAGGAAGCTGATGATGAACATGTTTCTCTGGTCTGCAACAGTGTTCCAGTTCTCCTACACAGCAGTGTTTGGAGCCTACACTGCCTTTATCTTCATCAGAACAGGTGAGGGACTTTTATTTACATCTTTTAATTCAGTTCTTAAAGATCCAGTGTGTAGAATTTAGTGGCATCTAGCAGAACAGACTTGGCAGAAATGGAATATAATATTCATAAGTATGTTTTAATTAGTGTATAATCACCTGAAAATAAGAATTGTTGTGTTTTTGTTACCTTAGAATGAGCCCTTTATATCTACATAGGGAGTGGGTCCCCTTCCACGCCATGTTGCACCGCCATGTTTCTACAGTAGCCCAGAACAGAAAAAACAAACACTGGCTCTAGAGAGTTTTTGCAGCAACCATAGGTTCTCCTACATGCTTGGAAAGGGAGGGTGAGCAGAGGGGTATTCAGTTGGTTGAAATCTGCAACCTCACCGCTAGATGCCACTAAATCCTACACACTGGACCTTTAAGTTAAAGTAAACTATAGCCTTGTTAGCAAGCCTGCTGGAAAGGCTTCAGCTGTCTCTGTTTGTCATGTGACCCTCATCTTGCACATTGTAGCGGTCCCTCAAGAGTTTCCCACATAGCTTCCCTGACGGCTGCATCCCTCAGATATTATTATCCAGGTATCACATACCATGTAGAATTTGAGTCCTCGAGAGGATAATGGTGTGCTGTTAAGGGAAGAAAAACATTTTTGGGGAACCTTTGGTATTTGGAAGATTTGAAATTTCTTGTTGACTTTGGAAACAGCAGTTGACAAAAACAATGCCACCACAAGGTCCACTCAGTAGCTGTTCTGAAGCTTTCAACACTCTCGCACGATCCTCCTCAGCAGATGGACTTGTTATGGAGATTCATATGTTCAAATGTTTAACTTTTTTCTGCAGAGGAAGATTGTGTGATAGGATTGAAGGCTTCAGCTACTGAGTGGAGAAAGCCACTTGTGGTGAGATTGTTTTTGTCAAACAGACTGATTAAAGAAACCTTCATCTTGTTTTCATAGTTCTGGTCATCTTTCTTCTTTATGATAGCATTTTTCCATTCTACTGTTCATTTTGCAGTTGTTGACATAGAGGATGAGATAGGGCTGTGCAATACAACCTAAAATCAATATCCCAATGAATTGTCACATTCACCTCAGTAAGAAAACTCAGAAAATCATGGATTGTGTCAAAAGACCCATTCAGACTGGATTTATTTCTGTAAGGGAGGTGGTTTGATTTTAATATTACCTGCTCTGGCCAGTGATTTTAATCCAGTCCGGAGCGTGAATGAGAAGGCGAACTGTATTTGACTCATACAGTATCACAGTATCTTTGCCTCACCTTGAACTCTCTGGCGCTCCCCTCGGGAGATTTTGGCTTTATCTCGCTGAATGTCCATGTATAATACAGAACAGATCCTGTCATTTCCCCGAGTTCAAGTTACAAATTAAGTAGTCAAAGTTTTTTGTTTGCTAGAATGAACATATACAACACTCTCAATAAGCAACATAAATAAACATTTCATGTCTGAAAAGGAGGAGGAAGAAGCAACGTGCTTGTCTAGTTCTACCCCTATCTATACTAATCAATCAATTTGCCCCAGTGTCCATCATATACAACTAAACCTCTATGTTCATCCTCTTCATACATAATCAAACACTACTAAATCAAGAATGTGGAATAGTGAAAACCAATAATAATGTCACCACTAGTGAGCGTTACATTCCCTCTCCTCATTTCTATACCTCACAAAAATTGACTAATTAGCCTAATTTATAGCTTCAGGGAGAAGGTATAGCTAACTTTACGGTTAACTGTTTGCTAGTTAGCTGCTGGTAAATTAAACTCAGGAACTCTGCTTGGTTCTTGAGAAGCTGTAGCATTTATTTTCTGACTGTAGCTCATACATTCACTGTAACTCGCCACACACACACCGCACTGAATGCTCCCAAAGAGGCTGCGCCACTCCACTATTTTCCAAAATATATTTACATTTCACTACTTTTTATCCTGTATCATGTTTACTGAAGCCAGAGTTTGCCCACATGACCAACATCATCTTCTGTGCTTTTATCCTTAGACCCTCAAATTCAGATAACGAAAAACTCCCCAAAAAACCCCTTTTAAAAATATATGCTTAATTATCACAGACCAGCCTATTTGGATCATATTTGATCTGATTGTCTCACCAGCACCTTGTGTTTTTTTTTATTTTTAAATAATGCTATTTTTGGTCCAAATGCATGCTCAGCTGAACACTTAACACTTGTGAGGCTTTATATTGTATATGTTATGGTATATGTTAACATGGGTACAGAAATGACAAAATTAAATGTTCTGTAGTCTTTTAAACATTTGACCTCTACAGTTTCCTCCTCCTGTGTGTTGCAGGTCACCTGGTGGGCCCGGTGCTCTGCCACTCCTTCTGTAACTACATGGGTTTCCCTGCCATCAGCACAGCCATGGAGCACCCCCACCGCATCACCGTCCTCTCCTCCTACCTGCTGGGGGTCCTCCTCTTCCTCCTCTTCCTCTTCCCCTTCACTGACCCCTCCTACTACGGTCTCCCCACTCCAGTCTGCACTCTCACCTCCTCCACCAGCTCCCTCTGCCTCTCCTGATCCCAGCCTCCCCCCTCACACACTTTGTTCTCTTCTGTCCTCTCTCTACCTATGACTGATGAAGCAGTCAAGGGTGTTGCTTTGTTTTTGCCAAGTTAGAGTTCAGGTCAGGTCCAATTTGGACCGACAGCGCTAATAGCCATGTGGGCTAAGTTGCCATGGAGAGGTGGGGAGGTCTGGAGCCATTCTATACGGTCAGGGTGACCCTTGTTATGTCAGTCCATTTCCATGACATAGTTCAGTTAACTGGCTGATACTCTAATACAGAGTGACTCAGTATGAGCAGGTAGGGGCTCATGTTGCTGGTACTGAACCTGACCCGTCTGGTTCCAGGAGAGCTGCCACCCTGATATGTGGTTTTAGTGTAGACAGAACACTGAAGGACAATTCCTCCTCAGATCTCATCATTTTGTGATGAAGTGTCATAATGTCCACTCAGCCTTCCTTGTCTCCTTAAAGGATTATTCCAGTTTATTACCACTTAGGTCCTGTTTTTGTAGTTTTGCCCATAATCAGTGGTAATAAGATCACCAAGTTAATGGTGATCTATCTTAACATACATACTGTATGTTGGTCACAATTTTTTTAATAACATAATTTACAGGATCCTTAGCAAACATGTTTGTTTATTCCAAGTTTATCTTAAAAAATTAATGTGGGACAGTATATTATTGGATTTTTTATTTGTTGCTTTCAAATATTTATCGTGTCCCCAAAAAACAACAGTAATTATTTCCAACAGTTTAAGTGCTCTCACTTTCAGTTTTACCTTTCAAATAGATAATCTGAATAAACCGTAGGCTTGTTTCTAACCTGTCTGATCGTGTGACTGCTCGTGTTTCTAGCCCAGTCAGACTTTGTAGTGGGGATATCAATTACTTTGACGAGTACTATGTTCTCATAACTGATAGAAATGATGAGCAAACCTACAAAAATAAGACCCGAGTTGTAGAGTTCTGCCACCCAAACCCTAACCGTGGTTATTTTCAAATGTAATGTATGCGCTCAGTATAAATGACATAAATTAAGAATTTGGCTTTGGGGTCTAGTTTTGGTCTTACCTTTGGCAGTAGCAGTCAGGTTTGGTTGGGTCTTAAAGACGTGGGTATGGGCTGGTTAGGGTCTCCGCCTCAGGCCCATGCAGAATTCTACCAAGTCGTAATAAACCGAAATGATCCTTTAATGCCTTTAGCATCTCCTGGGGAAGGCATGGAAGTAGTTGCTCTCAGTTGTGGGTTGTTGGAGAAATAGTTTCTCTAGAGAAGACAGTGAGACCCTCACTACAACACTCAACATGTCTAATGGCTGCATTCTGGACATGTTAGCATCTCTTCAGTCTGGGATCTCTCCTCTATGATTGTTGGTTTGCGAAAAAAAAACCCTGCAGTAGCTGCACTGCAGTACAGGAAGGTTGCTGTGATGCTTTGGTGTGATGTTGTCAGTTTGAAATAGGAAAAAGACACCAGGCAAAATAGTCACAATAATGACATCACCGATAGTTGTTTTTAATGTTACGGGATTGTTTTTAACAGTGAAATTTCAGCTGGATTTGTTCCTTTACCTGAATTCAGACACCAGAAATTTGCTGTTCAGAGGGTCATTCTGCTTGAATAGCTTCAGTGTTTTGTATGTAGAGAGATTATTAATGGTTATTTATATACCTCTGCATGTTTCAGTGCTGGTAGTTTGTTGTTTTGTTGGTGAAGGGTGGTGATGGGATAGTTTAGGGGATCATTGTTCCTAAAGTCTGAAACATACTCTAATGTAAGTGCACAAACACAAATGACAAACTGGTTCTACATCCTGAAGGTGTGGAAGTAAAACACCTGATTCCTCAAGAGGGCGATACAAAGACTGGTCACACTGGGCTGTGATGACAGTTGTGAAAATCCAAACACAAGCACAAATCAAAGCAGACACGTGATGCAGTAAGGGCCCGGTCACATCAGCAATTATAACAGCAGAATCTCAGACTGAGGTCAACTCATTTCAAGAGAATTGCTGTGATCAGAAGAAAGGAAATATGTGCGGTGTAGAGTTCAGTGAGAACCAGTTACAAAATCAAAATAGATAAATTAAAGAAAACCTGACCGAGGGAAAGAGTAGTCTCTTCCATCTCTCTAATGTCATAAGAACAAACAACTGAATTTCCCTGTTCCTCCTGCTGGTGTGACTGGGATTTTAGGTGACTTATTTTCAGACACAGCAACACTGAAATTGACTTGAAGCATCTGTGTTTGTTTCCTTACAGAGTATGTTTTGGTATTAAAGCTGGAGATAAGTTGTGAAGCTCCAGCTGTTATTTGGGGATCTTTCCTCTGAGGCTCTAAAACGGCCTCAAAGCCTTGTTTTCATATGCCAATTTTCTCATTGTTTGTCCATTCCATGCATCTTACACATAGGAGCTCACAATCTCTAAACCAGTCACTATTCCAGTTTGGTCTCTTGCTTCAGTTATGTATTGCTTTTAAATGTAGTGAAGGTGATGTGCAGGGGACCGGACTGAGACCCTCAACACTCAGGTGTAGTTTAATAGCGGCAAGAATGCTCCAACCACTACATTGCATGCTGCTACTTGTATATTCACAATACAGAGCCATGTGTGTGTATGTATGTATACATATATATATGTATATATATTCACACACGTATTAGATGACACTGAAGTTGGCCACCAGCACATTACTGACTGAGAGGGAAACTCATTTATTTACAGCCTGGGTCTTGTTTTCATAGCCATCATACCTATCAGTTCTGATGCTATTTACTCCCTAACACAGGTACATATGATGTTCAAACAGGGCAGCAAAACAAGCAATCAGATGATCATACAGGTTTTAAGTAAATCCACAGTTTAACTCAATTATTCAAACCACTTATTTGTAAGTGAAACAAAATGTAAATGCAACTAAATGTCTGCAGTAGGCATCCATTGTATTGGAAAACTGTGTGTAAAAGTTAAGTGCAGACTACACAACTTTTGCCACAATTTGCCAGACTCATACACATTTTGTGATCTGAAAGAACACCCCTTGACTTGACACAGAATGCGCACTCATGCCACAGATGTTTGTGCACTACCAAGACACTACTATGACCTCGTCATGAGCTGTCAAACAAGAGTCCTGGTAGTTGGAGCACATTGGACACAAGTCTGAGAAGGCAATAAGATCCAATAAGAGTGCAGCAGGAACTCCTTACATAGTGACTTCTCATGATCTCAGATCTCATGAACTGATCTCAGATCCCTCCAGCCACCATAATCTTGCAATCAGTACATCTCTTCTAGGATCAGTTATGTAGTTTGTGTACTCCAACGTCAACATGACAACAGTCTGGGATTAAAAGTATCTTCTGAGATGATGAAAGTCAAAGTTGAACTACAAACTACCTCTGCACATTCATTCTCATTCGCTTTGCTTCCAGATAAGTGCTTCAGATATTATAGTTAAACTGTGGACTCCAAACCTGACGGCTCATGTTGTTGCCTTGTACAACTCTGTTCTAAAAGCTGTTCCAGTCAGTCACTGCTTCACCAGATCACAGCATCGAAGTTTGTCAGTAAAATGTCATCATAACAGATAGAAATGATGGCCAAAACTAGCAAAATAAGGCTCAAGTTTTTCAGTGAGTACTCACCTTTCTTTAACAGTTTATCTGAGACAGTTACGGTTCTTTGCACTAGACATCTGCATAATGCTGTGTACTTCTTGCTGTGAGCGGGCTTTTAGGGTAGCTGATTGGTTTGTCATGGAGTGGGCTGTTTGCTTTGATGATTTGATATTTCATTTTGCCTTATAGAGTATCTGTGTCTTTGCTGTGAGTGAACAGAATCTAATACATAGATGATAATTTCTTCATTGGAGCAAACTGATTGACTCGTTAACCTACAGCTCACAGTTGGGGATGTTTGAGGTGTTTCTGACAGAACTCGAAAAGACAAAAACTCTATAAGCTATACTCATACTGTGAAGAAGTGGGCTGCTTGGGTCTTCAGCAATAAATCATATGTGAGGGGTGGGTGGTAACGTTTTTGGATCCATTTTATATGTGACTGAGCAATTCTGTAGTAAAAACAGGGCCACACATGTATATTATTTATATGGGTCAGTCATTTGTTCTTGGTAGTTTACAACTTGGACATGTGGAACTGTTTTGATGTGAGAGTTGCACTGTACCTGCCTGAAGCTGACACCAGAGGGCGTCAGAGCACTTTGTCAGAGGCAGTGCTGCTGTGAGGACCTCTCACATGTGTTTATCAGCCTGTCTGGCATCAGTCATCTGTCACTGGAAAAACCAATTCACGCTAAGTTATTTTCCCTTTAGCTTCCACACAATTATACCCCAATAGAGGAGACTGATGCAGAGGGGAGGAACCCAGTGGTGAGACTCTCGCTGAGGCTACTTTCCTTTTTAAACAGTTTGAGAGCAGAGTTTGACTCCCACATTGTTTCAAAATCCGAGAATTTGATTACTCTGCTAAAAACTTATGGCTTACAGCATCCCTGATATGAAGGATGTTCCTCCCTGTTCTCAGTTACTCATATTAAGGCAATGTGAGCCACATTTATCAGCTAGTCTGGGTGTTACTGGAGAGTTTTAATGACAAATGAAGGTCTAAGTCAGGGGTTTTCCACTTCTTCTTGCTCATGACCCTGTTTTTATGTCCTAAAATTCCCATGAATCCAGCCATTAGTGAGTATCAAGTAGAGTGTCATGTATACTTCTATTTTCAAGAACAAGGGAGGGTGCTTGAGATTGATTATATAAAAATGTACTTCAGATCTATTTAAAGCCACTATTTGTAGGGTTTTTAGGTGAATATAACCATACATTTTTGTTTGTAGAAAAATTAGCCAATTCAGGTGAAAACATTGTGGGAATGTGTGGTGGGGGTACCTGGGCTGAGCTGAGCCACAAATTGCTGTCTCACTGGACAGCATGGTGAGGTAAAGGTTATCTGGATGATGCTGAAGGCTTGCTGCTTCTCACAAACCACAGTGAGAGTCTGTCATCTTATCCACTACTGTACTATTCCTCACTGCAATGCTTTAAACTGATCTGCTGACCATATATGTCCATAACAGTGTCCATATCCTGTTTTGTAGACTGATTTTTTTGAGATTCTATAGCTATAGCTGCTTCACAATAAAAGCCTCTAGAGCTGTGATGATTTATTATTAAAGTAATTGCCAACTACTTTGATGATAAGAAAAAAAAGTCCAAATTCTCTGGGTTGTGGACAAAACAAGACATTTGAGGATGCCACCTTGGGCTCTGGGAAACAGTCATCGATATTTTACAGACCAAACAACTAATCAATTAATCGATAATGAAAATAATCATTAGTTACAGCTCTGAAACAGCAGTAGGACATCAATTAACAGTGAGGGTTGTTAGAGGAAAATATGGACAGTAATGTGGTGAAACCAGATGTAATACAGTGAAGCTGAACTACAAAAAATAGAAAACATTATCATTCTCATTGTCCCTGGGTTAGATTTTTATGTGGTTGTAGCTTTTATCCAAATCCTACACATAGTGGCTTTAATTTTCTTTCTTTTTAAGAAATGAAACTAAATAATATCATTTTATATCCTTTTTTTTCAAAAAATGTGGTACCCCAACTCCAAGGTTGAGAAACTGATATATAGTAATGTGCTATTTCTGTTCCTTGGAGCACTACTTTGTAAAGGGAAACAATCGCTTGCTGCAGAATTAAAAGATACATTTCCTCCTTCTCATCCTGTTAAAACATGCTGACAACTATTACAAGGATCGACCTTATAGCATAGAATCAGCACACATCTTACCAGCTATTCTGTGCAAAGCTTCATATTTGCTGCTGGTGTAAGCAAATTCAGTTACTTTATCTTTTCCTGTAAGAGGCACATGTTAAAGCTAATGTATGATCATGGTCATCCAACCAAACTCTCCAGATGTTATTTCTGTGCAGGCTGTCTTTGACTCATTCAGAATTCTTTGTCCTTGCCTGATCTTGAGCTTGTCAGTTTCCTGTCACTAGCTTAAACATTTGCAAGATGATCGAGGTGAAACACTAGTTTTGCCTTTACTGCTGTAAGAAGAAAAACACTGTCCTCAAACAATATACTCAGCCAACAATCACACATCAGTATTTGCTGTTGCAGAGGCAAAATCTGCACATCTGTAATAATATGCAGAGAGCCGCACCAACAGAGACTGCAGAATCTATTTTTGCTAAGCTTTAGCAGCTCCGTTATTTTAATACACAACACCCAGAGGAAGCATAGTTTCAAATGTGCGTTTTCAGAACTTATGAAATATGAATTGTGAGTCAGCTGGTGCCACAGAACTCCACAGATGTTTATATTGAGCACTATATTTTGTAATCAGATCTATTTTGGTGACAGGAACAGAGTGTACAGATATGTGCATGTATTTTATGCTCACTGTGTCACACTTGTACAGTTCAAGTTAGAGAACACAGAGGAGCGTGTTTTAGTATGACAATCTTTTACAGAAACTTTGGAATCACTCTGCAAATATCTATTTGTAAATAAATAATGTCATTTTCTACATCAGCCAGTGTCTGTGCTGTTCTTGCTGCCTCATTAACTTCATGTCTGTCCAGCTGCAGGTTGTATTAACAGTTCATTTTTCTCATCCTCAGTGCTCTTTGTCTCTTGATTTGACAATGTGCCATTTCTTCTATTTGATTATATTGTAATGTGTCTTAAGGAAAACACTTATAATTGTGATATAGAAGGGAAAAACATGCTCAATACATTCACATACACCAACAACACCTATTAATTTAATTTCTTAATGTTCTTAATGGAACTTTTTTTCAATGGTTTAAGGAACCAATCACAAAACTTAAGCAAATAGTTGGTACAACAAACATACAACACCAATGTATAACACCAATGAAAGTGAGTAGGTGAGCATCAGCTCATTAAAATTGTTGCACTCCTATCTAGGAGTAGTTAAAGTATTGCAGTAAAAGTAGTGGTTTGGTCCCTCTGACTGATATATTATTATATATGACATCATTAGATTACTGAAGCATCAGTGTGTAAGCAGCATGTTACTGTTGTAGCATATATATATATATATATATATATATATATATATATATATATATGAGCCACAAATTGCTGTCTCACTGGACAGCATGGTGAGGTAAAGGTTATCTGGATGATGCTGAAGGCTTGCTGCTTCTCACAAACCACAGTGAGAGTCTGTCATCTTATCCACTACTGTACTATTCCTCACTGCGATGCTTTAAACTGATCCGCTGACCATATATGTCCATAACAGTGTCCATATCCTGTTTTGTAGACTGATTTTTTTGAGATTCTTATAGCTATAGCTGCTTCACAATAAAAGCCTCTAGAGCTGTGATGATTTATTATTAAAGTAATTGCCAACTACTTTGATAATAATAAGAAAAAAAGGTCCAAATTCTCTGATTCCAGCTTTTCAAATGTGAAAATGTCCTGTTTTCTTTCATCCTATTTGACAGCAAACTGAATATCTTTGGGTTGTGGACAAAACAAGACATTTGAGGATGCCACCTTGGGCTCTGGGAAACAGTCATTGATATTTTACAGACCAAACAACTAATCAATTAATCGATAATGAAAATAATCATTAGTTACAGCTCTGAAACAGCAGTAGGACATCAATTAACAGTGAGGGTTGTTAGAGGAAAATATGGACAGTAATGTAGTGAAACCAGATGTAATACAGTGAAGCTGAACTACAAAAAATAGAAAACATTATCATTCTCATTGTCCCTGGGTTAGATTTTTATGTGGTTGTAGCTTTTATCCAAATCCTACACATAGTGGCTTTAATTTTCTACAGATACTGAACTTTTTTTCAATGGTTTCAATGGTTTCAATGGTTTAAGGAACCAATCACAAAACTTAAGCAAATAGTTGGTACAACAAACATACAACACCAATGTATAACACCAATGAAAGTGAGTAGGTGAGCATCAGCTCATTAAAATTGTTGCACTCCTATCTAGGGGGGTAGAAGCACAACATAAAAGTTAAAAGGTGGCCAAACCAAATTTTCAACACTAAATTACAATTAATGTCAAAATAATTTATCACTACAAAAAGCACCACTGCTGGAGGTGGAGCTAGTTTCAACTACTTTATATACAGTTAGCTAGTTTAGTCCAGTGGTTCCCAACCTAGGGGTCGGGCCCCTCCAAAAGCGTCACCAGATAATTTTGAGGGGTCGTGAGATGATT
This sequence comes from Scomberomorus guttatus, assembly GCA_038419695.1. NCBI lineage: Eukaryota > Metazoa > Chordata > Actinopteri > Scombriformes > Scombridae > Scomberomorus > Scomberomorus guttatus. The sequence continues at coordinate 2,479,945 of CM076467.1, read as the reverse complement.
AATGGGAGAGGAAAGAAGAAAAAAAGTTCTGATACACAAATCTGTTTTCAGTTTTTGGACTTTTTCTCTAATCCTTGATTTTTGGTGAAATATTATCATTTATTTCATCATTTGAACATTTATTGAAATGAAACCATGTGAGAAGTTTAGAGGGAAAAATCACTATTTTGTGGAGCTGTTAACAACTCATAGACATCTGAAATGTGACCCCGACACTGCTTTTTGTAAGACATCAAAAGCCAAAAAGGTTGGAAACCACTGGTTTCATCTTTAACAATGTGTTGTATTTTAAAAGCTTGTTATATTACCCATTGTGTCAAATCTTCAACTGAAAAGTAACTAAAGCTGTCAAATAAATGTAGTGGAGTAGAAAGTACAATATTTCCCTCTGAAATGTAGTGGAGTGGAAGTATAAAGTAGCATCAAATGGAAATGAAGTAAAGTACATATATCTCAAAATTATACAGTATTTGAGTAAATGTACTTAGTTACTTTCTACCACAGTGCAGGGTCAGATTATTACAAATTTAAGGGGACCAGTACAATGTTTAGACTGACTATTTTCTAAGTATGATGTGCCAGGGTCCATCAAATCCATTATCAAAGTCTTGGAGGACTGAGAAGCCCCTTTCCATTCAATTCAAATAAAATTTTATTTGTATAGCTCAATATCACAAATCACAAATTTGCTTCAGGTGACTTTACAAACTGTACAGCAATACAACATCCTCAAACACACTTGATTCGGGTAAGGAAAAACTCTCCAAAAAAACCCTTTAGTATTACCTGACTGACAGGAAGGCTAGTGTATAGAGTACATGAAAAGTCTCAAATATATCAGTCAAACATATCTGTACCAGTGGACAATGCCAGAAAAAATGTTTACTAGCTAAGTACCAATGGTGTAATGTAATGTACGCCCTGTGTATTATCTTCAATGTAAACTTCATATCTAACACAATTTAATTTAGTTTTGTAGTGTTTTTAAATGCTGCGTGAGGAAGTGGGTTCACCGTTATCATGTTCCCAGAGTATTTTTAGAGTTGCAGTCAACAGGAGCGAGGTTCTTCAAGGTCTTTCCTGTTTACTATATCTATGCCCTTAGAGAATTTTTTTTTTAATAGTTGATTTTCACTGTAAATACAAAAGCAAATTACAGTGTCCTGTAGCACCCCCAAGTCCTAACATTTCCTCTCAGCTCACTCTTTAAAGGAATAGTTCAACACTTGTTTAGGGGTTAACATGCTGACCATTAACCATAACCTCTCTGGTTAAGATCCCACTGGGGACCCTTGTTTCCCATGTCTTTCCCCCATTTCCTGTCATCTCTGTCCAGCAAAAGCATAAAATGCCCATAATGCATTAATGTGCTTTCTTCTGTGTGAGTGAAATCGATCTTATGTCTGTGTGTTATCCTCTCACCTGACTTTATTAATCAAAATATTGTAGGCCTACTATTGCTTCAAAACAACAGTGAGCAGGGTGGAATTGGGAGTACGGTAACAAAAGTGTATCTTTTAGGTTGTCTGATATTACAGTTTGTACATCAGGCTGATTTTAGCCAATAATAAAAAAAATCCGGTCCAGTCAAGCGTGAGCCACAATACAATACAGTTAGTTGGATTTGATTACATATTTATTATAGAATCAACAGCACACTGCTTGTATACGTAAGCAAATAGAACTGAATATATTAAGAAATTCTGAGCAGGTTCCAGGAGTGTGGAAATTTCCAAAACTTACATAAGCCCCCTTTCAACCAAAAGTTCCAGGTACTTTGGAACCAGAAGAACTAATCTCATGAACTAAAGGTCCCTGTTGTGCAGTCCTGTTTGTGTTTCCACCGAATCTGAGGAACCAGGTAGGACCAGGTCATGCAACCAGATCATGCCAATGAGACCCATGAGGCATTAAAAAATGATGATGGTGTTTGAAATTTGTCAGATTTGTCCTGTTGTTCTTTGTATTTAATGTTGCATGACTCTGATGTTTGACTTAATTAATGAAAAGGAGAAATGCAGAAGAGCAAAAGGAAACTAAAACAGTAAATCATCTGTTGAGTATTTGATGGTTATTTATTCTAAAGCTTTATTTCTGCTTTATAACGTAACTGCCATGAAAAAAAGGTCCTTAGTGTCCTGCGGTGGAAACATGGCTACAATAACACAAAATCAGTGGCAAAAAATGTGCAACATGCCATGTTTCTTGTTGAAGACCAAACCTCCCAAAAGGTAAAGGAACTTGCTGAACAGTTGAAGCTCTTACCTTAGGGTGCTTTCAAACCTATAGTTGCTTTGCTTTGGTCTGAATCAGTGGATGAGTTGGTAAACTTGGTGGGTTTTCCTTTTTTTCAGTTTCTTTTCACACAGAAAACATTCAAGTAAACCACAGTGCATCATTAAAGCCCACATGAGAATGTTCTGTCTTCTCATTGGTCAGATGTGTCTGGGGCGGGAGAAAGACCATAAACACAGGAAGAAGGTCCTGAGGAAGGTCCTCTGGCAACATTCTTCGTTGTTAGTTCAGGTTGGACCTTGATCCATTCTCCAGCTAGCTGCTAGCAACTGTTAAATCCGCATCCCAGCACCTGGCTACGGGAGTTGTTTAGCTCAAACTTGCAGAGTACACCTTGTAGTTGGGTTGGATCGAGGTCGGATCATGTTCCCACTACAAACCACTACACGATTTGTTTGTGACCGGACCGAGACCACCTCCTCTAAAAGGTCATTGTGTGGTTGTTTTGGTGCAAGTATTGCACCAAGGGGGAAAACCAACTCATTCAACCAGACTAAATAAGGCAGGTTTGAAAAAGCTCTCAGAGGAACCTCTCTGGAAAAACATGTTCTGCATCTTGTCCTCCACTACAGCCAGAAAAACAACAAAATGGGATGCAGCTGGTTCAAGACATTTGTAAAAAGACATTCGGCCCTCAGCATCAGGAAGCTTGAATCAGTGTCAGCTTTATGAGGTGCAGGCTGAACCAGCAGGTCATGAACCAACGTTTGAGCAAAACAAAGCTTTCCAGACTGAACTGTGAATCAGTGACCTGCGTCTGTGGAACAGTGATGAGTTTGCAGGAACAATTCTGTTTCCTGCAACATTAGTAGTGGCTGTATGGAGACATTTCCTGACAGAAACCAGATGTGACCAGATGTTATCAATATATAGCGTTCAATTTGCAGGACAATTGTTAACCACAAATCTTCTTTGAGCAACACTCCTCCAGCAGTTATCAGTACACAGTAAAAATGTGCCACAAGTTGGGTGAGCATTGTACTGGAAGCCCTGAATTCATGTGGAATGTTTGACCTATCAAGAGGCCCTGCAGTGGGTATCAGGCTGTGCCGTCATAAATCTGCTGGGCCCTATGACAGGCAACACAAATCTCTTGCTCTGACCTAATTTACCTTTAAGCTGCCTTTAAATCCTTCTCTGACCCAAGCAAAGAACAGATACTCTGCGGCTTGACTCATCCTATAGTCTTTGATATTTGATTTTATAGAGAAATGTTTAATATTTGAAACCAAGTCTCCAGGGGCTTTAAAAGTCAGGGAGCCACCAAATCGGTAGGATTAATTCTGTCGGGGTCATGAACATCCATTCTGACTATCTAATCAGAAGTTCCATATATTGTATATTAATGGCAGTACCATGTATCCACATAACATGAGCCTAACAAACTGTAAAAGTAAGAACGTAGCCTGACTGAAAACAAATATGGCTTGAATTTCTCAGCTCTTTTCATAACTTAACTTCAACATGTACAAGTTTATCGTCTCCAGTCCTGCTGGATTTATAAAGGCTATTTTTGAGAGAAGAAGACTTGTGATTGACAGCTGTGAGAGAAGAAAAAGAGTAACAGAACATCTTTCTTTGTTCACTTACTTACATGTATTACTGCATTAAAATTCAGCTGGATTTTCCAAAGGCAGAGGGAATCAAGAAGAGAATATACATAGGGAATATACATATTGTATTTCTGTCTGTAACAAGCTGCTCTCTGCCTGTGAGAAAATTATGACAAATTTGAATATTTTCCAATGTACAGTATATTGGGCCATGCAGCATTAGCTTCATAAAGCTTTCCAAAAAAAACTTAAAATCCTCCTCTAAATCCAAACACCAACTAGATATTATAGCTAATATACAGTGTATAGTTAGAGATTTGGGAATTAAAACAATGTACATTGGGGTAAGCAGCAGCGGCAAATTGATCAATGACTGATAAACTACATCACTCTATCATCTATCATCACCAACAACATTAAATTCTCCGTTCTCTCTTGATTTCCTGCTGTCCCTTTTGCCCTCTTCCTCCTTCACTGTGTTACGCCCCACCCTTGGTCGGCCCTATGGGGCGAACAACAGTCCACCATTTACCCCAAATTAAAACTCTTTAACAAAGTAACACCTTTAAAAAAAACACCCAAGCCATGGGATTTATTAACAAAAACATACAAAACAACCAAGACACTTAAAATATGCTATAAATAATGACAAAATACAACAGAAAAACTAAATAACATAAAATCCCAGCCTGAGAGGCAGCAAGAACAGCAGTCCACAAACAAGAAGCATTTATTACCCGTTCCTCCCTAGGCCAGGTGCACCTCATTGTGGACTGATTGTGGAGATGACCTCGGCGGAGCAATAGACAGGGGAGGAAAAAGACAAGAAAAACACAGGCAACACATACAGCCGTAACAACTGCCTCTCTGTATCGTCTCCTCTAACTCTTCCCTTTCTCCATTTAAGTCCTATCCTCATCCATTTCCTCTCCACAATCTTTTACTCACTCCATCTTTTCCAATCTTCACCTGCATCCTCTACCTTCCTTGTCCCAGTTACTCAGCTTCAGTTAAAAACAATTAAAGTTAAATTTAAAATGGAGGGAATTAAAATGGCCTGGAGAAAGAAAATAGCCTAGAGAGAGGAAAGTCAAACTAGGAAAAGAGTGATTAACAATTGCATCTGATTAAACAGTGACTGGAAAGGGCAGGCGTTGTCTCGTGGTACTCTGATATTCTCTTAAGGGAGGTTGTTTCATCTATGAGACTGCATAAGAAAGCAGGTCCTGATGGTCTGGAAGAGATAAAAGGACCCACTGTTGAGAAACTAAATGAGATACACATTTGTGTCTGTTCTTCCTTCAAACTGTCTTCTTAAAAAGTGTTTTTTGAATGTCTGAGCAGGATTTCACAGGCTCAAAACATGTCAGAACTCAACTACAGACACCCAGTACTTCAAATATAAAGTGCACACATGCATAGGGGTTGATTGGAACATCAAATATGGTGTGCCTCAAGGATCAATTTAGGACCAATTTTATTTTCATTTCACATGCGTCCCCTGGGGAAGATCGTATGCAGACATGGTATCTTTTCATTGTTATGGTGATGCTCACTCAGTTCTACCTCCATGTTAAGCTCATTGACTTTCGGTATGCTGAGTTCTAAGTGATGTCAACTGCTGGGTGTCTAAAAATATCCTTCAGCTACTCCAGTAAAACAAAAATCCATGTTGTCACTTTTCTTACATGTAAAAATACCTTAGATTTACAAAATAAAATCAAATTAATTTGTACCTAAAGGACATTCATTTTCAATTAAAGAGGACATATTATGCTCATTTCCAGCTCTATATTTTTGTTCTGGGACTCCACTAGAATAACTTTGCATGATTCACAGTTCAAAAAACTCCTTATTTATCTTATTCTGGCCCTTTATGCAGCCCCTCAGTTCAGCCTTTAGGCCTTTCTCAATACGAAGTACACCAAGTTTTCCTACATAATCTGAGGACGGGAGGACGCAATATGTCATTCTGCAATTGGTACAGCAGCGTACTTGCTGACAACAGCAGCTCAGCTTCAACACACCTACCTGACTGTACTGTGACAAAATAATCTCAACTGAAAGTCTCACTAACTTTTTTTCTCACAAAAAATAACCAAGCACTGTTGTTCTGTCCAGTAAAAACATGAAGCTTTACTTTACATTCAGACGAACTAATGTGGCAGCTACAATTGTTAGATTTCATCTGTGAGACCAACATTTATCTTCCATAAGGAATTATATTGTGTATCAAAGTGCTATGGAGACATTCGAGCCAGTTGTAAATCACCAAAGAACTGCACAGATCAGTTCATCAGACCATGTTCTCCCCAGTATTACGACATGTTGACCAGCCGATCATCTCAAGAGTCGGGCTGCTAGCAGCTGAGATGATGCTGGTCTCACCCAGCCAGTAGTTCCAAAACATCTCTGAAAATGTCAGAGCAAATTTCCAAACAGGCGTTATTTGGATAAACTGACCACATATTGGGAATCTAAAATGGTTATTTTCTCGCATGGAAAAATATTAAAACTTAATAAAGTGACATATTCCTACAGCAAAAATTAAAACAGTTTTTAACCTGGCTCAAGATCTCAGCCATCGCTGCTGGTTGGTATGAAATGCATTCTGGGATACTTGGCTTTCTCAAGTCCACACAAGTCAGCTCCTGATGCATCCCTGATAAAATGGGCGGAGCAAGTACACATCCGGGTATTTGGACTGTATGGAGATATCTTTTGAGCCTATCAGTTAGATATAATGCAGGAAGGAATAGTACAAGCAGAAACAGCCACAGTGATGATGATGTTTGATGAAGAACTGCAGATGACCAGCACACCTCCAAGGTAAACTACTTATTTTATTTTGCCCTGCTGTGTAATGGAAAAAACACTCACAGTGAGCAGTGAACTTGTGTGCTGTGCATGGAGCAGATGACCATATAAAGAAATCTGTCATAAGCCGATGTTGGCTCAGGCTGAAAGTAGAAAAAAACGTTGGAAACCGAGTGTTCAGAGCAGTCTGAAGGTGGTGCTTTCTGCTCACAGTGATTACTGCTACATACGTTTACCTCATTATTTGCCCCTTAGGCCACTTTTAACATGAACATCCGACATGATAACATTATATATATGACTGAAAATAAGGAAAAGCATAAAAGCTCTCCTTTAAGGTGCAAATTCAGGGGTTCATCCAAAATTTGGGTTAATTAATGGATTGTGAACGTTGAGATTTCAGCGTTAGCATAATCGATGCCCCTAAAATGTCTGTATAAGTCCGTTTGTGGGTGAGTTTCATTCATAAAAATCTTACCAAAGAGTAAAAAGAATTTGAGGTTGCTGCTGTCAGAATGAATGCCACTTAAGAATAAATCTGTTCATACTGTTTATAATATTGCTTAAACCTGATGGTCACAGACAGTAAAATGTCGGTCCCGATGAGTCCATCCCGCGGTATCTGTCAATATTAGATACTGCAGGTGGTGTAAATCTGACAGAGGTGCTGTATCTGCTCTGCATCTCTGTCCCACTGGGTTTTCTCTGTAATGAAACACCCCAGCTGTCCTCTCCTCATGTTATCTCTTCTCCCACTGCACACATCATATGTGGCTCTCTGGCATGGCGTCATTCTCGTCTCAAGGTTCAGTAAATAAACTGAGCCGAGCCGCCGTGATAGCATCCACTTGGCAGGTTATGAACACTGTTTGGTTAACCCACGCCCTTCAGCCCAGTACCTCTTTCTCACCATCTCAGTATGTGCATGTATAGACAAAAATATACACACAGACTCTATCTAACATGTGAGTATAGCCGTCTCTCTTTGTGATTACATACCAGTGTGATCTCACAGCAGGTCTGGCTTACGCTTGTTACTCTATCTGCTGTGAAGGCTGATAATTCCTGGTAGGGCACACTCAACACTCTGAGGTGTAAGTGCCTGCAGAGAGAGAAAGAGACAGGAGGTATGTGCATGTGTGTTTCTCTGGAAACAGAGAAAAAATGAGAGTGCTTTTAACTCCCAGGTAACATTTTCATTAGACGAGGCAGAAGGTACACAGCATTCACATGACTCTTGTTTGTGTGTGTATAGCCATGACTCCACTCTGCAGGGTGAAAAATATGCTGAAGGAATGCCTGCCTGCTTGGATTATGATCCTCATTCATTTGTGTTCATGTTTTCAAGCTATGGGTGGGGGAAAGAAAGCAAGGGGGCAGACACAGAATGTGGTCTGATTTATCTTTTATAGGAACTGTCTCAGAGTTTGGGAACTCCACATTTATTTGCCTTGTGATGTCAGATGCGAGGATCCATGTCAATTACATTTATGTCCTTTTAGTACAAGACTACAAAGCAAAGACTGTAAGCAGAGGCAAAATGCTGGAACAGTTCTTCCAAACACTTATTTACTTACTTTTCTTTTAACCATCTGGGTTGTATTACAACAAGTTTGTGTAACTTTAGCCACACTAGCAGCATGGCTCTAGGGCAAAGTTGGTTGGTTGATCCACCACTTTGGTCAAAATCTCTCAACATCTACTATATGAATCCATCCAGTAAAATTTTGATTGATTAATGTTTTTTCATCTAGTGCCACCATGAGGTTCATATTGGTGATTTTGGGGGAAATGTCTGGACAAATAATTGGATAGATTTCCATGAAATTTGGGTCAGACCTTCATACCTCCCTCAGGATGGAATGCTGATCTCTTTTCATCTAGCTCCATCATCAGATCAAAAATTTACTTTGTTTTATGACCAACTGCCTGAGACTAATGACATTCCCATCAGCCTAAACTGTGTTCAGTTTGCACGTTAGCATGCTAAAAAGTTAAACTAACAGCCTTTCTCAATCTGCGTTCTTGTCTGTACTTGTGTTCTATGTGTGTTGTTGTGAAACGTCATCAGTCACACCCCAAATACTGCTGCAGTTCAGAATCCAACAAATTGGATATTTAATGTACTTTACAGATTGGATAACATGATTAATTTCACTGTCAATTAGGTTATTTTTTCTTCTGAAAAAGTTTGTTAGTGGACCTTTGAGTAGAGATGATTTCAGCTGGTGACTCCACAGTTGAACTTGCCAATTTTGAACTTCCAAGTATCCAAGTCCAAACTTGGCATTGTGATTGTGAGCTGATGTTATCACTGAGCTCAAAGCACCGCTGTGCCAAAGTACAGCCTCACGGAGCTGCAAGGCTGTAGACTCTTTGGGCTCTATTTTCCTGAAATAGGGCGCAGGCACAGATCCAAGTCTTAAAGTCCGTGTAAAGCAACAATAAATATGTGTTCTTAGTTTGTCACAACACAGAAAAATGTGTAATTAACCACCCAGCCAAATTTGAATGATTAAAAGTCGCCAAGTATATAAAGTTAGGTTTCAAAATCACGGAGGAGTATTCTCTGATCTGAAATGCTGGGGGCGTGTCTGCTGAAGGCGCTGAAAGCACAGCCCAACTGAACAGCCTCTGAGTTAACAACGCTTGTACCAAACTCCTGTATAAAAATACACAATTTAAAATAGGCCTTGTTTGTAGGTGTAAGGCAAGCAATATGGATGATATTTTAAAAATTAAGTAACGTTAGGAGCCACTGTTTAATTTGGCACATATTTTGTAGGTGTGTAGGTGTGTGGATTTGTTTCAGTAAAAATGTAACTTAAATGACTAGTTAACAAGCGATCCATCACCAACCATCATGATGTTAAATTGTCATTTTTTTCAATGGTTTTCGGTGCACTTAATGTTACTCACTTCTCTGCTGAAATGTCCTTGGCGGCTTCATTGTGGCCGTCACCCTTGGACCAAAAGCCTCTCATGCCGTGGTTTTTGGTGAAGTGCTGCCCAGCAAATGCTCTCCCTCTGGCCAGGGACCTCCCAGCTGCCGGCTGTCACCCTTCTACATCATTGAGCCACCATTTCAGGCCTGCCCAAAAAATCCTGAACACAGAACTGGTGAAAAACAGTTTAACACTATGACTCCACAATTCAGTACTACATAGTTCACAGTCTTTTCATGTTTTTAATATATATTATATATAATGTATAATGTGTTTAAAAAGAAACCTCTCATTTTCATTGTGACATGACAGACAAAATATTTTGATTCTCTAACCTGAGATAATTTTTTTATTTAATAAAAATGTCCAGACAGATTTGATGGAGCTCAAGATGCATCCTGAGGACAGCTGTGTTACTTCAAATTATTTATTTTATTATTAAATTTGGAATTTGTGAGTAACAGCTTTCTAGTCTGATGTTTAGAAAATGCAGAATATTAATTACTGTAGATCCTGACCGATCCTGTCAGAAGATTTAAATAATTAATGAAGTTTCCTCTGCTGTGCCATCCACGTGTAAAGTGAGCACAGTCCCTCTCTCAAATCAGAGACTGTAGATGAAACACATGTATCATTCCTGCTGCTGTGTGATGACTACAGCTGTTTAATAAAAATGGAAAAGATCCCATATTCTACAAGTTGTTGTGGGAAATGGAATCTGAACACTCATATGGATGATATTATTAGTAAGAATCTTCCTTAAACATAAAATTGTGTTTTGACTGTCATGTCAATCTGCAGTAAATGAAAGGATGTGTAGCAAACTGTAAGGGACAAAATATAAAGGGAGGTGTTTTGTGATTTTGGCGATATCTGTGCGCGTGTGCCTCTGCCAACTGAAGCCACGAAAATTGCCCTACGTCTGCGTGTGTGATAAGAGGTGGTCTGAGCAGGTTTTATCACAAATGCAATTTCATGCCAAAATGAGAACGAAAATTGCACTGCATAAACACATCCTCAGCTGCGCCTCTTTTTGCATTGCATAAAGACTGCATTTGGATCAGTGCGGACCTTGCGTCAGCGGGAAAATGGAGCCCTTAGTCTTGTTAAATTTTGGACAGCCAGTCTAGCTGTTTCCGTTTGAGCGTATTTTTGTAAACAGTTTAATGAACTATTCCTTTAAAGAGCAAATGCTACTCTCTAGAGCCACCATTTTGCTTTATGGACTTTCTACAGTCATGTAGTATGAAATCAACTGTAAAAGTAGCCTCAGTAGACCAGAATGCAATGCAGTCACAAGGTTATTTTTGTGTGCTTTCACCACCTACTTAAATGGACTGCATTTATAAAGCGCCTTTCTAGTCTTCCAACCACTCAAAGTGCTTTACATTACCAAGCAGCAACCTCTGGGGCTGAAAAATGAACATAGACCCCCATGTTAAAATGCCCAACTTTACAGCAGAAATAAACATGTTTACAGCCTGGTACAAAAACAGTTTTGGTCTCTATAGGTAATTTCCCCTTTCATGACAACTGTATGGGGGATGAATTTTTTGTATAACTCATCCGTTTGAATTTGATTAAGCCGTAAAGTTATTAATAATTAAGGATGTGGCCGCTTTGAGTGAAAGGTCGCTAGCTGCTAGGTGGCTTGTTTCAGCAACCAGGCTTCATTTGGCCTGCCTCAGCTCCACCTCTTTGCCTATTTCTGGATTAGCTGGGAGTTAGGCAGAGTCAGGCACTGCCAAGGTGGCAACGGCTGGAGCCGCCCACTTTGAGCTTCAAAACCGCTCTTCAGAAACCAATGGGTGACGTCATGGTGTCTACGTCCATATTTTTTACAGTCTATGTACATTACATGCCAACATTCACTCATTCACTCACACGTTCATACAATGACGGTGGAGGCTGCCATGCAAGGTGCCAACCTGCTCATCAGGAGGATCTAATCATTCACACACACACTCACACACCAATGGCACAGCCTTTGGGAGCAATTTGGGGTTCAGTATCTTGCCCAAGGACGCTTCGTCATACGGACTGGAGGAGCCAGGGTCTCCTTCTGATCTTCTGATTAGTGGACGATCTGCTCTACCTCTGAGCCACAGTGCATTATACTTGCATTATAGCTACAAGTCATTCTGAGAAATAAGAAATGATTAATTGTAGAGGAAGAGAAGAAGGGTGAGGGGCTGTAGGTAAAAGAACGTTCATTTTAATCACAATCAAATCAAATTTTTAAAAAAATCCGGAAATGCTTTGAGTATCATAGCTGATGATAATTGATTCTAAGAGTGTGGTTTGTTAGGGTAGACATTTCCTTGACTTTAGCATGGATACATATGTTATATAACTGAGGTCTGAAATTGCGTTAGCTAAGCAAACAGGTTGGGAGGCGCTCCTGCAATAATGTCAAGTGGTTTGGAAAGTGTGATCTGACCTTTGCCTCTATCACTGCAGCAGCCAGGCCTCCCTCTGAACTGACCCTATATAGACATGGATTCATGCTAATTTAATTTAGAGAGAATCTTTGCTCCAGTGTGCAGTAAAGATGACCTTAACCCTTTCCACAGGGGTTGATTCCGTCTTCTTCTTAACAGGAAGTGCCTCTGCTGGATTCCTGCTGCTTTGTTGAGGCCACTAACTTGTGATCCAAGCCAGGGTAAACAGTTGGAGAACTATCCAAAATATGTAATTCCACTGATCTCAGGAGGAGCTGGGTATATAAACACGGATACGAGGCTTTCTTTAACATACCTCACAGGGTGGTAACGTAATCCACCGGGCTAAGATTTCCTGAATCAAAGCACCACTGAGGAGGTGGAGGGATAGTGGAAGCTGTAATAGTGATACAACCACCACATGAGTGTTGAAGTAGCAACTCAATATCAGCTTCCCTGCACAGTGCAGTTGGTCCTTTGTGTATGGTGGCCTTGAGGTGCAAAACACACAGGTGCAGCAGGAGAGGATATTGTATTATGTATTATCCCACTGAGAAAAAGTGCTTTTGGTCAGTCTACGTTCTGTGTTCAAGTTGCACAAGAATGGAACTCTATCCCAGCACAAATAACTGGACACATATAGCTTATTTGGAGCTTAATGAGAGACTAACCTTTTATAAAGGTAAGGGTAGTCTCTGGAGAGAAAAGAGCATCGTGGAGAAATGCCAAACTAGTAAAAATAGAAAAAAGAGTGTGGAAAAGTTGAAGTTGACGCAGGAGGTGAAAAACAAATCTCCAGGTTCATTTTTAAAAATATTTTTTACTTTATTTTTTATTAGCATTTTATGAATACAACATCAAACCAAATACAGACAACACTAATACACAACACAAGGACAGTATGCCAGAGATTACAGACAAAAATATATAAATATAATATACTTGATTAGGAGATCATTGCATCACAAATCCTGTTCTTCCTACAGGCTTTAAAAAATGTTTTTAACTGTATGGCCTCAGATCTTCTGTCAGGCTATTTCTCACAGGCCCTAAAAACTGCACCTAGCCACTCTTCAAAAAGGAACATTCTAGATATCTCACTAATGGACAATTAAAAATATTGAACCTCCTATTTTTTAAATAAAATCATTGAAAAAGCTTCTTGGGACTGACCAACTGATTTGATGTTTTCCAGGATTTTGACCACACAGCACTAAAATTGCTCTTGTTAAGGTCTTGAATGACATCCACTTAAACACAAAGAGTGGCAAAATTTTCAGTCTTGGTATTATTGGATCTCAGTGCTGCATTCAACACAGTTGACCACAGCATATTACTAGACCGACTGGAACACTGGGTAGGACTTTCTGGAAGAGTTATTAAACTGGCTTGAATCCTACTTAGAGGACAGGGACTATTTTGTGTCGATTGGTAACTACACATCTGAGTGCACAAAAATGACGTGGCTCCAACCGGTCACTGTAAACCCAACCGGTCAAGGCAGATGGCCGCCCACCTAGAGCCCGGTTCTGCTTAAGGTTTCTTCCCGTTAAAGGGGAGTTTTTCCTTGCCGCTGTCGCCAAGTGCTTGCTCATGGGGGGAATTGTTGGGTCTCTGTAAATGAGTACGGTCTCGACCTGCTCGATGTGTAAAGTGCCCTGAGATAACTTTTGTTGTGATTTGGCGCTATATAAATAAAATTGAATTGAATTGAATTGAATTCTAGGGCCTATCCTGTTCAACACCCCTTCCACTCGCTCAGATTATGGAAAACAACAAAATGTGTTAGTATATTTATGCAGACGACACACAGAATTATATAACGATTTCACCAGGTGACTTTGGTCCCATACAAGCACTGAGTAAGTGTATGAAGCAAATCAATGATTGGATGTGGAACGTCCAGACCTCTCAGGCCATCTGGGACAGTCAAGGCTAACATGGAGAAGCAGCATTCAGTTTTTATGTACCACATATCTGAATACACTCCCAGAAAACTTGAGTTCTGCTCTAACTCTCAGTACTTTTAAATCCATACTGAAGACTTTTCTGTTTGCTGCTGGCTTTTATTAAAGAACATTTGGATTACTGCACTGTAGCTGCACTGTAATTTTTATTCTCCTTGTTTGATCTGTTTTATTCTATTTTACCTTATTTTATCTTCCATTTTATTTTTACTCCTCTTAAATCCCCTTTTACATCTTTTTATACTGCATTGTGTTTCTTTTCTTAATGCCTTTTGTGATTTATGCAAAGCACTCTGGAATGCCTTGTTGAAAGGTGCAATACAAATGAACCTGCCTTAATTAGCAGTCCCTGTTAAATAAATAAATTAAAAACATAGCAGTCCATACATTCATGGCCAGTCAGTGCAGTCAGTGGGGGTTTACTTCTGTAGAGGTGGGGTTGTTAATTATGAGCGACATCATCTGAACCATGAATGAAGTACTTCATATGATATGAGATGAAATGGTGATACCAAGTACCTGCAGAAAACTTCTGTTTTAGGAACAGCAAAAAGTCATGTTCAACAAAATTAAATGTAAACAAGCCTTAAATCATACAACAGAATAAGAAGATGTAGTAACACTAGAAATAGTGTTCCAAATATTAAAAGTAGGCTAGATATTATTATATATTACTTAACTGTAGAGTGAGTATTTTTTGCTATTTAGTTGGATAGTGATGAAACCATTCTGAACAAAAAAAGAAACTTAAAAGTAATGTCAGACTGTTTCTGCTTCCGAAGCAAAGAGTGGAAAAGTAGTTAATGACTGATGAGGTCTATCTGACCCAAATGTTGCATTTATAATCATGGGAGCCAGTTAACAGTGTGGATTATTTTTCTAATAAAAGACAAGCTTTGTGTTTTTTCCAGTTATCATCACACAGGTGTCTCATGTTATTCTGAGCTGCAGTGATGGAATCAGAGTGTAAAATCATCACACAGTCACTCAGGGGATAAAATAAACTTTGCACAGTTAAAATGCAGCTAAAATCATCATTATGTGTTTAGTGCCGTAAATGATCTCTCTGTTTGTTAGAAGCTCTGTTTTAAAACCAGAGCGGAAATAGAAAGTCTGGAACAATAAAATGTTTCCACTGACCTATAAAAATATACATTGCTCTTTTTTACTTGTCACTTTATTGTAAACTCAGGACTTGTGTCCATGTCGGGATCCTGTAGGAATGATTTTCCAGTGATCTGATTGGTCAGTGGTCGGGTGTTGACAGGTTGTGATCTGATCCTCTGAAGTTAACCTGCTCCAGAGCAAGTTAGCTGTTCAGCATAAGTTACCATGGTGATGTGCCCCGGTAAGGAGTGAACCACCGTCATAGGACTGAAAACCCAGAGTTGAAGCTGAAGTTACCTCACTAACCCTAAATCCTGCTTCGTAGTACAGGCCTCTGGACTGACAGGCTTCTAGATAAGCTGGTGGCCCTCTCTCCTCTGGCTTCCACCATTTTTGGTTTTGGTTGTCTTTAGTTTAATTTATCTCTTAGTTATGTACAATAAATCTATCTTTAGTTACAACTCGTGTGTGGTCTCCCCTCCTTTGTCCAGCCTTGAGCTGGGTTGTGACAAATTGGGGGCTCATCCAGGATCAAGTGAACCATTTTGGTTAGATGAAATCTAGCCTTTGTGGTAATTTTGCCTGCTTTTGTTATTGCTACCTCCTGTGATGATGGGAGTTTTTCAATTTGTTTGTAGGCATTTGGATTTTGGAAAGTCTGGACTTAAGACTTTGCCTTCTTGGTTACCAGTTTGGGGAATATCATACATGAGCTTTCTTTTCTTTTGGGGGAGAGCAAATATCTAGTCCTTTGTCCCTTTTTTGTTTTGTTTGGTTGAAATTTGGTAAGTGCTTGTCTATTTGTGCATTTTGGTTTAAGGTGTCCATTATGTTACTGGAGCTTTCCCACTAGGTTTTGGTAACAAGCTCAAGTAGTAAGTTCGTTTCAGCTTGACCTCTTAAAGTGAGAGTGAAAGTGGGTAGAGCTATATGCTTGGGATCACGTCTGTGGCTTTCTGGGGGTAACTGCATGGCAGGTGCTTAATAACCCACTGGTTTACAGTGAATAAATACCCCCCATCAGTAACTGCCTGTAGATTACGCCTGGGCCACACAGGCTACCTCTACCTCAGCAGCGCGTGTGCATCGCTGAACTGCTGCGTCTCGCACACTTGCGGTGTCCACACAGGCAGCGCTGCTGCTGCTGCGCTGCTGCTGCTGCGCTGCTACTGCCAGCTCTATCTTTCTACATAGAGTTTCACTTTGATAATGGCCATCAATAATAGAATGTTTCATACCATTTAATTATGAATTTTATTTATATTTAGTTTAGGATTAGGCCTGGGCCACACTGGCTGCGTGAGCAGCGCGTGTGCGTCGCGGAATCCCTTGGTTTTCATTTCGGCGCCCATGTTAACAGGTTAGAGCAGCTACACAGCCCACAGCAGCCACGCTTCATCTAGAGATTCGGAGTCTTGCCTATTTTTTCCGTGTGACGCACGTGGTTCTCAGCAAAATAGACAGGGAAAATGATCTGTTGACAGTCATATTGACATCATACCAGCAACAATAACACCTTTCACTATGGTTTCAATGTCTATATGTGTAGAATATGTCACAGACATGAAGTGTCACCACTGCGAGTCAGCCTAGAGTTGAGCTTATGTAGTTGTATTTGTGAGCCTAGAGCGGGGAAGCTCCAGTTTGTTTGTGTGGACTACCTTTTGCTTTGTTGATGCACAATAGGATTCAGCACTTTAGTTTTGTATCAGGTTTGTTTAATGGATTAGCGTTAGTTACCTTCCTGTTTGTGTCATGTAGTCAGGGATTGGGCGCTGATGCTGACACTCACCTGATGCATTGTCTTTAGTGTTGTGGAGTCAGGGAGTTGGCCTTGACACACATGTCTGTCATATGTACAGTACTATCCACATGGTTTTGCTCTGTCCTTTATCTCTGCTTATGCCACTATATTTTTGTCTCCTTACTAGTCTTAAAGATGCTTCCTCCAGTACCAATGTTGTGGACGTCTGAGGCTTGACACCTATACTCGTGGTATAGGTGGTCTTCTGTGTCAGAGATTGGTAGGAGGTGTACTTTGTCCATAGTATTGTGTATATTTCAACTGTCTGGCTGAAAGGGACAGAGAACTCAGTGGCTCACTGTGGAATGCCAGTTATAACTGTATTAACCTTGTTTGTTTTTAGTTCCAGAGTTCGTGGTGGAACCACATCTTTATGAGGGAGTGTGTGACGACCCTCTTTGGACAGACTCCTTGTCCTCTCCCTGCAGGAGCCTGGTGGGTAGAGTTGGGTCATCAGGGAGATTCAGCTCACATGGGGTACATCCAAAGTCTCTTAAATTGCATCCAGGTTTGCCTCACTTGCAAAAAAATGGCGCACCAAAAACAACTTCTAGTTCAGGTGAGGAGCGAGGAAAGATCAAATAAGAGACTTGAGATGTACCCCTGGACTGACAGGCTTCTAGATAAGCTGGTGGCAGTCAGTCACTTGCCCTCTCTCCTCTGGCTTCCAAAATGTTTGGTTTTGGTTCTGTTTTGTTTCATTTATCTCTTAGTTATGTACAATAAATCTATTTTTAGTTACAACTCATGTGTGGTCTCCCCTCCTTTGTCTAGACTTGAGCCGGGTTGTGACATACTGTACACACATCCATCTGAAGTGGTTATTGGGGTCAATAATTAACTGTTTAAACCACTTTAAGTATATGAAACAGTTAACAGCATTGGCATTGAAGTAACTGCTAGGTTTGGAGACTTTTTTTTTCCAACGCCTATTGTGGGAGTGGACTAAAGCAGCTTTCAGAGGGGGGAGAACGCCCAAGAAACTCCAATATTTTTTTAGATACCAAAACTCATTCCCCAACTAATGTAAAATGGAGGGTAAAACAAATATTTATTTCCAGGCTTCTTGAGGATAGTTTCTGTAATTCCATACTTTCACTCCCTCAACCCAATCTACAATTATAAACAATGAAAAAAAGGAAATGCCGCCCACATTATGCAAAAACGCATTGAATAAATGTATCTGCAAAGTTGCAAAATGTTCATACTAAATGTATTTGCAAAACTTTTACTGACAACATTTTAAATTTGTTTTCCTGCAATGTTTGCTTGTGGCAACTAAAGCATGATTTAGGTTTTTATTATTTTAATTATTATTTCAAAGCACTCTTAAGGCTGGGGAAAAATCATAATCTTAGTTAAATATAAACATGTTTGGATCTGGACATGTTTACCTTTTCAATATTTAACCAAAAACACAATCTTTCTATATCCTTAACTCAAGATTTTTAGTAGCCTAACCCTAACCACATGCAAAGTGTAGGACCCAAACTCAAATCTCTGGTATCCAAGTCCTGCCATTGGTACACCCAACATCCACTCTGACTACCTCGTCACAGCTTCTGAAAGGTACAAGCCTATCGCCTGACAAGAACATCACTACTGGGCAGCTCTGCAAAACTCATGGATCATGTTCAATGACAAATCCAAACTACTGTATGGTTAAAATTAGGGAATGAGCATATAGATGTACTATGTGCCTATTCACCACCCCCACCTCCACACCCTCACTTTCTGTCCCGATACTGAATGTTACCTGATACTTAAATGTTAATAAACAAGTTGTGCTTCATGTCACTGCAGATTTCTTTTGGTTTTAAAGACCATGACCTTTCTCAACCCTAACCAAGTGCATCCAGAGCCTAAACACAACCATAAAAGGTTAATATTGCTGTAGTTACTACCAGTGGATATTGTACTGCAAGATCGGATATTTTGGACAAAGTAATGAAATATATTGTCACTGAACATTTTACTCATATGTTCAGTATCAACATTTTTGCAACTTGCCAAATATGTTAATCAGCATTTTCTCATTATGTTGAGACAAAACATGATTCAGCCAGCATTACATTTTCTGCAAAATGTATTTTAGTCATATTATTGCTTAATACTTAAAGACACACTATTTTCTGTGTTGGCATTGAATATAAATTACTGTACAGGAACATAATTCAGGCAGCACTAATGTTTCTGCCTCTTGTATTTGAGTCATTACATGCTTCACATTTAAGTAACAATTTTGAGATGACCACTTTGTGGTTGGATCACTTTCTCCTTACAAATACACTGGAGGTTGGATAACGGGATTGATGCTTTCTATAGAATGATTAGCAATCTTATAGCTGATTAACATCCTAAAATTCTTCTTAACTTATGAGCTTTTTTCTATATGTATTTTATAACATGGACCATGTAACAAACATATCACGTTTGTGTTCAATTTTATACATGACATGATATGAAATTTCTTACCTGAATCTGGTATCATTTTCATCCAGAAAGACTGAATAAAAGGGAAAATTAAGAGAGACAACAGCACACGCAAGAGATAATTATGCCATTATAAGAGGCTTGGGAAATTGAAATGCTAAATATTACATAGAAAGACATAAAGTCTTTTTGTTCACTATTTTCTCTTAATTTTCTCTTAAAATTATCACTTGTGTGACTTATTTTAAGGTTAGAGAAACATGTGGTGTGGGTTAAAGTTACTACTTCCGTAAAGTTAGGCCACCTTTGTCAACATGGTAACAGTAAACACCACAACAATTGTAGTTATGATTTTTTAAAAACTGTCCTGACTCGTGGTTGGAAATGTGACACGCGGTTGGAAGTGGGGAGTGAACAGAGGTCTCCTGCAGCAAAGTCCACTTTTTGCAAGTTAGGCTCTAACCAGCCACCCAACCCAACACCTCTGAATATGAAAATGTGTCACCTTATATAGATGTCATCTGAACTGTGCCATAATTACTATAGCTGCTAGACGGCATCTGTCACTCAAATGTAACTATAGGTTGTTTTTGGCGATTGACTTTATGACCTATAGTGTAGTTTTTCTTGGGAGGACAGGCTCAGAAGAACAGGTACATTATACTGAAATGAGGTGTGTGTAGTGGGCTCAGAGCAGCAACATGCAGAGCTTTGTATCTTCAAGTGCTTTATTATGTAGTCCTGTTTTTCATCACAGTTTCATTACAGCTGCAGCGCCTGGAAAAGGAAAAAGAAAAGATGGGTTGGGGCCTGAATAACTGTTTCTTTACTTGACTGGCAGATGACCTGAAACATCTGTTCTTGCGGATTTTGTTCTTATTTTATAAATTCAACTTTTTGAACAAATGTAAGCATTTCATCTTACATTTTTCATTTCATTTTTATAGGTGAGTATACTTCTTAAACTTTATTAAATGAAAGACTTTCATGTAAAATTACAAGAAAAAGACTAAAAAACATTTGATATGATTTAAAGTCAACAGTAGACTGTTGCAATTACAAGCCTGATTACCTGTTTCACAACAATATTGTATAGACATTTAAAAGGTAAATTGGATGCTTTATTGGTGGTATATCATTACATTAAATATTGATTAAATATTAATGGACTTAGCTGGCTTTGTCCAGTGTCACTGTGTCCTTGAATGCACCAGTAGAAAGAGGTCTCAACTACAAAAAGAATATGTCTTGTTCTGAGTGATGCTATTCAGTGAATTTGTTCAGTGAGCATCTCGATATCTCGCCTGTGTCTCTGATAGAAGAGGTGATAAAGGGATGAGCTCTGAAGTGGACAACTGAAATGGAGGAAAAGCTGATTGAGCTGTAAAGAGAAACGAATGTCTCTACAACATCAAATCAAAAAGCTATGCAGCCGACCAGAACCTGAAGTTAGCTTCATTTTACAAACTTCACTCACCTCCAACTACAGTCCACATTACCCACGCCTCTCCATCCATGATCTCTCACAAACTCTGCACTTTATCCTTTCCTTACCTTTTCAGAGAAAATTGCACAGCATATAAACAGTGCAAGCAGCTGGTTGTGTCCATGTTTGTTTTGGTACCAAAAACACGTGAAAATTGGCGTCCGCATGGGATTCGCTTCTTATTTCCATCGTGGTCCTGGCCCCAAACCATGACAATGACAGACTGCTGTGCTCCTGCTACATTTCTGACTGAAAGTTGTGACATGATGATTCAATAATATACTCATTATACAAGTTGTACTAAGGTACTAAATACATTCACCCATCTCTCCTCTTTCCATTTCATTAAACAAAAAGTTTTTACACCTGTTCTTAAAAAATGTAATAGATTCCAGAGATTTCGCATCATCTGGTCAGATATTCCAAATTTTAGCCCCCACACACTGAAAGGATTGAGATGCAAAAGTGTCATGTTTGAATTTGGACTCTACCTAGTAATATACTGTACCTGGTCTCTAGTATACTAACAGCTGAAAATAGTCAAGTGTCTGGCCATTAAGGCATCTTTATGTGTGGTTTGTCCAGTGTTTATAGGTTTCAACTAGTCTTCAGGCTTGGCTGTTACTTCCTTTTACTACAATTGGATGTTGCTCTCTTCTCTGTGCAGAATGATGTATGTGCAGAGTTTTCACATTCATCTGCTGAAGGAGGAAAGTTATTATGTTCACCTTAAATCTCAGTTTAACATGTGCACCTACCAGCATGATTTGTGAAATCACAACTAGTTTGGAGCCAATCATGGTCCAGTATGCAACAAGAAAAAACTGTAGCTGTAAAGCTGAAAGCAGATCAGTGTTGGTTTTTTCAGAAACTATTTAACATTGGTCAAATGTCCTCCCCTGCTTCCTCTGGCAGATTAAAACATTTTGACACATTGTATCTACAGTACCATAAACCTCATCTTGCACATTTCCGTTCACTGTATCTGTATCATGATGCCAGGCACGAGGGAGCCTGCCAATGTAACTTCCACAGACAGATGGAATCTCCTTCAGCGCTGCTGCATCAGTCTCATCTTTCATGCTTATCATTCATCATTCTCTGCTGCTCAGCTGTTGCAGAGCATGACAACCTGTGATAAGATTCATGGGAGCCTATCTTTATGAAACACAATGTTGCCCACCTGTCATCACTGATATCACAGCATGGCAGCTTGGAAACACTGTGTGTGTGTGTGTGTGTGTGTGAGAGAGAATTACTTTGGCTTTTATTCCAGATTGTTGTCTGTTGTTTGCAACATGGCATCTTAACAGTGGAGGCCTTGAGTTTTCTTTGTGTGTGTGACTGAAGGATTAAAAGCTGCACTGAAAGTCAGACGGGCTCGAAGACTTTCAGCCTCCTTGTGTCATGACATGAGACGTGGTTTAGCCAGAGGTTCCCAACCTGAGGTCTGACACTGCAGAGCATCCCAAGATAACAATGCAACTGTGGAATTCATTTGTTCAACTTAAAGTCAAATCACACACTTAAAGGGACAGGTTCACAATTTTTCAAGTGTGTCTTAAAACAACAGTCAGGTGTCCACATGAACAGTGAAAGAGGTTTTCCTCGGTGTAATCACACCTCCTGTTCATACTGGCTATTAAAAGATCCTCTTCAAATGTGTTTAAGTGATGGGGGCCAAAATCCACAGTGTTTCCACACAGTCATTTAGTGCAAAAATGCATTTAAAAGTTGAAAGATATCTACTTGATTTGACTCATTTGGACACTGAAGCTTCATATTTTAGCTTCAGATAAACTTAAACACATTTTTGCTCAGAAGGAGGACTGTGGATTTTGTCCCCCATCACTTACATTGTAAGTGCATTATGAAGGGATCTTCTAATGGTCAGTATGAACAGGAGGAATAATTACAGCAAGAAAAACATGTTTCATTGTTCATTTGAGCTCCTGACTGTTGTTTTAAGAGAGACTTGAAAAAATGTGAACCTGTCCTTTAAGTGAACAGACTCCCATATGAAAACCATATTGTGTTTCTCAACTGATCAGAACTGAAGCTACCTGATAAATTTACTGTTGTGTTTACAAACATATTATAGTGTAGTGTAGTACCCAGAAGTCATATTGTGGGTGGGCACAGAGAATATCAGGTGGGCCTACCTCGTTAACAAGGTTCTGTTACCAAAATGTACAAATATCAAAATACCTGTTAAACCACCTGTGTTTAAGTACACAGGCACAAAAAAACTCATTACACCTCATGGAGGGCATGGAAACATTGTCTGGCACTCAGCAATAACCGCAAACACACACGCACACACACCCTCACAGAAAGCAGTCTTCCACACAGCAACACAACACAAGCTGACACAGAGGCCAAATTACCATGCAGTCATAGGCAGCCAAAAAAAAAAAAAAAAAAATTTTCTGGCTGGGTCTAGTTAGAGAGTGTTATTTACTGATGGCTGGAGTTAGTAGTTCTCACATGAATAAACAAAGCCACTTTAGATGCTAACCTGTAGCATTTGAAAGTCAATTCTGAGTGTCATATGCAAACTACATTTGATTATTTAAAAGGACTACACACTAAAAACAACAAGCACAGCTTTTTTGTTTAAGGTAAATATTAATAATAATATTCAGCACTCTGTTGGTAAATAGGAGCAATGTGCAGACAGAAGGCTGGCAGATGCTCAAATGCCGAGGTAAACTCAGAAAAGTGTGAAAAAGTAATTTATAGCCAGAATGCCAGAGACAGCTGGCTGAGCACCAGGTCAGTCCTCAGGCTGCTGGCTGCTAACAGCAGTGGAGGAGCTGCTGTACCTGTCACAGGTGATGTAACTCTCTCTCTCTCTCTGCCTCCACTTTGTCATGTTCACTAGTTTCTGGTTCGTCTAACAAGGTCGTTTTATGTTGACATTATTCATTATCACACTGCCAGTGTACCAAAGCAAAATAATCAACAGTTTACTTCATTAAATACATCATGTCATGTGACATGCACAACATGAACTCAAGAATATGGAAAACAGTAGCTGAATGAAGCAAATCAGCCTGTGATGAGGATATTGTAATTCTAGCCCCACCCTAAAGTTTAGAGTTCATAGAAACAACAGCTTAAACACTTCACCCATATGCCCACTAAACTAAACCATGCAGCACAGTGGGGACAAACAATAAATATCTTACCTGTGAGATGGCCTGTAAGCACTGAACTTGTGGAGAACCAGGATGCCAATTCTTTTATCTAAGTGACAGTGATGTCACTGTGCAGTTTGCCATGTATGGGGACCAAGGCCTGTAGGACTCCATTCATTTAGGAAAATACAGTATTTCTCTGGGACTCAACTTTACATCTAGTATCTCAAAAGTGGAAAGTCCACAGCCATTGAAATGTGTGTCGACAGGTTGTTTAGGGCCGAATTACATTTGCATGCATCAACCATGTCAACACTGTGTCATACTATTTTGGGATTAGGATTTTTTTCTGAATGTTTCACAGTGGTTATGTTCCAAAGGACAAATAAACAACCACTAAACAGGTGATTTACTGTGGAGACAGATGCTCTTTTGGTGTATATATATATATATATATATATATATATATATATATATATATACATACATATACACACACACACACCGCAACAGGTTTTCTCCATCTTACAATGTTCTATTTCTGTTGCACTGAAATCTCCTGTTGGCGGCTGTAATCCAAACAACATTTACATTAGAAGTGGGTTTTTTGAGCCTTTTGTCAGACTTCTGTATTGTAGATGTGTGATTATGTAGGACATGGAAAGGGTCATGATGTTCTCTGTATTATTCAATTCAATTTTATTTATATAGCGCCAAATCACAACAAACGTTATCTCAGGGCACTTTACACATAGAGCAGGTCGAGACCGTACTCATTTATTTACAGAGACCCAACAATTCCCCCCATGAGCAAGCACTTGGCGACAGTGGCAAGGAAAAACTCCCCTTTAACGGGAAGAAACCTCAAGCAGAACCGGGCTCTTGGTGGGCAGCCATCTGCCTTGACCGGTTGGGTTTACAGCGAAAGAAGGAGGGAGGGGGGCGGGGGAAGGGGAGAGGGGGGTGGGGTGGGGAGAGACACAGAAGTATAATAACAACAACAACAATAACCATAACAACAGTAATGTAAGTAGAGCTATGACTTTATAATAGTAATAGCAATAATATCAGTAGCAGAAATAGAAATAGAAGCAGGACATCCACGGGACCACGCCACAGTCCCCACAGCCATGGCCCACCGTTCAGCCACTGGATCTTCCTGTGAGACGAGAGAGCACAGAGACTCCGGGGAAGAAGTCAAGTTAGTAACATGCATTAAAGGTACATGAAGCATTGAAATGGAGAGGAGGAGGAGGAGAGAGGAGAGAGGAGCTCAGTGCATCATGGGAAGTCCCCCGGCAGTCTAGTCCTATAGCAGCATAACTAGGAGCCGGTCCAAGGCGAGCCTGGCCGGCCCCAACTATAAGCTTTATCAAAAAGGAAAGTTTTAAGCCTACTCTTAAACGTAGAGAGGGTGTCTGCCCCCCGGACT
The DNA here is from genome assembly GCA_038419695.1 of Scomberomorus guttatus. Taxonomy (NCBI): domain Eukaryota; kingdom Metazoa; phylum Chordata; class Actinopteri; order Scombriformes; family Scombridae; genus Scomberomorus; species Scomberomorus guttatus. The sequence continues at coordinate 2,454,525 of CM076467.1, read as the reverse complement.
GAATCTGGGAGATGGTTCCACAGGAGAGGAGCCTGATAGCTGAAGGCTCTGCCTCCCATTCTACTTTTAGTTATTCTAGGAACCACAAGTAAGCCTGCATTTTGGGAGCGCAGTGCTCTAGTGGGGTAATAAGGTACTATGAGCTCTTTAAGATATAGAGGCGCCTGACCATTAAGAGCTTTATAAGTAAGGAGAAGTATTTTAAATTCTATTCTGGATTTTACCGGAAGCCAATGTAGTGAAGCTAAAATAGGAGAAATATGATCTCTTTTCCTAGTTTTTGTTAGTACACGTGCAGCTGCATTCTGGACCAGCTGGAGAGTCTTTAGGGTCTTGTTAGGGCAGCCAGACAATAAAGAATTACAATAATCCAACCTAGAAGTAACAAATGCATGGACTAGTTTTTCTGCATCTTTTTGAGGCAGGATGTGCCCGATTTTTGCTATATTACGTAGGTGAAAAAAAGCAGTCCTTGAAATTAGTTTTATATGATGGCTGAAGGACATATCCTGGTCAAAGATAACTCCCAGATTCCTTACGGTGGAGCTGGAGGCCAAGGTAATGCCATCCAGAGTAGCTATGTCATTAGATAACGTGTTTCTAAGGTGTTGAGGGCCAAACACAATCACTTCAGTTTTGAGTTCAGTAGCATAAAATTGGCAGTCATCCAGGTCTTTATGTCCTTAAGGCACGCTTGAAGTTTAGTTAACTGATTTAATTCATCTGGCTTCATTGATAAATATAATTGGGTATCATCAGCGTAGCAATGAAAATTTATGGAGTGTTTCCGAATAATATTACCTAAAGGAATCATATATAAGGTGAACAGTATTGGTCCAAGCACAGAACCTTGTGGAACTCCGTGTCTAACTTTTGCATGGATGGAGGATTCATTGTTAACATGTACAAACTGAAGTCGATCTGAAAAATAGGATTTAAACCAGCTTAATGCAGTTCCTTTAATACCAATTAAATGTTCCAGTCTCTGTAACAGGATGTGATGGTCAATGGTGTCGAATGCAGCACTAAGATCTAACAAGACAAGTACAGAGAGACGTCCTTTGTCCGATGCAGTTAGAAGGTCATTCGTAACTTTCACCAATGCTGTCTCTGTGCTATGATGCGCTCTAAAACCTGACTGAAAATCCTCAAATAAACTATTGTTATGTAGAAAGTCACATAACTGATTGGCAACTGCTTTCTCGAGGATCTTAGAGAGAAAGGGAAGGTTAGATATAGGTCTATAGTTGGCTAAAACGGCTGAATCCAGTGTAGGCTTCTTAAGAAGAGGTTTAATTACAGCTACTTTAAAGGACTGTGGTACATAGCCTGTTACTAGAGACAGATTGATCATATCTAGTAAAGAAGTGCTAACTAAGGGTAAGACTTCCTTAAGCAGCCAAGTTGGGATGGGGTCCAAGAGACAGGATGATGGTTTAGAGGACGAAATCATTGAAATGAATTCACGAAGGTCGATTGGAGAGAAACAGTCTAAATATATATCGGGTTTTGCAGCTGTTTCTAAGGTTCCTGAATTGGAGGGTGAATCAGTGCCTGTTAAGGGCAGGAGGTGATGAATTTTGTCTCTAATAGTTAGAATTTTGTCATTAAAGAAGCTCATAAAGTCATTACTACTGAGAGCTATAGGAATACATGGATCAATAGAGTTATGACTCTTTGTCAGCCTGGCCAAAGTGCTGAAAAGGAACCGAGGGCTGTTTTTATTCTCCTCTATTAATGATGAGTAATAGGCAGCTCTGGCATTACAGAGGGCCTTCCTATATGTTTTAAGACTATCTTGCCAGACTAAACGAGATTCTTCCAGTTTGGTGGAACGCCAAATCCTTTCAAAATTTCGCGATGTTTGCTTTAATTTACGGGTTTGGGAGTTATACCATGGAGCTAGCTTCTTATGTTTTATTATCTTCCTTTTTAAAGGGGCGATAGAGTCGAGTGTTGTTCGCAGGGAGCCTGCGGTACTATCAACAAGATTATCAGTTTCAGAGGAACTAAAGTTAGCATAAGACTCCTTTGTAGTATTGGGACATGGCACTGAATTTAGTACTAGTGGGATCGCTTCTTTGAATTTAGCTACAGCACTATCAGAAAGACATCTAGTAAAGATGTTTTTGTGTAGTCTATTAATAGGAATTCAAAAGTTATTAAGTAATGGTCAGATAAAATAGGATTTTGTGGAAAAACGATTAAATGTTCAATTTCAATGCCATAAGTCAGAACAAGGTCGAGGGTGTGGTTAAGACAGTGCGTAGGTTTATTTACACTCCGAGAGAAGCCAATTGAGTGTAATAATGAGATAAACGCAGTGCTAAGACTATCAATATCGACGTCCACATGGATATTAAAGTCACCTACTATAATTACTTTATCTGTACAAAGGACTAAGTTTGATAAAAACTCTCAAAATTCGGATAAAAATTCAGAGTATAGGCCAGGAGGGCGGTACACTATAACAAATAGAATTGGCTGTAAAGTTTTCCAGGTTGGGTGTGAAAGACTAAGAACGAGGCTTTCGAATGAGTTATAATTAAGTTTAGGTCGAGGGTTGATTATTAGGCTTGAGTTAAAAATGGCTGCAACTCCACCTCCTCGGCCGGTGTCTCGAGGAATGTGAGTATTAATATGACTTGGAGGAGTGGATTCGTTTAGGCTAACATATTCTTCATGACACAGCCAGGTTTCAGTAAGACAAAATAGATCAATATGATAATCTGATATTAGGTCGTTTACTAATACAGCTTTGGAAGACAGAGATCTAATGTATAAGAGTCCACATTTAATTCTCCTATTTTGTTGCACTGTGACATTGGTGGTGTTAATTTCTATTAGATTTTTATGAAAGAATCCTCTTCTGTTTACTTTAGAGTTAATTGATTTAAATGATTTGAGAGGTCGGGGGACAGACACAGTTTCTATGTAGTATTGGGTGGGTAACTGCTCTAATGGAAGCGCAGAGAAGCGTGTAGGACTGCAGCTCTGCTTCCTGGTCTCAACTCTGGGTTGTCATGGTTTTGGTCTAATAAACTCAGCCATATTTCTAGATATGAGAGCTGCTCCATCCAAAGTGGGATGTATGCCGTCTCTCCTAATCAGACCAGGTCTTCCCCAAAAAGTCCGCCAATTGTCTATGAAGCCCACATCGTTTTCTGGACACCACCTCGACAACCAGCGGGTGAATGATGACATGCGGCTATACATGTCATCACTGGTCAGATTTGGCAGGGGCCCAGAGAAAACTACGGAGTCCGACATAGTCTTTGCATATGTACACACCGACTCAACATTAATTTTGGTGACCTCCGATTGGCGTAATCGACAGTCATTCCCGCCGACATGGATAACAATCTTACCATATTTACGATTATCTTTAGCCAGCAGTTTTAAATTAGATTCTATGTCGCCCGCTCTGGCCCCAGGAATGCATTTGACTATGGTCGCTGGTGTCGCTAACTTCACGTTTCTCACTATGGAGCTGCCAATAACCAGAGTTGGTTTCTCAATGGGTGTGTCACTGAGTGGGGAGAACCTGTTGGAAAACGTGAACTGGTTGCTTCTGCTTAGGACTATGCTTCCTTCGGACAGTCACCCAGCTGCCCTGGCTTCCTGGCTGCTCGGGAACCACCGGGGGGGTAGGAGCTATGCTAGGAGCTATGTTAGGTCGGCCCGCACCGGCTACTGGGGGCTGGCTAACATTAGTTAATGATTTATTTTCCATGGTGCGGAGCCGCGCTTCCAATTCACTAAGCCTCGCCTCCATCACTGCAAATAAACTACATTTATTACATGTACTAATGTCACTAAAGGAGGCGGAGGAATTGCTAAACATATGACACACCGAGCAAGAGAGAGTGGGAGAGTGGAAGGGAAGAGAGAAGCCATCGTTAACTGCTTAGCTATGTTAGCTGCTAAGCTAAAACAACTAACTACTATGGATTTAGCAAGAGAAGTCGCTAAAAGAAGGAGAGAGCTAGGAGTGCTTGTGCAGAACTAGCGTACGTTTAAATATACTGCAGGTATTTTATCCACAGTGATGAAGAATAAAGCAAAATTTAGCTAAGCTGAGGGCAGCAAAACATTATCGGTAAACACAGTCAACAACCGGAAGTGACACAATACGCTTACCGTAGTACGTCAGCACGTTAGTCCAGTGGTAAGTTCTGTATTCACGCAAAATCCAGCAATGCTGCACCTTCCTGTATGTTGTAGATAAAGAATCAAACAGGGCTCAGTGTGACATCCACACTGATTTCTGTGCCTCCACTACAGTCACTCCCCCAGGCCCTTACAGACACAATAAACACACACTTCCTCATCCACCTTGTGGATAAAAGCTGGATCAAACTGTTAGCATCTGACGAGAAGAGTCTGGACTGGACTTAATCTTCTGATAACCTGAAGCAAAACTCATCCACATAAACACAACAATCTCACCTCATTTGGCAGCTATCCTGGAGCTTTTAAATAGATCACAAAATCCTCACTAGCAGATAAGTTTTCCCAGTTGTCATGGAACTTGGATGTTCAAATTTACATTAAAGTGGTTATAATCTATATTTTTCATAATAACAATGCATGAAATGTCAGTGTGTAATGTGTTGGTTGTGGCTCGTAGTGATGAACCTACAGAGAATTATTACCCTGCAGCTCCCCTCGGCTTTACAGAGCTTTATGCCTGGGCCACACAGCCTGCCTCTACCTGAGCAGCGCATGTACGTCGCTGAACTGCTGTGTCTCACAGGCCTGCACTGTCCACACAGACAGTGTTGCTGCTGCGGCGCTGCTATTGCTGCTGAGGTGAAAGTGGGTTGTTTTTTTTATTATACTGATTATTCCGCCAGTGAAACCCTGTCACTGCTCCAAGTGAGGAAAATCAAACACACTTTAACAAACAAACCCTACAACTGTCAACAACAAAAAAGGAAAATAAAAAACACCAAATCTCTGTCTGGAAGCAGGTGAAACAACAGGCAGGAGTCCTGGTTTGAATTAATATCACGGAAAATGAGCAAGAGTTGAGAAAAGAAGCTCCGTGTGTCACCGACTCCGACAGAAACACGACTCCAAATGAATGATAATGTTGCTCCGTAACTGCTGGATGTGGAATTAAACTGTTTGCCAACAAGTTCAACTTAAAAAAGGTTGTTTCTGCTGCCACGGAAAATCAGTTGATGCAGGTTTAAAAATTAAGGTTCAAAGTTCATTCTTGGTCGTGGAGACAGCAGTTGACAAAACAATCTCACCTCCATCTGCTGAAGAAGATCATGTGACATGATTGAAAGCTCCACAATAGCTAATAAACGGACCGTGAGGTGAGATTGTTTTGTCAAGGTCTTTTTCTGTGTGAATGAATGTACTTTGAAGCTGTGGCCCTTGTGTTGTTTTGTTGTATGGCTGCAGGTGGTTTGAAGCTGAAAGTACAGCACAGCAGGCTGCGGGCAGAAGAGGCTGCTGCCTAGAGCTTCACACATCCTTCATTATCTTTTCCTATTCAGTAGAATTCTTGTTGGTTACACGCCGCCAACCTGCCAACTCTGATTTCTTTTTTCATATTTGAGAGCCATCTATACCTTCAAGATCATGCTGTTTCATTTTAGTTTTATTCCAGATACCATCTCCAGTGAACAGGCACACTAGTGGCTTTGTGAGGCTGTAGCTCAGGAGGTAGAGCGGGTCGTCTACTAATCGGAAGATTGGCAGTTCGATTCCCGACTCCTCTAGTCTGCATGTTGAAGTATCCTTGGGCAAGAACCCCAAATTGCTCCTGATGGCTGTGGCATCAGTGTATGAGTGTGTGTGAATGGTTAGCTTCCCTCTGATGGGCAGGTTGGGACCTTGTATGGTAGCGCCTGTACCTATTCAGCGTATGAATGTGTGTGAATGGGTGAATTGACTCGTAGTGTTAAAAGCACTTTGAGTAGTCGGATGACTAGAAAGGCGCTATACAAGTACAGTCCATTTACCAAGCTAAATGCTAATGTCAACATGCTAACGTTCAAAATGGCAATGTTAACTTAATAGTGTTCAGCATGCTAACATTTGCCAATTAGCACTAAATACAACGTGTGTCACAATTCTCAGAAAAGGGACCCAAGAGCACAACTCAGAAAACAAGGTCAAAAATATGATCAGGATCAAGACAGCATGCAAGGAGCAAAGCGCTGGAAAGCTGAGGCACATAGCACAAAGGCAATTTGGCAGAGAGCAAGTGGAAATGGGCCAGTATATATACCAGGGAGCTAACGAGGCAATGATGAATAGAGAACAGGTGAGCAGGTGAGTGGGGAGGAGGAGCAGGTCAGGTGATACTACTGGCAGGGAAGGCAGGCAGGTGGGAGTGGCAGGGTCTGAAATGACTTAGAACATGCATGTACAAAAAAAGGCTGAGGCTGATGGGAATGTCATTAGTTTTTCTGGTGTTTGGTCATAAACCAAAGTATTGGACAACTTGAAATTTAGACCAGATGATGGTCTGGTCTAGATGAAAAGTCAGAGGATCTCTAAAGTTCTTACAATTCATGCTGAGGGAGACATGAATGTCAAATTTCATGGCAATCCAACCAATAGTTGTTTAGAAATCTCATTGGGATACAAGACTGACTGAATGATATTGCCGTTCCTATATACTGTATCTATAGTGTGGCTAAAAATAAAGATGTTTTGGTGGTGTGACCGATCCATTTAGCCACAGTTTCAAAAGAAGCTGATGTACTTAAAAGAAAAAAGTTAAGGTATTAAATATAGGCTACACATGCATGATGATATTTCCAGATAATATTGGAAAAATATGTCAGGCAGTCAGGCACACAGACATCCGTGCACCTTTGCCTTTAATATTTAACATTGTGTAATATTTCTTTCACACTTTCTGATTTTATGTTGACCCCAGGAGGAATAGCAACCACTTTGTGAAATCTAAAGGGATAAAGAATTTAGATTAGAGTTATTCTTTACAGTTGACTGAAAGTAATAGTTTGTCAACATAGTTAATCTTTCATGAGACTATAGAGTTTTTTTTAAGAATGCATTATTCTGTATTGATCTGTGAGAAAGAACAAGGCAAGAGGGAACTAAAAGTCTCTCTAGTTTGCTTTATAGATTTTGTTACCTTATAACTTTCAGCCTTGAGTGGAAGGAGTGAGAAAAAATGCCCTGGTGCCATTAATCTCCATTGTATTGGGTTTTCTTTGGAGAGTCTCATACCTTACCAGTTCAAACTTTAATCAAAATTACTCTCAGTGCTTGATACCATTAGAGGTAAGGCAGAAATATGCTGTGATTTCTTTCCTTTTTTGGCTGAACCAGCCATGGACCAACCCTATAACCCCGAATGTCTGTCTGTCACTGAGTAATGAAGTTACACCAGAGACGGTTTAGAAATGAGACAGTGCACTTAAGAGTCATTTCCTATATCTGTGTCATGTGGGTTTCGCAACTGCACCGCCAATTTAGGAGACTAGCGGCAGTTCCTGAGTCTGTTCACTCCAATGGGAGAAGTGAGCATAAGCACAGTTTATGACCAATTCTTTTGCCCCATAGTCACCAAAGTAAATATTATTTTGTTTTATTGTATCATTTTGTTGTCATTAACTTCCATTTTACCCCTTTTCTCTCATCATGGGGGGTTGCTAAATGCTAACTATCCAGGCGCTAATACTAACATTAGCTCTGATGTATATCTGCCTGTTTCCCGCCTCGTATAATCAACATAATGCAATTGAAATAAAGATTAAACACACCAAGGTTGATTATGTTGTGAATTTGCACCTTGTTTTAAATAACTAAACTCTACTGGAGGCTGTGGTTGTAGCCTGGGTGCTGGCAGGTTGAGTTTGTGGGGCTAAAAAGGCAAAGCTGGCATGGGTTGTGTCTAGATGGGGTACTGAATATGCACAGTGGTGTTTGCCCCGTTGGCCCCACCCGCGAGTTCCTGCTTCGCCCCTAGACTTTAGATTGTGATGGAAAGTTTTACAAATATAAAACATCCATGGATCAAAAATTCATCATAAAAAAAGTCGTAATTGACCTTGTTTGCAGTTTGAGGTGTCCTGTCAACAGTTTTACAGACGTCACTTTTACAATGGTAGTCTATAGGGAAAATGCTTTTTGGGCTGCAGAGGGACTGATTTTCTTGCCCTTTTCACTCCAGCAGCCCTGAGGAGGAGAGATCAGAGCAGCAGCAGCTAGCTACCATCAATACTAAAATCAGTGCTACTATGGGAAGACCACATGAAAGTTATTTCACTCTATTGTCTGTATTTTTGATCATATTGTGCCAATGCAACATGCCCATTGAAGTCTGCTCCAATCACCACTCTCTCCTCTTTGAGTATACTTTCCACCACTTCATCCAACTTACTCCAGAATTCTTCTTTCTTTTCCATCTCACACCCAACTTGTGGGACATATGCACTGCCAACATTCATTATCACACCTTCATTTTCCAGCTTCATACTCATCACTGTGTCTGACACACACTCTTGACATACTCTTCCTTCAGGATTACCCCTACCCCATTTCTCCTCCCATCCACACCATGGTAGAACAGTTTGAACCCACCTCAGATGCTGCTGCCCTTACTCCCCTTCCACCTGGTCTCTTGCACACACAGTATATCTACCTTTCTCCTCTCCATCATATCTGCCAGTCATTGTGCCAACATTCAGAGTTCTGACTCTCATCTCCACACTCTCCCGCTGCCTCCTGACATGCCTTCCCCCTCTCCTTTTTCTTCACCCAACAGTAGCATAGTTTCCACCCTGCTGGTCAAGAGTACTGGTGGCGGCCATTGGTAACCCGGCCTCAACCGATCCAGTATAGAAATCTGATTTATAATCTGATTTATAATATGAGGATTTCTGCCGGATGCCCTTCCTGACGCAACCCTTCCCATTTATCTGGGCTTGGCACCAGCACTAAGAATGCACTGGCTTGTGATCCCCAGTGGCTGGGTTTGGAACCCTATTGAATCTGTTAGGATTATTATTCTTCTGCCCTAAAAGTATCTGGGTCTCAGAAACCATAACAGCTACAGGCATGAAATTTGACCAATTTCAGATTTTTGATATTCCATACTGTTTTGAAATGATACATTTTTAAACCTGTCTTTAAATTCAATTTTACATAAATGTTCATAAATCAAAATAGGCTTGAGCTATTGTAACCACATTTGGCGCACGTGTTTGGAAGCTAGCTCTATGCTAGTCTTGGGATATTCTGCCACTAGGGGGCACCAAAAATGTGAAAAGTTTATATCTCATAAATAGCTGTGCGGATTTGAGTGAAAAATTGTCCACATGTTCTACAGTCATGTTCAATTCATTGTATAAAGATTGGTCATGATTGGCAAAAAGGGGAGTTTATAAGCGTAAACTCATGTTTACCAGCAGAATGATGTGTGATTTTTTTCAGAATTTTCTCATCAACATTTTGACTGTTGTAAGCGTTTGAAGTTTAAACAGACAAAAAAAACCCAGTCTGGCACATATGATGTCATTGCCTCACATTGTAGGTGGAAGGTGTGTGGAAAGCCATGTCTCCCCAATGGTGCAGTCAGTAGGTCGCCTTCTCTGGGGGTACAACGGTCCCTGGTTTGAGTCCCAGGGTGTCCAATTCAAACTTTCCAACCATGTGGCAATTTATGCATGTTTATTTTGTTTTATTTATTTTTTGGTTTATTTAACAGGGACAGTGCACATTAATAAACATTGCTGTTAGCCAAGACAGATGTTACAGATTCACCTTAAAAACAGAATATGTGGCATGTTTTTAAATTCTTCTGAAGGTCATAATAAGTCGAAGATTGCCTTTTGTGCTCAGACCTGCTCATTGCTGCTTGTGGCTATATTGTTAGAATTGTGCTTCCTGTAGCACACCCTTCTGTGGTTGGGGTTATGGTTTAGTTTAGGTTATAGTTAGGCATTGCAGAGGTAACTGGATGGGGTCACGGTCAGGTTAAGGGGAAATGCATATTGACAAGGAAACAGACTTTGACACCAGCATCGAGAGGCTTAATGTATTGTAAGGTTGCATGTTATAGAAAACATCCCACATTGTGTTTTTAAAAAAAAAACAGTTATTAGATTTGATAGATTTATTTTAGATTTGAATGTAACTTTTTATTTTGCAATTTGGTTCCATAGCGCCACAACTTTTGAGGAAATATAATTTTCCTGTCTCTAAGAAGAGCTAAATCTGTTACACCAAGACACCCTGTTGCTACTCTAGAAATTTGTGGAAAGTGACCATGCATATCTTACTGACACTTCATCCAACCACATTCTACATTAGTGTGGCAAATGCATGTTCATCTATAGATTGTTTGTGAACAAGACCTAATTTCCATATTTGGAATAAAATACAGGAAAAAACAATTTGTTCATTCCATTTGGGGATTAGAATGACACATAAGTCTACTCTGCATTTCCATATAAAAGGGAATCCAAAGCATGGTTAACGACAGCAAACAAAGAAAAAACTGAAGCAGCCAGCATACAACATGATTGTGAATGGGTAATCCCACTTGAAAACAAATCAGTGGATAAATATGATTTTAATGGTGCCTCCAATTGTAAACAGCTGGGACCTGGGCTTTGCTGAGGAAACAGCTGGCACTGGCTCCTCACTTCATTAAGGAAGAGGCAACAAGACACATCTGCATTCATTAGCTGCTTTGTGTTTGTCTGAGATCTATCAGTGCCCAGATCCTGCTGAGGCTTGCTTTCTGTTTTCAAAAGGCCTCCTCTCAGTCATCCATCACTGTGATTATGCAAGCTGAGGCATTTAAGTCTTAATGAGTCACGCTAATGAAAGTAGATTAACCATTATGGTGAACAAAAAGGCAATGATGGCTCCTGGGCCTGTTCCTCAGCTCTGTAAAAACCTACAGGAGTGTAGCCTCGGTTCTTCTACTTTGCAGAACTGCTTGCTTGAAGTTTTGTTGTTGGGCTGACCTTTCTTGTTCGAATCCATTTTTGTTTGAACAGGATCTAAAATCCTTGTGTTAACAATCCTGGTAGATTTAGACTGGTTTGTACCTGTGCTGCATGTGTCCTGACAACACAGGTTATACATATTGTAGATGAATCATACTTGCCATGTCATGTCATTAAATGCAAAGAATCCTTTCGCCTTCTTCCAGAGGTGAGCTGTAGCTGGCTTACAGTGATAGACCGGTTTGCTTATCAGTGCCACATTGAATGTACTGTTGTGAAATTGAGTGTGACATTGAGAATCATCAGCTCACAGTCAAAACATCTGATTTTCCTCCAAAGTGGAAGTGTCACAAGGCTTGCAGGTGCATAAGTGCCTGGCAAATCATTTTTCTGAGCTAGAGAAGGATAGAGAGAGAGACATAGAGACAGAAAATAAATGTTACGTGAGTAGTATGTAAAGTTAGGTCTTCATGCAGTTTTTGAAGATGGAAAGGGATTCTGCTGACCGAATCAAGTTTGGTAATTTGTTCCACCACCAAGGGGACCGTACAGGAGAAGAGTGTGGATTGAGATTTCCTGCCTCGCAGTGACAGTAGGACTAGTCATCGTTCATCTGGAGATAGTATTAAACGAGAAGGCGCATAAACCTGACTGACGGAATTCAGGTAGGTGGGTGCTGTGCTAGTGGTTAAGAAATCTTGTGGCCCTAGGCTATTAGCATCTAGGCCCCTGTTTTGTCATTTTAAAACAAATAAAGAAAAACATTCAAACCCACAGGAGTGCACCGTAAAGGTGACAAACTAAGGCGGAGATGTTGGTATGGTGATGGTATGGTGTTTCTTAGACCACAAAATGGCAAGTCAGAGTACTCTAATCTGACATTTACAAAAAAGGATATTGGACTGTTTAGGAAAGCAAAAGAAAACACAAAAAGAAAACAAAAAAGATCATTCTACACAGTTCACCCAGCACCACTGTGCACAAATAACAGACCCTCAGAAGTGTTACAACCAAATGGCAACTACCACGACTTGAGGCTGAAGCCAATGCGGAAGTCCCTTAAAGTGCAATGTCACTGACAGCTGCTAGATGCTGGCTCCAAAAAATCTCTGGCTCCAACTGACTCCCACTCAAAAAGCATCAACTTCTCTCTAGAAATGATAAGTTGATCATTTTTTTTCAACAAGTCAATATGATCTCAATCACCCTCTAATATGCTGCTCTCCATGGCTCCAGAACTCACACTAGTCAGTAAGTTTAATGTTATTTGATAACTTTACCTGCTTAAGCTAGAGTAGCTAACGTTAGCCCAGGTGTGCACCGCTCAGTGTTTCTGAGGTAGCAGGGTGTGTTTCCAGAGCATGAACACCCCGTACTCCTTATTTGGAAGGTTCTGGCTCCAAACGCAAAAGATTGTGCCAACTGTAATGGCTTGATTCCACCAGGTGCATCTGCGTTGCTTTCTGGCTGCAACATGGCCACTGGAGTTGATCGCGGCCACTCTAGTCAATGCTTGTGACCAACAGTCAGTTTCAGAAGTGTCCCAGAAATGGCTCTGTGCTCCGTTCCGCTAAACATATACACCTAGTCTATTTTTGATGGAAGCTGCTTCAAGCTGCACAGAGCAGATCAAGCCGGACAGGAACGGCATAGAGCATCTGGTCAATTTTCAAAATAAAACACCCTGTGCAGACTCCCAATTGTATATCGCATCACTACAAGATTTTGTAGGGATCATTTCCTCACACAGCAGCACCATTTTATGTAGGGCATTAATGTTAAATTTAGGCTTAGAAATAATTAATAATTATATTAAATAATAGGATTTAATTTACATTAGATCACCTCGGGGCACCACCCTGAAAGAGAGCGAAATGATAGCCAATATACTGATTCAGTCTCATAAAATATACTCAACTATCAATTTGGAACTCTGATTAATAATTAATGTAATTACTATGACCAAAATTACCATATCAGCAGCTAGTAAAGGTTGAAGGATTTTGGAGTTTTTTTGCAGAACAGAGGTTGGCAATATTCACTTTTAAACAAATAAAGAACGTGCATATTCAAAAGCATTTATTAAAAAAGGTAACAAGCAAAAACACACAATATGTAGTGTGAATTAATCTTAAATGTGTGAACTGCAGGCAAAACAAAATGGTTGACTGGATTCAAAATGGTGACTTAGCCTGCATGGCTGAGAACAAAGGAAAACTACAAAGATGGCAGAATCACAGATGGCCCCCGGGACCGCGATTTCCTTGGTTGTGGGTGAGCCAGGCTGGGAGGAGATGTAGTTTTCGTTGTTGAAATGCAGCCTCAGCTGTGACTGGTCGGTGATCCAGTCGTGCAGACCGAGGTTGCTCGTTGCTGGGTTTTAAACTGGCTCTAATACCAAACCAATGAGTGATGTCACACTTCACTACGTCCATCTTTATATACAGGCTATGGTCACAACCCTCTGCATCAGCCAATATACTAAATCCAGCAACTGAGTCCATCAGACTGAACATACCAGAGATAGAACTGCATATTCTGAAAACATCAGCACTACACAAGTAAAGTGCACAATATGTTAAATGCAGTTTTGACATTATCAAATGAATACATGTCAAGCATTAATATCTCACCAATAATTTACCTTTTAGTGATTTTTTTCCTGCTCTTCTTTGAAGCACAATCTTACATGACACTGGGAAAGTCCATCTGACAAACCAAGTCATATTCTCGAAACATGATGTTTAAGTGGTTTAGACGTTCACACATTGAGCCTCATTCATTAATATGCGTGTATAAATGTTCTTACTAAAATGAGTGCGCCTGCAAAATTACTGTTGTATTCGTGACACGTGTGCACCGACCAATTTTGTTCTTACCACTGCGTGTATGTTAGTGAATCAGAATCATTCTAAGTTGACAGGCACGTGCCCACTATCAGTAATTAGCATATACCACACACCCCCATTTCTATAAGGAAAGCTGTGTTGGAGCGGTGCAGCAGCAGAGAGAGCTGTCACTCATTGCAAACTTTACTGCTAGTGAAATGCAAACAAGAGTTTCAGAAGTAGAAGACAGAAAAGTCAGATTTGGCTGGTAAACATGTCATTGGCACAACTGTTTGGAGCCCGATTGTGAATCCTGTATACAGCCTGCATACCTGTAGCACCACTACCACACACTACGTCTGTAACAAAATGAAAAGTTGGTAAATGTGTCGATCTGGGAATTGATCTAAATAAATCTCTACTGCTGTGCCATGTGTGCATTGTGTTTCATCTCTGTCCACAACAGGCCGTGATATAGTGAAAACAGAGCACCCCTCCCCACTACTGACCTGTAAGGCTGTGAGGAACACTAAACAGGCTGCTGGTTAACCAGCTGGGTTAGTCAGGGCCAGTGTTTATGCTTACTAAGGCAAGGTCTTACAGAGCTGCTTCTTTAGCTACTGAGATTCGTCTCAGATTCCCCAAACTTGTCTTTCATATCCACAACGAAATGTTTAAGAGAACTCATTAAATCCATATTAAAATTCATGTATCACATAAGGGGCATGAAGTTTTTGCCTATTTTTAGCCACAATCAAGAGTCCATGTTTAAATCTGTCACAGATGTCTTTAACAATTTGAATTTGGACACTAATAATAAATAATAATTGTAGGGGTCAGTGTTATGATAACATCCACAATATGATTATGGTCTATAAAGTACTGAGGACCCGTAGTCAAGAAGTTCTCCTCTACCTCCTCTACATGATTGGACTCCATGTGCTCCTCACGTTCTAAATCAGGGTGTGTAACGTTGATTGCTGTTGTGGCTCACTATGACAAGTTTGGGGAATTTGAGGTCAGGGCAAAAGGAAATTTGTGATCTGGACAAAAAAATGACCATATGAATTTGTACAGTTTTTGCATTTCTCTGCAAAAACCACATCCTCCAACTCATCGCAGGTTTCAATCATTCTGCTTAAAGGGGACAAAATTTAGCTTTTTGTGGTTTTCTGTTATTTATCTACTGTTATGATGCTAAACATGGTCAGAGTTCTAAAACTTAAGGTTAAAGTATGTAAAATAATTCTCCCTGTATGTCAAAAGTCAGGGTTTCAACCTGCTCTTTTTTTTCTACCTTGCTGACAATAGGCTGAACTGAGGGGCTGCGTAAAGAGCAAGAATAAGATAAATAAGAAGTTTTTTCAATTGTAAATTATGCAAAGATATTCTGTAGAGCCCCAGATTCAAATATATATACCTGGAAATGAGCATAATATGTCCCCTTTAAGGAGAAGGAACTAAACATTGTCTCAGACATGGATATTGTCCCAAGGATCTGTCTGACACTCTTTCTCCAAACTTGGCCTGATCACAAATAGAAACACATAGAAAGGCTTTTTAGAAGCATTTTTGACATCTGTCACTTACATTTGATGAAATGTATCAATCCACACAGACTTGGATGCATGAGACGTGCATCACCCCGGAGTCTATTTTTTCTCCTCCAAAGTGTTTAGTAAAGTGTAAACTCCACACACTGGGGTTTAGGTTTGGGTGAAAGGAGGATCATAATGGATAATTGGATTGTTAGGAATAGTATCAAAAGGATGAGCAAGCCTGCTAAAGCCCATATTAATTCCTACTATTGATTACAAATCACCAAAGTTTATTTTGTATCTGGTAAGTGTGGTTAGTATGTCAAAACATACAGAATACATCACCCAAAACTAGGGGAGAGGGGTGTGTTTCCTGAGCCTCCTGTGGCTGCTGGTGAAGATGTGGAGCGCAAAGAGACACCGCCTCCCTCACCTCACATAGATCCTCTGATTCAGCCTGGCATCACTGCTGAGAAGCTTCAGCTGTTGCTCTGCATTAAAGAGGTGGTGGTGAGAAACAGAGTTAGAATGGGAGGCAATGCAGCTGCAGACTCTAGAGCTGGAGCCCCACCGACCCCTGCATCTGCCTCCACCAACCGAGTAACATCACCTACTCCTGCCTCTCAGGATGGCTTTGACATCAGCAGGCATGCGGCACTTGTTCCTCCATTCAGAGAAACAGAGGTTGATTTGTACTTTTGTGCATTTGAATGCATTGCATCTGCTTTACGTTGGCCTAAAGATGTGTGGCCAATTCTGCTACAATGCAAACTAATAGGTAAAGCACAAGAAGTATGTGCAAGTCTTTCCTTTGAACAAAGTCTAAATTATGAGGTTGTCAACAGTTCTTTGTGCATATGAACTACTTTCTGAGGCTTATTGCCAGAAATTTAGGAATTGTAAAAGTATTGTATATTTAAATGAGCAAATAGTTATGACCCTTGCAAGCAGCAGTGCTTGCTGATTTTGTCTTAATGCATATAAACATGTTTCTTCAATTTGTGTCCTGTGATTGTTTAGTTTCGTTGGAGAGACAAGAATCACCCCAAGTCTAAGGCATTTGTTGCCAGTTCTGCTTGATGAAGCGTGTCTGTTTCATTTGATTGCAGATTGTCCTGTGGTCAAGAAAAAAGAACAGTTCAAGAAGTCAGAGTCCCTCTGTCATTGGGTGTATTCAATCAATTCCCAATGTAACCCAAAATGTGGCTAATGCAGGAATTGATGGTAAAATTGATGCTGAATTCAGGCCATTCATTTCAGATAGTTTTGTGTCGATGCCAAAGGATGGAGCCAGTCCAGTGCTTAAGATTAAAATCTTAAGAGATACCAGTAGTGCCTTTTTCTAACTACACCATTCTCAGGAATGATTTAACTGGAGGAAAAATGTTTCCTTGTTCTGATGTTGTTGAAAATTGACTATGTGCAACATGTTCTCATGTTCGCCCAACTTGCCCCCTTAGAAATCTTGGTTACGTAATGACTAGTTTTGTTAGATAGCCTAACAAATTGTGTAATTGTGATAACTTGTTGCAAATAGTTCCCAGTGTGACTTTATCAGTAGATAACTTATCCAAGCCCTTCTGTTTTTGTACGTACTGTGAAATCAAACATTTCTCTAGGGAAAAAATGTTTGATCTTTAAGGGTGAGGTGTTATGACCCAGAGGTCATATAGTGAACATTTTCTGTGTACTGAGTGCTTTAACCCCCTGTGTGTGGTAGCATTTTTGTTTATCCTCATTTCTCCTGTTTCTGTTCTGTTCTGTAAATTAGTTAGGTCAGTGATTTGTATTTTTGTATCTTTCTGTTTGAGTAGGTAATTTTTAAGTTGATTAGCTTTAGTTCCCTTTTGTTTGTTGTTTTGTTGTTAACCCACCCTGAAGCCAAAAGTCTGAGATAAACATTTAAAGGGCTGCAACCCCTTGTTGCTGGTGTTTCTTTGGAGCTGGGAAGAGGGGAGTCTCATTTTTAATGTTGCACCAGGTTTTCCCCTAGGCCAGGTCATAACAGTATTACTCTTAGTGGCTCTTTCTCCTAGAACAGAAAATATTTCATTTTATATGGAATGGTAAACCAGATACAATTTAACAAACATATGTATACAATAAATAGGAACTTGGATGTTTAGAGTCGCTGAATGCTCAGATATGAAATATATCCCTTATATCATCACTCATTGGAAAATTGTAATGTATAATACATATGCATATGCAAAGTGGCAAAAACTTGAATTGGCAGAGGGGTGGTAATAAACTGACTAGACCAACTGAAACGTTTACTCTCCATTATTACTGAGACATTAAATTGCAGGGACCTAACTATTTTAATTATTTAGGCTTAATAAATCACTTTAATGTAGTTAGAGGAATCAGGAAAAAAATATATACAGTATCTTAAACAATAAGTGTAATAAAAAATAAAGATATAGTTGTCCAATGAGGGGTGGTGGAGGTGGGATTACAAATAACATGCATGCACAGTAGAGTTTGTTTAACCGAACAGATCTGGTATACAGTATAAGCACCTTAAGATTTCCCCTTAGGTTCTTTGAGTTTGACAGCATCACATACATTATGTCTTCTTGCTCTAACACTTGACTGAAGCTATGTTGTGTTTACAACAAAGTGAAATATTTAATACCCAAGACACCATTATATACTGTATATCTGTACCATAACATGAAATAGAAATAGTCTAAATCTCTTGTGGATTCTTTCCCCCACTGTTCAGCCTGGCATATCTGCGATCTTGGAAACCTTCTGCACCTCACTAAAATTAAAGAAATCAAGTTGTATGGATTTGGACAAAACTTGGCCATGAAACTTTAATTTATAAAGATGGACTGACTGGTGGTGTGCTACTGATGTCAGTGTGAAATGCAGGGTAGTGGTTACTAGATAAAAGTAGGTGGATAACTTTGCTTTAAGAAGTCCCAACAAATGCATCTTCCAACACAAACACATGAAGACTAATTATATTTAATGGTGACTTTGTAGTGACAGAAACCATCAGTTCTTGTTGATCCACAGTGAGAGGCTGTGAGTCCTGTTGATGGGATCTCTATGGGATTTTGTGATTCCCATTCTCCTCTCTGCCCTCGGGGTGACGGGTACAGCTTGTTCCCACTCAGCCGGAGCATTCACAGCTATTTATAGAGCATGCAAAGGCCCAGACATGGCTACTAGGTCTGCAGAGTGGAGGAGTTTTAACCTAAAGTGGCTTAGGGAGCAAGTGCGGTCAGCTCCTTATGGGATGAAGAGGACGGAACGCACCCTTTCCTCCCTCACTTTGTCATCCTCTACATGTCTTTGTCCCTCTACCCCTTGCTCTCATATAAACAGATCCTCTCTTGCCCACGGCCTTCCTCTTTTCTCCTCATCCGGATGAGAAACACAGCTGAGAAATGTCATTCCTCTCCAGGGCTTGCTCTTGCTTTTGTTTATCCTCCCTCCCTCTACTTCAGGAGTTTTGCCACATGAAATATCAAGCATATTTTCTTGATGGTGTCTTGGACTTGTTGAGTCCCATGTGTCCTGCAGCAGATCAGAGGCGCTGAGAATGTGGTGGATGACTTAATCTTTAATCGAATTATCTTTTTTTCCCATTTAAGGCTGTGGCACAGTGACTGCTAGGAGACAGAGTGAAATGAGTCGAGCTCCACAGTGGTGTGTCTAATACTTAATCTATTCGGCTGCCAATTTAGATGTGGTGATCAATCATTTGATTTGATGTTGAGTTGATATCTTTTCCTGTCACATGATATCCAAGAATTTCATTGTTTTCTTAGGGTCTTTTTGTTGACATGGTGCAGGCCTGAGTAAGCAACTATAGTGAAGATAAATAACATTCTATTCCCCTGGTTCCCAAGTTGTGTTAGATATTTTTGAATACTCCGGAAGCACTTATTAGGAATGGAAATCACCCTTTTTTACTGATAGCAGTATCTAATTTCTATCAAGAACAAACTCCATAAATCCACTTGAAATTAAAATAAAAAGTTGCTTCTTCACACTTTTTCTTCAGTATGAAAGTAATCCAGTGGTTTTTGTCTATAAGTCCATAGTTGCAGTGTGAACAGGAACTGCCGGGAGCTAAAGCAGACTAAGATCATCACTTTTCACCAGATTTGTTGAGCAGTGCAGAATAAAGCTTAGCTGATGTTGCATGATCTGATATTGAAGTCTGGTGCTTTGAAAACCTTGTGTGGCTTGACAGTAGATAGGAAAGGACGAGTTGAGGTTAGGGACTGTCTTCAAGGAGAGATTTACAGATTTTTGTCAAAAGCTTTCATTCTTCAGACCAATTTCCATTTGGGTCTCCTCCCATTATACGCACAACCTCACTCAGTCTGTTGGATTAAGTATTAACCAGACCATGAACAGTTACACAGCTTCAGGACAATTCAATTTCACAAGTCCAGTTTACAATTTACATATTTAAGTTTAGGTTGCACATTGTCTGCAAATTTGAAAATGAAAAGTCAGTTTTACATTAAATTACATCATTGTGGCAGTGTTAGGCTTTTGAAGTGCACTAAAAATTATTGGTCAATGGAGTTTTCAGTTTAATTTTCATTTGAAATGTAAGCAGTGAGCAGTAATAATGCTTTTTAGATTAAATTCAATTTGGACTCTGTCATACATCCCATGCTTACAAATGGAAAATGAAATTTCCATTTTTTTACAACATGGGTAGAGAGAGGGGTTTGACATACAACAAACACCCACAAAGGTGCAGTTATGTGGTATGAGTCTTAACCAGCTAGCAGGGTGTGCTATGAAATTTCAATTTGATAAAACTGTTTCACTTTAAAATTGGCAGACTGAGACATCCATATCATGTTAATTTGTATTAGGTTGAAACAGTTTTATTGGACTGACAAATGTTAATACTTATGTAGCCGGGTGGTAAATCTGTTCAGATGCAATTTTCCACTTAGGTTTGGTATAGTTCTCAAAGTTGTTTAAATGTTAATGCATGTGTTCTTTGTTGCGAACAACCTGGAGATTTGCAGGGTGGACGGTGCTGTGACCCCATCGTGTAAAGTAGTAGGCAAATACACACATACCTTGTAAAATATTCCTGTACAAATGCTTTGAGGAAGTTATCTGTCAATATTTTAACACAATGGTTTGATTTAGACACTACTGGAATCCATGTCCTGGAATTTTGGTGCAAGCCGTCGACCACTGTGTTCTCAATTGTATGGCAAGGTAATGTTAGCGTGCATAAAGCCGCACCATGCTATTGTACTTTGTTACTAGGGTAGGTGACAGTGAGGTGAGTTGTGCAATCTCTGGGAAGTCCCACGTGGAGTTGGTAAAACATTTTGGAATGCAAGTGTCCTTTAAAATTATACATTCCAAGGTTATTTTTGTGGCTTTATGGTTGTTAAATATGTATTTATCTAGTTTTATTTTATGTTTTCTGTCGATAGTCATCATCTGCTCCTCATTCTCTCAGTGCACAAAAAGCTGTCTGTAGACAGGTTTAGAGGTCACATCCTGTCTATGTGGGAGGCTGCAGCTTCAAATGGAACCTTTTTAAAGAACACTCAACAACATTTTTGAAAACACTGCTTTTTTGAAATGAAACTTATCTTCTCATCCAGCTCTGTGTGTGTCCCTGATGTGTTTTTGGCCTGGTGTTTTGAACAATGTTTTTTACATAATTTATTTCTTTACAATCCATGTATGACAACTACAGTATAGTTATGGTACAGTTCATGTATGGTTAGGGTAGCTAAAGCCCTTGATTAAGGTTAGGGAACGATCATAGTTATGGCTCCACTGGGGTGCACTACTTCCTGTACTGGAACCTCAGGCATAGCCTATCTCTCATGAACTGGCCAAGTGACACAGCTATCAGAGACATTATGGGTGCCTGTGAGCAACTAGACCTGCACTACTATATACATGGCAGCTGGACATGACAGGAATGCAAGGTAAAGAGCTAGCCTGTCCAAAGTAAAAAAAAACACCTGACAGAGCAAAATAATTAACATGTATCTTTTTTGTTAACCCTTTGAACTCAGGTTGTTAGGATGTTTTTTTTTTTTTTTTTTTAATTTCCTTCCTTTATAGGCTGATGGCATAGGAAAGACATATATTGTTTCTTTCAGGACAAGTTATTCAGAAATACCATCAGGAGAGGAGGGATGTCTGTATCAAATTTCATGGCGATCCATCCAATAGTTGCTCAGATATTTCAGTCTGGACCAAGGTTTTACAGTTTTAACTAGAGTTTTAGGGGCAGAGTGTGGTGCCCTGAGGCGCGCCAGCTGCCAGGTACACTCTTTTCACTTTTACAAGAACAGATTGTTGTTGCTTTTATTGGCCTGTTGTACTGGTGAAGATATAAAATGTCTCAGCGGTTCAAGGTTAAAGTTTCATTTGGGTGTTGTTGTTACTGGTATTTATGGAACTCTGGATACAAGTCAGCTGGAGCCAGAAGAATGCTAAAAATACTCTAGTTGAGAAAAGGCAGCTTCCATATACACATATATGACACTAGAGTACTATTAGCCTTCAAATCAGTCTATTTTTCTCAGTGACTCATTTAGCCAACCTTACTCTCCCCCCTCTGCCTGACCCCTCTCCTCATGGTCTAACCCCCTACTTCCTGTTGTATTTTGGGGAAGGCTCAGTTGGAGCGTGAGAATGCTTTCGGGGCAGGCTGTCTTGACCTAGTGGTATTTGAAGCAACATACACACATAGCTTCGAACATTTCAATGGCAAATCTTGCCCTGATGTGAGGACACAGATCCTGGGATTCATTAGAGATTTCATACCTTTTGTCACAGTATAATACAGATTCAATTGATTCTGTCTGTCGAGACATAAGAGACAATCCAAGACTGACTGATACTGTATTTTGTGTATATATAGTAATGCTTTTAAGCCCAAGTAGACTTGTTCCCCCCCTAACACAGGTTCAATTAAAAAAGGAAGAGAGAAAAAAAAGGATTCTTGTTCTCACCAAATACTTAACCGCATGAATTTCACTAATAGTTTCCTTGTGTATGTAGCGCCAGACAGTGGCATGGTGGCTTAAACTCATCGACCAACCTGATCAGAGGCTCACTGCGACTGTGAGTCATCATGACCCCTGTCATTACAGCCTGCCTACAGCTGTCAGTCATCATGCCGTAAGTCAAATAATGCCTCCCAGAAACAATCTGACAGGAAGTAGTTGTGGGGGTTGGAGGTGGGGTGGCAAAGCAGACTCCAGATTGGCCAATTTGAAGTGGGATTTAATGACTGGACCTCCCTGGGGGTTTTGCATGGTAAACATCTCCCAGAGTTCTCCCACAGCCGAGCTGGCTCACCTCCAGAACTCCCACACCAAGGCCCACAGCCCCTGCAAAGCCCGACTGAGTGTCCTCTGCCTTCGCTGGGCGGAGTGTTACCTCGGCTCCCCTCACAACCTCTGGAACTCTTATACACTGTTCATTACAGCCTCTGGTTCGGAGCCGCACCACAGTCTGGTTGAATTAGTGGTTGTCAGGCTGACGGCTGAGTGTAGTGGCGGTTGTGTTCTGTGGGTGGCTGGAAATGGCTGGTCTCCGCTCTGTAATTTTCGGGGTTAGCAGTTTGGCCACAAAGACACACACACACACACACACACACACACACACACACACACTTAAAAAGCCTTCCAACCCTTCCACACTTTGTGTCCTCCAACCTAAATATGGACATATCCTGATGGCTATTCGTCAACATAAAACACAGCTTTCTTACCACAAAATATTCCAAAACTGTGAATAATAATTCCTCACCCACCCCCTTCTTGCTTTTCCCAACGAATATATAATAAAACTTCAGTAATTGGTATATTGAGAATCATTACGTTTCTGAGTAATAGGAGTGTCTTTTTTCTATGATTTCAAAGCAGATTCTTGCACATTTATTCCTTGGGAAGTGTAAATCACACTTAATCTAAAATTATGTGTATCATGTCTGTGTGTTTAGATTTAACCTGAGTCATGACTCAAAAAAAAAAGAGTTAAAGTTCTGATGCAAATCTGCCTCCTAGGGAAGCATCGCCTCACAGTTTGGAAACCTCTGCTCTTGACACTCAGGTATTCATTGAGGCAAAGGCATTTTTGATCAAACTGAAAGTTGTGGAGTTCACAAGCAAGGTTGTTGAACATGTTGACAAGTCATTAATCAAGTGGTTTGACTTGAGAGATTGATAACTTGCTGACCTCAGCATAGAGCTGAGCAGTGCAGTGCATATTATAGATGCCTATAGAAGTCTCTTGGCTGAATTGGCTAGAAGCATCCACCCTCTCATTGCCGGCATCATATACATAAAGTTTGAGTTCACAAGCAAGGTTGTTGAACATGTTTCTAGCTATCTACAGCTATCTGTACAGTCAGTACATTAGTACATTGGCTGTTTGTTTGGGCAGTCCATGTTTACTTCTGACAATTGCGTAAATGAACTTTGTGTTCAATCTCCACGCACCTTAAGAGATTTATCTAAATGAATTGATTGCATTTCATCCTAGTGTACAACTATTAAAGGAGGTCAAACTTTATGTATATGATGCAGGCAATGAGAGGATGGATGCTTCTAGCCAATTCAGCCAAGAAACTTATACAGGCATCTATGCTGAGATCAGCAAGTTATCAATCTCTCAAGTTGGACCACAAGATTAATGACCTGTCAACTAGAAATCAATAGCAATGCCCAGGGAGCTGTTCTCTTTTTGTTTGCAATGAAACAATTTGCAGCTGATTAGAACTGAGTGTTTGAACCTGTAAATAAAAATTATAAAATTAATGAAAGAACAGCGAAGCAATTAACAGTGGTGACATTTTTAGCGAGGCTTGTGGCGTTGCTCCAGGGAGAGTGGTTGTTTTCATCTAGCACCATCATCAGGTCAACATTTTTATTTGTCCAACACTTTGGTTTATGACCAAATACCTGCAAAACTAATGACATTCCCATCTGCCTCAGCTGTACTTTGTGTTTAGTGCTAATTAGCACATGTTAGCATGCTAACATACTAAACTAAAATGGTGAACATGGTAAACATACTGCTAAACATCAAGATGTTACAATTGTCATTAGTCAGGCTTCCATCTAAATGTAGCGCAAATTGACTGAAGCATTAATTTAACCGAAATTTCAGAAAATTGATAAAAGACAATGCAAATTAACGCGCGTTTCCATCCACTTCTTTTTTGCAAATATTAATTAAAAAGATGGCGCAACACAATGACGTAATTAATAGAGCGACAGTCAAAGCTGAAGCAGTGGAAAATTTGACATTGGTGATGGAGAGCATGATGGACAGTGGACATGGAGAGAACAGCTAACATCACAGCTTCTTGCTTTTGGAAATGTTTTGATACCAGCCCTGTGTCAGTTATACAACATGTTTTTCAATAAGGTGAGATCAATCAAAAATGAATAACAATGTTTATTGTGAATTGCAACACAGGGATTTTGGCGATTAGACTCTGTCGATGTAAGGTATCTTCATAAGTGTAGGCCCCTATAAAGATAGGAGATAGGACAGGGTCCCCCCTGGAGTCTAGACATTGGTGGTAGTGGAATAAGCCAGCAGATGGTTGATGGACCTTTAGCTGGGTCTCTCTGGACAACATGGAGGACATGGTGGTGATGGGGAAGAGGTGGGTTGTGCAATAGTAAGTCTGAACGACAGAGTGCAGAATTGCAATGATATTTAAAGAGCAACACTAAAGGTCTGATTGGCTAGAGGAACATAGGTAGAGAGATCTTTATGTTTACATCTTCACTTATTGCTAAATCTGTTTCCATTGCACTTTGTCGCATTTTGCTTTTATCAATACATCAACTTTTCTGCCTCATCCAAGCATAAGCATTTTTTATGCGATATATCGTTTTTTTTTCGAATTTCAAGTGTTTCTACTCACTTTTTCTTTTTTTTCGCAAATTGAAAAAGCTCATTAAAAAGGGTGGATGGAAACCCACCTATTGTGAGCATGTTAGCACAATGACGTTAGCTAAAGTATCACTCTAGATTCTTGTTAGGAGCTGATGATGAGGCCACCAATACAATTAACAACAAAATCATGATTCTGAGTTTCTTGTAGCTTTACACATATTTCTCAGTTTTCTAAAATGGAACCTGCATCATCTTTACTGCTTTTAGAATACACGTTTAACTTGTACATTGATGTCTGTAATAAAAGATTGTTGGTAGATTTTAGCCTGGCTATTGATGTAGTGGGTGACAAGAGAGACGATAATCATTTGTCATCATTTGCTCAGTGCCACCACAAGTTTACAAAAGCAATTACATCAACATTTAGAAAGCCCAGTTCGTCTTTCCATAAATCAACTAAAGCAGTCATGGATATGTACAAACAAACAGTCTGCTTCTATCAATTCAGTTTCTCCCTAATTACTCAAACACTGAAGGCTGATAAACGAATCTATGAAGTCATGCCCATAACATCCTGCTGCGGGAGATGTAGTTTCCTGGATTAGATGGCTGTGTGATGCAGTCTGTTGTTATACAGGCTGTCTCTGGCCTGGTTTCTTGTCCCCTGTCACTGCCATCATTTGAGTCACTGTCTCCAAGAGCAACGATGAGCTGACTGACTGGCAATCCACTGTTTTTGTGTCTAAAAATGCAGCACATTTACAATGTCAGTACTTTGTATGTGCATTCATTGTAGCTTGTTTGTGTCTAGACTAACGCTGAGATGATTTCCTCAAAGATGCTTGCTGTTTTGTGGCCATGAGAGACTTCATTAGCTTTTTTATTAAGAGTTAATTTGACAATAAAGCATAGCTGGCAAGATTTTTATGCATAAAAACTGTTTTGAAGCAACATAAATCATGAAGTAAGAGCTTTAAAAGAAGCCTTCATTTCACACTGACATGATGTACATTTGTTCTGTTTACTCAAATGATGGCCTTGTTGTTAGCCTTCTCCACACAGTGAGTGTTGCCTGAAATACCAAACAGCAGTGAGTGAGAGCTCCATCCAAAGAAACTTGGACTTAGTTATATGAAATCTTACCCCTCAATAGTCAAGTTTATTTGTAGAGCACAGTTTCATATAGAAGTAATTGTAAAGTGCTTCATAGACACATGGATACAGGCAGACATCATGCACACACACACACACACACACACACACACACACACACACACACACACACAGACAGTTCTGTAATGGGCAGGTAGCCAGTGGAGATGTTTGACAACTGGAGTGATGTGGTCAAAATCTATGGAACCAGGACACTGGAGCTGGCCATCACATTCATGGAGGGCAGCATTAACAGCTCCAAGTGTTCCCTTGGAATATCACTGGGTTTTTTCTGCCGATGTGCTGATTTTATCAACAAGAGCAAACTAATTAAAATAGCATTTACATTCGAAGCATTATTCCGTATAAGTTAAACACTCTTCAACCACAAAATGTACCTACATCTGCACCAAAAAGTAACATTTAATATAGTTAACAAATTAAAATGTACATTTTTTCTCATAAAAAACAAAGGTTAGATTTCTAAGCAATAACAATAATGCACTACACCCAGCCAAAGTTTTTGGCCACTACAGCCTATTTTACTAATGTGGTTGGGTACAATTTTCCAGCAGAAAGTACTGTCATATCTGTGTTCCCAAGCAACAAAGTATAAACAAAGGTTCTGTTTGAAAATCATTCATCGTTCATAGTTTGCCATACACCATAAAACATGAAAAGAAGAAGAAGGAAGGCAACCACAACAAACATGTTGGTGGGATTGTGGGTGATTCTTACAGTATCTGTTGTCCACAGCTGTGAAGCTAACCTGCTCACTGACAGGTTTTCTCTCTGTCTCCTCCCTCTTACAGTTTCATTTCCTGATTCATTCAGTCCATATCAAAGCACATATTGAAAGGCACGTCTTTATGTACTTCTTGCGAGTGGAAGTTCTTTTTGCTTATAACACTGTGACTCTGTGCACACAGGACAGCTGTCAGTTTGTTAGAACAGCTCCTGCACTGAAATCTTTATTGCACATAATGTGTAATCTCAGTTCAAATGTACAAAATCGGTATGAAGCCTTAGACATGTAGGATCAATGAATAATTATCAATTGGTTGCACTGATGGAGCATAATTCCTATGATATTGGAGATAATATGTTAATATTTCTAAGTGAGCAGGATCGTGGTGCAGCTGCAGTGTCTATTTTAACCTTGATGGCTTTTCAAGTGCAAATCACCAAACACATTATTACTGGATCAGACTGAAAGCTTACAGTCATGTCTCTCTGTCTTTGATCTATACATTTTTTATTAAATCTTTAACTATATTTTTCATCTTTAATTGCTGCCTCCTGTGTTTTTTCCTCTGTCAGATTAAAGCTGAACAAATATATTTAAAATGTAATGTAGGCTACAGCCTGACACACAGTCAGAATCCACAGATTCACTTCATCCATTAAGGAAATGTAAGTCTTGTAAAAAATGAATTAATGGACAACACTGAATAAAATTTAATTATGTTAACTTATTGACACTTTTTATCCACTCTGACTCAGGCTCTTTTTTAAAAGATAAATATGCACTAACCACATACACATGCATTAATATTTCTATGTCCACTGGATTTAAACGGAGGCTCTGCTATTTACCTGTTGCCATGGTGAATCGTACTATCGGAGCTCCATTGATGATGACCTTAGAAATCTGACTGCAACATAAAATGAAAGAAAATCTCTGATGTAGGGAGGAGGAAGGCCATTTAAAGCTTTATAAACAAGTAAAATAACTTTAAAATCAGTTCTAAAAGATACAGGTAGCCAGTGCAAAGTCTTAAGCAGTGGGGTGATGTGATCCATTTTCTTTGTTTTAGTTAAGACTCTGGCCGCAGCATTCTGAACTAGCTGTAGTTTTCTTATAGACTTTTTAGGTAATCCAGTAAAAAGGGAATTACAGTAGTCTAAACGGCTAGTAATAAAAGCATGTATGAGCATTTCAGCATCTCCTTGAGTTAAAAAAGGTCTGACACTGGCAATATTTCTGAGATGAAAAAAGGATGTTTTAATAACAATGCACACGCCTAACTCAGAGTGAACATACTCAGAGTTGACTGAACTGACTCTGATCAGCTGTTCTGGACCTGAAAATTGCAGTTTCCTATCTCAGGGTTCATCAACTCAGAGTTCAGAGTTAAGCTCAGAGTTTGTTAAACCTGCTTTTTGGAAAACCATCCAGGCCACTACAGAATAACCACACACACCTCTAGACACATCAGACTGGTCAGTTATAACTCGATATTCTGCCTTTTTATGAAGCAGACGTCAGGTTAGCAGGGCTCATCAGCCTGTTTTATTTTTGAAATACTGTGTGGTGCAAATGCTGTTGTGTAACATTAATTACTAAACTATGTGACCATTTATGAAGAATTATGGCTGAGCGTCAGTCCTATGCAATCATATAAACAGCTTTACCAAATTTATTTATTTACTTATTTTTATTTCTATCTTTATTATAGTAACTAACTGATGAAAAAGCTCCATCTGTCTTTGGCCACTGATTTGTGGTGATGTGTGTTCATGTTTTGGCACTCTGTTTGTTGAGCTGTCATTATCATGCTTAACTGTGATTGGCTCAGCTGTTTCAGAGCTATGAGAGCAGTGATTTGAGTGGCTAAAAGAGTATTTGATAATGATCTATATTCACCTTCATCCAGCCCTTTTGCATGTTGCGCTGCTGCACATACATGAACCAAAATAGCATGTGTGCATGGAGATGCCTACACAGCCCGTGCGCCCAACACCTATCACGCTGCGCTTGTCGAAATGACAATGTCTTGTGAGGATTACACCTATCTAACTGGTATTACTGTTAGGAGGCTGACTGCTACAAAGTAAACTAGCTAAGATTAATAAAAATAACTGTAAGTTACACAGAATTCCTCTTAGTCCAGCGTAAATGGGTTATTTTTGTTATAACGTCAGTTACATGCCAGTCCCATTCTAATTGTTTTCATGTATGTATCAGCTCCTCTGGTTAATTATGGTTGCTTATTAGTTTGCCAATATGCAACTTAAATGCTAGCAGCCATTGGACTGTTTTTTCAGTGTAACACTAGCTGTTAGCAACTACATTTTAACTTGAACTGTTGTGGGTTCAGATATTTTCGATGACGGTAATCAAGTCAGCCATAAGCACAGCTTTAATCTCAGAATTTTGATTTAAACTCAGAACTCTAAAAATGTTTTCATGTGGCCCTTCCATACTTTTACAGTTGAAATTGGAACCTATCTATCTTCTAAAGGAAGGAATCTCTGTCTGTATGTCTGCATGTATGCCCTTTGCGTATCTCTTGAACCGTTCATTCAATGAACTCCACACTTGGCGGGTGCATTGCTGGGGAACAAAGGGAGTGCAGTGTCGAATTTGGTGCAATTTGGTCTCACGCCACGTTTAATGTTAATAAACTTGGACTAAATAAGCGATCAGCTGCTCCACCCTGCCATGAGAGAGAGGGAGGGGACGACATCTCTCTTTGTTTGATAACATTAAAAGTTAGGCTTTGTTGTTGGTTTCCTGACTCATTTTAAAAATAACAAGAGAAAATGAGAGAGAGAAGCCGAGCGCGCTGAGACCATGAGCAAGCGACAGAGAGACAGGCTGGAAAGGTTTCTCAGAGAGAGAAAGCCAGAGAATGACAACGTTATTTTCTGATTGTTTCACGGCGGTTACGTTCTAAAGCACAAATAAACAACCATCAAAAACTCAACAGGTGATTTACTGAGGAGACAGATGCTCTTTTGGTGCAATTTGGACATGTTTAATATTAATAAACTTTGAATGAACAAGTGAATAGCGACCCACTCAGCTCCGAGTGCAGCGGGGACTGTTTGATATAAACACTGTCACATCACAGTGGGGTGGGGGTTCTGGGCTCTGACTTGCTGAGCAGGACAACAGCAGGCGCCCCGCTCAGTTGAACTGCCCGATAGAGAAGAATAAACGCACACAGGAGAAAAAAACAGAGGCACAGGCAGTAAAACTAACCAATAGGAGCACAAATATGTTTGATTGGCAGCAGAATCAATCAATGTAAGGCCATAAACTGCTTCTACGGTTCAACCTCAGTTTAGTCTCACTAGTGAAGTCTCTGTCTGGATTAAAACAATTTTATTTATTAATCCCTTATTGTTTTAATTGATACGTTTGTCAATTGATATATATATATATCACAGTGGATACATATATATATATATATATATATATCATATATATATGGTTCTCAAGAAATAAGCAATCGGCCTGTTCTGTCACATTTTGAATGGGCACTGCACTAGTATATATTAAATTTGGGTTTAAATGAATAGTTTGACAATTTGGTAAATATGCTTATTTGCTTTCTTGCCAAGAGTCCGATAAGAAGATTCAGGGCAAGAAACATTTCTAAAAATGTATTCCAAAATAGTCCACTTTCAGTTTTTTCTAGAGCTTTCAACCAGTTCTTGAGCAACATCAGTATCATCACCATGACCAGGCGCTCAAGAGGGTTAGGAACATTACTTTCTTCTGTTGCTCGTCTAGCATCATTTCCTCCTTCCTCAGGTTCATTGTGAGCCATCTTGTTGTGATTACCTGCCTCGTGTTAGAACATTGAGTGGGCAGGGCATTTTGATCATTCCCATACTTTCATTATGGTCTGTCCTGTGTTAGATGTGACGGCTGTTCACATGAAGGAACATACTATAATTTCATCTGATTACTTTGTAATTGCTGTTGGACATGTTTAGATGGGATCCTCTACCTGTAACTACAGGCGTTACAAATTGCATCTCAAAATTAGATGTTAATTATTCAGGTCTGCATTATTTGCTGGACAAGGCTACTGTGATTGTCTTTGTGCCATTTGAATACATTGAATTGAATTTACAGGAGGATAGGAATCTGTGTAAGCTTGATTCTAATATAAGGCTTCCCACTCATATACTTTAGGTTTTATGCAGGTATCATAATGACAGAGGCAGAGGTGCCGCTGGTTGGCAATAAAATCCAACAAATAGCAACAAACATGAAGCATTTTCTGTGTGTAGAGAAGCAGCCTCAGGAAAACAAATCTTT
This sequence comes from Scomberomorus guttatus, assembly GCA_038419695.1. Lineage (NCBI taxonomy): Eukaryota > Metazoa > Chordata > Actinopteri > Scombriformes > Scombridae > Scomberomorus > Scomberomorus guttatus. Next base: position 2,423,120 of record CM076467.1, on the reverse strand, counting down.
CATGTGTCCTTGTTTGGTAAGAGCCTGTTTGATGTTTAGCAGGGCTTTTGTTGTGACAGTGAGCAGTAAGATCAGCTTTCAGAGATGCATGCTGCTGTAGCTGGTATTATTGGTTTCAGGGAGACCTGGAGGCTTTTAAAGGGTGGGTACATTATGCATTTGTTTTTTTTGAGTTTTTATATCATTCTGTAGCTTCACATTAGTGTGCCATATGCATTCAAATCCAAAAATTCAAATTTGTTATTTATAAAAAAAAATTCTCATGTGACCTGACGTAGGTTTCTGCATGATGATGTTACTACATATAAACCAATATAAACTCTCTAGCCAGTAGCCACTATGTGTGTCTGCTAACAGACACACAGACACACACAGATGGAGCTCTCACTGTTGCTGCTGCTCAAAGTTTAAAAAATAAACTCTGAGCTCTCCTCCCGCCAGTAAATGGCTCCAGTCTAGAGCAGAATCCAGTGTGTCTTGCAGGTGTTATTCATCCCAAAGCTCCAGCTCTGCTCCCAGCTCTCTCCTCCAGGGGTCTTGGTGTTCTGTCAATATGTGCTACCTATAGAGATGTGCTACTTAGTGGTTCTGCGCAAGCGCATGACCCACAATCTTGGGCTCTGTTTCCACACCCATAAATCTATGCAATCTTGCTGTTGGGCATGCTGTCCAGACATTGGCTGATTGTGAGAAATAAATAAAGATATTCTAATAGAGTATTTCAACATGCTCCCTATATTCTTACAGTATACATGGAGTGAGTAGTGGTGTAATATGAAATGATTCTGTAGTGGGAACATTATTTGATAGAGGATATTGGTCTATTGAAACACACTACCCCTGAAATCTTAAATGAAGATGTTATAATAGAGTATCAAAATATGCTCCCCATATTCTTACAGTACACTTACCCCTGTTTGTAATTAAAAAAACCCAATAAAGATGTCATAACACTGTGAGAGTTATACCTTTATGGGATATACACAACTGGAAATGGAAACACATAAGGTAGCATTTTTCGACAAGGCAGCATAAATCGTCAGAACACCGACACTCAGCAGCTGTCTGTCCCTCCACTCCATCCAGTGCATTTATAAACATCTCACACACTCAGACTCAGCGCTGCGCACTGCTTGTAGTATATCTGACAATTTTCGTGCTCTAACATACAGCGAGCAAGGACAAAGTTAGGACGACACTGTCAGTGAACTGTGTGTGTGTGTGTGTGTGTGATGTGGGTGAGTTCAGTTCAGTCAGAGGCTGAACTGAACACAAACACACAGAAACTCTCCCACAAACACGGTTGGTGTGTCTGTTGCTACCTAGCTTACAGCTAATGTACAGTTGGTATTTTGGCTGTTTGGGGAGAAAATAAACAAACTGTCCAGTGAACAAGTACACGCAAATTCTGTTCTGTTTAAGCACAGCTTTAGTCTTGATTGACAGGTAAAGATTTTGTGATTAAAAAGTGGATTATGAAATAAATCAAAGACAGACCAAAGACTGTGAGACCAGTGGACCAACAAAGACACATCAAAGCACCCGTGATTTTGAGACAAAAGAAAAAAAATGCAGTAAATACTGGACTCCAACTTCTGGGGAGGAACTTAGGAAAAAAAACAGTTTCAGTCTGGCTGGTGAGGTGGTAACCCCCAGGAAGTCAGCCGAGATGCAGCTTCTGGAAGCTAGCTAATGAGAAAATCAGAAAAGAGTGGGCTGATCAGGAGGGGAGCCTTAAAGAGGACATATTTTGCCCATTTCCAGGTCAGTATTTTTAATCAGGAGCTCTACTGGAATATCTTTGCATGATTTACAGTTAGAAACTCCTTATTTATCTTATACTGGCCCTTTACACAGCCCCTCAGTTCAGCCTCTGGCTGAAACAGGCTGCTTTAGCTCCTGGCTCTTTAAGGCCCCCCTCCCAATGAGTCCACTCTGTTCTGACTGGCCAGCTCTCGGAAGCTGCCCCTCAGGAGACTTCTGCCCGCTCCGGAGGCTACATCAACAAACCATGAAACAAACTATAGTAGTGGGATTTCACTACTTTTTCTCATTCTTTGCTCAAAGTGTGAACTTCTAAAATACATCCGTACATGTTCGAGCTGTAATCCAATCTGACATATGTGAGTGGACGCAAACAACGCAAACAACACATGGAAAAACATTAGCAACAAAGGCTACAGAAAAGGTCACCTCATCATCAAGGTAGAAAAAATATTTTTGCAGACAAAGCGTTCAACTCCTGTCTCTTTAAGGTTCTGATGGGCCAGCTTCCAGAAGGTTCCGGAGGCTACGTAAACAAACTATAGTAGCAGGATTGCAGCTCTTTTTCTCGTTCTTTACTCAAAATGTAAACTTCTCAAATACATCCATAAATGTTGGAGCCAGAATCTGATCTGAAATATGAGAGTGGATAACACAAATAACACATGGAACAACCTTAGCAACAACCTTAGCAACAAAGACTATTAATCGTGACAATGCACATCATAAAGATAATGCAGATGTAGAGCTTCCATTGCATAATGTAATATCTTACCTTTTTTACAACATGCAAAATATTTCTATAGGGTCTGATATCATTTTTATTTAGGATATTTCAAATAATAGCAGAGACAATAGGCCTAATATTTGAGAGATAGGTTGTTCACATTGTTACAATGTATTTCCAGAGACTGTGTGACATTACAGAAATAACAGTTTTTCCCCTCAGATAGGAAACACAAGTTAACTCGGGTAGTTAAAGGTCAATTGGACAGTGGAAGAGAAGACGCCATAGAATGGAGCACCACAACACACGGTTTGTGGTTGTATAATATTTGCAACATGTGGTTGTGTAATATGTGCAAGATGCAGCAGTATTACAGCAATTCTAAAACAATGTGGTTGGATGGGGCTGATTTCACACAGCTGAATCAAGTTACTGTGTCTGCAATTTAAATGTACTTAATAGGCAACATTTCTATTTTTTTGTTTACAGTCTATGAAGGCTAAATTGCATATTTGTTAACATATTTTCATAATCAAATTTTTCATTTTTTAAAATTTAACCTTTATTTTACCAGGAAAACCTAATTGATTTTAAGAATCCTGGCTGTGACTCAGGAGGTAAAGCAGGTCGTTCACTAATTGGAAAATTGGCGGTTCAATCCCCGGCTCCTCCAGTCCAGATGTCTGTGCCATTGGTGTGTGAGTGTGTGTGAATGCATTAGGTTCCCCTCCTGATGAGCAGGTTGGGCCCCTGCCATCAGTGTATGAATGTGTGTGTGAATGGGTGAATGTTGGCATGCAGTGTAAAGTGCTTTGAGTGGTTGGAAGACTAGAAAGGTGCTATATAAGTGCAGTCCATTTAGCATTTGCTGAGTGTTGTAAAACAGCACATTCACTCTAGGAGTAGTCCATACTGAAAGTCAGTGTAGGACGCTTCACAAATGAGATGTTAACTTTCAGTATGATTCCTAGCAGTGATTCTGAAAAGTCTGATAAATATCACATCTGTACATCTGTACTTTCCAATGTTTTGGTTCATTTAGTTTGGTCTGTTTCTCATTGTGCTGTGTTTTATATTGTAATTCATTTTATTTTATTGATTTATGCATTTATATTTTTATGTGTGTGAAGCACTTTGTAACTGTGTATTTTAAAAAGTGCTATATAAATAAAGCTTTACTTACTTTGTTTCAGAAAAACAGCAAATAAGTATATTTCCCAAAAGTTGAGTTGTTCCTTTAAATATACATAGTTTCTTATACAACAGGCTGTAATTTATTCTTTTTCAGTCCTTGTTTGCATTTTCATACTTCATATAATGTTGCCTTATAGCAGAAACAGTTGTTGCAGTAAAAGTGCTGGTTCCACATTCTGACATCACTCATTAACCCAGCCAATCACGCACTGATTACACAGCCCCGCTTTGTTTAGTTGGTGACAGTTGCCTCTTATTTGATTCATGCATGTAGGTTGTACATCATGAACTGTTTCATGCCTATTCATTTGCCCATGTCAGGTGTAATTGATGGGAGCAGCGTGGTGGTGTTATGAGAGCCTGACCACAGGGGTAACTCCCACCACTGAGCACTGAACTGCTGCTCCGTCATCATGTCAATAATACATCTCCCACTGACTGCGAAAACAAACCAACAGCTCAGGCTGGGGCTTTCCACGTTGTGTGAATTAAAACTGGCTTCAAAATAACTTCCCAAAAAGACTGTGTGTATACATGTATGTGTGTGTGTGTGTGTGTGTGTGTGTGTGTGTGTGTGGACTTCCATCCTTATGAGAACCAAATGTTCTCACAAGATTAGAAAGGAGACGATTTTGTTGGTTCCATAAGGAGCAAATTTAAAGTTATAATCCTTGACATTTCATTATGTCACACCTCATTCTTTATATTATTTATGTTTTATACAACAGCCATTCAATATCTTTGCACTGTTCCCTCTCTATGCAGTAGTTTTCATTGCTACTGTTGGAGGCCAACTTTCTTACACCACATTCAGATTGCATACCCATGCACAAAGGATCTGCAGGAAATGATGAATACATAACAGCTGGTGCACACACCATGTCATAACATTTAAAACTGTCTTCTTTTTTAAATGGTTTTTGTTGTTGTGAGAAACAGATTACACTTACATGATACACATCACAGGCAGTATTTTATTTTTATTTTATTTACATTTTGTCATTTGGCAGATGCTTTTATCCAAAGTGATAAAAGCATCAATTTTTCTTCCCCCCTTTTTGCTGAGTTTAACCTATGAAATCTGAAAACAAATAAATAAAAAAGTTAATATAAATTAAAATAATATTTGAAAGAAAGAAGAAAGAACAAAAGAAACTATAACAGCCTTCGTTATTAGAACAATGTGACATAATGAACAGTAGAAATACTGAGGTCATGCCCAGCCAATGTAACCCTGCCCCCAACCCTCTAACTTTTTGTCATATTTTATTTATTCAATTAACTGTTCAATGATATTTTCTATAAATTGTATCTACCAACATGAAGACCTAAATGCTGTTTCATAACCATCGCATCACTGCCAAAAATGAACTCTGGAGAAATACTGGATCATTTATATACATAAAGTGCAAATGGCCAGCATTTATATAACGCTTTTTATCCAAAGTGCTTAATAATTTGCCTCTCATTCACACACACACACACACACACACACACACACACACACACACACACACACACACACACACACACACACGTCAGAGGGCACTGGTCTAACCATCAGAGCAGCTTTGGGATTCAGTGTCTTGCTCAAGGATACAACATCTGAACAGGAGGATCGACCTACCTGCTGAAGGCACAGCCGTCCACTCTTCATTTATTCACCTATTTATTTACTTATGTTGGCCTATAGTCAGTATATTTACTCAAGAACGGCACTTAAGTACAATTTTGAGGTACTTGTACTTTACTTGAGTGCTGCTTTATACTTCCATTCCACTACATTTCAGAGGGAAATATTGTACTTTCTAGCATAATGATAAACTTATAAATTACACTGCATTGTTAAAGATTAAACCAGTTTTGGTTTTAAACGAGTAAACGTTTTGGCTTGTGGGCCTTTACATAAAATCAGTGTGTAATTATGTCTCTTTGTCATGTTTCAGATGTCTATCTATAGTTGTTTGCAACTCCACCAGAGACTCACATGGTTTCAAATAAATATATGTTTGAGGCCCAAAGAGGTAAAACTCTCCAATATTTCACAAAAATGCAAAGATTAAAGAAAAGAACTATGATTTTTCTTCTTTTCTATCCAATCATCATCATCTGAAGACCCCCAGATTTATTTTATGACCCTTTTAGAGTAGTTCAAACCAGCTCCACCTCAAGCAGCTACAACAATAAATGCTGCTTATGCATTAACTCATTGGTACTTTGTTACATTTATTAAATACTTGTGTATTTTTACTTAAGTAGGATTTTTCATGCACCTTGTGCACTTTTTACACAATTACATTTATCTGACAACTGGAGTAAGTAGTTACTTTGCAGATGAATATTTTCAAGTCTATAAATCACAAAAGTAATACTACTATTAGCAAACTGCTTAATGTGATAGACTGTGTGTATATATTTATATTTTACTGCCCAGTTCTACAAGCAGTAAACAAAGACGATGAACATAGTGTCTCTATTCATGTGTTTTCTGTATTGAGTACATTGTGCTCCTGGTCACACTAGTTGTCCTTCACTAAACTGATTCTAATGAGACATTTAACTGCATTCCAGACAAATATAAATGGATGTATTCTGATGGTTCCGAGGATTCAAATTGCATAACCATGCACAAAGGATCCACAGGAAATAATGAATGCATGTACTACACGTGATGCTGAACAGCCGGTGCACGTTGTGAAACGGTCTTCTTTGTTAAAAAAATGTGGCATAACGAACAGAGAATTTTAGATATACTGAGGTCATTCATGAGTCCCTCCAATGCTACCACTTCCATATTTGATTTTTTCAATTAAAGGATAGGTTCACATTTTTAAAACAGCAGTCAGGTGTCCATATGAACAGTGAAAGAGGTTTTCCTCGCTGTAATCATTCCTCCTGTTCATACTGGCTATTAAAAGATCCCCTTCAAATGTACTTTCAGTGTAAGTGATGGGGGCCAAAATCCACAGTATGTCCACACAGTCATTTAGTGCAAAAATGCATTTAAAAGTTGATGTGAAGCTTATATGAGGCTTCAGCAGTGTGAGTTAGTCAAATCAAGTGGATATCTGCCACATTTACAGTCTTTTTAGCATCAAATTCCCTCTTTGTGTTTCCTCAGACTGTTTCCCTGTTGAGCTGTGGTGGAAGTATAGTAACAAAAAGAGGGACTTTGGCACTAAAAAGACTATGACGTTGAAAGATATCTACTTGACTCATTTGGATAAACTTTTAATTCGCAAAGGAGGACTGTGGATTTTGTCCCCCAACACTTACATTGTAAGTGCATTATGAAGGGATCTTCTAATGGTCAGTATGAACAGGAGGAATGATTACAGCAAGAAAAACATGTTTCAATGTTCATTTGACCTCCTGACTGTTGTTTTAAGACAGACTTGAAAAATTGTGAACCTGTCCTTTAACTGTTCAAGTATTTTTTTCCTGTAAATATATATACAGTATATATCATGAAAATCTAAATGGTGCTTCAAAGACATCTCCATGCTGCCAAATATACCGTTCTGCTTCAGAAATACAGAATAATCTATTTATTGGGACTGCATTTATATAGCGCTTTTATCAAAGGACTTTACAACTTACCTTTCATTTTCACACACACTGATGGCAGAGAGCTACCATGCTGTTCTAGCTATTAGTAGCAACTTGAGGGTTGAGACTATCCTCCTAAGGATCTAGAACATTTTACATGGGGTGGCAACAAGGTGGCAAGAGGTTTTGGCAGGGTGGTGTGAGAGGGCAGTGGGTTCCTCTGCAGGTAAATGGCAACAGAAAAAACTACTTGACTGGGTGTGTTACTGTAGTGGAATTTACATAAACAGAGAAAACAGACCACAAGGTCCAGCTGAAAGCAGAAATGGGAATGTGTCTCAGTCTTTAATGATGATTCAAGTGATATTTAGATTGTGGTTAAAATATATTTCCAGTCTGACAGTTAGGGATGCGGCCTGTTTGTGTGCAGACTCATGTGCTCACATTAACAGATGGGTGTTAGAGGAAGGACTGTTTAAAATATATTTAATATATAATGAAATGATAATAATCAATCCTCTGACACTGCAGTTTTAAAGCTGAAGTCCTCACCAGGCCTTTACTAAATCCCCATGAATGAACTGTTAGCCTCCACATTCACTAAATGTTGCTTAATTCAAACATAACATGACAGTTTGTTTAACAAAGCAATGACACACCTGCAGCTCATTGATATTTATTAATATCAGGACAGACTGTTTCAATTTATGACAAGTGATGACCAACTGTTAGATCACTCAATCAATTTTAGTGTCCTACGGTCAAGATTGGGTGTGTAAACAATCCTTTGCATGTCTTGACATCAAAATCATTTATAAGGTGACACAAAAGATATAAGGAGTTTCAATAGAGAAAAACATCAAGGATGGAGCTCAAAGACAGCAGTTGAGGGAAGATTAAAGGCTTTTAGTTTGCAAGCACATACCCTGATTGCTTGAAGTCATTGTGTTACTTTGTGGAAATTACCACATGACAAACACATCCAATCCAATCAGTAATGGGCTGCATTTATTCACAGACAGACTCATTACATTGTGCAAATAGCTGCTGACAGGGAGGGAATTACACAGTGTGCATATAAACAACCAATGCACCTTTATGTTAATGCACCCCAGAGAACTGCAGAGGATGGAGATAACATGGGCCACATGACGACATTTGTCCTTTAAGAATGGAAGAAAATGGGATAATGGAAAGAGAGCCCATGGGAGAGGAACCAGTACACCTCAGCTTAAACAATGCAGACATTCAGCCAATTTGTTTGAAATGGTTGAGGGACTGGTCAATGAAAATGGGAAAAACTGTGTTTGTTCACATGAGCGGCAAATACATCCCGCTGATCACCCTCCATCACTGCAGACTCACTGGCTGCCAGCAGGGCTTGTCTGGTAAAGCCACTGAACATTTGGATAAGCCTTTTTTTCTATATATGTATTTCTTATGATCAACAAATCCCATGAGCAGAGCCAAATCAACAATGGATGTATCCTACCAACAAGTTTATGGATCCAAAGCCTGATATATCTTATTCTTCCGTACCGTAGAGCTCCATTGTTATCCATTGTTAAAACCACACTGGCTGACAAATACTCACTAGACCAACCAGGGGTTTGTGTACCCCAGGGGGCACTTCTTCAGTTACCAGGGGGTATGTGTTTAACTAGTTTAACTAATTAACTCAACCAACTAAACTAAGAAATAGAAATTGTGATTTGAAGAAATGTATTACAACACACTCTGCTTGAAACAATAATTATAAAACGTAATTTCTCCCTTCCCCCTCATTTCAAGTAGCCTAAAGTAAGGGCTGCATTCAAAATAAAATAATGTGCGTCTGCATCCTAAAATAAAGTGGCGCAATCATATTGAGCTCTTAGATCGTTGTATTTTCTGTGCCTTCAGTTCAAATTTGGGTATGTTTGCTTTGTTTGTAGTGCCACTTCACAATCACCACAGTCTCAGGGCATATAAGACAAACTGGTTTTGAACTACTTGTGGAAGTATTTGCTCTGTTTTACACGCATAACTACAGTCATTGTGTATTAGGCTCTGAGCGCCTCCAAAACACGGGTGACCTACACTCAACAATGTACCTGAACGCCTCCTGTGTAGTCACTCGTTGCTGATCTGCTAAACGTGCTGCTAATGCTATGCTTTCTGTCTAGACAGGGGGTAAGAGTGTCCATTCTTGATTAAAAGCTCTGTTTTCACTGTCTACTTTTCTCTTTCTAGAGCACTTTTCTCTGACTTGTGTCATGCCTCGTCTCTGGTCTCTCCAACAGAAACTCAGCTCTGATCATGACATGCAGTCGCAGAGCGTAGAAGCCCCGCCCCACTGCTGCAGAGCGAGCGGCTTGCTGATCACTTATTTATTTAAAGTTTATTAATATTGAACGCATGTCCAAATTGCACCAAATTCAACACTACACTTCCTTGGGTCCCCAGCCATATACCTGCCAAGTGTGAAGTAGATTGGATGAACAATTATCAAGATATGCGAAGGACATACATACATACAGACAGATGAACATGCATACACACATAAATACATACAGACATACAGACATACACTCCTGATCAAAATTTTAAGACCAGTTGAAAAATTGCAAGCATTTACATTTGGCACTGTTGGATCTTAAGAAGGTTCTAATGGTGTTTCAAAATGCAAAAAGAAGAAATGGGAGTGAGACAAGAAAAAATTTTGAGTAAGCAATTTATAAACCATTAAACTGAAATAGGCTGTTCATCAGCTGATCAAAAGTTTAAGACCACCTCTCAAAAAAACCCAAACCCCCCCTAAAATAGAAATACAATTTTCAAAAAAGAACTCAGTAATGAGTAGGTGCGCCATTCTTGTTAATCACCTCAAAGATTTGTTTCGGCATGCTTGATGCTAGTGTTTCCAGGAGGCAAGTGGGAATGTTGCTCCAAGTGGTGAAGATGGCTTCATGGAGGGCATCCACTGTCTGGAACTGGTGTCCAATTTTTGTAAACTTCCCTTGCCATCCAACCCCAAATATTCTCAATTGGATTTAGGTCAGGGGAACACGCAGAATGGTTCAAAAGAGTGATGTTATTTCTCTGGAAGAAGTCCTTTGTCAGGCGGGCATTGTGAACTGCAGCATTGTCCTGTTGAAAAACCTAGTCATTACCACACAGACGATGGCCTTCAGTCATGAGGGATGCCCCCTGCAACATCTCGACATAGCCAACTGCCATTTGACGCCTCTGCACAACCTGAAACTCCATTGTTCCATTGAAGGAAAAAGCCCCCCAAATCATGATGGTGCCCCCTCCACTGTGCCGTGTAGAAAACATCTCAGGTGGGATCTCCTTGTCATGCCAGTAACATTGGAAGCCATCAGGACCGTCAAGGTTAAATTTTTTCTCATCAGAGAATAAAACTTTCTTCCACCTTTCAGTGTCCCATGTTTGGTGCTCTCTTGCAAACTCCAAACGGGCAATTTTGTGCCGTTGAAGGAGACGAGGTCTTTGAAGACGTTTTTTGTTCTTAAAACCCTTCTCTCACAGATGCCGTCTAATGGTTATGGGACTGCAGTTGGCACCAGTGACAAGCTTAATTTGGGCCGAGGATTGTCCCGTGTCTTGATGGACAGCCAATTGGATCCTCCGGCTCAGGGCCGGTGAAATTTCTTTGGGTCTACCACTTGACTTTTTTTTCCCATAAGCCTCAGGATCTTTTAAGAAGTTTAAAATGACTGTCTTACTGCGTCCAACCTCAGCAGCAATGGCACGCTGCGAGAGGCCTTGCTGATGCAGCTCAACAATCCGACCGTGTTCAAAGAGAGCTTTTTTGCCTTTGCCATCAGGAGGTCATGACAGTGTGGGTACCTGACAGGAAATGACACTGAATCCACATTTTTGCGAAATTAATCAGCTGATGAACAGCCTATTTCAGTTTCATGGTTGTTTGCAATAAATTGCTTACTCAAATTTTTTTTGTCTCACTCCCATTTCTTCTTTTTGCATTTTGAAGCACTACTTAGAACCTTCTTAAAATCCAACAGTGCAAAATGTAAATTCTTGCAATTTTTCAACTGGTTAAAATTTTGATCAGGAGTATACATACATACAGACATGCATATATACATAAAGACAGACAGACAGATATTCCTTCCTTTAGTAGAGAGATATAACATTCCTGTATGCACTAGAGAATATACAATTGCCTTTGATGCTATTCTGTCAGGTATTATCATCGTCATCTGCAACCAGAGATATTATCCATCAGACTACTCCAAACTGAGATATACATAGGACATAGGTATAATCCAGAAGGGCACAATTAGTAAACCTGCTTCTGTATTTGTTTGGAAAAATCTGTATATTGGTATAGACTGTAAAAAAACATTACCCAGGATTTTTTTTGTTTTGTTTCAAATGAGGTGTGAGAGGTTTCTCTATAAGTATTGCTTGTATTGATAACTGGTCTTATCCAGTTTAATATTTACCCTATTTGTTCGTTCTGTCACCACACAGATGAAATGATAACTCATCTTTTTTGGGACTGTACCTTTAGTCAGACTTTTTGGTATGACCTTAATCTTTAAAAAAAAAAAATTGGTGATGAAATGCCTGTCAAGAAAATGTATCTTATTAATCTTACTTCTTTATTAGCAAAATTCCATATACATAGTAGTTATAGTTACCCTTTAAAGACTGATATCGTCAGTGGGAACCATTGGGCTTGGAGAAAATAGCCACAGACAAGGGGGGTCATATACTACTGTGGGGCTGATGATAACACGTTGTTTTGTTCTTTTCATTGCATTAATTGACAGTAAGAAAAATATAGAATAACAGCAGCCTCATCCTTTAAATGGGTATCGATTCAATTAGAGCAAAGCAGTAGACTGATGTGTATTACATATACACAATTAAATATATTTCACATAAGTAAATAGAGTTTTTTTAATCGATGGTGAAACACATGAGTGGAGGGAATAACAGAGCCCCAATTAAAGCTCCAGTGGCGCTGAAATATCAGTGTGACAGTTCACTGCTCAGCCTTATTATAGCAGTAATGTGTTTCATGGGTGTACACAGGCTAATGCTTCCAAACAAAAGACAGATAATACTGGCCGTGGCGGTAAAACATTCTCTCTGTTTCATCTCTGTTTTGTCTGAAGTTCAGGTGCTTGTTTATTTATTGTTATTAAATAAAATGATTAAATAATTAGTTGTATTGCTGGTTGCAACACAGTTCCCTTCTCTTGTGCAGTTAATGATCAGACAACAACAGGCTGAAGCTGCAGTGAAAAAAAACATTTGTTTCATTTCCTGTTTTATTTCTTAACTTCCAGTTGCTATTGCTGGCTATAGAAAATACAACTAAAAAGTGCTGGTGCACACAGCCAGCCTCACAAGCGTACAATAAAACATAAAGCAGTGTTTACAGCCTTTGGAGAAGGTGAATGCCTTCCAGTCAACACTCAGGGACACGAAAAGAAAGGAGGTTATGTTGCATTTCAAAGACTTTTCAAAGACGCCCCTTTGTTCAGTTTTTGTCATACAGTCTGTTTTACCTCCTGTCTCTTTAAGGTCCCCCTCATGATTAGATTGGCCAGCTCTTGGAAGCTGCCCCTCAGCAGACATCAACAAACCATGAAACAAACTGTAGTAGCAGGATTTCACTACATTTCTTGTTCTTTGCTCAAACGTCACTTTAACTTAGCAAGCAACTCATCAGCAAGGTAGAAAAAACCTTTGCAAATGGACTTTTGACTTGCAAGGAGCATTTCTACATACGTTAACCTCAAGTTTTGGATCTTTGACAGAAAACCAGAAAAAGCATAATATGTCCCCTTTAAAAAGTACATTTGACTTATTCATCTTAACTGTCTTGGAGATGGGTTTCCCCCTGAGATTTTACCACTCAACACCTCACCACTGAGTTCTGTCCAACCCTGTCTCTGGAAGATTACTTTCACAGGCAGCTGATTTGCAGTACTGTACTGGATCCAAAGATGAAGACCACTGTGCAACCCTTTTCCTGCAAAGGTGAAGAAAGAGGATAACCCCGCTTTTCTGCAACAGAGTCGACTCTGCTGTTTCTTCTGCAACTCCACCGAAGATCAGCTGCCGTAAAAACCCGCCGACAGAGCAAGAAGATGGCTCCATCAGCATCTAAGCCCCAAGGAACCGAGCTGGACCCGAAAGATGGACTGAAACACACTTTACTCACTTCCTTAAGCGATACAAGTATTAGGCTTATTATAAGTCTGGGCAGAAATAGGTTACTAAAGTGTGTGTTATTTTAAGCTTCATTGCTGTTGTGAAGTTAATGGACCATGAGTCCAGTTACTGCTGCTGAGAATACTGTGGAAGTATTATTGTTTGCTGCTTGTTTTGCTTGTATTTATCACCCTAAGTTGATTTGTGTTTTGTCCAGCTTCGTTGGGCTGCTTTGTATTAGTTTAACACCGTGTGTGAAGCCAGTAAATTGCGTTTTGTCTGTTAAAAGGCCAGCAACCGTAGCAGACGGATCACAGTCCGTTTACCATGTCTCTAAGTGATAAAAAGCAATTATTGTCTCTCCATGGCTGTTAGGAACTCTTTATGCCTTTGATGCTTTCACCTCCTTTCACCTCTTACTAACTACACACATACACACTCCTACACAAACTCACACACACATTTGGTGAGCAGATAACTTGGTAGCAGAACAGAGCTGTTATTGTCAGAGACACGTGTTAAGCCAGCAGACGCCATTAGCCATTGTCTCTGTTCAAATCGCGCCATCACCTCCTCTGACGGAAACTCTTGCGTGCTGTATTCCCCCATCTTGCTCCTCCTCTTCCTCTTTTACACACATATGCTCCCACACACACCCATGCACACGCACACACACACATCTACATGTGCCATATGTTTGCTTGTTGTTTATAGTTGTTTGTTGTTTATATCTGCTTGTGTTTGATAGTTTATAGTTGGATGATAGATGTTTATTGATTGAAGTGCTATTGAATGTTATTGATATTGCTAACATTAATAAACTCTGTTATAACTTAAAGAGAAGTTGTTTTGGTATTATTTGTATACATATTGTGGTAAATGCTGGTTGAGAGAATCAGTGCTCGTATTCAAACCTTCACTGTTCACCTTATGAATGTTAATGTCTCTCAGATATTGATATTTTTAAGTGAACAGCCCTTTTTGAGACTGTATCCGCTGTTTGGTTATTGGTGCCTGACCCCAGGGTGGTGCCCCATTATTATTAATTTCTATTAATCATTCTAATAATCAATAATTATCCAAAAATAGCCAAACCTGCTCCTAACCAAGCCCCAACACTGCCAGCTGTTTACTGCCAATGCAAAATGTTCATACTGGAGGTCTGAAAAACGTTTTCTCTACAATATCCATGTCCAACAACCCAACTTTTTCTGCTTATGTTTAGGAAACCCAAAGCTCTTGGTTAGGGTTAGGGAGTGTGTTCTTGAATGTCACACTTGCTGGACTGGTAACAATGTTACCACTGAACATAAACCAGAATGCAATTATATTTCCTTCAAAATGTATTTGTCAAAGCAAATTAGAATGTATTCAGTGTGTGACAGGTTGCTTCTTTGTGGGAACATTATAGAGGTGCATTTATTGAAGGCCTGATTTTGATGCATCTGAAGGCTCTAATTCATACAACAAAAAAACCACATGACACACCAATCAATCTTCATGAATTTCACTGACTCTCCTGATTAAAGGCTCTTTGGAGGGATGATGATGCTTCTTATTACTGATTGGCTCAAGGGGAACCTACATTCTTTGTCAGGAGTGAAATAATTACTTGTGTCCATTTTCATCAAAATTTCATTTTTTTCAGCCTTTTCAGCTGGGAAATGGACTGACTGACAATGTATGCATGGCCTTGTACCTGTGTATCTTCATTATTTTGGAACAACAAAGTGAGTCCCTTTTCACCTTCCGCCCTGATATTCATAGACTGCTGACAATTAGAATGCTGTCTGCTCTGTCAAACAGAAAGTGTGTCTTTGAAGCTGCCAGATTTGCAGCTGAAAGCCGTCCGTCTGCCAGTTTAGGTCTGTTTGACAAGCCCAAAGCAGCATAATTAAATCAAACCCCGGGTCCTTCAGCCTGCAGCACATTATTACCATGGAGAGTCTGTCTGACCCTGCTATCTACATTCTGACACTCTTGACCTAGGCCTGAGAGACGCTTCTGTCACATGCCAGACTTTTAATTACAGCGTGCTCTTGTGTCGCTTTTGTTGCTATTTTTTATCATGTTTGTCAAGGTGCTTTATATAATTTTATACAGTAGAAATACTTATTTTATCTAGTTAACTCTACATTACATGGATATAATCAAAGTGAAAAATTAACACCACATTACCATCCTCTTAAAGGCTGAACAATAACCGTATACATTTACATTTTGCCATTTGGCAGATGCTTTTATCCAAAGCGACTTACAAGTGAGGCAAGACAATCAAAGTTTCATGTTATCTAGCAGTACAACTGAACATCCTTTCAGTCTTTTTTATTTTAAGACTGAACAGAGATGTTGTCTTTCTCAACCTTCGCCAAGTTGACTCTCTGTGATCTAACCCCTTGCCCTACTCTCAGATGCTTTCACCTCCCTGTTCCTGGGGATTGTTTGGGCCTGAGACCAGTTCCTGACATGCAGGTTTATTGTGTTTTTTTATGCTAGCAGCACAGTTCTAGGGATGTGCAATGTCGGTCAGTCGACTGGCCCATGACATTCCCATCAGCCTTAGCTGTACTTTGAGTTTAGTGCTAATTAGCAAATGTTAGAATGCTAACATGCTAAACTAAGACGGTGAATGTGGTAAATATTGCCTCCTAAACATCAGCATGTCACTGTAGCATGTCACTTGTGACCCTGTTAGCATGCAGATGTTAGCATGTAGCTCAAAGCACCGCTGTTCGTACGTATAGCCTGTAGCCTCTACACCTGGGCCACACAGGCTACCTCTACCTCAGCAGCGCGCTGAACAGCTGCGTCTCGCACGCTTGCGGTGTCCACACAGGCAGCGTTGCTGCTGCGGTGCTGCTATTGCAGCTCTATCTTTCTACATAGAGTTTCACTTTGATAATGGCCATCAATAATAGAATGTTTCATATCATTTAATTATGAATTTTATTTATATTTAGTTTAGACAGATAAAGGTTAAGAAGCGTGTGCTCAATTGTGAAAAATCAATAATAATATGAGGTGAAAGCGGCTTTCTTTCTGACAGGCATGGCGGGGTCTGGTTGGGGCTACTTCTGTGTCAGCCACATACACACCTCACACAGGATGGGTTTTTTTATTGATTATATTGATTATTCTGCCAGTTAAACCCCCTCTGTCACCTCTCCAAGTGAGAAACGCGGAAAAAATAGGCGAGACCTCGAATCACTAGATGAAGCGTGGCTGCTGTGGGCTGTGTGGCTGCTCTAACGTGTTAACACGGGCACTGATATGAAAAGCAAGAGGTTCTGCGACGCACACGTGCTGCTCACGCAGGATGTGTGGCCCAGGCGTAAGGCTCTTTTCACACATGGAACACTGATGCATCGCTGATGGATTTTAAAACTTATTTTGCTTAATTAATCAACATCGTAAGCGTGAGTGACACTTTCCACCGCTTCTCACAGTGAATCCACTGATAGATATAGAAATAATATAGAGATATAGAGATTATTAACTTGGTTGTTAGAGGGGTTTTTAACCTCTTCTGCTCCGGTCGCACAGCAAAAGGTTAAATACTTTTCATAGACTGATCTGATATGAGAAGATCGATCTCCTCAGCAATTTAAAACTGGCTCTTTGTGCATAAGAGAAGAAGATAGAGAAAATAAAATGTATTACAGTGATCTTAGAAGGCGGACAAGAGACCGTCATGTCATATTGTGATCAGTTTAATGTAAAAAGGGTGCATGTCTGAAAGGGGCTTTGGAAGTCTTCTTTAATGGACAGGTTCATCTCAGGGTCATGTAAGATAGATCCTTTCAGATCAAAAATATTAGTATCCTCATGACCACTAATGATATGAAATATGACGCATGGCATTTCTGAGACTGGACATAGTGTGTGTATTCTTGTATTATCTGACTTTTGTTTTTTAGATATGTAGCATGAAGTGAGGTTTCATGCTGCAGATTTAAGTCTTGGTTTTGCAAACATTTCTTTTTGAAAGATGCTTCTGGTGGAGATATAATGTGCAAAACAACAGTCAGGTGTCCATATGAACAGTGAAAGAGGTTTTCCTCGCTGTAATCATTCCTCCTGTTCATACTGGCTATTAAAAGATCCCCTTCAAGTGTAAGTGATAGAGGCCACAATCCACAGTGTGTCCACACAGTCTTTTATTGCAAAAATGCATTTAAAAGTTGATGTGAAGCTCATATGAGGCTTCAGCAGTCTGAGTTAGTCATATCATAAAAAAAGGGATTTGACACTAAAAAGACTGTAATGTTGAAAGATATCTACTTGATTTGACTCATTTGGACAACTGAAGCTTCATATTAGCTTCAGAAAAACTTTTTAATACATTTTTGCACAGAAGGAGGACTGTGGATTTTGTCCCCCATCACTTACGTTGTAAGTGCATTATGAAGGGATCTTCTAATGGTCAGTATGAACAGGAGGAATGATTACAGCAAAAAAAAACATGTTTCCATGTTCATTTGGGCTCCTGACTGTTGTTTTAAGACCAACTTGAAAAATTGCGAACCTGTCCTTTAACATTGGTGCAAATTTTAAGACTTGGCAACAAATAGTTGAGGGATTAGTTATATCAGGGCAATGGTTCTCACAAGGATAAACATGTGTTTTTAAATGTACAGTACTGTACATACTGTATTGCTCGCGTCTGTTTTTCTTCTTTCACAGTCTTTGTTGCAGTGTACTACAGTACAGCCTGTTAACCTTGTCTGCAGCCATGGAAATAGAATCTGTCTCCCTGCCAACCTCCATCAATGCCCCCCTCTCTTCCCCACCTCACACCACCCACCCACCATACAATAAACGATTCTAAAAGGGCTTGTGTTTCAGTCCAACATTGTTGATAGCTTTAATAACATTAATCTACATTACATGTAGCTGCTGTTTCCAAGAAGGCTGCCACAGTTGATTCATATATTCAAGGACATGCCGTCACCATGGTTACATTATGTTTTAAAGAGACACAGGGGAAAAAAAAGGAAAGGAGGGGAGAAGTGTTTGATACAGTATGAGATGTAACCTAGATATTCTTCTCATGGTCATATGTTCAGGGGTCAGTCAGGAGGGAATCCAACTGTAGTGTATTACTGATCGGGTTATGGTCAAAGACAACAAAGTGATTTTATTATAACATGTATTACTCATTCTTCAACCATTGTTTGTTCCAATAAACTTTACAACCTTGTCCTCAAGAACTTACTTTCAAATGCCTCTATATTCCATTAGAAAAATATGTTTTTAGGGGGAAACATAATTCCACAAGGATTATGTTTCTTCCAACATGACTACAAGGGTTAGGGTAGACTGCCAGCACACTGCTGTGTAGACTTCAGACTGAATGATGAGCTTTGTGAGGGAGATGTAATGTGTGGGAGTGTGAGGTTCACCCTGTTGCATCCCCCATTGTGCATCAGCAAAGATAAGACAAAAAACCCCCTTCCAACCCAAATCCCTACAAAAACTGCCAATTTTGTTCATCAGAACAGTACTGCTACCAGGAATCAAACCCCAGCTCTCTGTGGTAGGGGATGGAAACTTTACTCTGTGTGCTGCTCAGCTGCCCAATCACAAAAAGATGTGTGTGTACACAAATAAGTGTTTCCAAGGATTGTCAATTTGGTCCTCAATCTTGAGCATCCCAAGCCTTTTTGGCTTAAAGGTAACATATGTACATTTCCAGGTCTATATTTATATTTTGTGGCTCTACTGGAATAAATTTGCATGATTTACAGTTCAGAAAACTCTACACGGCCCCTCAGTTCAGCCTCTGTCTGAAAGAGACCGCTTTAGCTCCTGTCTCTTTAAGGCCCCCCTCCCAATGAGCCCACTCTGTTCTGATTGGCCAGCTCTCGGAAGCTGCCCCTCTGGAGACTTCCGCCCCTGGAGGCTATATCAACAAACCATGAAACAAACTATAGTAGTGGGATTTCACTATTTTTTCTCGTTCTTTGCTCAAAGTGTGAACTTCTCAAATACATCCGTACATGTTAGAGCTGTAATCCAATCTGAAATATGTGAGTGGACACAAACAACGCAAACAACACATGGAAAAACCTTAGCAACAAAGACTATAGAACAGATGGCTGTTGATGGATATGGGCAACATGCCAATGTCACCTCGTCGTCAAAGGTAGAAAAGATTTTTTTGCAAACGAAGCATTCAGAGCAGGTTGAAGCCCTGGCTTTTGACTTGCAGGGAGCATTTCTACATATGTTAACCTTAAAATATTGTGGAAAACAAGAAAAGTTAGTTGAGTTATTTGAAATTTTGAAATTCGCGGCTCAAGAGTGAGCAGTGTTGAGGCTGAACTCGTTACTAAGCACATACATAACTTCTGTAGTCTGACTTTGCATTTCAGCCAGATGATGAGCAAAGCAGGACACTGGAAGTGTGCTGAAGCTAAGCTAGCGACCTCCAGCTACTTTGTTAGGAAAGTTAGACAAAATCTTACCGTTCTGGAACATCCTTTTGAAATCTCAACTGTGCAACAGCAGGTTCTTCCCTTCATTCAGGATCAGACTCCACTTCATAAACTGCTATATACTGTCTTACATTTCCAGCTGCAGACATGACTCCAGGTAAAGATGCGACTTGAGGGAACTTGCATTATTCATTAGGTCCTATTCGGATTGGCTGGGGGTGAAGGGAGGGGCCACACCTCCAGCCAATCGGAGTAGGTGCTCATTAATAATGCAGATTTTATGTAAATAACTTACGAATCAGCCTGCTGGAGGACAGAGGGGGATCTGGGCTGTAAGGAAAGATAATTTAGAGAAATCTGAACAATTTTTGGTGAATAAAATGTCACAGATGTGTTTAAAATAGACTCAGTATTAATAAAAATTAGTAAAAAAAAAAAGCTATAATATCAGATTTTTCAGTTTTGGAACTTTGACCATTCTTAACATTGGACATCATAATAGGATATAAATAACAGAAAACCACAAAAGAAGTGATATGTCCCCTTTAAGTATAATTCATTCACTCAATTATCAGCAAATCCCCCAGAAACAAACAAGACCATGGGCCATATTTTAATTGTGGCAAGACAATGTAAAGAAAAGCATGAAGTGATAGTTCTTGGGCTCAAGTATTTAGTTAGTTAGTTGTTGATAAAATCACCAAATCTGCAGGAGTCATGATGCACCACAAACAGATGTGGTTCTGAGATGTCTATTCTCAACATAATGTCTGTAAGCCATTTTCCACCAAAATACTAGCGCTGCCTCATTTGAATGAAACTCCCACCTGTTTGCTTCTCTCTGCCCTCCTCACCGCATTGTGCACCAAATTACACACAAGGAAATTTCATGGCAATTTATCAAACAGTTGTGTGTGTCAATGTGTCACTTTTGGAACAGCAAGTGTGTATCCATCCCACAAGAGACGGGTTGTATGGGAAGAAATATGAGTTAAATATCCTGATGTCATGAGCTCAACAAAAAGATCAGTGACTGAATGTGATGTGAAGAATCAATGTGGAAGATTTATGTTAAACTTCTTTGACCAGATTACTTCTGTAAACACATTAAACAATGATATTACTGGTTGCTTTATCATTTATCATATTGCACTGGACTGGAACTGCTGGCAGCTGTTAAGAGTCAGGACAAAACACATATTCAAGCAGGAGGCAACTGCAGGAAATGAAAAGCTGAAGTCATGTGGAAAAGAACAGGTTGTGGCATTGCAGCTCTTCTGTCTTGTGTTGTGGTGCTGGGTGGTTCTCATCTACAGTCACTTTAAAATTCATCTTCTAATTTGCATTTTTCTTTCTGTCCTATTCTCTCTCACTTTCTCTCTACTATAGTCTCTCTACCTCTGTGTGTGTCTGATAAAACAGCACTGCAGATTTTACACCTGCTTTTCCCAGACGTTAAATTTCAGAAGCAATTCCCTCTGCTGCAGTGGTCAGTCTGCCATGATAAATGAGGTGTAGCAGCTGTTTGTATGAATTTCCATTCTCCCCATAAGGAACACCTTAAAATACATATTGCATGAGACCAATTTTCAACAGTGCTTATTTTCTTCCACAAACTCAGTATGACTGTTTAGTGCCTAAAAAAGAAGCAAATCCTTAGAAAACATTCCCCTTATGATCAGGAGCAGGTATACTACTGGAGCTTATAGCCTTAGAGTCTGATCACACCAGAAAGTGGCACAGTGAAATATGCAGTGTCTACCATTGGTTGTGACTAGTTTTGTTCATGGCAAAATGTTTGTGAAGAGGAGTTTTATTTGCATGGCCTCTCATTTGGTGGAGCAGAGTAATGTAGAATTGGATGGTGCCGATATGATAGCTTTCTCCATTTTGGGCTCTCCGGCTCTCTGTTCTCTCAAAGGTCAGCACTGTCAAGATGGTTTGCAAATGGTTTACCAAGTTCACCACAATTCAATTTTGGGTTCAGGTGTGGACCTAAAGAAGAGTACCAATATCCCTATGATGAAGTGGTCTGCATCCGGTCACAAACAGATTCTGGAATAGTTTGTTTGTGGTAGGAATGTGGTCCAACGTGAAAATCAACAGTTGCATACAATCAATAGCAGCTAGCCAGAGAATGAATTGAGGACTGACCTGGACTAACAACAAAGTACGTTGTCTTCTTGATATGTGGGCAGATAGGTGTGACCAATCTGACCAATGAGAGGAGAGAGCATTGTCACCTGGCTTTTAGTGATGCATTTTAGTTCACTTGAATTTCTTTCTGTGTGAAAAGAAACTGAAACAAGTTTACCAACTCATCCTCTGATTCGGACCACAGCAAACCAACTATTATTGAAACACCCTTAGACACAGGAGCTCAGCAGAGCAGGTTTACAATACGACTGGTTTGAACCGGACTGTATCCCAAAGGTCATCAGAATCAGAGCCATTAATCAATTTAAAGCTTCTTTATTGGGCTGTTTTTCTCACAGATCAGCTATCACTGGAACAGTTTAGGTGTTTTTTAGTCTTATTCCTACTACTGTCCAATGAACTACTGCAGCTTGAGGCAGAAGCCATTGTGGAAGTGCTTTAAAGTGCAATGCCACTAACAGCTGCTAGATTCAATTCAATTCAATTCAATTTTATTTATATAGCGCCAAATCACAACAAACGTTATCTCAGGGCACTTTACACATAGAGCAGGTCGAGACCGTACTCATTTATTTACAGAGACCCAACAATTCCCCCCAATAGATGCTGACAAAACATACCCAAACTTCTTTCTAGAAATATTAAGTCAATCATTTTTTTAACAAGTCATTATGGTCTCAATCTCTAAATTCAGACCCTCTAATAAGTGTGCTGGTGGTCACTGAGTCGGACTATTACTGAGTCAGGCAATACCTGCCCTGCTAGCACAATTTAGCTAAAGTAGCTAACTGGTGTTCCCACTGAGCTAGCGTTAGCTTGAGTCTGACTTAGTGGGGTGTGTGTCCAGGGTGTGAAAGGCAACACCCCACACTCCTTATTTGGAAGGTCCTGGCTCCAAATGGAAAAAGATGGCGCTGACCGTAAACTGCAGCTCTGGGCTTCAAACTGGCTCCAGTGCAAACAGGTGACATCACACCTTGCTACATCAGTACATACAGTCTATGACTTAATGGTTTGTATTTTTTTTTTAAATCAGATTTTCTTTTCATAAATGTCCACCCTCATTCACAACCTCTCACTATCAGTTCACTTGATTTAAGGCTTCCACTGCATTAACAGAAATGCAGGCAATCAAGGTTCAACAGTAAATAACCTCATTGGAGAATATCCCTGCCCGTTTATCAGCTTTTAATCTTGTTTACTGCTAGGCTAATGGAGGAGTGTGGAAATGGCTTAGTTCCAGCTGCTTGCCTTCAGCTTTCACTTATCAGCACTGTGTGATGTCCTGAGAACAGGGCTGTTTTACACTAGCTTTCTTTATCATGGCCAGGGTCTGGTGCAGTCAGTCTCCTGGGCTGAGACCCACCCCGAGGGCCTGCAAACCCCCTGAACCAACCCACCAGCCCCCTTTGCCCTTTGGTAATTTCCAGTGGACCAAGATTCTCTTTCATCTTCCCAGCCTCCTCCCTCCCATCACACATTCCACTTTCCCAGTAGAGAGTGAAAGCCATAGTGCATGCCATATAGATACGTATATAGCTTCAGTCATCAAGTACATTTTCAAAGTAAAAGAATAAGGGTAGTCTCTTTTAAAAAAGACTCACTCTTACTCTTTGTTCTCATATGTTGTTGTCATCTTCCCTGTAAAGAGTTCTCAAGCACCAACTCTAAAAGCGCCTACAAGCACCCAAGTTGTGCTTTAGCTTCCATGTTTGCTGAACTGGTGATTGAAGTTATTACAGGCACATGATTAATGCTGTGTTATTTATCATTGCATTTGCGTATGGGTTCAAGGTTAATATTTATTTTCAGTCCTTAAATTCACTGGTTCTCGTTACCTGTGCCCCTCCTTGGAAGGAGAAAAGGTTTCCTGAACCCAACCCCCTGTAACCTAATGTCATTCTAATCTAGCACCAACAGTATTGGGTACATTGGTAACTAAATGAGTCAGATTGAACATTATTAGAACAATATAGTGGGTGGTTATTGTCTCTTTGTTCTTAGGCAAGCGGCTCTGGTGAGCAACTGTCATCAATCGTGTATCTAAATGTGTAGATCAGTCTTTCACTTGTCCTTGTACTCTGGTAAGAAACACCATTTTTGTGTTGATTTACGATCCTCAAAATCATTTAGTCAATACAGAATATCAGAGAAAATTAATTCAGTAGAGTTGCAAATTTTGACCATTTTCCTTAACCGGTAGTTGAACACATTAACAATAAATAGTTGATTAATCATTAATAATTCAGAAAATTCAAAATGCACATCAGTCAGTTGTAATAGCCACCTTGTTCAGCTAAAAGTAACTGCACCAGAGGCTCTTTCATAGTGTTTCAGTGCTGCTGGGAGCTCCTCTCTGCTTTGCTAGTCTAAACACACTGCAGGTCAGACTTTAGGCAGTCCTGAGACATGACAGACACCTCGCTGACTCTCTGCATTCACACACTCACAGACACATACACATACACATACACACACACACACACACACACACACACACACACACACACACACATTCCCATGAGGAGATGGTAAGGCTCGGCTCTGCAGCAACATAATCACACATCACCATTCAACTGTGAAAGAAACAATACACAGTGTACACAGTGGAGGAGGCCTCTGCAGTAGCTCTGCTCACTGTTGCTCTAAGTTGGAAGTAGCAGTGTAGGGTGGCTATCCATCTTTGCTCTCAGACCATGGTGTGTGTGGTCTGCAGGAATTTTCTCTCATCAGTGACGCTGAATGTAAATGACTGATTTTAGCTGGAATGGAGCTGAAGGGGTCAGCATAAATAAACTTCAGTATAGAGGACTGTGGGAAAATGGCTGATAACACCTATCTCCATCAGTGATGGAGGACGATGCTGCTGAAGCCAAGACCTCGGTTTTATCAATGACACATTAAAGCAAACCTCCATATCTGACCTGCTGACTCCACCATTCCTCTCCCTGCTAAGCCTGGAGAGCAGACAGATAATTTATAGATAGTAATGTGACTCAGAGTGCAAGCCCTTAGGTCAGATGTTGTGTCTTATATATGATATTTATCTGTTCAATATGTTTGGGGAAGATGTGATTTTGTTTAAGGGACTGTTTGAAAATGATTGGGGTAGAGAGGAATGCTGAACCATGTTTGATCTTATGAAAAGCAAGACTCTCCCCAGCATTTCTTTGGACCCACCCCCTTATACCCCAAAATAATGTAACAGTATTGAGTTGGTTCAGTTAGTTTCACTGTTAATAACTAGACATGCTGGGCGCCCTGATAGTTCCAGCTGTGCTCCTGCTCAGTCATGGCTTCAGTGTCCACTGGAAACATTTCCTTTAAAAGGTGCAGTGTGCATAATTTAGTGGCATCTGGCAGAACATACTTGGCAGAAATGGAATATAATATTCACAAGTATGTTTTAATTAGTATATAATCACCTGAAAATAAGAATCGTGTTTTCGTTACCTTAGAATCAGCCCTTTATATCTACATAGGGAGCGGGTCCTCTTCCACAGAGCCCGCCATGTTGCACCGCCATGTTTCTACAGTAGTTGCTACACAGTTTTCCTGAGTTTTGCTGATAGGTTTTGTGTTTTACAAGGATTACAGTTATAATTGCAGATGGGATGTTGGTTTTTACTTTTTTCACAGATGGAGTAGTCATGTAATATTCTCGATTCCAGATTGAATAATCACTTGGAAAAGAAATCTACTGTATTGACCTGAATATTAGACAACCCTGATTATGAAATACTTCCAATAAGGCAGAACATAAATCCCACATTTGTGTAGCTTGTCCACCACTCACATACTCACACACACTCTCTGTTATTAAGCTCTTGGAAGCGGTCGAAATGATTTTCTTTGTCAGTTAGCATTTTTCTTTTTTTTCTTTTTTCTTTTTGAGCCCCCATCATCTGTGACAGCAGTAATTCTTGGCAGCTTGACAGATGATTTGGTCCTCACTGAGTCAGGAGATGCTTTGGACTCATTTTCACTCATCAGGAATTGAAATCCTCTGTGGCAAAAAATCCTGTAAGTTCCCGTTTCCTGTGAACTGGGCTTCCTACACTTTTAGTTCTGACTGACTCTAACACACTCACTATTAACAAACTTGAAGAAACTCGCTAATCTAGCAACAATAAGGCTACAAACAACCCATAATGCAACACTCTCTGTGTGACATTCTTTCCATTTAAAAAGAAAGACTATCTTATGTTGTGAATGATAGGCAATTGTCTAGTTCTCTCATATACAACCCACACTTTTCCAAATGTAATAGCCAGAAAAAAAATCTTATATTCAGGCTAATACAGTAATTTTAGAAGGCCATTTTGGTCATGAAGCATCATATTTTTTCAGTATACGTGCTTACTCACAGTCTATAGATACTAGAAAAAAGATCAAATTGGGGAAATAAAAGATCAGTCCATTTAGTAATCTTGTGAGTAAATGTGACTTAAATGTGACAACCTCCTCTAAGTTTCTCTGTAATGACTCATTTTAAATGTCAATACAGCCAATCTCAGCTGCTGTCATTGCCCTGGATGCATAAAAAAATTTAACATGGTATACTTACACATTCACACATTAAAGGACAGGTTCACAGTTTTTCAAGTGTGTCTTAAAACAGCAGTCAGGTGTCCATATGAACAGTGAAAGAGGTTTTCCTTGCTGTAATCATTCCTCCTGTTCATACTGGCTATTAAAAGATCCCCTTCAAATGTACTTTCAATGTAAGTGATGGGGGCCAAAATCCACAGTGTGCCCACACAGTCATTTAGTGCAAAAATGCATTTAAAAGTTGATCTGAAGCTTATATGAGGCTTCAGCAGTCTGAGTTAGTCACATCAAGTGGATATCTGCCACATTTACAGTCTTTTTAGCATCAAATTCCCTCTTTGTGTTTCCTCAGACAGTGTTTCCCTGTTGAGCTGTGGTGGAAGTATGGTAACAAAAAGAGGGACTTTGGCACTAAAAAGACTGTAACGTTGAAAGATATCTACTTAATTTGACTCATTTGGACGACTGAAGCTTCATATTAGCTTCAGATAAACTTTTAAATGCATTCTTGCTCAGAAGGACTGTTGATATCAGTGAAGAGCAGTAGGAAACTGGACATAAAGATAAATATGAATTAGATCAGATGATTGTCATAGCCTGATGTCCCATATGAGATCAGCGGCTTTGACTGTCCTTCATAACTATGCGTTTAAGACATCATGATGCCTGAGTCACATTAACAGATGTGTTGGAGATTCAGAGGAAACTGGTTCCTCTTGGTAGCACACCAGCAATTAATCACCAGCCACGATCAGCAAATTCATTCAGTGAAATTCACTCAATAGTAGTACATGTTGACAACGTATGATGCTGAACTTGAATTATATTACAGGCTAACTTTATATGACACATTTTACTTATCTGTAGGACTCCTTTCTGTTATGATGCAGAAAGCAAAAGGTGGGAGCTGCTGTTGGTTGGTGAAAAATGACACCTCTCTGGAGAGATAATCACTGATAACTAAATAATAACACCTACTCTGTTTCTCAAAACTGCCATTTTTCTCCTTTTGATGAGGAAATACAGGAAATAATAAAGTCCTGATACAGAGATTGAATTGCAGTGGTGGAAGAAGTATTCAGATCCTTTACTTAAGTAAAAGTACCAATACAGCAATGTAAAAATACTCCATTACAAGTAGAAGTCCTGCATGAAAAATCCTACTACAGTAAAAGTACATAAGTATTATGAGCTTGATGTAGTTAAAGTATTGCAGTAAAAGTAGTGGTTTGGTCCCTCTGACTGATATATTATTATATATGACATCATTAGATTATTAATACTGAAGCATCAGTGTGTAAGCAGCATGTTACTCTTGTAGCTGCTGGAGGTGGAGCTAGATTCAACTACTTTATATATAGTTAGCTAGTTTAGTCCAGTGGTTCCCAACCTAGGGGTCGGGCCCCTCCAAAGGGTCACCAGATAAATCTGAGGGGTCCTGAGATGATTAATGGGAAAAAACAAAGTTCTGATACACAAATCTGTTTTCAGTTTTTGGACTTTTTCTCTAATCTTTGATTTTTGCTGAAATATTGGATCATTTAAACATTTATTGAAATGAAACCATGTGAGAAGTTTAGAGGGAAAAATCACTATTTGGTGGAGCTGTTAACAACTCATAGACATCTGAAATGTGACCCCGACTACACACTGCTTTTTGTAAGACGTCAAAAGCCAAAAAGGTTGGAAACCACTGGTTTCATCTTTAACAATGTGTTGTATTTTAAAAGCTTGTTATATTATCCATTGTTTCAAATCTTCATCTGAAAAGTAACTAAAGCCATCAAATAAATTTAGTGGAGTAGAAAGTACAATATTTCCCTCTGAAATGTAGTGGAGTGGAAGTATAAAGTAGCATCAAATGGAAATACTCAAGTAAAGTACAAGTACCTCACAATTGTACTTAAGTACAGTACTTGAGTAAATGTACTTAGTTACTTTCCACCACTGCTGAATTGTTGTTCTCTGCTTGTGGCCAAACACACCTTTGTGGTGTATGTAAAAGCCATGTTTTTGATGTAACTACACAGTATGCAATTTTTTACAGTACACCCCAAAGGAAAAACTGAAATAAAATATAAATCTGTGACCCTCCTCTGCCTTCCCCTGCTTTCCCCTGTATACCCCCCACCCTCCTCCACAACAATATTAGTACTGCCTCTTAGTGTGGTGTGCTTCAGAAGCTGCTCACCTGTCTAAAATAATGTCATTATTATATTAATTAATTTATTTTTGTACATATTTTCATCATCAGTTAATCTGTTGATTATTTTCTCGATGAATTGATTAAATTTATTTGTCTAAGAAATGTCAAAAACTAGGAAAAAACTCCCATCTTAGTTTCCCTGATGTTCCCCAAATGTCTTGTTTTGTCCCACCAACAGTCCAAAACTCAAAGATATTAAATTTACAATGAGATAAAACAAAGAAAGGCAGCAAATCATCATATGTGAGAAGCTGGAACCAAGAAGAGGTTGAAACTACAGCAACACTTGTAGTACAGAGAACAACTTTATTGTTAGACCAATGCTTGTGGCCTTCATAAGAGTTAGCAGCAGGAACTGACACATGTTTGGCATATTTTGCTTGAAAAGTGACTGAAACAATTAATCATTTATCAAAAAATTTCCTGATTTCCTGAATTTTCTTTTGATCAATTAATCAATTAATTGACTTGTTTTTGTGTTTCATAACAGGCTGAATGCTGTTTCATGGGCTTTTTATGTCAAAAAACGAATGACATTTTTGCATTTTCAGAGCATGAAAAAGGCCACAAGTAAGAATACAGTCACAAAATGTTGATTATCCACTGATAAATGCACATGAGTTGAGTCCTAGTTTATTGGAAAAGACAGATGTCTGGTTACTTTGAATTTGTCTGGATCCAGGAATCCCACCCGGGGGGGAGATAAGAGTGTCCTCCAACTCCTTTTTGATGTGTCAACCTAATGACCTCCTGTGTGACTCAGACCTGCTCTGGACCAGCTGCAGCCCCAGACTTTACTAAACAAAACCTCCATCACAAAGTGTCTGTACCTCTCAGTGTAAAAACCTTCTTATATCAGGGGGAGTTCCCCCGGTGGGAAACACACACAAACACACCCTCCTTTTTCAGATCTCTCTCATGCTGCTCGGCCATGTTACTGTCTTTGTAAATTCAAACAAATGGAGATTTATTGAAGGAAGAGAGGGCTGAGACATGACTGTGTTTTAAAAATGTTTAAAGACAAAAAACACAAAAAACATAATTTAGTATAAAATGTAGTGGTTCACACAGTTCCCGTCCTTCCAAAATTTCATGAAATCCATGAAAACTCAACTGTGAGGAACCAAGCTGAAAAGTAGCAAGAATACCAGAAGCAAGCAGTAAACTGCAGTTGCATTAACACAGCTGATCCAACGATAAGTGGACAATTTTGGGAGCTATGTGCTGTGCCTGGCAGTGTTTGAAATCTATACCATATTTTGAACAAACCCTTAATAACTGTTGAAGACCAGCACTGTATGGACAGAAAATCCACACATCATCTGCATACATACGGTGGTTAATAAGAGACTTACCAACCATACATCCTGTTCCACATCCATTTAACTGCATTGACAGATCATCCATATAGACCTATTTCTTTTTTATTGTTTATAATTTGTGGTAATCAAAAGAGAGAGAAAAATCTAAGTATCAGAGATATACTGACTTTTAGGCCCTAGTATGGGTCAAGCACCAAAAACACTGGATCCTGGATGGACATTTCCCACAATGCAACACCTGCCTGATAAACACCCATGTCTTTAAAATTCCATGCTTCCAGTTCGTATCAGCTTCCTGCTACAAATTTGTGTTCTCAAAACCCAAGCTGCAATCTTCCTGATGACATCGCTGTGGCAACATCAGGGTTATTTGCTCAGACTTGATAAAGCGCCTCCAACTGAGTGAAGAGTAAACTGAGCTTTATGTGTAAACTCTTACTGAACATCTTGCACAAATCAGGAAGTATGCACTGAAGCATGTGTGTCACTTCTGAATCTAACTTTTGAATTGTATCTTTCCTTTATTTTTCATCATTTTAAAGTTAGCTAGATTGAAATTAGCCTGTAATATATATTTTGTGGTGAATGGCATCAGCCACAAGTCGTATTGAAAGAGAGAGTCAGGCTGGGATAAGATTAATAAAATAATAGGAAATGGCAGGTAGAATTTAGAATTGTGTTCAAAATGAAAGATGGGGGATTAGGTGGGTTTAAAACTTTAAACAAGTGACAATATGTGGCCAGTATGTGAGTGTATTGGTGATGATTTCTTATGATGATTTGTAAAATGCTGTGTATCAAGGAAAAGCCTGGAGAATATGAGAAATATTGGGGAAGAAAGTAAAAGTAATGATTTCAGATCAGAGGTCACAGGTCATTTGACCTCATCGTTTATTGTATGGTGTCTGTGCTGGTAGACATGATGTGATTTAAAGCTTGCACTGTTTTCATAACTGTTGGTTGGTGAAGAAATATCAGAGACCACCATTGTGATACTTCAAATGCTAGTATGGCCCTATGGCAGCATCATGAGAGGCTTAGCATGTGCTCAGTGAGGGGACGATCATGAAGTAACAACAATGTGGCTGTGAGAGAGTGAAAGATTAAAATGCAACAGTTGGTTTTGGAAGATCAGTGGGTCAGTGCTCATCAACAACCTGCAAAGAACCCCCTCATGACATGTATAGCACATTTTCATGGAGTTGTAGCTGAGGAGAAAAGAAATATTTTGCCTCAGACACAAACATGTTTGTGTCAGCAGTTATATGTTCTGCTGAGGGAGAAGCAGGGCTGCATCATCGAAGACTTCTTCACCCAAGTGAAGGTTTCGTCTGACACATGGAGGAGGGTCAGAAAGGTTTTATAATGTCAAGTTTCAAGATTCAAGAGACTTTACTGCCATTTGCACAGGCACAGGGTACATGCGCATTAGAATTCTTGTGTGGTTCACTCAGTCAAGTTAAAAAAAAGAAAAACTATTTTACAATGAATTTTAAAAAATAAGTTAAAAAGAAAATGGAAAGAGAGTGATCACCCAGACCTGACACCCACTGTCCTCCTCAGGGCTTCATCTTCTTTTTATAATGTTTTATGATCCTCTTCTTCCTTTTCTTCATCTTCATCATCTTCTTCTTCTTGATGATGAAGAAGACTTCCTCATCGTCTTCTTCATCATTGTCTTCTTCTTCCTCTTAATCATTATCATCATCATCATCTTCTTCTTCATCTTCATCTTGTTCTTTTTCATCATATTCTGTCATCATATCAAGTTCTTTCTTTCTTCACAATTGCAATCTCTTTGTGCTTGCATAATGACAATGAAGTTCTTGACTTAACTTCTTCTCCTTTTAACTTGTCCCTGTTATGTCTTTTTTTTGGTTTTAATCATATTTGGATACAATATGGAACATAATCTCAGTGTAATCATACAGCGATATTAATAACCAGGTTATAACATTATCCAGGTTACTGATCATCTGTGCAGGAGTGTTGTTGACTTCTCCACATTACAGACCGTCTCTGTCATTCCTGTACTGAGCTGCAGGTATTACTGTATGAGACTTTCACTATGGATGTCCTGACCTACTTTTTAGGATCCAATATTTATTTTGATACTATCTTTTCCTTCATTATAAAGCATACAGTACACACTTTGTCTGCATCATAGCTGAATAGCTCTGCATTAAAAAAGATATGATATTTTGTTTATTGTCCTGCAGTATTTCTATAATATCCATAGAGAGAGGATGTCAGTGAGACTATGTTGTGCAGGTCTACACAGACACTCATTAACCTCAGCATGAACAAAATACTTAAGTTTTCATCCAGCAGCAGGTGTGGTTCTCCTGCAAAATGTCACAGTAACAGACACAAAACGACACTCTGCTGCATCGTTCACTGCTGCTGCTGTCATATCACTGACGTGATTCAGCAGGTCACCCACAATGCTGTGCTGTGTGCAAATGAACCAATGAACCTTGGGGTCAAACAATAAGCAGCAGTGTGAGCTGGAGTTCTAACCTCACTCTATCAAGCAGCTGCATTGTCTTCCTAACCCACTTATCTAATTTACCTACCCACCCACTGTGCCATCACCTCACCTCACATCTATGTCACTTATTTAGTTTACATAGCCCACTTATTTTCACCCACTTTCCCAGAGGTAGTGTTAGCTTTATACAATCCAGCTGGTACTATATTATAGAACCAAACTATCATTACCCAAATCACTTTACCATCTAGTTATACCATTATCTACAGTGAAACCATGGGCTCTTTTTTAATCATGCATGGTAGGTGTTCACAACTATTTTAGTTCATATATGCGCAGCAGCTCAAAGTGCTACTAGGACTGGATGAAGGTGACTATAGAACAAAAGGTGTGGTGATTAATAAATACTCTCTCAGCCAATCACAACACTGGTCTCATAGCTCTGAAACAGCTCAGCTAATCACAGTGAAGCATGACAACATTAACTCAACAAATGGAAAGACGCTTCTCCAGGAAATCATAATGGTGATGTTATATTATATATTATATATATATTATTATATGATCACATTTCAGCCACAATTCTACTGTATCTCACTTGGTAAATGGTCATATTGTTTAGTAATTGATGTTACACAGCAGCTGTGATACATTTCAAGAAAAAAACATGACACGCCACTGTTGCTTTAAATTGCTGGGAAGCAGGAAAATGTACACAGGATTAATAAGCCACAGTAATCTGACGTCTCCCACAGAAACAGAATTATAACCAACCAGTCTGATGTGTGTAGAGGTGTGTGTGGTTATTCTGTAGCAGCCTGGTGTCATCAGGTGGTTTAATGAAGGTAAACACAGTGAAGGGCCGTGCATAACGGCACTGCACTCTGGTGCAGCACTTCTCAGAGGTTGTGGATTTATCAACATATCAGTCCTGCTACCTTCAGATGCTGCAGGGATTTAATGAACTGAAGGAGAAGCTTTTCATACAGTATAAAGCAGCTGTTAAGTCATGTCAGTTTATTTATAGAGCACATTTAAAAATGACAAATGTAGACCAAAGTGCCTTACAGAGAGATGAGAACTTCATAAAATAAAAACACAGACATAATTATGAGGATCAAAGGAAAAGGAATAAAAATGTAGTATAGAATAAAAGAAAAAAAATAGAAAAAACAAAATGTGGATAAAATCATGAAAACACTGGACAACAGATATCATGAGAATCACCTGTATTCAGTTATAGATCAATGCAGATTGATTTACTGATAATCCTGCTTTAACCACATTAAAGCAGGAACTAACTCAACACCTCAACTGTTCAAAGAGTGTTTCTTTGGAATAGTTTATTTACATTAATTAATCCATTAGTGCATCATATTTGTTGCATGTATTTATTTTGCTCTTGTTGATAAAAGTGGCAGCTGATTGATGTTGCACCACAAGATGTGTACATTAAGCACAACATTTAAGACCCATTTTCCACCAAAATATCAACAACTTTCTTTGCATCACCTCATTTGAATGAACCTTCCACCAGTCTGTTTCTCTCCTCCACCTGTGCACTGTGCGCTCTGTGCTGGTCACCAAAATACCACCCAGATGGGTAAAGTCAATTTCAAGGTCAGGAAAATACCAAACAGCGCTGCTGGAACAGGTTGTTGCACCACCATGAAAATACGCATACTATGCAAAGACCATACATTCTGGGTTCTCTGGCTTATATAAATGCATTAGGTGTCATGAGGAGAGTTTAAGTTATTTACATATACTTAATTATTTCAATAACACGACTTTGTGATATATTTTGTCACCATGGATGCTCTGAAGTCCTAGAGTTTAAGTTGTTGACCATCAGCTGCAACATCCCTGGTTCACGTCTTGTCATCTCAGTACTATAATAATAGCGGCTTGGGGGAAAATATGTTGTTTTTTGGTCTTCAAAAATAGGTCAGGATATGATAGCATCTTGAATTTTGAGACCCAAGTTTGATTTAGTTTCAAGTTTAGTCAAAATTTTGTCTTTAGATTTTTATTAGTTTCTAAAAAAGTCAATAAAAACTAAAGACATTTAGTATAGTTTTCATCAGGATCATTTTAGTCTCATTTTTGTCATACATTTTTAATTTCTATGTCTTCTAAGCTTTCTGAGGCTACAGCTGTTGCTTTTTGTTTAGTCCAGTCGTTCATCTTTCACATTATCATTAAGGTTTCACTCTGTGAAGTGAAATGTAAAACATTCTGTCATAGTTCTAATTTTCAATGGTGACTTTTTATTTAGTTTTAGTCATGAACAGAAAGTCATCAACAAATATTTTTCGTCATACTTTTTGTTGATGAAATTAACACTGAATCTGAAATTAAGTTTTCCTTTAGGCTTTTGCTTTGCAGCCTTTAGAACTACTCCTGACCTATTTTGGACGAAGGATGTGATTGGATCTGCATGGTCACCTGATCCTTTCTGCTTTCCCAAGAAAGAACCTGATCAAGATTTATCATCTCTTGAAAAGTTGATGAAAAGGCTCTGGCAGGGTTAGAAATACACACGACTAATCGTCACATTCTACACAGCATATTGGCAATCTTTGGTGGATAGAGGAGTCTGAACTCAAAGTGTGATATATTCTGCCGCCTTGTTGACCTTGAAGAACAGGACATGGAGTATTCACTCTGAACAGCTCCTGGAGATATGGTGCTGAGAACAGAAAGAATGGGCTGTCCTGTGGGTTTCTAATGGGTGTCTGGACACTGAAAGCTTGGAAGTAACTAATAAAATTGCGAATGATTCTCTTTTTGACCTGAACAGGGGCAAAATGGTTATATACTGTTCAGAGAGTTGGAAGTCTCTTATTCTTTCAAATGAATGAAAAGATATGAAATAGAAATAGGTTATAATGAATGTTTAAAGGTATACTATGCAGGATTTTCGTAAAAAACTGTATAGACTTATACAACAATAATCTCTCTCAATCATCACTTATGACCCACTAGAAGTGCACAGCGGTGTATTTATTTACAGAGACTCTGTCCTCTGCCTGTATTTTATTATTTTCTTATTATTTTGTTTTGTTCGGGACACTTCTGGGTGTCAACCTTTGGGCAGTGGGTGTGTAGCCCCCAGCCAATAACAGCGGCAGGGTGTGAGGTCGGGGCTCTATAAAAAACATAGCGACCATTGCTGTGTTTTTTTTTATGTGCTTCAGTGCTTCCCCTAAATGCTTTCAACAGTGGCATAGCACTGCTGTTGAAATGGTTTGCTTCTCCGTCTCTCTCCTCTGCTCTGCTCTGTTCTCTGTCTCTGTGTCAGAAGCGTATAAAGAGCTGCAGGTCTGTGTGTCTACTTGACTGAGGGTGGGGCTGAGCTACACACACACAGAGCAGAGAGGCCACAGAAGACAGAATGAAGCTCTGCATTCACACCAAATCTGGCAATGTGGCACCTTCCTGCAGGGTTGTGCAGAGGTGTGGGTATGTTTATATGTGCTTTTGAATGTAACAATGAAACAATCAGAAAATAATGTTTTATTTCTCAGATTCACAGCTTTGTTCTTGCCAGCCTCCCTCTCTTCACTCACTTTCTAGCTCGCTCAACCACCGCTGCTCTCTCTCTCTCTCGCTCATGCTCTCAGCTCGCTCTGGTGACGTTGAACCGGGGAGGAGGGGCCAACTTTGAATGTTGTGTTTACAAACAGCAATCAACAAATCCTGCATAGTATGCCTTTAAGGGTATGGGTGTCCATTTCACAGCACATGGCCTACAACCTGTGGTGGAATATAACTAAGCATTTACTTAAGTACTGTACAATTTTGAGGTACAATTTTGAGGTACTTGTACTTGACTTACGTTTTTCCATATGATGCTACTCTACTCCGCTACATTTCAGAGGGAAATATTATACTTTCTGCTCCACTACATTTATTTGACAGCTTTAGTTACTTTTCAGATGAGGATTTGACACGTGCTGATCTCAAGCCAATGGCTGTGTGCAGACTTCCCAGATCCTCTGAATTGTGGAGCTAGTTGGAAAACTACGATCATCCCCTAACCTTAACACTGTGGTATTATTGTAGCCATGACAACGATGGTCACCTAACTTTAAGAAAGTAGTAACTTTATCGCACATCACGTTTCTCTAAATGATCATTTTACCCCAAACCATGATCTTTCCCTAAACCTAACCAGACCTTAACCACAGTGTTGTCACATCATAAAACATCATTATTGTTCAACAGTGATGTGTAACAGGTTTTAGAAAGCACAGACACATGATGTTGTCCTGCTGATTACTGCTGATAGGGGTGCCAGATTAGAAAACGCACCTATGTGTCGTTCTGGAGTCATGTGGTCAAACCACATATTTGGTTGATTAATTTGAAGGACTTGTTGGTTGTTACGTATCAATGAAACTAAATGGGATTTTAATAATTCAGCAATTCACATAGCAAACAGCAGCATGTGCTTTTGGGTTGACACAAATGTATATAAATGCAGGAAGTAGCATGTGTTATTTTTTATTGGTTGAAGAACCTCTGACTTGATTGTGTCTCAAACCAAACCTACACCCTTGCATGATTCTAAAGAAGAAAGTAATTTTACTTTCACGTTCTCTGTTTTGTATATTAAATGGAAACCAGGTACTGAGAAGAGAGACAGATAGAGCAGTGATGTGGTTCACAGATCAAACAGGCCAGCTGATTACAAAGCCAGATGTAGTTTTTTCCACACACTCTTGCCCTGTCCACATGCAACACTGCACAGAATACACCAAGGTCCAAGGTCTATTATTACAATACGTTTAACTTTATTTTAACCTTTATTTATAAAGGGTAATTCAAATCATTTCCAAAAACACACTTCACATTCTTCAGCACTGGCTCAGTCTTCAGGGGTGATGAGTTTGACTGACTGTGGAGCTCCATTTTGTGAAAGGTTATAGCAGGGTGGATCTGTGTAAGGAATATTTAGTGGTATGTGTGAGTGTATGTGTGCCTGGTAGTCTTGGCTACAGCACAAAGTGAAATATCACTCGCATGTGTGAGTGAGAAGGCGAATGCTTCACTGACACCGACCTTGTCTTCTGGGTGTACTCAGGGCTGCAGATAGTGCTAAAATATCAGAAGAAAAGGAATAGGAAAGCAGTTTTTAAATGCATGCTGTGATCATATTTGGAGTGGTTGGATGTATAGATGTCTGGATCAGAGACAAAATTGTAGTCAGGATCTGCGTAATATGCAGTGACCTTGGAAAGAGTTTGCTATTTGCCTGGAAGAGAATGAGTCAAAGAGATAAAGGGATTGTGGGAGTAGCAGCCTACACGAAGCCAGGAGAGTGTAACGTCCAATAAAACTATCCACAAAGGTGCAGGAAATAGCCAAGTGTAATGCAGAGATAAAAAGTGAAAAAAGAAAATCAATCAAACTGCTCTGCAGTCTGAACTCTAGGGTCTTGGAGCACAAGGTTTCAATAAGTTAAAAAAGTAATGTACAATACCTTTTCAACATATTTAAATCTTTGTGGTACATCATTATGTTCACTCATTACTGTTCTCCTACATACACATTTCCTTCCACCCCTCACATGTTGCACATGTCCAAAGCAGTGACATTTGAATACTTATGAAACCAACCTACTGACTTCAGCTGTTCTTCCTGTTAACTGAATGACAGACTAGAGCTGGCAAAAAGTGAACAAACAAATTGTCTATTGAGAGTTTTTCAAATTTAGTATGTACAGGGTCTGCACTGTTCCCGAATAGCCACATCCTTGCACTTTGAGTCTGATATCATTGACAAACCTCTCAGCTTCTCTGCCTACACAGCTTTTATATATTACACAATCTAGCTTCTAGCAATTGAAAGAGAAGCATTACGACCTTAAACACCTTAAACAGTATTACAAACTCACTGGAGCTCTGTTTGAAAAAAGCAGTGCAGGTGGTATCTGACTTTCTCTGCTGGGTTTACTGTATCTGTATGCACTCACTGCTGAGACCCGTAGACTTGACGCGACTCAACTGCTACTGACACTTTCTGTATCTGCCAAACTGCTTACCATATGCTGAAGAATAACCAAGATAAGTAAGCAGATTCATATTTTTCCTCCTCGTGCTATAATTGAAGCTAATAGCTAAACTCCTGTTGTAATTTGGCTGGCTTTCAGGGAAGTATCTTGCCATATTTCAATCTGTGAGTTTTATGTATTGAGTTGCATCTCAGATTAAACGTTCTTTGCTTGGATTCAATATTGATTTATATGAATATTATGGGTATGGATGAAACCTATACCATGACATAAACACCCATGTTGCCATGTCACTAGATTTTCATGGGTGCTGTAGTTTTTTCTTTTGCTACAAAATTAATAGTTCTTTAACTTTGTTAAATTTACAAAGGTTTCAGTTTCTATCAGTAAATGATGTAATAGAGACAATTTGTCTTAGAATATTGAAAGTAAACTCCAGGAACATGCTTTATTTTTTCATAAAGACAAATTAAAGAAATGCTGAATGAGAGGTTGCATTGAGTTGCAGAAACTAGTGGAACAGAGGCTAGCCCGTACATGACATCATGACTTCAGCTCTCTGTAAGCTTTTTGCATAATACTGTTTGTCTGGTACGTTGCTAGCTACGTTGCTTGCTGTCTCTCTTCTTCAGGCTCTTCTTCGGAAATGTTATTAATAACAGTAAATGAATGGGCAACAGATGTTGTTTTGGACCAGTGGTAAATCTAGAGCTTCTACCTAAGGGCTGCTCACACTAAGCCTCAGAAGCTGCAGTGCAGAAATATTATTCAAATGCATTCATTCTCACACTCTTTTCCCTGTCCAGCTTTTAGTGTGCACGCTTCAGCAGTTGATAGGACTTCCACCTTAGACTATAACACAACACCTTTAAAGACCCTGTTACAAATCCACTGTTGGGATGACAAAAGAGTTTGCTTTGCAGCTGCAACAAATGAGCAGAAAAAGCCACCGTGTGAGATGAGAGACAATCTGATCTGTTCTCCTAAATCTCTTTTTACTTTGAGGTTTGTGTTCAA
This sequence comes from Scomberomorus guttatus, assembly GCA_038419695.1. Lineage (NCBI taxonomy): Eukaryota > Metazoa > Chordata > Actinopteri > Scombriformes > Scombridae > Scomberomorus > Scomberomorus guttatus. The sequence goes on along the minus strand of CM076467.1, from coordinate 2,383,491 downwards.
GTTGGAATCAACAAACTCTTGTAAATCACTCATTTCAGCCTGATGAATGTCACTTGTTCGTGAGGAGGTGCACGTTCGTGAGATCTGATCATTAACATAATCAGTGCCCCCCCGTTACTATAAATCTAACTATTTGGCTCCATTTGTTGTTCATTTATAAAAATGTCAACCAAGAGCAAATAGAACTGTGTGGAGCTTCGGGGCCTGCTGTCAGAAATCAGCACATGAAAACAGGACAAATGTAGCAGAGTTGGTAGTATCATTAGACAACTAACCCTCAACCTAGAAGAAAATCTTCCCAATGGAAAAATCCACAATCTATGAATATGCAAATATTTTCCATTTGAAAAGTTGAAATGCTGGACACAAGATGTCTCCTACTTCACTGTAAAGTACTACTTTACTGTGGTAGTACTGTGGTACTTCACATTCTCAGTGTATGTGCACTGGAGGCTTGAAGTTTTCACATCGCACTTGTGTAAGTTGAATATTGGACCATGATTGACTCCAAACTAGTTGTGATGTCACAAATCACGCTCGTAGGTACACGCCTTAAACTGAGATTTAAGATGAGCTCAGAGAAACTTTCCTCCTTCAGCAGAAGAATGTGAAAACAAACTCTGCACATACATCATTCTGCACAGAGAAGGTTAAACATGCAACTGAAGGAAGAAGAAGAGAAACAGGAGGAAGAGGACTTTAAAAAGGCAACCAAAGAAAGCTCTATCAAACCTCCCAGTATATTTGCACTGAACAGAATTTTAATTTATATAAAGAATATGAAGTTTTATTTTATTTTCTATTAAAGTTGACTGCCGGTATTTAAACCCAAAATTTGCTCAACACAGAAGGAAGAGTGGAGGAAGAGGAAGAATGTGCAGGAAGGCAGACTCTGATATGTCAGGTCTGGACCACTTGTGATTAGGAGAAAATTCTAAACCTAAAATTGCTGAATGTAATTGCTGAAAAATGCGGAAGTTATTTTAAATCACTTGTATGTACCACTTAAATACCATATTGTCCCATTCAGGTACAAAAAAACAAAAAACAAAAACCACCATGGAGAAAACAGACAAAAGACAAAGACAAAGACAAAACTTCAGGTCCACCACGATATCCTAAAAGAGCTCCTAGCAGAATACAATACAGCCATCAGAAACGATCTTATTTCTCTGAACTTATACATAAAATCCAAGTGTTCTTTTTTCAACTGTTGACAGTTTAATAAACCCTGCCCCTAACTATTACCCTGATCACCTGAGTGTTACTAAATGCTATGAATTTTGACTTGGAAACAATCAAGACAGTTATCTGTGAGTTAAAATTCTCTACCTGTGCTCTTGATCCCATTCCCCCTTTTTTAAAATTATTTTTTAACAGTTTAGCAGAGGACGTATTAACAATAATACATTACTCGCTGTTCACTGGCACCTTTCCTGCAGCTTTTAAAACCACTTTAATTAAACCACTGCTCAAAAAAGGCAGCATAGATTGTTCTGTCAGATCTAACTACAAACCAATCTCCAACCTGCCTTTTCTGAGTAAGATTTTGAAAAAAAATGTTTTTAAACAGCTGAATGATTTCCTCTGTGACACCATTGTGTCCAGCACAGTACAGAAACAGCTCTAGTCAAAGTTGTAAATGACCTCAAATTGAACACTGATGAGAAAAAGTTCTCTGTGCTTGTCCTGTTACATCTCAGCGCTGCATTTGATACTGTAGATCACAACATTCTGTGGGACAGACTTGAACATTGGGTCAATCCATCCAGCAACTTTACTGTTTTGGTTCAGGCGGCTGTTTTCAGAGAAAAAGCTCTGATAAACCCACGGTACACTACCCGCTCAGCACTAAACGGCAAACAGATACAGTTAGCAACTTGCTGGTGAACATAGTGGAGTATTTAACAGCTAAAGAGACAGATATTTTAATGAGGAGTTGGTGGAGACCAAAACTAAAAGCTAAAAGAGAGTGAACTTCAATGAACTTGAATCAGGTGGACACAGTGAGTGCTAATGTTAGTCTGTATTTTCTGGATGCGTAAACAGGCAACTTTTGCCAACAAGTTCGCCATAGAAACGAAAAAATGCTGTGTTCACAGCTAATTTCCACTGCCACCATGTGGCCAAAAAAAATCAGGTTTTATTTGCCATAGTTACTACTCAAAATTATATGTTCCAATTTTTGTGTAACTGTTGTGTTTGAACCTTATCTGAGCAGATCTTAACAGGCTGCTGAGGACTCCAAATTCAAAACCTTTAACACACCTTCTGTCACTGCTGGGATGGAGAATATGTCCAGTTTGCAAAAGGCCAACATTACACACACACACATACACACACACACACACACACACAGGGTGAAACCTCTGACAACCTCTAACCATTATAGTTAGACCTTGGTCTTAGATACAGATGTACCTATGTTTGTACTTTCTATCTTCACACTGTGAAGCCAGATTACTGTGTTTTGTGTTTAGGTGTGATGTTGTGAATGGGTGTGATTGCATCGGGGGTTAAACATGTTTTACTGCAGAGTGGAGGTCAACAGGTTGCAGAGAAGCATAAGACGGGCATCATATGAGGGTCAGTGTAGTATATCTGGGCTTTGTGCTGCACAGAAACACTCAGGGATGGACAAAACGAATCTGGGAGCGATGTGAAGTGGCTAAAGCTCCAGCAAAACAGCAAACAGCGAGATTAGCCGGATGATTTATGGGTATTTGGCGCACATCCAAAATGAAAGAAAATTGTTTGTGCCAGGGTTTATGTTTGGACTGGAGCAGATTAGTGCCTGCAGTGCAGAGTCTTATCATGGTATGATTTTCTCAGGAGAGCCTGGTAATTTGTGTCTTTGGGCAGCGGCTTAGCCATAAATAACACTAATACAATGTTGATGCAAAGATAAGGTCATCTAGCCACAGTTATCGTAATTAGGTTTTAAATTTTCAATTAACTAATGTAATTTGATGGAGAAAGAAATGTCAGACTATCTGGTTGATGCTATACAAAAATATCACATCTATCAATCAAGTATGGAAGTTAATTCATGACAAAAGTATTAAGCAAGTACAAAAAGATTAGATTAAGTTAAATAAGTTTTAGGAGGACAGTGAGAATGGAGTTGTGAGTGTGATTAATGTTTGGAACACACAAGAGAACAGTGTTTCTAGATTTGGGCAAGCAGTGGGGATTCCTTTTTGTCTTCAAAGCTGGGCTCTAACTGACTAACATAGAGGAAAACTAACTCTATTGGGTTTGACATAAGAGTGTCATTCTGTTAGACCCTGCAATCTGACTAACAAGTCCCAGTATGCACCATCAGCTTTTTCAGTCAACCCTATCAACCGACAAGACATCGATATTAGACGATTCTGCAAAACACTGGATTATGTTAAATGATAAATTATTAAACTACGTTTTCTACAATGTCTGTACATGGCAACTGCTTTACTTATGGCAAATTAAATGAAGTGAAGTCTGCGAGTCGACTCTAGTCCACAACTTCACTCACATGGTATATACTACTTACTGCAATATACAGTATATTTTGATCCAGGCCCTGTAGCTAATCTGTCAGTGCTCTGCTCATTCTTTTGCTGTTTGCTGTTCATATAGCATTTCATAAGTCCCACTTCCCCAAAACATACACCTCTATGTTCTCAGTCTATGTTCCCCTAGTTATCACTTGAGTCAATTTATCAGATTTCATGCAGCTCCCTCTGGAGAAAAAAAAGGCTTGATACTACTTTTTCACATATGGAGTAGTACACCTGGAAACATGCACTGATGTGGAATGTCAGTGGAATTCACTTTTAAGTCAGGAAATTGACACAATAATGTCAGGTACAAAGTTAAATAGCAGTGAAAAGGCTCCGATAAACTGACTGTGCTACCTGCCTAGCACCAAACAAAGTTAGAGACTAGTCGGTGAATATAGTGGAGCATTTAGCAGCTAAATCTAAAAAGCCAGATATTTTTCTCAGGAGTTGAGACCAAACCAGAGCTAAAGGGAGAGTGGACTTATACTTTTGCTTTTCTTAATGTGAAAATAATGTCTAACGTGTGTCTGTGAATTATCTGTGTGTCTGTCTATTCTTAAACTGTATATGTTTATTCTTGTACACGGGTCTCTCTTGAAAAAGAGATCTTGATCTCAATGAGACTACCGGTTTAAATAAAGGATTAAATAAAAAAAATATTCATCACACAAATTCAATTCCAAATGAATGCTAATGTTTCTCTGTGTCTGCTGGATATGTAAATAGGCTAAATGTTAACACATTCACCGTAACAATGTTATAAGGTAATAATATGTCAGTTGTGTGTTTACAGTTTTTTCAGCTGCCCAGAAATGGTTAAAATAACTAGTTATGCATCTTAAAAAAATCAGGAAAACCCCAAATAGTTTGATACTTAGGGCTCTCTTCCTGCATTCTTGCAAATATTAACTCACAGACTGAGAACAGTTTAAATTTATTTTGTGCTCACTAAGCTTCCATAAAAAAATGACCTTTAGCACTAAAATACAGAACCAGCTACCTTTATAATACTGGGCTGTTCCTCCATTTCAGTCCCACTGTGTCTAAGTAAACCTGGCAGGGACTTAGGGCAGACTAAATTGTACTTTGTCTCTGTCTTCCAGCTGTTCTGCCTCATTGCTTAATGCACTGTTTATCCACCTTCAATAATCTGCAGGACTTAATGTATGTTATTTAGGCGGGAGCAACATAAACATTCTTTATGGAACTATTTAAAAAAAAAAAGAGGCTTTAAAGTCTGTTTAGGCTGTTTGTGTTTTGCATGCCAAGTATCCACAGGGAGTGTATGAGATCTTTGAGCTGATATTCTGCTTCCCTTCCCTCCTGGCCTCCCCAACTTCATCACCTCCTACTCCCACTATAAGAGCCAGGTTTGATCTAGTGGGTGTCTGAGTGTGCAGTATAACACCAGCACTGTAGCTATGGACAGTGTCTAACAACACCTAGCCTCGTATCACTGCTCACTTCAGTTCTTTCTGCTGGGACACAGTCAGCTGTGGCTGAAGCTCTCAGGCCAAATTCAACACTCTATCCTGTTTATGATATAGGATAATATCTGTTTGTTACTGTACTTACTTTGTTAAGTCCTTACATTGACTCGTAATTCAAATCTTTGACTTAAATCTAATTTCTTATCCAAAACATACACTTTTAGCCAATTGGTCCACACTTTGGTCTAGACTGAATATAACATAATATAATAATATAATGTTTTGCAATTGCAGTGGAATTTGGTTCAGACATTCATGATCCCTGCAGTATGAATCCTACTGACTTTTGTGACCCCCTAACTTTTCATGAAGGTCAAAAATGTGAATTTGTCCAATACTTTGCAATACCTGAAAAATGTACATTTACATCAGCCTCAGCTCTACTAGTTCAGTGTTAATTAGCAAATGTCAGCATGCTAAATTAAAGGGGTATTTTAAGTTGTACATTAAGGTGTTGCGGTGTAATTTTGGGCCCCTGTACATAGCTATAGCGTAGCTGACGTCCACTTCCTCAAAAATGTAACTACATTTTGGGGCTTTGGCAGCTGCTAAGATACCATGTGGAAACAACAAGAACTGTGACTGGTCAGCTTGGGCTGCTTGTGTTTTATCCTACAAGTTTATAATGCTAGTAGAGATTGTTGAGAGTGAAGACAACTTGAAGCAAATTAAAGAAGACTTTCTCCACTATCTCCACCACAAGCTTTCTGCTCACCACAATCACCACTCTCTATCACAGTCAATGAAACAACATATCCATGGGTACAGCATAGCAGTCATCTATCATAATTTATGTAGAATGGACTGGTGAATGTAGAATATGTACAGCGGTGATGTTTGGTGTCTAAGCTCTGATTCCGTCACTCCCCACAAGGAAACACCAAGCTCAGCACAGCAGGGAGTGGGGAGTGACAAGGATAAAGATACTTCTCTCCGAACCTACATAGAGAAGCATGTTATGGGTAACCATAAACCAAAAATAACAGCAATGTTCTCTGTAATTTCATTTTAATTTAGTTCACAGTTTTTATTTTAGTTTAAGGTTAGTTTTCTGTTTTTACAGGTGCTGTATTTTTATTTTTATTTAAACCCATAGAGCAGCCATAGCGTTGCACCTTTACATATTATACCTCTGTCCTGTTTCCCAGTGCTGACAACCCATAAGAACCTAATTTCTCCCTCACTTCTTATCAGGTAATAGCGTGTTTTCTTCTATACTCTTGTACCTGTCTAGGGGAAGCTTTGAGGTAGAAAATTACCCGGACTTCTATGAGTCTCAGCATTATAAAGACAATATTATAAAAAGACATTTCCTGGTGAGCCAGTGTTGGAGAGTAAGGGAGAGGAATCAAGTAAAATAAAAACCAGAGGTCTCCTGAATCCAAAACAGCTCTCCAAACCCACGTGATATGCTGTATGCACAGAATAAAACCATAATGCGGACAGCATTTCCTCAAAAATGTCATTTGCTGTGCAAAATAGTTGCATATGACAATCATTTTTAGAAGATGAACAGTCACTCTCCAAAATCCTCAGTCATACTCAGGATATGTGCTCCTGACATCCAGACATGACTCATTGGTGCTGGACTCGTGGGAAACTATTAAAATCCCAGAGGGTCCAGATCGGAATCTGAAACCTTCATCATGCCCTGAATGTCTCTTTCCAGTGGATGGGAAACATATCAGCCAGAGAGCCCAGCTTTGAATTATCAGCAGTGCCAAAACAGAAGCAGAACATTGTAGGTTTGCCATTAAGAAAATACAGCAGATTGTCCATTACATGAATAAAGCCCTCAAACAGATTCATTTTTCTGTTTTCAGCAGTTATCATCATCAGACAGTTAATTCAGTTTGCTGATTTTACCATGACACAACAATCCCTTAAAATACCCATAATTAAGCCAACAAATCCTCCAAATTAAACAACTACACTGTTGGTCCATGCACTCCAGAACGACACATAGAAGCATTTTCTGACCTGGCGTCACTGTCTGCAGTTATTGGCAGGAGGATAATTTGTCTGTGCCTTATAAAACCACTACAAGTCACTGTTGAAATATAAATAGATTAATAAATTCCCCTTAACATTGTTAACGTTGGGATTTTGGCTCATATTAGTTCTTAGTTGTTTCAGGTGCAAGTTAATTATATTTTAAGGGATCCTTACTCAGAATTGAGGTATTTAAAAAGTTTGGCAAATAGATTTGGCTACATTAATCATTAAATTAATATTAATGTTTTGACAGGGTTTCATGGGTTTTCTGCATGTATTAAGGGCTTTTCAGGGGTTAAAACTCCTTAAAATCAATCAGATAACATAAAGCCATCCCTTTAACTAAGATGGAAATCAAGGGATGGCTTTTTACCCTCATAATCCACAATCCATTAAAAAATCAATATATATTACAGTCAATTCATTTATTTATATATATTTTAATTAATTTATTTTTCATTTACACATTTAGAGCGAACCCTTGAATGTTCTCCTTAATTGTTTTGTTTTTTTGAAATTTTAAAGGGATTTTACTCCCTAAAAATATATTCCATTAATTGTACAATAATGTAGCACAAATCTGGTAGTGTTTTCAGGTGCAGATTAATGATATGTCAAATGTTTCCAAACATTTCTTATTCAGTATTCAAGTATTGGTTTATTCAGATTAATGGATGAATTAATGAAATATATTATATATATATATATATATATTTTTATTTTTATTTTTTCTGGTAGGTGTTCCGCAAGGATTAAGAATGTAAGAAACCCTTAGAATTTAGAAACAACATAAAAGTAGTCCTTAATTAGTACCTAAAAGGATTTTTTTTTCAATTAAGGTGCAAATTCAGGGATTCATCCCAAATGTGGGGTAAATTACTGTATAAATGAATCAATTAAAAAAAATATATACCTTAAAATGGCTTGATTTAAGGGATGACTTTTATGTTATTTGGTCAATTTTAAGGGATTTTTACCATTTTACAGATTAATCCATACAGAAGAATCTCCATAAAACTTAGAAACAAATAAAACCTGTTTTCAACCCATTCATTTTAGCCAAGTCTGGGGTAAATCTATTACCTGAATTCTGAATAAGAATCCTGTAAAATATAATTACTTTGGAGTTAGTTAGTTAGTTAGTTAGTTAGTTAGTTAGTTCTTGTTAAGCTTTATTTATTCAGTAAAGCTCATTCAGATCAAGATCTCTCTTGCAAGAGACACCTGAGAACAGGTTACTGCTGGTAACCTGGTGTCTTCCAGATGTCGACAACCAGTGACAACCATCAAACTTTTTCATGTATTGACAATAGTGTGTGTGATAGTTGTCTGCTGTAATGAATTGAATGGCACTGTGGTAGATAATGTACAGAGGTTTAAGGGTCGTGACAGCAGCATAAGCATCCAGGATATGTCCTATGTGTACAGTTTAGAACAAGCTTTAAATTTAACAGAGAGACCTGGAGGTCATTAAAAGCAGACCATCTGCAACAACAGTTTGAATTCTATCAGACAGATTTGAACCAGCTGATCCCACAGAAAGCAGCTTATTTAACAAAATGTTGTGATCAACAGTATGAAAAGCCTTGGGCAGATCAACAAAGAGGGCAGCATAATGTTGTTGTAATGTTTCATTAGCAAGTCAATAACTGTACTATGACTCTTCTAAAGCCTGACTGCTCTGGCTGAAGGACACTGTTGTCCTCCAGGAAACCATGTATTTGTAAGTTGACCGTATTTGTAAGTGGCCAGTGATTCTAGGAGTTTGGACAGGCAGAACAGTTTGGATAGTTGTTCAGGTCATGAGTGTCACCACCTTTATGAAAAGGAAGCACCTCAGTTGTTTTCTACATTAAGAGAATTTTACCTGAAGGAAAGGTGGAATTAAAAATATGTACAAGAGGTGCAGTAATAAAAGTCATGCAGGCTGTATCATCTACTGAATTTGTTAAGAGCTTTGGAGATTAAAAGGAGCTTATTTGTTGCCTGTAAGAAATTAAAGGATATTTCACAATCCACTAATTTCTCCATTATTTATCATCCTCAAAATCCCATTAACATACCTTAATTAGATCATTAATAATAGGTAAAAGAATGGAATTTTAAGGTAAAATTAGGGTAGTATATATATTGATGTGCATAATGTGATGTATTCTAGGCAGAGTGCAGTTTGTGAATGCAGCAGTTTTATACTAAACTCTCCCAACTCGTCTATCTTCTGTTCTCAGCTTTGCTGTCATGAGAGTTCATAACAGAGACGGTCCTGACAGCTCTGTGTTTATTGTAATGTCACTCTGTAGAGATACTTTATGTAGAGAAGCTGCTGGGAACTTTGAGGCCCAAACATCAGACTCTTAAAATGTGAAACTCACTTCGAAGATGCCTGTATGAACAGAAGCCCCTCCCTGAGGACAGCTGATGATTTACTGATCTGCTGGTACAGTCAGGAAGCACCACTGAAGCCCTGAGGCAGCATCTATGAATTTATCAGCCTTTCCTCTCTGCTGACCAATGTTGGCTTCAAAGTGAAAACCAGCTCAGTTCACTACTTGCAAGCTGCGTGCAATTCGATAAATAATACAGCAAAATCAAATCACTAATCATAGCTAAGTGTTTCAAAGTAGCAATTAACATTATTGCTAATGTACTTTGCAGCTATGCTAACAAAACTTCAGTGAAGGATTAAACTAATTAAAGCCGTCCTGCTGGTGTTTTTCCATGGTTGAGCACATTAATTACATGCCTTACATCACCACTGACCCGTTTCCATAAGTTTTCCAATCTTTCATTTCAGCACACTATGAAAAATCATGGCCTTGAAACCTGTACAAGAAATGGAATGGTCCAAAATTTTGGAAAATATGCTTATAAACCTTGTTCACAGCAGATATTTTGACATGTCACAGTAGGAAAATTTGAAAATAATCGAATGATAGCTGAATTACATTTAGCTGCTTCAGTTTCATGGTCCTGATATTGTACATGCTGACTCACTGTCACACTGTCATGGCTTACTGGGCCACTTGAATAAAACAGAGACATTGTTAATGTTACTCTGAGAGACTTACTTGCTGACATTCTTCTACAATAATACTGTATTTGCTTGTTTTAATTGATGGTGGTGTGATGACTGTTTTGTCTGTCTGACTCATCTTCCTGTGAGCTTGCATATATGTAATTTGATCTCATGTTTCTGTTGCAGAAGACATCTTGATCTAAATGAAGCTTCCTAGATAAATAAAGCTTCAGTAAGTCACACAGTATTGCACCTTGTATGTCTGTACTTTTATTGGTTTCAGAAAAGGCATATATATGTATATGACATAAAATGAGAAGATATCGTCTCAGATAGAGTACTGTACTAAATATATAAAAAAGAAGAAAGATACAAAAGTGGAATTCCCAGTTCACAGTGAAAATGAAGCAACCAAATGCCATCTGAATACCATATATTTTACTACTTGGTATTCAAGATCGATATTTGTCAAAACAAACTCAACTCAAGGTCCTTTTGCTACCTTGCCCTGAAGCCTTCAACCATATCACAGTCTTGATCAACAGATGGAGTTAACCCAGTTGTCATGAAACTGTAGGGATTTTAAAAGTCTGTTACTGTGGCCCCTCCTCAGACAAAATTGAGACAACTGCAACCCCCAACACTCCCCCATCTACTTTGTCATTCCTGTTCAATTTTAATCATGCTTTCAGGTTTGGAAATACATTTCCCATAAGGTTTTAGGTGATATAAACAGGACGTATAACATTGCCATGAATTCAGTGAGTTAGCTGTGGGTCTGTTCTTAAATCACCTAGTAAGTGGACACTGAGTTGAAATAGTTTTTTCAAGCTGCTGTTTCCAAGATTAAAAATAAGCTCTCTAATAACATATATTTACGTTCAAGTCACAGCACCCTCTAGCAGCCGTGGTAATTATGACGGGAGCAAAGGAGGAAATCAGGTGACATCATTATAGAGGGATAAAGGGAGGAGGTCACAGTGGATGAACTTTAAAATGGGACATCGCTGTTTGTTTCCTGTTTCCAACAGTGACTCAACATTGTTTTTTTAAACCTTGAGCACAACTGTCCCCTAACCAGACCCATAGTGATTAATATTGTAACCATGTTACAATATAATTTATCATGTTTTCTTTCACACCTTTAGTCGTCATTTCTATCTTTAATAATTTTGTTAATTGCTGAGATCTGGGAATATGGTAACATTGCTCGAAAGACATTTTATGAGGCAACAAACATGAGAAGTCAAAAGATCATTCAGGTTGTAAACCAGGAGTCTCAAACTCTAATTAACCTTGGGGCCACTGGCCAGGTTGTTCTCTCCTAGGAGGCCGTTTGAATACTTGGTAGAAAAAAAAAAAACTCCTGTGCTTCTTGCCAGCAGTAAATTTCAACTTTATACACTTCAAAGCCTTGGAACCTGTCTTTCCCTCTCCTGTCCCTCATACCTAGCATACTGCTCCTCATATATAGAACAGTAATAAGCTTGAGATTGTATTCCTTGCGTTCTCCTTGCAGATGAGACAGGATGAAGGAACATTAAGCCCCATACAAAAACCAATTGTCTCTTGAGGTGTCTGTTATCAAGGTTAGCATGTCTTTAGTAAGGTTTAGAGACATTTTGGTGTCAGGTACAGGAGTGTTCATGCTGACAAGATGTGCAGTCAGTATAGCTAAAGTATAATGCTGCAATATTGTATATTTTTCTTTTTGTCAACAAATCCTATGTGCAGACCCAAACCAATTATGAATGTATCCTACTGACAAGTATGCATTTGTATCAAAGGCTGATATATCGTATTCCTCTGTGTCAAAGAGCTCCATTGTTGCCCAAAAACAATTAAAAACATGTCCCTTCATTACCACGAATACACACACTGTAGTTTATTTTGACTCAATCCCACACATACCGTCCTGCTGCCAGAAATACTCACTATAACACCAAATGTGGATTCATCCACCGCTGAAAATAGTACCCAACAAACACGGTATTTCCTCCTGTTTGAGTAACATTTCTTAAAAACAACAGTATTCAGCTATTTTACTATATATTTGTGAGTTTTTAATGATGTATGTCTTCAGCAGCAAACAATGGGCTTGGGCCTGAGAGTCACAGACAGGGTAGAGAGGTCAGAAAGTATTGAGAGACGTTGTTGGTTTTGCTCTTTTCATGGGATTTCTTAACAATAAGAAAAATATAGAATATTGTCAGCCTTATCTTTTCAATGTAAAATAAAGAGACAGTTATGTGCTCTATAATGGATAGAAATGATGGCCAAAACTACCAAAGTAAAAGCTAATTGTAATAAACCAGAAAAATCTTTAAAAATCATATTTCACTAATCCAATGGCAACTTGACCACTGACAGGCCAAATGTTGTTCATAGCTCGAGACACATCTTCAATAAGTCAGTGTGTATGAATGAAAGCTGTATCTGTACAGATAACCTAATAAAGCTGCCAGACTGTCATGCACCCCTGCCCACATATTGTTCACAGCAGTGTAGCAACAACCTTGTGATAGCGACCCACACATGGTATTTATGTTGTCTGCCCCAGCACTGGGGACTGTAGTGCTGATGGCTCACTGATGGATGCTGGGAGACAGGCATGCAGGGACTTGTTAAAAGGTTTTTACTGACCGTGTGTTAAAGGATGGTCATGATCATTAAACACCAGTTAACCTCAAAACGTTAGGCAGTCATAAAATCAAGCCGGCACAGAGAAGTTGCCTGGTGTGAGCGATGTCACAGCAGGGGAAAAATGGCCTGGGTCACCCCCAGTTTGAGTTTCACCAAGCTGAGAGCTGTGTGTATATGTGTTTGTGTGTGTGTGTGTGTGTGTGTGTGTATAATGTGTACTTAGTAAGGGAGCACTAGAAAAAGAACACAGATTAATGACTACAAATGAATGCATAAATTTGTCTTCTTAAAGTGGCTCTCACTTCATTACCTATTTGTCTACTATCTAAATCCCCTCAGTTGTGATAACCATATGGAGATCATTACTTATCTATAACGTTATTGATATAATAATGATATAATTTCACTACCATTTTGCTTCCCTGTCTCTGATTGAAATGACAAAATACTGATTCAACCCATAAATGATTAAAGCCCCGGTAATGCCAGAAAGTGGCACCCCAAATTTCATTCCATGTCTTCAAGAAATATGTGATGCTAGAAGCTTGGATACGTAGTTCTTGCAGGCGCAATTGGTGACTGAAGATGGCAAACTAATTACTAACATGCTAGACAGCTGGAAACATGCTAGTACTAGTCAGTCACAACCAGTGTTGGGCAGTAATGCATGACTTTTTTCAGTAACAAGTAGTGTAAGGGATTAAAATTTGAAATTCAGTAATTATATTACAGTTCTAATCCCAGTAAGGCTCCGTTACTTTTACACTTGGGGTTCGGCATGCTTGTTGTATTACTGTCTTAATGAAGGGTTGATATCAGTGCTCTGGAGGAGGAGAAAATGTTGTCTTATTCACATGTTTTGTGTTCTTAGCTGGCTTGCTAACATTAGCCACAGGTACACCTACATTCAGGAGTCACCTGACACTAGTTTAATTCAGAATTGGAGGGTACGTGAATCATGCAGCTGAGGTCGGGACTCCTGGAGTGCAGTGCTTGTTGAACCATAACATCTCATTTTCTATTTCTATATGTGTTAAATACAAAAGATACAGCGTGTGGCTGTGGAGGATTCTGAGTTGTTTAAAGGCAACTTTGACTGAGCTAATGGCTGAGTAACAAAAGTAAAGTAATGAGTAATATAAACTGTTACTTTTGCTGCTGAGTAATAAGTAAAGTAATATAATTATTTTTACAATGAGTAATATGTAATCAGTAATTAATTACAATTTTCAAGTAACTTGAATGGTTGATTTCTTCGCAAAGTTTTTCTTTAAATGCTTATTGTGTTCAAGCCAATAAACTGTTTCATGGATGGATCATGTTTTATTGGTTGGCCAGAAATGATATGAAGGTTGAGGCTGATTTGTCCATACACATTTTAGATTGGCAAACTTGTCTAAATCCTTTCAAAATACTAGTTTGTTATGCAGTTAGCTTACAAGTCAAAACTTTATAACACATTCATGTCACGTGTGATGGAAGGTAGTGATGGAAAAGATTCCCATGGTCAGTGGAAAACTCAAGATTAACTTAGTGTAATATGACAGTGGTTCCCAACCTGAGAGTCAGGACTTTCTCTGACCTTTTCAAGACTTGCAGTGACGAAGGGTTGCAACTAGACATTGCTTCATTTAAAAGGTCACAAGCTGAAAAGGTTGAGAACCACTGAAATATGCAGTCTGAATCAACAGCCTCTACTGAGGTACAGGTGTATGGTAAGCCAGAGTTGGTCATGTGAGCAATAGCTACAATAGTTAATTTTGCACTATAACATTAACCAAAATTATGATTGAAAGGGGCACTCCACCAATTTTACATATCAGAATCATTTTAATTGTCATGGATCTACTCTGAAAACTATTGTATAATATCTTCTGTGGCTCTAGATAAGCTTTATCAAGTCTGAGAAAATAACTTTCATCAGTACCTCAGCTTGGGCTTGAAGACCACAAATTTATAACAGAAAGCCTGTGTAACTAATTTGGGGATGTGGAGTTGAAATATGTGGCCCTTAAACATGCAGTGAGGCACTACTGAAAAAAATATTTGCATATTGGTTTTTGTGGGATCCATTGTTTTTGGGACTATGACCACTTTATGGTCTAAAAGTAAGGATATCTCTCTCTTTCTACCATTTAAAAAATGTATGTATTTATTATTTTTTTAATGGTAGGTCCCAAACTTCAGGGAAATACAATACAAAATTTATGATCAGATATATGATTTAAAAGAGTACTTCAGTGATTAAGTAAAGAGGACTATGAATCTACCAAGCCTTCAGTGCTAACTTTCAGTGCTTTTTGATACTTAAAAATACTCAAATGTTTTACTTAGCTCATTTACACAAACTAAGAGACTAAGACCGCTATAAAGTTTCATGTAGTCTTCCATTTTCATGCCTGCCACAAACATTTACTATTGCTTTAGGTGCTCTTTAACCTTTTCAGACCACTCTAACTTTAACATTGAGGTGCACACTACTACACAGTATGGGCTCTCAAACAACAGTCAGCTGGATTTATTAAAAACTCACAGGACTCCTGCTACTGCCCTCCGCCTCCATACACCCCACTCCTCGACCTCCTCTCCCAGACACACACACACACACACACACACACACACACACACACACACACATACAGACCCTCTTCCCCCCAACATCCCTCGTTTAGAAACATAAGTCTCCATTTCACCGACCTGGCTTTGTTTTCATAGCAAACCCAGAGGCCCTCTTCCTCTACACTGGCGACCTCAACAACTTTCTCTTCTTCCCCATCCCAATCTGAGAGTTATTAGCATGGAGGAGAATATTGTTGTTTTTAATGTAGCTGCAGATCTTTTGTGCAGAAACTAGCGTCTTCTTTCTGGCCTAGGGTTGTGTTGTTAGTGTAGGATGCCAGATGTGTGGAAACTGAAGGATGCCATCCTTGGTATATTTTTCAAATTACCCTTGATAACCTTCAAAGGGGCTTTTTATCATCAATAAACTCATCACAGACACACACAAAGATACATACATTAAGCTGCACACACAGAGATACATATATAAAACATTATCAAACAAACTGAGTGAACTTGAAAATGCATGTGAAGTGCATGTTGAAAAAAAACTTTATGGAAATAGATATTGAACTCTATAGGACGTGTGCATGTGAAGAACCTTCTGGTGTGGGTCATATTGAATGAAAAGATGAGGAAAATGATTCACAAAAAGAGACAGAAGAGTTCAAGGCTAGAAAAGACTAGATAGATGATAATTGATGGATTTTTGGGAAGGCTGCATCTGTTTAAGTGATCATTCAGTCTCATTTGAGTTATTTGAGATAAGAAAATGTTTTTCAAGTGCCACAATTTCATGCATATGAATGTCTGTGTGAGTGTGTCTGTGTGGGGAAATGGCAGAGTACCAAACTATGTCAATGAACGGGGCTTATGAAAACCATATGACATGCCCTGAAAAAGAAAGAAATGCACAGTTCGCTGCACCTCCCCCCATTCTGACACACACATCCACATAGCGCCCCCCACCTCTTCGAAAAACATACAATTCTTTTCCTCAACTCCCTCCTTTCTCCCTTTCTGCCCACCCTCCTTCTTGCAATATCTCCCTCCCTCTATCCCCTATTCCCTTTTCTCTCCTCCCTCCCTGCTCTCTGAAATGTTGAGACAATCTGCACACACTCAACTCCAGCACAGATCTGTTTCAGCAGAGTAGAGTGAAGAGCAAAGACAGTCAGTGAAAAAAAAAAAAAACAGCGTTCAAATGAAGGGAGAAAAGTACAGATAGACAAAAAACCAGGCCAAGAGAAAAAGGCACTGTTAAAAGAAACTTTCAAAAGCAGGGAGATAAAAGTGTGAAGAAAGTCACAGTGAGAGACAGGCGGAGAGAGGAGAGATACATTCAGTTCTAAAAAAGAATGGGCACCCTGGTGAGCAGTGCTGCTGCTCTACTCTTAACCTCCCTTCTGGCTTTGCTCTTCGGAGTTTCTTCAATCCTGGGCCAGGACCTGACAGAGAGGGATGCACTATGCAATGCGGATGGCTGCTTTGTAGTCTACTTCCAACGCAAGACCTTCCTGGACTCATGGAGGGCCTGCAAGGAGAAAGGTGGCAACCTGGCTACCATCAAACGCAGGCAGGATGCCAACACTATTACCACTCTCTTCTCCTCTCTAGACTTGCGCCACTCACGCACCAGGGTCCAGGTATGGATTGGCCTGCAACGGCAGCCTCGCCAGTGCACCACCACTCGCCCGCTCCGGGGTTTCTCTTGGACTACTGGTGACCAGGACACAGAGTATACTAACTGGCAGAGAGAGGATTCCCCTAGCATGTGCTCAGTGCCACGCTGTGTAGTTATGGGCTACAACACTCAAGAGCAAAATGATAACTTTAAATGGCTGGATGGTGCCTGCTCAGTCCCTGTAGATGGGTACCTTTGCCATTATGCCTATAAAGGAATGTGTCCTGCATTGTGGAGTGAAGGGGCGGGCAATGCCCTCTACAACACACCATTTAACCTTCTAAGCACACTTCTAACCCATGTGCCCTTTGGATCTGTTGCTACTGTGCCCTGCCCCGCAGACACAAAGGAGGAACAGTCAGTTCTGTGTATGCTGAAGGAAGATGGCTCAGTGGGGTGGTCAAGAGACTCCCCCCTCTGCCCCAATCCCCCTCTATCACACAACCGGTGTGACCAGGATAATGGTGGATGTGAGCATTTCTGCAGGCCGGGTGTTCACTTCTACTGTGAGTGTGCCGATGGTTATCAACTGGGAGACAATGGGAAGAGCTGTGAGCTGTCTGATGTTTGTGAAGGGGCCCCCTGTGAATTTGAGTGCCTGCCCCTTTCAGATGGGTACCGTTGTGCCTGCCCTGAAGGATACATGCTTGCACCAGATGAACGTCGCTGTGTGGATGTAGACGAGTGCCTTCAGAGTCCCTGTGAGCAGCATTGTGTGAATGCACCAGGGACATTCGAATGTCGATGTCGGGAGGGTTACCTTCCTGATGATGAGGGTGGGTGTGAGGACATAGATGAGTGTATGAATCACCCATGTGAACACGCCTGTGACAACACTCAAGGTTCTCATATCTGCCACTGCCATCTGGGTTTTTCCCCGCTGCCTGAGGACCCCAGCCGATGCCAGGACACTGACGAGTGCCAGATCCCCGGGACCTGTGACCAGATGTGTGTGAATTATGAGGGTGGATTTGAGTGCTACTGCATGGAAGGCTATGAACTCATGTCTGATCACTACTCATGTCAGAGGATAGGGGAAAGAGATGACCACTCTGCTGCTACACCTCCTTTTCTTTGGGTCACTCACCAGCCTGGACCTGTATGGGACCCTGTGGACTATGAGTCCCACACTGACTGGCCTACAGAGATAGAGCAACCTCTGGACTGGTTGACCGACCCACCCAGAGTTTTAGATTCTGATGTCATTTGGGTCACTAGTGCTCCTCAGGAGGAACTGCCCTTTGATTCGACACTGGACCCTCTGACACAAGAGACTGAAGATGAGAAAGACATAGACAATGGAAGAGCTGACTGGTTGGAGCCGGGGCAGAGTTTCCTGTCTGAGCAGGGAGTTTTGCCAACCACTATCTCCACTACACCTCCACCCACCACCAGCTCCAGCACTACCACAGACTGGTACGAAGATGATGATGAGGAGACCACCACAGCTTTCCCCTTTCTTCCTACCTCTACAATCTCCGAGGGAGCTTGGAATTGGTGGGCTGGGCTCACCACTGCCAGCCAGAAACCAGGAAATCCAGAGGATTCAGTCATAGACTACTACATGCCTACCAATTCCAGCTACCACAATGAGGCAGAGGAGGAAAACTCTCAGTTCCCAGTGGAGGAGTTGGGGGAGGAGGAAAAGGACAATATGGAGATCACCCATTCCC
Organism: Scomberomorus guttatus; assembly: GCA_038419695.1. Lineage (NCBI taxonomy): Eukaryota > Metazoa > Chordata > Actinopteri > Scombriformes > Scombridae > Scomberomorus > Scomberomorus guttatus. The sequence continues at coordinate 2,364,889 of CM076467.1, read as the reverse complement.
AAGACCCAGCTGTTCCCACCCAGCTTACTCCATCCCAGCCACCCCTGAGCAAGGGCAGAGAGAACGGAGACATCCTGGATCCTGTCCAGGAGGACAGGGGACAGAAACAGAGCAATACCTGGCTCCTGGTGGGCCTCTTAGTGCCTTTCTGCATTTTCATTGTGGTGATGGTGGCACTGGGCATTGTCTACTGCACCCGGTGTGCTGTTCAGCCACGCAACAAGAATGCCACTGACTGCTACCACTGGATCTCTGGGGCTCATGATAAACAGGGAGCTCCTAACCCCTCAGCAGGGGTCAAGACCCACGTTTAAACAGAGAAGAGAGAAACTGACATTCACTTAAACAGACTCTGTTTCAGAGGTAAGCAGAGTGAATAATGAACCTGGTAGGGGACAAGCTAAATGTTTTACCCTCTGTCTGTGGAACTGCCCACTCTTTGAACACATTTGGATATTACTGTTGAATATCAATTGATAGAGGTGGGGAAGGGACACTCAAAACCACTGACCTTTCTTTGGGATGGGGTTGTTATGTGGTACAAACTGCTTTGGTATTACATACACTGACCACACAGCACAAGATCTGATTGCTTCATGATTGCACTAGATTACATAGTGATAAAATATTACCGTCTTCATTAGTAATGTCGAAAAATCTGCTAATATCTGAGCATAATGTGTTTAGTCATTGATTAATTTAAGTATTTTACAGCTGGATACAGATTCTGGCAAGAGCTTTGGAAATCAGTGTACTGATGACAAAAACATTGTGCCTTTTTTTAGGCAGCAAAACTTGACTGTGAGGTCACTTTTATGGAAAATCCTCAGGCTCAGTTAATTTTAATAGCATAGCACTGTAGATAACCATTACTGTCAAAAGTGTTAAAGGGATTTAGATGCATCTTTAGCTCACATCAGCAGTGAGTGAAAGAAAACTGTATGCAAATTTCCCTTCAAGAAAAAAGCCATTCTGCAGCCACCTGATAATGCTGGGAAAGCAATCATTTAAAATCACTGTGTTGGTGTTGAATGGTTAATAGAGACCAAAACCTTCTTTGTATATACTGTTTTTTTTGGGGTTTTTTGTATTTATGTTTATTTCAAACTTGTCACCAGCCATTTTTTTGGAAAATGTAATAGCATCAATTCAAAGACGTGCCTTTTTTATGGACCCCGCAAACCTGGTGATATGCAGAGGAATGTCTGTCTGCACATGTCTTTCCCCACTCATGTCAAGTTTGAGAGCACTTCTCCTTTCTTTAACTTTTTTTGAAAAAAGGTTAAAGTGCAGATGTTCACACTGTCCAGGGAATGTTGTAGGGGCTGGTGGTTGACATTAGCCTTGACCTTGTTCATGAAATGGCCAACAGTCAACCTTCGTAACCCTAATTCATTAGTGCACCCGAGAAGATTTGGTCTTAAAAGAGCCCTGAATTGTTTTATGGCCTTGTTGGATCAAATCCAGCTGTGTGAGACTGCAGTCAGTGTGACACCTTGCAGTTGCTGGTGAAACTTCAGATCTTCAACAATTTAACAAGACAATCAGATCCCTTCCAGAATTATAAATAACACCAGAGAGCATCGCCTCTTTGGCTCTTTTGTGGAAGTGCTCATTGGTTACTAGGGTCTAAAAACTAAACTGAAGTGGAAACAAAAAATGCAAGACATTTACAAATTAAAGCACATCTGACTTTACGGATAACTTTTTATTTAATGACTGGGTAAATAAATCAACATTCCAAATTTATATCTGAAATATGTCTTTATTGTATTGATGGACTGTGAAATAGAAGAAACACCTGATGTCTTTTTTATTTTCTGTTACATGTTAAAGAAATAGTGAATTAAAAACTATGACAAGGGTTGAATGTGTAAGTTTATTATTGACCTTGGAAACAGTCATTTGACAAAAAGCAATACAGTACTTCTCAGAGTCCACCCACTAACTGTTTTTGAAGCTTTCAAGCACCTCTCACAGTCTTCATCAGGGGATGAGATTAAGTTTGTCATGGAGTTAGCCTAATTGCCATCACATGCTAAATATGGAACCATGATCCGCTCAGGAAGCAGGTTACAATCTCCGGAAAAGGCTGGAGCATGAGGTCAGAATAGTTTGTTAATTTCAAGGGTTGTTTTAGATTACACAGATCTGTTTTTTATGGAGTTTGAGATGACATCACTGCTCAGAATTTTTGAAACATGTTGTGCTTATAGTGATATTCTTATATAATTTACTTTTTCGGAGACTCTGAAGCAGCAGTAAATCAAAAAGCCACAATGTATTTAGAGTCACCTCCTCAGAATAGTGGAGGAATGAATGTGGGAGGGGTGGGTGTGTGATAATAAGGATACTGTACTGTCAATAATGATCATGATCCTCAGAGGGCCTTTTTGTTTGTGGAAAGGGTTTTACGGAAAATACAACAGGATACTTGAGCACAGTCCCCCCTGGCAGTAAGGAAGCATTGTGATTGTATTGACTAATGGAATGTGCTGATCAAAACCAGGTTCTGGCACTGAGAGTGACTCTCAGAGGGGGTCTCTCTCTTTCTCTCTCTCTCTCTCTCTCTCGTCTGTCTCTCTCTCCCCCTCTGACCTATTTTCAACATTGTCATCCCTTGCTGGAGCTCTCAGTATACAGACACAATCCAGTCACCAGTGTGCTTAGCTGTACTTGTGATGTGTGTAGATGTGTATCATGCAAAGATGCTGAGTTTTAAAGTATGATTCCAGTTTATTGTAAAATGGTTTTTATGTTCATAGTTTTCTCCATCATTTCTAACAGTAATAATCACATTGTACTCAAGTTATTTGTTGTAGCAATGTTGTTCTGTGCCCAGATCTCAGCAAAGTTGATGGAGCAAGAAACATGACAAGTAAGACATGCTGTAAAAATGTGAAGGCTAACTGTTTGTTGTAAGCATCCACCACAGTTTACAGACAAGCCTCTTGCATCATATTTGACCTATCGTACTTGCTGTAGTTGTTGCACAGTTTTCTTGTGCAATGAGGCTGGCATCTTGTCCCAGGCCCCAGACCCTCAGGGGACCCCAAGACTCCAGTTCACTCTGTGGCCATTAGTTTGTGGTAAATGAATTAACTGAAAATGTGTGTTCAGTCTTAAATCTAGTTTTAAGACCTTTGTTGTTTGATGATGCATTTTACTAAATAACGTTGTGCTTCATTTAGTAGATTTGGGGGGTAATGAAGTCCATTTAGGGCCTGTAGCTAATTTTTGTCCCAGGGCCCCCTAGTGGGTTAATCTGGCCTTGGCAGTGAGCGACATTTCAGGTGTTGTCACTTTCAGTTTGACCTCCAAATAAAGTGGTTTAGATCATCTGGATAAACTATTGGTTTGTTTCCAAACTGTCTGACCATCTGTCTGCTTGTGTTTCTTGGCCCTTTGGACTTGTTGTAGTATACTACTGAGTACAATTTTGTTATAACTGCTAGGAAAGCTGGTTAGACAACTGAGACCCAAATTATTATAAACAACAATAATCCTTTAATGTGTTATATGGGTCATTCTACAAAAACAGTGGAAGTGCTGTCACTTACTTTTGCAGACACCAAAATCCTTTAAGTTGACCTAATAATCACATTAATTATATGTGTTCAATAAATAAAGACTTTCCTGGCAATGATTACAGTTTATTCATCTAATGTACAATTTATTTAAAATGCCAAATTCAAGGAAATGTCTTGTCACTTTGATCATACATCGAAGTGGAGCCATACTTTTCATTTAAAAAACATTTTTTTCATTAATTAAATCTGATTCACATTTACATTAACATTACATACATTACATAGAACACTGAAACAGTAAAAAAAGCTAATTATTATTAATAATATCAAATAAATATCAGTCACCCAAAATTACGTGTGTTATGCTACACAAAACACTTTTATTTTGAAATAATGCACTGCCCCTTTGAAGTTCTTACGGGATCAAGAGGTCATTGGATGAAGTGCAGTGGACAAAGGCATATGGTAAGTTAGATGTCTTACTTCATTTGTTTAAAATGTCATGATTTTTATTTTTAATTTTAAGCAAAGCTTTTAAGTCTGTCATTTCTGTGACTCATTTCATAGCCCTGGGGATGGATAATTGAACATAAAAATTTATTACATTTAATAGTTTGATCATTTGTATATGACTAAAGACATGTGGTCTGACACACGACAGCCATTTTGTTAAAATTGTAATTTTTCTCCAAATCGTCACTGGTGTTACTCCTCCACCTGGTAACACCAATAACACCAGTGACATTCCTGTATAAATGAGCCACATAATAGCTGCAAATAGACATTAGGAGAAGAAAAAAAAAGTGTATAAGTTTTAATTATTGTTTATTGTTATCGTTATACTATTGTACTTTTCTTTTTGTCAGATATGGAGAAATTGTGGACAGTAGTGTGTTGTCCGGTATGATGACCAGCCATACCCTGGTATGATCCTGGAGGTGGAGGAACATAATGTCAAAAAGAAGTGCATGCACAGGACCAGCAGGTATGACCTGAACGAGTTCTACTGGCCATCCCTAATAGAAGACGTAAACTGGTACGGGGACAATCAGATCATGTGCTTGATGCCAGTTGCTGTGAACCAGAGATCCATCCAGGTGGATGAAAAGATTTGGGCATACCTGAAAGAAGAGCTGGGACTTTAAATTGAGAGGATAGGGAAACACCATGTTTGAAGTTTTTGACTATTCTCAGAGAAAATAAGTCACGTTTTAAGCTATTTCTAATGCTGATATTCTGTAATATTAATTTGCATTGACAAGCTGTTCTAATCTTGGCACTCAAATATTTTCAACTTCTAAATGCTGTTACTGAGTGACATTTTTACGCATTTTTATGTGATAAATTGTTTGAAACATGAATTGAAATCAGATGAAGAATACTGTCTTGTGCAAAGTCTTGTGTGAAGTCATTGGTGTTATATTGCATGTTACTACATGTTTTTTCAGTGACTTTTTAGCAATATTTTGATTGTTGATTGGTGATGTAATCATTAGTTGATATTTTAGAGTTAGTATCAAGCACTTTTTGTTTGAATATTCTTCAATTGTTGTTGGTTTGAGCAAATCAAAAGAATTCATACAATGTGGTTTAAACTTGATGTATGTAAAACATGTAAATAATCAAATATTTTTCTTGGTCTTATCATTCCACTGCTCTGCCTTTAACTAAATATTCAGATTGTAATGAGAAAAAGTATTTTTTATAAACATTTAATGTTTTATAACATTTAATGTGTAGGTAACACCAATGACAAAGAAACGGCACAAGTTCTTTAATGAAAAGTATAAAAATAATAAAAATACATTAAGCTGTACTTGTTGTGGATTCATCAAGTTTAGAAGTTAGATATTGCATTAAAGTCATTTTTTTAGATACAGTATGTAAGGAATACACTTCAGCAGATTTGTATCACCCAGATTCCACTGTTTCTGTAGAATGACCCATATACAATGATTAAAACAAATCAAAGATCTCAAAAGAGGCATTTCATAACTGAACGCTTCATGATGCCCGAGAGCAGCTGTACACTGTGTGTCTCATTTATCAGGAGAGCATGCAGCTGGGTCAATACAGTGTGGACAATACCAGGCCCCTTTGTATGACCGGGGGCAGAGTCTACAGTGGGTGGGCTTTTGGAACCTTTATAGGAGTTGTGGTTAATGAATGCAACAAAAATAACTTGCTATCAAAGATTTGGACATGATGTCAGCAGGGCTGTAACTACCACTGAGGACACAAGGCCATGTATTATTTTTCAAGGTCTATGATTTTAACTATTTTTACAATTACACATAAAAAATAAAACCTGTTTTTTAAGGTAGTTTTACATTTCTCCACCATAATTAAACTCCTGGCAGTTCAGAGATGGGTTTGAAATGGTCAGTCAATCACTTTAAATGTTATCCTGATGAATTGCACTTGATTAAAAGTTACAATTCATCCATAAGCCAATTATTGCCATTTCATATCCATGCCAACCAAACTAGAGATGCAAATTTTAGGTTTAAAGTATAATTATTACAACTTGCATAGAAAACTTTGATTATCAAATGATAAAACGAATTTGTTTATTTCTCACTGAAATATGTCTTGACTGCAGGCTAGTTATAGGAAAATGAATGACAAATTTATCCATTTCATACTGACTTCTGCACCTGAATACTGCAATACCCAACATCAATTCAAACACAGCAAAAATTAAGATACAAAATTGAACAAAAGTCTAACAAAAGTCATCCTAAAATCAGAGTCACAGTTTTAACTATACAAATGCTCACAGATTGACAATGCTCACAATGAGACCAGTTAACAACCAGCAACTTGCGCCCATGAAGCAATCAACGACTTTCTGCTTCCTTACGGCAAGTGAAGCCATCATGGAAAGTTTGGAGTTAGCATATATTTTCACAAACATCTTCAACCAAATATACTGCAGTGTGCTTGTTCTCATTCAGCAGAGAAATGGAACTGGGAGTTACTGGGTTAGTGAGTTATAATTCGTTGTCGTTCTGTTGTCTCTTTTTTCCCTCGCTCACTGACTACTTTTGTTGGTTGTTTATCCACTAAGTATTCACAAATGCCCAGAAGATGGGGATAATGGGGATAATGGGATAATGTCCCACCCACAACTCAATAAAATATCATTGGCTAAGACAGCTGTCAATATCAAATTCATGTCCACATTGACTTGAATTACACAGGCATTCATTACAGCTACTGACAGGGTTGGGAGGGTTACTTTAAAAATGTATTCTGATACAATTACTAATTACCGGTTAAAAAATGTAGTCTGTAACGTAATCCAAGTATCACAATATTAAAGTAAGATAACTTGATTACTTTGTTAGTTTTGGATTACCCTGATACCAAATATGCAAATAAAGACAAGGGAAAGGAAATATCAATAAGATGACTTTTACTTAAGTGTATTCTGTAAGACAATAGAACAATGTAACCTTAGAAAAGAAAATGGGGAAACTTAGATTTTTAGCATCAAAAATGTGTCCTCTGCTCAGTGTATTTTTAAAGAAAAACTTGTTTTTCATTAAGCAAATTCAGGCAGTAGCCTATAGACCTACAATGAAAGTGCACAACACATGATGTGCATTACAGAGAACATTCTCAGGGAAAGCCTCTGACCAAACGGCACTTGGCCCACTGGCTGTGTGAAACTATCACACAGGCATACTGTATGTTGTAGCAGGGGAAGATCCCCCGCCGAGCACTCGTGTCCACTCTACGAGAGCTTTGTCCCCCTTCACAGCTTTTCTCAGAGGAATGGCAGTGGCAGACACACTGTATGTACATACTGTATCAGCTTCACCGTATCCTTTCATTCAGTTCTATCTGCGTGATACAGCTGAGTTTTCTCTAACACATTCAGTATTGAATGTGCTCAGCGACCAGTGACACGCTGTCAGTTTTAGGCACGTTACGCATACACATTCATCTCAGTGGAGAGCCGTTATCTGCACTACAAGCTCTCTTTTAACTTATTTGTACGAGTCTTTGGGACTGCCACAGTACGTAACGACCATCTTTGCCTGCTCTCCCAACATAAGTTCACTGTGTGTGAAGTGTGTGCACATGCGCGCGCTGTGCACACCTGTGCACGCCATGTGGTATCATCCTCTACTCACACCATCGTGAATCAGTGAGTTATTTTGCCCTCTTGTTCCTGCTCTGCTTACGTTTGGGACTTTTAAAAGTAAGTTTTAAAATTGTAATCCTGCTAATAATCCCTATTTTTACTAAATGTATTGGTAATCTGATTGTCTTTTTTTTCTGTAACTTTAACAGAATACAGTTACGTTTCTTTTGTATCCTAATTACGTAATGCTGTTCCAGTATTCCGTTACTCCTAAGGGGGGGAGTCGCTGATTCACCCAGATGCCAACAGAAGAAAAATTGTGATTAGTTCATTTCCCATTCTGTTATATTAACCCACTGTTTGCCAAGACATATTAGTCCAAGTTTATAAGGATGATCTAGAAATTATTATTATTATTTCAGTAATTAAAAATAATTTTAAAAATAATTTGTTAGGGGTACAAAAATTCTTTCAATATATTTTCTTAGGTCTTCAAGGAATACCTTGAAGGTCCAGAGAGTTCCCCTCTGGTGGCTAACCTGAGCTAATCATTTCACGTCACATTCATTTATTCCACATTTTTAACTAATATTACCTGTTAATGACTGTGTTAGTCTACTAACCAACTAGAAGGGGAAAAATAAACTTCCTTGCCTCACTCTCATGCTGTGGGCATTTCATATGCAGAGGTTGTATCCACTTATTCTTTTTCAAGCTGTCATAATGTAACAGTTATACACACAAAACACTTTGTGGGTGCTCTGACAAACCCATATAGATAAAGATGTCCATCTGAACATTCATATTTTGATATGACTTGACTTTAAGCTTAAAGACACTTGGCTGACTCACACTGACAGCACACCAACATCACAGCCAGGTAGCAGAGGGATCATGAGGAAACATCAAACAGACGGACCAATGAGAATGATAGGCATGCAATGCACATGAAGGGATACAATGTGGAAAAATGTTCAGGTAACATACAAGCTGGCAACATAGATAACAGTGAGGGAGAGCTTCTATAGACACATTTTGGACATTTTGGAAAAAAAACAACAACCCTGAAATAACTTTAATTATACATATTAGCACATCATGCTGGTACTCACCCATAAAGGGTCTGCAGCCAACTTTGGGTTGGGACCTATAGTTTAAACTGCACTGCACAGATTTAGCAGCGCACTCCTATAACATTGTCAAACTCATAATGGATACATTTAAAAAATTATTAAATTCGATACATCAGAACCAGAGATATCTTGTTTTTTATATCACACATTCTTCCTGGCACCTACATTACTCACAATGCAACTCAACCACTGACAATGTGGTAGAAGATTTGGGTGTGTTATGTTAGTAGCGGCTAATGTAGCCTGGAGCTGCTATGGACGTCAGCACGAGGGGTAAATATCCACTCTGTGGTTTAATATCCTCTGTGTCCACCTGCTCTTTATCTTGATGTGAGACAACAACTGGAGACACGTCTTCAGCTGGGGAAAAGTCAGATAATGGAAAAAACCCTCTGTTCTGAGTCACAATGTATGTTCTGTCCATCCTCAGCTTCCTTCAGACTTTGTCAATTACAGACAAACATATGAACACCTGACCTTTGGTCATTTGTTCCATCCATCCAGGCTATGGCAACCATAGCCAATGACTTTTTTGTAGAGATGCAGTAGGGGCAGATAATATAGATATAACAATGAAAGGGATAAACAAGTTATTTTCTGGTTTTGTTTTAATTTCTGTTTCAATTGCCGACAATTTGAAGACAAAAACGGGAAAAGCATGTGTATTTCCATTTTTTTAAATTCACACTAAAAACGGAACAAAATAATGCTGTTGTATAGTTGTTTATCCTGATATCAAACAAGTTGAACACATCTTAGGATGGAAGGTACATGGACCTTTGTTCTGTCACACAAGTCTGTCTGTTATGTCACACTCATTCCTTGATATCCTTAGATTTTCTCCATTTTAGCTATGCAGCTTGTTTCTCTGCTGTTCCAAAAACACCCTCCATTTAATAACTGGCAGAGCTATAATGAGCTGTATGCACTCAGATATGGTTGGAGGCTATTGATATTGATACCAATCCATTAGCCATGCCGGTGTTTCTCCCACCACTGAACAAACATCCTATTCCTGTCCAAAGTTATGGATGCAGGGAGCATTTTAGGACAAATGAACCTAATAAAAAATGCTCCTACCAGCACCTTTAAAGCTTACTAACATGTTGTATCTAATTTGTTTAATCTGTACACAAACAGAAATGTAAAAACAACTTTATGTGGTTTTAGGCAGAGACATGCTGGACCTATTTCTTAGTCAACAACAGCCAGGCGCAGTGATTGTATGCAGCTTCCTGGAGTCTTGTTGTCACATATGATTCCTATAGAAAGGCTGTGCGCTGCTTTTCATAGGAGGTGGGAAAATTAACCAGATATATATTTGCCAAACCAACCACTAAGTAGTTCTGGGGTTTTCTCTGGAGTTTTCCAGTACTAGGTGTTGCACCTCTTAGGCCACTTTAATGGAGGACACTCTAACCAGATGTGTGTGTACCAAGTGGTAGTAAATACATTTATGCTTCATTATCCTCCCAAAATATTGGGCATTATGCTAAATACAGCTGATATTTTATTACATCAATTCTTTATTTACTTACAGAGTAAAGAAAATAATGACATTTCAATCAAAATGAAAACAGGTACTAATGTACTCTAACTATCATATCAACCAAACTGCAGCAGAGAGTATCCACAGGCTAACAACCTAACAGGCTAACAAACACTGGCAATGGCAACAGGCAATCTCAAACTTTTTTATGTCAAGGACCTCCAAAATAAATGCACAATAGACCACAGAACCATGTTTGAGAGGATTTTGTCCGAAAGAATCCCCTCTAAGAAAATACATTCCCTGGAAGTTGGTGCAATAAAAATGAAATTAATCTATTTGTGCTTTTGCTGGGAACCCTCTGCAGCCCTCTCAAAGACCCTTGGTGGTCTGCGGATCCCAATTTGGAAACCATTCTCCTAAACAACTCGATAACCACATTACAAAGTGGATAAATACATAGATACCATAGACACATAGATACCAAATCAATACCAGCATTTTGAAAAAGGTACTAATACCAGCGTTTTTAGTTTTAGTGGTATCAACGCTTCATTTCAGGCTCAGACTGGCAATCTGGCAATTCTGGCAAATGCCAGACGGGCAGGTCCACCTAGTGGGCTGCAAGACCACCAGCAATGTGGGGAAAAAAATTGCGGGAAAAAAAAAATTCAACCTGCCGGCTGCGACCCACTTGACATTCATTAGGGGTTACATGGTCCCAATTGTCAATAGGCTACCTATACTGTAAAGCAGGTGCAAGAAGTGCTACCATCGTCCTCCCTCTAACCCTTCGAGTGAATGCATCCATCCATGTAATGTTACAGGTTAAACGGGAAATAATCAAATCAAGAGAGAAAGAGTGGAGTTTGAATCAAAAATAATGCTAGCCTATACAAATGGATAAAGGTCCCAAAAAGCGATAAGGTGGAGCAGAAAAGGCCAGAGAGAAAAAGAAAAAAATATTGTAAAGTGGTTGATGCTGCAGTTAACACATTTATTCAAAATATCAATGCCACTGCCACACAAAATCCTGTTAGCGTTAGCATGCCTAGTGGCAGTAACATTAACAGTCCACCGCCAAATGGAGAGGAGGAAAGAGTCTGGACAGATGAACAGGCTGATTCCAGTGGAGAGCAGGGGCACGAGTGAAAGGTGCATGACAACCTCCAGCAGGTGATACTACTAATGTTAGCTCATGTAGTGACAGTGTTAGCTGAGCTCTGGACCCTCTCCGTTATAGAAATGGCATGCGAGCACAGCTTGAATAGATTATGGAGCACTACATCTTGAAGTGTTCACACTTATGGCTACATAACATTCTTATGGCTTTGGACACTGATGGAATAATCGATATGATGGCAGAGAAGAGTGCACTGATGAGACGTCTTCTCACCGTCTGACATGGTGGGACATGCTATTCTACTCTATTGGCTGCTTAAGGCTGCTGTGCTATGCTATTTTTTAAAATGGTGTCAGCTGATTAGTCACTCTGGGTCCACTCCAATAGGGTGCAGACATGCTGCTTGTCACAGCCTGACAATACCAGTGAATGAACGTTTAAATAGTGTCAGTGGCATGAAATCCTGACTGTTCAGCCTGATGTGTGAATTGCATCTGATCAGCTGCGAACACGTTGGAAGATCGACTATAAATAGCTCTCACATTTCCAGATCATCATAGGAAAGCTTTTGTCCAGTGTGAAAATCAAGTTTTGGCTATTTTGTTTAATTTAGTTTCATAGGGCAGCACGGTGGTGCAGTGGTTAGCACGTCACCTCACAGCAAGAGAGTTAGTTCTGGGTTTGAACACACTGGCCGACTGGGACCTTTCTATGCGGAGTTTGCATGTTCTCCTTGTGCCTGCATAGGTTCTCTCTGGGTACTCTGGCTTCCTCCCACAGACCAAAAACATGCAGGTTAGGTTAATTGGTGACTCTAAATTGCCCATAGGTATGAATGTGAGTGTGAATGGTTGTCTGTCTCTATACTATATTTTAGCCCTGTGATTGACTGGTGACCTGTCCAGGGTGTACTCCGCCTCTCACCCAATGTCAGCTGAGATTGGCTCCCGCTCCCCCACAACCCTCTAGAGCAGTAATGAAAATGGATGAATGGATGAATATTTTGTTTTTTATGATGCAACAGCATTGCATTTTGTCTTAGACTACATTCAGGACACATGATAATGTCATATTTGTTTTATTTGTGAGGTTACGGATTGTAGCATAAGTGTGCCGAGAGTTGGGTTACCCATATCAACTGTCAAACGAATAAAATCCTAAGTGCGCCTCTTGGCGTGCCGACTTTTCCTCTAGGCTATTTCTTGGCTATTTATTTATTACATTATTTGATGGAACCCTGTAAGTTCACCTGTTGTTAGGGTGTCAAGCTGATATCTGCTTAGCCTATGTATGTTATAAATAGCCTGATATTGCTTTATGCAACTCATAAGTGTGTGTGTTGGGGAAAAATGGGGCCGGTCCAGATGAAAATTGTCAAGGCCAAATTTGATTCCCAGTCTGACTCTGCCTTACTTTATAACTCAGTGTTATTATTCTAATATAGTCAGAGTGTGTTTGCTGAAATGCTGAAACACTTAAAGTTTCAATCATACTTACAATTGAAAACCAAAATGAGAGCACATAATCACACAGTTGTATTTGTTTTTACAGCATTACACATTTCATATAGTTTCTGTAATTTGAAATGACTATTGTTTGGGCTGCTTTGCTTTCTACTTGAAGATTACAGGTCAATATTCAATTTGTAACTCTTTTTCTAATGCAGCCTGTATGCTTAAATAATGAAACACAAAAAGTGCTCAATTTTTAATGTTTATAAAAAATTTCAGATAAAGCAGTGTGTCCTGAATGGTATCCTCCCCTTTTCACATTTTACCCCGTTTGTCTTAAAAAGATGGTTTATAATCGGAAAACTTAGATTTATGAATATGTGATTTTGCAAGTAATAAAATCAAATTGATGATATAGTATTGATTGGCTTTGATAGAAGTGTAAGTAAAAAACCCAAACAATACATTTGAAAATACATTGGGAAATGAATGTACAGACATCTTGCCAAAAAATACAAGAGTAGGGACTATATTACATAAATATTCTGGAACCAGTTGACAAAATGAGCAGTCCACATCAATGTCCTTTTCATGTCTTTGTAGAAATACCTTGGAGGGATAAATATGATGAATCATTTTAAAAGTCACTTCCTTAAACCTTCTTTATTTATAATCAGATATTTAGAGGGTAAGCACCAGATTTTCTTCCAGTTCAGGTCTGAATTAAGGTTATTCCAGTAACAAATTACATTTGAAACAGAGACTATTTCCCTTTGAAATAATGCACATATATCATGATTATTATTGCTCTTTTTAAAGGAGAAGCAGATCTGACCAACACTAGTAACAACAGGATCCAACTGTAGTAAAGTCAGTTCAGATGCTACTGAATTTCTAAGAAGCATTACAACACCAGAAGTGATTGCATCAAAAGTTAAATCAAGTCTTGTTTACGGGTTTATACATACTGAACGGTCTCAGCACAGTAGCTAGGCAGGCACATACAGCTACCGTAATACCTGAGGGACAAACATGTGTTAGTCAGTCACCACTCCTCAAAGCAGTTAAACATTGTCGCACAGCACTCAAGTAAGTTTTTACCAAAATTTAAGGTAGGTTGTAATGCTGCTATATTTTATCACTGGCAGTTTGTCTGGTGACATATAAAACAAAATATAGTATTTATTAGTGTCGGACTTGTGAGTATATGGCTACTTCCTGGAGGCAGAACGTACCAGTACAGACCTGATATGTATCAAACCCACATATGAATTAGCACTTTAGATTTGTTTGTTCATTTTATGCCAGTACTCTTGTAAAACTAAAAACATACCATTTAAAACCACTTCTGATAAAGCATATTCTTTGTGTGGCTAGTTTAAGTTTGGTTTTGAGTGTGGAATTGGCTCATCAGCAAGGAATAAACACCTGCTACAACTGCAGTCTTCACACACTGTAGCTACAGTGGGTGTTTTCCTTCTGTCTCAAGGTGCAGAAATGAATCAATTTCCGCTTGATGCACTAGAATGAGGTGAAATAGACAGCACTTCAAAACTTACCTAGAAATGCTGCAAAAATGTGAAATTTGTGGTTTTTAAAAAATCGTTTGGTTTTATAAGAGAAAAGACTTCAGGGATGAGGACCAACTGAGAATCTTTTTCAAAGTACAGTCATTTTATGCAGGCTGTTGTATAGAGTGTGGAACTGAAGTATCATGAATAGAGAGGATCCAGATACTGGAATAAATTCAGTCTTGAAAACCTGGTGAATTTTGACAAAAAAATCTAACTTAAATAGTCAAGTTAAATCATTTAGAGTAGAAAAAAAGGAGAAGGAATTCCTTGGACAAACAATAGGCATCAGTGATTGGTTGTTTGGTACAGACTCTGTCTGGTTGATGATTGGCTGACTGCAGGTGCTGCTGTTCTCCTCTGCTCACTGAACACAGTCAGGCTAAAGAATCACAGCCAAATGAGATCACATTCACCGTAAAATAATGAATAGATTTGTTGCTAGTTGCATTTCTGAAAAAAAAAGTTGCTAAAGGGGCTTAAAAGTGTCCAAATCTAGCAAGAGAGTTACATTTGTCCCTGTTTGAGAGGAGTGATGAGTCTCAATGGAAGAGTTGAGGGCTTGTCATCACAGTGAGGATGTCAGATCTGGTATCATTGGGGGGGGCAGCCTGTTGTTCATGAAAAAATTGCACGACAGCGCGTAACTCCCCCTAAAACCACAAAGAGTTGGTTCTTTTTGTTACTGGTTAAATAAATGGCATACATTGTGTTAAATAGTGACCTTTAGAGGTGTTGGTGTATTTGTGAACTTTTTGCACCAAGCCAGGCTAGCTATTTTCACTCTTGCTTCCAGTCTTTATGCTAAGCTAGGTTAAACCTGCTCTGACTCTAGCCACCTGTGTCTACTTAACACACAGTCATAAGACTGATGTGGATCTTCTCGTCTCACTCTTGTAAAGAAAGCGTTTCCAATAATCACATAAAGGATATGTGGGTATATGTATGCACCTGTATGTATGTTCATGCCACTGGCCAACCCAAAGAGGAGTTCTTCTAAAGCAACAATAAAAATCACTGCTCACAATATGAAAAATGTTAATGGATTTGCCTTTAGACCATTGAATGTCTATGGTGAAGAACTGGTCTTATTCTGTAGACATACTTCCAAAGAAAAATTCCACAAAGGCCCATTCTCTGTTCGAAAAAAATCTGTCTGTTATACTCATAACATTTTAACAGCACTCACTACACACTGGCAACCCAAACACACTGTTTTAAAACAGAGATATAAATGGCAAATTTCGACCACCTTAATGTGGAGGCACAAGGGAGTCCATCAACTATCTGTCCAGAGAAAGAAAGCACTCAAAGGGTGTAATCACAGACTGGTGGGGGACAGACAATAGCCATGTGCACAAAAAGAATGTAGTTTTGTTCCACGTAGTTGTACTCTGCACTGCTTCTCTCTCTTAGTTGCTGTCAAGAAATCAATAGTTACTCATGCAAGCATTTGATTAGTTTTCAGACTCATCAGATGTGCGATTAATCTTTTCACTGAGACTGATTTGTCTGGATGTAGGACGAAGCAGTCGCACAGGGAACACTTTGTTTTTGAGAAGCAGCATCAGTTTTCCTCATCAGACATTCCTGGATCTGAAGTACAGTCAGAAATGTGTTCAACAGAGACTGAACAAGAAAGGTGCCAAAGGTTAATCTGAGGGCGGTAGATACAGAGGTGTATTTGTGTCATGAGAATATGAGATGTGTGTCCATGTTGGACAAACACTAAGGTATTATTGCGACCTGCAGTCACCGTAACCAAAACCTCTTTCTTTTGCTTCACTTCAATCAACAAATGAGAAGTTCTCTGATCTGTGGCATGTGTAATAGACAGACAAACACATGGACATCTGTGGACTACACATGGATATAAGGTAACTGTATCCCTCTCATTCATGCACTTGACTTCATCTTGCCCCTCCATTTCCTCTCTGAGTGAGACAAGACGTCCGGATTCCTGGGCTGTGGCTCGATCAAAACAAGCCAGCAACCTTGAAGTCAAAGTCATACTTGAATATTTAGTGTGTGTTATTCTACGTATCTGGTGATAGTGTGCTTAGACAAAGGGACAATTTTTATCCAGTTGCAGTAGCTGAAGTTGTACCTGATTTGACTGTTATCAGCCACACATCTGTCCCAAATATATGGGCTAGTAGGGAAATACTAAACCTACTAGTAGGTTTAGGAGGCTGTTATCACCCATTTATTTCAGTGAGCCAATGTTGGTAGACACCGAAGGCCTGTTATCAGGCAAATGCTGTCACGTGACTGTCAAGTTTCTTTCTGCAAAAAAACCCAAAATGGCTGACATTCCTTTTATTCTCATCATAGCAATGATAGAAAGCCTGAAAGAATCTCTGTAATAACTGACAAACTAAACATCATATATATTCACTGAACGAAGATTATGAAAATAAAATGCTCATTTCTCACTAGAAATGTTATGTTATGTTATGAAAACACATTTTAATGCTAAACTATTTTAAAATATTGCATTTTCCACTGAGAAAGGAAAATCAGCCATTTTTTTGTTTTCATAGACAGTCATGTGATATGGACACAGGCCATTAGAAAAGAATAGGCAAAAAAAACAGACATCTCACAATTTTAGAGCCAGTATTGTGAAACGAATACGTTTTGCACTGTGGACCAACATAACTGTTACACATTTTGATGTGAGACTGGGTTATCATTAATCATCTCATGACCCCTCACATTTATCTGGTGACCCTTTAGAGGGGCCCAACTCCTAGGTTTGGAACCACTGGACTAAACTAGCTAACTGTATATAAAGTAGTTGAAACTAGCTCCACCTCCAGCAGCTACAACAGTAACATGCTGCTTACACACTGATGCTTCAGTATTAATAATCTAATGATGTCATATATAATAATATATCAGTCAGAGGGACCAAACCACTACTTTTACTGCAATACTTTAACTACATCAAGCTCATAATACTTATGTACTTTTACTGCAGTAGGATTTTTCATGCAGGACTTTTACTTGTGATGGAGTATTTTTACATTGCGGTATTGATACTTAAGTACTGACAGTCACTGACAATAACTGACTCATCCACAGCTGTGTGGCTGGTAACATCCAATCACAGTTCATTCAGTTGATTATGCTCTTGACAATGCAGTTTGCTGTTGCAGCTCCCTTCACCACCCCAACCTTCTCCTTATGTGGTATTTCACACTGTTGAATTAAGATTTAATGTTTATGTATGTTTATTAGGGGGATTAGCTCTCTAAGCCGAATCCTTGTTGCTGCTTGGATTCTTTCAGAGCTCCCTCAAACAGCAGAGCCTTTTTCTGCTAAATATAACTGTAAATGGTCATTCCTTGATGTAAGTGTCTCTGATTGAGTTCTGTTTTTATGGAAGTGTGAAAACATTGTGAAAGAGCAAAGTGGATGTATTACCTACACACCCTGTGAACCACTCAAGAGGTCAGTATGGGGCGGCAATACAAAAACACTTTTTTTTTTTAGCCTGATAGTCCCACCCCAACCCCCTGCCTCTGCAACGCTCTGGGTTTTAGTATTTTGATGCTTCTCATAAAAGGAAGTACCCAAAGCTCCTCCACTTAGAAAGCTCTTATTGTGACAGTTTTTGTAACTTTGAAGCTGACAGTCCGACAATCATGTCAACTTTACACAGCGTTGAGGAGGTGTGACAGGGTTTAAACTTCTATCTCAAATTTAGTTATTTCAGTCTGCACACAACTACTTCGGTCTAGTGTCTAGTGTCTGTCTACATTAGGCAAAGCAAGGCAAGCCAAAGTTATTTGTATAGTGCATTTTCAATAACAAGGCAATGCAAAGTGCTTTACATAAAACATAAAAGGCATCAAGACAAAATGTAAAACATAAGACATAATAAAAGGACATAAGAGTTAAATAGAAAATAAAATTAAGCTAAAATAAAATAAAACAGGAGAATAAAAGTTACAGTGCAGTGTGAGATATGAATCAAAAGCTCCAAATTTGATTTCATAAAAGCCTGCGGCAAACAGGAAAGTCTACAGCCTTGACTTAAAAGAACTGAGAGTTGCAGCAGACCTCAAGTCTTCTGGGAGTTTATTCAGATATGTGGTGCATCAAACTGAACGCTGCTTCTCCATGTTTAGTTTTGACTCCAGGGACAAAACGCAGACCTGTCCCAGATGATCCGAGAAGTCCGGATGGTTCCTAACATAACAGAAGATCAGAAATGTATTTTGGCCCTAAACCATTCAGTGTTTTATAAACCAACAATCCAGGCAATTCAGCTTCTCTTCAGAAAGTAGGATCAAACTATATTCTGTGTCAGAAGTAGCAGCTCTTGGCTTGAGAGTCTTTTCCTTTTTTGTGATGGTACCAAGCGGCAACCTCTGGAACTGAAAAATGAAGCCAATGCGCAAGTGCCAAAAACTGCAGTTCCTTGAATGGCCACTTGAAGCTGGCTCCAAAAGTGAGTCAAATCCCCATAGACCCCCCATGTTAAAATGCCCAACTTTACAGCAGAAATAAACATGTTTACAGCCTGGTACAAAAATACAGTTTTGGTCTGTATAGCTACTTTCCCCTTTCATGACAACTGTACAGGGGGTGAATTTTTTTTTTTCTCACCTGTTTATATTTTATTAAGTTGTAAAGTTATTCATAATTAAGAACGTGACCGCTTTGAGTGACAGGTCGCTAGCCGCTAGGTGGCTTGTTTCAGCAACCAGGCTCCATTCGGCCCTCCTCAGCTCCACCTCTTTGCCCATTCTGGATTAACCGGGAGTTAGGCAGAGTCAGGCACTGCCATGTTGGCGATGGTCAGAGCTTCAAAACCGCTCTTCAGAAACCAATGGGTGACGTCACGGTAGCTAAGTCTATATTTTTTACAGTCTATGGGTTGTACCTGCTTCGGCGCTGGAGTCTTTTTTGCAGCCGTGGCCCTACCAGATGAGCTGGATAGTGATTCTATGCTTGACGATGATGATATTTGCAGATTCAAAAATAAGCCAATATAAGAATTTGTGCTCTCAGAAGATGATGTTTCTGCCAAGGGCTCCAGGTTTCTGAAGTCAATGTTGTTTAGCCAGAGATGACTCTTTCTGCATAATACTCCTCACTTGGTACAACGTATGTCTCAGGGTACAGCCATCCTTCATTGAAAGAAAGTCCTTTTTTATTTTACTGCCACACAGTCCCTCACTGGGCAGGCTTATGTAATTTTTTGGCAAAAGATCAGTTTTCCACATACACACTGAAACACCAAGCTAGTCTTTTAAATAGGGATGTCAACGGTTAACCATTGATTGGTCAACCGCCGAGAATTTTTTTGACTGGTTACACATGTGGGTCTATAGTTTAATTTGTTTACACACTCCACTAATGGCTAGACAATTATATGTTCATAACATTGGATATTCTTTTTGAATGGATAAAGTAGCAGTGTAACGCCAACTCCAACATGTAGTGTTGCATTATGGGTTGTTTGTAACCTTAATGTTGCTAGGCTAGAGTAGTATCTCCATTTGTAGTCTCAATGTGTTGAATTGTACAAAGACACACAAAGTCACACAGAGTTGTTGGAAAGAGATCGTGGAGGCAGTGTGATGCAGGCAGGAGGAGGTTATGATTTTCCAGAGTGGACATTCAGAACAGCTAGAACAAACAAACTGGTTTGTTTCTGAGCTGGAATAAGGAGTTCATCCTGTTAATTTTTATTCCAGCTCACCTGTTTGTTTTCAATACAGGAAATCAAGGGTCTTTAAGACTCGAGACTCACTCTGGCAAATACTTTGTAATTTGATTCATTGCAAATTTGTTTTGTAATATGCATCACTAAACCAGCATATATATATAAATAAATATAAGGATTTCCTATCTTTTTTATTATTGTCAACAAATCTCATGTGCAGAGCCAAACCAACAACAAACTGATCTAACAAGTATTGTGGGTGTATCCAAAGTCTGATATATCTTATTCCTCTGTGCTATAGATCTCCATTGTTGTCCAAAAACTATTAAAAACACATCAGTGAGCCACACTGCTGCACTGGGTGACCTCCAAGAGAGTTTCTTTGTGATGTAAAAATGTAATTAATTGGATTCTAGGGTAAAATTGGCTGGGAAGGGGAGCTCAATAGAAGGCCACAGCTCACTTATGCCCCACTAGCTAAGGTTAATCCAGCCCTGCAGGTTAGGGTAAAACCAATTGTCGACAATTACATGGAGGTTAATAGGTTAGTAATATCATTGAAACGTGAAAAAGAGCAAACTTCAGGCTTTCACATGTAAAAGAGGAGCAGGAGCGTGTGGAGGTTTGATAGAAAGCAAATGACTGGTTCTGAACTTGGCAGGTCTTCATCAGGTTTTCAAATGAAGATGCAATACAAACCTGAACCTGACCCCTTCATATATTCATTCAGGGATGTGTCCTGATTGGATAATTGGGATAACAGGTGAGAGATAATAAGATTGCTTCCCCAAGACTTCACAAACCAAAACACTGCAAACCCCAAAATCAGAAAATAAGGGTAAACACGTGAGGGCTTGAAGTTTGCATCAGTGTTTTGGTTTGGTGACTACACACCTCAACTACCACACAATTACTTTACACTGCACCAGTAAGTGAAAAACAGGGTCTCAGACCCCTTAATTTCCAGCTAGGACTCCCTGAAAATCTCAAAATCTTATATTTGGGCGTCTAAAAATGAAACTAGTTATTATAAGTATAAAACTATGCTGTGAGGATTATTTGCATGTTGCGTGTTGAAAGGTGAAGAGCATTGCACTATATAGACCTATATAGATATATAGATATATAGATCTGGCACCAACACGGAATGTTGCCCTTGAATGTAAATCGCAATGCAAATTTCATGGACATGCCGTCATTGGATGTCAAAATGCATTGGACCAAAGAAATAACATCCATGTTTATATATCAGTTTGAGTATCGCATAGTATAGTATATTTAGTATATCTGTTGTGGGAACCATTTTAAAGAAGGTGTATTTGAACCATTTAGAACATCACTGTAGTCCTCACAGATCAATGTGATACAAACTGTCTGACATGCTGTGTTCTGCGGGCCTCTGCCATTTAAAGAAATCTAGTTTGAAATGGAAGTTATCTTTAAAGGCCACAGGTCTCTGGCTGAGTGTGAAGCCCCGAGGCCGTCTAACTGGACCTTTGGCATTCAGTATGGCTTCTCTCTGATCAGTTTGTTCCTTCATTGCCTGAGGCTCTGCAGCTGTAAAGCTTTTTCTGTCAGCAAGATGTGGAGGACGGAGAATAGAGTGTTTACAGTGAGCATACAGAACACACAGAAAAAAAAAGAAGGCATGTAAGTACAGCTGGGAGAGTCAAGTAAAATGATACAGGCATTCCACCAAACTACACTCAGCTGATCTGCTTGTGTAGTTTGCACACATTTATTTTGGCATTTTCTCTCAAGATTAAATGAACCTGTGAAATGTTCTAATCTTAGTTACTGAGTTAGGTAGAATAATGTAGTGGATTGTATAATGTTCTTGGCTATGCTAGCAGTGTGGCTCTAAAGAGTGCAATTAATTGTCCCCAGAAGATGAATCCTGGCTTTGATGATGTTTTCCTGATTTCTTCTAGTGCCACCAGCAGGTTTACATTTGTAATTTTGAGTGAAATGTCTCTTGGCATAGACAATCAATTACCCAGACAATGTATTGTAATTACTTTGGTGATCCTCAGACATTTTATCTAGAGCCATCATCAGGTCAAAATGACAACTTGTACACTTTTTGTGACCAAGGCTGTGTCCAAAATCACACCCTCCTTTACTCCCCATATACACACAATTTACTCAATAGTGAGCATTAAATTGAGATTTTGGAGACTTGCTATTAATAATTTTTCATTATCCCTGAAATGCGTCACACAACAGTACTGTTCACATCTATAAAATGTGGTATATTGCATTGTGGGATTGTCAGCAGTAAGTATTGTACATGCTATGAACACTACTTTTTTCATTCCATTGTTGACATTTTGAGGGCACTAAATAGTAGATAAATTTACGTCAGCCTCAGCCGTGTTTAGTGCTAAAGCAAAGTTAATATGCTAAACTTTGAAGGTGAACATGGTAAATGTTATATCTGCATGTTGACATTGACAGTGGGAGCATGTTAACATGTTGATTTCAGCATTTACCCCAGAACACAGCTGTGCCTAAGTACAGCTGTGTCTTGTTAGTTTTGAAGCAAGGTGTTCAATGTGAATTTTGTGGGACAATTGGTGCTATCTCACCAAAGCCTAAGCAAAGTATGTGTAATACATAACAGTACCCTGTGGATCAATGTTTTTATAAGTGGGTGCCCATTTTGTTTGTTCTCATGCACACATGCAAGGATGCACATCCATGTGTACAAGCATGCAGGTGATGCAATGCAGCAATGTGGCCGCAAAGGCAGAGAAATAGAAGACTGCTAGCAAGTAAACATGGATGTAAACAATGCAGGTTTCAAACGTTTAAGACTCTGCAAACGTTTTACGAGGAAGGAAATACATTCAACACATTAAACAAATTGTGTTATGGTGAGAAACACTGAATGTAAGCAGAAACTTTTTCGTACAAAAAACTACACAAGCCACCTTTAACTGTATCAACTAGATTTCCAATGACTCACTTTGTCACTTTAGAAGCATCTACAGATCAGATGCTGTCTGCTCTTGTAAATGAGCTCTCTGCTCATTTAGTGTTTTTGGAGCTCAGAACAAGCTTTAAAGGTCAAAAGCAGACTGTGAACTGGAAAAGGCCTGGTTGGTGGTACAGTCCATGATATACAAGATGGTATCATCAGCATAAAAAATGACATTACAATGTTCAGTTGTAAAATAAATATTATATATGTGTTTAACAAAAAAATATGATTTCCACCAACCAACTGAAAGCAGAATCATTAAACCACATGGAAAGCAGCTTATTAACAAACTGTTGTGCTCAACAATATCAAAAGCCTTGTACCAATCTACAAATAGTGCAGCTTTTTATCAAGCAAAGCCATCCACAATGGCAGTGGCAGCAGTCTGACTGCTGTGGACTGTGAAGGACATTAATATTTTTCTCCAGAAAGGTACGTAGTTGTGAGATGACCAGTGATTCTCGGATTTTAGACAGACAAATAGTTGTTTGGGTCAATAGTTGTGAAGAAATGATGTTTTTGCAATAGCAAATTAAAACGGATGATAATATACACCATGAAAAAAGGACTTGTTTTCTCATAACTTATAAATCAATAGTTGTTTGGACAGTAGAACACATATTTATATTTAAGAATGTCTCATAATATCTAGTCATGATTTAGTGACAATTTTGTAAAAGCTCTGACCCTTTGAAATTACAATATACAGTATATATATAGTATATATTCTATATATTATTATCATACCTCAAGATCTATTATGTTTCTAACAGAACACAACTGGCAAAATAAAAGAAAGCATGACAAGAATCCTTTTGGTGCTGTGTGTTGGTGCTGTGACGGGTAATATTGTAGACAAAGCAATGGGCTGTATTTAGACCTTGTACCTTAGAGGGTGCATTTTTTCAAGTAAAACTGTAACCAGCTGAAAAGAGTTTTTTTGTAATGTCTCTCCTTTATCTGTATGTCCTGTCAGTATTGTAGAACACTGTCTAAAATGCTTCTATGTGGAATGAAACGTGGAGTAATGTCCTATTCACTGCAGCACCTCGGAGCCATAGCTTTTTGATACCCACCACCACTCCACTCACTGTTAATTGGAGCTGGTCAGTGTCTGAGACTTTTCCCTGGTGAGCTGCTTTTTGGAAAGTTTTACTGAGTGTATTGTGGGGTTCAAGATACAAAAGCTGAAGTGTGCAGAGTTTAAAAAATACCTTTTCCTCAAAATCAAATCAAATGACTTGTAATGTGACATGTCACTCAAAGTGACAATCTGAGAATTAACACCAACTCTGCAGTTTCCCTCAGCTGCACTGAGCTTTTTGAGCCTCTTTTAGACTTTTTGTTTTGTTTTTCGGCCTACAAACTCTGTTTTGGTTCACTCTCAGCTATCGCATAAACCTTGTTTCCAGCAGCAACAGCAGGGCAGCTTTGGTAAACCCACTGTACCTGCCTAGACCTGTGTAGAACCAATCAGCAGAAAGACAATGTTAGAAACTAGCTGGTGAACATAGTGGAGCATTTAGCTAAAGAGCCAGATATTTCTCTCAGGAGTTGGTAGAGACCAAACCAGAGCTAAAAGGAGAGTGAATATTAATGCTAATGTTGCTCTGTGTCTGCTGGATGTGTAAATAGACAACTGCTTACCAACTTATAAGGGAATGTTACAGCACCCATGTGGCCGAAAATCAATGAATGCAGCTTTAAGTACCACTATAAAGAGCTTGTACTTTAATTACTCATTTCCACCTTATGCTACTTTACACTAATAACTCCACTACATTTATCTAGCTATATTTATAAGTTGCAGACTCGAGTCATGAATCTGATGACTTTAGACTTGACTTGACAAAATAAAAAATAAAAAACTTGCACCTTTACCCTGACTTTAACTTGCGACTTCACGTTGACTTTAGCCTGTTGATATTTTCCCCAAACCCAAAGATTTTAAAAAAAAAGTGTGCAGCGGATTCATTCTTTATTCTCCTGATAACAGATATGCTTGTGAATATTATATTCCATTTCTGCAAAGTCCATTCCGCTAGATGCCACTAAATTCTACACAGTGGACCTTTAAACAGATGGAAGATAAAATTTAGAAGTCTGCTTACTTGATGGTTTCATGTCAGAATGTGATCATGTGCTAGTGTGCACTGCCAAACACACGCTTCCATCCAACCTGAGCAACGTGATTGGCTGCTATTGGATTAATTCAAAGTACATTACGTATGTTTTAATTAGTGTACAATCACCTGAAAATAAGAATTATTGTGTTTTTGTTACCTTAGAAGGAGCCCCTTATATCTACATAGGGAGTGGGTCCTCTTCCACGGAGCCTGCCATGTTGCACCGCCATGTTTCTACAGTAGCCCAGAACGGACAAACCAAACACTGGCTCTAGAGAGGGCCTTTTGTGTTTTTCGCATGTTTCAGGGCCTCCTACACGCTTGGAAGGGGAGGGTGAGGGGAGGGGTATTCAGTTGGTTACAATCTGCAACCTCACCACTAGAGGCCACTAAATCCTACACACTGGACCTTTAAAGGACAAGCGACTGGTGATAAATTACATCAGCTTTAGTTAATTAACATTAATGGTTTAAGTTAGGGGTGTGTTTTCAGCAGTACAGATGTTACTGAATGATCATAGAAATATTATAGGAATACTACCGGCAGCAGTGTGTCTCTATGATCCTCTCGCTCTTCCGCAACTACACGTTGCTACTTGTCACTTTAATCATGATGGTGACACTACTCTATAGACTATATAGGCTACAATATAGTATAGAAGTATTGAGTATTGAGTATTTATAGTATATAGTTTAGAGAATATTATAGATCCAAGACGAAACTGACAGAAAGGCAGGACTGAGAGAAAAAGGCGCAATTACAAATCTGTCTGCTACTTCAGCACCAACAGTGTCATGGTTTTATCAATACACAGCAACGTTAGGTTACTGATATTTCAGAGTCATGGTCAGAGCCATAGATTCTAACTTGCACAAACCTCAATCCGATCAATGGATCAGTGACTCAGGCAGACTAGACTAACATATTCAACTAAACAGCCCCTCTGACCCCGGACTCTCTCTGCTACTAGAGGATGGAGAGGGGGGATGTATTTTGGTCATTTTGCTAACAAGGGGGATGGAATTTCCCCTCAAATCACCTACTGAGTATTACCCTTATCCTCTGTCCTACGTTTTGCAGGTGCCCATGCAACAAAACTCTCTTCTGACCAGAAGAGGATAAGGCAATCTGTTTATAGGCACATGAAATTACATGAAATAGCTTTACTTAATTACTTAAAATGCTTAGATAATAAGATAGATAATTCATTACATAATTACTTGCCCGATTTGACTGTTATCAGCCTATTGAATAGGCATTATTATCACACATCTGTCCCAAATATGGGCTAGTAGGGAACTACTAAACCTACTAGTAGGTTCAGGAGGCTGTTATCACCCATTTATTTCAGTGAGCCAATGTTGGTGAAGCCCAGTAGGCGCAGAAGGCCTGTTATCAGCCATGTGCTGTCACTGACTGTCAAATTTCTCTGCAAAAACAAACAAAATGGCTGACATTCTTTTTATTCTCAGTGGAAAATGCAATATTTTAAGATAGCATTAAAATGCGTTTTGATAACATTTCTGGTGAGAAATGAGCATTTTATTTTCATAATCTGCGTTCAGTGAATGTATATGATGTTTAGTTTGTCAGTTATCATGGAGATTCTTTCAGGTTTTCTATCATTGCTATGATGAGAATAAAAGGAATGTCAGCCATTTTGTTTGGGGCATTACCCTCTAAGGAGGAAGTAATGATGCTGGCCACGCTAATGTAACCCCAAGCGGTGATCTGTATATGCCAGTTGCACTCAGGACGTGCAAACAGTGGGAGACAATGCTGACACTAAGCAGACATGAGGCGTCCTCACTGTGGTCAATGTGTGGGCACAAAACGTTATTCCTGTGTGAGGATATAACGCTACTTGCCACCTCACCGTTTCCTTGGGAGACGCGCTGTGCTGGCTGGTCTGATAAAAAACGGTACCAGCGAGTGCAGCAAGACACAGATCTGCTTTTGAGTGTCGCTATGTCGGACAGGATGTGTTTTTTCTCACCACACTGCGCCTAACATAGCACTCATGGATGCCCTCAGCTCAGAGAGGCGCCAGCTGTGCAAATGCTTTCTGTATTAGGCAGCCTCTGTGACTGGCTGGATGAAGCAGCTTTAGGTGGAGGATAGTGCTCTTTGGAAAATGTAATTTGTTTTCATTAAAACATTTTCAACATTTTCAACATTTGCACACACACATAATGAACTTGAACAGTGGTGGGAGGAGGTGGTGAACTCCGCCGGCACATCCAGAGCATGTGCCGATGTGACACTTCCTCCCACCAACAGTCATTTCTGTGCTGCTGAATTTCCTCAAGCATGAGCTAGCTTCTGCGGGGGTTTGTCTGCGCTCCTTGTTCCAGCTTGGGATGCTCTGTGGTCATGGGGGGCCATTGCTGCGGTGTCTCCGTTGAGGTTGTGTGGGAGGTAACTGAGGCGCCAGGGGCTGGTGGTGCTCTGCCCTGCCTGCAAGCTCACCTCCTCGCTGTGGCGTTGCGGCGATGCACCTCGTCTCCTCTCTGGTTCAAAGAAGGCGCAAGCGGCAGGTGGCAGCTCAACTGCGCCTTCTCCTCTTCCAGCCTCTTGAAGCCCTGAGTCACAGAGGAAATGGACCCAAAGAACCCGTCTGGAGATATGGGACCTCCTGTCCTTCCTCTGTAGGGTGGTAAGTTCCAGCCCCATGTGACGTGAGTCTACTGTGGCAAGCAACATCACTCACCCTGCAGCAGTAGCAACACCCAGAACTAGGTTGTTAATCTGACCGATGGTGCAGCCCAGAAAATCAGCCTATTCTGCTGCTGCCATGATGCCCAACACACCCAGATTGTTTGCTGCCGCAGCCAGCTGCACACCTGGCTGTGCACCCAGCCAGAATATTTCTTCAAAACATTCCAGCGTGAAATCAGAAAGGCTGCGGGGGCCTTTTTTCGGGGGGGCACACCAGGACAGCCTTTCTCCATGTGGGCCTGCACTCTCAAGGAAACAAGAAGGAAACCAGTGTCGCCACTGGTGACTTTGTTTTCAGCGGCTCCTTCCAGGATGCTTCGACGCACTGCTAGATGTGCGGCAGAGGAGGCAAAACAAAGGCATGTTGAGCCAGATGAGCCATGCCATAAAATGGCATCATCAGCTGTCGCTGAAGTGAGAAGGATAAGTAAGCAGCAGCGAGACACTGCTTTCTATACTGTGTGAGACACATGTAATTGTTAGGCGCGTCCTGATGGCTGGCTGGCTACGTACATGCAAATTTCAGTGGGCAATTGTGTGCATGTGATTGGAGTCCAGTAGAGGGTGGAACCTATGTGAGATAGAACTACTCAGGTGACAACAGTGCAACATGAAACTGCAACAAAACAAACAAAAAGAAGTTCAATTCCAGGCAATTACAAAAGGCCTCATTTTATGCAAAAATGGGGTGTGGGAAAACATACTACAACGACTAAATCCCCTGTGAATGCCTGAATGTTATTAAAATAAAATTTTAAACTGTTTAACACCAACACTAAAGAGACAAATACACCCTTAAAAAAACTGTAAGTGGCGTAGGTCTTTAAGGGAGAGTCTTCGTTTCTTAAGTCTATCACTACCCATCCTCTACAGTGCATACTTCAGGTATTTTGTCATGGTCTCCATTACTCTCTGGTCCTCTGCAGCTGTGACAAATGCTGGATCTCACGCATCACTTTCTGGTACTCCAGGTATGATGATCGTTCCTGCAGAGAGGGATGGAGATTTTGAAAAAAAAAGTGAATAATGACATAGAATTGAATACAGGAAAATGTATTTTTGTGGTCATATTTTGGACCTGTGAATGAAATGTGTGAGTGAATTCTATAGTCAATCTACCTCTTGCAGTTTCTGCATGGTTGGCTGTCTTCTTTGGTCCAGCAGACTCCTCCTTCTCATCTGCATACACACAAACACACATACCACCAAACATAAATGCAAAATGTGTAATATAAGGAATGGCAGCTGCTGTGAGTACAAATGAGTCTTTTTGCTTGCACTAACGGCTCTCACAAATAATACACATGGTACCTTGATAGTTGAGTCTGCAGCCTGCAGGGAGTCCTGATCCTTCTTGTAGCCACTGTCCATCTTTTTCACCTCTGCCTGCTTGGTCTTCAGCTCAGCCTGGGCAAGCTTCAGAGTCAGTTTGGGCCTGAACAGGAAGGGAAGGGAGGAGGTCATGCAAGGATTCACATTCATAATTTGGATTTAAAGGGTTGAAAACTTCAGCAACACTTGTAGTATAAAGAACATGTAATGTCAGAACAACACATTTCAGTTTGTGGCTTTGATCTGGGTTTTGTGCAAATGAGTATGAAAGAAGAAAAAGTAAAAACGAAAAATACATCAACCAATGGGGTAATTACACGTGGATGAATTTGGCATATGGTCATATGGTTTCAGGCAAATCATGTTCCTAAACTGGTAGGGGGACAAAGAGTGTGTCTTATGATGGATATGGGTGACACAGTATTTGTTCCAGGAGAGATGCATGTGTTGGGAGGTACTGGTATAGAGGAAAGCTTTTCTCTTTTCGAAAATGTATTCTATTCTCAAAAAATGTCACACTTAATATCTTAAGTGTACTGTATAAGTAAGATTATAAAAACATATAATAAGAATTTGGAAATATATTAGTGCCATTATAACACTGATAGTGTATTCACTCACAATTCACATTTTTTTTCATGTATGCACACTAGCCCATATGCAAAAGAGCTGAATGGACAATTCTTTGGAAGTGCCTCAAGGCCTCCTTGGCTTGAAAAAGTGAAAGAGCGTGAGAGCCGGTAGCTTCTTCATTAGAAGCTGTCTAGTGATGTCAGGCACAAAGGGAAGCAATAGCTTCCCACTGATCAGAGACTAAATAGAAAATTACAATTACAATTTTTTAAAATTAATTTAATTTAATTTTAAAAATAAACAATCCCAGAGACGAGTGAGATCATTTGATCTCTTTTGTGTGAATCCAGCAGGCTGAGTGCCACTGAGCAGAGATAGCCATGTGCTCAGAGGCAGAATGTCTGCACAGCTGCCTCCTCTGGATGGGCTCCATCAGTAAACCTGCAGAGTCTGTCCAACACAGTGGATGAGCAGTTCACTCCACAAGCTCCTCAGCCATATGACTACTGCTTTCCACTCATCTGTCCAGAACATCTCTCCAGTCCACATCAGATATCTGAGAATACGAGGTAGTATTAGACATTTTCAGTCCAGTCTGTTATTAGATTATTTTGCTTTACCGTTGTCAACAACAACAAGGAAATAAATGCATTAAGTATTAAAACCCCCAAAAAAGGAACAACTTGTCTGCTAGCTGGTGTCAAAATATTTCAGACAAATCATTTCTGATTATTCATATATCAAAATCCCTCTTTTGGAGGGACCAGCTAAACTCTCCCATCATTTAAAAGACAAAATTGATTTTGTTAGCTTGTGGGTCATAGTAGCTAGTAAAGCAACAACACATTTTAACTTGGAAATAATTCACATCACAGAAGCTAAAGATGCTGTCACTGCTGTTTGACTGGGACTTTGAAGTGTGTTCAGACTGAATGTGATGTCAATTTTGGACTCATTGTATTTGCTGCAAATTTGACTGCTGTGTTTATTTGACCCAAACTGCTGTAACTAGCTAGCAACGTATCTTCAACTGTGTGTGAAGACAGCTCAGACTCTGACTTAACTCACCAAGAATTCTGAGGCCCCAGGTGCACTAAACTCTGTGGATTCATGACATAAACTGTGTGTACACACAAAACCAGTAATATGCATACACATTCTTTCCATCAGATCTATAAAGCCATGTGTATGCAGGGTTGTTTTCTAAATCGAAATTATTGTGGAACAAGGTGCAACATGCGCAAACCTTATTTCCACTCCTCCCATTAGCCACAAATGGATGAAGACACACCCTTAACCAGCAGTTTTCATATCAACATGCTTCCTGCTCCACCAGTCTGTAGACAAGTCAATGAAACAACTGCAATTTCTGATTCAAAATGATTGTGTTGCATCGGTGAGATTCTCTAGCAATTCTGAAGCCAGAGCAGCTGTCATATGCACAACCATTACACATGGTGGGTGTTACACAAATAACACACACCTGGTATTATTTGCATTTTCAATTTGCACATAAACAGTGGAAACGCCTGTCTGAAGTATCCACGAGGTACGATGTTCGGGACCGAACAGCAAGGCACAGGATTTTGTGGTTGTGGGTTTCTATTTACCCAAAATAAAACACTAAATTGGGCCCTAAAAAAGGTCAACAGAACAGAACTGAACTCAAAATATAGAAAACTGAACTGCATAATTTAACTAACCTCAGCAGAGACAAAACTGACCTCACTAATGACACATGAAGGAAAGCCCTTGTTGGTCAAACCATTTAACAAACACGAGGGATGGATAAAACATAATAACTAAATTAACTACACTACATAGACAGTTTGCTTCCAACTCAAAATTTGCTAAGCATAATCTAAACACAGTAACTCTAAATTAGACTTAAAAAATTTTAAACTTTAAAATACACAAACAAAAGACTCTCTGCCAACACCCCCCCCCCCCCCCCCCTTACTGTTGCAGGAGGTTGGTATAGTCCATGGCCCAGGTACAGGTATTTAACAGTGCTAAATGCATCAGCCGATTTTTTACATGTTGGAGACCAATGAGCACTTCATTGCCTCCGGTTCCCTGTTTAACCAGTATCTGCTTTTATTTTGTTCCCTTCTCTATTGATGAAGTTCACAGAGCTCTTCTTTTGCTAGACACCAAAAAAACCTGCAGGTCCAGATAATCTAGAACCATAAATTTTAAAATTTGCAGCTGATTTTATCGCTAAACCCTTATCAAGCATTTTTAACCTCACTCTCACTCACAATGTCATCCCAAAAACAATTATAGGCCTATTTTTTTTCCTTCTTTGAAGGAATGATCAACTGAAGGAGTTCCTGAGCTCTAATAATATCCTTTCATTGTACCAGTCTGGCTTCAGGAAACAACACAGTACCATCATGGCATCCTTAAAGGTTGTTAACAATATAATTGAGTCACTGGATCACAAAAAAATCTGTGCCACTCTTAATATTGATCTTTCAAAGGCCTTTGATACAGTTGACCATCTTGTCCTGAAGCAACGGCTGCTCAGTATTGGGTTGTCTGAGCAGGCTGTTGGCTGGTTTGAAAATTTTACTAATTATACTAATTATAATTACTATTTTACTATTTTACTTACTGTTTACTATCTATGTTAACAACCTGGGTCAAAATGTTCCTAATGCACAGTTTCATTTTTATGCTGATGATACTGTTACTTACTGCTGTGGTGCCACCCTTGCTCAATCACTTGAGTATTTGCAGTCTGCCTTTGGTATTGCAGAGTCACAATTGTTTGATCTTAAACTTGTGTTAAATGCTACAAAAACCAGATTGATGTTGTTTTCTAATCCAATGAAGACTTTAGCTTCTCTTCCTAACATTGTAACCTTGCAGGGCAGTCAGACTGAATTAGTGTCACAGTACAAGTGTCTAGGTATTTTAACCTTTAAATTTCACATTGAAAACTTAGTAAAGAAACTGAAGCTCAAGCTTGGTTTTTACTTTAGAAACAAATCCTGCTTCCCCTATGTTGCCAGGAAAAAAAATGGTTCGGGCTACTTTCCTTTCCTTGCTTGACTATGGCAATCTGCTGTACATGCATGCCCCTGCCGAATGCTTGCATTGGCTGGATACTGTGTACCACAGCGCTCTGCGGTTTGTCACAGGCTGCAAAGCTCTCACTTACCATCGCACCCTGTATGCCAGAGTTCAGTGGCCTTCGTTGGCCATAGACTTACTCACTGGTACATATTTATTCATAAGTCCATCCTTGGTCTGATCCCTTCTTAACTTTGTGGGTATATCTCACTCTAAACTAGTAATTATAGTTTGCGCTCAAATGACACCCTCTTACTATCCGTCCCTAAGGTTTGCACTCTATCTTGGCTAGAGCTCCATTGAAAAAGAGATCTTGTAATCTCAATGGAATTCACTTGGTTAAATAAAGGTTTAATAATCATAATAATAATTCTGCTTTATATTCATACATAAATACATTTAGTTTTGGTGCGGGACATGACGTGTGCATGTTTTTTTTGTGTGCAGTTACTCGCCTCGTCTGCCACATCTGACAGAGGTTTGAGAGCGGCTGTCAATCACAGCTATCTATCATGACATCGCACCCCCTTTTTATATAATCGGATAACTTATTCAAAACAAACTTATCAGAAAAATGAGCACTTGAACATACATCAGCGTAATAAGAACTACTACCTCTGGCCCCTGTTCTTTATTGTCCATCTTTTTCCACATGTTTGCCTCTTTCATGGACTTTGTA
The DNA here is from genome assembly GCA_038419695.1 of Scomberomorus guttatus. Lineage (NCBI taxonomy): Eukaryota > Metazoa > Chordata > Actinopteri > Scombriformes > Scombridae > Scomberomorus > Scomberomorus guttatus. Next base: position 2,331,329 of record CM076467.1, on the reverse strand, counting down.
GGCTGCTGTGCTGAGTCTGAACCATAGACTGTATATAAAGATGGACCACATGACAGCTCCCCAAAAGTGAAACCAAAATATCTCATTTTCCCCCTGGTGACTGGCTGCAGTATAGCTCATAAATCCCGCCCCTCCATATTAGCGGATAGGACATGGGCCAACCACGTTAAATACATTTTTCCCAGAGATGATTTCTGTCATTTCAGGTAGTTCTTATCATGCTGTATATGTTGAAGTGCTTTTTCTGATAAGTTTGTTTTTAATAAGTTATTTGATTATATTAAAAGAGGGTGTGACAACATGATTGACAGCTGTGATTGACAGCTGCTCTCAAATCTCTGTCAGACAGGGCAGATGAGGTGAATGACTGCAGCAGCTTCTGATGGAAGACGTTAATGTACATTTTCATCTGTGCTTCACTACCAGCTGTAGCTGCTAGTCACTGGCTTTGGCTGGTTTACCTCCATTGCAGCTCTTGGGTTTACTTGGCTCTTGGCGGTGGACGGCTGTCAGACAAGTTGGGGGGGCATGTCCTGTGGGCCATCATCACACACATTCTGTAACAAATCAGCTCATCAGCCACTTCAGCTGCCTCTGCCAAGCCTTTTGCCACTCATGTAGTCATCCTTGATCCATGTATATAACATGTCATGAAGAATAGCATAGACATTCTGAAGGTTGTAATGTGTCCCTGACTTGCACATTTTCAGCATTCCAAAGGTTCATTCAGTCCCAGTTCTCAGCCTGCACAATAGTAATATTTGACCGGTGGTGTAATATATAGCCAATGTGCTAAAATGGAATAACAGACTAAGGATGAGAGATCTCAACAAAGGGTGTGGAAGACTGCATATGCATGCTGTGTATAGCACAGGATCCCAGAGAGTTTATAAGCATTCATAAAAGACAATGGGAGATAGAGAGTAAATTTATGGTGGAGCTGTGTGAACAAGGTAGGAGGTCAGGCTGTGATGACAGCCATCTGGGATATAAAGAAGATGGAGCCAAGTTTTCCCTGGAGGTCCCACAATCATGCACATTTGTGCTAGTCTGTGCTGAGGAAGGTGTAAATTTTGTCAACACTTATCCCTTGACAGGTGGACAAATGAAGCTCTTGGCAGGTACATACTCTCATTGTACCCATGCTGAAGTCTTATTGCAATAAGGTGTCTTTTAACACAGCAAACTAGATAGAGGGAAGTATGCACTAGAAATCCTTCCAGTGGTCCAGTGTTGCAGGGGACTGGATCCCAGCATGCATTGGGTGTCAGGTGCAAAAAGTACAGCTTGGATAGGTTATCAGTCTGTCACAGGGTGGACACATTCACAGGTACACTCACACCTTTGGACACACAGGATGTCACATATTGAAAAAAGATACAAACTCCATACAGAAAGGTCTTTGCAACAAGCACAGACATGTTCACCTGGATTTTATGTGGAATGGTGCCTTTCGTTAGGATCATTCCTGTTTATTATAACTTGGTTCATATTTTTATAATTTTGTCAATTTTAATCAGTAATGATGCTGAGATTTTGGAACATGGTGATTGCTGGGGCTGGGTGATACCACAAAGTAGTAGTAGTAGTAGTAGTAGTTTTTATTTTTGTAGCCCAATATAATTGTAATAGGCATATAATTATGCCTATTACAGTTGCCCCGGAAGGCTTCACAATCTGTACAGCAATACAACATCCTCTGTCCTTACAAGCTCAATTTGAATAAGGAAAAACTCCCTAAGGGAAAAAAAAAAACTTTTTTACTATTTGCAACTTAGTGGTTAGTTTAATATGTATATAGTTTAATGTGTATACATATTCAACATATAACATACATGTTAATATATTGACTTTGCCTTTGTTTTTGGCAGAGGATATTACAGCCACTGATCATGTTGCTGCAGTATAAAGCCAGCCTGTATGATAAAATGAAATAAGTTGAACATTATAGCTATATGTACATCACTAGGTGCAAGATTTTTAAGGTTTACTCATGACAAGAATAACATGCTCATCAACTCCAAGCACTATGTATAATTTTATGATGTGCTGCTTTCTCAGATTTAATGGTATTCAAATATTTGCAAAATACATTGATTAGAGTTTGTGTGCAGAGAGCGTCAGAGCAGTAAAACACAGTCACTCTGCATTGCGCAACTGTCTGCCGCTTCCATCATGTTGCGCCAATTCATTTTGAAAGGGCAACAGCCAATGGAGAAACTCCAACACTCAGCCGGCCGACCAATGGCGTAACTTCATCACTCACTCAGTCACTCACTCACGGACAACCATATGCAGGTGCTACATGGGAAAAGGCATTTAAAACTAAAAGCTTCCCTTCAATTTGATGGATGCAGCACCTCAGCTAAGAGCGTCAGAGCAGTAAAACACAGTTACTCTGCATTGCGCAGCTGTCCACCGCTTCCATCATGTTGCGCCAATTCATTTTGAAAGGGCAACGGCCAATGGAGAAACTCCAACACTCAGCCGGCCGACCAATGGTGTAACTTCATCACTCACTCAGTCACTCACTCATGGACAACCATGTGCAGGTGCTACATGGGAAAAGGCATTTAAAACTAAAAGCTTCCCTTCAGTATGATGGATGTACTACATAGATGTAAATTGTTTTTATTCATATATCATTCACCCTGCACCAAACTGCATTTTTACTTACTGACATCACTCAGTCAGGGCTCGACATTATTTACAGGCACTTGTGCTACTGTTGAAGAAAATCACTCAAGTCCTTGTTCAAAGTTTGCTGTAGAGGTGGTGGTTCATTAGTATTCTGGAATACGGTGAGTTGACTGACACAGAGCGGGTCTGAGGCAGTAAACTGACCCAGAGTAATGAGAGAGAAGCATTTTTATAAATAATAATTTTATAAATAAATAATATTTATATCATTTATTTTACTGACATTTTAGGCAGTGAGATATTATTGAGTTTATATAGTGACTTTGCTGTTGTAAACATTACTGTTGCTGATTTAGAAACAACATGTAGTTATATTGAAAATATAAATCAATTCTAATCCTTTTCTGAATTTATTCTTTTTTAAAAATGATAATTAAAAAAAACTGTTCTTTAGTAATGAAAAAGAACCAGTAAAAGTATTGATAGTATATAGTATATGGCTGGACAGTATATGGTCAAAGTGTGAAACTGTGGCCAGTTTGTTACAGAGAATAGTCAGTGATAGTGTCTATAATGTGAGTTCCTGGATATTAAATGTTCATCTGCTACTTTCTGTAGTGGTCCCAGTAATAATTGCTGGTAAAGTGTACTGAAGTAGCATATCACATGAGATGAGTAAAAAAAAGGTTATAAATGCTGTTGCAAGAACAATACTTTCCACATATCTTGGGATGTTTGATTTGAAAGAGAACTTATTTTAATTCTAATTATAACTATTGTAATTACCTATCTGTTAACCCCCCCCCGCTCTGTCATCTGTTTCACTCTGCAGATGTCTCTCGTATTTCACTCTACATTGAGTGTTTTGTCAGAGTGATGGTTATTTGGGGTGCTTTAACTCTGAGCTCTCCCTCATGCCTCTATGTGCCTTTTTTCTGCCTCTTTCCTGGTCGATGATCATGGAGGCTGCGGTGGAAACTGTAAATTAAAGTTTTGACAGCATTTTGGGTGCAAATTTAGGAGGCCTATCTCTGCCCAGTTACCGTAGTTACAGCACCAGAGCAGCCGCCCCACACTAACCTGATATAACAGCTACATTAGTCGCATGTTTAACCTGCAAGACTTGTGTTTTAATGCTGTTGTTCATCAATTGTGATGTGAAAACGTCAGAGAAATAAAAAGCTTGCGTCCTGGTATTAGTTCAGTTATAACATCCAAACACACCGGGGAGCGTCTCTCCTGCCGGCTGCTGACAGCGCTGCCAGCTAGAGAGTCGATCACACTGGATGGTAGAGAAGGAGACAGCAGAGACACTTGTATGAGTCTGTTTAAACAGGAGTTTAGCTGACTTCACTGCATTTAACACCGCAGCTGAGAGCGTCAGATCAGTAAAACACAGTTACTCTGCATTGCGCAGCTGTCCGCCACTTCCATTATGTTGCGCCAATTCATTTTGAAAGGGCAACAGCCAATGGAGAAACTCCAACACTCAGCCGGCCGACCAATGGTGTAACTTCATCACTCACTCAGTCACTCACAGACAACCACGATTATAGGGCTGGTCCGTGGCCGGTCCAGCCAAGAACCGGGCTGACAAGTATGGATAAGATAAAGATAAAACACAACATACCGTCCCTACAGCTGGTTAGTGGCTTCGCCCTGACTTTGGGAGGATGAGACGGTTATTTATTACTTTGACTTAGATGTTCAGTTCAACAGTTATCCAGCTTCTAATAAAGTCAAAGATTGTTTATCCAACAGCGTCAAATTTTTTTGCAATCTGATTTTTCAATCAGAAATCGCTTACTGTAATTTTCAGATTGTCTGGAATTGTGGCAAACTGTAACACTTTGCAAAGTTAAGCGAGCACACAGGCAAACCTGAGAGCTCACAGAGCAGAAATGTTGAGAGAGAAAAGACAAACTGAACGAGTATCAAAGACTGTGGGAGCACACAGCAGAGAAATTGAAAGGGGAAGTGAGTAAAACTGACACTAAAACTTACAATATGTGGATAATAGCAAACATGTAATAAATGTATTGCGCACAGAATAGATTTGTTTGTTCAAAGTAAATTATTCTTTGCATGATAATAATTTTCGCACAAAATATATTTTATTTTCTTGCAAAAAATCAGTATCAGTAGCTAAATAGTGTCAGTAAAAACAGTAGCTACATTTTTGTGAGCTTTCTTTACTTAACAAGTTGAAAGCCTTGTCACTACCATTTTCTCGTTAATATTGCTATTAATTGCAATATAGTGTTAAGTGTTACGTTGTAGATAGTTAGTGATAGAGGGGCAGTTTGATGGTAAACATAAAAGCCAAATCAGATAATTACTGGTAACAACTTGACTTGGTTTGAACATTAACATTTGTATAGAGAAACTGTGACCCCTCAAGAGAATTGACTGCATGACACCCCTGACCATGAACATTCGGATACATACAGGAAGGCCCTCTGTAATGCCAGAGTCACATATTACTCATCATTAATAGAGGAGAATAAAAACAGCCCTAGGTTCCTTTTTAGCACTTTGGCCAGGCTGACAAAGAGTCATAACTCTATTGATCCATGTATTCCTATAGCTCTCAGTGATAACAACTTCATGACTTTCTTTAATAATAATAATAAAATTCTAACTATTAGAGACAAAATTCATCTACCTCAACAGGCACCGATTTATCCCCAAACACAGGAACCTTAGAAACAGCTGTAAAACCTGATATATATCTAGACTGTTTTTCTCCAATCGACCTTCCTGAACTAACTTCAACAATATGTTCATCTAAACCATCAATCTGTCTCTTAGACCACATCCCAACTAGGCTGGTTAAGGAAGTTTTACCGTTAGTTAGCACTTCTTTACTAGATATGACCAATCTTTTTTTATTAATAGGCTATACACTACAGTCCTTTAAAGTAGCTGTGATTAAACATCTTCTCAAAAAGCCTACTCTTGATTCAGGCATTTTAGCTAACTATATACCTATATCTAACCTTCCCTTTCTCTCTAAGATCTTTGAGAAAACAGTTCCCAATCAGTTGTATGACTTTCTCCACAAGGTTTTTTTAGTCAGGATTTAGAGCGCATCATAGCACAGAGACAGCACTGGTGAAAGTTACAAATCACCTCCTACTTGCATCTCTGTACTTGTCTTGTTAGATCTTAGTGCTGCATTTGACACCATTGACCATCACATTCTATTACAGAGACTGGAACATTTAATTGGCATTAAAGGAACTGCATTAAGCTGTTTTAAGTCCTATTTATCAGATCATTTTCAGTTTGTACACATTAACGATGAGTCCTCCATGCACGCAAAAGTTAGACACAGAGTTCCGCAAGGTTCTGTGCTTGGACCAATACTATGCTTCCTTTAGGTAATATTATTAGAAAACACTCCATAAATATTCATTGTTACGCAGATGATACCCAATTATATTTATCAATGAAGCCAGATGAAACCAATCAGTTAACTAAACTTCAAGCATGCCTTAAAGGTCCAGTGTGTAGGATTTAGTGGCATCTAGTGGTGAGGTTGTAGATTGCAACAAACTGATACCCCTCCCCTCAACCCCTCCCTTTCAAGTGTGTAAGGGAAGCTACAGTGGCCGGGAAACACACGACAAACGTGAAAGGCCCTCTCTAGAGCCAATGTTTGTTTTGTCTGTTCTGGGCTACTGTAGAAACATGGCGGTGCAACATGGCAGCCTCAGTGGAGGAGGACCCGCTCCCTATGTAGATATAAAGGGCTCATTCTAAGGTAACGAAAGCACAACGATTCTTATTTTCAGGTGATTATACACTAATTAAAACATAGTTATGAATATTATATTCCATTTCTACCAGTATATACCCCTAAATCTTACACACTGGTTAAGGACATAAAGACCTGGATGACCTGCAATTTTCTGCTTCTAAACTCAGACAAAACTGAAGTTATTGTGCTTGGCCCTGAACACCTTAGAAACACATTATCTAATGCTATAGCTACTCTAAATGGCATTACCCTGGCCTCTAGCACCACTAAGGAATCTGGGAGTTATCTTTGATATGTCCTTTATCTCCCACATAAAACAAATTTCAAGGACTGCCTTTTTTCACCTATGTAATATTGCAAAAATCAGGCACATCCTGTCTCAAAAAGATGCAGAAAAACTAGTCCATGCATTTGTTACTTCTAGGCTGGATTATTGCAATTCCTTATTATCAGGCTGCCTCAACAAGTCTCTAAAGACTCTCTAGCTGGTCCAGAATGCAGCTGCATGTGTACTGACAAGAATTAGGAAAATAGATGATATTTTTTTCCATTTTAGCTCTCTGCACAGGCTCCCTGTAAAATCCAGAATAGAATTTAAAATCCTTCTCCTCACCTACAAAGCTCTTAATGGTTAGACACCATATCTTAAAGAGCTCATTACCCTATGGATCATGGTAACAGAGTGCTTGGTTAAGAATTGCAGGCTTCTGTGGATCGTGGTTATGAACCACCTACTGCCGTGGTCCTGCTTGATTCCCACGCCTGATATTATTATTATTATTATTATTATTATTATTATTATTATTTGCCATATTTCCTTTTTTTTTTGTTATAGTTATTATTGTTGTTGTGCTTTTCTGTGTCTCTCTCCCCCTCCCTCTTTCTCTCTGAAACCAACTGGTCAAGGCAGATGGCCGCCCACCTAGAGCCCGGTTCTGCTCAAGGCTTCTTCCCATTAAAGGGGAGTTTTTCCTTGCTGCTGTTGCCAAGTGCTTACTCATGAGGGAATGTTGCATCTCTGTAAAATAAAGACTATGGTCTAGACCTGCTCTATGTGAAAAGTGCTCGACGATAACATCTATTGCTATATAAATAAAATTGACTTGACTTGAATTGACTTGAACATTATCTTTCTCTAACCTTAACCAAGTACTTTTTTTCCTGAACCTAATCAAACCATCACCATAACAGTGGCAGATATGGAAAATGCACGTCATGGTGGAAAACTTTGACAGATGACATTTTGTTGTGTAGTTTGGAGGATTTATTCTGAAAACAAAGAAATGTGGGAGAAGAGGAGACAAAGAGAGGATAAGGAAAGCAGGGAGGGGTGACAGACAACAGAGCCATGAAGAGAGGAGGATGTGTTGTTAGCAGAGAGAGGAGAGATCTGGTTACACTGTATACTGTCAGTGCGTTTCTTCTCATAGTCCTCTAATTAGAACAACATGGAAGCAATTGTGTTGCTACAATACTAAAGGCTGTGTGTGTGAGAGTGTATAGATGACAATGCACGATATCTATGTAGTTTGCTGATTGACTGTGTGTGTGTGTGTGTGTGTGTGTGTGTGTGTGTGTGTGCACATCTTGTATTGGTGGTTGTATTCTGGAAGTCCCAGTGGAAATAAAATATGACCTTGTGATTGTGTGAATAAGAACAAAATCATAATCTGTACAATGTGTACATACATTAAAGTTTTCCCATGAGGCCTGAGCATGACAAAGAGCTTCATTCCAAAATGACATACATTGCACACCATCTGTGCTGCCAACTTTTTTATCAAAGACATGCAAGCCCACTTCAGTCAGACCATGAACAGATTAGTTTAGGGACACTCCCACAGAAACCCTTTGACCTCTGACTTTTTGTCTATTGTGGTTGCTCTCTTTGCAGCAAATATAAGCAAATATATGTGCTTTGTTTGATACTTAGTGACAGCAGGACTCTGAAAGCTGCAAATTAAGAAAACATCTTCACCAAATTGACAACACATGCATAGCATTTAGAAAAAAACAACAACAACAAAACGCTGCAAAGTCAGGAAACACAAACAAATACAGAAACGTGCTGCAAAGTGTTTATATATCTGGTTGTGATTTCTGTATTTGTAGCACATTTGTGTATTTGTGTTTCCTGTTTTTGAAACACGTTTATGTATTTGGTTGTGTTTTTTGTATTTGTGGGCCCTCTCTCTCTCTGTTTTTGGCTAAGTTTTATCACTTTGCAGTGTTTGTTTTCTAAATGCTGTGCATGTGTTGTTAAATTGGTGAAGATTTTTGTTCATTAGCTTTTGTTTTGTCTCTTTGCATGTGTTTCCTAAGTTGCAGTGCATTGAGCTCCAAGGGCCACTGTAGAAAACAGCTGCTGTGGCTTGAAATGATGACAGATGTGTTTGGAGAAGTCTGAATCTGTAATTGAGTGTGGCTCTTTTTGGGCTTTCTGCCTCCACTGAGGACAAAAGCACTGAGTTTATAACAAAGTGAAAATAAATAACAGAGACAGAGCAATAGAAACATCTTTATTTATTTAGATTTTTTTGTCAGAGATAGAAGAAACATTTTTAACACAACCATGTGTCCACTCAGGGTTTTAAACAGAGCTTTTAACAAACAGATAGTTTACCAGACTGACAGACATGAATGAATGATGATTATACTATATCTGCATATTAATGGCACTAAATTGCATTTCTTTCATTCCCTACAGGATTCCTGACAGTGATTGGTTCAGCATAGATGCTTTTAATTATACCACTTCAGTTCAGGAAAATATCAGGTTACTTTGTGAATATTAACTGTTTTCATGCTCAATGGAATCATGATCACGCCATTTTTTATTAACTATAGTCTTTTTATTCAATGTTAATTAACTTGTAGCTCCCAGACCTTATCAAGCACTCATTTATTTTCCTCAAGCCTTCTGTTATGCAATTAGTCTATCTATAGTTCTCCACACAGACTTGTAACTGTTTTGAATAGTTATTTCATTATGAGACAAAAGAGCACAAATATCAGTAAGGAATTCATTTAATATGTTGAAAACGCTGACCATATCCAATAAGGATTCTTCATAGCCTTAGCTGTAATTGTAATATGCGGATATTGTTTCAACAATTTATATTATATGTCGTCTATTCTAATAGTGTAATTATAATGTGTATATTTTACTGTGCTCTGTATCACTTTCTGCTGCTGCAACACCCCCACTTCTCCAGTTGAACGTGCTCCATGATTCAGGCCCCTCACATACATAAACAAGTTCACTGCCTGAACACCACCTAATACTAACAAATCAGGAAAAGGTGGAATTATTTAATGCAGGTTTGCAGTCATGGAAAAGTTCAAATGTGTTTTATATACTGTAGATGGCAGCTGAAATTAGAACTATGTTTAGGCACACGCTAAAATTGAAATTGTGCAGGGTTGTTTGGTAACACTCTGGAGGTCTTGGAATGCTGAGAGGTTTTGAACATTCCCTGAAGACAGCTGTAAAAAACACCAGGGTCTTTTTTTTTTAAAACTGGATATTTTTATTTTATGCATATTGATATATTGATTAAAGGGGTCATATTATGAAAAACTCACTTTTTCAGTGCTTGTGCATATATATTTGGGTCTCTGATGTGCCTACTAACACACAAACTGTGGAATAAGACCACCCACCCACACTTGGTGTGGGCTGGCTTGCTCTGAACTAATGTGATTCAACAAGCCATTCAGATTTAATGGCCCCTCTTATGTCACTTTGGGCTTCATTGAAATTGTAACTGCCCCTGCATCTTTGTTTCTCCTCCCACAATTTCTGGATGAGGGTAGCCATTGTTTATTTTTGCAAGCGACCGGACCGGTAGCAAACACATTATGTTTACGCTAAGAGCTAAACACATGAAATGCTCTGCTGTTGACTGTAAAGACCAGCACAAATCGTTACATTAGCCCCCAACCACAGAGGACAGAAGAGCTGATTAGCTGGTTAAATTTTTTTTTTGATGGCAATGTCCCAGCTAAAGTGAGCAAACACCTTTATGTTTGTTCTGACCACTTTTTGTTGGACTCTTTTACCAAACTCAGTCAGTATCAAGCAGCACTTGCCAAGAAACTTCTTAAAGACGATAAAACTGCAGATGCTAACAGCTGATTAGGATGCAGTCGCTGGTTTTAGAGAAACTGTGTGAACGTTAAGGCTCATTTGAAGCCTTCTAAATATAGACAGTAGTAGGTTTGATGGTGGTTAGAAAAAACAAGTCTTGGTTGCGGAGGTGGTCTGAGTATATGAGGTTGTTCTGCCGGGTTTCAGGATCAGAGTCTGGGTCGAACATGTAGGGGGCTGATGTGTAGGGCTAGCAACTAGCAACGCCATTGTTTTTAGCATTTCATGCTGCCTCAGGAGCCGAACTCCGGTTATGGTAAGGGTCGTGACATTTCCGACATGCTCTAAGCAGCTGGCCAATCACAAACAGAGTGGGCTTTTTGGAAGGGGGGGCAGGAGCCAAGACAGCTCGTTTCAGGCCAAGTGAGACAGAGTGGCTGTATGCATGGCTTGTACAGCTGTAACTAGGAGCTTTTTGACCATTAAAACATGCTAATGTTTGTAAATAGACCATGGTAATGAACATATTAAACTGGGAAAGGGGTATAATATGACCTCTTTAATGACTGAATACCTACTACCTGACCTAAACATGTGCAGGCCACCTGTCTGTCTTTACAGTAACAGAGAAGCCGCAGATAGTAATGTGATGCAGGTTGTGGAACCATGCAATAAGGAAAGTTTGTCCAGCTTAAAATAAATCAGCTGAGCTCTTACACTAAGTTAGAGAGAGTACTGTTCATGAATGTGGAGTTTTTAAAGTCAGAGAATCATAATTAGCTCTGCAGAAAAAAAAACGAATATGTATAGATGAAAACTAACAGAACAATTTTTGACAGATGCCTTTTTATAGATAAATCTATTTTTAGTTACTGCAAATGATTTCCAGCTATGAGTCCCTGATTACTGAAACTGTGCTCCAATTTCATGGTGTAAAACAGTTTATTTTTGTTGAGATTTAATTTATAGATATACCTCCTTTATTGATATTTACTGACAGTGGAAATTACCAACTGAATGATGTAAATTCTACATATTGCACAATTTAAAATGTTCTAATTTCCATGTACTGATTTGAGAAACTACTTACACTCCATATCCTTTAACTGTAAATCAGTGTCTGTGGTTTCATTTTTAAAAAAGGTTCAGTAATTTCCTAAAACAGCTGGTCACTGTAGTTTTTATCAAACGTTACTCAAACAAGAGGAAATGTGCATTTGTTGGGCACTATTTCCAGTGGTGGATAAATCCACATTTGGTGTTCTAGTGAGTGTTTCTGGCAGCAGAACGGTGTGTGTGGTATTGAGTCAAAATAAACTACAGTGTGTGTGTTCATGGTAATGAAGGAACATGTCACCCAGTGTGTTTTTAATAGATTTTGGACAACAATGGCGCTCTATGACACAGAGTTAGTAGGTTATTAGTAGGATCAGTTAATTGTTGTTTTGGCTCTGCACATACTGTAGGATAGGATTTGTTGTTCTGACCACAGCTCCGAATAACCTTAACATCATCTTTGAAAACTATCACACATACCTGAATCTGCTACCATGCACCTAGCTTAAACCTTCTCAGTTTCAGCTGTGGGTCCCACTGTCGTAGTACAGTATATACTACTGTGTTAAATATACATTACACTCAGTGACCAGAAAAATACCAACCCATATGATGTAATGTAATTCAATAGAACAGTGCTGCAATAATAATTGAGTATCATTGCAATAATAACTCTGAAAAAACACAAGCTGTTATCACTGTTCCAGGAAATCTGAATACAGTTGGAGCCATATCGTGGTGCTTTTTCTAAAAACATCAAAACCAAAAATCATTGGTAGTTTTTTTTTTTTTTTTTTTAAATTTTTAATCTGGCAAGTTTATCCAGTCCTGTTTTTACCTTCAAAGAAATATTGCCAAGATTCAATCAGTTTTAAGTTTCAAAAATTCTCGTCTTGGTTACTGCCTGGTTATGGATCGCAGGCTTCCATTGGCTGTGGCTGCGGACCCCGTGCTGCCGTGGTCCTGCTTGACACCGTTATTATTGTTGTTGTGCTTCTCCGTGTCTCTCTCCCCCTCCCTCTTTCTCTCTCAAACCAACCGGTCAAGGCAGGTGGCCGCCCACCTAGAGCCCGGTTCTGTTTGAGGTTTCTTCCCGTTAAAGGGGACTTTTTCCTTGCTGCTGTCACCAAGTGCTTACTCATGGGGGGATGTTGGGTCTCTGTTAATTAAAGGCTACGGTCTAGACCTCTATGTGAAAAGTGCCCTGAGACAACTTCTATTGTGATTTGGCGCTATATAAATAAAACTGACTTGACTTGACTTGACATGGTCTGAGATTCCAATTTTTCTGCTTCATTTTTTCCAATATTCTGAGCATAATCGAGAGCTACCGTATATGGTGCACTTGTCTGCTTGTCATGTAGGCGATCTGATCCCCACTGACAGTGCTGAAGCACCTGACAGGCTGAAGAAATATATTTCAGGACTGAAGCTGGGCTCAGAAATAGGTCATCCTATCAATAGCTTTCTCTCTTCACAGCTCACCTGCTTTATTCCTTTTCCAAATACACAGAGGAGTCTCTTGTCAAAATATAATCATTTACAGGCACAGATCCCCCAGTCAATCCTCCATTCAAGTGTTTTTTTTTCTGAGATATCCTATTTAAACTGCAGCATAGAATAGAATTGCGGCCAAATCAAATCAGCAGCTGATATCTGACTCCACATGCTGGCTGGATGTCCACATTCTTTGATCTCTGACTGCTGTTGTATTTGCCATGGACACATCACATTCACTGTCCTGCTTTCCTTTAACTTAGTACTTGTTTAGATAAAGTTAACACGATTAAGCAGATACAGTATATTCCTAAAAGAGCTGATATGGCATCTACACAGACATCCTGCTGACTGGAAAGCACTGCACTGAAATTTAACTCCACCAACCTCTTTTCTCTCATATTATAATTATGGATCCTTTGGCACTGCAGTTTTTAAGGCTAAAGTCTCACAAGACATATACTAAAACCCACTCCCTAAGAAAGAATTCACCATTAAGCTCCACCCTTAACGTTACTGATTCAAACATAACGTAACATCTTTTGTTTAACCCTATATTGACACAGCTGCAGCTCTTTGATATTTATTAAGACTGAGACTCAGTTCAAGGATAGTTCCAGTTTATTTCAAGCTGCTGTATTTCCCATAAATGTGGCCATTGTGGTTCTATGGGTCATGCTAACTTTGCATTCACCAGCTCCGTTATATAGAGATTCGGAGAAACAATTATTTGTGCAAAACAAAGTATATCGGGACAAGCTGCTGAGCCTCCTACAGCTTTCCAAATAAACATGTTTTTTGCATGAACCATTTCAAACACTCGTCTCTGTGTTTCAATGGAATAAACACAGAAAGTAGCTGCCTGGAATGGCCATTATGGCTAACTGCATAGAGATCTACATTCTAGGCAACTTGCACGTCGGCTTGTTTATGTGTGAGGCTGTGGCTAGCTTTCCATTTAGTGCGAGTTCATGCTCGATAAGATAAAATGGTTTGTGCCTGCAACTTTCCTAATTGCAAGAATACAATGACAAGATACAAACTGTGCGTTTTTCGACTTCTGATGGACGTTAGGGACTTACATACTGTAATCCCTCAAATAGCATATTACGTGTTGTAATGACATTATTCTTACCATGTGGAGAGCTGATCGTTTGGTCCAGCCAGCCTCGTCTCTTTTCATCCTGTTGATTTTGTGGAGGTGAAACAGTCTCCAGGACGACAATGTTGATAAGCGCTGTAAATTCGTTTGTTGTAGTAACACAGCTGAGATCACTCACATCTGTGGACACTTCTAGATTTTCCAAGTCTGGCAGCAACATTTACATTTACATTCTTCTTCACTCAGCAACACCACCAGTTTCCTGAAGTACTGTACATTGTAACTTTTGTTCAGTCTCAGGCAGTTTTTCAAAAGAGAGGGTTTTATTTACCCAAAAACAAAAAAAAAACGTTTACAAAAGAATTATAACTAAAGTTCTGGGCCCATAAAAGAGGTCAACAAAACAGAACTCAACTTGTGCTATGTCAACTTAACAAACTGACCTAACAAACTGAACACAATTGGGAACATACTGTATATAATGCTGATCAGACCATTTGGAAACAAAAGGGGTAACACACAAACAACATACTACCAACTGAACTACAAAGAACAAAAAACAGGGCAATTCCTAAAAATGTTAACTTTTTAAAACTAAACTAAATAACTAAACTAAGAATTACTAGAAATGAAAATTAGAACAACTTCAGACAACTTAACTAAAGATAAGTGTTGATTATACAAAAGTTAATTAAACATGCACACTACAATATAGAACTAAGATGCAAGATGTCATGTAACAGGCAAAATATATGTACTCTCACTGCTGTCATCTGATGTCATATTTTATTCAATAAAGGTTATTCACCAAAAACTGTCTCAGTGTGTGGATGTAGAAATATATATGGAGATATTTAAAAAATAATATAGTAACCTCTTATTACTTTTATAAAGTCTGTGATGAATTAGGGAAAGTAAGATGTGACAGATTTATATTAGAAATGGGATTTAAGTAGTGACATGAAACAAAGGAATAAAACTGTCTTCATTACATACTATGTTGCAACACAAAAAAATGTGTGTGTGTGGGGGGTGGGTGGGGGGGGTTGAAGATTTTTATAAAATCATTTTGACAGAACTAGGCCTCAGAACTTTCTGTTGTACTGCTGTGGGCTGGGAGGAACAGCATTTTTTTGTTTTTTGTGTGTATGTAAATACACAACAAAATGACAATAAACTAAATCTTGAATCTGGAATCTTGAAGTCTGCTCCTCTTCTTGCTCACTACCTCTCCAGCTTTGGAGAAGACCTGTTTGCATGGCACCGATGGTTGCTGGCATGTGAAGGTACCTTTTAACCAGTTTAAAAAGGTTTGGGTACACTGCTGTGCTTGTTGCCAACCTGTTAATGTATATAATCTTACATGTACGCCTATGTGAAGCTCGACAAAATTGTAATGTGTGTGATGCCGTTTAGCCACCTCTGAAATTCAGAAATAGCGTAACTTACGTAGACTTTCATCACTTTACAGCTGCTAGCTCAGACTGGCTTCCTACTGCATTTTCTGTTGTAGCTTCTAGGAGCGCTTGTTTTGTTTTCTGTTTGAACTCAGAGTTCAGAGGATCATATATGTGCAGCATCACATAATGTCAGACAAAATACAATGAAGTAAGTAGCTAGAAAATCTCTTCAGTGAAGCTAAAGTTTGTTAGATTGACATTAGTGTTGTTTTAACCATCCAATTTATCAGGTGCTGCTGCTTTACATTACAGTAATGTTAATGTAGTTTGATAGTCTGGATAACTTGACTGCTGATGCATTCCCACTGTGTGTTGTTTGTCCACAATTACTGTAATTAACACCATACAAGTTAAAGTTCTGCTTCATGCTCTGTCATATTTTTAAAAGGAAAGTGTTTTGTACATTTGCAGAATGAGTGAAGGAATCAGGAGAGAGGGGACAGGCGAGGAAGAATTGCAGGATGTGATGGTGTTGAAAGAAAAATAAGGAGAAAGTAAAGAACTGATTCAAAAAGAAAAGGGTGCAACTAATTCAAGATTTATTTAGAGAAACATCACAATTCATAATTAATCTGGAAAGTAAACAACAATTTTTGAGGTACACATTTCAATTTTTCAATGATTAAGACATGTCCTTTGAATGTAAATAAGGTGCCAGAGTGCATAAAAAAGCATCAAAATAGAGTTTATCAAAAAATGTCTCCAGGAGGACCCCCTTACAGAGGTCTGGGCTAAGCCCCTAATGTCCTCAAGTCCTAGAAACACCCCTGTGTCTGTCTATTCTATAGTATGTATCTAATCTAATACTAATCCTGCCTTAAACGAACTGTCTCTGGCTGTCTCTAAATGATAATTTGGCATATGCAAAAATCTCCACTCAAAAAAGTTTTGGAGAGATTCTGCCTACTTTTAAGCATTATGGGAAATTGACAAGCGCTCACCCCGCATTCAAAACAGCACTCCCGATACATGTGTGACGTAATGAAGCCTCCTTTGGGGAGGTCACATGATTTTTGGCGTGGTGAAGCGAGGTGTTGATACATCTTGCCACAATACTTTCGCTTTGAAAGGTCGATGCTGTGTTGAGTAGTCTGCTTTGAGAGTAACATCACTAAGAAGCACACCCTTTTGCTACAGGAAACAGGTAAGTAACTCAGGTAAGACAATTTACGTTGTAAATGTGTTAGCAGTGCTTTAATGTACCAACAAATAATAGACAGCACACCTGCTTGTGGTTTATGTTCCATGCTTTGTGTAGGACTGACTTCCCTGGATGCCAAGAACTGCAGACCAACGAATCCTATGTTGCACAAGCACAAACAATAAAACACATGTAGCATGACATTCAACAATATGAGATAGAGGAATGTCTCCATCACAGGACACATTTATAAGAAATACATCAGAAATAAACCAGAATTATCCTTTAGTTACTCAGGTTGTCCCGTCATGTGAGGAAACGTTACGTTATGTTACTCAAAAAAGACAAAAAGGGGAGAAACCTCCTAGCTTTGTTGTAGCAAACAACTTAGCTTTTGGCTAACATTATAACGATGATTGTATCCAGTTTAATATGAAGTTGTTTCTATTCAAAAGTTGTTTCTATTCATTACTGACTTGATTTGTGTTCAGCTTTACTCAGAGAAGCTCTGACTTCACCTCCAAAAGCAGCAGCAGTTCACAGTCACTCTGTTCTGTTGTGTGCAGGCTGACAGTGACTCACTGTCATACCTACAGTTTTCAGGGCCAAAGTGAGCATTATGAATTATGGCTGCATTTTTTGCTAATTTCAGTGCTTTCAAAAGCTTAGGAACATAATGGAAACTAAAAATCACTGAAAAACTGGGAGGGCAGCTCCCCCTTTAGATTTGCCCTGGTTTAGTACATTATTATTCTCTAATCAAAATCACTTCCGTACACCTATTATCTTTGAATGTTACCTCATGCTTGTGTGGTGCTGTTATTTTTCAAAAGCATGTGAGGGTTTAATCATTAAAAGTACAAACACGTTCACCAGTGGCTCTACCACATTTTCATGTCTCAACTGCATAAATACTGCTTAAATGTTCATGTCTAAAGTGCTTAAATTGGAATAAATACATGTGCTGTCACTTTGGAAAAAAATCACATCTATTCAATTCATTATGCTCTTCCAACGTATTCACTCTGATTTATGGGTGCATTTGTGGAAAGACTACTTAATAGATTAAAGAAGCCCCTCGAGGTCTTGACTTGAGGCACTTTGGGCGCTAAGATGGTGGAAATATTCAGATCCTTTACTTAAGTAAAAGTACCAATGCAACAATGTAAAAATACTCCATAACAAGTAAAAGTGCTGCATGAAAAATCATAACTAAAAAAAGTACACAAGTACAGTGCAAAAACGCTTATAGTGATCACAGTTATAATGATTGCTTATATGGATCAAAAAGCTTGGGACAGAATCATTCCTATACAAACACTGTTTAAATAATTCGCTTATAGTAATCAAGTAGTCCACTTACAGTGTTCCTTTTGGGTCTTTGCATACATGACAACAAACGGAAAAACATTTTAAAAATATGTTAATTCTATTTTTTTTAATCTTACTCCCATGATACAGGTATGATATGTACTTAGTGGCTGTGGCACCATTATCAGGCGTTGCGGCGCAGGTTTGTGTGGAGGTGCAGGGTGTGGGCGTGTTTAATGAGAACAATCAGAAAATAATGTTTTATTCCTCTCATTCACCAGCTTTCTCGCTACCACTACTCGCTCTCCTCATTCACTCTCTAGCTCACTCGACCACTGCTTCTCTGTCTCTTTCTCTCTCTCTCTCACTGTCTCTTTCTCTCGTCTTCTTTAAAATGAGTCAGTAAACAGACAGCAAAGCCTAACTTTACTTTTAACATTATCAAATGAAGAGAAATGTCATCCCCTCTTTCTAGTAATGTTGACCTCCCTCATGGCAGGGTTGTACAGCTCTAATCAGTCTGATAGATAGTAGATAGTAATCTCCTTGAGAAATAAAGAAAAAGAAAAAAATTGGTTATAATAATCATCCGCTTATAGTGATCACTTTGACCCGGACAGACATGATCACTATAAACAGTTTCCACTGTATTATCAGCTTGATGTAGTATTGCAGTAAAAGTAGTGGTTTGGTCCCTCTGACTGATATATTATTATATATGACATCATTAGATTATTAATACTTAAGCATCAGTGTGTAAGCAGCATGTTAGGCTATCTTCAGATGCAGAGCGGTTTTACCGCTGATCATGTGTGGGCACCTTTACCGTTGTAGCTCCTGGAGGTGGAGCCATTTTGAACTACTTTATATACAGTTAGCCAGTTAGGTCCAGTGGTTCCCAACCTAGGGGTTGGGCACCTCCAAAGGGTCACCAAATAAATCTGAGGGGTCATGAGATGATTAATGGGAGTTCTGATACACAAATCTGTTTTGGGACTTTTTCTCTAATCTTTGATTTTTGGTGAAATATTGGATCATTTGAACATTTATTGAAATGAAACCATGTGAGAAGTTTAGAGGGAAAAATCACTATTTGGTGGAGCTGTTAACAACTCATAGACATCTGAAATGTGACCCCGACTGCACACTGCTTTTTGTAAGACGTCAAAAGCCAAAAAGGTTGGAAACCACTGGTTTCATCTTTAACAATGTGTTGTATTTTAAATCTTCATCTGAAAAGTAACTAAAGCTGTCAAATAAATGTAGTGGAGTAGAAAGTACAATATTTCCCTCTGAAATGTAGTGGAGTGGAAGTATAAAGTAAAGTACACTAAAGTGTACTTAAGTACAGTACTTGAGTAAATAGTTACTTTCCACTACTGCAATTAGATTCTATAGCCTGAGAAATATACCATAAGGCTATATATGATGAATATTACAAACACGTTTTGGCCCCAAATTCTGACTACATGAGTGTGATAAACACTAAACCATGCAGCTGAAGTTTGCAGCTGGATGTTTGTATCAATATGACAAAAATAGAATAAATGCCCTGTAGTTTATGGACTTTTTTCAGATCAAAGAACCATCTGAACAGCACATGCATAGGCAGCAGGTGCAGTTGGCAAAAAGATAGAACAGCACTGGCAGGCAGTGGTGAAATGTCAAATAATTGAGTACTGTGGTAAAGTACACATCTGACGTACTTGTACTTGAGTATTTCCATTTTATGCATCTTTATACTTCTATTCCACTACATTGAAAAAAATGTACTTTTTATTCCACTGCATTTATCTGACATATCGGGCTCTATTTTTGTGAACCCAGAAGCGTAGATCACATTTAAGTGCACCCTGCACGGTGCATACCGGGCATGACCAGGGCACTTTTGGCATTTTCGTGGCCAGGCTCACCAGGTGCACTTGTGGCACACTTGGATATAGGGCGGGGTCAGAAAGAATATATTATCATTCATTACAGGTGGGTATGTTAGAGGCTGTGACAATCACTACTTTCATTCCCTTTAAACACAGGGCTTTCACTATCATGAATCCTGTGGAGAGTTTTCCTCAAAGGAGCTCAAATATGCTGCCAAGAGCAGATGATGTTTCTTTTTAAGCTGAATTCCTGATTCACTGATGATTCGGTAATCACTCAGATACTATTTCTACATTTTCACTTTGCAAATGTCAGAAAGGTGTTAATTCTACTTTATGTTTATTATTGAGGTCATAGTGGGTGGCGATGGTGTACTGGAGTGTATTATATTGAAAAGTGTTCCTAATATTTTGCCCCCCTCATGTACAGTACCAGTCAAAAGTTTGGACACACTTTCTCATTCAAGGGAATGGGAAGGTGTGTCCAAATGTTTCACTGGTACTAATGGGGTGGACAAACTATCAGAAAATCCCAAAAAGCATATGTCCCCTTTAAGCAAATGAGGTTGAGATTTTGCCTGTGAGTTCCTAAGTGATTTGCTGAAAAACTGACCAAGGAATGAGAAATAGTGGTAGGTGTGGACTGCCTAGACATGTCTAGAGAAAATGATAATTGTAGTTCCTTGAATTCTTCTTTTGATTATGGATACAAACAGTAACAATATGCTGCTTGGCACAAAGTCATGTAAATGTTGCGAGAACATTGTAGGTTGTTTATTTAGTGTTCCATTTGCCAGCTTCTGAGCATTAAATAAGCAAAAAGTGTCACAAGTGCAATTAGTTTGCTTCCAGCGGGTCCTCATTGTAAAAGATGGTGGAAGATGAAGATACTGATATCAGTCTTCAGCAATCCATCAGTCATAACAAAGTTATGTCAAAGCTGAGTAAAGTGGGACATCTGTGAGAACCACCCCCATATAAACAGTAGCCTTCTTGATTCACATGAGCTAACGCACACACAGAGAATAAAGAACACATTCTGCAGAAAGATGGATGTTTTTCAAACATCCTTACATTCCTGACTTATTTGAGATACACATTGTGGATTTATTTGCATTCACAAGTACAAGCGCAGATGTTTGGGTCATGGTTTTCAGGGAATTGAAGGCTGACTTTGATCCGTCGGCCAGTCTTTTGTCATGGTCGCCCCTCCCCTCCACAGATCCCACAGCACACTTTTAAATGTTTCTGGTCAGTGACAATGACCTCACCTGCTGCAAAGACAAAATACAAACCCCCATATCAACTTCTGTACAGATCTAAATAGGGAGCATCCATTCTCACTTGGAGCTGCACCACACAGTAAAGCATGAAAATCATCCTTCACCTGTGGCTGCATTTATAAGTCTCCCACATATCAGTTCTAAATGTCTCCTTGAGAACTGTTGGTATTTATTATTATTAACATTTTCACTCCAATAATATTTTTTTCCAGTTTTTTTAAGGACAAGGAAAATATACAGAACAAGACAGGGAATAAATATACAAAATGAAGGATAGAATTCAATCAACAATGGTGGAAAACTGGAAATGATGTAGTGTAGTGTAGAAAATCACTAACAGGTTTTATTGCTGATACTATTTTAAAATGGGATTCTTTGACTTTAGGAGCGATATAGGACATAACAGATAAAAATAAAATGACTATCTCCCTGAAGGGAACTCTATATTATCCCATCCTTAGCACGTCACTCCTATGAATATGTTTATTAAAGGATAGGTTCACATTTCAAGTGTGTCTTAAAACAAGATTAGGTCAAAACCTAGTATATGGCTGGACCGTGTATGGTCAATGTGTGAAATTGTGGCCAGTTTGTTACAGGGATAGTTATAAATGCAGTTGCAAGAACA
The DNA here is from genome assembly GCA_038419695.1 of Scomberomorus guttatus. Taxonomy (NCBI): domain Eukaryota; kingdom Metazoa; phylum Chordata; class Actinopteri; order Scombriformes; family Scombridae; genus Scomberomorus; species Scomberomorus guttatus. The sequence continues at coordinate 2,309,481 of CM076467.1, read as the reverse complement.
ATACTTTCCACTTATACCTTGGGATGTTTGATTTGAAAGAGAACTGATTTTATTTAATTATAACTATTCTAATTAAGTCCCCCTGCTCCTTCATCTGTTTCACTCGGTGGATGTCTCTCATTTTTCACTCTGTCATAGTGGTTATTCTGCCTCTTTCCTGATTAAGGAGGCTGCAGTGACAAAGTTTTGACAGCATTTAGGGTGCAAATTCAGGAGGCTTATCTCCGCCCAGGTACTGCAAATACAGTCAAATGAGGCGCACCTGCAGAGTAGCTGCCCCACACTTAACTGATATAACAGCTACATGAGTCTCATGTTTTACCTGCAAGCCTTGTGTTTTAATGCTGTTGTTCAATGTTTGTGATATGAAAACGTCAGAGAAATAAAAAGTTTGCGTCCTGGTATTAGTTCAGTTATAAAATCAAAATGCACCGCGGAGTGTCTCTCCTGCCAGCTGCTGACAGCGCTGCCAGCCAAAGAGTTGATCACACTGGATGGTAGAGGAGGAGACAGCAGAGACACTTGTATGTGTCTGTTTAAACAGGAGTTTAGCTGACTTCACTGCATTTAACACCGCAGCTGAGAGAGTCAGAGCAGGAAACACAGTCACTCTGCGTTGTGTTGCTGTCCTCTGCTTCCTTCATCTCACGCTGAGTCATTTTGAAAGAGTAACGGCCAAGGGGGAAACTCCAACATGGCCCACTGACCAATGGTGTAACTTCATCACTCACTCACTTGGGCACTCAGTCACTCACAGACAACCACAGTTATAGGGCTGGCCCTGCTGTTGCGGTCCAGCCAACAACAGTCAGGTGTCCATATGAACAGTGAAAGAGGTTTTCCTCGCTGTAATCATTCCTCCTGTTCATACTGGCTATTAAAAGATCCCCTTCAAATGTGCTTTCAATGGAAGTGATGGGGGCCAAAATCCACAGTGTGTCCACACAGTCATTTAGTGCAAAAATGCATTTAAAAGTTGATGTGAAGCTTATATGAGGCTTCAGCAGTCTGAGTTAATCATATCAAGTGGATATCTGCCACATTTACAGTCTTTTTAGTATCAAATTCCCTCTTTGTGTTTCCTCAGACAGTGTTTCCCTGTTGAGCTGTGGTGGAAGTATAGTAACAAAAAGAGGGACTTTGGCACTAAAAAGACTGTAAAGTTGAAGGATATCTACTTCATTTGACTCATTTGGACGCTGAAGCTTCATATTAGCTTCAGATAAACTTTTCAATACATTTTTGCAAAGAAGGAGGACTGTGGATTTTGTCCCCCATCACTTACATTGTAAGTGCATTATGAAGGGATCTTTGAATGGTCAGTATGAACAGGAGGAATGATTAGAGAAAAACCTATTCCAATGTTCATTTGGGCACCAGACTGTTGTTTGTCTGTTTAAGACAGACTTAAAAAATTGTGAACCTGTCCTTTAAGGACTTGGATTTCCGTTTGGTAGAGGTTTTCAGGCAGACCCATGCCCCTAACAATGCCAAGACCATACGCAAGCTAACCAGATATCAACTGATCTGAATGGCCTTAGGTACACAGTAACAACCTTGCAACAATTTTATGTTTGTTTAAAATGTTGACTGTCGATCAGTCAACATCGATCAGTCGATTCAATTCGATTCGATTCAATCCGATTTAATTAAATTCAGTAAACTTTATTAGTGAATTGAGGGGGAATTAGAATGGCAGGCATATAAAAGCAGACAATAAAACAGACATTTATAGACCTTGTAGAGTTGCACATTGTAGTGTTAATTCAAGACAGCTCTGGGCCTAGTTTCCCAAAAGCATGGCAACTAAAGACAATGATGGCAGATTCTGTCTCCTACCCACTCGTAGGAGACTAAGCACATCTTAAGAAGCTCCAGAACCCAAAACATAAATGAATTCCTTTGTCCATTGTTCTGTTTCACATTGTTTCGTTTTTTGATGAAAAATGTCAAACATTTCCTCATAGTTCTCGTCATAGTTTTCATTTACGAAATTAACTGACACACACAGAGTTGAAAATACACAAACTGCAGCATAGCCTTTTTACTATGTTCCCGTAAAGACCTCTTCTATACATCCTGAATGGATAATATAAATAATGTCAGCTGCTGAGGTGAGTAATATTACATGTTTCATGCAGTCCTGCTGAATAATAGAACACTGCTGCCACTTTCATGACACAGAACATAATAGGCATGACCTGTAATAAGTTTTATGCTTATTGAGACTTGGTTAAATAAACCACTTCACAAATGAAATATTAATTTTATGATGTACTGTAACCACAGATGCTTTTTCTACTGGATTTCAAAAACAAGATGAAATCCACTTTTCACTTCAAGAGGCTATAAAAAGAAGTAGAGTTTGGTCGTATCTATATTACTGTTGGATGGATTTCTTGTCTGCAACAGATCTTCCCACATCTCATTGAAATTCAGCAGGTTGACTGCAGCAGGTGAATCATGGAAAGATTAACCTGCTAGGTGGCATCAATGAGCTGCAGGGACCCTATTAACCCCTGTTACCTATATACCTGTTAACCCTGTTCCTCCCACTCTGTGTGCAATGTGAGTAATCTTCACTTTTTATGCTTGAATACTGCTTGACCCCAGATCTAATATGTGATCATTTGAATAAAGACATTAATTTATGAATATTTAACATATGGGCACTAAATAATAAAGGTCTTATCTGTTGCTGCATTCTGGAGTGACTCCAGCTGACTCCCATTCAAAAAGCCTTCACTTTTCTCTAGAAATACTAAGACAATCATTTTTTCAATGAGTCATTCTGGTCTCAATCTCTAAATTCAGGCCCTCTAATAAGTGTGCTGGTGGTCATTTTGTAAAATTATTGCTCCATTAATAAGATTTGAAGACTTATAGTAGCTTTGATGTCTGCCGTGTGGGCGTTGATTGACAGCTGTGATTGACAGTTGGCTCACCTGCAGCTCTCCCTGGCTGCAGGACTCGCACTATAGTCGGACTATTGCCGCAATATTTCACTAAGTTTAATGTTACTTGATTATGATACCTGCCCTGTTAGCACAATTTAGCTAAAGTAGCTAATATTAGCCCAATTGTGCAGCGCTCCTGTTCCCAGTAAGCCGGTGCGGCAGATAGGAATTTAAAAATAATTTTTCAGAAAACATAATTTCATTCCTTTTAGAGTCATGCAATTGTATTCCTTGTATTACATTTTCATAACACATAATTTCATTGTTATTTTGGCTATGTTGCTAAGGTTATTACTGTGAAGAAAATACAGCCAGATTCTAAATAGTACAAATAGGCAATGCAGAATCACGCACGTTTTTTGAAGGCTGATTATGTTAATAATTAGACTCAAAATCTTAAACTTTGATCTTTCTTTGGATATATATATATATATATATATATATATATATATTTGCAGAAAATATAACTAATCATGTCAAAAAGACTCTTTGGTGGGTAGTAAATACATTCTTAGGGGGTTGTGCTAGGGGAATTCTTTTTTATTTATTTTATGTGTTTGGGCTTATTTTGTGCCTTTATTTGATAATGACAGTTAAGAGATGATGCAGTAATGTGGCATGCGTCTTAACCAGTAGGTTACCGGAGCGATAACCTACCTACACGGTGGGGGAATTCTGACCTCAGTAAATCATAGCTACAGCCATGTGTATCCAACCTCAGAGGATTCAATATGTATCTAGACACTGGTACATGATCTGATACCAAAACAATACAGATACATTTTTTCATAATACATAACAATGCAATTCAATGCTGATTCTTTATGATTTATATAATAATGATGATGATAATAATAATAATAATGTTTATTTAGTATAGCACCTTTCACAGAAATAAAATTCATAAAGTACTTCACAAGAATAAAAGTTAAAAATAAAACCATGAAACATACAAACAATAAAAAACATAAGCCACAAGTTAAAGTTAACATAAATAAAACACAGTGGTACAACAGGGTACCCCAAAAGAAACACACAAGAGCAATTAGACATCTTAAGGTCAGACAAATGCCTAAGTGAAAAGATGGGTTTTCAGTTACTTTTTAAAAGCTTCTACAGGGACCACAGATCGTATGTCTAAAGAACGAGAGTTCCATAGTGTTGGAGCCACTACTTCAAAGGCACGTTCATCTTTTGTTTTCAGTCACGAGTGAAGTACAACCAGTAAGCCCTGGTCAAAAGACCTAAGTGACTTACTGGTGATATAGGGATGGAGAAGGTCACAGATGTACTCAGGTGCCTGTCCATGCAGGGCTCTATACGTGAAAACAAGAACCAGCATTCACTCACATCAGAGGACATCATTATATCACTGGAGATGAGCAATTTCAGTGGAATGCTTCTGATGGAAACCTGAATAAAACTAAAAATGTTGTGTGCAGTCGAAACAGCAGTGAGCTCTTTGCCAACAACTTACTTTAATTTTTTTTTTTTAATAAAAGGCAGCTTGGCTATAGGCCTGTAGTTTTTGGGAATGTACAACAACTGAACAACTTCATGTTTGAAGTAAGGTGGGACACAACCAGATTGCAGAGAGCTTTTTATAATAGAGACCAGGCATGGATCAATAGACTCAAGTGCATTTTTAAGCAAGGATGTAAGTAAAATATCAACAGGACTGGAGGAGGATATCATACTGGCCACTAGATCAGTGAGGTCTTGCAGGGAAATGGGGGAAAAACAGTCCAGAATTGATGGCCAAATTGCATAAGTGGAGAGAGGAGCAGAAGTGGGGATAATGCTAGCCCTGACATCTCTAATCTTATCTACATGTCACATCCTGCCAAGACTTTCTGTTGGTGTTTGGATTTTAATTTAGTTCCTATTTTATTTTGAAATGTTTTCTCCTTGTGTTTTGTTACCTCCCTGTGTTTTCCTGCCTTTGTTGATTACCTCATGGTTTTGGGACTCTTTGTGTTCTTTGGGTTTTCTGTGTTACACTTATGTTGGCTAATCATTTGGTTAAGCTCGTTTATGTTATTTGACTTTGAAAGACTTTCTTGTATTCTCGGTTGGATTTTGTTTGCTCTGTGTTTCTTGTGTGTTCCTTGGCTCCTTCCGTGTTCATGTGCTCCTATGAAGTCTCTGTATTTGGGTCTTTGGGCTTTGCAATACCTGACACTACAAAGAAAAGGAGAAAATTACAGGCACATCTAGAGGTGCAGGAGTGACAATGTTGTTTATAGTGTCAAAGAGGAGTTGGGGTTGTGTTTACTGGTGGAGATAAAATTGGAAAAAAAAGAAGCCCTCACATCTTCAACCATGTTGTTAAATTCAATTAAAAGGTCTTTGTAATAAAGACACTGAACATGGAGCTTAGTGGATTTCCACAGTCACTCTGCCCTCCGACATTTACGCCAGAAACAACGAATGGTGTCATTTGACCAGGGGGATGAATTTATGGAGGGGACAAATCGCATTTTACAAGGAGCCACTATATCCAAAACAGAGGAGCAATGTGTGTTAAAGCTGCAGAAAACTTTTCAGGTATGAGATGATTTAAGATATATGAGCACTTTAAACTTTTACTGGGCAGAGAATTTAAAAAGATAGGTTGAACAAAACACAATTATGGTCAGTAACAGACAGCACCTCAGCAAATGTGAGTCAACAGTTAAGCCATGTGTAAAAACAAGGTCCAGAGTATGCCCTTTAATGTGTGTGGGACCAGACATATGTTGAATAAAATTAAAGGACTCAGTTACGTTAAGAAAATCAGCAGCAAAGCTGCAAGAGACATCCACATGAATATTAAAATCACCAACTATAATAACTGTCCAGCCTTATGATGGAGGATAAAAAAACACTGAATTCAGATATAAAAGAACTGTTAAAACCAGGGGGTCGGTAAATTAAAATTCAATAAAACGGACTAGAACGACTAACTTTGGTTAACTGCAGTTCAAAAGAGGAGAAGACTCCAGTGCTCACCGACTGACTCTGAAAACAGTTCCTGAAGACCACGACGAGTCCTCCACCACAGCCCGACGATCTCAGAGTGCAGATAAAAGTGCAATCAGGCAGGCACAGTTCACTCGAAGGGCCGTAATCCATACACCTCTGCCAAGTCTCAGTCAGAAACAGAAAATCCAAACCTTTTGAAATTAATAAATTGTTCAGTAGAAGGGGTTTATTTACAATGGAGTGAGCATTCAACAGCCTGGGCCAAGGGGTGCAGGTACCACGGGTCTGAGCCGCCACGTACAGTGAAGCATGGACGGGATGCCCTGTCCCTGATAACTGTCTAAATAGGGAAAAAGTCTGGTCAGAGGGTTAATAACAGATGAGACCAGTGGGAGGTTCTAACATTTAGCACTGATTTCATATTTTTATTTGTTAATTAGCCAAAGTGTATTAACATCAATACTCTTCTAACTTCCCCTAAAATTTATTTTCAACAGCAGGATATGGAACCTTGTAAATGAAACAGCTTTAATAGACCGTCAATTTCAGGCTGCGGTCAAGGTCAGACCAAGTCAAATCACCTCAGAGACCGAGACAAGTCCAAGATCATAAAAAAACATATTGAGGCCTGGACTTGAGTACTACAGCCCTGACATAACAAGAGAAAGCTGACCCCTCAAAACAATCATGCTGACCAGTTTGGTGAAGCTCCAGCTGAACTTAGAATTCTCTGTTTTTCCTCTGTGAGCAATTTCGATGTGCAAAGTTCGCACATCGCATCTTCTGTGCAGTAGGTACATCCAGAGAAAAAAGACCAGACGCTGAAACTATTGCTGCAGATCACAAGCCAGCTGTGGAGTTCTGTGCCGCACCGTGTCGAAAGGAAACTGGCTGCACTTCATGGCGCTTCTGCATCCAGTCTGAACCTGGTGTTGCTATGGTTATGGGGACGCTCTATGTCTCTGTCACTCTGAAACTTTCTCGCCATTCCCAATAATAGGTTTTTAGGTTAGTATGCAGCATATTTTCCCTTTCATTTTTCTAATAATCATTTCCTGTCCTGTTCCACACAATTATATACTGTTCTTGATGTATTCTTGGCTTTCATAGCACCTTCAATCTAACTAATCTAGACTAGTGCAGGTGGCTGTTTCTTGACTCCAAGAGATTAGATTGTGTAGAAATGCAGGAAATGTGTTTTAAATTCCCCCCCAGACCTCCCTGCCAATTATGTATCTTTCCATGTTTGCTCCGCCATTTTTAAAACATAACCAGCTGCCCATGAGTACAGTAGAACACATTCCTCCACAAATCCAACATTTTATTAGTTTTAATTAGCCTATATTGCTTCCTTGAAGACTAAGGATTTTGTGTTTTAGTTCTTGTGTGGAGCATGCTTGGGCCCTTTGGCTGCCTCCACATTCTAAGACTACTGCTGTTGCTTTGCTCCTTCAGATCTTTCTAACAACTTACAGTTCACTACAGAATCAAAACTGATCTGTTTGTGCTGTGCTGGTGAAGAGATGTAGGCTGTCATTCAGGGAACTCAGATACAAGTCAAATCAGCTCCTGTATCATTTCCCTCACTGTAGTTTCTGTGGTTGCCATGGTTACATGGCGAGCAATGGCAGCAAGTTGCAAAAAACCGTCATCATCTTCATGAGAACTGAATCCAGCCTCACTCTCTTTCCCGCTGCCGCCAACATTGGAACATAATGGAGGCGACAACGACAACCACTTACGTTCTGAAAGTACCTTTAGTGCTAATATGTGAACTGACCCTTTTCATAAACTTTAGAAATGGACTAATTTGGTTGTGGATCTTCTCCCTTGGGTGCCTCCTGATGGAAATGCTCTTAATGTCATCATCTTACTCGGGTGCTGCAGGCTCTTGTCTGGTCTAATTAAAATTTAGTACTGACCCAAGACCTGAACCTGATGTGACCGAGAAAATGTGGACCCAAGACCAGGTCTGGGTCACATTAGGTCAGGTTTCTCCAAAATCAACTCTCATCAACTTAAAATAAATGTCACAGGAAATCCAACACATTTACCGTGCAGCATTCAGAATGTAAATGTCCTTTCCAACCTGAAAGTGTGATCTAAACATTCCTGAGTTGAAAAGTGGTGTGTGTTAGTCCGACTTCAGCTCTGTGCACCGCAGGGCCGTAGCTGCAATCAATCCTCAGTGAAATGACAACAGAGGGGCAGACAGGCTGGGGGAGGAGAAATTAAAAACAGATGTGAGGGTTTTACATCCAGAACTCTCCTCTAAAATCAGACTCCACTGCTTTGTTCCCAACCAGAGAAGACAGTAGATAAAACAGAGAGGGAAGACAACCATGCACTGTCCACTGTCTCTTTCTCCTCCTGGCTCCATTTGCAAACCTAAAGGAAATGACAGAAGCTGGTAATATCTCCTCAGTGCTGCTAAAATGCTTTTACAGTCACTTGAAACACAATTCTATGCTGATAAAAATTTCAATAAGTAGTAATGGAAATACATTTGATGAATAAGTAATGAGTCATAGTTGGCCCAACAATGGTTCTATCTTATTGCACAGTTCAGAAGTGGCTTTGTATTTTTTGAAAGGTCTGACCTTCCCACATAAGTATTATTATATGTCTTCACCAGAAAGACATTTGACAAGATTTGAACTGACAGGCAGGAGTTTAACACCAGAGACCAAAGTTCACATGTTCTCTGTGTGTTCAGGTTTAGGCAACAAAAGCACATAAAGTCAACACATTTGGTTTCATTCATTAAGTCATTGTAGACTTTCTGTATTGAACCAAGACCACAATCTTTCCCTAAGTTAACCAAGAGCTGTGAGTGCCTGAACATAACCATCAAAAAGTGTATTGCTTTCATGCTTTATTTGCCACAAGTGGATTTTGTGATGCAAAAGCAGATATTGAAAACATGAAAGTGAATATTGCCAGATACATTAATGACCAATTTTTCATTTTTATCTTGACAGGATACGCAATGTGGACTGCATTCTGTATTTCCTGTTGCAGTGGTGGAGGAAGTATTCAGATCCTTCACTTAAGCAAAAGTACCCAATACAGCAATGTAAAAATACTCCATTACAAGTAAATGTCCTGCATGAAAAATCGTAAGTATTAGCAGCTTACCATACTGTAGTTAAAGTACTAAAGTAAAAGTATTGGTTTGGTCCCTCTGACTGATATATTATTGTGTATGACATCATTAGATTATTAATACTGAAGCATCAGTGTGTAAGCAGCATGTTACTGTTGTAGCTGCTGGAGGTGGAGCTAGTTTCAACTACTTTATATACAGTTAGCTAGTTTAGTCCAGTGGTTCCCAACCTAGGGGTCAGGCCCCTCCAAAGAGTCACCAGATAAATCTGAGGGGTCGTGAGATGATTAATGGGAGAGGAAAGAAGAAAAAAAGTTCTGATACACAAATCTGTTTTCAGTTTTTGGACTTTTTCTCTAATCTTTGATTTTTGGTGAAATATTGGATCATTTGAACATTTATTGAAATGAAACCATGTGAGAAATTTAGAGGGAAAAATCACTATCTGAAATGTGACCCCGACTACACACTGCTTTTTGTAAGACGTCAAAAGCCAAAAAGGTTGGAAACCACTGGTTTCATCTTTAACAATGTGTTGTATTTTAAAAGCTTGTTATATTATCCACTGTGTCGAATCGTCATCTGAAAAGTAACTAAAGCTGTCAAATAAATGTAGTGGAGTAGAAAGTACAATATTTCCCTCTGAAATGTAGTGGAGTAGAAGTATAAAGTAGCATCAAATGGAAATACTCAAGTAAAGTACAAGTACCTCACAATTGTACTTAAGTACAGTACTTGAGTAAATATACATATTTTCCACCACTGGTCTGCTGTAATTTAGTAATATGTATCTACGTGATAGGGTTGCCTCTAGGAGAGGTGGAATTTAGGGTTTGGGTATGATAGCATTTTATTGATTCTAAATCCAGTATAGAATCTGCTTATAAATTCCAAACCCTTTTAAATGTGGACTCTTAAACATTAGATCTCTGTCATCTAAAGCTGTATTGAAACACAATCTAATCTCAGATTATTACATGATTTATTTTGTCTTACTGAAACCTGGCTGTGTGATGAAGAATATGTTAAATGAATCCACTCCCACAGTCATATTAATACTCACATTCCTCGTGACACCGGCCAAGGAAGTGGAGTTGCAGCCATTTTCAACTCGAGCCTTATAATCAGTCCTAGACCTAAATTTATAACTAATTCGAAAGCCTTGTTCATAGTCTCTCACACCCAACCTGGAAAACTTTACAGCCAATTCTATTTGTTATAGTGTATAGTAGGTGAGTTTAATATCCATGTCGATAATGACAGTCTCAGCACTGCTTTTATCTCATTATTAGACTCAATTAGCTACTCTCAGAGAGTAAATATACCCACTCACTGTTTTAACCACACCCTCAACCTTGTTCTGACATATGGCATCAAATTTGATTCTTTAAAAAAGAAGATAATAAAACACAAGAGGTTAGCTCCACGGTGTAACTTCTAAACCCACAAATCAAAGCAAACATGAAAACTTGAAAGGACATGGCGTTCCACCAAACTGGAAGAATCTCACTTAGTCTGGCAAGATAGTCTTAAAACATACCCTCTGTAATGCCAGACCTGCCCATTACTCATCATTAACAGAGGAAAATAAAAACAGCCCTCGGTTCCTTTTCAGCACTTTGGTCAGGCTGACAAAGAGTCATAACTCTATTGATCCATGTATTCCTATAGCTCTCAGTAGTAACAACTTCATGAGCTTCTTTGATAATAAAATTCTAACTATAAGAGACCTCAAACACAGGAACCTTAGAAACAGCTGTAAAACCTGATATATATTTAGACTGTCTTTCTCCAATCAACCTTCTTGAACTAACTTCAATGATTTCTTCATCTAAAATATCAACCTGTCAGCACAGCTGAAAGTTACAAATGACCTCCTAATTGCATCAGACAAAGGACTTCTCTCTGTACTTGTCTTGTTAGATCTTAGTGCTGCATTTGACACCATTGACCATCACATCCTATTACAGAGACATTGGCATTAAAGGAACTGCATTAAGCTGGTTTAAGTCCTATTTATCGATCTCAGTTTGTAAACATTAATGATGAGTCCTCCATGCACACAAAAGTTAGACATTGAGTTCTGCAAGGATCTGTACTTGGACCAGTACTAATCACCTCATATATGCTTCCTTTAGGTAATATTATTCAGAAACACAAATAAATTTCCATTGTTATGCAGATGATAACCAATTATATTTATCAATGAAGCCACATGAATTAAATCAGTTAACTAAACTCCAAGCATGCCTTAAGAACATAAAGACTTGGATGACCTGCAATTTTCTGCTTCTAAACTCAGACAAAACTGAAGTTATTGTGCTTGGCCCTAAACACCTTAGAAACACATTATCTCATGATATAGCTACTCTGGATGGCATTACCCTGGCCTCCAGCACCACTAAGGAATCTGGGAGTTATCTTTGATCCTCTCCCCCTCCCTCTTTCTCTTTCAACCCAGGCGGTCAAGGCAGATGGCCGCCCACCTAGAGCCCGGTTCTGCTTGAGGTTTCTTCCCATTAAAGGGGAGTTTTTCCCTTGCTGCTGTCGCCAAGTGCATGCTCTTGGGGGAATGTTGGGTCATCTAGACATGCTCTATGTGAAAAGTGCCCTGAGATAACTTCTGTTATGATTTGGTACTATATAAATAAAATTGAATTGAATTGAAAAAATCCCCTATAAAATCTAGGTTTCCATTTCGCTTTCAACTTTTGCAAGAAACTGAAGTCATGACTCACTGAAACTCCAAGATTCGATTTAGATCTGTAATCGCCTTTTTCCTGGTCGAGAGGTCAAAAGTACAGCTTTTAATGATGATCTTAGTAATGTTGACAACCTGTACCTGTAAAATAAAATAACACTAGCTGATATGATAAGATATAAAATATTAATTGAATGTTTCTGACACATTGATGATCATCAGCAGATCAGATTCATTGGAGCATTGTAGTTTTGCTGACAAGTAGAAGCATGACATTCATGCTTGAAACACTGATGCTAAACAACAGTTTGCCAAACATTACTACAATTCCATTCATTGAAGTGAACTGCATATAACTTTGTTGACCAGCCAGCAGAAGCTGATACTTACTTCAACCCAGAATAAAACTGCAACAGAGAATAAAACTTCTTCTTGGCATTTTCCAACCCTGTTTTAGCCAGAAATCCCTTAATTTCTCCAATAATGAAAACCAAACTCCTAAAAACCTTAATTAAAAATCTTAATTAACAAATTCAATAGATTTTAAGAGGTACATGACTTCCCTTTTAATATGCACCTTAAATTATCAACATAAAGTGTTACTGAGGTTTGGATTTTAGTTCATAAAATAGTTAATCAAATAATGATATGTTGAAGGATTCTGATTCAGTATTCAGACATGTAATGGGTTTACCAAAGGTTTGGGCTAAATTAATGGACACGTTGAAGAATTATAATATATTAAAGGGCTTATTAATGGATTATCTCTAAACTTCCTACATTTTACCAAATAGCATGCAAGTTAACACTGAATTTCTCCCTTAATTGTAAAATTAAGTTCCTTTTAAGGTATAAATTAAGGCATAGCTTTTATAAGGTGAATGCTATGCCTTAATTTATACCTTAAAGGGGTTTTAAAGATTTAAAATGCCCTTAAACATGCAGATAATTCAGAATACCTATATTCCAATCCAGTGTTTTATCCATTAATTACGCTTCTAATCCCATTAAAATACTGTATGTTAATAGGTAAATTAAGGTAAAAATTAAGGGAATCAGTTTCAGTGATTATTTTATTTTAAAAAACCTAATTTGGGCACATTAGATTTCTTTCAAAAGATATTTCCTGTTGCAAGTTACTTGTAATATGTAATTTTTAGGAGTCAGAGTTGTTTGCCCGTAACTCTGTTCAGTCAGAACACAAGGAGAATTTTGGAGGATCCAAATTTGCCTGCGGTGGCGCCGTCTGACTTCTGGCTAATGTTTGGGGCAAATTAACACAAGTCAGGTTTCTATCCAAATTTTAACCGAATTTCCAGAGAATCGTCAAAATGTGAATGTGAATTCATGTTTGTTTCCATCCACTACTGTTATGTGAATATTAGGAAACAGTTGGTCACGCTAATTCTCCAATCGGTGTCATTAAATCATTGCAGAATAATAGGACACAACGAGATGACATCATTAAAAGAGCAGCAGTCAAAGCTAAAATGATGGAAAACCATGTGGAAAACATGATGGAAATATGACATTTCTGTTTGTTTCATGTACTCATTGGAATGTTAGTCTCCTCATTGTTCCACACAGATCTGATTTCATCTGATGCTATTTTAGCTTTTCTTTGTTAAATTACAGTACAGGCCAGAAGTTTGGACACACCTTCTCATTCAATGTGTTCTCTTTATTTTCATGACTATTTACATTGTAGATTCTCACTGAAGGCATCAAAACTATGAATGAACACATGTGGAGTTATGTACTTAACAAAAAAAGGTGAAATAACTGAAAACATGTTTTATATTCTAGTTTCTTCAAAATAGCCACCCTTTGCTCTGATTACTGCTTTGCACACTCTTGGCATTCTCTCGATGAGCTTCAAGAGGTAGTCATGATGTTCAGTGAAAATTGAAAATGAGCATAAAAACAAGTGGATGGAAACACACTTAGAGACTACACAAATGGCCTAGTGGTTCAATTAGTGTGAATGATGTGAGGCAAAAGTTTACCTTGCTTTCTGTCTCAACACAAGTCTGACCTGTATAACAGTTATATAAGCCTCACTATTTTCACAGCTTTTTATACTGGCACTCACTGGATTGAACCCGATCTCAACAGTCTGTTTTCTTTGTGTTTCTTTGTATCCTTAAATGCTGGTGAAGAGGTTGCAGCTCTCATTTTTATATTTATATATATTTCCCTTTTTCTGCACTGTTTACTCATTTGAGCCTCCTTCAGTCAGTTGGAATTGAACATTACTGCCCTCTGACACTGTTTTCTGCTCTGCCTCCACATTTCAATGAATAACATATCTGTGTATTTCCTGGAGCCTGCCTCAGGGACTCCATGCTTTTGTCTTCTTTACCCTGATGAATCACTTCAAAATGCCAACACTCTTTTGGTAAACAGTTGAACGCTGTGGAACTTTGTATTCGCACATCAAGAAAAGCGTGTACAGTACATATGAAGTCAATATGTTGCAATTCATCCTGTCTCAAAGATTGTCTAATAAATTGATGTGGTTTAAAAAATCATTTTGAAATCATGTCAAGAGCCTTTATCATGTTTTTATTCACAAGTCAAGCTATTAGACAACAAAAACAAACTCTTCGTTTAGCCAGAAAACTCTTTCATTAAATATATTCAGTCAACAGAAAAAGAGACAAGTCACCAGTACTGAAGGGTTAGCCATTATCTGTAATTATCCCCAACAACTGTCATGGTCAATGCTACTAGCTAACAAAAATAGACCAGGTATATCAGCTAACAAGGCAGGTAGCTAACAGTTGTAGACCAGCAGATCCAGATAGCTAGAGACTGGGGGAGTTAGGAGGGCAACCAAACACTAAAGATGCTATTTCAAAGATTTCAAAAATTACTTTCCATTCATCAAGTAAGGATCTCTGCTTCTTCGAACAGTCACGTGATTCCGGTTCCAGGTTAATGTTCTTTGCAATGGTAGTTCTTTGTTTTTTTCAACTGAAGTGCTTGTCTGACAGTTTTTATAACGGGAACCAATAATCCGACAAGCATGCCAACTATACACAATGATTGGTCAGGTGTGTGGAAGTGAGAAAGTAGGCTGGGTTTGGCCATCTCTCTCATGCTCTTGCTTTTCATTCTTTGAACAATTTTTTTCCTTCACTTTTTGTGTGTGCAACTGAGTGCAACACTTGAGGAGAGAGACTGTCAGAGAGTGGGAGCTGTTATTCCCATTTGTACCATGTTCCTATTTGTAATGGATTGCATCTCTATAACAGCAGGCATTTCACCCTGTCTTCAAATGTGGCCATACAGAATGGCTATTTTGAACCACTTTTGAAGTGGTCAGACAATATGTTGTATGAACTAGCTCGTTTTGAGCATACCCCTACCTTTATATTATATTGGAAGTGCACCAAAGGATGGAAGCAAGCCATGTTTATTTGACTTTCAGGCATCACTAGATAATTGCATTTTGAGTCAATGCTCATCATGTTAGAGCTTCAAGAGAACCACAAACCATGCTCCAGTGACATAAATGAAGCTTGCAGTAACTCAGTCATGTAAGTCATGTATGCTGCATCAGCTCATTGTAAGTTGATCAGATCACAGTGCTCCAGTTCAACATGATCTGTTCAGGCTGTCAGGTACTCATTCATTCCTACTACACACCTGCTGTTAACAGTCATTTCCTCCAGCTCCCCACCCCTACACATTATTGATACTTGATCTGTGTCAGCTGGGTTCTGTTGTTCTGTTTGATCCGAAGAGTGTTTGATGGCCTGACTGAATGGAATCACTGAAGTAGTGCTCAATTTGATTTGAAAATGGGGAGTGATGCATTGGGGTTGCAAATAAGGCAGCATCTGCTTTAGCTGTAGTCACGGCACATTTTCTCTTCATGTACTTTACAGGACGTGTTCAAAGCTGTGCTCTGACTGAGTGATGCAATGGCACACCATTAGCATGGTTCAGTGCTTCCAGAACCTCTCTGGAGATAATTGTATTGCAATGTTTACAACACATTTAGACCATGGTGTATAATGTATTCATGCCCTGAGGCTGTATGTGTGTATGTGTCTTTTGTGTTTCTGTCTCTGGCTTTAGATGAAGACAACAGCAGGTCTCATGTAGCACATGTAACAAGCACAGAAACCACAGTGATCATCACACTTGTTCTTTAACAAGCTCTGCTGTACCATTTCACAGATCTATTCATCCTCTATCAAACCTGAATCCTCATCAGCCAGAATGGTTGTCAGATCAGACCATGAGCTAAAGGATGACATTTTCTACAAGGCATGGACAAAATAACAGAAACACCACTTTGTTAAGTCTGTGTCAGAGAGATGCTGATCTAACTCTGTTATTTTCATTCTTTATTTTTGAAGTCTACTTAGTTTTTTACCACCTACAGAACTTTTTAGCATAGCATTTCATACAGACTTTGTCATTAACTCATAACATTATGAGTTACGGTAATATAAAAAGTCTACTACGCTGTCCAAGAAAGGGAAAAAGGGAAATAACAATACATGTATGCATTGTGTTTCTTTGACAGTTTGATGAAAGCTAATATATATACCTTTCTTTGTACTTTTCTTTTTATACATGTTATCATTCAAGTTTTCACTCATCCATTTCCAACGTGTCCTCAATGTTTTGTTTTTATAAGTAAATGTCTTCATTCTCTTTCAATTTTTTGGTGATTGGTTTCAGTGCTGTGATCCTAAAGATTCTGAATTGGTATTTCTCATCTTCCAAGTTCAGTTGGAGGTTTCCCCAGCACTACATGCTCTGATTTGAGTACAATTGTCTTTAAGAAAAACTTCTATGAGCTGACACACCTCTAACCAAAACTGAAAATTGATTACTAGCTTTACTTTTAGTATTTTTCTCTAGCACGGAGAGCATAATGGAAAATGAGAATGAGTTGTTTTGAAAGTAAAATTCTTTTTCCATCATACAATTTTTAGCAATTATTTTTCCCATAATAGTTCAAAGTTTAATTTCATGTTTCCCGAGCTGGATTATGTTTTGTGTTTTATGTCTGCATAGACAGTTTCTTTGTAAATAACCTCATAATGTGGTATAACATATAACATTATCTCTATGGGGTCATTTTTAAACCTGTATATTCTGATGGTATTGGATTGGATTGTAATGTAAGATGTTCCATTTATTTTGACCACCCCCTTTCTGTCCAAGCTATATTTGTGTCTGCCATGTTGTTTCTCTAGACTTGTTGGCTTGAAGTTATAAGACCCAGTATGGGTATAGGGATTGTCTCTCCTGCTTAGGTGGTTTTCTAGGCAGTTCACTGGACACCTCTATAAGGGTGGAGGTCCTGGGTTTGTGTTGCTAATTACAGTCTGGAAAGCCCCCTGGAGACATAGAGTACACTGCAACAGCTGGTCCAGATGCGCTTAGTGCAGCAATCTTCTAAATGTTCTTGTCTCCACACTCTGATGTGATTTCTGCAGCCTTACCAGTACCAGTGTAAGTCCTGGCTTCCCAGAGGGGAGGCTGTCAGAATATATTACATTGATTTTTAACAAACTAACTAAACTGAGGTTGAACCATAGAAGCAGTTTATGGCCTTCCATTGGTTGATTCTGCTGCCAATCAAATGTGTCTGCACTCCTATTGGGTAGTTTTACTGCCTGCACCTGTTTTTTTTTCTCCTGTGTATGCTTGTTCTTCTCTCTCAAGCAGTTTAATTAATATTATGCGTGTCACGTGTCCAAATTGCACCAAAAGAGCGTCTGTCTCCACAATAAATCAGCTGTTGAGTGTTTGATGGTTGTTTCTTTGTGCTTTAGAATATAAAAACAATCACAAAATAACGTTGTATTTCTGTCATTCACAGGCTTTCTCTCTCTACGCTTGATGGCTTCTTTATTCAGAGTTTAAATTTATTAATATTTATTGTGCTGCATGTCCAAATTGCACCAAATTCGAGAGATTCCTTACTTTTGTAGATAGATTTTTTTAGGGCATGTGACAAATGTCATCAATACCTCCTTGTTGTGATGTATATCCTGTTATCACAGGTTAGTTATGTAGACAAACACAGCTTAATTTGATAGTACAGGTAGAAAGGCGGAATGTTTGAAAAATTTCTAATGAATATATACACTCCTGATCAAAAGTTTAAGACCACATCTAAAAAAAAAACCAAAACCCCCTAAAATAGAAATAAAATTTTCAAAAAAGGACTCAGTAATGAGTAGCTGCGCCATTCTTGTTAATCACCTCAAAAATTTGTTTTTTTTTTCCCCATAACCCTCAGGATCTTTTAAGAAGTTTAAAATGAAAGTAAAGTCCTACTGCGTCCAACCTCAGCAGCAATGACACGCTGCGAGAGGCCTTGCTGATGCAGCTCAAAAATCTGACCATGTTCAAAGAGAGAAAACTTTTTTGCCTTTGCCATCAGGAGGTCATGACAGTGTGGGTACCTGACAGAAAGTGACACTGAATCCACATTTTTGCGAAGATTTGGGCTTTTAAAGGCTGTGGTCTTAAACTTTTGATCAGCTGATGAACAGCCTATTTCAGTTTAATGGTTTTTTACAATAAATTGCTGACTCAAATTTTTTTTGTCTCACTCCTATTTCTTCTTTTTGCATTTTGAATCACTACTTAGAACCTTCTTAAGGTCCAACAGTGCAAAATGTAAATTCTTGCAATTTTTCATATGATATAACAGTATAAAAACTTTTAGTCATCATGAGGACTACACTGGCATACTCTCTACTCATGACAGTTCCAGACTTTGAACTGCATTTGAACACTGTTCATGCTGGAGAGGCTGTCTGAATCTGATCCAAACCTTTCTGCCACAACAGATCAATACAATAAGACACTGCACAATATTATAAGAAACCCCCTGGAAATAATTTAAAAAGAAAAGATATTGCACACAGGGACCAGGATAGGTGAGGTGTAACGTGAAAAAAAAAACTTGCAACAATACAAATATACTCCAGCTACCTGGAAGTGGGCAGCACCTCCCCGCAGCTACTGTATGTCTTTTGGGAAATATCAGAAATTCTCCTGTTTATCTTAGCCAGCTGGAGGGTCGTGTCTTTGTCTGTGTTTGATTGACAGCAGCTGGCAGGCTACCGGTGTTACACCGTTCAGAACAGAGACAAAGTAAACAAACTGCTGTAGACCTAAAGACCTGTCTTCATATTTGTAAGTTAGATAAGGAGACTTTAGCAGGAAAGCTAATGTGGGTTGTTATTCAGAGTCTGTGGCTCTTGTGTTGTGTAGCAGGATGCTATCAGGCTCAGTGTGACCGTCTGCTCTGCCCATGGTAGAATGCCATGTTACCACTTTATGCAAAGATTTGAGTTAAAGTAAGTAGATGATAGAACAGTATTTCATTGAATTAATGCAAAACTAGGGGGCATCATCATGAAACCAAAATATATAATATACAAATTTATCCTTTTTGGTTTATTTTTTTCTCAAAGGAGAACACAGGACTGATTTACCCACCTAGAGCCCGGTTCTGCTTGAGGTTTCTTCCCGTTAAAGGGGAGTTTTTCCTTGCCGCTGTCGCCAAGTGCTTGGTCATGGGGGGAATTGTTGGGTCTCTGTAAATGAGTACGGTCTCGACCTGCTCGATGTGTAAAGTGCCCTGAGATAACTTTTGTTGTGATTTGGCGCTATATAAATAAAATTGAATTGAAAATTGAATTGAATTTACAGAGCAGATGTGTACAGTATGCTATAGCAGACCAAAAATGCTATTTAATTTCAGTTGGACTTAAAGTATTTCTCTTAATTTTAAATGCAACATTTCGGTCCAGTATTCCTTATCCTCTTAGTTTGACATTTCTTTTAACTTTTTTATGTGAGTCACTTATTCATAATATTGTGTTAATCAGAAATACACGCTCTATACTAAAGATATATAAAAAAATTATAACACTTATTTATAGCCTTTTGCCTTACTTTTAGTATTTCATAAAAGGCAAACTGTAAAATGATTATTAGGGCTGAATGATGAATTTACATCATCACCGTGATATGAACATGCACAATAAACACATCACAAAAGAAAAATATTTCAGTTTCCCCCCTCGTATAGATCTCTGCACCTTGTTGAATGGACCTGAGGGTCTTGATGATTGTAATGGAAGACATTACAGTTATTTTAAATTGCCATGTTTAATTTATATTTATTTAATTATTTATTTATTTATATTTATTATGTATTGTTTTCCCCCAGATATTTTTTCATTTCAACACTGTATGGTAAGAAATGTTTTTGATGAGTTTAGAAGAAATTATTTTAAAGGGAGCAGGGGAAATTAAACCTTAATTTCTAATAGTTATAATGCCTTATTTAAATTAATGTTCTGTTTAATTGGTTGGGTATTCATGTGCAATTTGTTCAATAAAAGTATGTTTGAAATACTTGCATTTCTTTATTCAGTGGGCATAGGCTATTCAGTGTTTGGGGTCTATGTTAGCAGTGTACCTATTAAAGCAGAAAGAACTGTATAGCTAATATGCACACTTCAATTCGTCAAGTTATGTCGAAAAATTTGCTGTACACATCCATCACACTTCCTGCTTCAACTTTGACCTACTGTACTTACTGTAGTTGTCTGCTGGTTCTTTTCCCCCTATTGAACGTTACCAATTATTTTGAAAGATGCAGAGTAGAGTGTAGACAACCAATAGAACTGATAGTCTGAGCTGCAGAAATAAAACTGAAGTAGTAATAAACACACATACCTGATCATGTGCTAGAACTGCTGCTTTTCTGGAGCAATGTCGTTTCAAAACACTGCACCTATTGTTTTCCATGTAAGCATGTCACTTTCATATTTCTTAGGACATTGGCATAAAGTTGAACCTTTCCCACCCTCCCCATGTCACACCGCTGGACACCTTATGAGCCTTTGAGCAGCAGTGGATGAGGCCAACATGTTTTTGAGGTTCATTTCACAATGAATAGCATAATGTCATATCTCTAGTGTTTAATCCATATGGTGTGTGGGCTTACATGAAAAACAATGGGGACCAGTGAGCTCCACACTTTCACTTTTCAATACACATCTGTTGTGCTCCAAAGTCGAAGTATTTACAACATTTACAAAAAAAAGAATCAAATTTGCAGCTTTAAGGAATCTGTCGGTGCACGTCTTGTATCATTTGCTATTAGTACAAAACAGTAAATTTAGATTATGTTACTGTATGTTATCTACCACTGTCAACATAGAGTGTACTTTTTAGTTACTCCGTATGAACCAGTTGTACAAACAGATTTGTTCTGAAGTGGCATTTTAAGAAAATGTATGCCATTCATCTGTTTTCTTGTACTTAGAATTTTCTTTAAGGTCATCCACACCTTTCTTTACAGATCTTTTTTCAAAGACCTGAAATCATAATGTCTTAATCTGCATGAATTTAGAGTTTAAATATGAAACTGGAATGAACTAAAATAAATGTGTTCATCATATCATCATCATTATGGCTGCCAGTTTACTGATGTGCTGATGTTTATGTCAGTGAACAGCTGGCTCAGGGTGTTTCTACAGCTCTCTGTCCAGTATCATGTTGTGTTGCAGCTGAAAGTGTAACATCACCTACTGTAGGCTTTAATATTCTCTCCTCTAATATCTCTGTGACTGTCACATTTCATGTCAAAGCATTCCCTCTTTGATTCTGTCACGGCACAGCACTGCCCACAAACAGAGCAGAAAAGGTTGCCTTATATGGACATTTTAGGGGCCTTGATGATGCTAATGATGAAATCTCAGGAACCTTCAGCTCCTCATGAACAGGTGACATTCAAGCTAGTTTGTGCAGTTAAGGGAGTTTGTCGAATCCAACTTGGTACAAACAAACTTAACAGAAAAAAGTCAGAGAGGTTTAGGAGAAGAATATGAACATTTTCTTGCATGAGGCCCAATGTTTGAGTGCATAAGTTCATTAGTTTGTGAACAGTCAACTATCACAGGTTGCTCTTGGAACTGAACCACAATCATTACCACAATTGTACTTTTATCGTTAAAAGCTAATACTTTTATGCCTCAGCTTTTATGGATGTGTAAAAACATGTAGATTAAAATAAAATACAGATGTGAAAGTGGTTATTGTCTATAACTCCTAAATATTGTGTTGCTGCTCTTTCACATAGGTCTGTAATTGAGGGGATAAAAGCCTCTTTCACTAAGTGGCCACCGAGTGAAAGTTTGAGTGACTGTGTTGCATTCGGTGAGCTCCATTAGTGCACATGTGAATATGATGGAGAGATCCTGAAATACTGATGACAATAATCTTTTCCACAAGGATGCTCTAAGTGCAGTCACTGCTTTTGTCCCCGTGTGACTAAGCTGAGGCTTTTATATTCATTTGACAGATGCTCTCTGGCCACAAGCCTAAAAAAGTTGATAATACTGGAAAAGGCTTACAATTTTTCTTCCTCCTCTTCTTTTGGTTGGCAATAATCAGCTGAGCCGTAGCTATTTCAGTGTGTTTTCAATTCATCAAAGTTAATTGTAACATTTTGGTCACCTAAAAAAAGTCTTGTTCAGCATTTGGTTGTACTAAAAGACCCTCTAAGGCGTCGGATGTTCAGTTTCTCTGGTAAGTACATTTTGTTTTAATGGTTTTAAGCCCGTTTTTTGCTAGTGAAAATTAGCAGTTACCCATAGACTGTAAATGCACTGTGCTAACCAAGCTAGCAGCTAGCATTAGGGTCAGCTCCACCCTCTCATCCAAATATGGTCACTTCTCACTTCTGGCTACAAAAATCCAAGATGGCTATGCCGAACTCATGGCTTCAAAATGCGAGTCCACAAACCAATGGGTGATGTCACGGTGGCTACATCCATTATTTTTATACAGTCTATGAACTTGTCACAGGCATTTGCCAGCCAGCATCATGTACTCACAAACAAAATCTTTAATCCTGTGATAAAACACAGCTGACTACAATCAGAATGCTACGACACCAGCAGCTGCTTAAAAAAATCTAAATACCATTAAAACACTGCAGCGACCTGCTGGGTGACAGAGTTTAAAGGTCCAGTGTGTAGGATTTAGTGGCATCTAGCGGTGAGGTTGCAGATTGCAACCAACTGAATACCGCTACCCTCACCCTTCCAAGCGTGTAGGAGAACCTATGGTGGCTGCGAAACTCACGAAAAATGCAAAAGGCCCTCTCTAGAGCCAGTGTTTGTTTTGTCTGTTCTAGGCTACTGTAAAAAACATGGCAGTGCAACATGTTGGACTCCGTGAAGGGGCCCCGCTCCCTATGTAGATGTAAAGGGCTCATTCTAAGGTAACAAAAACACAACGATTCTTATTTTCAGGTGATTATACACTAATTAAAACACACTTATGAATATTATATTCCATTTCTGCCAAGTCTGTTCCACTAGATGCCACTAAATTCTACACACTGCACCTTTAAAACTCTCCCCACTCATAAAACACAACTTGTAATATACAGAGTGATTAAATAAAATAAAAAACAAGCAGCTGCTAAACAAATGAAAGCTTGACGCACCAGTTTGTCTGGATGTGAGAGAAACAGATGAGAAAATGCTCAGCGCTTTCTAAATCTCCATCAGTGTTAAATCCATCAGTAACAAAGTCTCCAAAACTTCACCAACAACCACAAAGATCATCAAATCTTTAACCATCCAAAACACAGCAGTGACACGCAAATGTTTCTGCAGTAACAGTAGGAATATTAATAGGCCTTATAGTAATAGACAGAGAAAAATACAAATCAGCAAATATTTTTAAAAATTTGCATTTTCTTTTCAAGTTACTGTTCATAATGTTCACCCTATTTAATTTTAATATAACTTACACAGGGTTAGCATTGTGCAAAGGGCATGTTTGAGCTACTCTGTACAGAATAATGTATGTGCAGAGTTTGCTTTCACATCTCTGTGCTGACCTTAAGGGCTCTGTTTTTGTGAACTGAATGACACAGATCACAGTGAAGTGTGCTCTGTTCAGTGTGTCGGGGACATGACAAGGGCACTTTTGGTTTTCATGGCTAGGCTTGCTGAGCACACCTGTGGCACACTTGGATACGGGGTAAGATCAGAAAGAATACATTATCATACATTATAGGTGGGTGTGTTGGAGGCTGTGACAACCGTGGCCAATCACATTCGCTACTTTCATCCCCTTTAAACACGCGTCATAACGTACTGACAGTTTGAATCTTGTGGAGAGTTTTCCGAAGAGCAAATGTGTTGTTGCCCGGGATGTAAAATGTTTCCAATATGAGTGAGCTAAAATATCCTGCTAGGAACAGATGATGTATCTTTTTAAGTTGATTTTGTAGTGTCTGAACCGCTACATTGTGTTTTTATTACTGAGGAATGTTTAAGTAAGAGTAAGAGAGTAAGAGACCCCAGGCCATAAAGATAAGGTCCAAAAGTTTAAGGTTCAGAGGTTAAGGTCTCCAGGAAATGAGTCCTTGCCTTTCCTATAGTCATCGGTTTAAGATGAGACCATTTGTAGATAAGGGTTATTGTTTTACCTTGGTATCAGGATAAACAATTAGCCTATATAAGTGGGGATTCAGAACTGTTAGGTAGAGTGATTCGCATTGGCCCTGAATCCTCTCCAAGCAGTCCATGGTGCTTGTTTGATGCTGAACTTCCTTGTAAATAAACCTTATTATACAAGAAAGATGGTGTCAGCGGAGATTCCTTCATCATCTTCACATCATCGCTACACAATAAACAACAATTTAATTTCCATACAATCCATACAATAACCATCTGCTGTAGGCAGCAGTGATGGCCTAAAGGTTATAGAAGCAAGCTTGTGATGGAAGGTTGTTGGTTCAATCCCCAGACTCCAGTGATTTTTTTTCTTGAATAAATAAACATTTTTAAAAAAAGTTAAAATTCCAAAATGTGGTCTAGTATTTTGAATGATGTATTTTTTTATTTTAAGTTTAAAACCATTTGATTTGACAGTTTTACATGCCAAAGTTTGATGTGCACAGAAGTTTCTGTGGTTATTTTTCTGGTGCTGGTTGCACACAGTTTGACCAGAGCCGCGCATAGTTGTGCCTTGAAAATGCACAACATCATTCCAACTGTAGGTGAAACAGATAGCTTTACAGAGAGTCACCAGGGTAAAGACACTCATAGGACACTAGCTGTTGTGGATAACATATGCTGGTAAGAATCACTCAGTAATCATTATTCAGTCTTGCAGGGATTAATGCCATAACCGGAATAAAACTGTTTGTGGAAAGTGGAAAGATGAGCAGAACATGAAAAAATTGTTTTCAGAGAGGTTAATATGGGTGGGCCTTCATCAAGTAAAATAACAAAATATTATGGAACATAAGTTTGCGAGGCACACTCATCATCACACCCTCTACTGCTCCTCTCCTCACCAAGATACCAAACTAGTGCAGTTGAGGAAATAACCTCAGTGCACCACAGGAAAATACCAGTTCGCTGGTGCACCATTGTGTTTTGTGCCCTGAGCCGGCACAAAAATATGGCTCTAAATCCCAGTTTAAAATGTATACGTATGAGAATGATTTGAGGCATCACTACTAGTTTGGAGCCACTTGTGGTCCAGTATGCAATTTACACAAGTGTGTACGTGCCTCCAGTGCACATACACTGAGAATGGACTTTACAGTGAAGTATTAGATATCTTGTGTCCGGCAGTTAAACATCTGAAATGAAATATATTTACATATTTATAGATTCTGGATTTTTACATGAGGGAGAAGGAGGAGAGGTTGTTTTAAGAATATTAATGAGGTAATTGAACTTTAAGGAAAACATATCAGACACAAATTATTATTCTAAGCAGAGTATTTTATATGTCTTCAAATATGTCTGGTGGGGATCTTTAACATTTGTGGTTTTAGGTGATATGTCTCAACCACTATTGGATAGTTGATACAGATATTTATGTCCCCCTCAGGATGAATTCTAATAACATGATCCTCTGACTTTTTATCTAGCACCACCAGCAGCTCAAAATGTCAGTTTGTCCAGTTAGTAATGACATTCCCATCAACCTCAGCTGTACTTTGTGTTTAGTGCTAATTAGCAAATGTTGCATGCTAACATACTAAGATGGTTAACATGGTAAACATTATTATACCTGCTAAACATCAGCATGTTAGTGTTGTCAATATGAGCATGTTCATCATATTATATATGTAAATTTGACACCTCTATGCATACAGCCTCAAAGAGCTGCTAGTGTGGCTGTAGTTGTGTTGTTCTATATTTAACCAAAACCATACTTTTCCCCAAACCTAACCTTAACCATGACAAAACCATTTCAACCAGGAAAGACACCACAAGTGATAAAGAATACTTATACTCAGATGATCATTGGATGCAGTGAACAGATCCAGGAGAGATCATTGGATAATAACTGATAGATGGAGCTCTACAGTGATGATGAAAAAGAATATTAATTGTTACCTGATTGAACTTGTGTAGTAGTATACAAAAATAGTTTTTAGTAGACAGATTTGACATGGGGTTTCATTTTGATTAAAATGTATCTGACAAGAATGATCCTTTCAATACTTATTTGTTTAAGGGTCATAAATGTTACCTGCACCTGAGCTGCATTCAGACCCTTTATCAAATCAGTTGTGTAGTTGTTTGTATTTTTCACTGAAGCACCTGTAAAATAAAAGATGTCAGAGAGTCTGTAATGATAGAAAGTTGTTGCTCTTATGCAGAAGAAGTAGTCAGCTCCATTTTCCTCCACACTTTATCATGAGGCTGGTGTTTTCACTCATCCACTCTGGAGAGTGTGTGTGTGTGATGAGCTCCCTTCCTAGGGATGGAAACCGGCTTACTCTGGATGGAATCCAAAAATGAAAACAAAAAGATGTGTTTCTGAATGTATCTGCATTGCTGTGGACATGGCCAGTTTGTTTCAGGGGAATAATCCATGTGTTTCGCTGAGACTGTACTGTATGTGTGCTCTCTGTAAATATGTGTGTATACCAAGGTTATTTTAGGACAGTGAAGCTAGCCATAAAAAACACATTAGCATCCTGCAAGCTAATTAAATCAGCAGCAATTAAACCAAATGTCCCAGTTGACTCTTAGGAGGCGAAGAGTGACAGCAAATATGATTGAATGAAAGATAGTCCATAACCTCACAATACACACATGAACAAAATATTGCTTGTATCTGTATTGGACATGTATTCAAACTTATTTTTAGAATATTTAAACTAAGGGCAAAATTAGAGGTGACCCATACAGAGCATGATGCAGAAGTCTGTCAGTCTGTTAACTGATCTATAGTAAATGGTCCTGTGGAGCAACAATATGTACTTGCAGAGTTTAAACATAGAACGCAATCTGTTTCAGCCTCAGTTTCACTAATGACACATGATTATACAATGTTTTGCCACCTGAAATTATAACTTATCACTACTTATTTCTCCTGAAAAGATGTAGCCTGAAGCTGCAGTTTATTACACCCACCCTTCTTACAACACACAACCTATGTACCTAAATTAACAGCACACACAACTTACAATATTCCTACCATACTAATCTTATGATAATATTGTTGTTAATGATGTAATTAGGGCATTTTTAATGGGATTTTAAGGGTATAATTAAAAAAAAAAAAGTGTTTTCTTGTTCCTTCAGTTGGATGTTTAAGCTTCACTGTGCAGAATGGTGTATGTGTGAGTTTGACACTACAAGGCTGTTTTCACATTTGTCTGCTGAAAGTGGAAAGTTTCTCTGTGCTCACTGAAAATCAAACTTTAAGGGGTGGGCTATAAGCATGATTTATAACATTACAAATAGTTTGGAGCCAATCCTGGTATAATATTCAACTTACACAGGAAACGTGAAGCTTCCAGTGCACATACACTGAGAATGGACTTTTCGTTAAAGTAGGAGACATCTTGTGTGCAGCAGTTAAACTTCTGCAATGAGAAATATTTGCATATTCATAGATTCTGCAATTTTTAATGAGGAAGAAGGAGGAGATGTAACTTTAAGGATTATAACAAGATAATTTAACTTTTTTGTGGAAAAACCATATCAGACACACATTCTTAAAAGTACAGTATTCCATATACATCTTAAAACATGTCTGGAGGGGATCTTTAAGATGATATGTTGAGATGTGATGAAACAATGGTTTTTGGACTGCATTATCTTGTTATTTAAAGTGAGTCTGTTGGCTGTATTTTCGTGGAGGTGCAACAACCAGTGCAAGCAGCGCTCTGACTCCAGCCTTTGAAACTCGCTTTGCATGTGTGTGTGGTATTTTGGTGACCAGTGCAGAGCGCACTGTGCACAGGTGGGAGGTTCATTCAAATGAAGTAGCGCAAAGACAATGGTTGTATTTTGGTTGAAATTTGGTCCTAAAAACAGATGTCTCAGAACCATGTCTATTTGTGGCACAGTGTCAATCTGTGCTGATTTGGTGATTTTATCAACAGCATCAAACTAAATACTTGCTGCAGACATGCAGCAACAATGTATTAATGATTAAAATATAAATAATTTATTTAAATTAAACACTCTTCAACCAAAGTCAGCACAGAAAATAACGTTAATTGAAGCTTATTTAGCGAAGTTTCAGGAGCAGGACCACACCTCAACTGCGCCCTCCTGCATTCCTATAAATACGACCTAACCGTCTCCTCCTCTTCCGCTCTTGTATTCCGCGCCCCTCCCTCCCACCCTATTACTCTCTTCCTGATTCTTCCTCTCCTTCATAGGGTCCTGAAGGGATCCGTCGTTGCCTGGGTGCTAAGGCGGATTCCCTATGAGTTTCCCCACAACGCAGTCAGCAAGCAGATCTACGCACAATGATTGTTTTTCTTAATAAATCATTTAAACGCATTTTGTTGATGGTGTGGTCCTTGCTAGTGAAATGTGGTTAAAGCAGAAAAGTCAGTACATCAGTCTGCATTGATCTATAAATGAATGTGGGTGATTCTGTTGGCCACAGCTGCTTTATACTGTATGAAAAGCTTCTTCAGTTCATTAAATCTCTGCAGCATCTGAGGGCAGCAGGACCGATATGTTGATATATTTGCAGCCTCTGAGAAGTGCCGCACCAGAGCTCAGTGTTCACTGTGTTTACCTTCATTAAGCCACCTGATGATATCAGACTGCTACAGAATAACCACACACACCTGTGCACACATCAGACTGGTTGGTTATAACTCCATATTCTGCTTTTTTATGAAGCAGACGTCAGGTTAGCAGGGCTCATCAGCCTCTTTTCCAACTTTCTTTTTAGCAAAAGTAGCGTCTCATGTTTTATCCTTGAAACACACTGCAGTGCAAACACATATAACATTAATTACTAAACTATGTGACCATGTATGAGGTGAGATACATGAGAATTATTGTTGAAATAGCATTGGTCTGATATAATCATATAAACGGCTTCACTAAATCAACATTTTATTTATTATTTATTTTTATCGTTATTATAGTAACTAACTGATGAAAACAACTACTCCATCTGTCCTTGGCTGCAGATTTGTGGTGATGTGTGTTCATATCGTGACGTTGTGAACCATCCGGACATTTCCTGAAGAAAGTTTGATGATCTGTCGTTATCACGTTTAGCTGTGATTGGCACAACTGTTTCAGAGCTATGAGAGCAGTGATGTGACTGGCTGAGAGAGTATTTAATAATCACCACACCCACTGATCTATATTCACCTTCACTCAGCCCTTTTGCATGTTGCACTGCTGCACGTATTTGAACCAACATAGCAGGTGCTCATGGAGATGCCCACACAGTCTGACCTACCAACTTGCATTTGTCATTGCACTTGCACGGTTAAAATAGGGCCCTATGTCATTTTTGCTGAACAGTCACTGTGGATACATGTGGTAATTGTAACAATTGCACAAGTAAATAAACATAAATTAACAGACTGTCACACAGCAATACCTATCTAAATTTGCTAACATAACCTAACATTAGCCATAACCTAGTGGTCATACCAGACCGAGTTAGGCTGTAGCAGCAAAACTCCGGAGTGTATTGAATTGAGTTAGATTGTGATTTATTGCTTATGAACTCAACTTTTCATTTGTAACTTTTCTTTTCATGTTTCACTTTAAAGGGTTCATATTATGCTTTTTGTGGTTTTCTGTAATTTATTTACTGTTATGACGTGGGATGGTCACAGTTCCAAAACTTGAGGTTAATGTATGTAGAAATGCTGCCTGCAAGTCAAAAATCAAGGCTTCAACCTGCTCTGAACACTTTGTTGGTGATGGTTTTTTCTACCTTGCTGATGAGCTAATGGCCATTCATGCTGTAGCCTTGCTTGCTAAGGTTGTTGCTAAGATTTTTCTGTGTTGTTTGCAATGTCTACTCTCATATTTCAGATTGGATTCCGGCTCCAACATGAATACAACAAGGGTATCTGCTCTGCCCAATCCCAAACCAGCCCCTATCCCCTCAAACATGGACTCTAATAGAAAACAGCTCATCACTCTGGATGAAAAGGACAGAGCTGATAAACTGAATTACTTTTTTCTCAGATTTGAAGCACAGGACCTTTCTCAGGAGAGGGCTGAGACCTTAGACTCCATTAACAATACTGATGCCTCTTACAGGCTGGAAGTTAAGCCAAAGCAGGTACAGACCATTTTTAGCAAAGGATGCAATAAGAAATCAATGGGGCCAGATGGCTTGCCTGCCTTCCTGCTAAAAACTTGTCATCAGAATTAACTGTGGAGTCCTATTTTTCAACGGTCTGTAGACAGTCACACTGTTCTAGCTCTCTGGAAAAAGTCCATAATTATTCCTGTACCTAAAATACCATGCCAATCTGCCAACAATGACTTTAGACCGGTTGTTTTAACATCTATAGTAATGAAGTGTTTTTTAGAGAGTCATAGTAACCATGCTTAAGACTGATGTGGCTGGACCCTCTTCAGTTTGCATATAGGCAGGGGCGGAGTACAGAAGATGCTGTTATCGGTGTGACGCACCTAATTAGTAAGCATTGAGAGGACCCCAAGGCATATGCACGTGTTTCCAACCACTCCTACTGGTCCAGAAGTTAAATAACATGCATGTAAATCCTTTTATTATTAATGGTTTTATTCTTTCTTAACAGATAGGTCCCAACAAGTAAAGGTCGATAGTTCCCTCTCTGAGGTCAAACACTGTAGTACAAGGGCACTACAAGGCTGTGTGAGCTCACCCATCCTCTTCACACTGTATACAAATTAATGCAGAAGTGAACAGCCAAATAATCACATCATCAACTTCTCAGACAATAATACAATTATATTAAGCCTGCTGCATGGTAACTACCCCACTTTTAAGGTCTGGTGTGACAGTCACCACCTCATTCTTAACATTAACAAAACTAAATTATATTTGACCCCAGGGAGATCCATGACCCTGTGTTCATTGGTGACAGGGAAATTGAGCAGGTGTGCTCCTACAAGTATTTGGAGCATACAAATGGACAAAAAAAAATTAAAATGGAGTGTTGAATATCTGTGTGCTAGGCTGGCTGAGAGACTTCATTTTTTCCACAGACTTAGGCTGTTCGGTGTGGGTACTGAGATCATGTTAACATTCTACAATGCTGTGTTGGAAAGCATCATTAGATTTGGTATGGCATTATGGCATGGCACCCTTACAGCTTGATCCCACCAGGCGTGTGTGCGTGGCTCTGACGCAGCTGCCGGAGCTGATTACTGCCACTCTAGTCAAAGCATGTGATCCCACTGGGCATGCTGCGGCACGCTTCAGAAGCGTCCCAGAAGCAGCTCTCCACTCCGCTGTGCTAAAGATACGCACCCAGTCTATTTTTGACAGAAGCCGCGTCAAGCTGCAAAGAGCAGATCAAGCCAGGCAGGAAGTCACAGCTTTCAAAATAAAACACCATGTGCAGACTCCTGATCGCATATTACACCACTACATCAACATAACATCATCACCTGTGGCAACAGGCCAGAAGTCAATCGCTCAGAGGGTCTCAGAGGATATTTGACGATGACAAGAGGTTCATCTTGGAAGTGGAAAAATACAAGATATGACACCACATATCCTTTTTATAAGGACAACGCCAGAAAGGACAAGGCATGGAATTTAATTGCAGGAGTTCTGGGAGTGGATGGTGAGTATAAACTACTAATTAGCTTATAAATACGTGATTTTTCCCGACTTAATGAATGCGACTTGTTAAGTTGTTATCCATCTTGAAAACCCATTAAAGAATGTTCAGTAACCTTGCATTTCACAGGACAGGGTCTGTGAGATATTATTTGCTATATTAAGAAATAATTACACAATGTACAGATGCTCTTCAGGTAGTTTCTGTAAACTTTTAAAGTTACACTCACACTTTTAAATTTTGTTAAATGCCCCCAAAAATGTTTTTTCTCATGTTTTATGAATGAAGACTTTCACAAATACAACAATAACTTGTCTTTGGGAACCATTTATCAGCTTCTTTCAATCCTTTACAAGCATGATAACAAATAAATAACATCTGAATAACAAATGAGAGCTATTTACAAATGATTAAATACAGTTTCTTTGAGTCCACAATAACCTTTTTGGTCATTTTATCACACCACCCTGTCCTGCCAAGACACACTACCTTCAGGAGAGTTGAAGAAGGTGCAGAAGACCTCCCTCACATTACAGGCCTCTCTTGATACCTTGTTTCCTCCCATGTTTCTTACTGGTGGCATGTGTCATCTAGCAACCTCACGGTGTCATTAGGGGCAAGCAGGAAGTTGTGAAGGATGCATGCAGCCACCACAAGTGTGTCCACATTTTTTTTGTTGCAGGTTGATTCTGTGATGAAATATTCTCCACCTGGACAACAGAATGCCAAAGGCCTGTCTGGGGTACAGTCTCATCAAGTATGGCTTGAGTGGGAAAGCTGCATCACCCACAATGACGAATGGCGCATCACCCAGGCGAGCAGCACCAGGCAGAGAGGTACTGGGTGGCACATGAAGTGTTCTGGTCTCCACTCCTCTCCCCAAATCCGATCCAGCATACATCCCACAATTGCTGGTTCTTCCAGTTCCGAAGTCTCCCAATTGAATGACTCAGAACATGTAGTCAGCGTCCACAAGTGCCAAAAGCACTATGGAAAAAGTGTTCTTATAGTTGAAGTACTGACTTCCAGACAGTGGTGGTGCTTGCATGGTGACATGTTTTCCGTCTATTGCCCCCAGGCAATTTGGGAAATTCCATTTTTCCCAGAAGCCTTCTGCCACTTCCTCCCAAGTATCTTGTGTTGGCCTGGGTAGGAACCTCTCCATCATCACTTTCTCAATGGCTGCACACAATGTACAGGGTTGACTACAGTTGTGCACCCTAGGCAATAGTTGAATGCTAGGCTGACCAGAAAGAAGAAACAAGAAAATAAGTTACATGTATAAGTCTTTTTTTTATTCACCTGTGTCTCTTTTTTTTTTTCAATCGATGTTTGCAAGCCAAGATGGCTTTAAGGGATGCTTTTGTAAAAAGCAGAAAAAGAGCTCCATATGGGTCAGCAGGTGGCACTCAAAAGGAATGGAAGTATGCTGAGATTATGTTGTTTCTTTTTGCCCCTCCTACAGCCGAGAAGGTCGGTATTAAATTATTTAAACATAATTAAATTATTGAAGTCTCTAACAATGTGATAACAGTATTGGTGACTATAGCAACATTATAATTGTTCATGGTGTATTGCAAAGGTGGTGAGATAAATTAAAATTAAGACATTATTATGTAAATTGTTCCCATGAAATAAAGGAATTGCAAGGACTAATGTTTGTTTTTGCCGTTGTTTGTTTTTATATAGTTCAAAAAGCAACTTGCACATAATACCAACACTGGATGAGGAAGAAAGGGACAGGTCTGGCACCCCTCTATCCATGTCTGGATCTGAGGAACGATCCAGTACCCCAGGTATTTTATCTCATCTACACAGGTCCACATCTGGATCTCCAGCACCATCACTTTCTATACCTGCAACCATACCTGGGAGAGAGAAAGGCCCTCTACGTCCCGTAGCCGCAGGGAGCAGATGTCCACACCAGCAGTGGCACAACAAGCAACAAAGGACACAAGGAGGAGCCACAGACATTGGGGAGTGGCTGATGTCCTTGCTTCAAGAACCAATTCCCAAACCACACATGCCTGATGATGAACTAGATGAATCTTATCATTTTGCACTGAGCCTTGTGCCATAGTTGCAGACTAGAAAAGGACAGGAGGCAATAAGCAAAGATACAAATTTTGAACATTTTATATGACCTTAAAAAAGGCACAGCACAACACCACCAAACAACTGTCCCCCCACAACACACACACACACACACATACATATATATATACTGTATATATATATATGTGTGTGTGTGTGTGTGTGTGTGTGTGTGTGTGTGTGTGTGTGTGTGTCAGCTGTTCTGCATCAGGAGGAATGTTTGAAAGTTGATATCTCAAAAACTAAAACTGATAAAGTATTCATTCTTTATGGACAGCTGCCCCATGTGGAAATGCTTAACATATTAAAATATGGTACCAATAGTGCCACCATGTGGTCTCCGATAAATATGACCTATCGTTCACTCACTTAGAAAACACCATGTTAAGTGCATACTCATGATATGATACTTACCTGCGAAGACCGACCCTGATCTGTCATTTTTCTAGAAGGCAAAACAGAAGAGAATATGAGAAATCAATGCACATAATTTAGTATGCGTGTATCTTCCGCTGACTAATTAGCATAAGCTAAAGCTGGAGATAAACAGTAGGTTACTTTGCCTGTCCGACATGGAATTGCTGTTGATTTGGTCATTTTCCTTGATTTTTGTGCTTCTAACATGGGTAAGTAGGCTACACATTTAAATGGTTTCTTCTTTTGTCTGGTCTAATTGGTCATTGTTTATGTTTTTTGTTATGTCCTACTTTGGTGTGCTGTGGCCTAAAGACAAAGTACTACTAAAGTAATACTATTAAAAGTCCAGTTATGAACGATATGGATCAAAGATTTAAGACCTTTAAAAATCCTTTAAAAATAGCCAAATTAAATTAAATTCTTAAAACCCAAATTAAAAATAAATTATTTTAACATTGCAAAATTATAAATATATTAAATAACTGTTCAACTGTAAAGAAAATAGCAAAAGTAAAAAAGAGGCATTTTCAATACCCAAATAAAAAATAAAAAACATTTTTAACATTGAAAATGAACAAATATATTAAGTAAATGTTCAGTTTTTTAAAATACCAAAAGTAAAAAAAGAGGCTTTTTCAAAACAAATGAACACTTTCAGATTTTGAGAACAACTATTTACAATTGAACACTTTTTGCTTTTTTACTACAGGTCAGTGTAGTAGGACCCCCCAGTGCTTGTGTCTTCCCATTGTGGGTCACAGCTGGAGGAAAGCATTTCTGTGAATGGCCCCGTTGGTGGTTTTTAGGGGATGGTTAATTGGCCGAAAGCCTACTGACCTGGAGGTTTGACTGTAGTGCCTTCTGATGTCCTGAGTTGGGGGAGGTAGTGATGTTTGTGGTGGGGGGTGAATGGGATGCTATATATATATATATATATATATATATATATATATATATGTGCTTTTAGGTGGATTCTGAGACAGTGTGCATTATTTCAATACATAAAACATCTAAAATGCACATCGAGGAACAATTCTATGTGGTTTGCATTTGAATGGCAACCCTATACTTGGAAACACATTGGGCACAATAGAAATGTGAATCATGCAGGCTATGATGTGATGGTTGGGGTGGAAAAGGAGGTCTGTATGAAATACTGTACATATTGGACCTGAAAGCATTACATTTTAAGTTGTTACAATATATGTCGACTTATTACATTTTTTAATAAAGAAGTTACCTCTAAATGCCGCTCATAATGTAATAACTTGCACAAAATGTAATCACTTATTACATTATGCACTCAAAAAAACCCTCTTAAAACCAGCAGTGAAATAAAATACATAAAGATAAAACCTATGCAAAACAGCAGTTAGCACTGCAAGAAAACCACAAGAAAACAACAGTAATGAAATGGGTTCAACTCTCACTTAAGACAGGAACAGGCATACACCTCTGCGTAAAGAAAACATCCTGGAAAATACCAACCCATTCTCATTCCCAAGTTGTCAAATACCAACGCTTTGTCACGTCCCTCTGTGTCAGATCAATCAGATGCACAATGTGCACTTTGGCATCTGTATGGAGAGGCACCAGGCTTTCAATTAAATCCAATGTAGACCCACCTGCGGCAATATTAGACACTCAGCGCAACTGATCTAGCCTTCCGTTGATTCCGATGTTAACCTGACCGTGGCACTATAAGACACTGTGAGCATCAGTCTCATTGGAGCACTGAGGACCCGCCATCTAGTAGTATTTTCCTCACTGTCAACTGCCATGTTAAGGTTTTCTTTTAATGATTTCCTCAACATTTCTCAGCCACCATTGCTATGGAGATGAAGCCAGTCTGCTTTGCGTTACGTGTTACAAAACTATAATTTATTTCGAACTGATTAAGATTTTGTGTGTGTTCATGGAGTCCCCCCTTCACACACACACACACACACACACACACACACACACACACACACACACACACTGGGGTGCTTTAGTGGATGACGTGGCTTAATATTAATTGAGGAAGACTATGTTTTAAGAATGATGATTTCATATTAAATATCCTCAGGCATATATTCTTGCCAATAAAAAATTAAATGAGCAACTTTCCATTTAACTTTCCAGATAGTGGCCACTGAAGTCGTGATTGGAGCCAACCGGTGGCAATTTGAAATGGAATGAAGCCCACCCACAGCAGATAACAAGTTCCTATTATACCAAATATTTAACTTTCAAATGATGACTCATCAATTTGTCATGTTTTGTCTTAGCAAAGTTATATTTTTAGGTCTGAAAGGCTGCTAAGAAATTGCCAGTGATAAGAAGGAAACTCCCCATTACACTTCATATCACTCCAGAGAATTATGTTCCAGAGCTCCAGAGAATTATAATATCTATCATTTCAGCAGTGCTGTTGTTATCAGTGCAGCAGTGTATTCTCGATAGACACTACATCATTTATGTACCATAGGAACTTCCTGTTCCTTTATGTCATTCACCTTGACAGGTTACTTTCCCTATGTTGACATGAAGCAGTTTCCTGTCGGCTCTTCTGCTTTAAAGGGGTTCACTAGCAAGGACCACACCATCAACAAGATGTGTTTGAATGATTTATTAAGAAAAACAATCATTGTGCGTAGATCTGCTTGCTGACTGCATTGTGGGGAAGCTCATAGGGAATCCACTGTAGCACCCGGGCAATGATGGACCCCCTCAGGACCCTATGAAGGAGAGGAAGAATCAGGAAGAGAGGAATAGGGTGGGAGGGAGGGGTGCAGAATACGAGAGCAGGAGGAGAGGGTTAGGTGGTATTTATGGGAATGCAGAGAGGGACGCAGTTGAGGTGTGGTCCTGCTCCTGAAACTTCGCTAAATAAGCTTCAAATGTGGCCGATTTGCAGAACTTAATTAGAGAAGTGAGGAACACCAGAAATGAACAAAAATCAACCCAAAAAATTACTGTTAGTAATGACTTCTGTTGACATTTAGGAATAAATTGTTCAGTGGTTTTGTGATATATTTCCTTCTGTGATGAGTAAAGCAGCTTGGTTGGAATTTTGATGTCAAGAATACAGGCCTAAATTTTGGAAAATGGAGAAATTCAAGCACTGCACAAAATCCTGAATTACATTGTATCTCACACAAACAATTATTTCAGTCAGTACTGTTAAGTTGTGTGATTTTGGGCTATCTGAGACGAAGGTTGACAATAATGAGAGCAACATGGTGAAATTTTTGGTTGTTAATCCAAAACAGTGTTCTAGATCTCACTGTGAGACTTATCCACTGACCACCAATGTGGAGCTTTGGCGTCCAAAGACAGCCTGTGGCAAAGACTCTTGATAGTGTCAGAATTTTAAGACCAAATTCTCACAATGTGACTACAATGTGACTGCTGCTACAACCCATGTCTACAAACCAACCAATCAGAATATGACATGAAATGACGCAGAATATGTGGCATTTCATAAAAAGTGCCATTCTTGAATGATGTTCAAGGAAAAAAACACCTGTGTACATCCATGGCACACAGAAACAAAAAACCATGGAGGCAAAACAAAAAAAGAGTGACTTTTCTGCAGTTTCAAAACATACTTTAAGCACAAAAAGTGTTTGTTATATCATTAAACAGTGTCTAAAACCTCTTTTTGACATTTTAATTGGAGAAATTTTTGTAACTTTCCAAAACAGACAATCTGACAACTACACCTTTGCGTAGACGTGTGAAAGTAGGCAGAGTTGAACTTTTTTTATTCTTCGCACAACTGCTTCTGTTAATTTTCATGTAAACAACTGAGTGCAATACCATGAATACCTTCGAGGAGACACTGTCTGAAAGTGTGTGCTGTTATCCCCATTTGTATGATTCATCACGTTGAGACTATAAAGATTTGCAAAAGATGCAGAATTCGCATGGTGAGATTGTGGAGGCAGTGTGATGAAGCCAGGAGGAAACTATGACAGCAGCATGTTGATTATAGGTTGGTGAGTAAAATTAGTTTTGCTTGATTTGCTCATTTTTGGGATATTTGTCATAATACCCTTGCATTGCCACTGCATATCACACAAAACTTACCCACCTGCCATGGGAGCAGGAGTTCTTCATTACTTCTATTTTAGGAATGCCCTGGGTGAGAGTTTTTTGGTCTAAGTTAATTTATGAGTAAAATTGTTCATGTTGTATGCCTTCTAGGTAAGAAACTCAGCACTGTGTTCATTATTTATAAATGGACTATGTACAGTGAGCTGCCTTGTAGGCAAAAGAATAGTCCTGATGAACTGCAAGGAACACAAACCATCCTGCTTTGGAGGACTATGTTGATCCGTTTTTACACCAAGATTTTGATAGAGGCTTACTGTCTGAAACACACATAAGAACCAGCCTCAGACTCCTGGGAATTCCATTTATATTGGATGATTTTGCACTTGATGATTTATGTCCAGTGCCAATGTTCAGTTCCAACACAGGAAGTAGTGTGTCATTTATGTAGTGAGGCAGAGAGCAAGGGTGTGAAGGTTGGGGTAGTGCAAACTGCTGTTTGTGTTGCATCACTGCAAATAATGGTGACTTTTTTAAACCATAACCATTATCCACTCCAAACCCTAACCCTAATTGTTTTATTTGCCTAACCACAACTACAGTGTAACTATATTTTGTTTACCATAACCGCAATCTTTCCCTAACTGTTGTTGCCATGTGTAGGTAATGTAGGACAAAAGGGTTTTTAAAAGAACAAATTGGACATTTAAATACAGTGCCATTTTGCAGAATTGTCCAGTATCAACAGCCTTTTCTGGCAGTACTGTAGGACTGGGCCTCCTGTTTGTCCATAGGCATGATAGCGCTTGTAAATGTTGCAACCCTGTGAAAGAACAATGACCTGTCCAAGTTTTACCTTACCAACAGCCAATGCATGTTGGGATCCAGTCCCTAACACTGACAAGGTTCCTAGCAGATCAGGTGTAGAAAATAGATGGATGGATGGATATCTAGTGGACACTTTCTTCCAACCAAGAAAAGTGTACACATTATTGAGGACTGCAGCATGGGTACAGTGACAGTGTTGACCCTACAGGAACATGTTTTGTTCCTGTAGGGTTTGACGTTTTGACAAAATCTACACCTTTTCCAGAACAAAGCAGCACAAATGTTCAGGGTTTTCGGACCTCCAGAGGAAACTTCCATCCTTAGTATTTTCCAGATGGATGTCAGTTCAACCTGGCCTCCACCTTGTTCACAGAGTGCCATCATAAATCTACTATATGCCTGTGAATATCCCGGGATCCTGGTGCAATAGACTGTACGCATATACAGGTTTTCATGCCCTTGGTGATTTATACGATTCCTACAACTTCTCAGGGAGTTCTGGACAGGTGGCTTTTAGGAGGAGGAAGGCATATCTATTATGTTTTATGAACACTGGCCATATGTCATACACAAAGTCAACTACAATGTGGGTTCAGCAATACTTTGGAATGCTGAAAATGTGCTTCAGATGCTCGGACAAGTCATTACAATCTTTAGAATGTCTGTTCCAATCTTTATATTATAGCCATGGATCATGGATGTCATCATGCACAATAATCCCATATCAACATTCTTGTCTGGCAGTAGAACACAGATTCCAGATTACACAAAGTTGATTTGACATGTTGTGTAATGTTTCTCTCCCCATTTATGTGTTTTATCTTTGCAGGGATCTATTAGTGTGTGTTCAAGATTCCCATGTGTTTGCAATATGTTTAATGGATATTGTCATTTGTGTTTATGTTACAGGCTTCAAAAGAATTTGTACCTCCACAGAGCTGATCCACAATGCAAAACATCATGTGCTTTTGTCTGTGCTGTTTTAATAGGCCATTAGACCATACCATTTAAAGGACAAAAGGTCATTTCATTGGGATCATGACTGTCAGCCACTACCACTACCACCTAATGTATTACTCCAACCTTGTTACCAACAGCAACCTAACTGTGCCTCTCTGGCCAGGAAATAACACAAACAACACAACAAAAATGTTTGGTACAGAAAATATCTAAGCTTTAAACTGGTTGTTGGTTGAGTTTTCGCTAACTGTTGCTCAAATGCACCCTTAAATCTATCTGGGTTTAACCCTTCCTTAAATGCATGGATGTTTGTCAAACATGGTGTGAAAAAATGCTGTAAACTAAGAATGTTTTAAAAAATATAAATAATAATTGTTTATTTTTATCAATTTACAAAATGCTAAGTAAGCGAACAAAAGAATCTAAATCAAATCAATATTTGGTGTTACTACCCTTTGCCTTCAAACCAGATACACTTGCACAAAGGGATTTTGTAGGATTATAGTCAGGTGTATGATCAACCAATTATACCAAACAGGTGCTAATGATCATCAATTTCACATGTAGGTTGAAACACAGTCATTAACTGAAACACAAACAGCTGTGTAGGAGGCTTAAAACTGGGTGAGGACCGGTCAAACTCTGCTACCAAGGTGAGGTTGTGGAAGAGTTTCATGTCACAGGTCATACACCATGGCAACACTGAGCACAGCAACAAGACACAAGGTAGTTATACTGCATCAGCAAGGTCTCTCCCAGACAAAGATTTCAAAGCAGACTGGGGTTTCAAGATGTGCTGTTCAAGCTCTTTTGAAGAAGCACAAAGAAACGGGCAACGTTGAGGATTGTAGACGCAGTGGTTGGCCAAGGAAACTTAGTGCAGCAGATGAAAAACACATCAAGCTTATTTCCCTTCGAAATCAGTGGGACCCAGGTACACCCATCCACTGTCCGGAGAAGTCTGGCAAGAAGTGGTCTTCATGGAAGAGTTGCAGGCAAAAAAGCCATACTTCCGACATGGAAACAAGGCCAATCGACTCAACTATGCACAAAAACATAGGAACTGGGATGCAGGTGCTCTGAACTGATGAGTCAAAATTTGAAATATTTGGCTGTAGCAGAAGGCAGTTTGTTCGCCGAAGGGCTGGAGAGCGGTACAATAATGAATGTCTGCAGGCAACAGTGAAGCATGGTGGAGGTTCCTTGCAAGTTTGGGGCTGCATTTCTGCAAATGGAGTTAGGGATTTGGTCAGGATTAATGGTGCCCTCAATGCTGAGAAATACAGGCAGATACTTATCCATCATGCAATACCATCAGGGAGGCATATGAATGGCCCAAAATTTATTCTGCAGCAGGACAACGACCCCAAACATACAGCCAATGTCATTAAGAACTATCTTCAGCGTAAAGAAGAACAAGAAGTCCTGGAAGTGATGGCATGGCCCCCACAGAGCCCTGATCTCAACATCATCGAGTCTGTCTGGGATTACATGAAGAGACAGAAGGATTTGAGGAAGCCTACATCCACAGAAGATCTGTGGTTAGTTCTCCAAGATGTTTGGAACAACCTACCAGCCAAGTTCCTTCAAAAACTGTGTGCAAGTGTACCTAGAAGAATTGGTGCTGTTTTGAAGGCAAAGGGTGGTCACCCCAAATATTGATCTGATTTAGATTTCTCTTCTGTTCATTCACTGCATTTTGATAATTGATGAAAATAAACTATTAACACTTCCATTTTTGAAAGCATTCTTAGTTTACAACATTTTTTCACACCTGCCTAAAACTTTTGCACAGTACTGTACCTTGGGTCTTTAGATATCCATTACGTATTATAGATTGAGCTACAATTTAAAATAATATTGCTTGTAAACCTTTCAGAAGATGATTTTAACAATTAAAGAGCCATTAATCATATATTTTCCACTTATTTGCTTATAAGCCAAAAAGTGTTATTTCAAAAACTTATTGTAGTCTATTATATTTTATGTGTATATAAATACTGTATTGGGTTACACATACTGTAGGCTTCTGTATCTGCTCATTGACTGGCACTTTTCTCAGTACAGTAATCACAAACCACAGTCACTGTCTTGTGTTTATTACAACATAGCACTGTTGGGGGGTGAGAGAGCCTCATACAGGAGCACCACTTGTTGGGGTGGTGATTGTAAGCTGGTTGGTTATTAGCAGTAATTTGTAATTATCCGATAATTAGTAATTAATAAAAATTAAATTATTAATATGAATTAGTAATACAGGGCACCACCCGGAAACCGGGACCAATAACCAAACAATAAAGATAGTCTGATAAATAAGGTTCACTTGGGATGCTAATAGATGCTAATAATATCTGAGGGATATCAGCATCCACAAGTGAACAATGAAGGTATGAATTCAAGCTCTGACCCTCTTTCTCAATCAGGCACCTTTTACAATAAATAAGCACAATAATTACAAAAGACTTAATAACAGTGTTTATTAAACAATAGCAAAGTTAACAAGTTAGCTGCTACCTATCCACCCAATTCAATGTATCAAACACGTGTCTGATGGTAGATAACGAAGGCAGAGCGGCGCTGTGTCCCACGTTATCTGACCGTCAGATGTGTAAGAAAAGGTGTGTGTGTGTGTGTGTGTGTGTGTGTATGTGCGTGTGTGGAAACACCCGCTCATGGCGAAATCCTGCGATCGTGAGGGGAGAGCAGTGGTTGTTTGTCCACAGAGAGCGTGCGTGCAGACGGCAGTCTGTGACGCACGTTGTCTGATTTTTGATCGACAACAACTTACTTTCTCACTCACGATGGCACAAACACAGCAGCAGTCCCAAGCGGGACAAAACACAAAAACAGTCTAGTGTGGTTAACACAACTAAACAGGCAGCAAACTTTAAATACTCCTCAGAGTGTAGCAGGCAGAAAGGGACTCGGCGGTAGCAATTAGAGTTAAAGCTGAAAGCTAACAAACACACAATTCTTTCTGTCTCTGTCCAGACATAGCCTCTTACGTGGTCGCTTCATAAAGCGATACGGTGTGTGTTTCTTCCGCCCTAGTCCGGTTGGGATACTGACGGGGCCGTT
This sequence comes from Scomberomorus guttatus, assembly GCA_038419695.1. Taxonomy (NCBI): domain Eukaryota; kingdom Metazoa; phylum Chordata; class Actinopteri; order Scombriformes; family Scombridae; genus Scomberomorus; species Scomberomorus guttatus. The sequence continues at coordinate 2,266,234 of CM076467.1, read as the reverse complement.
GGCCCTCTGTTGGCAGGGTTTTGACGGCAGCTGATCCTCGGCTGCGTGGCCAGGGAAACAGTCGACTTAACTGAAGAAGAGCGGGGCAGAGAAGTAATGCACGTCTTCGTGAGGAAAATCCTTTTCTTCCTTCTGCATGCAGTGAGAGTGCTGGGTTGCAACAGCAGCAGTCTGTCTCTCTCGGATCCAGTGAATGTGTTCGGTTGAACACAGGGAGAAGTTCAGCTCGTCCAGCAAGGGTGAATCTTCCGTCGATGGGGGGAAAAGGTCCACGTGCACGGGGTTACCTCCTTTAGTAAGCTGGCTAACCAAGAAAGCAACGCTTCCTCCAGTGCTGTTACTGTGGAAAGGCGATGTTGAATTCGCGCAGCCGCTTCTTAAAGGGGCAGTGACGTCACGGCTGTGTTGCCATGACTCCCGGTGGTGTTTGTGGGTCTCTGCCAATCAGAGACCAGGGTTTGAGCTCCCTGCCAAGTTCTCACCTAGGTGCGAACTGGGAAATGGAGTCTGTGAGCAGCATTTTGATGCCGCTCCCTTTGTTTCAGGGGACAAAGGACAAAGGAAGCCTCATGGTCAGGCTTCAGGCTTTACATGTAGGCCTGCCTTTGTCTGACCCCATGGTTGAGGCCCAACAGCACAGTCCACTGGTTTCCACTCAAGTTCATGTCCCCTGAGCTACAGCATTGTTATATTCATTCTCAGAATTCTGCTTCTACTTTATCTGATAATATGCCACAAAATATATGGTCTGCCCACCACTTTGGTCCAAACAGAAATATGTCAACAATTTCAGATTAATTGCCATGAAATTTTGTTCAGATATTCATGTTTCCCAGAGGATAAGTCCTAATGACTTTGGTCATCCTCTGACTTTTCATCTACCGCCACCATAAGGTCAAAATTTTAATTTGTTCAATACCCTGACATTCCCTGACAGCCCCAGTTTGTGTTTAGTGCTAATTAGAAAATGTTTACATGCTAAACCAACACGGTGAACATGGTAAACATTATACCATCTTAACATCAGCATGTTAGCATTGTCAGTGTGAGCATGCAAGTTAGCATTTAGCTCAAAGCACCACTGTACCATAGTACAGACTCACAGAGCTGCTAGCATGGCTGTAAACTCTAATGCTGTGTCTGAAATCACTCCTTATTTACTATATGGTGCACTATATTTACTGGCCACCATTTGATATGAGTGCACAAATTCAGAATTGTTTCATCTATCCACTATAGTCAGTGGCAGACTCAGGCTGTCTGAGGGGCAGGGGTGAAAAAATATAAAGGGCACCTGACAACATTAACATCTTATACAGTGACTCAGAATATAAGGAAAACAACCCCTCTGTATTAAAAAGGATTTAAAGGATTTAAAAACATTTATTTTGCAAACATCTCTGTAATTAAATACAGGAAATGGGTAACATTTGGCCATGAGTTTGTAAATATTAATGACCTTTTTATGGTCAATTGGGACATCCCTCTCAATGGACAGCAGCAGAAGATCTGAGAGCATCTGTTTCTAAGCTGGGTCTTCATCAGCTTCAATTTGAAGAATGATTGCTTGACTGATGCAATTGTCACTGGCAATGTAGCATCTATTTTGAAGAGTTTTGTCAGCTTTGGAAAGACTGTGTCCACATCATGTTCTTTAAGATATGTAAGCATAGCTTGGACATTGCTGGTACGGAGAGCATAGGAAGAGTGGAACACCTTTCCTCTATGTCATAGAATTGACAAACATCCTTGACAAATTGGGCAGCTCTGTCATTTATCATGCCTTTCCAGTTATTTGGGGTGGTAAGGCACTGACATACAGCACTAGAACTGCACTACCCTTCTTGCCTTTGTCATGAATGTTTTTACCCTTACCAATGAAGTTGTTTTCACTGCTCTCTGTTTGTTAGTCTGTTAGCAATGTTACTCAAAAGGTTCTCTTCCAGATTTCATTACAGTTTCATGAATGATACATTTTTTTAAAAAATGCCAAGGCAGAGATATAAGTTCTACTTGGCATCCCTCTAATTGATGATGGCTAATGCAAAAGTACTTTATCTTTCTCATCTCCTCCCTTGCTGCCTCTAGCTGCATTTTGCAGATCCTTCTGTCTTCAATGTTCTGTCTCTTCTTGGTATTCTGTAATCATAGGGTAACACAATGCTAATCTCCCTCTCTACAAGTTAATCAAAGCTAAAGGGTTGTAAACACATTTTGACCAAATATGTAGTATAGAGATGGCTAAGTATGTATCTAGCTAGCTATCTACTATCCATCTAGCATATTGTTTAACATGTTATACGGCTTTGGAAGGGCCTAAACATAAAACCAACATAGAAAATACAGTCTACATACATTAGTAATGCATTCTTAATAAAAATTGAATCCATATATTTGTTTCAATTGCAAAAAAGCCTTGCTATGTGACCTATGTCACAAATTGTTGTAGGATCAAGGTTACAGCTTAGACTGCACTGACCCAAACAATCTAACAGGGGTGTGACTGAGCAAACTAGTGAGTAGTACTGTTCCCAAATCAACTGAATGGAATAATGTCAGCTATAACAATTACAACATGTTTTAAGGGTGCTTCATTTTCCTAATGGTCAGCCTGCATAAAGCATACATTAATTTCTACCATAATGGGCAGTCTACTCCATCGTAAGGGCATCTTATAGGGCACAGTATCTCAAGTTCTTCACTGGAAGGACACTTGACCATGTTTTTCTCCCATGCAGTGCACCCTATAGGGCACTTTTTTCATTGAAAGGGTACCCACATCTGCTCTTTAGTGTGTTAGACTTGTACTTTTTCCATTTTATTTTGTTGTTCCCTAGAAGGGCACCCATACAGAACCTCCAGCTTACATCCTCTTCATTTAAAGGGCATGTCATGTTCTCACTTTTGAGGGTACCATCATATTTTATCATACTGTGGGGGCAGGTTAGAGGGCACTTTATCACACAGTGTCCCCCAGTGACTATATTTCTCTCATAAATTCCACAATGGAAATGAAAATGTACATGTACACTGCTTTCCCACAAAAAGTAGATGTGGAAATTAACATTGTGTTGTTCCTTCCACACTGGAGATCCACACTGACACTCTCTATAGATATACAAATTAGCCAACTATACTACCTACTATAGGAAACTACGAAAGGAAACCTGTGCTTATATTTTCTTAAAGCAGATTCTATTCTGCTGTCAAATATAATAAATTGCTTTAGTCCTTTGATGTAGATTTTCTGTTGCTTTAGTACAGTGAAATGATTTTATTAATATACTTACATAATATAAATTACCTGCTCTAACCTGTTACCTGTATACAAGAAACCTGGGGTCTCTAAAAATGCAACTTGTTCAGATACTGGTAGTAGAATTATTTCATGCATTTACAAGGGTCTGTCAAATCTTAAAACACACTCAACTTCATATATTAAAACAAAGTGGGAGAAGGAAGGAGAGATATTTATATCTGAGGAAGAATGGACAACAATATGGACATATCAATGGAAATGCCTGATAAGGTATGTTATTACACCCTCTCAGAAATCCCACTATGATAGGAACCCCCCTGTCTGCTGGAGAAACTGTGGAAACCAAAATGCAAACCACTACCATGTTTTCTGGGATTGCCCTGTTATCAAAGATTGGAGAAAGATACACTATGCCCTACAAGATATTTTTAATTTTATAACCCTAGAGAGTAAGCTTATATATTTTGGATGTATACCTCAAAAATGGCTGAAAAGAGACAAATATTTAATGAGTATACTGCTGGTGGCTGGAAAAAAGACTCTTACCAGGAAATGGTTCACAGGAGAGCCCAACTGTAAATGTATGGATGGACATTGCAATGGACATTTAGATAATGCTAAGATAATAGCATTTGTCAATCATAAATTGGAACAATTTGCTTCATATTGGGAAAAATAGATTAACTATGTAATGCCCCATAGGCCTGATTTTATTTTCACAAATCACTGATTTGGTTGTAAAGAAAAGTCACTCTCTACTTGTACGTAGTTTTCTTGTCACTGTTTTTCCTTTTTTATGAAAATGATTATTATGGGATCTGCGACAGGTATGAATGTATGATGTATGCATATAGTGTTTGATTTGCATCTCATGGAAGTATATATTTGATGCTGAATGCCAATAAAAAGTAAATTACAAAAAAAAAATGCAATTTGTTTTGGGGAAAAAATTTGACATTTTGACACCAGAAAATAGTTAATAAACAAATAGCTTTAGGAATAGCAGGGATCTTAGGGCTTAATTTAAAAAAGTGAATGAATGAGACTGGGTCTAATATGGTCCCACGTCTCTGTGTGTCATAAACCATTATTATGCCACCTTTATAACAACATTAAGAAAAGTAAATGGCATAAAACATTTAATGTAAAAGTTGTAAATCCAGGACACAAGTCTAAAGGGGCTTCGTATAATCTCTTGTATCTTAAGTGTCTCTTTGGAAACAACATCATGCACAAAATATGTGTTCCATATCTGTAAAAGCTGCTGTTTGTTACTTGCAGTACATTAGAGGTTTTACTGCAGTCAGTGTAACACATGAGCCATTATCATAAAACAGCACATGGACTGCTGCCTCTCTCAGCCTCAGGGTGATGTAAGATCTCTAAGTATTTCAAGCTGCAACCTCTTGATGGATTTCTGTCAGCAACAGGAACTGTGACATAAATTGACAGTCAGGCATAACCAATCATGTTTATCAAGCCTTCTGTTTGAAATATCCTGCATGTCAACAACTTTCACTGTGTGAATGGATGGATTTGAACATGGATTTGATTTGTGTCAGCCTTGGACATGTCAATGCTGCCTGTCAGAGCCAGGAGCTCTGCAGACCTGCCTGGCAAACAGCTGGCAACATACTGCTCCATTTGACATCATGGTCAGAGCTACAAAACTAAAACTCATTATAATAAGGCATAGTTATCCTTCACGTTCTTTATCCTTCTTTACAGTCCATATATCAGGATAAAAGAGGAGCAGTTTTCACAGGCGGAGTGCTGCCTAAGAAGCAAGTTCTTGGGAAACAAGCTTTCTTCCTCTGTAGTTATATGGACATTTGATTGAGGAGATTTTTGGGGTTTTTTTTACTCAAAGGGTCTGCAGTCTGTCTTTTGCAGCTCAAGCACTATAATATAATTTGACATAATTTCATGAGTAATTGTGCGGGGATCGACATTTCAGAGTGAATCAGTCAGTGAAGGACAGTCACAATCATAGGCCACACTCCCTCCACGGTCTGACAGTAACCACAGCCAAGGTGCAATTTGATCATCTTGATTAGACTGACTGATTTAGTGTAATTGAAATGCAACATGGTCCGTGAATGACCAGAGGAAGGTCCCTGCTGAATAACTGCAGAGGAAATATCAATCTCCACTTTCCACAGTGATGACACTTCATACACAAGCCAGGGAAAATGGATGTAACGCTGGTGTGAGCTTGGGAGTGATGTCTGCAGCTGGAGATGTAAGACAGTATATAACGGTTTATGAAGCAGAGTCTGAACCTGCACAGTTAAGATATCAACAAGATGTTTCAGTAAGACCATTTCTTTGGTGTTCACACTACAAGCCTTAGTGCTCAATTCGGATTTATTGCTCAGAATGAGCAAACAGATCTGAATCACATACAGTATGAGCAAAAAAACAGATTTGGCCTAAGTTTCTTAAGTCATTTTTTCAAACGTAGCCGGAGGCCACTAGCTTAGCTTTAGCACATATATATTATATCCACTTAGCTGAGTAACAGAAAAATGATGTTTATGAGTGCAGTGTTTTAAAACTTAGATTGAATATGAAACAGTAGAAAATCTTGTGGCGTACTGAGTCTTGTTGTTGTTGAATCTCTCAGTCGGCTGTAAAATGTGCCGAACACACACACAACCACTTACCAATAACAGAGGGAAGATTGTCTCCAAAAATGAATTTCAGTTATGCACTCTGGGTGGTGGTGGGCTCATGCTAAGGCTTCCTAGCATTTTTTATTTGACTTTCTGATGTGACGTAGTAACAAGTACCGCCTCAACACTGCTCGCTCTTGAGCCACAAATTTCAAAATTTCAAATTACTTACTTACAGATCAAGGAGATAGAATTGAGTAATTTTACAGCACAGGAGGCCCCATCATCAACCTAATCCATCCCAAAGCTCATTTTTCTTGTTTTCCACAATTCTAGCCCATTAATATCTCCAGTGTCAGATATCTACAATTTAATTTGTATATAAAGTAAGTATAAATATGTTTTAGACATCCACAAAGAAAATTAAGCATATTTAAATATGTTAAATTAAGGATTTCTTTAATTGAAATTATAACTGTAAATGTATGGTGGATGTGGATCCTGTCAGTCTTAAATATGTCAAATCCACTTACTATATACATGTTGATAGTGAACCTGTGTGTGTGTGTGTGTTCAGTTCAGCTACATTTAGGGACAAAACATCAGACTATTAGTTAATTGAGGAGGATTTAGGTAAATGGGGCCTAATTTATTCAGCCAATTTGGTTTTTGTTGTAAGTACATAGTAAGATAAAAAAAAAATTGTTACTCCTAAAACCACAAATAGTTGTTTTTACGTTGCTGTTTGTGTTCACATTAAACAAATGAGAGTGAACATATTCATCAGTGAGCTTTGTGGTGTTAATAGGTGTATTTTTGAGCTTTGAACCAAGTCAGGCTAACTGTTTCCAACTGCTTCTAGTCTTTATGCTAAACACATTCTGACTCCAGCTTTGTACTTAACACACAGATATGAGATTGATATTCATCTGAACATCTCACTCTCAGAAAGAACAAATATCATATCAATTCCAATATGTTGAACTTTTCCTTTAACATTTAATTCTAAAATTAATTTTCAAGCTTCTTTCAAGACTTTAATTTGTAACAGAAAAAATCGACATGAAGGCAAAAAGTGAAGGCAAAAAGAATAATTTTGTTAGCCTTTGTAATTCAGAAACATGAAATCAACACATACATGATTTTTTTTTTTTGCCATTTCTGTCATGTTGTACAGCAGAAGCATAACAGCTCTGGCTCATTTTGCAAAGACATAACTCGAATTTAAACAGATCTACCAACAAATAATGACCAAACATAGATACAGCAAATACATAAACACACACATAAATAATCCAACATTATTTGAAGGAGAAAAAGACTCACATTCATAATTTAAACTCTTGTCTGGGTTATATCCAGGTCTGGCACAAGCCTTTTTGGGGCTCTACATACACAGTATACCCCCCACCCCAACTCAAGTGTTTTTTTAAAAACATTAAAATTATACGTTACTGAAGTATGAAACTAGCACACCAGCATACCAAGAATTGAAGAATAGCAACAGTTTGTTGTTCTCTTTCCCCTAAAAAATCAATTGATAAACACTTCTGAATTCAAGTTTGTGTTGTACAAATCTGCAGAACACCTATAAAACATTTAAAAGTTTGAAAGAGAAATTTGAACATTATCTGGTGAAATTTCAATAATATCTGTTCATCACAATTTACGTATTATGGAAAGTGCTATTGTAAAATCAGTAAAAAATATGTAAGATATTTGTTAAACATATACTTTCTGATTTTATAGCTCCTAATAGCACACCTAATTTCCTCCCAGCTCACTGCTGAGGTTAGGCCTATTATTAGGTATTTTGTACATAAATAATATGTGTAAGGTTTCCAAAACATACAGTCAAATTTATTTGATTTGTAGATGATATACATTTATTTTGCTGTGCTGGCTCACACTGAGGAGTTTTTTTGAACTGTGAATCATGCACAGCTACTCTAGTGCAAAAATAAAAAATATAGAGCTTGGAATGGGCATAATAGGTCCCCTTTAAAAACCAAAAGGTGAGGACTAATATAAAAAAAAAAGCATTTCAGTAAAAGAAGTGAATTTAATTTAACTCTTGTAATGAGGAACTGAAACTGTGTAGCACACTGCAGGTTTAAAACATTAAATATAATTGAATGAACAAATCATATGAACCAGTATAGTGCAGGTAAGGCCAACTCTACCTTGATGTTTTTTGAGAATTTAATGTATTTTGTTGTGTTTTGCCTAATTGCACACCAAAATTTAAATTATTGAACAAATCTGTGAACGGTAGAATTCAGTGATTTTGGGGGTGCCATTGGGTGCTCTAATGAAGTGTATCTTTAAATAAACACTTTTAAACACAATTAGGACAAATGAACATGGGGGTTCACAATGGTAATTACCTTGCTGCCTTCTTATGGTTACAGGTTTCCCAAGCAGCTTCACAGCTAAGGCCTAGAGCTGATTATATGTCAGTCCATCACAACATCAGAGAATCAAAAGCAATAATATTGTGTGCCTACATTCACCTGTGCTTTACATCTGTACCCACATGAAAACAAACAGAATTATGTACATCTTTTTTGTTGTCAGTTTTTCTCTCAACAAGCCAGCCATCTGGATTGGTTGCTGTACTGGACATTTTTTCCTTTATCCACTTTCAAATCTGCGTGGCCTGTGATTCCCAAAACTCTTATGACACTTGAAATTTGAGTTTACATTTTGTTGAGTCAGTTTTTGTATGGTATACTTATATGGTCCATAGGAGATTACATAGAAATGATGATTTATTCGAAACCTGTAGTTTAGTTTTTTATCACATATATATCAATCAAAATTAAACATCAATCACCTGCAACCCCAGGAGATTAGAAAAGAAACTCTTCTTTACATCATGGTTACTCCTTGTTTTAGGTCCTGTGCTGGTTATGTGTTACACTGTGGTTGTACGGGAGGTATAAGTTCCATTGCGAAACACCATATCAGAAGCCATACAGTCTTTGGGAAAATCCAGAGGACTACATGTTGCTTGTCTTTTCAGTGCTACAGCACAGTAATCCACCTGCTCCGCATCCAGCCCAGATTCCAGCCACCGGAAACACACAATGCGCTGGAATGAACGTCGGAAATTGTCGGACACAAAGCCGTATAGGATAGGATTGGCGCCACTGTTTGCATAGCTGAGGATTACAAAAAGCTGAGTGACCATGGGGTCTGGTGGCCGGTGGAAAACACTGATCAGCTGGACAATGTAGAAGGGCATCCAGCAGAGAACGAACACCGCCACAACCAGCAACACCATGCGGGTGATCTTCTTCTCTGAGCGCCGCCGTTGAAGCCAGCCAGCTTTTAGCCCCACTGCTCGCATCCTGGCCACCATTAGGCAATAGCATAAACAGATAGCTCCAACAGGCAACAGAAAACCCAATAGGAAGGTATAGACTACAAATGCCTCTGACCATGCTGCTTCAGGCCACAAGAAGTTACAGTCCACACCACCATCCTGTGCGGGAACGGTGTCTGCGAAGATAATGATGGGCAGGATGACAATGAGCGACAGCCCCCAGACACACACATTAACTACTTTGGCTACAGTGGGTCTGCGGTAGCGGGCCGCCTTGATTGGGTGGACCACTGCCACATAGCGGTCCACACTCAGCACAGTCAGGCAGAAGATTGATGTGAACATATTGATACCATCCACACTCAGCACCAACCTACACATCAGTGACCCAAAGGGCCAGTGGCGAACGGCAGCTGACGTGGCTAGAAAAGGAACACTCAACATAAACAACTCGTCAGCAATAGCTAAGTTAAGGATGTAAATGTTAGTGGCTGTTTTCATTTTGGCATATTTCAGAATGACATAGATGACCATGGCATTGCCGGTAAGACCTACACAGCAGACAAAAGCATAGATGGATGGGATGATGATTTTACTGGCGTCAGGCTCCTGGTAGTAGTCATAGTCCATGCTTGTGTTATAGGGTAGCCCTGTTGGATAGGACCCATAGTCCTGGCTCCCATTTAAATCCATGGTCACTTTTGGCTATATATGATGCTAATTTTAAGATTGAATAGTGCTAGCCAATAGAGCTATAGAGAACTTAAGTGAAACCAAACTTTGGGGTTCTTCTAATACTGCAAATTACCAAAGATCCAACCCTATAACATAACCTCAATCAGCAGTAGGTTCTGCAGTCCCCTACATTTGTGTATACAGGAATGATAAGTACATGATGAAAGAAACCCTCAACAAGAGATTCCCTTGATTTACAGAAGATAGCAGTTGTAAGTGGTGTCAGAACTTCGGCTCTCTATTGTTCCTTGAGTTTCTATGACAATCCTCAGAAGAGAGGATCGTGTTCATATCACAAAAGCAAATATATACTATGTTCTTAGTTACTGTCATCCAAGAGAGAAGAAAATATCCATTGTTCCCTCTTCTCAGAGTTCATATGTCCTTGATTGTTCAGGGTCTCTTGTGTCTTTGCTCGTAAAGGATTTCTCATTCCACATTCCAAACAACCTTGATCTTTTTTTCTCAAAATACAGCAGCACCTATTGTACACCCTGATTCACAGGATTTTTAATAGGCAATCATAAACCTTACCATTTCCATTCATACGTAAACATACATATTACTGCCCATCTGTTGCAAGCAGTAAGTGCAGAGTTATGATCAAAACCAGGATAAGACCACCTGGACACACACTACATACAAAATATCTCATGGGTTGATTGAAATGAGGCGTTCCAGCAGGTCAAATCATGTTGATTGATCAATTAAAGGTGGTGTTTGGTTTCTGAGCTCATGTTGTCTCGCTGATGGAGTTTTGCAGCCAGTCGAGAGTGCGGAGAAATCAGGGAGTTCCTGCAGAAGCCTCTCCTCAGGATATATTATGCTCCCATTTTCTGTGACTTGAATTATGAAAGCCTATGAGAAAACAAAGAACTGTCACTCAGTTTGCCTTCGACAGACACCAAGCACAATATCAATGTACAAGTGAGTTGTACCTAAGATGACCTGTCACTGTATTCGTTATTCTGATACACCACAGCATTTACCAGTTATATGCCTGACTTTTTTTTTTAATTATCTGAGGCTTTGCAGTAATTATTTTCACAGAAAACACTATTATTGTATTATATTGTACTTGAGTTTTGAAACACATTTCCCATTCACTCAATCCCATGCAACTTGTCTGCAGTGACACTGATTACCAGTGTAATAACTGTGTGCATTAGCTTCATTATATGTTCATATAAATTCATGGGAAATCCTTTTCATGTTGCTTTTAAAAATCACTTAATTTATATTTTTTTAGATGCAGTTCTACCTAGACCACAGAGAATACTTGATTCTGATTGGCCAGAGTCTTATTTTCAGATAAATGCATGCTCTGACATAGCATCCCATTGTTATTTAGTACATCTAACGATTCTACTGTTTACTGTGGCATCGTCTTGTTGGAGTAGAAAAGTAACATTCCAAGGTTGATAAAGATTGGCCTAAAACCAAAAAAATATCAATCCGTCCCATTGGCGTTATTTTCAGTTGACACAGAAGCTGTTGTAGTGATTTTTAGGAGCAGTTAACTTAATGTTTGACATGTCCATCAAAGAAATATATTGATTTAAAATTTATTTCCATAAGTCACCCAGCTGTGTACATCTCATCCATGCTACTTTGCTGGCTAGCTTTATTGGAAAATGAGGTCCCAATTCTTAATCCTGCCTACAAAGCTCTGGTTGATCGTTTGTCTAACTGGGGGAAAAAGACATCACTCAGCAGAGCGAGAAACAGCTACAACTCTGTGTTCAAAGCCTACTAATAAAGCTTTAGCATTTATCTCATTTGTTTAATGCGTACGCAAACAGTTTGAGAGCAAAATGTTGAACTATTTCTTTAAATACATATTGGACTCATTGACTGACATTGTGATGTGTGGAAGAATAGTTTTAAATATATGTGATGCTCAATAAGTTTTAATTGTTTTACAGCCATTTCTTTTGTAATGATTATAATTTAGCACTTGACTTGAGTTTATTGACTTTATTCCTTTCTTCGGGCAGTGCAGTAGATTTAACCACAGAGTAAGAGGTATAAAATGAACTCACTGACACAAAAGGAGTAATATGAGGGTAAAAGGATGATGTATCATCTTATCTGACCTATCTCATGCATGATATTATGCACAAAAAGGCTAAAATTATGATTAATATAATGACTTAAATTTAAATAAAAACACATGAACATAATCACTGGCAACACAATGTGGTATAACCTACAATATTCTTTGGCCTCCATGATACATGTGACAACCTCTGTTATATGTGGCATAGCAAGATATAATTGAGGGATAATCCATGACAATGAAGAAAGAATAACTCCTTGAGGCAAGGGGCTTTTCCTACAAGGAGTGTTTCATAATGGTCCTATGCTAGTAAACAAAACAATTATAGTTTATTTATGTTTCTGGACAATATACTTTTTAAGGGGAACTTTTAAGGAGAACTTCACTGAATTATTGTAGAGATAGTTGTGAGAGACGGATTTAAAAAAAGGATGATCAAAATCAAAGGAGCAGAGATCGAGATTACCTGACTGGATCCTACATTTCCCACAATGCACCGTGATAGTTTAAAATTCCACCTCCCCAGTTTGTAACGCAGGCTGCATTTGAAACCACCTACTATACTAGCAGCATGTACTGATTTGGCCAAAATGTAGCATGTAGTATGCAGTGTGCAAACAAAAGCAAAATCTGCAGTATGCCAAAAATACCCGGATGGCATACTTATTCTTAAAAAATCTTCAGTATGCATCCGACCAGTCTACCTCGCCTACCGTGTCCCACAATGCAAAGTGCTGGAACGGTCACACCTCTAGCATGTGCGTGCTGTAGACTGTCCAGGTGCTGCACTGCCCTTGCAGTTGGGTTCTGCCTCTTTTGTTCTGTCAACATCATGTTATTAACTAACATTTAGAAAATCAATTTTTGACATTGATGAATCATGAAAACCCACATTTATAACTTTTTTTCTTTTTTTTTTTTAGAGCATTAGGGGATGCTACACAGTACAACTACAGTAGTACAAAGCAGCATGCAGTAACTAACCCCGATGATGACATCATCTCAGGAGTTGATGGAGACCAAACCAGTGCTAAAGGGGGATTGAATATTGGACACAGCTCTGAATGAATGCTAATGTTTCTCTGTGTCTGCTGGATGTGTAAACAGGAACCTGTTTGCTAACACGTTAGCCATATCTACTTTAAAAGATGATAATATGTCAATGTTGTGTATAGTTTGTTGCGCTGCCTCCAACTGGCAGAAAAATCAATTGATGCAGGTTTACATATACTAGTGGAAACAAAACAATGAGCTGATTTCATTGTGTTGGAAAACTGTGTGTGTACTTTAGACATTTTCCAGCAGAGGCCTCCCCAAGTTCGAACTTGGTGAGCTGAAATCTGTAGTACGCACAATTTGTAATTGTGAGAACAGCATTCACCAGCTCATCAGTAGGATGAGGGGTTAAGGGGTCTGCCATTTCAGGAGCTGGAACGCTAACTAGAACTGGCTCTGAAAACGTCTGAATGTGGACTTTGAATTGGGACAGTACTTGCCACATAGTACTGTCCCTCTTTTGAACTCAAGCATTTGCTGTCCCAAACAAGAGAATCTGTAGTCTAGGCGAAAGGGAAGCAGGTACTTGCTTTACTGTTTTCCACTTCTTTCCTTCACCTCACACCTCGTCCCTCTGGTTGGTTTCACATTCATGTGAAATATAATTTTGCTACAATTCCAAACTTAACTCAGTAAAGTGACTGTTTAGCCAGTCTAGTTTTTCACCATAATGCAATTTGATAGCAGGGGGATAGCAGGAAAAATTGCAATTGTCCATCTTCCACAGCAGTGGGAGAAATGAGGATATTTCACAGTGGTGATGTATCTAAAACAGGGCTGCACTGAATTTCCTTAGAAGGCATGGGACATCTTTTGCAGTCTTCAGAATAGCAATTGCTGATTCACAGAGTGACACATATGTGGTTGTCTGCTAAGAGCACACACACAGCTTGTTGCTGGTCTTAAGCAGTGTACTGCAATATAGCACATGATTCACAAATAACAAATGATCTCTATCATGCTGGCTCATCATCTTGACAAGAATGATAACTGAAAAGCTCTCTTGAGAAAACAAGAGTGGCTTGACCATCTTGACAAGGTAAGTGACCACATCCAGTCAACAGGTGACATCCAAATTACAGCCAACACATGGTATCCAATAATAATCAGAGAAGGGTTATCTGTTGTAACTGCTGACATGACACTACCCCTCTCACCCTGAAGCATTTCATTTAATGCTTCCTCTATGCTATCCATCTGCTGAGTGCACTGTTAACATCACTGTTTGCCACATATGACTGGTAATCTGGATAGTGACAGCCTTCTACACCGCCATTTCCTACAAATGATGTTCACATGCAGTGTTATTTATTTATTTAACCCTATTTTGCATTATACTTTCAGGGACTATAAATGTCACTGCTAAATGTTCACTCCCACACTTTTGGAATAGGATATTCTTACAATATCTCTGCATGGAAACTAAATGTTTTAGGTATATCCAATGTTAAGCAATTAATGTCATTTCATTTTGGTTAGCAAAAGGTTATTGTCATGGCTCTCTTTTTACATTTTTCACACAATTACTTTAGTCACTGTTTTGTTCAACCAATGCTACAACAGAAATGTTTCAAGGATATAAGATGAGGTTGAAAGTTTCAGAGAGACCAAGTAAGTTACAATTTTATGTCACATTGCAAAATAGTGGCACTTGTTTATAGAAAGCAAGCTCTTCAGCATTTGTATTCCAGGTTTGTGTAGAAAGCTATGGTTTTATTATGTTTTCATGACCTAAGATTTCACCTAAGAAGCTGATAGTTGCTAATGAATAAACTAGGAAGTTGCCAAAATCCACTTTTTCCACTGTTCACTGATATAACTTGATAATGCTTCAAAGTTTCTTTGGCCACTGAGGTCTGGCTGAGGACAGTACTCTGTTTTCTAAATGGAGCCATCTGTGCAAGTCCAGGTTTGCAAAAATTAACATTTTTTTAATATGTCTGTTAGCTTTTGTATGCATTTTTTGTATTTTGTTGGCAATGTGTTGACCCAATCTTTCATTCTGTGCAAAGACTAATGTTCACGTCAGTCAATTGCCATGTTCAGTCTCTGTCCAGACCACTTTATATGTGTCTTTGGCTGAACACTATGACAAAACAAAAAAGTGATGTGAAGATGGTGAGAGGGGAGGGAGAGACGGTCTAAAACAAGAGCTACAGCACAGCCTGGAAAACAAATTAGGAGCTGTGGAAGCAAAGATCATTTCCTTCACCTCAAAATGTGGAGGAACACTAGTGACTAATGCCATATCATTTGAATCTGTCTGTCACATGAGAAGGTTGCTGAAAAATCCAGCTGAAATGACCTTGTGACTGTTAATGGTGTTGTTTGGTGTTCTAACCTGGTCTTTGTTGGTCTCAGCAGGTCTTTTAATGTGTCAACGTGTTCTGTAAAGGTCTACACTGGTCTTTGTTGGTGTATGGTGGTTTTCAATGGGGAAGTCTTTTGTTTAATGGTTCATACTGGTTCTTTGATAGTATATCCTACCTTTGATGGTTTGCAGCAGTCTAGCCTTGTATTTAATGGTCTGATCTTAAGTATGACAGTCCAAGCTGGTCTTTTGATCGTATAGCCTGTCTTTGGCCCCGTTTACACCTGGCATTACCATGTGTCGTGGATGATCCAATCACAAGTGGACAGCCCTAAGTATGTCTGTTCACACCTGGCATTAACATGCATCTCCACATGCATCTTGAGTGACCATATGTGATCAGATCTCACTTCCCTGCTCTATATGCAAATAAACATGTACATCATTTCCGTTTGCAAAGACCAAATTTGTTGTTGTTTTTAACCGGTGGGAGGACCGGGGGTCCATGTACCCTCCATCCAAAGCTGTGATCAACTTGTTTGATAACAGGATAAACAAATATACAATGCATTGTGTGCCCCCTCATGAAAATCAAATGACCATCCTATTGATTTGCTCTAGCGCCGCATCTGAACATATACACACACACACATTATATATATATATATATATATGTGTGTGTGTGTATATGCATATATGTATGTATGTTTATATATATATAAATATTGAGTTATATGCAGCAATCTCCCTGTAGCTGTGTCTCCCTGTGTCTACGCACGAGACAGCAGCGTAACTTCATTGTCATGGATTATTAAAATCTCCCAACATGCCAACAGCATTTGTTAAACACACAGTCCAGGTTCATACAGTGAAATTGTTTGGAGTAAAGCAGCCGTCCTCCTGATAAATCCTGAGCTCCATTATGTCGAGCAGTGCAGCAAAACTAAAAACTGCAGTTATCAACTTGACAGGACAGAGGAAACTATCCAGGGGAAACAGATTTAAACGTTTAGCTTCTGAAATTTTTTTTTTTAAGACTGGGTTTGGTTTATTTTCTATTCCAACTGCCGATTTGAAAAGGAAAATGGATTAGGGTAACAGGAAAAACAAGAAAAAATGGAAAGTGGATTTGTTTTTTGTAATTCACATGAAAAACGGAAGAACAAAATTATGCATTTCTTTATCCTGTTATCAAACAAGCCTAGTCTGCTGGAAAATAGAGGATGACATTTGAGTAGGCGGTCCCTCAGTGTGGCCCAGAACACAATGCATTTACACTGATAAAAGAATGTGGCCACATGTGCCCAGACCACCTCCGAATTCCATCTTAAATGGAACAAATGCTTGAATGTGTCTTAAATGGTCACTGTTAATGAAGCTTTACATCTTATGCAATACAAACGGATGACAAGAATTTACTATACCAAAGAAATGATTCACTCATTTGATAACAAGGCTTCAGATGTGTGCATCAAGCGCAAAGTGAAATTGGAGACTCTTGGAGGCTTTCTGGGATTGTCAGAAGGTTTAAAAGCTCTGGCTTGATTTGGAGCAATGGTTAACTACAGTGCTTAAGTGTCATATCTCTTTATTTCCTTCACTTTGTATTCTGTACGACTGTAGTTTAGACATAAGGTATCCGTTGGGCTGGATAATAATTTTTTTTTTTTTGGCATGCAAAAAGTTTTCGTTTCTGTTTTCTGTTTTTTCTGGGTCCAACAATTCAAGACTGGAAGTCTACAATGGGATACTTTTTGAAAATCGAAAACAGTCTTGCAACAGAAAACAGTAATAAGCATTTCAAGAAAGTATGGGGTCAGATTATGGAAGCGCTGGGTCTATAGTCAAAATGTAATGAGGGAGCGAAGCTGCTGGAACCTTAATGTATCTGTTAGGATTCTTCTTCCTCTTCTTCTTCTTCTTGTGCCCTAAAAGTACCTCAGTCTCATAAACTGTAACAGCTACACTTCCCAAACTTGGCAGATTGGTTGGAAATTTCACCCACTACTCAGACAAAAAAATGTATACCAATTGGCCAAATGGTGGCTTTATAACAATGAACTTTATGTTTTGGCCTATAACGTAAGTCTCAGAAACAAAATTCTTTCCCTGGATTCTTCTGGATTCATCCAGACGAATCTATCCATATAAGCCACGCCCATTTGCGCACAAATAGATTTTCTTCCATTTTGAATTTTGTCCAAATCTGTTTTCTATTTTTGTAGTGTTGCGGAGGATGTTTGTGTTAATTTGAACATTTGTTTTGTTGTGGTAAATAATAAAAAATAATACTAAAAATATATATATAATGATTTGGCCAGTTGTTTGAAAATCTAAGCATGACTTTCAATGAGCCTAATCTTTGATTGACGAAGGCCTACTCAGAACTGTACATGGTCTAGCGATCATACTCTGACTAGCTCAGGACAGAGTTTGAGCACATGACAATCTTGCAAAGTAAAAAGTGACATAATTGGTAAGACTACAAACAGTATTTCTCTCACTTGCCATGCACGAAGGAAGTTCATTCTCATGGTTTCTTGTGAGTACAGACTGAGTCTAATTTCATTGAACACCAGCCAGAGAGGAGGAACTGAAGAGTTGAGTTCAAAATTCAATATTCACCATTTGAAAAGACAACCAAAGTACCACATGATTGTTGAGCTCCCTGAGGGTCGACTTTTAAAGTTAGGAGTCATCTTGTCACACTGCTGTTCAAGGTACTTTTAAGGTTTTTGAAACAGTAACTGATGTATTTAAGAAGCATCCAATTCCAATGTTTCCAAAGTTATTACAGTGTAAAGTATTTGTCATGCAATTTTGAATGCTACTTAGGACACCTGGCTACTGACTGCATCACAGACCATACCCCAGTCATTTGGGGTAGTTTTTCAGGTCCTGGTTTCGCAGTCATGATATTGATGGGTGCAGTGCCTCTGTACAACTCTCCGTTTGGGCCATTGGTGGTAGTGCATATTTAACTCTATGGTAATGTAACTGGGGCTGATCATCTGTGATACTGTTGAGTTTCATGCTTAAATAAGCATATTAGTGTAATATCTACTCTAACTACTACTTAATATAAAATTACATAAAACAGATAATAGATGATTTAAAAATAGATTACAAAGCCAGGAGTCAGTCATCACTCCCTGCATTCAAACACCAGGTTAGTATAGACACCAAGGCCTTTGGTGTTTAGACTGTATGTAGGAGCAGTTCAGATATAACAGCTGCTAATCTGCAGTACAAATAGTAGCCCTCTAGAAGCATCAATGATGAATGAGGGAGAAGAGAGAGTCTGAAGTCTTAATTAGTCTTCCACTCCTCAATGGGCAATCATCTTTTTGAAGTTGCATTAGTGCTGCTTGGTGGAAGGAATATATCAGATGTGTGTGGGAGAGTATAAGAGAGAGAAAGTAAGGGATACAAACATCTACGTATATCCTATGCTTAACATTCATGTCCAACCAAGGCAGCTGCTGCTATCAGTATTGCCATGACAATACTACTTTTTATGTAAATGTTGCCCAGAATTTGAACCACAAAGGCAAAAGACATCCATCCACTGAAAGGACAAAAGCCTTGAAGCCTTTGATTTTTGTTCCATTAGTGGATTGGCACTCAGGATGAAAACGTTGGTCTGTATAGCTGACTCTGCCAGACCCTGTTTTTATTAATATTGTACATTGTGTTGACTCACATTACACATTTTCGTCTGTCTTGGTGCATGTCCAGAACATGACTTTTATGCTCAAATTGTCAGGTTTAATTGACCGTCCATGATGTGATGCTTATAATGAAAGTATGAAACCCCTGGTCGGTTTTATCCAGTGACAATTCCAATAAAATTTATTCAAATAAGTTGAGCATGTCCTCAACAATATAGACAAAAAGAGAGAAAAGCATTGTTACTTTGTGCAATTCTACTATGAACAGAAAGTAAGTATAATGTCAATGTTAAACCTGCAGTGCAGAACTTTTACATATAAATGAACGTCTGTTACATTAAAGCCCTTGCCAAACGAGTTCACACAATGCTGATTAAGCCTATCACCGCCAGAAAAATCTCTGTATTTCACAGTATACACAGTTTTTAAATCTCATGTTGGGCAAGACATTCCTGCACTGGCCATTTGGCCGTTAATCGTGCGGCTCTTCTAGACTTTCCAAATGG
Organism: Scomberomorus guttatus; assembly: GCA_038419695.1. Taxonomy (NCBI): domain Eukaryota; kingdom Metazoa; phylum Chordata; class Actinopteri; order Scombriformes; family Scombridae; genus Scomberomorus; species Scomberomorus guttatus. The sequence continues at coordinate 2,246,694 of CM076467.1, read as the reverse complement.
ATTAAATTCTGATAGTGAAACAAGTCATTTCGCAGGGGCTATGTGACACTCAAAACAGTTTATCCACTGTTTTACAGCTGCAATAGTAGGTTATGGCCGGTATGTACTGGCCATCAGGCATACTGGGACTGTCAAAAAATACGTTTTTACTGGCCCTCTCTGTGTGCCTGTCATTTGGGGTGTGCATGAGAGCATGCAGCATGCCTGTGTCAGGCAATCACATCCGAGCACCCCCCTTTACTCTCACTGCCAGAAGGGGGAGACAAAAGTCACACACTCCAACTTTAACATATAACTTTATGAAAGTCAATATAAAATTTGTGAAATTAGCTAATCTCAACATAGCTTCAATCGGAGTCTTTGGTAACGGCCACAAAGCCAGTAATCAAGTGAGCATTATTCCTCTTTGCCTTTCTACTCTCCACCCTAGTAAACCGTCACCTCCACCTTCCATACTGTGTCTGAGAGCATCCTCCACTCATCATCCCCTCTCTCCATTAAAATGTGATTGCAGGATGGAATCTATCACCTTAAGCTGGACAAAAAACTAATTGTTAGTTACTTTTTGTGGGTTTCCATCCATGTAAAAAGCAAGGGTATAAAATGTGGTCTACGGGGGGTTTTTTTCAGTTTTTTAACTCTCTGTGTTAATTACAATAAGCAATAACTATTTCAGGAACCCCGCGTCGAAATGTATTTTTTGAAGCATATTCAAGTATTTCTAGCTTTTAGTTGGAAAAATTTATTAGATTTTAATCATAATTTGGCTTTGGTCAAGGAATAGTTCAAACATTTTGGGAAAAACACTTATTCACTTTCTTTCCAAGAATGAGATCAGAAGATTGAAGTCTATGTTAAGTACAGAGCTTTACTCAGGACATGGTTAGCCTAGCTTAGCATAAAGACTGGAATCAGGAGAAAACAGCTAGCCAGGCTCTGTCCAAAGTTGAAAACTACACCTACCAACACCTCTAAAGCTCACTGATTAAAAATTTGTGTCTTGTTCTTTCATCTGTACACAAGCAGGAATGTAAAACAACAATTTGTGGTTGTAGGAGGAGTTAAGTGCTGGAAATATTTTCTTTACATTGTTAATGGTTTGCTGAAACTGTGCTGTGATGCACCATCTCTGGTGCTTTTGCTGGTTTCCTATCATGGGAAGAAAAAGTTTTCGACTGCTTGTAAATGAGCAGAGATCTGCTTGAGATTAAAGTTATTGTTCTTAAAGTATCAATACTTAATGTCTCATAGCACATTTGATTTTTCTGTCTTCATCAAACAGCAATGCCTCCCAGAAGCCTGCCTCTGCTGCCCCAATGATTTTCTGACAAACCTACTAAAGGAGACTCAAACACTAAATTGATCCCCAGAGCAGAGCTGAAATTGGCCCCCTTGGAAAGTGTTCACCCTATTTTCATAATCATATGGCCGGTGGCACGGTGCTGGTGCTGGAAAAATTAACCGTGAGGGAGAGAGTGCTTTAAAGCTTCTATTTCTCTTTCATTAGCATTCCTTTCACTCTCTGCTACAGTGGCTATCGTTTATATGCTAGGGTCTATTTTCATCTCATTTCATAGGACATACAGCATCTCACAGCCTGGAGTGCAGCCTGTAATTAAATATGCAAAAAGCTTCGGCTCTGGCCTGAGCTTAGGTGTTTGTTTTTTGTTTGTGTGTTTGTTTTCACTATTGTTAAGTATGTAGTCAGTAACATTTAATGGCTTCACTCTAATGATTTATTGTACTCTCTCAGATATATAAAGCATATATGGAAGTGACAGTTTGTGTGTTAGTAGGAGTTAGAGGGAAATTTTTCTTTTTCTTTTTTACTAAATGGGTCTTTTTATATGTAGTTCTAGCCATCATTTCTATCAGTTATAATGCTTTTACTCACTAGTTTAACAGCTGAGATCTGGGGACACAGTGCACTCTTACTGTAGATACAGCACCACTGAGGACACTGGGGTCAAGTCCTTATTTTTATTTATTTATTTATTTTTGTGAATTTGCAGGTTCAGTAACTAATGGGAATTACACATGCTACAATTACAAAACAAACAAACATGGTGGGTATATTATAGACCGATTCCAGTATTGTTAGACTTAATGTTTTTAATTTTGTTTACTTTTAGGCCAACCAATAAATAAGTAAATAATGAAAGAATTAAAGAAATTTCATTCTAATTTAATGTAACTTAAAAATGACAGAAAATCTAATAAAATGAATAAATACATTTTGGCAAATCCAAATAATTAAAACATTTTAGAGACTTTGCAGTAAGGTATGTGGTGGAGGGGAAGTACATCTATAAGTTTGGCTATGGCAGAAGTGTAGCCACATGCATGGTCAGAAAATCAGACAGGTTTGAAATAAGTCCACAGTTTGAACAAATAACTTATTTGCAAATTCTTATAAAGGTGAACTCATCTGTAATATCTATTATGACTGTCCTTTGTATTGTAAACAATTAAAGTAAAGTTGAACAAAAAAACTGAATGGACACTTAACAATGAACAGTTAAAAACATTAAAACATTTGTTTTCACTTCCAAATAAGTGGATTAGAGGTAATCTGGTCAGACTGTGGTTTAAAACCTGTCTGATGTTTATGTGATGCCCCATGCCCTCTGCTTAAAGGACCAGTGTGTAAGATTTAGTGGCATTTAGTGGTGAGGTTGTAGATTGCAACCAAATGAAAATCCCTCCCCCTCCCCTTCCAAGCATGTAGACGAACCTACGGTGGCCACAAAACTTGTGTTAAACACAAAGGGCCCTCTCTAGAGCCAGTGTTTGGTTTGTCCGTTCTGGGCTACTGTAGAAACATGGCGATGCAACATGGCGGCCTCTGTGGAAGAGGACCTGCTCCCTATGTAGATATAAAGGGCTCATTCTAAGCTAACGAAAACGCAATGATTCTTATTTTCAGGTGATTATACACTAATTAAAACATACTTATGAATATTATATTCCGTTCCACTAGAGGCCACTAAATTCTACATACTGCATCTTTAAGCCATGTCAGTGCACTCCTGTATCTCAACCACAAAATCTGTGAATATAATGTTAACATAACAGGTAGGAATTATGGGCAAAACTACAACAATGTTATTTAAAAAATATATTTATTTCACTTTGAATCCCGTTTTTGGTAAAACTTGATTTTACACACAACAACCTTTAGCTAAAAAGTGTCACAAATGTATTGTTTCTTGTAAATATTGATGTGCATATGACATTCAAAAGATACACAAGTTATTAACAACCAATAACAGACTGTGACATGTAAGCTTAAAAAGAGCAAAGTAGAGTATAACAAGCTTTAGTCTGGGTAAATAACCCAACAGTAAAATAAAAAATAATATTAAAACTGGATCAAAACAACTCCTTGTCATGAGTGGCTTTCTGAGTAATATTAACCCATTATTGTGTTGGTGTTATACTGACCCAAACTGGGTAAATTGTGACCCAGTGATTTTTACTGTGCAGGTCTGTAATTTCCTAATAATGTCAGGAAAGGTCCTCTGGAAAAAAAAAAAAGTGCACCAACTGGACACTATATTTTCTCTGTAATTATAAGCAAATTACATACAGTAGTTCTTTGTATGAAACTTCTAGGAAATTATTCTACCAAATCTTTCAAAAATTACAAGAGTGGCCTTAAAGTAATAACACCATAAGCCAAATCATGACTTCAAAAAGGATGCTATATATTTTAAACAGGCTATAGGCACTGTTAATTGCACTGAGTGATGTAATGTTGAGTACCAAGTAAAATGATGTAATAATTCATCACATACAGTGTGCAGTAAAAGTCATTAAAATAATAATTTCAGGCTTTTACTTTATATAGGAAGTCATTATGTAATTACATAATGTCAAATAACGGTCTTATTTTTATTTTGTATCATCTGACTGTCACAGTACAGCTATCAGTTTCACTGAAGCATTGATTGATAATAAATGCGTATAGTGCTTGGCATGCTTTAAAATGCATTTGGAATTGATTTTTCCACACAACACATTACGTTTCTCCAGAGAAAGAATCAAGAATGATGAATAATAACTTTCCCTTAAATGTGCTGATTTAATTAGCTTGCCATGGTTGGAGTGAATTTAATTAAATAGTGCAGATGGCTAAGCCACACTGAAGTCTCCTGAGTCCATTTAAGAGGGAAAAATGGTTGTATAATTTATTTTATGTTTACTCGGTTGACACCTCCTTTAAATTAGGCCTGGAGGTGTTTAACAAAAAAGACACAGCTCAACAATGCACACCATTAGTTACCATAAGTTACAATAGGACTAACCTCCAGAGGCCTTGAATACATCTCACGTCCTGCTCCTTCAGAATTGTTATGCAGCCAGGATGGGAGGAGATGAGGGGGCAATTCTGAGTCTGCAAACACCAATCAGACCAACCTTCAGGGTGTCTTAAACCTTTCCATGGCTGTCAGAGGTTGTCATACACAGGTACCACTCTTCGTAAAACATGTCTTTCCTCCCCTGCTTGACCTATTCCCTGAATAACAACAGTCCTGGGCATCTATGATTTGCAGCAGCCCTTTGAAAGACAATCACACATAGAAGTCGGTCAGGCAGGCCAGTGACACAAATGTTGTTGGTCCAAATGCCTGTGCAGAGATAATGCAAGTGTGAAAACACCATGAGCACCACTCTCACTCTGGAGTTTAATTGTTGACAAAACTACAGAGTGAGCAAAAAGGAAGTTCAAGCTGTAATCAAGATGTAATTCAAGATCTAAGAGCATGCAGAGACAGATTGGTAAACACAAAACAGTGTTGAGAGCAAATGTGCACTCAGGGAAAAATGAGCTCTCACAATTTCTTGCAGGTGTTTTGACGGGTTTCTGAGTACTTGACAATGTATGAAGGTGCATGCTTACAATTTCTGGCTAACTCGCTTCAAAAGGACATGCCAATTTCTGTCTGTCAGGGTCCTACTTACTTAGCAGTTACATTAGTCTGAAGACCAATGAAAAAGCCAAGTGACTACATTAGGTAAAAGCCCAACTGTGTTAATTTAGTGTTTTAGTCTTGACAAAAATGTATGTAAGTTTAGTCACATTTTTGTCGACATTTTAGTATAGTTTTTGTTATGTATCTCTAATTTCTATGTCTTCTAAACATTCTGAAACCACAGCTGTCGCCATCTTTGATTTTTACAGTTACAGTTGTTCTTGTCTATCATGTGGGTTAGTTACCGAGATGCAAGAGGTTGCTTATTAGTGAAACATGTAATGCAGCGAAATCAGCTTTGAAGAAGTTATATTTTAGGATTGCAGTGGATACTGTTTTAATAATCAGGAGCATACATGTACAGTTTGATTCCATAGATGCATGCAGGTTGTTGAGTTTGTCCACTGATCCATCTTTCACATTTTCATTTCAAGTTTTTATCTGTTGATTGAAATTGTAATTCATTCCATTTGCTGGTGAAGGTTACTTTTTATTTAGTCATCTTCGTATTTATTTTGTTTTCATCTAAGTCTAACAGGATGTTGCCTCACTCCCAGGTGTTTTTTTCTTCTTTTCCTTTCTTTCAGTTTGGAGTTGGTGTTAACGGGATTAAACCTGACAAAACAGAGATCGCACAAATTTGGAAATACCAAGGAAAGGAAATCTGCTACTGCTCACTGAAATCTATAATAATGACATGGTTTATGGTTTTAAAATATTGATTGCATTCATTAGCTGTCATCGCTTGCTTTCAAAACTGCATGTACAAATCTCTGTGCTTTCACAATAGTTTTGTTTTTTAATTAACTTCTACATTTCCCGCCTTCAACAACTGTTGTTACAACATACACAATAAATAATTCCCCTCAACTGAAATTTAGTCAAACCCAATTCTAAATCCGAGGCTCTACAGACAAAATGATATTCCCCTACTCTTTTTTGTTTGAGACATTGGTATTATATAGTGTGGGGTTTCTGCAGCTGGTTAATGTATCTTTGCTTTATTTGATTTTCTACAATTGTTTCTAAGTTGGCGCTCCAAGTATGTGAGGACGTTGTAGACTGTTGTGTTCTCCAAATATGCAACCAATCATCTTCTGCAATATTCACACCTAGTTCTTTTTCCCATTTCAGCTTTACATATAGTGTTGTGTTTCCTCTTCTTTCCATTAGGTGCTGATATAATGTAGATATTATTCTATATTTCTTTAAGTTGTAAACTCCAATTATGATTCTAATTATTCCATTTGTATCTAACTTTATTATGTGCTTTATTTCTCTGTCATAAAAGTCCATTAATTGCAGATATAAGAAGTCCTGGTTGTTTAATGTAAAGTTTTGTTTCAGCTCCTGGAAACTCATGACATTCTCATCTTTTATTACTGTGCATAATGCTGTTATACCATTTGGAATCCATTGTTTGAACCTCTGATCAAGAGTGCCTGGGATAAAATGTCTGTCACAAGCTATCCATCGCAGTAGTCTGAGCTCTTTAATCTATATTTTCGTACTAGATGAAACCATTATTCTAACATAAATCAAGTGACAGTATCTATCTGTCCTTTGCTACCTTTCTGTCTCCAATGAGGCTTTGAATTTCCCTTCCTTGTACATATTGCTCTAGATTTTTCCATTTTGCTTCATAGTCCTTAGCACACCAGTAAATTACTGGTCTAATTTGTGCTGCATGGAAATATTCTGTAAGGTTTGGCAATGCCATACCCCCTTTATGTTTCCCAAACTGGCTCTGAATTGTTTCTAGGGTATCTCAATTGGTAATGACTGAAATAAGTAAAGGAGTTGTGGAAGTATGTTTATTTTTATAGTATCTATTTGTGAACTGAGGTCCAGTGGGAGGACACCCCGCCCCTCAATATCATTCCTAATGTATCAATTCCTTTTTTTAGACTCCAATTCAAATTATATTGTTGTCATATAATTTTGGATGGATAGTAATTCATTGTTAAAATCTGTGTTTTAGCTAGATTCAATTTATATCCAAACGCAAACATCTCTAATTGGTTAATTAATTTAGGGAGACATGTTCAGGTCCTCTAAATAACAGATCATGTCGTCAGAAAAGAGACCAATGATATGTTCTTCATTCCCAACCTTTATCCCTTTAAGGTCATTATTCTGTCTAATTACTTGTGCTAAAGGTTCTATAAAAATTGCAAGTAATGTCAGCAAAAGACAACAACCCTGCCTAGTGGACCACTCTAATATTATACTATCAATCAGACTGCCATTTATTTTTATCCTAGCAGTTGGTTGTGGGTAAAGTGTTTTAATACATTGGATGGCCTTGTCATTTAGTCCAAATTTCTCAAGTACCTGATACAGTGTCCAGTTTGACACTGTCAAATGCCTTTTCTGCATCAAGACTTATTAAGACAGCACTGATCTTTCTGTGTTTAACATGTTCAATGATGTGTAGGGTTCTCATTATGATATCTTGGGTTTGGCATCCCTTAAAAAGCCTGTCTGATCTTCATCTATAGTGTCATTCATCAAGTGTTCAATCTTTTTGCAATAATCGAGGTATACAGCTTATAATCTATGTTCAGTATTGATATGGATCTGTAACCCAAGAAGGTCTCACTGTTCTTTCCCTTAGGAATCACTGATATTACAGCTTCCAGTATGGTGGGAGTTCACCATATTCAAGTGTATAATTAAATAGACTTGAGTAGTGGTACAGTTTGTTCACTGGATGTTTTATACCACACAGATGGTAGACCATCGCTGCTAGGGGACACATTTGTTTTTAGTCTACTTATTGCTTTTTCTATTTCTGATTTTGTTATAGGTGAAGTCAGAAGGTCATTCTGATCTTTCCCAATTGCTGGTAAGTCCAGTGTCTCTAGAAAAGCTCTCATTTGGTCAATGTCAGCAGACAGAGGCTAGCTATACAAATTTTCATAATAGTTCCTCTGGGCCCCACCTCATAGTAGGATTGTTTTAGAAATTGTGTTTTCTTTTCCATCTCTGTGGTTAACAATTTGTTTATACTATCCCTAATTTCTTTAATTTTTGGTAGTAGTGTGGAGTCTTGTGTATTCTTATGTTGTTGTTCAACATCCCACAAAATAGCAGGATTAACCTCCCCATTATCATTTTTTGATATGTTGTGGGCTCATTTCTGATCTCTTCAACAATTGATTTATTATTTAATAATCCAACATTTAACCTCCATAATGTTTTTTTCTCCTGCGGTTTTAATTTTACTTTTAGATAAACTGCACAGTGATCAGATACATCCACTTCTTCAATTTCACACTCCCTTACTCTGTATAGGTCCTTTTTATTCATAAAAAAAGTCAATTCTGGCATAACTTTTCTTAGGTGCTGAGTAATGTGTATAGTCCCTTTTAGAGGGATGCAGTTCTCTCCAAATATCAACTATACCAAATTCTTTAAATGTTGTCCTGATCATTTTTGTAACATGGTTGGTATTTTTCTTATTCTTTGTCGTGTCTTGATTACTATTCATCACAATATCAAAATCACCCCCACAGATGAATATTCCCTCAATTTCCAAAATTATGTTATCAAGCAGAGTTTTAAAAACATGTTTTTCACTGTTAGGTGGGCATAAAAATTAACCAATGTAACTTTTTCATTTTCCAGATTTCCTTTCACAATAATATCTTCCTTCCTTATCTCTGAGTTCTTTAGTACATTCATATTTCACTGAGTTAGGAATGAGTATGGTAATGCTTTTTCCACAACCATGGCTGAAGTAACTATAGAATGTATTTGCATAGCCAAACCTCTTAAGCTTCTCATTTTCCTGCCTAGATAAATGGGTTTCCTGTAAATATATAATCTGTGCTTTGTCTTTCCTTAATTTAGTCATTATTTTCTGACGTTTAACAGCGTTATTCAAACCGTTCACATTCAACAATAGTATTGTAATATTATTCTCCCTCATTTCTATTTATTTAGTTAGTTTTGTTGCAATCGTAACCAAACGTAAAAAGAATATATAAACTATGCAACATCAATCGAACATGGAAATTTGTGACTTCAAAAGAAAAGGATGTATTTTGCCATCCCTTATGTTCTCTGTTGGTTTGAGGAGGGTACAGTGCCTCATTACTGTAGGGGCCCTCCCTAGTAGTGAGAAAATACCCACAAAGTGGTATTTCAGTGACACTAGAAATGTCCATCATTCAGCACATATGTAAACCACTCCCTCTATCGGCTTCATAAACTTGTTTGATTAAGTCATATGTTTTTCATAGTATGTGGCCCAGAATTTGCATGTTTTCAGATAATAAAGACCTCAACAGAAGGAAAAAAGAGAGAAAAAAACCAAGTAATTGTGATCTTCACTAAAACTACTAAGAGGCACATTCTTAAAATTTGTATTGTGTAAATAATAACACGAGGATTGTAATAGTATTCAAGTTTAATTGCCATAGGAAGTTCTAATAACTAAAAATTATACCCGTCCCACCAGGTGCCTCTTCCAAAATTAGGTGTATTCCCAAGCTCTTTCATATAGAATTCTTGGTATAGTTCTATCATGTTTATTATCTATCTGGACCACACTTATCTCCAGTTTTAACAGCGGGCTTCGTCTGAACTCCATGAGCCTCTCTTTTGCACGCTGGGCTGCGTTGTCTGTCTTGTTGGTATGTTTCCATGGCATCAATTCGTTCACAGTCACTCCTCTATGGCTGCCATGGCACTCACCCTTGTTGTCACCATCACCTTGATTCTGCGTTTAATCAGATCCTGAGCTGCCTCATCCACACTCTGGTAGATCCGCAGTCCGGAGTCCCAGTCCACTCGCATCTTCGTGTAGGGTGTCTGGTACCGGATCCTCTTCTCCTTTAGTACTGCTTTAATTGAACTGTAAGCCTTACGTTTTTCCATGATGTCAGTTGCATAGTCATTGTCAAAATAAAGTCGCTTGCCATTGAATTCATTCCTCTTCTACTACGCTTTCTTAAGGATGAGGTCTGCAGAAAGTTGATTATTATTGTTCCCGGAGTTGAGGTCGCAGCTGGCTTTGGGATCAATGCTCTGTGAGGCCACTGGATTTGGAGGTCCACTCCATCAGGTAGTGTGAGATGACTTTTAAACAGCAGCGTGTCTTTCATCTCAAGGCAGACTGATTCCAGGTCTGCTATCCGGGTCTGTGCCTCCGCAATTGCATTTTGACTCTGCAGCTCTCGCAAAACTTCATCTTTAAACTCAGTAAGGTCTTCTTTCATAGTTTTCTTGACATTGTTTTTTAATTCACTAAGATCTCTTCTCATATCTTGTTTAAAGTCTTTTAGATCATTAGAGAGTAATGTTAGACCCTCTAACAGTGCGTTAGCTTCCCCTGCCGTTGTTTCTTCGTTGTCATCATTTTCTTTTTGTTCAGTGATCTCGGCCAGTTTTCTTGTGTTTTATTATTTTCAGTCTTATGACTCCTTTGCAATTTCCCTCCTTTCATACTTAACTGGAGATGGTTTTAATGCTATTTTTTATATTGATAGGAGGTACTTTTAAAAACCAACTCTGAGGAGCTCACCTGTACATGTCCATCTTATTGTAGCGCCACCGGAAGTTCTGTACTAGTTATAATCTTATAATCATTCATCTGCTGAGTTGGCTTTTAATTTTCCTGATGGATCTCCACTTATTAAAGTTGATACATTTAAATACTTGGGACTTTGGATTGAGTTCCTTTCTTTTAGGCCTCATAGTGATTTTATTAGAAATAAAATAAATGTTAGTGTCAGAATACTGTATCGGTCAATTAATTGTTTCACTCTCCAAATAAGAAAATTAATTGTCCAACAGCTCTTATTTCCCATTATTGATTATGTGATATCATATACCAGAACACCTCTGAAACAAATCTTCATCCTTTAAATGTAGTTTACAATAATATTTGTAAATATGTCCTGAGGTGTCCTTACTGCACACATCGTTTCATGTATAATACACTTAACTGGCTACCACCTCACTCTGAGACAGTTTCATTGGTTGCTCTTTGTTTTCAAATGCATTTACTTTAACTATCCTTTATACTTAAAACAGCTTTTAGTTCCATTCAGTTCATCATATTCACTCAGAAACACTCAACATCTTTTTTTATTCTGCCTAGAATCTTTTTAAAAATTGGGAAACGTGCTTTTATGTTTAAAGCACCATCAGACTGGAATAATTTGCTTAACTCACTCAGATCAATTACTTCTTTCCATGACTTCAAGAGTTATTTGCTTGTCCACCTTAAATCTACTTCTTGTTTTTGATTCTATGTACTTTCATTGTAGTTTATAAGTAGACTCTGTACTTTGACATAATGTTATTTGATCTATTCATTTATTTTACTTCTCATTCATTCTTTGAACAGATGATTTGTGTAACAGATGTAGCGGGTGGGGTTTAGGATGGTGGGAGAGCCCTTATGTGTTTTGTGTTGTTGGATTGTTTCATTTATTGTTATTATTATTACTTATGTATTTTGTTTTGTTTAAATGATAATTTCCATGTTTTGCGCCTGAGGACCCCCTCGAAAATGAGATGGTGCATCTCAAGGTGATCCTCATTTATCCTCCTCCTGATTATTGCCCATTTGCTTGCTAATAAAACACACAAAAATAGCTCCACCTCTTTCTTTCCCTTTACCCACTAGGCATTGCGTATCTACTGCATGACCCACATGGATTCTTTTAAATTTCTTAATAAATTACAGTTGAAAATAACCTAGCCCAGTTCCAGACCTCTGAATTGCCACCACATCTCAGATTTATTCAGCAATTCAAATAAGTGTTGTGCTCTTTGACAGCTATTTCAACACAGCTTTTAGGTGGGTCATCGTCTTCCTGTGCCATAGGTAGAATCCATTCCAAACAAAAAATGTGGACCAGTGGAGTAAATCACCACAGCTGTACAGGTTGATGCAAGTCAATCTACACACACAACAACCCTTAAATTGACATATTTCATCATCATTAAGTTAACTGCTCAAATCAACCGTCTCTGCAGCTTCCGTAAAAAGGAAATATATGGGATGGATACTTCACTTGCTACTGATTGCAGTAGCCTTCCAAACAGAAAACGCTAAGAACACAAAGTCAGACTGATTAATGAATTGAAAACAGTGGCACTTGACGACTGTTTCCTTGATTGGAAAAACAACTGAGCCAATCGGAGCATTGTAGGCGGGAGGTCAGAATCCATTCTGAACAAAATGTCAACGAGTGTTGATGAAATCGCTCTGTGTCAACAGAAACTGGCGTAGACTGGACGGATACATCACTCGCTGCCGATTGGTAGAGCCAATAAGTAACCTCCCACTCCAACAGCTAACAAGAAAACAGTTAACATGAGCACAACTGAATAATGAAATGAAAACAAAGTGCAAATTTAGCCTGATTCTCATGCTAACCAAACCCACAACAAAATGGCCTGATACCTACACAAAACAGATACTCAAGTCACTGTTGAGTAGCTGGGTAGTAGAACTTTTCTCTTGGAAATTTGGGAGGCTTAAAGGAGCTTATATTCTATAATTATGTAGAAATTAAACTTTTTTATAAGGTTCCTTCTATCTTCAAGACTCATATCTTTAAATGTGATTTTTTTAAGGCAAAAATATTAAAATAACAATAAAGGGATTTCTTTATTTTCCCGCCAAAAGCGTCTCCCTAGCTGCATGGAAACAGCACTTAGACCATCATGCAGTGAGATCACATTTACAAAAAATATCATTCAACACTGAGATTAAAAAAAAAAAAAATCGGAAAAAATGAATTTTTTTCTGCAGCCCTGAGTGTCACACTAGTCAATATAAGTGATCAGCTGATCAATAGGCTGATTGACATGCATGAGTCTTGCTGATCTGAAGTCAGTAAGCTGCATGTTAGCACTGACACTGACCGAGGACAGTCTTCATTTCATCTCTCTCAGAGTAGTAATATCCACTTGACTTGCATGTACAGTATGTTACAGTATATTGTCTATTATATTCAGTACGTATTAGAATTTATGTTGTAGTCCTATCTGTAGTCTCTATTATCAGTTCTTATTTTATTCTGTTCCATTTTTATTTAGTCTATTATAGTTATTGTGTATAATTTGTCCTTTAATTGTATTTGTTTCTCATCTTTTCCTTTTCAGAAGATGATCATGACTTTTGACCTGCTTGATTTCTCCCCCTGCCTACCTACCTGCAGTGCAGATCATATGTGGATTGTGAAAATGACACAGTGGTTGAATGACACAGTCATCATATTAGGATTGTGCACGTCATGACGTCATGGCAGCTGTACAAAGACAGAAACTGATAGATAAATAACTGATGACTGTTTTGATAATCAGTTAAGTGTTTGATTTATGACTGCAACTAATTACGAATGTTCTGAGAGTCCAAAGTGATGACATAAGACAAAGAAAAGCAGCAAATCCTCACTTACTGTAGGGAATATTTGTCATTTTTGCTTGACATGATTGATTAATTATTATAGTTGTCCTTGTTTTTGTCAGTCAACTAATTAATAAATCAACTATCTGTTTCTTCTCTAGTTTGATTGGTTATCAAATAAATTGAAAAAAAAAACATTTACTTTTCAAACAAGATTTTGTGGCTTTTCTTTTTCTTCATTAGGAACTCATAATAAATGTTCGTCATCTTTCTTATTTCATAGACTGAATGATTTTCTCTCTCTCTCTCTCTCTCTCTATATATATATATATATATATATATATATATTACATTGTTGTATAAATTCTGAATTTGATGTATTAAAAGAATCAATCAGGACAGTAATTGTTATTGGTTGGTCTTCAAAGAAAACTATGGTGTTGTAAATGGAGTGTAAAGACTGTCATTAATGAAATTGCCCAAATAGAAGATGACAGTCAGACAAACATAAATATTTTTTTAGCTGCTGAGGATGTTTTTTCCTCATGTTAAATATTACTTTGAGCTCATTTTGCAGGTAATGCATCCCACAAAAAATGCATTAACACTGAGCATCACTGCATCCACTAAAATGTCACATAAGATGTTTCAAAAAGACATAAAAATTATCAGAACATGCTCATGACCCCATGACAGTCTTGTTTCCATTGACCTTCACTAAATCTGATGAACAACTTTCATTCTTGCAGCTGTAACTTACCGTCTGTGTTGCTGCAGACATGCTCCTGTCCTCCCTTCCTAATCACTGTGGTGATGAAAATTGACCATACACCTCATCCCCTCCTCAGTCTCTCTTCAGTCTCTCCTCCGGAGTGAGAGAATCTCGTATTTTCTCTCCCTCTGCCCATCAGCCGCTATGTGTCTGTCAGCTGATGTCTGAGCTGCTTAATGCCGCTTCACTCTCCCTGCCTCTCCACATGCTCTCAGCCCACTCTCTCTCTCTCCCTCTGTGCTGTAAGACACTTGTTTTTTTAGCACGCTGACATGTTCTCTCTCTCTCTCTCATACACACAAACACACACTGCCTCTCTTGCTCTTTTATCTCCTATTTCTCCGATGTTCCAAGTCGCATCTCCACCTCTGGCGTGTACATCCTCCCACTCATTTCCCTGAAAAATACATCTTAAGGTGAGATAAGAGGAAAATGATGAAAGTTTGATGGGTTGAAAATGGCTTGTTGCAGTGAGTTATAGGAAAAACAGAGATGGGTGATAAATAAGAATGCAGAATGGGGATTTGAGGCAGGCGGCAGAAGAAGATTGGTTTAGTACGTATGCAAAGGTGCAGAAAAAAGGGGGTAGAAATTATCAACAGAACAAACACAAGGACACAAAAAATGAGTTTAAAAAGTTTAGTAAATTACTAAACAACGATGAACTATACAGTGTTATATACTATTCCTTTCCACTATACTGCGCTCTGGAAGGCGCTACAGGTCTATCAAGACCCGCACTTCCAGACTTCTGAAATGTTTTTACCCAAGTGCCATCAAAGAACTGAACCAATATCTGCACCCTGTACTGTCCAATATCTCCCAATTTTGTCATACATGATAGTAGAAGAAGAAACACAAAAAAGACCCTAGAAGAGAATGAGTGTCTACATGCAGATTACATCCTGCTCAATGGCAAGAAAATTAAAAACAACCTGATCTTCCACACCAAACATCCAGAGTTGTGGAGAAATGCTGTCTGTAATAACTATCAGCACACCTACAAAGAGGAAATCGTCCGTGGTGGAAAAGTGACCATCTGTCAGTATGATAGTCTGGACACTGAAAACCTTATATTGACTCTAACTTATTATAAAATCAAAGTAACGGTTATTACTCCTAGCCAAGGCAGAGACTCAGGAGGACTCATTATATGGTACAAGTCAAATTTACACAATTCTGTACAAATTCTCAAAATTTATTTGGCTAACAAAAAAAGAGATCTTATCCCTACACAGAAGGATATATATCTATGTGCTGTTTACATTCCCCCATCTGAGTCCCTTACTTCTCTGATGACATGTTTCCCTGCCTTAAGGGAATATGCCATTTCCAGGGGCAAGGAAATATAATAATCTGTGATTTTTATGCCTGGACTGGTTGACATCCTGAAGTCACCAGTAGCCAAGGAGACAGTTTTATCATACAGCAAGCTCCTACTATTCACCTACATCTGCCTCCTAGAAACAACTTTGACACTCTGATTACAGTAATGGGAGGGAGCTATTACAACTCTGTAGAAGCCTCAGTCTGTATATTGTCAACAGTCGGGTAAGAGGGGACTCTTTGGGAAGGTTCAGTTATTGTTCAACTCGTGGCAACAGCACAGTAGATTATATGATCACATGGACACCTTCTCTTTCAATACATTCACAGTCAAGCACCAAAACCCTCTATTAGACCACAACCAAATCACGCTCTGCTCTTCCTCAAACAGAACAATATTACACACACAAAACCTAGCAAGCTGTTCAACATACCCAGGACATATAGATGGGCCCCAGACAGCACTGACCACTACCAAGAGGCAAGCAATAGTGAAGAGATTAAATTATTACTAGAGTTTATAGAATACCCCTACCCTCCCACTACTGAAGGCATATGTAAGGCTGTCCAAAATATAAATTATATCTTCAAGAGAACAGCAAATAAAGGTAAAACTACATACCAAAAAAAAGAAAAACAATAAAAGAACCACTGGTTTGACAAAGAATGTCAAAACCTGAAAAAACAAGTTAGAAAATGACCTAATCTGAAACAGAGACCCTATAAACAATCGTATACGCCTTTAGTATTGTGAAACACTTAAGACATATAAAAATATAAATAGAACCAAAAAGATAAACCATACTGAGAAACAGTTATGCCTATTTGAAGAGAGTATAGAATCTAACTCCTTCTGGAACCAGTGGAATTCTGTCTTGTCAGCCTAAGCCTGAGGAGCTGGTCATACAGGATGGAGACATATAGACTGAACATTTTCACATCTTATTTGGACCAAACAAATACTTGAAAATCTACAAAATATGGAATTGACAACCAAAATCCCCTACATCTCCCCATTACTATGAACAATTTGAAAACAAAATTGAAGACCCTCAAAAGCAAAAAAGCATGTGGGCCTGATGGAAGACTAAACAAAATGCTGAAATACAGCACAGAAAAATTCCAATTGGCTATTCTAAAATTATTCAATCTAATTCTGAGAGTGGGATATTTTCCTGAGAACTGGAATAATGACCTTATTACACCTTATTTAAAAGAGACGACAAATGTGACCCTCAGAATTACAGAGGGATGTGTCACAAGCTGTATGGGCAAAGTGCTCTGCAGCATGATCAACTCCTGTATAGTTGAATTCCTCAATGAGCACAATGTCCTGCATAAAAGTCAGATTGGATTCATGTCTAACCATCACACATCTGACCATATCTTTACCCTCACCACTCTCATTAACACACATGTGCCAAAATAAAAATAAAATTTATTCATGTTTTGTAGATTTCAAATTGATTATTAGAGAGTGGCGTAGGGGGTAAAATCTATGATTTAATTAAATCAGTGTATTTGAATAACAGATGTGCAGTTAAAATTGGAAACAAAAGAACCAATTACTTCAAACAGTACCATGGGGTGAAACAGGGCTGCAATTTGAGTCCAACCCTTTTCAACATATATATAAATACATTTGCAGGTCAACTGCAAAAATCCACAGCCCCTGGTGTGACTCTGCAGGACACAGAGGTCAAATGTCTGATGTTTGCTGATGACCTGGTTCTCCTGTCTCCCTCTAAAGAGGGCTTACAACAGAGCCTGGACATCATCCATCCAAAATATTGACCTTTCAAAAATGATCCAATTCTCTGAAAAATAAATTCACATTAGGAAATATAGAAATTGAGCATACAAAACATTATAAATATTTAGGCTTGAATATAAATTCCACTGGACATTTTGGCATGGCTATGATTAGGACCTGGCTCAAAATTCTAAATTCAGTAATAGACAATGTTATATGGTATGTTATAATAGTAATGTTATATAGTAGTGAAGTGTGGGGTCCATTAACCAGCCAAGACCTCCCACAAAACATCCACTGGAAGCCCTGCATGCAGAATTGTGCAAAAACATACTGAGAGTTCACAGACACACCAATTTTGTATGCAGGGCAGAACTTGGTCAATACCCTTTAATAATTAAAATTCAAAAGCGAGCTATCACATTTTATAAACACCTCCAATCTAGCGACCCCCTCTCCTACCAGTACAAAGCCCTTCAGTGCCCAGAGTTGAACAAAGATAAGAGTCCCCTCTGCCAGCTGGTCCTGAAGCTCTGCCCACACACACCAGGGCTTCAGGAAAGACACCAAACAATCTGGCCCAACCAAATCATCTCAAAACAAAAAGAAAATTATATCAAATACTGGAACCAAAGCACCAAATCACAAAGTAAATTAGAATTCTATTTTACCCTAAACAGAGAGTACATGGTGGCAGAGTACCTGAGCACCGTGACTGATAGAAAACTAAGGAAAATGTTGACAATGTTGACAGACTGAGTGGACACAGAAACAGGTC